>CM062288.1:95957070-97327571 GCA_031216915.1 Pictodentalium vernedei
CTTTCTCCATCCGCACCCCCACCAGTTACAAATTTGAGGGGTGTGACCACACCCCACCCCCATTATAATGCTCTAGCCAAGCTATGTGAGTTTGCCTCCCCCACCTTCCCCCCTGGTGAGATCGGATATTGTTACTGAACCTTAACAACGCGGCGGTGCATTCATGACCTTCTTGTTCACCGGGAACTCTGTGGTGAGAGTGCACAGACAGGCATTGCTTGTTCTCAGTGTACTCATAACCAACAAATAGTGGACACCAAATACTGAAATTGTTTTTTAAAATTCTCGCTCAAATAACGTCAACGTGCAGAGTTGTATGGACACAATGGCGAGAACCTGTCCCCAATCTCCCGGATCAGCAGGCATCCTTGCCAGTGGCGTAGCCCGGGGAGGGTGGGTGTGGGGGGGGGGGGGGGGGGGGGGAGTGGCAGAGACTCAAGTCAACCTAAAGCTTTAACCCCCCCCCCCCCCCCCCCCCCCCCCCCCCCCCCCCCCCCCCCAAATAAAAAAGAAATACTGACCCCAAATGCTCTCCAACATAGGGCTACACATGGATTCGATCTTAGAGCACTTAACTTTGCAAAATTTTCTCGACAGAGGTCCTATCCTGACTTGGTCGGCCTGGTCGTTACCCCCCTCCTCCCACTTCCATGAAGGGAAGTGGGAGGAGGGGGGTAACGACGGGAGGGTGCTAGCTTGGACTAGGCAAGGACCCCCGAAACCCCACAACATTACAAATATCATGGTATGCCCCTCACAAAAAAATGGCTAGCCACCCCCCCCCCCCCCCTCAATTATAGAATCCTGGCTACGCCCCTGAACAAATGGGAGTCGAAATAATAATAAAACTCAAGTGCTCTGTCCAGCGTTTCTTTGTAAATTTTTTGTTTCTTTTTAATCTGGTCATATTGGGCCTGCCTATCCATAGGAGAGGTGTGCTGTTTTATACAGATGCGGCACTGAGATGAGCAAACAGCATCCATGTTGTCATTGACAACATCATCAACAAAAATTGCGAGCGCCACTTCCTCAAATTCCATTTCTGGTTTACATTTAAAGTGCAATTTGCTGTTTCCTTGTGATTACTATTCTGTATCTTCACTGCGCATGTCACACTATTCCATGTAATCCGGAATAGACTACGGAAACATAAGCAAAGCTTTTCTTGTCATCACTAAAGCTTTTTTCATGTGTTTCAATTCCATTCGTGTTTTTGTGGGAATAAATGGCCCAACAGTTAACAGTCGTCAGCAAAACGAAATAAAAATACTGTGTTATAAAATACATCCGTTGTGTATACATTTTTGGCATCCTAAGTGACGTAACCTACTTTGAAACTGAGTTATTTTGTTGAGTCGCGTAAGTCACCTATTTTCGTTTCGACATTTGAAGCTCCGACTGAAACGCAACAAAATAGAAATAAAAAAATCCGCCAAAAGAGACAATGGACAATTGATTGTCGTGTGATTTCATTAAATGGATGTTTATTTGACAAATTAAAATGCCCATTTATCACACTCGAGCACATTCGATTTTTGAAAATAATCGTTTTCATGCAAAGCGCGCATCACTCAGTTCAGCCTTTTCTCATTTTGGCCAATTTTTAGAGGGCGACTTGTAATCGCCCCGACTATTTTCTACGCGACTTTGGGCTTAGAAGGGCGACATAATCGCCCTAGTCGCCCTCACGGCTGGTCCCTGCTACTATCCATATCACTTATAGTTATTTATCCTGCTCCAAGTTATTCATCCTTTACCGCTTTTCAATAATACTATACCCTTAACCCTTTACCCAACGTAACAGCCAGCACTGTTCTCAAAAATTGTCAATTAATTTTTATTATTTTTTGTCTCAAAAACATAGGTTATGACCCCTCATTGGAACGAGCTTGTTGAGCTTGTTCTAATGAGGGGTCATAACCTATGTTTTTGAGACTGAAAATGAAAAAAAAATTAGTTATTCAAGAATTTTTTTTGCAATTGTCATCTGCTTTTCATGTTAGGTAAAGGGTTAATATGTCCAGCGAGGGCTCTAAGAATTTATGTGAAGTGTCTATTTTCATAAGAAAGGAAGAAAAACACTCTCTTTCTCTTATCCCAGGCAGAAAGGATATTTCAGTTCATTCCATTTCTAGATGAATTCAGTCTACTATCCATATTGCTTACAGAAATATATGCAATTCGCATGGTGGAGTGAATAGAATCTCTGCTCATGAGGTTAGAGCTTTATCATCCTCCTCGGCATATGCTAATTCCATGCTCTATCAGATATTATGAAGACAGCTTACTGGACACAGCCTTCTACGTTCACTTCTTTCCACCTGAGAAATCTAGAATCTGTGGCAAATGATCTAAGATATCTAGGTCCCCTGTCTGCTGCTCAGAATGTTAAACAATTTAAATTTCAAGCCTTTACATTGTGATGTTTGACATTTATTGTGGCCTACCTCTTTGTTTTGCAAGATATTTATTGCACAATGGGAAGGGTGGAGGGTAGTCAGGGTACTTTCCCACACATTTTGGCTTTATAGCGAAAAGCCTCTGAGCCTCCCTCTTGGTTGTGGTGGACCACAAATAATGACAAAGTTTGGTGTATTGTATATCTGTATGTAGGTTTAAAAGTCATGAGATCATTCCATACAATAACTCATGATTCGTAATCTTGATACAAATCGTCTCATGTTACCTCTGAATGCATTTATATTTTGGTTCCCTTGATCTAAATTAGAGTATTTAGGTTATGCTGTGTTTTAGAAGAGGTAACCAGTCCTTATGCCAGATTGGATTCTTATATCTTTACAGGTATTGCATCCAGCAAAGATATTTATCTATCACTCCCTGGGTGTAAGTAAATAAATCCTATTTTATCCTTAATAAGCTGTTTAAGGAATTCTGCTTTTTGGAGTAAGTAATAGCCTGCTTGTTATTGTTTTTCCTTTTAGTCCTGTTTTAGCCCTTCATCCTTTTATCTATTCAGCTTGTCTGGGTCATGGGTAATGGTGGATAAATAATGGAAATTCCATGTAATTTCTGCATTTTTCATACCTTCCACTGACTCAGACAGGAAGTGCCCTCCCGTGAGTAAATCACTCAAACCTCCCCACATTAGAACTATTACACTCGGCAGGCATCACAAAAGAATGGTTATTGGCTGGGATTGAGGACACTTGCTAGGCTCTGTGCATATACAGAAGCTATCTGTGGATGACTGTACAGGACTTTAGTTTTTTATATTGTATTGGAGTAATTTTTGGTGCGTGTGTGGTTGGGTGGGGGGGTCAAAATTAAGCATTTGATCTGAATATAGAATATTCTGACAAATAGAGTTCCAGCATGTCTGGACCAGTGGTACGTATGATAAATACAGAAATTACTTGAAATTTCCATCTTTGTTTCGACTCCAGTGACAATTGTTGTAAAATACTTGAGCTGTTTGTGCCTTTCATTTCTGTGATAAATATTTTTCTTGATTTTTAACATCACTTTGCTCATTTGTTTAAACTCTTAATATTTTTGTAAAGTTTGTCAGCTTGTATAGTGCTACATTTTTTAATGTGTGAAAAATATACTTCATGGTCATCATTTGCTTCCCGTATTTTATACTCATATTACGTATATGAAATGTATCTCTTCTTGATTGTAGCCCGTTTTACTATCTGTTATGTTATAAAAAAATGAAAAATATCTTAACAAATATTTTTTTATATCTATATATATTGTCTCCATAGATTCAATAGATTCTATAGAATATCTTTCCACAAGCGATATACTTTAGCTCGAAAATTACTGTACATGTTTTAATTGCAATTATTATCATTTTAGCTGGCATTCTTTTGTATATTAACAGAGTTTAACGGGGCAGTAAAACTCAGTAATGCATGACATCATGCAAGCAGAAGCGAGCAGCGTGCAAAAACAAAATTCATTAACAACACGCCGCCTGCTTCCGGTCATGGTAATTAATAGTAATAACATGATTTTGTTGGGTGTCCCCCTTGAGGACTGAATAACAGCCCTCTGGCTTATTAACACCCTAGACTTCATCTCAGGCCATCTCAGGCCAGTAAAAAACCTTCAGGTTGTTAATCATTCTTCTTGGGTCGTTAATAAACCATAACGCCCTCTAAATTGTAATATTGTAATATTAAACCATGTTTTAATTGCATTTAAAACATCGCAGCACATATAATAAAAAGAATACCTACTATTTTGTGTAGGGACCAGAATTATCTCATGAGTGACTGCAAGGAAAGCTAAGTTTTCATTCGCATCTTTTAGCCACTCATGAAACCTCAGTTTTCTTTAGTCACTTATGAGATAATTTTGGTTACCTACTCAAAAACTCAGATATCCTCAGTGTATTTGTTAGTATTGCTTCCATAATATTTATTTGTTACAGTGCAAATTAACAGGTTGAGTGCTAAATTATTTTTTTTTTCCGTGGGAACCCCAGGAAATGAAGCAGTGCTCGTTTACTGTGGTAAACAAGCTCTGTTTCACTGGTAAAATAGGACCCCGTCACTAATGCTTAGGAGTGGAAGTCCTCTAAAATAGGCAACTTGGGGTATTAACTATTGACTGCCCTTGACTTTATCTCCATGTTGTGGTCATGATTAGCCATTGTGTAGAAGTATATGACCTTAAATACCAATAAATAAATAAATAAATTTGAAACATGGGTATTTTTTTCAAAGATACCCTGCTACCAGTTCAAGTCACCTTACTTTAGTAAGATTTTATTCATAAATATAGTTTGGTGACAATTATTGGAGAGTGCCAATAGGCACTCTCCAATAAATTGTAACCAATCAATTTTACATGAAAAATCTACTGCTGAGCAAACATCAAGCTTTCAGCACTTTTCAGTAGAGCCATGATAGTGGCTTCTAGCACTCAACCGGGAGAGCAGTGATTCAGTGGTAGACTGTTGGACTTTTGTGCTAGAGGTCCCGAGTTCGATCCCTGTCTGGGACAACCTGTGTTGTGTCCTGGGCAAGGCACTTTATCTCGGTTACCTACATGGGGGCACGATGACGCCATGTACTAAGGCGTACTGCACGTCGATGGTGCACATGTCTTCAACTGCTGTAACCCTGCTTGAGTGGAGCTTGAACAGAGTTAGAATGTTGAGAAGCTGACAGTTGCTCATCGATGCTTGGTGGTTCTCTCTAGGTTCTCCGGCTTCCTCCACAAAACTGTCATGGTCACGATTAGCCATTCTGCATAAGTATGTGACCTTAAACACCAATAAATAAATAAATAATAGAACTCAATCAGTTAATAAGCACACCAATATTTATCGCAAGAAAGCATCAATTGTTTATCTCTTGAAAATTGCCTTCATGAGCTAATAGTCATTAGATTTAACAATCTGTGCTTTCTTTGTTTAACATTTGTAATCAAGTGGAAGTCCCAAGCATAAAATAACTGTCATTTCCTCTGATAATGCATAAGAATATCAAGCAAAATTTCATCCGATGGACATTCAGGTTAACCTTTAAGGGCCTGGAGATTTTTATACATTTTTGCTATATATTGAAAGACTACCTCCCGTGGCTTTGCAGTTGTTTCTATTAAAGTTTTGGCTACCTACAGAGGCAGCCAAGACTTGCCTTGAAACAACTGACAAGGTTTTGAGTTTACCCAAGAAATGAATGATGGGGCACCTTTCCTTTTCATTAAAAAGTTACCAATGTCAGAATTAGGCTCTTATGGGTTAGACACAGAGCTCAATTGGATGAAACTTTGCTTGGCATTCTTTTGCTTTTTCACAGACAAGTAGTTATAGTCTGGGTGGAAGGTCCACTCCATAGTGTTTTAAAGTTAATCCACTCTCCACACACTGTAAGACAAATATATGTATTAACCTCTCAACCAACACAATGGGAAGACGACAGTTGCAAAAATGCTTCTTGAGTAACAAGAAGTTGTCTCAAAAACATGTCTTATGACCCCCTCATTTTGAACACATGCAACTCAAATTTCCCACGGGGGGGGTGGGGGGGGGGTGTGTGCAGATTTATTCAGGAAGTGACAAGATCAGTTACTGCACAGGCAGTCCTGATTACCTTCATAATAACAAACAAAAACTTGGCTGTTTGCATAATGCTCCATTTACCCCAAACAATAACCTGAAAGTAAATATTGGCAGTCATCTAGTTTTTGAGGTTGAGCTGATTACCAGCAGGATTTTAGTTCTCAATCTCTTTATCATGTGCAGGACCAGGCATTTTGGCTAGCCTATAACAAACAGAATTTGGATGTCATTTTTTTTTACTTGTTTATTGTTATCAGGTCATTTGAATCTGCCTTGTGCTGAACACAAAGTTCTCTGAACAGGTTTTATAATTTTTTTTTCTTTCAGTGAAGCCACATGTAATTCCCCACAGCACCAGGTCTGTTGAGCTTTTTCTTGAGTTTGTGGGGGAGGGGCAAAACTTTTGTTTTCAGAGAAGAATCAGATTTTTAAGTTTTTTTGAACTCGATTGTTGACAGGGATTCCTGCAAGGCTTTGGATTCAAGGAACAGCCTTGAGTTTGACAATGGCCCATTCAAGGCCTTGAAATTTGGACCTGGAATCCTTGCAAAGCCTTGAATGCTCCTGAACTAAAAACACCCATAGTGCATAATCCTTAGTACATAGTTTTATATGCCATAGTTTGTGAAGGAATAGTCCTTACCAGGACACTCCAATCATTACCCTCTCATCCCACTTTCCTTCAATGGCCTTGAATTCCATTAGTCCTATGCCTGCAGGAACCCTGTTATATGTTAACCCTTTACCTAAATTAATGGCCAAAACCACCTAGCGCTATTCATGAAAATTACCATTCAATTTTTTTTTTTCTTTTCTCAAAAGACATAGTTTATAACTCCTCATTGGAACGAGCTCATTGAGCTCGTTCCTGTGAGGGGTCATAAACTATGTTTTCAAATCAAAAAAATGAAAAAAATTAGTTACTCAAGAATTTTGCATGCAGGTGTTGTCAGCCTTTCGTGGTAGGTAAAGGGTTAATTTTATTTCATAAAGAATCAAGAATGACGCACTCTTTTTGTACAGAACATATAGTATTACCAGGTACCACTGGAAGGAAACTGGAGGATAACCACAAGAAAATTTGTATTCCATTTTTTTGTATTTGCCTATGTTGATAACTCACTTTGCATCATTTCTTGGGAAGCAGTAAAGGAGAGCTTTCCAAGAAATGATGTCAACATTTGAAATCAGATTTTCTCTAGGTCATCAAATATTCTCTTGGACGTCTTATGATTTATTTCTGCAGCTTCTTAACATGAGTACAAATGAAAAATATGTTTTCAAACAAAATGAAATAGCCATTTCCATCAAGAAGCAAAAACAGCAGCTTATCAGGGAAAGTAAAGAATACCTGGGAACATAAAACAACTGCTTTAACTACCAGTTAAAAGGACAATAAGCAACGATTTTGAAAAAACTAAGTTGACCATTTAACCCTTTACCCAACATGAAAAGCAGACGACACTTGCAAACAAAATTCTTGAATAGCTAATTTTTTTCATTTTTTGTCTCAAAAACATAGGTTATGACCCCTCTTTAGAATGAGCCCGATGAGCTCACTCCAAAGAGGGTACGTTTGATAAAGGGTTAACAAAACCACAATGTCTGTTATGAAAAGGTTCCTTTATGTTTCATATATCATTCACGTGAAAGCGTCCTATTCGATTAAATAAATTAGCTTTCCCCTTGGGAACCCCAGGAAGTGAAGCAGTGCTTGATTACTGTAGTACACAAACTCTGTTTCACTTGTAATACGACATGGTCACCAATGCCTGGGGTGGAAGACCTCTGAAATGGGCAACTTGGGTATCAATGATTGTCTGAACTTGACGTTACCTCTATGTTGTGGTCACAATTAGCCATTGTGCAGAAATATGTGACCTTGAAAAAATAAATAATTAAATTGAAGGCGCGAATTTATCGGACATTTGAAAAAATGGCAGCTTATAGTTTTTCAACCCAAACTGATTAGCCGACTACTCACAGAAACTTTTGCACAATGTCCTATTCCATATTCGTCAAAATTAGCTTTCTTAGAATGTCAAAGGTGAAGGTAGTGTTCATGTGGGTCTATTAACCCTTTACCCAAGACAATATCAAAATCTAATATTTTAAATATCATTTTTTCAAATTTTTAAAAAAAATTCAACAAAACCATATCATGTGACCCCTCGTTGGAACGAGCTCGTTCCAACGAGGATTCACATGATATGGTTTTGTTGAAATATTTTTGAAAAATAATATTTTTTCAACTGCTGAATTTGCATATTACGTGGGCGGATGCGGCCGATTCGTTGGGTAAAGGGTTAATGGCATACACATCAGTGAAATCTCTCAGATTGCCATTGTCAATGATACACAGTTCTTCTTCATGGCAGTCAATTTTTATTCGAACAGCAGAAAGTTAAAATTTGAAACCTTGTGTATTCAGAAATGATTCAACAGGGAATTGTTTACTTCTGAAATATTTCCGGTAACTTCTTTTATATCTTTGCTGTGTCCAATTTTGTCTGCATCAAAGCTTTTCAATTACAGTTTTATGAAATTTTGTGTTGCTTCAGTTGTCTTTCTCATTGTATACAATGTTTTTTTTTTTACTTGCTCTTTTACATACAGTACAGTTGCCGTGGACTGGTCATAATCCATGGGTGGGCAGTTATGTCCACAGATGCATTTACCAGGTAATAAAAATCTTCATCGGCAAAATTTTAATTATCATGGCAAAATTGCCCATCCGTTAAAAGTGACCAGTTCACGGTGGCTGTACTGTACAAGCGAAATCTGAGAGTCAATATTTTTTCAAATTAGTGGGTTATAGTCCCTTTAAAGTTGCTGTTGAGTTCCAGACAGTTATTCTCCATATTGGCTGCAGCAAGAGGCCAGGTAGAAGCATAATATACTGTTCCAGCTGGAAAAAAAATTCAGAATAACTACATAAAAACATTTATCCTATTTCACCTCCAATGATAATTAACGACGCTTTCCAGTATTTGGGTGTGAAGTTGCTCTGTGGTTATTGCATTGGATGGATAAGTTGTGAGTTAGAATTTATTCAGAGTCACTGCCTTTATGGAAGATACTGAACCCCACTTGCTTGTAAGAGAGCATAAGGTACACATGGCATCTTGATGTTATATATGCCTTTAACAAGTGTAAACTGCCACATGTTGCTTCTTTCCAAGTCATTTGACTTCCACCACCCATAAAAACAGTATGACCCTGGCTGTCAAAAAGTGTAATTAATCCCAAATAAATAAATAAAGTTAAAATAGGATTATTTTTTTGTGGTTATCTTACAAATTACTGCAGTAGGTACAGCAATTTGTGTAACTTGCTCATTCTTTCTTGTAAAATTAATTCAATTAGAAGTAATATATATTTTTGCACTCATGTACTTATTTGCTTTATAAAATATATTTATTGCATTATACCTTTATAATCAAAATGAATAGCACTACCTAGTCAATTTCCATTACAGTAGCCCAGTCTCTGAATGTTTTATACTTTAAGGCCCTTGTGTACTGTATGTGAGTGATGTAAATGACGAGATTAGATCTAAATCAACATTTTGTGATATCTGTAGTTCTTCCGTGCTGTAGGACAAAGACTTAATCAATGACACTGCACCCACTACCCAATGTCATAAATATATATCTTTAATCCCTTAACCCATAGCTTTATTTTGGCAGACAATACTGCCAAGCCAGAAAATAAGCAGACTGTCATCTACACAATGAGGTCCCCAGATGGTGAATTTAGTGATGCTACCCTGCATAGCAGGGTAGCATCACTAAATTTACCCTCTGTGAACCTCAATCTGAATCAGGTCTCAAAACTAAACCGAAAGAGGTACCCAAAGGATAAATTGGCCCACCGTAGGAGATAGTATCATCCAATTCACCCTCTGGGGACCCTATTCTGCAAATGTCAAACTGCTTATTTTTTCAGGCCTGAATACTGCCCAGAACAGCAAAACTCTTGCTACTATATTTAGTATAATTTGTGTTGATTTTCAGTGTTCTCACATGAATCATTTTCGAGAATGGGTTCAGAGTGGATTCTGATTCTTGCATGAACTTTAACCTTCGTGGCTGCTTGTTTTGGAAGCCAAGACTTGATTATCAGCCACTCATATGGTAATTGAACTGTTCTCTGTAAGTCATCATTGTGATTAACCCCATAGCTGTTTGTTTTGGCAGCCAAACTTTGACTCTGAGCCCCTGAGATGGTAATTCATCTGTTCTATTAAGACGTCCTTGTGATTGCACTTTTTGACACCGTCCTGGGGCCAGTAAAATTGTCAGATGTAGGTGTTTAAGGAATAATTATAATATTGCTGCAATGAATCAGTGTCTCAAAATTATAATCAGTGATTTCAATGTGTCACCTTCAATGTTGAAATTGGTATCATCAAATGTTTGTCTTTGTTTTATAGCATGGCCCTAATTTCTGATATCCCAGTGTCCAAGTTGGTAGATGAGATGCAAAATATTGATTTATTTTTATCACAATTTTTGCATTTGTTATGATGCATGCCGTGTGCAAGAGCCTTTACACTTTTCCTATGTATTTTATGATGTATGATTGTTGTATTATTTAACTGCTGAAAACTGACTTTCATTATGGGTTGTAAAATGTTACCCATGATCTTATTGAACAATTTATAACCTGTTTCAGACTATTACCAAAGTGACGTACAGGAAAGGCCTGCACTTGTGCCTGCCCACCTAGATGCCTACAAAATGTGACTACAATGGAACCCTCTTAATTGAATAGCCACTTTCCAGTAAAAAGTATTCAGTTAACAGGAGTATTCAGTAATGGGGATTTGTCATTTTTTTGTATTCTAGATAAAAACAGAGCATTTATTCTATTGTATCTTGTTTGACAGAGTTCTGTGAAACAAAATGCCATAGATTAAATGCTTGTATTAGATGTACTGAGGCTAATAGGTCAAGAAAAACCGTCATTGCAAAAACGAAGTACTTCCTTGTATCGCTTCTTATAAATGTTACCTTTTCAGGTCTCCTTTAAACATTTGAGTTGATTTCTCCAGTGCATACTTGGAAAACATAGGTGGCCTAATTCGAAAGTTTCATATCCCCAAAAGAGTGTGTATCACCGAAACATGGGCTGTTATGCATGTTTTTAGAGGTCATCAAAATTTTTATTTTCCTTTTGTCTGTAATTTTGTTGTATCATATTAAGCTCTCAGATCACAAGTCAAATTCTGTAAGGAATGTAAGGAATTTGACACTGTTATGGGCTATTTGTTTACCCAGTTTTCATGAAGTTTGTGTGCTGTTAATGTAATGTGATGTCCCTTTATTCACAAAGATACACAGATATTCTTTCACACTCCAGTTATATATACTCCAACCAATAAGAATTTGACTGGTTGAATGCTAGAAGCCACTAAAAAAATGAGGGTACCAGAGCAAAAGCCAATATTTCCCTTGCTGATGTTTCATATTCAGTCAAACACCAATAATATTCTGTAAGTTTGTTCTATTAAAAATTATTGGAGAGTGCCTATGGTCACTCTCCAATAATTTGTAATAAAACAAATTTTGATGAACAAATTCAGAACACTAGAAATATTATAGCCCTCAACCAGTTAACTATACCCTACTTTCAAAGAGAATAGGTGGTATACTGGATTACCTATGCCTGTCTGTCTGTCTCTGTTATCTCAGCAGTGAGTGGATGGAATGAAATTTGGTATGTGGTTTCTTTGGGATAATCCCCTTCCATCACATGTTAAACAAAGATGCTCACACTATTTTCACCTGAGTTATGGCCCTTACTTTTGTCAATGTTTCAGTGTTTTTTTTTTTTTAATTCATTTATGCTTCATTGGTCCAGCCTTGCAGTGGGGGTATGAATTGCCTTCAGCAATAGTTCTTGTTCACCTTGAAAACATCAAGATATGAATTTGAAAACAATTGGTGGAACTACAAAGTGTAATCATAAAAAAACTATAGCTGTGATGTGTCTTCATTCATAATATTTAGTAAACAAACATGTCTAAGAGTAATGGTAAATGTCGCCAAAGATTCAACCAAATTGATTAATATTTCTTTTTTTTGATTAAAAAAAATGAATGTTTATGATATTTTTAAATTCAATTGGATGGAATATTTCGGTTGATCAAAAAAACAAATCTTTGAGGTTCACCTTTCCAACAAATTGAAATATGTCATCTGATTGAATCTAAAAATAGGTGAGGGACTATATTTATTAAGAGCTAGACTGGTTCCATGCCATAACAGCATAAGATACATTTAACTAGTTGAGGGTTATATTATTTTTGGTGGTCCTAATTTGTTCATCAAAATTTGTTTCATTACAAATTATTGGAGAGTACCCACGGGCACTCTCCAATAACTTGTAATAGAACAAATTTATATAAACAGAAAATTAGTTGTGTTTGAATATGAAACATGAGTAAGGAAAATGTTAGTATTTGCTGGGGTACCATCCTTTTTTGAAATCCCTGGTAGTGGCTTCTAGCACTCTAACCAGCTAAGAATTTGGGTAGTGGCTTGATACCTTGATATAGTATATGAGAACACACATTGGAAGTTAGTCCATGAGAGTCCCAAAAAGGATAAACAGTGAACTGGTCCACAGGTAGCATGATTGGGCACAAATTTAGTATTGTCATTGTCAAGCAGACAGTAAGGGAAATATGGTGTTTAGTATGTGGGGTTCAGATAAAATCCACCCCCTCTAGAATGCCCCCCCCCCCCCCCTCCAGAATCCCCCATAATAAAATCATTGAAGGCATGTCTTGATGATGCAGTTACAAGATTTGTCAGCAGTGACTTGGGTCATCACAGTCAGGACAAATCACAAGTACTACATGCATTTATTCACCAAATAATTTCCAGGAACTATTATATACTCGCCCAAAAAAGAAAGTGTGCATTGCAGAAATTGATCAAACTCCAAAAAAAGAATTTCGTAGGTGTAAAGAGTGTAAACCTGTTCATGAATAAGTTATATTGAACACAAAAACAGCTTTCCCCGTTAAAATTGCATTAACATTAAATGACGTGCTGCACGTTTGTGAAAAGGCATGTTTTGCACATGGAGAGTCTGAAAATTCATGCAGCAGTGTGAATCCTTGGGTATTTAAACATTAAAGTAAGGCCTTCCCATCGTTCACATTCACACTTGCGCTGCTGTTGAAACGACTCCACATTAGCATGCCAAGATTGACAATGAATCAACGTCTTCTTGCCCTGGGTATGATTAGAGCTGGCAGAACACTCAGAGAGGTTGCCCAGCATTTGAACTGCCACCGTAACACTGTAGACAGGCTAGTCCATCGACATGCACAACATGATGACGTTCGAGACCGACCCCGCTCCGGGAGACCCCGAGTTACCACCCCTGCACAAGATCGGTATATCCGTGTCGTCCCTCTCTGGAACCGGCAACAAACGGCAACGACGACAGCCAGGAACATCCCTAACCTGAGACGGATACATCCTCAAACAGTAATCAACCGGCTGAGAGAATACGGTTTACATCCTCGAAGACCTGCAATTCGTCCGATTTTGACGTTACGTCATCGTCGTGCTCGACTGCAGTGATGTACACAACATCTCAGGCATCCCTTACACTGGTGGCGATGTGTTTTATTCACAGATGAATGTCGTTTCCATCTTTCATCATCAGATGGCCGCCAGAGAGTGTACAGACATCGAAACGAACGCTTCGCAGATCCATGTGTCGTGGAGCGAAACTGTTATGGGGGAGGGTCTCTCATGGTGTGGGGTGGCATCACTGCTTGTAACAGAACTGAGCTGGTCATTATTGATGGCAATCTCAATGCAGCCAGATATCGTGATGAAGTGCTTACACCTGTTGTTGTCCCATTTCTGCAACGTCACAGCCCCGGCGTCATTCTACAGCAGGACAACGCCCGACCCCACGCAGCTTGTGTTGTTCAACAGTATCTGCAGCAACAACAAGTGGATGTTCTTCCCTGGCCCGCAAATTCGCCCGATATCTCACCCATTGAGCACGTATGGGACGAAATGAAACGTCAGCTATGCCGGCTTCCCCATGCACCGTCAACGCTTGTGGAACTCCAAAGACAGCTTTTCAGAATATGGAACAACATCCCACAACACTTCCATGCTAACTTGTTCGCTTCCATGAGGCGTAGATGCACAGCAGTAGTTGATGCAGACAGAGGTCATACCAGATATTGAGTGAGTGACTTTTGTGTTTGACCCTTAGTGTCTTTGACTCTCCATGGCACCAAGAGTATTTGTCGTAGCGTAATGAAATTTCTCGTGTTGATCACAAATTGATTCATCTGTGATTGAATAAAATTTCCATGAATGAAAATGATATATATCTTTTTTTAGTGTTATTTTTTAGCATGCACACTTTCTTTTTTGGGAGAGTATACTAGTATTAAACTATAATCTCAGTTGACTAACATTGCAACTATATCAATGCTGCATGCCTTCATTGAAGGCATGGATTGGTGTTCTTACAAATAATAGTCAGCTGGGACTTCATACTTGAGACAAACAACAAGTAGCTAATCAGCCATTTATTTTTGGACAGATGATTTTGCATGAGCGAATCTTATTCATGGGGATTTTGTCTTTTGTTGAGGGCTTTTGTCAGGCATTCAAGTTACATGAAGTACCTAGTATGATATTTCCATCACTATCACTTTGTCTCCAGCATTGTCAGTAAACTTTAACTCCTTGCATGCTGCTGGAACTATATTTCACCTGACACTGAAATAAGTGGAATTTGGGCACATTTAATCAAATTTTCCCCTGCAAATTGCGTAGATTTTTTCGCCATTGATTTCTGGAGTTAAATTTCGATGAATTTTTCATCAGCTCTAGTCGTGGCTGCTACACAGCAGCCATGATTATATTTGATACAAAAATATCATGAAAATACTCAGCTGGATAAGAGTTAAACAAAGAAAAAAACATTTTGTTTTGAAAATTACTCTCTTAAAAAATTACCCAAAAATGAATATGAAGAGAATGAAAATTTGCGAGTGGAGTTGCCTCCTTACTCATTATAAATGTTCTACCTCAAATATTGTGCATGTGACTTATGCATACAAATTGGATATATTGTCTTAGTGATCTCTGATCAAAGAACAGTTCAACTGGAGTTGTATTGCCCTTTGTGACACAGTTCAGCAATATATTTTATCCAGACTGATCGCAATTTTTTTTCATGTTATTCCTAATGATTATGAATGCAATTGCTACTGATAGCTTCCTCAGGGTTGTCATGGGGCCTTGGCTTCAAGGAATGGCTTGAAATCCTGGAAAATGTGCCAGGAATATTCACAAAATAAAAAAATGCAAAGAAAGCACCTAATCATAACTATATAGTTTTATATGCCAGAGTTTGTGAAGGCGTAGTCCAAACTGGGGCCCTCCGGTCATTACCTCCTCCTCCCACTTCTGTTATTTATTTATTTATTGATGTTTAAGGTCACATATTTATGCACAATGGCTAATCATGACCGTGACAGTTTTACGGGTGGAGGAAGCCAGAGTACCCGGAAAGAATCACCGAGCAACGATGAGCAGCTGCCAGCTCCCCAACATCGTAACTCCGCACTGCAGCACAGGCAGGGTTAGATTGGTTGAAGACATGCGCACCATCGACATGCAGTACGCCTTGGTACACAGCGTCATCGTGCCACCACGCAGGCAATGGAGATGAAGTGTCTTGCCCAAGGACACAACGCGGTTGCCACAGGTGGGATTTGAACCGAGGACCTCTCGGCTTGCAGCCTGCACCTCTACCTACTGAGCTCTCACTTCTGTTTACTGAGTTCTTAATAATTTTTGGTCATCATAATTTGTGCATATCCTTTGTATTGTTAAAATTTATGGGAGAGTGCCTTTAGGTGTGTTGTGACTAGATTGCCATTATAGCACTGCAAGTATCCAAATCCCATGACCTTGGCTGAAAATAATTTTTTTCTTTCCCTTAATGTTTAGTTATAATTTAAAGGCAAGGTGGTCAGGGCATTATTATGTTCAGTACTTAGTGACATACAATACTCATGAAAAAAATTGTCTTGAAATTAACCCTCTTCCCAATGATCCTTCATTGGAATGAGCTTCTAAAGCTTGTTCCATTTAGGATTCATGTGATGTGGGTTTGTTGAAAAACATTTTTTTTTCTTCTTCAGATGCTGAATTTCAATTTATATGGTAGAAAAACATTTTTTTTTCTTCTTCAGATGCTGAATTTCAATTTATATGGTAGATGCAGCTGATTTGTTAGGCAAAGGGTTAACCCTTTACCTAACATGAAAAGCAGACAACACTTGCAAACAAAATTCTTGATGAGCGCGTTCCAATGAGGGGTCATAACTTATGTTTTTGAGACAAAAAATGAAAAAATAATGAAAATTAATTGGCGATTTTTTAGAATAGCGCTGGCCAGTTTTGGTCGTTATGTTGGGTAAAAGGTTAATGGTATTATTTTACGCTAGATAAAATTCTCCAAAATTATTTGCTTCTTGAAAAACGTAACACAAATATAGCCCAATTATACCAAATTGAAAGAGCTCTCTATGTAATATGTGAAACTTGGTATACTGATTTGTCGATTCATTTCAGTGTGAACCTTGATCAGTATAAAATTTTGAGGGCACAATATGAAAACTCACCCACAAAAAAATTAAATATCTTGTTTATTGTAGTCAACATGAACTAAAGATTAAACAAATTGTTTTTCACTTTGTGTTTAATTCTTTTAAGTAAATTAATTCAAAATAAGGCTATAAATAAAATTATATTGTTTCTCTGGCAATTTTTGTTAAATTTTTTTACTAGGGAGGGAGGGTTTTCTATCAATTATTTTTCCGTTCAGTCCCTGAAAAAGATTGATATATCTCCAAAATTTGAATAGTTGACACTCCAAAGAATGACTGATCATTCAACAGGTTTTTGTGCAATTGCTGAGGATTGGTGTGGTATCTGTTTTCCTTCTCTAACATCTATCAGTATTAATGTAATGTGATGGCAGTATATGTTATAAAATTGTGATCTTATGTACATTCTATTGCTTACAATTTTTAGTAGTAAGAAATGATAAGAGCTCAACCCTTTATCTAATGAATCTTTCACATCTGCACACGCAGGCTTGAAAATAAGCAGGCTGACATTTGCAGAATGAGGTCCCCAGAGGGTGAATTTGATGATGCTATCCCATTCAGTCAGCCAATTTATCCTCTGGGTACCTCTTTCTGTTTAGTTTTGAGACCCTGACTCAGATTGAGGTTCACAGAGGGTAAATTTAGTGATGCTACCATGCTGTGTAAGTTCACCCTCTGGGGACCTCATTTTGCAGATGACATTCTGCTTATTTTCTGGCATGCACACGTAATATACAAATTGAACAGTTGAATAAAAACTGTTTTTCAAAAAATTTCAGTAAAATCATGTGACCCCCTCATTGGAACGAGCTCAACGATATGGTTTTGTTAAATTTTTTGTTTAAATTGAAAAAATAATTTTTAAAATAATAAATTTGGATATTGTGTGTGTTGGGTAAAGGGTTAAAGAACAAAAGTGTTTGAAGATGATCTTTTATCTTTTTTCATATCTTGCCATTGGCTAGTTGTATTAGTTGTGTATGTAACTTAATTTTTCAAATGATCTGACCCTGTTTCAGTCCACGAAACTTATACCTCAAAAGCAGTAAAGCATGGTCATACAATAATATTCAAGAAGTAGTTCCAGGTGTGCTCAGTTGTGTTCTTGCATCACCAGATAATCAGTTACAGTGACAGGGGAGATGAAAATGAAAAAAGAAATGAAAAAAACGTCCACTGACATCATATCATCGTGGGAACTCCGGGAAGTGAAGCATTGCTTGTTTACTGTGGTAAACAAGCTCTGTTTTACTGGTAAAATAGGACCCACTCACCAATGCCTGAGGTGGAAGTCCTCTAACATGGGCAGCATGGGTATAAACAATTGGCTGGACTTGACTTTATCATCATGTTCGTGTCACGATTAGCCATTGTGCTGAAATAAATAAATAAATAATTTACATCATATAATGAGTTTTGAACTTTTGTTCCAATAAAATAAAATTTGTTTATTGATTGCGTTACAATATAATGTGTCATTGGGGACTATTTTGAGGAACTGACACTCTGAATTATTTTTAACCCTCCGCATACTGAGGTTAAAATATCAAAATTTCGATCCACATATTTTCCCATAATACAAGAAATTTAACCAATTCAATCTTGTTTGACAGAGAAACACTGAAATTAGGGGGCACGGTGGCATCTCTGTAACCGGTTCTCGTCAAATCACCAAAGTTAAGCAACGTCAAGCCTGGTTAGTCCTTGGATGGGTGACCATTTGAGTGAATAATTCGGAGCATGATAACGCTGTCTTCTAAGGCGTACTGTACATCGATGGTGCGCATATCTTCACCCAATCTAACCCTGCCTGTGCTGCAGTGCGGAGTTATGATGTTGGGGAGCTGACAGCTGCTCGTTGTTGCTCGGGTGGTTCTCTCCATGTACTCCGGCTTCCTCCACCCGTAAAACTGTCACCGACGCGATATGACCTTGGCTGTTATCTTAATAAATAAATAACACTAAAATTTCATGTCTTGCAGGAAGCACTGTGCCTCAAGTTCTATCCTTCTGTGATGGCATGAGTGACGTATTGACGAATGCATTCACACATTGCATGCTGTGTTTATTACATGCCTCTATGACATAAAAGCCATTAATTTTAAAAATTTGATCTTATTTGTAGAACGAGACAGTTCTGATATCTGCTTGAAGTAAAAACAAAAACATAACTCGGGTGTGAATGGAAACACATGTGGCAGATCGATCCGTAAACAGAAAAGAGATATTCACTTCCAAAGTCAGAACTTGGTGTTCTAAAATTATTCCTCATTAAAAGAACAAGTTTAATTTCGTCAATGTTGATGGATTTGAACAAAAAGGTTTTCCAATTTACATTTGATTTATTGGCTGTAACATCAGCTTCCGAATTGATCATTTGGCCGATTACGAAAAGGGATGAGTGTAGTTCTTCTGATGGATCCATGATGTCAGCTGGAAAAACAGTCCGGCAATGGAAATCTGGATGGAACACATGTTCCAGACAGATTTCTAAATACGAAACAGGAGGAAAAGTAATGGGTGTGTAATAAAATAGATTATTGCATTTTTTCGGCAGATTGAAAATAATGACATCCTACTTTGTCTAAATTGTAAACTAAATAGAAATACAGTAGAATCCTCTTAATTGAATATCCATTTTGCTAGTGAAAATTATTCAATTAACAGGAGTATACAATTAACAGAGATTTGGTCAGTTTTCTGTGTTCTGGAGGTAAAATGAGCATTTATTCTATTGTATCTTGTTTGACAGAGCTCATAGAGCTCTGTCAAACAAGATATAATAGAATAAATGTCTGTATTGGATGTAGTGAGGCCAAAAAGGTTGATAAATAAGGGGAATTTGGTGCGTGCCACAGTAATTTTTTCGACATATTACAAAAATTTATATACAATTAACAGGAGTTTACTCTACAACCCATATGCAATTAACCCTTTACCCAACGCAGACGATATCAAAATTTATTATATTAAATATCATTTTTAATTTTTTTCAAAAAATTTCAACAAAACAATATCATGTGACCCCTCGTTGGAACGAGCTCGATGAGCTCGTTCCAACGAGGGGTCACATGATATGGTTTTGTTGAAATTTTTTGAAAAATAATATTTTTTCAACTGCTGAATTTGCATATTACGCGGGCGGATGCGGCCGATTCGTTGGGTAAAGGGTTAACAGATAAAATTTGTACTGAAGGTATAGTAAATGGCTTTGTGTTTGAAAATTATATTCAATTAACAAGGATATACAATTAAGAGATATCCAATTAAGTGGGCTCCACTGTATTGTTAACACTTCCTACACAGGGAACACTGGACAGTAGTGGAGCAGTACTTCTTTACTGTGGTAAACAAGTTCTGCTTTACTGGTTCCTAAAAGCTCATTGGTTAGAGCATTGGACTTAAGATTGAACAAAATGTTGTAATTTGATGAGAAATTACCCTGACAGTTACCAAATTAATCTTATTTATAGACCTCTTTGACACAGCTCCATGAGCTCTGTTAACCCTTTGAACATGTAAGATCGATTTTTTGGTCCAAGGCATAATTTTGTCGCATTTTTGTCTTATAAAACAAGATTTTTTTCACAGGGCAGTGATGATAAAATAAAAACTGCAGTCTGCAGGAGACTGCAGTTATTATTTTATTCTCCCTGAAAATTAATATTGGACTGACCCAACTCACTGTAAGTGTACACAAAGGCGATACCATACCTGGAAATGAGGATTCAAGCTGTTAAACAAGATATAGTAGAATAAATACTAAGTTTATCTCTAGAAAGTGATGAAATCCCTGTTAATTGAATACTATCAATAGACTATTTTTCACTGGCAAAGTAGCTATTCAATTAACAGGGTATAACTGTAGTAGCATTCAGAGCCTTTTGTGACAGGTCAAGGCCACCAAATTAGAAGTGTCCCTGCTTTGCATTGGAAATTATATCTCTACAAATTTTGTGGGTTTGAGGTAGCAATGTTTTATATAGCAAATTATGTTGGGTTGCACCCCACCACCACCATCAATGAGATTGGTTCACCCTCTTAACAAAGAAAGTAGTTGAAAAACATACCAGTATATGCAGATAAGGCCCAGATCTGGGGAGGAGGGAGGTGGGGTAAATATGCTTAAACACTACCAAGATATGGGTTTCTAGCACTGAACTTCTTTGGACAAAACAATTTTAACCGTGACCTTTAGGGAAAAATTGACTTTCCATTTCCTCTTCAGTTATTTTAAATTTCAACGTTAACCAAGTTCTTTCTTATTTAAATTGTCATTACAAACAGACTTAATATGTACAAAATTTTATCTGTTATGTATTTATTGTTGAAAATGTTTTTATTTTGAAATAGTTCAAATGGAATAAAGTTTAGTAATGTTACATTCATACTTGGATTGTTATTTGTTTTACCCCTTTCAAGTCTGCAAATGAAAAGGCTATCATGGTCAGTGACAGGAACAATTTCTTGAAACTCAATTTAAGTTTTCATCTACATTTCAAAAACAGTGAAACCCACTTAATTGGATGTCTCTTAACTGAATAACCCTGTTAATTGAATATAATTTCCCAACACAAAACCATTTACCATACCTCCAATACAAATTTGACCTGTTAATTGAATATAGGTTGTAGAGTGAACTCCTGTTAATTGAATAAAAAATCTTGCAAACTGTCGAGAAATTACCCTGTCTCTTCCCAGTTTGCTTTGTTTATAGACCTATTTGGCCTCAGTACATCCAATACTGGGATTTATTCTATTATATCTTGTTTGACAGAGCTCATGGAGCTCTGTCAAACAAGATATAATAGAATAAATGCGAAGTGTATCTCTAGAATACAGGAAAGTGACACAATCCCTGTTAATTGAATACTCCAGTTAATTGAATAATTTTAATTGGCAAAGTGGCTATTCAATTAACAGGATTCCACTGTATTACATTCAACCTTTTTAGCAAGCTTCACCAAATTCTTGACTTCTTATTTATTGGAAAGCTCTTTTTCTAGAAAGTCAGGGTGAGCTAAAGTGATCACTCATCGTCTGCCATCCATGAACATGGTATTGATGATCAACTTCTCTTCCCAAACTGCTGAACTGATTTCAGTAAAATCTGAGTTGCTTGTTTGTTATGACATCGTATTTCGATTTTGTTCAAATCAGTTCAAACCCATCGTGAGGGGGTGGGGGAAAATAAATCTAAATTTTTTAAAAATCTTCTCATGAACTGATTGGTACAATGACTTGATATATGGTACGGAGCTTCCTTTTGAGGAGTAGAATTAAGTTTTTTTTCAACAACATTTGGCTTTATAATGAGAGAGCAAGATTTTTGGGGCCACCAAAACTTTGTTTGCTTAACAGATGGGCCAATCTGAAGCAAATTTGGTCAGTGGTATTATTGAGTCATAAGTACTAGTGCAATAAGAGGAATAATCTTCAAAAATCTTCTTTAGATCCACTGGTCATAATAATTTGATGTTTGGTTAACCCTTTACCCAACGAATTGCCCACAACCGCCCACGTAATATGCAGATTCAGCAGTTGAAAAAATGTTATTTTTCGAAAAATTTCAACAAAACCATATCATGTGACCCCTCTTTGGAACGAGCTCGTTCCAATGAGGGGTCACGTGATATGGTTTTGGTGACATTTTTCGAAAAAAATTAAAAAACGATATTTAAATTAATAAATTTTGATATCGTCTGCGTTGGGTAAAGGGTAAAGGACCTGCGAATTGCCGATTTCGATCAAATCAAATATCAAATTGAATTGGTGAAAACAAATCAAATTTTGAATTGAATCACTGTTAATGAATACGTCGTGAAATGTTTTTTTTTTTTAAAATAATACCTCCGATTATTACAAGACACAGTTATGTAGAGTGCACTTCCCACACTATAAATAAAAGATATAAACCAATATACTAGCTATTGATTGAAACTATTTGAATTGTTGACTTTGTAGCTTCGAAACTGCAGAAAAACAAATTTTTAAACAAATCTGGCTGATACCTCACTGTTATCACCTTGTTTCAAATCAGATCGACTCCATTCAGTCATGAAGCCATTTCTTTTAAATAAAAATGCGGAATGACTAAAAGGAAATGATAATTCAACGCTGAATGGAGTCAGTCCACTTGTAAATTAAAGCCTGTTCTACTTCTGTTTATATAATAATCAGGGGTATTCTTTTAGAAAACCATTGCTTTTGATGATACATCCAGTACTGTGATCGAACAGGACAATACTCCGTACAAAATAATGTGATCATGCTGTGGAACAAATCATTTATTGAATAACTTCTCAAAGTTCAAAACTTCAAATTTTTATAAATGGTCACTGGTCATGACGCACAATAAGTTGAAATGAACAGTTGTAATGGTAACAGTGTTTGTAGCGATGTAGCTACAACTGTTGTACAGTTGTAACTACATCACTACAAATACTGTTACCACTACAAGTAAGTTACGTTTCTACTCAGAACAATATGCAATATTAAATAAAGCCATACAAAGTAGATCTTCTGTTTCTCAGGCCATTATTTGTAAAATTGCATGCGAGCGGTTTTTTATTTTATTTTTTATTTCTGTAATTATTTCTTTGCCATTAAAAGTTCATGTTCTTGGTTTATGTTTTTGGCCTCATAATCTATGGAATAGCATGGGTGGTGGTGTATTTCATCCCTTGAGAGAAAGAAGGCTTTGCAATGCTAAGGCATTGCAAAGCCTTCTTGCACTCAAGGGACAAATTTATCAATTTTTTTAACTTGGGTAAAATATCAGACATAAACTATTCAATTTTTTTTTTAAAGATTACATTGGTTATAAAAAGAGAGCATGCGGCAGCCAAAATGACCATGCGGGAGGGCCTGAGAAACAGATTTTTAATTTTTTTAGGCCTAATGTGATCAATTATATCTGTAAACATTCACGGTTATGGCCAAAGTATATTCGAATTTCTGATTTTGAATTGAATTGAATATTGACTTACAAATCAAATTTCAAATTTTTGCGGGAGGCTATGTTTGGTATACAGCATCCTGATAGAAGTCAGATTCATGTTTGTACAAATCAAGTCCATGGGTTTGGGTTCCTTATTAGAGCCTTATCACTTCGTCCAATGGAAAAGTCTTTCAAAATCTTCGTCTCCATATATATGTTTGGCATGTAGCATCCTTTGGGTGATCAAATTTTAGTTTCAGAAATTTCTATTTTCTGAACCAATGAGCCGATTTGAACCAGATTTTGTGTACAGTCCTTAGTACTATTGGAGTCATAAGTATTTGATTCAATCCCCCAAAATTTCCTGCATCAGGATGGGAATGCTAGGAGCTAAAAATAGAAATATTTGTAAACGCCCATATTTCCCAAACCGCATAGAACAGAGAACTGTTATTTGGTATGATGCACCCTTAGGACCAGTAGAATTGAATGGTAAGAATTTGCCATCGGTTGTGTCATAGTGTACCATAAGGGGAAGCGAAACAATGCAGAGTCAGAATATTTGCAAAAATGATGTGATGGTGTGATGTCTTTTCTGTATTAACTTGAGTGAGTGACATGGCATAACTGAATCTTTCTATTTAGTTCAATCACTTCTTGAACAAGTTGAGCTGCAGAGTCATTCATTCTCTTATGAAATAGTGTATGATAATTCTGTTATGTTTCTTAAGGGAATTGTCTGGTGGACAGTGGGAGACATTTCGTTCATATCTGTACAACTGGAACTTAAGCACCCCTGAAATGTTTCATGACAGTGAAGTTGCTGTTACTGATTATTATGCCCCCCGACTTAAGTTGGGTGTCATTTAGTGATTGAATTGTGCGTATGTCCATCCGTCCATGTGTGTGTGTGTCCGAGCCAATAACTCGAAAACGGTTAGGGCCACAGTCATCAAACTTCACACAATTATAATGGACCATGGGAGGATGCGTCACACACCATAGCCGGGTTCGTACTTTCAAGGTCAAGGTCACATTTCAAGGTCACACTAAAAATTGTTCAATATTTGTGTCTCAGCCATAACTCAGAAAACGAATCATAGTACAATTGTTAAAACTTTTTACAAATGTCAGAAGGTGTGTCGCATATAATAGTTTCCGCCGCATCTGCAAGGTGGAGATCACAATTGACCTTCATATGTTCAGGGTCACAAATCGTGTCTCAAGCATAACTCCAAAACTATTAGGGCTACAATCATCTAACATCGCTCAATTATAAAGAACAATGGGTGGATGTGTCACACACCACAGCCAGGTCCATAAGGTCAAGGTCACTTTTCAAGGTCACACTGAACACGGTTAGGGCCAGTCATCAAACTTCACACAATTATAAAGGACCATGGGAGGATGTGTCACATACACCATAGCTGGGTTCGCACCTTCAAGGTCAAGGTCACATTTCAAGGTCACACTAAAAATCAGTCAATATTTGTGTCTCAGCCATAACTCAAAAACGAATCATAGTACAATTGTTAAACTTTTTACAAATGTTAAGGACAGTCAGAAGGTGTGTCGAGTATAATAGTTTCTGCTGCCGCATCTGAAAGGTGAAGGTCACAAGGGGGGGGGGGGGTGCATGTGTTACCTTAGTAACATTTTTCTTGTTATGTTTTAAAGATTGCAAGGTCTTGCAGTACATTTCATCTTGTGAAACATGTTTCTGGTTGATAACGCACCTCAAACACATCCCCTCATCCATGTGAAGCATGCTACCCACATACCCACGAATGTCACAAAAACATGATCATCCACATACAATATCTGGATATAAAACAAGAAAATTTGTCACTTCTTTTATCAGTTTGTTGTTTTGTTGACATGGCAAGGTCAGGAGACTGTCAGAGGCACTAAGATGGCAAATCGTTTGCATGCATGCAACAGGCATGTCATTCAAAGCTACTGGAAGGCAACTTGGCTATAGTCATTCTGTCATCAGCAGACTTGTAAAAAAAAATCAACAAACTGATGTGCCTCATTAGGTGCGAATCTTTTGCTTCGAAGAGGGGTTTTGAAACCTTTGGTTCCCCAACAGGCATCTGTGCAACAGAACTGTCCGAAACCATCTCAAAACACTGGGTATGAGGTCCAGAAGGGTCATCAAGCATCTGTTGTATCAGCATCAAAGATTACGTTTGGAGTGATGTTTGGCACAACAACATTGAAATCTCAGGACGTAGAGGAGAGTCCATTGGCCAGACTAGTGTAGGTTCCTGCTTCATGTCACAGATGGTCATATGAGAGTGTGGAGGCATAGAAAAACTGCTTACGTGCCCAGGAACATCAGACCTATTTTTCCTTAAGGTGGAGGATCAGTAATGATGTGGGGATGCCTCTCTCATGATTGCAAACTTGATATGGTGACTGTATGTGGGAATCTCAATGGTCATCAGTACATCCGGGACATTCTCAATTCGGTTGTCATGCCTCATTTTGACAGCCACCCGTTTGCTACTCACCCTGTATTCATGGACATCGTTCCCATGCTGTGAGAGCATTCCTTCAGAACAATGCTATTACAACACTACCTTGGTCTGCAATAAACCCCAATTTGAATTCCTTAGAACACATCTGGGACTTTCTTGGACATCGTGTGCAAGCAAGGGATGTGCAGAATTTGGCCAATTTAGGAAGCTGCATTGCATGAGGAGTGGCAGCAGCTGCCTCTGGACCGTATCAGAAGACTCACTGGTAGCATTAGGAGGAGGGTTCAGGCTGTTATCTGGGCAAGTGTCAGACACTGCTGTTTGTGTTCAGGAGATCACAGGTTACATTTTTTGTCAGTAATTACTGGCATTGTTTCATCATGGACCTTTCCGGCACCATACTTGTTGAGAGAACATTTTTCCACCAAAAACATTATAGACAGATATGTGTAATTAGCGCCATTAAAATACTGCAAATTTTCATCATTGTGATTTCTTTCATTTGTCAATAGACAATTCTTTCCTCAAACAATCACTTTTGGCCATCTTAAAGATAGCATGAAAGTAATGACAGTTTCTATTAACACCACTGCAAAAAACAGGGTGCTTAATTAAATTCCAGGTGTATATTATTAATGTGCTTATTCATTGTAATGTGTTTGTATTGTTTATCGCTAAATAAAGTAAGTAAGAAAGCAAGCATCCATCGGATGGAAGCATACCTATTTAACACAGTGGAACTAGGGTAACTGCATGCCTACTTTTCCAGTGAAAAGTATTCAATTAACAGAAGTACAGTGGAGCCCACTTAACTGGATATCTCTTAATTGTATATCCCTGTTAATTGAATATAATTTTCAAACACAAAACCATTTACCATACATTCAGTACAAATTTGATCTGTTAATTGCATATGGGTTGTAGAGTAAACTCCTGTTAATTGTATATAAATTTTTGTAATATGTCAAAAAAATTACTGTGACATGCACCAAATTCCCCTTATTTATCAACCTTTTTGGCCTCACTACATCCAATACAGGCATTTATTCTATCATATCTTGTTTGACAGAGCTCTTTGAGCTCTGTCAAACAAGATATAATAGAATAAATGCTCAGTTTACCTCCAGAACACAGGAAACTGACCAAATCCCTGTTAATTGTATACTCCTGTTAATTGAATAATTTTCACTGGCAAAATGGATATTCAATTAAGAGGATTCTACTGTATTCTGTTAATAGGAAATTGATTATTTTCCTGGATTGTGATGATTAACTGAGCATTTATTGCATTATATCTCATGGAGCTCTGTCAAACAAGATATAATAGATTAAATACTTACATTTGATGCAGTAAGGCCAGGCAGGTCTCTAAACATAAGGTATAGTTAGTGGTTGTTGACATTAATTCTTCAACAGATTACACTTGATTTTAACAAACTTGTATCTGACTTCCCTAAGTATGGTGTATACCATATATCAAGAGATTCTAACTGCTTGGGGTTTCATGAGAAGATTTCCATCCTAAGATGCTTCATATCAAATAACAGTTCTCTGTTCTGTGCAGTTTGTTAAAAATGGGCATTTGAAAATATTTCTATTTTAAGCCCCTGGAGTTCCCACAGGGAAGAGAGAATATTTGTTTTTTCCATGAATCAAGTACTTATGACCTCATTAATGCTACATACTGAATATGCTTCAAATTGGCTCATCAGTTCAGAAAATAGAAATTTCAGGCGGGGCCAAAGATCTTACCCCTCCCATTATAAATTTTTGCCATATGAACTTAGTTAGAACTATTCTTCCCTTCGAGGGGAAGCTCAGTAACAAATATCAAGTCATTATACACAGTGGTTCATGAGAACATTTTTTTTAAATTTGGGAGTATTTTCTCTCACCCCATCCTTATGGGGTATGGCATGTTGATTTGAACAGAAATCAAAATGCGATATCAGAACAAACAATCACCTCAAATTTAAATGAAATTGGTCCAGTGGTTTTGGAGAAGTTGTGAACACCATGTTCATGGATGATGGACAGTGAGTGATCACCATAGCTCACCCTGACTTTCAGTCAGGTGAGCTAAAAACATGTACAAGTATTTGTTTCAGAGGTGGCGGAAGTTCAATGATGTGGAGCGGCCCATATTTCAAAGACAGGCTGTGAAAATTTTAACAGTATATGTGCAAATGTGCAATTACCCACCAGTCTCTCATTCAGATGAGCATGCCACAGTGAAAATACTGTCCAGTCTGTTTCTTCGTTTTCAATCATTTTCCAACCCGAAGGCTAGTCCTCTGGCTGGAAGATGGTTGAAGCAGAAGAGACAGACCAAAGCAGCTGAAGGTGAGGTTATTTGGCCAAATGTGACTACATTTCTACTTATGACTCAATAATACCATATACAAAATTTGGTTCAAATCAGCTTGTGGGTTCAGAAAATAGAAATTTTGGGCACGGTGAAAATGTTGACCCTCCCATTAGCAAGGCAAATATTACCCTATGACCTTCATTTGAACAAACTTCATTCTATACCTGAAAAGAAAGCTCAGTACCAAATATCAAGTCATTGTACCCATTCATAAAAAGAAGATTCTTTTAAAATTTGGGAGCATTTACCCCTACCCTTTTCCTGTGAGGTGGAGCAAATTGATTTGAACAAAAGGAAAATGCAATTTCAGAACAATCACCTCAAATCTAACTGAAATTGGTCCTGTGGTTTTGAAAAAAGAAAAATTTGGGTTCCGGTTTGGACTTGAAATTTTTGGGAGGATTTTTTATGCATTTTGTTCAATTTTGAGACAAAAAATGAAAAATTTCAGTCTGAAAATTTTGGGTTTGGTTCCGACTTGTTTTAAAAAAAATCTTCTCCTTTAGATCCTATGCTTTCATATTTGGTATACAAAATCTCTAGGAGGGTTAGATCCAAGTTTGTTGAATCCTAGTTCCTGGGTTGATATTTGGGCCCCTTATGGAAGCTTGAATTTTAACTTGGTGCAATATAAGGAAATTTCTTAAAAAATCTTCTTCTCAAGATCCACCAGTCAGAATCCTTTCATATTTGGTATGCAACATCTCTTGGAGGGTAAGACTCAAGTTTGTTCAAATCTGGTCCCTGGGTTATTAATTCGGGCTACCTATAGGAGCCTTAATTTTAACTAAGTGCAATATGCGGGAATTTCTTTTAAAATCTTCTTCAGATCCACCAATCAGAATCCTTTCATATTTGGTATACAACATCTCTAAGTGGGTCAGATTCAAGTTTGTTCAAATCGGGTCCCTGGGTTTATAATTTTGGCTCCCTATTTGAGCCCAAAATTTAACTTAGTGCAATGTGAGGTGATTTCTTTAAAAACCTTCTTCAGATCCAGCAGTCAGAATTCTTTCATATTTGGTATATGACATCCAAGGGAGATCAGATTCAAGTTTGTTCAATTTAAGTCCCTGGCTTAATATTTGGGCTCTATGGGTGGGAGGTGGGGAGGCAGGGGGGCATGTTAGGTTCAGGTTTGTTAAAATCCATTCCTTAGCGTTTTTCCATAAAATTTGCCTCTCATGACTTCATTCCTCTGTAGTGTTGGTGAACCATGTCTAACTGAATGTGACCCCAAATACTTCTTTGAACCACTTTGTCAGGTGAGCGATTAAGGCCCCTTGGGGCCTCTTGTTATATTTTATAGGGTATTGTTTCTTACATGAAAGGCTTGGCTGTTACCTTTCATAAAATGTATGCATTGTAAGGATTTGTGAGTAGTGGAAGATAGATAGATAGAAAGATAGATATATCTTTATTCTGCAGTATACTAGTACATTAACAACATAACACTACAAACTACAAGAACATAACCTAGTATATAGCATGGAAATGGCATAGCCTAAAAGGCTGTCTTCCTACCATTCCCGTAAAATATGTATCAACTCGGTTTGGCATCAGTGTAACAAAACATTTTTTCAAAGACAGTAATATCTGATAGTTTGTCTATGAATCATGCAGCTACATGGGATCAATAGGTCAAATGCTGGGAGGAGGATGAGATACCAGAGGCTTTTGGTAGCTGATACAACTGGGACAGTCTGGGTTGTCGCACTTGAAGTTTGGGTGGGAATAAGTGCTTAAAGCTTTATGGGTTAATGATTTTTTTAGCTCAACTTTGGCAAAGCCAAATTTGAGGTATTGTCATGGCCCGTCGTCTGTCTGTCCATCCGTCATGCCATACACATGGCTCGGGCTAGAGGCCGTATTTATGAACCGATCTTTACGAAACTTCTTGGGTACCTTTGTTATCACCATGGGACGAGAACGAGTGTTTTTGGGTCTGGTCTGAAATTCAAGATGGCCACTGGCAGCCATTTTGTACAAAATTAGGTGCAATCAGATGTTTGTGCAGAACTTCCATATGAAAGCGCTGATTTGAATAATTTTGTGCGTGAATGTTTAGCACCAAGGGATACATCACATATAATACGGGTTTTTTTCTTGTGCATAAATTATACCAATTAGACTAACGTTGATCTGTTTAATGTACTTTCAGCACTGTAACTGCAAATACCAATACGGCTCGGGCTACAGGCTGTATTTATGAACCGATCTTTACAAAACTTCTTGGGTACCTTTGTTATCACCATGGGTCGAGAACGAGTGTTTTTGGGTGCGGTCCAAAATTCAAGATGGCTGTTGGCGGCCATTTTGTACCAAAATTAGAGCAATCAGTTTTTTGTACAGAACTTCTGTATGAAAGTTCTGATTTGAATAAATTTCTGTATGAATGTTTAGTAACATGGAATACATCACATATAATACAGGTTTTTCTCTCGAGCAGAAATTATGCAAATTAAATGAACTTTGATTTATTCAGTGCTACTTATACACAGTAAGTGCATGTGTCAATACGGCTTGGGCTAGAGGCTGTATTTATGAACTGATCTTCACAAAACGTCTTGGGTACATTTGTTATCACCTTGGGATGAGAAGAACTGTTTCTGGGTGCGGTCCAAAATTCAAGATGGCTGCCAGTGGCCATTTTGTACCGAAATTAGGTCCAATCAGTTTTTGTACACAACTTCTATACGGCTCAGGCTTTAGGCCGCATTTATGAACCGATCTTTACGAAACTTCTTCGGTACCTTTGTTATCACTGTGGGATGAGAACGAGTGTTTTTGGGTGCAGTCCAAAATTCAAGATGTCCACCAGCAGCCTTTTTGTACCAAAATTAGTGCAATCAGTTTTTTGTACAGAACTTCTGTATGAAAGTTCTGATTTGAATAAATTTTCGTAGGAATGTTTAGTAACATGGAATACATCACATATAATACAGGTTTTTTTCTCGTGCAGAAATTATGCAAATTAGATGAACTTTGATTTGTTCAGTGCTTCTTATACACAGTAAGTGCACATGCCAATACGGCTCGGGCTAGAGTCTGTATTTATGAACTGATCTTCGTGAAACTTCTTGAGGTACCTTTGTTATCACCTTGTGACAGGAACGAGTGTTTTTGGATGCCTTTGTTATCACTGTACTTTGAGAACAAATATTTTTGGGTTCAGTCAGACCCACTCTGAGACTCAAAGATTTCTTTTCTAGTTTAGCATCTAACTGTCACCCCACTTTTACAATACTTTACCTATATATTTGTTACAGGCTACGGTCAGCATTTATGTACAGATCGTTACAATACTTTACATGTACCTTTGTTATCAGGTCATTACCTAGATGTTTGTCATTGCTGTGTCACACACTATACATGTACATGTCTTAAACAAGTTGAGCTACAGTGTCATTGACACTTTCATTTAACTTGGGTGTACTATACTGCTGAGTTAGCTATTCCAAATTCTTGGGAAGGAATGGAAGGGGAATTCTGCAGAAAATTGAGTTCTTGGTTTGTGTTTCTATTTTACCGGTCTGCCTTGTATTAATCCCCAAAGGGTTTCTGTAGACCAAAAAGGTGTTATCGAATGACATAGGAAGTTTTTTGTTCATCCAGTCATGCACAAAGTGGGAGACGTGAACGCTGTAGAGATCTTTAAATTTCAGAATGCCACAATCTCTGAAAAGAGGGTCTGCATGCAAGTTATGTGCTTTCTTAGTTATGATTCGGACGGCTCTTTTTAGCAGCTTGAGAATTCTGTTGGTGTAGGTCGAATGACCCGAAACCTGAATACCATATACGAGATGACAATGAATCAATGAAAAGTACAGTTTTCATTGCCTTTGTGGGTAGAAAGTTCTTTGCCCTATTTAGGGCAAAAATGCACTTGCTATTCTTGAGCATACTGCAGAAACATGGTGTGTAAATTTCATATTTCGTCTATATACACACCAAGGAATTTTAAAGCGACTTGATCTTGTTCATTCCCAACAGCCTCAATATTTGTATTATTCAGAGATAATTTAATGTTGTTTACCCTATACAAATCATATTGTGGGTGAAGAAGCATATATTTAGATTTAGTGGGGTCAAGGGCTAATTTGTTGGCAGAACACCAGTGGTTTATTTTGGCTAATTCAGAATTTACACTATCTGTAAGAGTGTCATGGTTGTTGCCTGATATATATGCCGTTGTATCATTGGCAAAGAAAAGCAGATTGAGCACAGTGGAGTTGCTAATATCATTAATGTACAATAAGAATAGAATGGGACCAAGAATAGACTCTTGAGGTACTCCAGTATTTATGGTTAAGATTTCTGAAATAGTATTCGAGAACGAGATGAAATGGCTTCGGTCGGTTAAATAATTTTGAAACCACTGGTGGGTTATACCTCTAATACCATAGTATTCAAGTTTCTGGAGTAAGATTGAGGGGTCCGGTGGTTCATGACAAAATTTACATACACAGGGCCTGACTTTTTCAGGGTGGGTGGGTGGTCCAGACCCTCAAAAACGCATTTAATCCATGAAAATGTAAAATTTGTCCTGAAGGCCTTTGAAAAGATATTGACATGCAATGAGTCTGCTATAGTGTACACAAGTCTAATTAGCACCATTTTGGTTAGTATGGGTCTATATATAGGTATAGCTATAGGTGCTTTCATTGCCTGAAATAGATTGCTTCCATGTCGGGAGGTGGAGGCTGTTGGGCATCACATGCCTAAAACAGTTTTTTGGGGAAATACTCATGATTAACTCATCAGAACATGAAATACATCATATCATTACATGAACTAATTATAAAAACAACCTGTTGATAAAATGAAACAAAATATGACTATATATGACCCACTGAATGATGGTAAGATATGTATTTAGTTAAATAAGATTCTGTGAAAAACATTGTCTTACATCATAACTTGTCTAAAAACAATTATTTGGCCAGTTAAAAACCATGAGGCTCAAGCTGGGATACCAAAATCTCTATATGGTCCAGTGTTATTTTATGATCCCCACCAGGCATCCCAAATATCATTCAAGAATCATGCCTAAAACAAATTAAGATACAGGGCTACCAATGCTAAGTAGCAAATATCAATTGATTTCATTGGATAATAGTTCTGAAGAAGAAAATGTTATCAGAATTCTTTGCACTCTTTGACCCCTGCCCTTGTGGGCCCCTGCAAATCAGGTTAAACATTTTTTGTACTCTTTTGCCACCTACCCTTGTGAACCCCTGCAAAACGGGTTAAATAAGATTTTGTGGAAACAATTATTTTCTTAACTCATAAGTTGTCTAAAAATCATTATTTGGCAAGTTAAAAACCATTAAGATCAATCTGGTGTGTCAAGTTTTTGAAATCTCCATTGACCCCAATGTTTTTTTATGATCCCCTATGTGTGCCCCAAATATCATTCAAGCAGGCAAATTAAGATAGGGATCGAACCAATGGTAGTAAGCAAATATCAAAAGATTTCTTTTGATGGTTTTGTGGATCTTACTGTTCATTTAGTGGATATAATTATTACGCTTTCCTAAACCCAGTTTGGGAAAGACTCTTGTTATTCTTTTTTTTTCAAAATTGTTCTTCTCTTTTTTTTTATCTTCTTTTTTTTTCCGCCGTCAATTTTGTCTGTTGCACTGCTCAAAAAACAAGCTGTACAATTTTAACCATATTTGATATACTTATGTAATGCCATAAAATCTAGTGAAATGAGGGGGGAGCGCGGTGGCTCAGTAGGTAGAGATGCAGGCTGCAAGCCGAGAGGTCCTCGGTTCGAATCCCACCTGCGGCAACCGCGTTGTGTCCTTGGGCAAGACACTTCATCTCCATTGCCCGTGTGGGGGCACGATGACGCCGTGTACTAAGGCGTACTGCGCGTCGATGGTACGCATGTCTTCAACCAATCTAACCCTGGCTGTGCTGCAGTGCGGAGTTACGATGTTGGGGAGCTGGCAGCTGCTCGTCGTTGCTCGGTGGTTCTCTCCGGGTACTCCGGCTTCCTCCACCCGTAAAACTGTCACGGTCATGATTAGCCATTGTGCATAAATATGTGACATTAAACATCAATAAATAAATAAATAAATAGTGAAATGAGGTATCGGCATGTCTGTGAAAATGCTTATTTTCAAAATATTCTGCCAAAACAGTAAAAATTTCACCATTTTTCAAAAGTCGTAAAAGTGTTTACAGTTATTTAGCTCAAATTTCCCACACATTTAGAGCATAACATGATACACCAAAATCACTACAAAAATATTTCAAAATTAACCCCCATTGGCCAAAAATAACACGAATATAGCTTTTTTATTCAAAATTTACCAACTTCAAGGGCAAATGTCTATAATTTCAAGGTTGTTGTAACAATTGTTTTGGTATTGATAGTTGCAACAATGATTGAGGAAGAAAGTTGCTGTTTACACTTTAATCTCAGATTTAACCCTCAAGCACGAGGGCGAGAATAAGTGTACCATTTGAAAATGCCAAAATTAGCCAACTTTGGTTGCTTTTTATATCATTTTGGAAAGGGTTAATTTCAAACACTTTGCATGTCCGTATTCACAATTGACTACTGAGCATATTTGCTGTGTAAGTTTGGTTGTAAAGTTGAACCCTATGCCCATTCTGGTTGCATAAAAGTATATCCCATCAAAAAAAAGTCCCATTTTTTCAAAATTAGGTAATTTCAAGGGACAATTTACTCCATTTCTAATTGATTGAGCGCTGAATTTTTTTCTATGGTTGCATGCAGCAGTCCAGGTATGACAACTCTTGTTTTATATGTTATTATTAAAAGTTTAACCCTTGGCAGATTTGAGACTTCCTATAAGGGTACCATTGGAATAATTGTTATTTTTGCCAACTTTTTCATGCGATTTATCAGCAGGGGAGCCATATTTTCTCAAAACACTTCCCATGAGAAGATAGGACATTATTCTTGGAACAATTTTGCTGTTACATGTTTATTCCAAGTTTTAATCCTCACCCAGTTGTCGGGCCTTGATTGAATTGGAGTACCCTCAAATTGTACAAGTTAATTCAAATACCAAGATTCAAGATTCCTCCTTGTCTCTTATCAGAAGCTCAAGCTGTGATTGATGACAGGTCTCTGGAAAGTGAAATGAGGTATCGTCATGTTCGTGAAACATTTAGAGCATAATATGATACACTAAAATCACCACACAAATATTTCAATTTTAACCCCTATTGGCTAATAATGACATGAATAGCATTTTTTTTACAAAATTGACCAACTTTAAGATCGCATGCCAGTGTGAAAGAATACAGTCGGTAGAGTTGTTATAAGGTCTGCCTGCCTGCCCGACATTAACCATACACCATTCAAGTCATTGTTGTAAGAAAAATAGTCTCCCTGCCTGCTTGATTTGGTCATTTCTGGCAACTGAATTGCCCAAAATTTTCAACTTCTTCCCAACTCAGGGTGGGGGGTGGGGGCACAGTCCTCCCAGACACCCTGACCCATATGCCCATGATTTATCTGTACTTATTTTTACCAAAGCAAAAAAGACATGGTTTGTTTTGCTTTCCATGAAAATATTCAGTAATTATTGAAGAGCAAATTTTGTGTTAAATGTTTTGATGTCCTGCTTTATCTCAAATATCTGTTTTGGTTGCATAAAACCTAGTAGCATCACAAAAAACTTTGTTTCTACTATATTTTTCTATTTTCAAAACTCATTGATAGTTTTTTGTACAATACAGTTTGCCTTTTTACATTAAAAAGTTGGGAAAGTCCGTAATTTGTCCAACAAATTACAGTTCTCTAGTTCTATTTGCTGTTGAACTTAACTCACCACAAAGACAATTCATTTACATAAAAACAGGGATTTTCAACAAAAATTGTAGCCATGGCATGAATCAGCCAAACTCTACATGTGAGTAAACCGTTATTGTCATGGCAAGTTTACTGTGACCTCCACTGATTACAAGTACAATCATGGTTTGTAACTATGTCTATTGCCCAATGAGGTATAGTTATGTCATTCAATGATTGTAAGCCTTTTCTTTTTTATTATCTTCCCACCAAATGGGGAATTTCTCCTCATTTCCTAATCATGCCATTTAGTATACTCATTTATTTATTTATTGATTTATTGGGTTTTATGACATTTTCAACAGCCACGGTCACATCGTGTCGAGCAGATTTATGGGTGGAGGAAGCCGGAGTTCCCAGAGAGAACTACTGAGCAAGACTCTTCAAGGTCATATGCGGGTCATGATGTTACATCACACATCGTCTCATGGTGATACACTCACATGCCAAAATCATGAGCCTGGGTGAAAAGTTTTAAAAAATCAATAATTTGACCTTGAGGTCAAAGGTCAAGGTCATATGTAGGTCATGATGGTACATGACACATCATCTTTTGGTGATACCATCACATGCCAAAAATCATATGCCCAGGTCAAAAGATTAAAAAACAGTCAACAATGTGACCTTGATGTCAAAGGTCAAGGTCATATCTACATCATGATGGTACATGACACATCGTCTCATGATGATACACCCACATGCCTAATATCATAAACCGAGGGGAAAAAATAAAAAAGTTCTGGCTCGGACAAGCTTACTTGCCAAAAAATCAGTAATTTGACCTTGAGGTCAAAGGTCAATGTCATATATGTACATGACAGTCGACACATCGTCTCATGGTGATACACCCACATGCCAAATATCATAAGCCGAGGTGAACAGGTAAATAAGTTCTGGCGTGGACAAGCTTACTTGCCAAAAAATCAGTAATTTGATCTGGAGGTCAAAGGTCAAGGTCATACAACAACAAGAAGAAGAAGAATTCAGGGTAAAACAATATGTCTCCCTTTGGTGAAGGGGAGACATAATAATGAGTTTCCGTTACTTTGCTTCATGTTATATGAAAAATGGCTGTTTGAATCGGGCACTTGTTCACCTACTGATTTTCCAATGTTTGCGAAGAATGTATTGAATTTATCGGCAATGATTTTGGGATCCTTTACAGGGATATTATCATCAAAAAAAGTATTAGGTGATTCAATTTTTCGGTATGATTTATTAATGGCAGGCATTAGTTCCATATGTTTGTGGTAATAAACAAACCCCAGGGAAAGCATTAGTATCACAAACGTATGTGGAAATAAGCAAACCACAGGGAAAGCATTAGTACCACATACCTTTTATATCCAGGAGTGGCTGTTTTAATTGATATTTATCTAGATAAATTGTGTTATGATTCTCTATTTATCTGCTTAATTATATTTATTTATATACAGGTGTGACTGTATTCATTGGTATTTATCTAAATAAATTTTGTTTTGATTCTTTATTTTTCTGCTTAATTATATTTATTTACATCTATTTATTTATTTACATAATTATATTTATTCATTTTATTTTATTTATATCTATTTTTTTATTTATATTTATATTTTTATTTATTTACTTTTGTTTATGTAAATATTTTTTCAAAAAAGATTTAGAAAGCCTTTGTACATAATTATCTATTGTGTTACAATTTATCAGAGAATGTCTGTGGCACTTTCCAATAGATTGTAACAGAATGATTTGATTTTCTCAATTCAATTCAATTCAATATTTATTCTCAGCATACAAATACAAATGAGAGAGAGAGTAAAGTTAAAAAATTATTGAATGATGTATAAATGTATACTGTGGGGAATGACATAGCCTTGTGACTGTCTTCCTGTCATCCCCTAGACAATCAAAATAATAAATAAAATAGAATGGCAAATGGCAAGTGTTAAATTCAAGTTAAATGTAGTCAATCCAGACAGCAGGTAGTTGTTGCGTTTATATTAACATCCTTTACATTAGAATTGAGTATTGTTTCCACATCATGGATCAAATTCCCAAGAGTTCTGTCTTGGATTGTTCTAACCTGTCAATCAACTGTGTTTCCGAATCCTAATTGAATCAACAGTGTTTCCGAATAAAAAAAAAAAAAAAAAAATTATACGCATTCCTTAGTAGGCCAGTACAATTATCGTAGGCTAATGGGGTGATGTAAAAACTGGAAAACTGCGGGACAATCTTTTCATCTGCTTGTGGGAAGAGAAGAGATGAAGGTAATAATGACCCCAAGAGTTCCAACTAGGCGAAGCGGTCAGGGCATCTTGGGTTGGAACACCTAACATTGACTTCGTATGCGTTTAAAAATTGATTGAATAAAGTTTTGTTAAATGCCTTTTGGGTGAGGGTTTTTATCGTTGTGTCTAAGTCATTCCACAGTTTGGGAAAATGAAAATATGGAAGAGCGGCTGAGAACTGAGTGCGGAGTTTGTGTGTGATTAGGTTTCCACATTGCCTGGTATTCATACCAGATGGGTTAGAGTACACTTGGAATGTATTATCAAAACTGACAGGGAGGTTGTTTATAGACCAGTCGTACATGAATAGAAGTGAATGTAACTTGTACAGATCATTAAATTTCAGGATTTTCAAACGTTTGAAAAGAGGATCGGTGTGTGAGTTGAACTTTTTGTTCACTATGATACGCACAGCCTTTTTTTGAAGATTCAGAATTTGTTCAGTGGCTGGTGTGTTGCCCCAAATTTGTATCCCGTAAATTAAATGGCTTTGAAATAAAGTGAAATAGAGAATACGAAGTGTCTTGAGCGGCAAAAAATTCTTGACTCTATTCAGGATATAAATTGCTCTGGATAGTTTCGTACAGACTACGGATACATGATGATTAAATCTAAGGTTCTCGTCCAATTCCTAGGAATTTTATGAATTTGTGTTGGCAATTATTACCTGCTATTATTAAGCTTGAGTTATTTAGTGAAATTTGGGTTTGTACGTTGTTGAAATTGTAATTGTCATTTTGAGGATGAAGAAGTAGGACCTTAGTTTTATTAGCATTTAATGACAACTTTTTAGCTAGACACCAGTCATTGATTTTACCCTCTCCGCTAGGAGGTTGAGGTCATTACCAGTTGCGTAGGATGTTGTGTCATCCGCAAAGGATAAAATACTCATGTCGGTCCACACACAAATGTCATTGATAAAGAGCACAAACAAAAGAGGACCGAGGACAGAACCCTGGGGTACACCCGTAGTAATATTGATTTGATTCGAGGATTGACTCGTGAATTGCACAAATTGGGATCTCTCAGAGAGATAGTTCTGAAACCAAGAATCAGCTATACCTCTAATTCCGTAATGTTCAAGTTTCCTGAGGAGGATTTTATGGTCAATAGTGTTGAATGGAAAAATCTAAAAAAAATAGATAATGTGTAATCTTTAATTGCATTGTTATTCATAATGGAAGCGCAGTTGATAAGATGCATTATCGGATGAAATGTTGAGTGTCCCGTTCTGAAGCCAAACTGATAGTTATAAATAATGTTTGCATCTAAAAAGTTTGTTAACCTTTTGAGCATTAATTTCTCTAAGATTTTAGAAAATGAGGGAATCATTGAACGAGCGTGCGCAAAGAGTAAAAGGATATATATCGTGACATATAGGCCAAACTGGCCGGGTGCTTATGTTATAAATTTACTGTTGTGTTGCTACATTGTCATTAGATGCACATGTCACGTGAAATAAAGAATATCTATCTATCTATCTATCTATCTATTGGACGATAATTGTCGAAGGACTGTTTATCATTATGTTGGAGAAGTGATAATAACAGGATGCGTTTGTAGGGGTGGGGGCTGGAAGTACCGTAAAATTTCCTTGGTTATAAATCAGTATGGGCAAATAAAAATTACTGGGGGGTGGGGGGGGGGGGGGGGGGAGAGTTATATTATTTTCTATCATTAGTCAGATTAATTATTATTGAAATTTTCAGGAAACAATACAGAATATCTTAATCAGTAACCAAAGATTATTGAAATAAAGTAATGTATTTGTCAGATAATCTGCAAGAATTCAGTTGTGAAAAATTACTAAAATTCCAATTATTAAAATATAAAAGGACACATGTAATTTATTATTCTGATTGTAAGTTTTCACACATGTAATTCCATAAATATTTCCATTAACCCTTGACCCAATGCAGACGATATCAAAATTTATTATTTTTAATATCATTTTTTCAAATTTTTCAAAAAAGTTCAACAAAACCGTATCATGTGACCCCTCGTTGGAACGAGCTCGACGAGCTCGTTCCAACCAGGGGTCACATGATATGGTTTTGTTGAAATTTTTTGAAAAATCATATTTTTTCAACTGCTGAATTTGCATATAACGCGGACGGATGCGACAGATTCATTGGGTAAAGGGTTAAAATCGCCCAACATGGTCACACACAAGCAAATTTAACCGGGATAAAAAGGTGTGTTGTACTAATGCTTTCCCTATAGTTTGTTTATTTCCACAAATTTATGTTGCTTCCCCTGACTGTGGTAATTTCCACATACACGTATGTGGTAATAAGCAAACCCCTGGGGTTTGCTTATTACCACATATGTATGTGGAAATAAGCACTCCCTTTATTAATTGCTTTACGTTGGATTTCCCACGACTTTTTAAGGTTATTTTTATTTTCCAGTAAAATATTATGATAATAATCTGATTTGCTTGCCCATTTGATCTGGTTGAAGATTTGACAGTAATGCTTGTTGGCAGTAGTATTTTGAGCTATTAGAGATTTCAGCTTTCTGGAGTACAATTTTTGTTTATGTATGGAAGACTGTGATAGTCCAGCTGTCATCCAGGGTGAGCGTTTAATATATTTCGAGGGAACTGATGTTGCTTTTAATGGGAAAGCTTCATTGAATGCTTTATAGGTGTCCAAAAATAGGTCGTATGCCAGGGAGTTGAAGACACTAGAAAAATCTCTGCCTAATGAGTCTTTTAAAGCAATCGATGTTCTCTTTCTTGAACGAATGTTTATAAATTTTGGTAGAGCGTGCACGTTGTTCTTCCAAGTTACTGATGGAAAACTTTGCAAAGTGATTGCTAATGTCAGAAATAACAATTCCAGAAACATGCTCAGAGGAATTGTTACTAAAGATATGGTCTATAGGAGTTGCTGAAGTATCGGTAACTCTCGTTGGTTTAGTGATGAGAAGCATGAAACCTGAGCTGAACAAAGAGTCAATAAAAAGTTCAGTTTTATTATGATTAGTGAAGTTGAGTAGGTCAAGGTTGAAGTCACCCATAAGTTAGGCTTTTTTGTTTTCGAGGTTGATTTTATTCAATAGTTTGGACATTGTGGACAAAAAAAGGTCAAGATCAGCTTTTGATGCAGTGTTGGGCCTGTAGATAATCTTGATTATGCATTTCTTTTTAGAAGTGGTTTCAATAAAATGGGATTCAAATACGTTTGGTATAAAGATTGACAGATCACTTTGATGTTTAAAGCTGATGTTGTCCATGATGAATAATCCTACACCTCCCCTGCCATCATCATTTGCAGGTTGAGTGTGATGGATTAGAGGGCAATAGCCTTTGAGTTCAAAACAGATATCCTGTGTGACAATGAATATTTCAGTAAGTCCCACAACATCAAATAAATCTTTCCCAGGATGCATGTTGTGTAAGAGGTTTTGGATATTCTCAAAGTTAGCAATCAGACTTCGGCAGTTCATGTTGAAAGGAGAAAGGGACTTATTTTTTGCTGTGATTTCCCTACTAAAGTTGTCTGGGGTATAATATTTACAGCTGGGGTTTTCGATAGTGTAGGGATGGTCTGTGTCCCTTTTGTCAATTCTCAGTGATGAATTCCACTTAGATATGAAGTCACAAGCATCAGACGTCTGGATCTCTTCAAAAGGGATAGCATTAGCCATAATCTAAAATCCAGTGAATTTTGTAGAGGTTGTACATACTCTTGCACTGTGGAAGAGAGTAAGAGAGTGTAACACGTCACTCGTATAACATTTTCAGAAGTATAACTATGGATGACTGAATTCTTAGAACTGTCTTTGTATTATCAACCAAGAATTAATTGGATGGTATTTGCTACTTTTTGTTTGAAGTTGTGCGGATACAGAGAAATTCCCTGGGATTCATGTAACAGCATCATTGGTCCAAATTGTTCCAGTGATTGGTTTGTTACACACTGATGGGTGGAGGAAGATAATTAATCGAGTTATAGTGTTTAGGAACAAGCACTTGACTGAACACAAAAGTGTAATTCAGTTATAATGATCTTTAGAGATATGGGATATGTGTCAAGGTAGAGTCCTGATAAACGATAAGTAGGTCTATCGGTGGGGCAGTAAGTTGGTATTGCATGTGGAAAAATGGCTTTGGGTAAAGAGTGTGGAATAAATCCGGAAGATATGGGTTAATTGGTAGAAGGAGCAACAGTCGGTAACAATTATGAGTGTTGGATTGGAAATGGGAAGCGTTATATTCACTTTTACTGTTCGATTATATTCACTCGGCTCGATTATGAGTGTTGGATTGGAAATGGGAAGCGTTATATTCACTTTTACTGTTTCGACGGAGCACATTGGTTACTGTCACGTCACCCATTATGTTTGGAATTGACTGGGTTTATCTGATGAACTAACAATGTGATAATTGGCTTGGGTGAAATATGGGACAATTAATTGGATGTTGGGATACAAGTAAATAGTGTTCCAAAATTAGACTAGTATTGAGTTGTTTATGACTGTCCGGTGAGTTTTTGTGGGTGAGGATACTAATCGAGTATTAGGAGAACGGAGGTGGGGGTTGTCGGCTAGCTTGATAAATCTACTTAATAAATCCTCACATTGAATATGTATGGAGGATAAGCTCGAGGGCCATTTGCATTGGTTTTCTGTTCAAGACAATCGTAGTGAATAACGAACTCAGGGTGGGGCACAAGATCAAGACTTACAATCGATAGGATGCTAAGCTGGTTGTTCGGGGAGTGCACTTTGTAATTTTTATCTAATTCACGAATGCTCAGGAGTAATACAAAAAAATGTATACAAGTTAGTGAATTCAAGTGAAAGTATTGCGGAACAAGTGGGAGTGTTTAATACGAATATGTAATGATATGAATACATTCAATTAAAAACTGGTTGACAATAATTAATCCCAAAATAGCATTGCAACGAAGTCACAAACAAAAACATGCAAACATATTCACACATACGGGCATAAATTTACACATTCTCGTAATATACATACCCACAAGTATATGTGTTTAACTGTACATACAAACATATTCACACATAGGGGCATAAGTGCACACATTCTCGTAATGTACATATCCACAAGTATATGTGCTCAACCACACCAATATATATGATTCAAACAAGTGGCGTGTTATGTATATTGGGATATCGGGGATTAGGGTGGGGCAGATACCGATTCCTTTTTGAATAAAATACCTAGACTGTCCGGCATTTGTGTGTTGGGCTGTATGCACAGTTTGAGCATGATTGGGACTAAGTGTGAATCACTGAAAACAGGAGTACAAGGGGTTACTTGAATGGATTCATACACATGCAGACTCACTCGCGAGTAGCACCTCCCACCTCTATAGGACATCTCCTCCACACAGACCCTGCACAAAATCCGCATCCCACTCTGCGGAGGGAAGTCCCAGAGAGGACCTCCACACACACTCTACACAAATCCGCCAGCAATGTCACCCATCTAACAAAGGCCCAATGCTCTCCCACTGCACGGGACCCATATGAGGCCCCGATACCACAGGTGTTCAAGAGAGCTCCAACCACCATCTGAGGATGAAGCCCCCACTGTCCCACGACCCCGCCTCATCGCTCTAGGCAATTAAACATGCAGGTGCTCAAGACGCTGCATCACCGGCCCATCGGAACCCTCCATCGAACGAGCCTGGGCACGCCTACGAGGGGTCGCTGAGCCAGCTGCAATTTCCCCATGGGTCCCGTGAAAGGACCCCCACCCCTCTGTATGGACCCATATTCTGTTAATGAGGAGCATGTACACAGGGCTCTCAAGCCGGGCGCTACCCTTCTACTGTGCACGTCCCGCAGCATCATCCATTTGAATGCAAAATATTCTTGGGTCGTGTTGATGAGAAATTGTAAAATTCCTGAAAAACAGGAATCTCTAGCAGAATAACAGTTACAAGAACTCTGTCAGATGTCACAAAAATATAAAAGGTTCACAAGATGATTTTTTTTAGTATTTCCCTCATAATGCCTGGTCTTGAAAAGGAAGATTTATTCAAAACTCAAATGTGGCCACAGAAGCTTCATTGACAAAACCTGGAATAACCATTGCAAAAGATTTTTTTATGCTAATTTGGATTTTACACCAGTGGTTAACAAAGAAAAATCTTGCTATTTGCAATGACATTGCCAACCATAGAGGCTACTTATATTGTAATTGTAGACTTCTGAACTGCCTGAATCGCTCACAAAGAAACCAAAGGTTTGTGTACATAATGTCAGGCAAATTCATCTCATATCAGACAAACATGGGTCAGCCCCTTCTCCCCTCAATATCTAGAGACGGTTTCAGACCTACCAATGCACCAACCAAACCAACTGCATACTCACAGAGGGTAAATCCTGTCTTAATTATACATACAGTCACACAGATGGGAGATAAATAAGTAACAATGACTGGTGAAGATGATTTTTTATTTCACATTATAAGACATATGATACTGAAAATAAATACTATTTGAAGAAGGGAGCCATTGCTTTTATCATATAGGCAGACTGGAATTTTTTCACCTATCTCTGTCTGCTTCTCAACCTGCCATCAGGAGCCCTCTTAACCATTTACCCAATGTAACAGCCAAAACTGGCCAGTGATATTCCCAAAATTCACCTTTCAATTTTCATTACGTTTTCATTTTTTGTCACAAAAATATATATCTTATGACACCTCATTGGAATGAGCTCATTCCAATAAGGGGTCATAAGCTATGTTTTTGATGCAAAAAAATGAAACAAAATTAATTATTCAAGCATTTTGTTTGCAAGTGTCGTCTGCTTTTCATGTTAGGTAAAGGCTTAATAGGATACTTCTCAACTGACTAACTCTCTTAATTGCATATGACTTCCAAATATCAAATCATCTGCCACACTTTCAATACAAACTCCTTACCCAACATGAAGAGAAGATGATATTTGCAAAAACATTTCTCAACAAACTAAAAAGTTTCATTTGTTGCCTCAAAAGCATATCTTATGACCTCTCATTGAAATAAGCTTAACCAGATTGTTCCAGTGAGGGGTAATATAACAATAAACTATATTATGGAGGTAAAAATTAAAGAGCAAAATCCCTGACAATGGAATGTCCCTGTTGCGTTAATGTCACTGCCCAACAAAATAGCTTTTCAATTACAGCAGAGCCCACTTAATTGAATATCCCTTAACTGAATAACCCTGTTAACTGAATATAATTTCCAAACACAAAACCATTTACCATACCTCCAGTACAAATTTGACCTGTTAATTCAATATAGGTTATAGAGTAAATTCCTGTTAATTGAATAAAAAATATTGTAACCAGTTGAGAAATTACCCTGACTCGCCCCAGTTTTCCTTTGTTTGTAGACCTATTTGGCTTAGTACATCCAATACATGCATTTAATCTATTATATCTTGTTTGACAGAGCCCATGGAGCTCTGTCAATTAAGATATAATAGAATAAATGCTATGTATATCTCTAGAATACAAGAAAGTGACACAATCTCTGTTAATTGTATACTCCTGTTAATTGAATAATTTTCATTGGAAAATGGCTATTCATTTAACGGGGTTTCACTGTATTTGGATTTCCCAGTAATAATCAAACAGCAGACCATATAAATTTTGAAATCTGCACAGAATAACAAAAAACAATAAACCCAAATCATAACTTATCAAAAAGTACAAACAATTCTACAAACTTAATAAAGTAGAAAATGTCAAATAAAATAACTGTAGATATAAAGCCCTGTTTATTGAATTCTAATTTTATTCATAAAAAATATTCAATTAACAGGAAAATTAAATTAACTATAATTACGAAGCAATAAATCTATGATATTTGAAAGAAAGTCATGGGAGCACGGTGGCTCAGTGGTAGACTGTTGGACTACTATGCTAGAGGTCCCGAGTTCGATCCCTGTAAGCGATGACCCGCGTTGTGTCCTTGGGCAAGGCACTTTATCCCGGCTGCCTACATGGGGGCACGATGACGCCATGTACTAAGGCATACTGCATGTTGATAGTGCACATGTCTTCAACCACTGTAACCCTGCTTGAGTGGAGCTTGAATAGAGTTAGAATGTTGAGGAACTGACAGTTGCTCGTCGATGCTCAGTGGTTCTCTCCGGGTACTCTGGCCCACTCCACCCGTAAAACTACAACTGTCCCGATTAGCCATTGTGCGTAAGTATGTGACCTTAAACACCAATAAATAAATAAAGTCATAAAAGAGAGTTGTCATTTGGATAACTTCACAGGACTATCATGCTAGATATGCTACAGAGACTGAACATTCTCCAGCTGTATCAAATGTGGGGTTGATGTTGATGCAATCAAGCCTGGAAATAAGCAAACTGTCATTTGCAGAATGAGGTCTCCAGAGGGGGTAAATTTGCTGATGCTATCCCATACAGTGGGCTAGAACCACATAGTTTATCCCCAGGATAAATGATACAAACTTGACTCAGTATTATCCGTTTATTTGTAGAATGAGGTCCCCAGAGGGTGAATTTGCTGATGCTTTCCAATACAGTGGGCTAGAATCCCACAGTTTATCCTCTGGGTACCTCTTTCCTTTTAGGCCTGAGGCCTTGATTCAGATTGACATTCACAGAGAGTAAATTTAGTAATGCTACCCTGCTGTGCAGGGTAGCATCACCAAATTCACCCTCTGTGGACCACATTCCACAGATGACAATATTCAGAGCTCTGGAAATAGCTTGAATATCAACAGAATCCTTGAAAATTCCAGAAAACTGTGCCAACAATGTATTTCCATAACAATTTTTATTTTATCTGCAATGTTTTTGCTGATTATAACTTTAGCAAACCTAGACAAAACTCGGTATGTGGATTTTCTGTGTTAATCCTCAAAGGACCATTTCTGACTTGTACGACCTCAAAAAAGTACCATTAACGTGCAATTACGAGGAGATCCTGCTAAAAATAGACATCTTATCTTGGCAGTGGTGCCTAAGTGGGCAGCCAAAACTTGACTAGAAGTCACTGCTTAGCTACTGGCAATGCACAGGTGGTGGTCTTGTGGAGATTCAAGACATTTGTCCAGGCCCTTAAGTGTTAACCCTTGGGGGCCAGGAATTTTTTTTATACATTTTTGCTATGCTTCATTAGTGTACATCTTGTAGCTTTGGAGTTGTTTCTAAGCAGGTCTTGATGGCCTATATAGGCAACCAAGACATGCCTAGAAGCAACTTGATAGAGGCTTACAATGCACCCTGCAAATTTACCAAGAGTCTGCATGTTGGGCCACATGTTCTGTTGCAGTAAAAGTGACCAAATTCAGAATTAGGCCTTCAAGGGTTAAAAGTTAAAACAAGTTCCATGTTAATGAGATGTACATTATGTGTGGGACTATTGAATAACAGTCAGCCAGATGATATTCTAATGTGTTACATCATTATTTTATTTGACAAGAGCAACGTGAAGCATGGCATATGCCCTCGATGGGCCATAAGTCGAAAGAGTGAAAAAGTGCCATAACATTGTGCATATCCGTTCCCCCATGCAGGTCTATCAGCATACCAACAGAGATCCAAATCCGAGTGAAGGCTTTAAAATTACATTCGAAAAAATTTGTACGGACAAATAGATGGACAGATGGATAGAGGTCTCCACTTGATACCCCCAAATACTCCTTCATGGGTTAGGGACATCATGAGCCAAGATTTACCCTATAACCCATACACAATTAACAAACCAAATCTACACTCGGGCTTATATTTTGAAGAGAATCCAAGAATCGATTCACACAAAGATCCAAGCAACAAAACTAGTGAGGATCCATGTAGATTCTCGCTAGACCTCTTCTAGAATTCACGTGAAAAGAATTGAGTCAATTTAACCCTTTACCTAACATAGTGGCAGCAAATTATCCAATACAAGGCTAATATGACCTGAAATATCCTGACACAAAATTGTACAAAAATGTCTGTCATTGGAACCAGCACAAATTTAGTTTATGTTTTAAAAATTCAAAAGCTGTGTTGGGTAAAGTATTAACATATGCTATAAGTATACAACAGGGCTTCAACTATTGTGGACCCATGAGATCCTGGGACACTCATAGCAGGTTTGGATTCTCACAACCATTTTTGCAAGAATCCAAATGGATTCTCACAAATTTAGATGAAATATAAGCACCGACACTAAAGGTATGATGTGTGATTTGGTATTTGACAATTATAGAGAATTTACACAGCTTCATCACTAACCCAAAATTTATACCACTATTTACTGTGTGTGTTCAATGTTACAAGACACAATCTAAACCTTCAGAAATATGCTAGGTACACCACACGTGAAATCCAGCCTACATATACAGTACGTGGAGAGTGGATTGTAACTAAATCACCCGCAGAGTGGAGTTATCACCCAAGCTATAACTTTCAAATTTTGTACATATCTACAAAAAAACACAAGCAATGTTTCAGCCAATGGACCTCCGGGTTTAACCCGGAGGTCCATTGGCTGAAACTTTGCTGGTGCTGGTTATGCTTTGCAATAAATTTGCAATTATTGCTCAGGTGGAATCTCCACTCTGCGGGTGATTTAGTGATAATACACTCTCCATGTACTGTAAGAACATCATGTAAGAGCACATTTGATTGATCATTCTGCATCTCAGTGACATGATTACGTGAGTGAAATAACACAAAATGGTGTGAAACAAAAATGTAAATGGACCGCCAAAGACGATATTTTTCTTCAATCATTAAGGGCCTAATTCTGACTTTGATAACTTTTTAATGCAAAGGAACAGGTGTGCCAACAAGCATTGTTTAGATAAACTTAAAACTTGTTTTCTAAGTACCTTGTCAGTTGTTTCTAGGCAAGTCTTGGATGCCTCTAGGCAGCCAAGACTTGTCTAGAAACAACTGCAAGGCCACAGGAGGTAGACTTTCAAAGTATAGTGAAAATGTATAAAAGTCCCCAAGCTCTAAGGGTTAAAAATATCTGTCTCATTCACTTAATTCAAATTGAATCATGATAAAAATTCATAACATAACTCTGGTAGAGTATGGAAGACCATAATCAATGACCCTTGTTGGAGAGTTTTCTGCATTTTACAGGTACCTTCGGTGTTCCTGAAATACAGGAACACTCCAATTCGGGTATTTGATTCCAGTGCCACATACTCAACCCTCATGTTCTGCCTTAGTAAATATTGGGGTGCACTGAATTTGAACACTCCACTGTTATTTTTTTATCATTCAACGCGAATTATAACTGGTTGCATACTGGAGGCTCATTTTTGGGCTTTATCCTGAAGTGCGGTTACCACAGCTTAAAGGCTTCATATTCTGGGATGTGCTTCAATTAATTTTTGATGTGATATTATTTAGTCTAGGTGGATTTGACCTGTTACAATATATAGGAGGGCCTATAGGCACTCACCCATAAATTGTAACAAGGCAGTAACATGTGAACAAACTTTTGGCAACAAAAAAAACGTAGCACTCTACCAGTTAAGTTAGAACAATTTAGCATTTTCGAGAGATTTTCTTGATATTTTATTGAATGCAAGACGTCTCGTAAAAGTCCTACTCCGGTACAATCAAACATCAAAACATACTTGTCACTTGTCACTGTCATTTCAAATGCCTCAGATGTAACTGGTCCAAGAGTGATGAACCGATAATCGGAATCGGCCGATCATGACAACTGGCAGTTAAAAACCGGCAGTTTCTGGTTATTCTATATTTAACACTGACTATTAAAAAGCCCTTTAATATCTGGCCATTTCAATAACGTTTCCCATTAAAAGCATGTGTAGTGCATAGCAGAAAATTTAGGGATTTGCAGAGCAGAGATATTACGGAATTTATCAACTGCAATCAGTAGAGGGACCGCCACCATTTCCCAAAGATTGTAGAGTTCATGTAAACATTAGAGAAACACATCAAGGGAGATAACAAGTTGAAAAAAAGAACATTGAATAATACATTGACATTCGTGTAAACCATGCGTCATACGACTTCACAACACACATTAACATTAAAATTATTATTCATTTAAGACACAAAGTATATGTGCTCAGTATATTCCTGGTTAATACAGCCAAGTGCATTGTATCTTTACACAAAACCGTATTTACACTATTTACTGGAATAAAACACAATCTTCACGAGAACAATATCGTGTGATTGTATCGTTAATAACAATCTTTTCCCCACACCCCAAACAAAATGCAAATATTATTTTGGCTAATATTGCCCAGCACTAAATATGCATACTCCGAGAACTTATGCGGTATTAAGCTTTCATAATTGATGATTTATCAATGAAATTCTGTTGTATAACAGGCACCAACAGATCTTCTTCAGTGTCCTACTACAACCATTGGAATCAGCATTGGAATCGGCATAATTGGCAGAGAAATAACTGGTAAACGGTTGATAGCAAGTTTTGATAATCAGTTCATCACTAGTATGAATGCCTGTGCATAAGCTCTTAGCTTAACCCTTTCCCAAAGCACAGGATTTCAAAATTTATTATTTATATATTTTTTTTTCAGAAAAAACAAAACCATGTCATGTGACCCCTCATTGGAAAAAGCTTGGTTTTGTTGGATTGTTTTTAATAGTATATTTTTTTCTAATGCTTAATTTATATTATGAGGGCAGATATGGCCAATTTGTCAGGTAAAGGGTTAATGTCGATTTCACAGCACACAAATTTATAGAGATTTAGGTTAAATTATTACTGATTCTAAATGATTTAGGCCCCACAAAGTAAATTTTCTGTTTCTCAGGTCATTTTTTGTTAAATTACATGTAGGCGGGCAATTTTTTATTTTATTTTTTATTTTTGTAATTATTTCTTTTGCCGTCAAAAGTTCATATTCTTGGTTTGTTTTATGTTTTAGGCCTCATAATCTACAGAATAGCATCAGAGGTGGTGTATTTCATCCCTTGAGTGCAAAAAGGCTTCAGAATGCTAAAGCATTGCAAAGCTGTGTTGCAAGCAAGGGTCAAATTTATCAATCTAATTACCTTGGGCAAAATATCAGACAAAAAACATTTAATTTTCATATTTTTAAGTTTGCATTGGTTATAAAAAGAGAGCATGCAGCAGACAAAATGACCATGTGGGAGGGCCTGAGAAAGAAATTTTTAACTTTTTTAGACCTTAATTAATTGATTTTTTGCTCAGTGTGTTGTATGCTCATCAACATGTTTTCTTTTGCAGAAACAAATTTTGCCAGCTGGTTTGAAAGGGAAAATACTTTACTTAACACAAATTAAAGTTGCAAAATCTACACCCAATAGCTGAATATTTCATTTTACTTTCAAAAGCTTATTGCCCATTGGAATGGGCTAATTGCAGTGATATACCGTATTCTGTTGCATGAAAAAAATTGTTGGATTTTTCAAGTATATTATACTCCATTAAAATGAATTTGAAGACAGCAATACGAGGGAGAAAAATGCATATCAGAAGATATAATTTGCACATCAAACCAAAATGAGGGTTATTTTCCATATGCATCCTTTGATCCAGGTCCTCTTCTTGCTGTACTGCAAACTGTACACCTCTCCTGCAAACATAAAATAAAAAACTTAATCTCATTACTAAAAAGGTTTTAATTGAAAACAGAACATGTTTTCATTTTTGGAATTCACTACAAAAAAAAACAATGAGGGGTCTTAACCCTTTACCTATGAATCGACCGCATCCACCCACATAATTTACAAATTGAGCAACTGAAACAAGATATATTTTTTTTTAAATTTCAAGAAAACCATATCATGTTACCCCTCGTTGGAAAGATCTCACTGAGCTCGTTCCAATGAGGGGTCACATGATATAGTTTTGTTGAATTTTTCTTAAAAAATTTAAAAAACAAAAATTAAAATAATAAATTCTGATATCGTCTGCGTTGGGTAAAGGGTTAAGCTGAGTCTGAATAGTACTGCCTGGTTTTGGCTATTACGTTGGGTAAATAGTTGATTTAGATGAGATTTATAGTAAAACTGGACAGTGCACAGAGTTAGTTATCCAGTTAAAAATGAATTTTTTTTATAACCAGAAAGTGTGACTCACAGGGTTAGTCACACTTTCTGGTTACAAAAAATTATAAAAAATTGGAAATGGCCATATCACACTACATGAAAATATACACTGACTATGGCTCTAAAAATACACAGGATTAGTTGGATTCAGGTTGTTACATAAGGTGCAGGATTTAAGAAAATATTGGAAATACTTATACCGGATTGTGAGAATTTTTTTAAAGTGAATACCAAAAATGAAAACACATTCTGTTTTCAATTAATAGCTTGTTTACTGTATTGTAAACTGTACAGCTCTCCTGCAAACATAAAGATAAAAACTCAGATTTATTACAGTGAAACCTGATTAATTGAATAACCACTTTGCTTGTGGAAATTATTCAACTAACAGGAGTATTCAATTAAGGGGGATCTGGTCACTTTCCAATATTCTAGAGATATTCTACACATTTATTCTGTTATATCTTGTTTGACTGTGCTCCACAAGCTCTGTCAAACAAGATATCATAGAATAAATGCCTGTATTTGATGTACTGAGGCCAAACAGGTCTACAAAAAAGGTGGATTTCAAAACTGTCAGTGTAATTTCTCGACACATTACAATATTTTCAATTCAATCAACAGGAGTTTACTCAAAACCTATATGCAATTAACAGGTCAAATTTGTACTGAAGGTATGGTAAATGGTTTTGTGTTTGGAAGTTTTATTCCATTAACATGGTTATTCAATTAAAAGATATCCAGTTAAGTAGGTTTCTCTGTATTTCATTATGTTGACAGAAATCAAAGGAGACAGGCAAAGTTGTAGTGGAAACTCTGGAAAATTGTTCACAGCTTTAAGGCTAAAAATAAAGGTTTCGGTTCTCAGGCAATCCTTCATTGAAACTGAACACCTTCTTTGAACTTTTTATTGGCTGGCTGTATCTTCCGAAATTAGTCTGAAATCATTAGACTTTCAAATTTTACCTTTTCTGATTCATGTTCATTTATTTGTAAGTATTTGGAACACAGTGTTGGTAAAATATGGTGTCCATTTATTATTTGCTTTTTAAACATCCAGTTTTTCTCTGTTTTTCCCACAAGATGCATAAATATAACTGAATAGAAATCTAAATTTTATAGTAAATTTCCTTTCTTATTATACCTACCACAATTGTTTACTACAGGCTTGCACTACAGTGGAAGTCCCTAACTCGGATAAAATACTCTCTATTTTTGTCTTTCCCAAGCAAGTTGGGAAAGACAAGTGGTGCAAAAGCACCAATAAAAATAAGCCAAAACTGGGTCGAGTGCAACCGGCGCAGATCCAGTACGGGACGCTCTCTCCCAAGTACAACTCCACGACTTCCGTTGCCAGTGCGCATATACCGTCTCTAAAGACTCATTCTTTTTGAATCCGTAAACGTTAGAGTTATGTGATCAGCAGGGAGGAAAGATTCTTTACCCGTAAAGAAGACGGGAGGGCCTCCATGTAAACAATTGTGGTAGGTATAATAAGAAAGGAAATTTACTATAAAATTTAGATTTCTTATCAACCTACTCACAATTGTTTACTACAGGCTGAATAGACAAAAGGCTGGAGGGAATCGCATAACCAACCCCCACATAACCCCAGTGCACTGGAACCGTGAAGTAGAAGGAAGAGGTCCCGAGGCTTATCAACCATAATGTCGCAATCATTGGTAAAGGACAATGAAAAGAGACATATGAGCCTGTGTGACACACAGACAGAAAAAGGGCAGTAACAGCACAAGGCTGAAACCGACCTTCAAGAAGCCTAATGGCTATGGCAGACAACAGCCTGAGCAGAAGAAAGAGGACCCAGGGCAAAAAGGTCCTCCGACTGCTCCTGCAACTGGCGCAAATAAAAGGTGGAGAAAGTAGAAGCATTTCTCCAGTAGGCTGCCTGCATTACATCCGATAACTTGACGGAGTTAGAATAAGCCCAAGAGGTAGACAGTGCCCACACCTCGTGGGCAGAAATACGATTGGTAATACAATCGCCAGCTGCTAAACGACTATAAGCCGTACGAATAGCAAGACAAATCCATCAAGAAATGGATTGAGGAGAGATCTTCTGTCGACCCGGAATGAGAGACAGAAAAAAACGTTTTCTGCCTTTCCGTATGAAGTGTGTCCGATCAAGATAAATGCGAATAGCACGGACCGGACAGAGCAAAGGGCGAGTACCCTCAACAGAGGGAAGAGCCCTGATACAGATAGGAGGAGGAGTAGTATCTGGTAACTGATTCTTAGCCAAAAAGGAGCAATCAGTGGTAAAAGTAACACTGTTGGGAGAGCTCCTAAAAAAGGCCGGGTCAACCGAGAGGGCGTGAAGCTCACTAACCCGTCTGGCCGAAGCAAATGCCATCAGAAAAGCCGTCTTATATGTGAGAAAATGCATATCCACCTGGGATAAAGGTTAGAACGACCCCTCCCCCCCCAAGCAAAGCAGCACCCACGAAAGATTCCATCGTGGAGTAAGCTGCAAAGTCCGAGGCCTTTTCAAAGAAAAGTGCCGAACAAGCTTGGAGAGGAAAGGATTAGTGCCGATACGACGCTTCCCCACATAAGAAAAAGTCTCTGAAAGCATAGACCTGTAACCCTTGATGGTAACAGGCTGGAGACCCCGAGGATCAAACAGATATACCAGAAACTCCGCAATCTGTGAAATCGAAGGATTGGCATAATCAACAGAGTGATTAGCACACCATCGACAGAAGACCTTCCATTTAGCTGCATAAGCTAAACCAGTGGAGTGTCTCCTTGAAGAAGAAATGCACTCCACTGCTCGTCTCGAAAAACCTCTACGGAGGAGACAGGACCTGACAAAAGGTATGCGTGAAGGCACAACGAAGTCGGGTCGACGTGAAACCTCCTCGGGCGACCTTGACAAAGAAGGTCGCGACGTAGCGGGAGACGTGCCGGAACCGCCGCCATCAGCGAGCGGAGCTGATTGATCCACACCCGCTGAGGCGACAGGGGAGCGATCAGAATGATTCGACAACTGCAGGTTCGAATTTTGGCGAGAACCTGAGGAAGAATTGGAACCGGCGGGAAGGCGTAGCCGACTAGACCATTCCAATCGAGTGACAGAGCATCCACGGCAAAAGCCAGAGGATCTGGACACGGGGACACGAAAGTGTCCACCTGATGGTTCCAACGAGTCGTAAAGAGGTCGATGTGGGGACGTCCCCAGAGATCGCAAAGCGACTGGAACACTGCCCTGTGAAGCATCCACTCGGTGGAAATAACCCTGCCCTGTCGAGACAGGGAGTCGGCTAGGACGTTCAGACGACCGGGAAAGTGACGAACAACCACTCCGGCGTGAACATCCTGAGCGAGCAGTAGAAGATCCTGAGCTAACTCGTACATCGGAAGCGAGTGCGTGCTGCCCTGGTTCCGAATGTAAGCAACCACTGTCGAATTGTCAGATAGTAGAAGGACCTGGCGACTCGACAGGTGAGGGATCCACTGCCTGAAACTCAGAAGAAGAGCAAGAAGCTCCTTCTGGTTGATGTGTAGAGCTGCTTGATCCTGGTCCCACATCCCGTGTAGGGAAAGACCGAGAGGATCCAACGTCGCACCCCATCCGAGATCGCTGGCATCTGCCGTCAGAATGCGATCGGACGTGGGTAAGTCCAGTGGAACACCCTGCGTAATCTACTGAACATCTGTCCAGGGAAGAAGGTGAGGATACAGAGAGTCCGGAAACGGAAGCACCTGATCCAGAGAATCTACATTCGGCCTCCAACGACTGAGCAGAAAGTGTTGGAGAGGTCTGACACGCAGCCGACCTAGAGGAATGAGATCCGTCACCGAACCGCAGAGACCGATCAGCCGGAGAAAACTCTGAGCGGTCGCAGACCTGGACTGGGACAGAGTCAGAGCAAAAGCTGAGAGAATCACAGCCTTGGCCTGGGGAACAGCCACCAAATTGAATTTGGTTTGGAAAGACATCCCCAGATGACAAAACGACTGAGAAGGGACCAGGTCCGACTTCTCCTCATTGACTCTGAATCCTAGCGACGTGAGCAAGCTCAACAGAGTGGCAACATCCAATTCCAGTAAGGCAGCATTGGAATGCCTCTGGAGGATATCGTCCAGATATGCCGAAGTAGTCACCCTGGACTGTGTGCGATGGAACACTATCACATGCGACATCAGTCTGGTGAACGCCCAAGGAGCCAGGTTGAGGCCGAAAGGCATGGCCTTGAACTGGTAAACTCGCCCCAGAAAAGCGAACCTGAGATACTTCCGTGACACCCGATGCATCGGAACGTGGAAGTAAGCGTCTCGCAGGTCGATGCTGGCTGCGAAATCTCCCTGGTGAATTGATTGGCGGACTGACCTGAAAGTCTCCATGCTGAACTTGGGAGCAATGATAGACTGGTTCAGGATACTCAGATCGATAACCGGTCGCCGGTCGGAGTCGGCCATCCTTCTTTGGCACCAAGAACAGGCGGGAATAGAAACCCACTGACTGAACGTTCTTGACGACCTCGATCGCCCCCTTTGCCAGGAGATTGGCAATCTCCGTGGACAAAAGTTCCCGACGTAAAACATCTGAAGGAACTGTGGTTGGAAGAGGCACCCTTGACAGAGTGGGGTGCCGTCGGAAGGATATGCGCAGCCCGGACCGAATAACATCTAACACCCATGGATCGGATGTGATGGTGGTCCAATGGTCTGCGAACTCCGCTATCCTTCCTCCAACCTGGGTCGAGTCGAGGTGAGGACCTTCATTTCGAGCCCCGACGAGGCCCGTGAGAGGAGAAACCACCTCCTCTGCTAAATGAAGAATCCTGAGACTTCCCTCGATTCTGCCGAACCCTACCTTTACCCCGTGAGTAAGAAGTAGAGGCGGCGGCAGAAGGACCAGCCTTTTGCTTCACAGAGGAAGCAGAAGGGTACTTGTTAGGCTTGGAACGGCCCTTGCCTCCACGAGAAGGCTGATCAAGCTGACGAAACAGCAGGTGATCTTTGGAATGACGTAGGACGTCATCCTGGACCGTCGACACGGAACCATGGAAAAGTTGCGGACCTGCCAAAGAAGCAGATCGAAGAGTAGCACGCTGCTCCTCGGGAAGGGATCGTCCTGTGTCCAGCACAGTGTCTCTTCGAACTAATTCCAAATTAGCCGTGTTACAGGTATGCGTGTGAGTAAGGTGCATAAGCGCCTTGGACATCACACGCAAAGGAGCCTGTACCTCGTCAAACTTATCTGGAGGCAGATAAGTAGCCAAAGCTGAGACGACGTGATCTGAGAGAGAAAGCATGCCAAGCATCTCTCTAGATAAGCCCAACGTGGACTCCAGAGTCGTCATTGGAATGACAGCAGACTTGGGCTTGGAAAGCCCGAGGGAAGTGGAGTCCTGATCCAGAACCGTCAAAGCCTGGCAGACTGACGGATTGGCGGAATCGTAGGAACAATAACGCACAGGAGGCAAAAAGGTGTCAACCCTGGTGAAAAACGAAGTCTTCAAAGCCTTGGAATTCAGCTTGGCATCCAATGCTGAAAAAGCTTCAACCACCTGTACTGACTGGCACGGTCGAAGGCGCCCAGAAGCAGGTTGCTCCATAGGCTGTTGGCGCGCGACCGATGATCGCGGCCAGGCTGACACTGTTGGCTGGTTAGCAGGTTTGAGCTCAGGCAGAAACCCAAACACAAAGTCAAGAGCCGCCCCCAAGTCCGAAGACTGCTGGCCCTCGACCTCAAGCATGTCGGACTCCTCCCCAGAGTCGGAACACACATAGCCCATCATGGGCAAACCAGCCGACGCCTCCCATGGTGTCGGGACACCAGAGGAATTGGAAACCGGCCTGTTTCCAATCCCGGGAGGCGGCGCCATAGGAGGCGCCTGGAAACCACCCATAGCCTCGCTGGAAGCAACAGGAAGGCTCTTAGAAAGAACCTGAGTGAGTAAGGAGAGGGCCTCCCTAAGCTCACTGCCCGGGCCGACCGGTTCGACAGGGGAGCGAACCGGCAAAGTGGCTTCACCTCTGACCCTCTTAACCAGCGAAGGGTCACGATCCTCCAAAACACCCGACGCGGGACGACGGGCGGCAGCCGAAACATCTGAAGGCAGACGTGTATAGGGGTACGATGCACCCCGAGGATCAATATTGCGAGAACTCATGAGAGTCACCGCGGACCTCTGCGGGGCAGAAGGTCCAGGCTGCACAAAAGGCGTTGGTCCCCCAAAACTGGTCGTGTGACCAGAGTGAGTAGACGGAAATGCCACGGAGTTCATAGTGTTTCCACTACGAACATCCGAATCCAAAGACACAACTGTGGTGCTCGACGGCGAAGAGACCACAGCGATGGGCTCGGCCGGCAGCCCCTTCCGACTTCGCCGAGTTGAAGTCAGGGAAGGCTGAGGCCGATATCCCACGTCTACAGTATCGGACATTCCTGCAGTCCCCTGCAGCGAAAAGCCGAGGCCGGCTGAAACAGACAACGAAGCAGACAGACCAGCAGCAGTAGTAGATACGTCGAGAGTCGTTGAGGATGGTGAAATAGTGGAGAGAGCACACCGGCTCGGCTCCGAAGGAGGAGTCACAACCCTAGTGACAGCCTCAGATGTCGACTGGAGGGGGACCGTAGTCCCGGAACCAGGCATCTCTTCACCAGAACACTCAACGGCTCCCGCAGTATCCACCACAGGAAAAGACTGCACATCCCCCACGGAGGAGGAATAACTCTCACCAGACAAAGTCGGCTCGGGAGGCCCCGAACGACCATGTTCTCCTTTCCCGTGGGAGCGGGAGGCACGGCCACGAGAACGAACGACACGGTTTACTGACGCCCAGAAGGTGGAAGACCATGTTCTACAGACACCACACGGCCGCTCGGCCGAACACCCATTACAGGAGGAACAAGACGAATGTACATCGTCCACATGCTTTGGCAGCAGACATTGCCCACAAGGAATTGTCCTGGGCATGATAGAGGTGAGAGGAGCAGAGAAGGTGAGATCAGAAAACAGAACACCCCCAAAGAAGAGAGAAAGGTGACAGAAACAAAGACCCCAGACGGTCGACCGGGAACCACACAACAGGAAGACTACTCTCAAAAGAAAGAAGAAACACTGTAGGAGTGGTACCCCGCTGACACCTAACTCTAACACAATTAGAAAATTTTGCAAAAAAAGCATCAACAATAATTGTGAAAAATCTAAGTCCGAACCGCGTGGCACACGAAATTCGCGCGCGACTCGAGAGAGAGTAAATAAATATACATTATGGACATATAATAGAAAAGAGAATATAAAACACTGTTCCTGAGAATACAAAGGATACACTGTGGTATAATGAATCAGGAATCATCAAACATCGAGCTGGTGGAACACTGATAAGCGTGCAAAAACATCTCGACACGAAGCGGATTATAAAAAGAATGAGTCTTTAGAGACGGTATATGCGCACTGGCAACGGAAGTCGTGGAGTTGTACTTGGGAGAGAGCGTCCCGTACTGGGTCTGCGCCGGTTGCACTCGACCAAGTTTTGGCTTATTTTTATTGGTGCTTTTGCACCACTTTTCTTTCCCAACTTGCTTGGGAAAGACAAAAATAGAGAGTATTTTGTCCGAGTTAGGGACTTCCACTGTAGTGCAAGCCTGTAGTAAACAATTGTGAGTAGGTTGATAAGAAATGTATTTCATATTTTTTTATTATCTGTTAAAGTGCAAGAAATCTTTTGTGTTGTCAAAATTTGTGCACTCCACCTCTACCTTGTTACAATTTATAGGAAAGTGCCCAAAGGCATTCTTCCATAAATAGTAACATGGCAAATACATACCAATGAAACAAGGGTAATTAGTTGGCAACAGATGCTCCCCGAATGCCAATACCACCCCCCACCCCCTCACTGCCAAGCATAAGTTTCTAGTCATTTGTCTTTGTTGATATTGACTTAATATCTTATCTTTTCTCCATTAAACCATAGCAGCAATACAGCAAGTCACCATGGGACACTAATGCACCCGCTTTGTGAAAAATGAAAGTGTCAATGACACTGTAGCTCAACTTGTTTAAGACATGTACATGTATAGTGTGTGACACAGCAATGACAAACATCTAGGTAATGACCTGATAACAAAGGTACATGTAAAGTATTGTAATGGTCTGTACACAAATGCTGACCGTAGCCTGTAACAAAGAAAGAGGTAAAGTATTGTAAAGGTGGGGTGACAGTTAGATGCTAAACTAGAAAAGAAATCTTTGAGTCCCAGAGTGGGTCTGACTGAACCCAAAAATATTTGTTCTCACAGCACAGTGATAACAAAGGCACCTAAAAACACTCGTTCCTGTCACAAGGTGATAACAAAGGTACCCCAAGAAGTTTCGTGAAGATCAGTTCATAAATACAGAATCTAGCCCTAGCCATATTGACATGTGCACTTACTGTGTATAAGTAGCACTGAATAAATCAAAGTTCATCTAATTTGCATAATTTCTGCACGAGAAAAAAACCTGAATTGCATGTGATGTATTCCATGTTACTAAACATTCCTACAAAAATTTATTCAAATCAGAACTTTCATACAGAAGTTCTGTACAAAAAACTGATTGCACTAATTTTGGTACAAAAAGGCTGCTGGTGGCCATCTTGAAATTTGGACCGCACCCCAAAACACTCGTTCTCGTCCCACAGTGATAACAAAGGTACCCAAGAAGTTTCATAAAGATTGGTTCATAAATATGGCCTCTAGCCTGAGCCATATGGAGGTTGTGTACAAAAACTGATTGGACCTAACTTCGGTACAAAATGGCCACTGGCAGCCATCTTGATTTTTGGACCACACCCAGAAACACTCGTTCTCATCCCAAGGTGATAACAAATGTACCCAAGAAGTTTTGTGAAGATCCATTCATAAATATAGCCTCAAGCCCAAGCCGTATTCACACATGCACTTACTGTGTATAAGTAGCACTGAATAAATCAAAGTTCACCTAGTTTGCATAATTTCTGCTCGAGAAAAAAACCTGTATTATATGTGATGTATTCCATGTTACTAAACATTCATACAAAAATGTATTCAAATCAGAACTTTCATACAGAAGTTCTGTACAAAAGACTGATTGCACTAATTTTGGTACAAAATGGCTGCTGGTGGCCATCTTGAATTTTGGACCACACCCAAAAACATTCGTTCTCATCCCACGGTGATAGCAAATGTACCCAAGAAGTTTTGTAAAGATCCGTTCATAAATACGGACTCTAGCCCGAGCCGAGTGTACGGCGCGACAGACAGACAGACGACGGGCTATGGCAATACCTCAAATTTGGCTTCGCCAAAGTTGAGCTAATGAACAACTATATTTTTGTGGTTAACAGAGTCCAAAAAGGGGCCATAACTCAAATAAAAATTATCGCACCACAGTCAAAATCAAACACATCTGGTATATTGTCCACAGTAAGCTATATTCCAAGTTTGAATGAAACCGGACACCTATAACTCAAGTTACCATTTGGAAACCAATATCCATATGTTTTCCAAGTTGGAAAATGGCCATAATTCTGTCAAAAAATATTGGGCCATGCCCACTATCAATCCCAACCTGTATTATGTGGTTATGAACATAAGTATAAAATGTTGTTTCATTTTGTTCACTCAAACTAAAGTTATCATCCGAAAACCAATACCAACATGTTTTCTAAGTTGGAAAAGGGTCATAATGCTGCCAAAAAAATATCAGACCAAGCCCACTATCAATCCCAACTTGTAGTCTGTAATTATAAACCTGTGTGTAAAATTTTGTGTCATTTTTGTTCAGTCAAACTAAAGTTAGCATCTGGAAACCAATATCAACATGTCAAAGTTGGAAAGTTGCATTAACTCTGCCAAAAAATACCGGACCAAGCCCACTATCAATCCCAACCTGTATTATGTGGTTATAATCCTATGTTTAAAATTTTATTTCATTTCGTTCAGTCAAACAAAAGTTATCATCTGGAAACCATTTGTTTTCGACAGATGGATGGATGGACATGGTGCCGACTACATGCCTCCGCTAAATTTTTTCGGGGAGCATAATAAATTCACTAATGGGAACCAAATCCACAAATATGAAATCTTTAAGTTGTGGTACTTGCACTTAAGAATGGAGCTGAAATAGGGACTTTCAGCACTCAGCCACTCAACAACAAAAATAAAAAAAAAATAATAACAAGAGGCGCCAAGGGTCCTTAATCACTCACCTGATAAAATTGGCTAAAGAAGGATTTAATGTCACATTCAGCATCTACATGTTAATACAGTTAATCTAATTTAGCTAGAGGAGTAGGGTTTGGGGTGAGAAGGGTCTGGTGGGTGATTTTTTTTTGGCATAAAATCACTCAGATCCCTTCAAAACAAAGAGAGAACAAGAGGCCCCACGGGGCCTGAAGCACTCATCTTGTACAGAACACAATTTAAACAGAGTCCAAGAATGAGTCTACATTAAGCAAGCCATCTCCATAGGCTGCACTGTCAATCCTTGAGTCCCTCAGGAGTGACAAAAATAATCTGGGCATCATGCCTTTTCTTCAGTTGATCATAAGTAAAATGTAGAGCTCCCTTTTGAAGCCCCTTGATACAACCTGTGTGGTTTAATCTTAGTACCTCTAGAAGGTACTTTATACAAAATTTTTAATTCTTCAGCAAAATGGCAAATTCCGGCTCCCATAGAGAGCCCAAATATTAACCTAGGCTCTTGATTTGAACACAGTTAAATCTGACTTCCCTAGAGATGTTGTGTACCGAATATGAAAGCATTCTGACTGTTGGATCTGAAGAAGAGAAATTGTAAAGAAATTTCTTCGAATTGCACTAAGTTCAAATTTGGGCTACCATAGCGAGCCCAAATATTGACCTATGGATCCGATTTGAACAAACTTGAATCTGACCCACCTAGAGATGTTGTATACCAAATGTGAAAGCATTCTGACAAGTGAATCTGAAGAAGAAGATTTTTGAAGAAATTCCCTCATATTGTACTAAGTTAAATTTCATGTTCCCATATGGAGCCCAAATATTAACCTAGGCACTCGAATTGAACAACCTGGAATCTGACCCCCCTAGAGATGTTGTATACCAAATATAAAAGCATTCTGACTGGTGGATCTGAAGAAGATTTTTAAAGAAATTTTCTCATATTGCACTAAGTAAAAATTTGGGCTACCATAGTGAGCCCAAATATATACCTAGGGATCTGATTTGAACAAACTTGAATCTGACCCCCATAGAGATGTTGCATACCAAATATCAAAGCATTCTGACTGATGGATCTGCTGAAGAAGATTTTTTTAAATTACCCTCCATACTGAACAAAGATCAAATTTGGGCTTCCGTAGGAAGCCCAAATATTAACCTAGGGACTTGGTTTGAACAATCTAGAATCTGACCCTCATAACAATGATGTATACCAAATATTAAAAGATTCTGACTGGTGGTTCTGAAGAAGAAGATTTTTAAAGAATACTCCCCATATTACCCTATGTTAAAACTTCGGGCTCCTGTAGAGAGCCCAAATATGAACCAATGAGCTTTATTTCAACAAACTTTTATCTGACCCCCCTATGAATGCTGTATACCAAATATCAAAAGATTCTGATGATTGGTTCTGGAGAAAAGATTTTTTTAAATTTTTGCAAATATGCTGATTCAGCATTTTTTCGATGCCCATTACAGAACACCCTAACATAACCGATGGCAATGTTTTTTTACCATTCAATTCTACTGGTCATAAGGATACTTCATACCAAATAAAAGCTCTCTGTTCCGTGGGGTTTGGGAAATATGGGCGTTTGAAAATATTTCTATTTTTAGCTCCCAGGGTTCCCATGGGGATGCAGGAAATTTTTTTTTGCATGGGTCAAGTACTCATGCCCCAATACTACCACAAACCAAATTTGGTTCATACCGGACCATCGGTTCAGAAAGTTAAAAAATTTATAGTAATTTATATATTTTTTATACTTACCAATGACCCAGACATAGCTGGTGCTAACTCTTAAAATATAGGGCCAAACACAAATTTTGCCCCCCAATCCCCAAAATTTGCATCTAAAACTAAAGAAAACATGTCCTGAAAGGCCCTCCACACCTCGCCCCCACTGCGCATGCGCAGTGTCAAGGACGTTCCGAAATTGGCGCCATTTATCATTCTAATAACCAGTGCCTGGTAAGCGCTATGTACTCAGCGGGGAGGCAAGAGTTCCCAACTCCTGGGAGGGCCATCCCCGTCTGGGTCATTGGTAAGTATAAAAAATATATAAATTACTATAAATTTTTTAACATTTTTATACTGTACCAATGACCCAGACATAGCTGAATAGTAAAAAGGCTGGAGGGCCAAGGACATAGAGCAAAATGGAATACGCTCAATAAAATAAAATAGAGTCATCCCCTGTAGGGAAAAGAAGTAATAGGCCTTACATGTATCTTTCTTATTTATGATAAATTAGAAAGATACAACACCTTCCAAAAAATTGAGCTTCATACATCCATGTACTCTATTAATATCCAATAATCCTAATACTAATAATTTTTAAAGTAAGCCAATAATAAAGTAAGTCTAGAGAATAGAGACTCTTATACTCCTAAAAGTGTGTGAGAATTGCATAATCATGTCCGTTGACATATGCAATATTCAAAAGCTATACTTTAAAAACTAAGACTTGAATGAATTTTATAAACTTAAACTTCTCACTAAACAACCATCCCAATAACAGCTCAGAATTACTAACTCCGGAGGAGGTATCCCCTTGTTTTCATAGTAAAAACAGGTGACCCAAGGGAACACCCTCCCCCCCCCCCCCTTTTCTTGCCCTGGGTCAAATAGCCCAGAGCGAAGAGGGCAGCCGAACGGAGACACTGCCGAAACAGACAGCCTACCTAGCTATAGTAGCAACTGTTAAGTGAATGACATTCTGAGCAGTAGATAATAGACCTAACAATAGAGGCCTCCAGAAATGGACTCGATATTTCTGAGATAAAATTCATGAATGGATGGCTGAGCGCAATGAGCAGCCTTCAAAAATCTATAATAGCAACACTATTAATGTAAGCCCAAGAAGTAGAAGAACTCTTACTTCATGAGCCGAAATCTTAAGCACAACTGCTAAGCCAATGATATACCATAAGCAGTACGCTAGTTAATAGAATCGATTAACAATAAAATGGAGCGTAACGTCCTTCTACTAGACATCAAAGACAGAAGAAGCTTACGCCCTTGTAATAAACAGATATCTGTTTATAAATACATAAACTGTACCCGGAAAGAGTAAAGGCCTATGCCCATACGAAGACGGAAGGACCTTAAAATAATAGGTTCCGGATAATAGGAGCCTAACTCCTATGCAACAATCCAACCTAAATAGTAACGGAAGTATTGATTCCGAAACTATGAAAGTGAAAATCATCCATCGATAGTGCATGAAACTCACTGACTCTACAGTAAAAGAGAAACCAACAGAATTACTGTCTAAAAGGTCAGAATTTGAAAACTACTGTTACCAGAGGCTCAAATGATTACTTAGCTAAATAAGAACCGAAGTTAAAATCCGTATAGGAATTTAATCTAAAGATTCTAAGTCTATTTATCAAAAAGTTACTAACTGACTTAGATAAAGAGACAAAAGACTCAATTGTAAACTATCGTAGAGTGCATAGGTATGAGGTAACATAAACCTATAACCTAAATAACAACAGGCTGCAGTAGATATTGTGAAACAAGTATACTAAAAACTAGCAATGCGTAGTATGGAGGGATCAACCATATGAACATAATGATCCCTACACCACGACGGAAGAGCCTCCACTTTAGTCGCATAGAATAGCGAAGAAGAGGATCTCCTATAGTAAGAAATCGCGTCCAAAGCTCGTCCAGTACAGTGCTTACAATGCAATACGGACCACACAACGGAATACATGAAGGTTGCGACCTTGCTGGTTGTGATAAAAATGACACGATTTACCCAGTGAAAAAAGATCCTCACATAGAGGAAGATTTCACGTTAAGATCCACAGTAGACAAGAGAGTAAATTACTCATGATCTCTGTGAAGATAGAGATGCTATCAACAGAAATGTATTGTGGTTGTTTATCTTAGCAATACCTGCTAAAACAACAGCGCCGGAGGATACGCGTATCCTATCATTGCGTCCTATAGATCAATAGAGCGTTAACAGTATTAGCTCAGAGATCTGGACAAGCCAACACATACGTCTGCAATTGATTAGCAAGCTGTGTCATAATAAAACATCATTGGGCGCTCCCATAGATAGCAAATCTGATTAAATACTTGTTTGTTGAGAGTCCATTCTGACAGCAACAAGCGACCCGTAAGAGAACGGGAGTGCGATAAAACAATCAGACTACCCAGAATATGACGGACCAAAACTGAACTTGGTGTACTATAACCAACAGACGGATTCTTTCCATTAAATTGAATAACGGAAACGAAAGAGTGCCTCCCTGGTTCCGGAGATACGCCACTACTGTCGAATTAAAGGACAGGAATTTGGGCATGCGTTTCTGAATAATGTTCATGCAATGACATAAAGCAAGCCTAAAAAACATTATTCCGCGGAAGTTAAACTGATAGCTAAAAGACTGCGGAACCCAAAGACCCTGGCACTTCGAATCCGTAGGGATCAGTATATATCCCAATCTGTTTGACTGGCAACCGTCATAACAGCCACACTAGGGTCCGGCAACTGCGGCGGCACTCTCTGAGTCAACCACCGAATGTTTGCCCCAGTCTGAATCTCTTGTAACACTAGATAGACAAGAGAATGTATAAATCAAGCAATTCATGGATTGCCGGAAAGTTGCCGTCGAAGAGAAGCTCCTCCGAGAACGAAGCGACTCTGAGAGAGTTCTTAACCTACTATCCACGCGTGGATGTAGCTAGGGCTGCATCACGTCTAACCAACTCCAATCAGCCACTGAAGGGCGGAGTTATACGTGAACAAACTACTGCCCTCAAAAGAAATTACATTGAGAATAATATCCCGTAAATCTTTTCTTGAAGACGTAATGATAACGCCTCAGTAAGGCGGATTACGTATAATAAAGCGTCTAAGTTAAGTCTACTATACATAATGTCGTTCCCAACATTGAAATTGGAAAAGACATAAACGGCGAAAAAGAATATATGCAGTCTTTAATCACACCGTCTAGACGCATATGAACTCTCGGTATGCCCTGCTCTGCCAAAATAAACTATATGTAAAAAAGATAAAATGGCAGAAATGAGCCACGCGGACAAGAAACTAAACTATCATGCTTAGTAGCAGGCTTGTATATATATATAATATATAGCGTCGAAAAATAAAACACATGTTGTAATGACAATATTGGACTGCGTCGGTAAGTCAGGGACAAAGTCCCTGTACCGATCGAAAAATCCGAGTCCAATGACGCTATAAGTCTCTTATCCAAGATCGCAGCAATGAAGTCCGAAAAATAATCACTGGAAGAAATGCCAGAAGATATGAAAGGCATCTTCCGATACTACTAAAGGGAAAACTCGAAATCTTTCGAATCCCTTTCGCCATCCTGTCGGACCCTATAAAGCGTTCGGTCGTCCGTAGCTTGATGCAACCGCGGACCGCACCGACCCAGCGCCGTCGGATAATTCCTGATTCGACCGAGAAACCGTCAATTGCTGGGATGCTGCGAAACAACTGTGCTAACTCGGATAGCACGTCCGTCACTGAGGCCTGAGGAGCAGCGGTCTTACGATGCATTGCCGCAGGAAGCTCCGAGATCGTTACCCCGTGCATACTTCCAACATGCGAGCGAACGGAGTGTATAGGCCTCGTGTCCCTTGGCTACCGGATGGCGCGACCTATTCGCTGTGGAATCACTGAATGCCGAAACTGATCGGATACTCGAGGTCACGTAGCCAATGTGCGGTCGTGTGCCCTGCTGTGAGGATGAGGAAGCATTAAAGACAGTCTCTCGGACTGTCAATATAACGGAGCGTCCCGAGCAACGGACATATGCTCCGAATGTAAAATATCTGAACCACAACATGCGGTCCCCTATGTTGTTGGCTTCCTCCGATCTGTCCTCAATCTGCCGTCACTGGGTGAGTACTAAAGTAATTAAAGTGCTCGCATCACCCAAATCTCCTTCCTAGACCGCAACGGACGAACCCGGCAGCCGAACCATTCGATGAATGTACGCTACACCGGGTGAGCTAGCGAATGTCATTCCGTAAGCGATAGACATATTCCATGAGCACTTATTGCCGCTAACTCTTCATTAACTATGACGACAGAGGCACACTTTTGAAAGACATCTCCATAACTCTTCGAACAAGAAACCAGAAATGCTTGGATAGCAAGCATAAAATAATAATATATATAGCGTCGTTCAATAATTCGAAAGTTTGTGTGACATTATTGGACTATGTCGGAACTGAGGGACGATGTCCCTGAACCGAACCAAAAATTTCTAAGTCCACCGACGCTATCAGTTTCTTATCCGGCATCGCAGCATATGTTGTTCCGAAAGGGAAAGCTTGAAATCCACCGAATCCCTTTCGGTATCCCGTCGGACCGGATGAAACTTTCGGACGTCCGTACCCGCTTCCGCGGAGCGTCCCGACCCAGCATCGTCGGATAAAATATATGCGACAGATTCAGTTGATGCTGGGATGCTGCGATAAACTGTGCTATTAAGGAAAGCACGTCCGTTCCCGAGGCCTGTGCAGTAGCGGACTTACGATGCATTGCCGCTGGAAGCTCCGTGTACGTTGACTCCCGCACACTTCCTATGCGAACGTCCGGAGTCTGCAGGCCTCGAGTCCCCGGCTACCGACCCAGCGCTGTCGGATAATTCTCGATCCGACACCGTTTCTGTCGGCTGCTGGGATGCTGCGATAAGCTGTGCTATGTGCACAAGAATGTCCGGCGTCGAGACCTGCGGAGGCGCAGTCTATCGGTGCTTCGCCGAGGGCAGCTCCGCATCAGATGGCTCCCGCATACTTCCTATGCGAACGTCCGGAGTCCATCGGTCTCGAATCCCTGGCTGCCGGATGGTGTGACCTGGTCGCCGAAGAATCCTTGATCGGCGAAGCTGGTAATATATCGGCGGTCACGCAGCCAAGGTGCGGTCGTGTGCGCTGACGAGAAGAGGAAGCCTTAGCAGTCTCAGCGGACTGCCTATACAACGGAGCGTCCCGAGCGACGGACGTATGCTCCGCTAACGACACATTTGTACCACAACATCTGGGGCCAGATGTTGTTGAACGAGAGAGGGGCCTCTCTCGCTTGCCGTCCGGATGGACCGGAACGAGCTATGAACCGGACTAAAAGGCTTCCTCCGTTCTCCCTCCGATCCGCCGTCACTGGGTGTGCATTAAGTTAATTTTATAGTGCTCGCATCACCCCAAAATTCCTTCTAGACCGCAACGGACGAACCCGGCTGCCGAACCATTCGGTGAATGGACGCTACACCGGGCGAGCTAGCGGACGTCAAAGGCCGTCGAACCTACTAGGGTCCTCTTAGGCAATTGGCGTATTACATGAGCACTTTTCCGCTAGCCCTTCATTAATTGTGACGACGGAGGCACACTGTTGGAAGACATCACAGATACATCACCCTAATCTTGATCGTCTGAAATAGAAATTGATAAAGTAGAGTGACCCTGCGGGGAAAGGACCGGAGTGTCCAAATCCCCAACAACATACCGTGACATACGCTTCCCATATTGTCATCGAAATCATACGATACAGAACAGGAATTAATGCGAGTACACTGACCACATATAGAATGATAATAAGGTCAGAGGAAGACTTCCTCCTAAAACAATTGATCAATATCCTTTCAATGTGAAAAGAAAACAAGTCCTGGTACTCGCACTAACCCCTGGCAATCAAAATACATAATAATAATATGATCCATTAATATAGAAAAAATAATTGAAATCAAAATATTTTGAAAAAATATTTTTTCAGAACAGCCCAAGTTTCTGAAAAGTAACGTTGAGCCCCAATGGATCCCAAGCCTAAGTGTGGACAAAAATTTTAAAAATATTTTAAACAATTTATTCAACACTTACGAACAATAATAATGTATCTAGTTATGAATAAAATAACATAAAGATATTATTATTTAGAAATCCCCCCCTCACACAGAGGGCTGTTGTAAATGTAAACAATGAGTGTAAAAACACTAAAATAAGACTCCAGGCACCCAGGCCCGAAATCAGTTACCAAAAATACACCATCTGATGCAAAACAGAGACTTCCAGGGAAGAAACTGCAGAACATCAGATGGTAGATGCAGAACACAACGCCTAACCACCCGTAGGTGAAGACGTAAACATGGGGAAAGAACAGAATTCATTCTGTTATTAAGCTAAAACTCCCAAGAAATTTTAGTAATAATAATTACAGAAACTATGCCAAAAGCATGGGAGAATAGCAAGGGGGAACTTAAAGGACAGGGAGAGAGGAAAAACACTTGAAAAAACAGTGTAACTAAATAATCAGAATGACAACAAAATGGCTGCTGCCTTGAAAATAGGTAACTTAACATAATTTCATTAAAAAATTTTAAGTTACAGCCCTGATAATATTCTGTCACACATTCTTTTCCTCTCCTCCTTTTCTATCCTCCTTAGAATCACCATTTCACTAATATTTATGTGTCTGGCATCATTTAAACTGAGATTTAAAAGCACAAAGATCAGTCAGATGTTAACTGATGAAGGGCCAAACTTAGAATGATAAATGGCGCCAATTTCGGAACGTCCTTGACACTGCGCATGCGCAGTGGGGGCGAGGTGTGGAGGGCCTTTCAGGACATGTTTTCTTTAGTTTTAGATGCAAATTTTGGGGATTGGGGGGCAAAATTTGTGTTTGGCCCTATATTTTAAGAGTTAGCACCAGCTATGTCTGGGTCATTGGTACAGTATAAAAATATATAAATTTTGGGCGGGGCCAAAAATCTTACCCCTCCTATTACAAAGCCAAATATTACTTCACGAACTTCGTTTGAACAAACTTGATTCTACATCTAATATGGAAGCTCCATAGCAAATATCAAGTCATTGTACATGCTGGTTCTTGAGAAGAAGATTTTAAAAATATTTTGGTGCATTTTCCGCCACTCCCTCTCTATGGGGCTGGGCATGCTGAGTTGAACAAAAATGAAATGCCCCTTTGGGACCATCACTCACACAAACTTTCACTTGAATTGGCCCAGTGGCTTTGGAGGAGAAGACCAAAGCATGGTGTTGACGGATGCCGGACGGGAAGCGATGAGATTAGCTCAGCTTGACTTTGTCAAGATGAGCTAAAAAACACCCAGGGTGAAAGTTCTCTTTCTTTTTTTTTTTTTTTTACATAAAATCTCTCAAAATCCTCAAAAAAAAATTTTCAAGCCCCCCTCACCTCTCAGGTGGCCTGGCAGTCCCCATTTCAGCAAATGTTAATCTTACAGTACTTGGAGAGTGGATTGTAACTAAATCACCCACAGAGTGCAGTTATCACCCAAGCTATAACTTTCAAATTTTGTAAAAATCGACAAAAAACACAAGCAATGTTTCTGCCAATGGACCTACAGGTTTAACCTGGAGGTCCATGGGCTGAAACTTTGCTGGTGCTGGTTATGCTTTGCAACAAATTTGCAATTATTGCTCGGGTGGAATCTCCACTCTGCGGGTGATTTAGTAATAATACACCTCCACGTACTGTATGTAACTCACATTTACATCCAACTAAAGTCTACCTGAATCAGCTCTCTCACAAGCGTGGGCACAATTCATTTAAACAAATAATAAATTCTCCATTGGATTTTGTTTTAAATTTCAAACACCTCTGATGCCCACCAAAATAGGTCAAGCATGACACTTTGAACAAACTTTAATCTTGGAGTCAAAGTAATGCTATATACCAAATATCAAAAGATTCTGCATGGTGGGTCTGAAGGAGAAGATCTTTGAAGTATATTCCTCATACTATCTATAAGTTGAAATTCGGGCTCCAACGAGAAGCCCAAATATGAGCACAGGGATCTGATTTGAACAAACTTGAATCTCGCCACACTGAGGATGTCAATACTATGTAACAAAAGAATTTGACTCATGATTTTTTAAAGAATAATCCTTCTGCTGCGATAAATTAAAACCTGGGATCCCACAGGGAGCCCAGATATGACTCAGAGAATTTAATTTGTACAAACTGGAATCTGAACCTCCTAAGGTTGTTGTAAATCAAAAGATTCTGACTGGTTGATATCGAGAAGAAGATTTTTAAAGGAATTTCCCCACATTACACTAAATAAAAATTTATGGTGCAATGGAGAGCTTAAATATGAACCCAGGGACTTAATTTGAATAAACTGACCTCACTAACATGTCAAAAAATATAGAACAAATTAAAAACAGTCTCAACTTGGCTTATACCATTGAATAATGACCAGTGAATTGAAACTAGGCAATCTTAGAACCTTTCCAGCAATTTGGAGGACTTTTCCGAACACGTGGATGGGGTTGGGGAGATGTCCATCCTGCGTATCTTCCGCCTCACCCACCCAAAAAACATAGCTACTATTTAAACAAGAGGCCCCATGTGGCCTTAAATCGCTCACCTGACAAAGTGGTTCAAAGAAGTATTTTGGATCACATTCAGCTCATTATGGTTCATCAACACCACAGAGGAATGGCATCATGAAATTAAATTCAGGTGTCCATGTCAGATAATCATTATAATAGCATAGGTCTTGCCAACTAGATCCAATTCTCCCAGCTATAGATAAGCATTTCCAAATTTCCAAGCGTTGTTACGCCACTGCAGTTTGAAAGCCATAACTGATGAAACAAGGGACTCGATTTGAACAAACTTGAATCTGCCCCCCCAGAGATGTTATATACTAAATATGAAATGATTCTGACTGGCGGATCTGAAGAAGAAGATTTTTAACGCAAATTCCACATATTGCACTAAGTTAAAATTTGGGCTCCCATAGGGAGCCCAAATATGAACCCAGGGACTCGATTTCAACACACTTGAATCTGACCTCCTTAAAGATGTTATATACCAAATATGAAATGATTCTGGTTGGGGGATCTGAAGAAGATTTGTAAAGAATAATCCTCATATTGCACTACATTAAAATTCGGGCTCCCACAGGGAGCCCAAATATAAACCCAGGAACTCGATTTGAACAAACTTGAATATGGTACCCCTAGATAAGTTGTATACCAAATATGGAAGAATTCTGACTGGTGGATGTGAAGAAGAAGATTTTTAAAGAATAAACCTCATATTGAACTAAGTTGAAATTCGGGCTCCCACAGGGAGCTCAAATACGAACCCAGGGACTCAAATTAAACAAACTTCAATCTGACCTCCCTAGAGATGTTGTAAACCAAATATGAAATGATTCTGACTGGTGGATCTGAAGAAGAAGATTTTTAAAGCATATTCCACATATTGCACTAAGTTAAAATTCAGAGTCCCATAGGGAGCCCAAATATTGATCCAGGGACTTGATTTGAACAAATTTGAATCTGACCCCCCCTAGAGATGTTATATACAAAATATGAAAAGATTCTGACTGGTGGATCTGAAGATGAAGATTTTTAAAGAAAATTCCACATATTGCACTAAGTTAAAATTCGGGCTCCCATAGGGAGGCCAAATATTAACCTAGGGACTCGATTTGAACAAACTTGAATCTGATCCCCCTAGAGACATTATATACCAAATACGAAAAGATTCTGACTGGTGGATTTGGAAAAGAAGATTTTTAAAGAAAATTCTACATATTGCACTAAGTTAAAATTCGGGCTCAGATAGGGAGCCCAAATATTAACCCAGGGACTGGATGTGAACAAACGAGAATCTGATCCCCCTAGAGATGTTGTATACCAAATATGAAAGGATTCTGACTGGTGGATCTGAAGAAGAAGATTTTTAAAGAAAATTCCACATATTGCACTAGGTTAAAATTCGGGCTCCCATAGGGAGCCCAAATATTAAACAAGGACTCGATTTGAACAAACTTGAATCTGACCTCCCTAGAGATGTTGTATACCAAATATGAAAGAATTCTGCCCGGTGGATCTGAAGAAGAAAATTTTTAAAGAATAATCCTCATATTGCACTATGTTAAAATTCGGGCTCACATAGGGAGCCCAAATATGAACCCAGGGGCTCGATTGGAACTAACTTGAATCTGACCTCCCTATTGATGTTGCATACCAAATATGGAAGAATTCTGCCAGGTGGATCTGAAGAAGAAGATTTTTAAATAATAGACCTCATATTGCACTAAGTTAAAATTCGGGCTCCCACAGGGAGCCCAAATATGAACCCAAGGACTCAATTTGAACAAACTTGAATCTGACCTCCCTAGAGATGTTGTATACCAAATATGAAAGAATTCTGCCTGTTGAATTTGAAGAAGAAGATTTTTAAAGAATAATCCTCATATTGCACTATGTTAATATTCAGGCTCCCATAGGGAGACCAAATATGAACCCAGGGCCTTGATTTGAACAAACTTGAATCTGACCCCCCTATTGATGTTGTATACCAAATATGAAAGAATTCTGCCTGGCGGATCTGAAGAAGAAGATTTTTAAATAATAGACCTCATATTGCACTAAGTTGAAATTCGGGCTCCCATAGGGAGCCCAAATATTAACCCAGGGGCTCGATTTGAACAAACTTAAATCTGACCACCCTATTGATGTTGTATACCAAATATGAAAGGATTCTGACTGGTGAATCTAAAAAAGAAGATACTTAAATGTTTTTCCCATTGCCTACAGTGTTAAAAAGTGCTGACTCAGCACTTTTTCAAAGTCCCGAAACTGTAACCTATGATAAAACCGATGGCAATTTTTTTTTACCAATCCTTTCTGTTGGTCCTAAGGAAGCTTCACACCAAATAAAAATTCTCAGTGCCGTGCAGTTTTGCAGATATAGGCGTTTTAAATTTTTTCTATTTTCAGCTCCTAAGGTTCCCACGGGGCTGCAGGAAAAATTTTTTTGGCATAAATCAAGTACTTATGACCCAATAAGTCCTCACATTAAATTTGGTTCAAATCGGCCTCTCGGTTCAGAAAGTTAAAAAATTTATAGTAATTTCTATATTTTTTATACTTACCAATGACCCAGACATAGCTGGTGCTAACTCTTAAAATATAGGGCCAAACACAAATTTTGCCCCCCAATCCCCAAAATTTGCATCTAAAACCAAAGAAAACATGTCCTGAATGGCCCTCCACACTTCACCTCTACTGCGCATGCGCAGTGTCAAGGACGTTCCGAAATTGGCGCCATTAATCATTCTAATAACCAGTGCCTGGTAAGCGCTATGTACTCAGCGGGGAGGCAAGAGTTCCCAACTCCTGGGAGGGCCATCCCCGTCTGGGTCATTGGTAAGTATAAAAAATATAGAAATTACTATAAATTTTTTAACATTTTTATACTGTACCAATGACCCAGACATAGCTGAATAGTAAAAAGGCTGGAGGGCCAAGGACATAGAGCAAGATGGAATACGCTCAATAATATAAAATAGAGTCATCCCCTGTAGGGAAAAAGAAGTAATAGGCCTTACATGTATCTTTCTTATTTATGATAAATTAGAAAGATACAACACCTTCCAAAATTGAGCATCATACATCCATGTACTCTATTAATATCCAATATAATCCTTATACTAATAATTTTTAAAGTAAGCCAAGTAAGCCAATAAATAAAGTAAGTCTAGAGAATAGAGACTCTTATACTCCTTAAAAGTGTCTGAGGATTGCTTAATCATGTCCGTTGACACATGCAATATTCAAAAGCTATACTTTAAAAACTAAGACTTGATTGAATTTTAAAACATAAACTTCTCACTAAACAACCATCCCAATAACAGCTCAGAATTACTAACTCCGGAGGAGATATCCCCTTGTTTTCATAGTAAAACAGGTGACCCAAGGGAACACCCTCCCCCCCCCCCCCCCCTTTTTCTTGCCCTGGGTCAATTAGCCCAGAGCGAAGTGGGCAGCAGAACGGAGTCACTGCCGAAACAGACAGCCTACCTAACTATAGTAGCAACTGTTAAGTGAATGACATTCTGAGCAGTAGATAATAGACCTAACAAAAGAGGCCTCCAGAAATAGACTCGATATTTCTGGGATAAAAATTCATGAATGTGGATGGCTGAGCGCAATGAGCAGCCTTCAAAAAACTATAATAGTGACAGTATTAATGTAAGCCCAAGATGTAGAAGAACTCTTACTTCATGAGCCGAAATCTTAAGCACAACTGCTGAGTCAATGATATACCATAAGCAGTACCGATAGTTAATAGAATCCATTAGCAATAGAATGGAGCGTAACGTCCTTCTACTAGGCATCAAAGACAGAAGAAGCTTACACCCGTAGTAATAAACAGATATCTGTTTATAAATACATAAACTCTAACCGGAGAGAGTAAAGGCCTATGCCCGTACGAAGACGGAAGGACCTTAATAACAATAGGTTCCGGATATTAGGAGCCTAACTCTTTTGCAAAAATCCAACCTAAATAGTAAAGGAAGTAGTGATTCCGAAACTACGAAAGTGAAAATCATCCATCAATAGTGCATGAAACTCACTGACTCTTCAGTAAAAGAGAAACCAACAGAATTACTGTCTAAAAGGTCAGAATTTGAAAACTACTGTTTCCAGAGGCTCAAATGATTACTTAGCTAAATAAGAACCGAAGTTAAATTCCATATAGGAATTTAATCTAAAGATTCTAAGTCTATTTATCAAAAAGTTACTAACTGACTTAGATAAAGAGACATAAGACTCAATTGTAAACTATCCTAGAGTGCATAGGTATGAGGTAACATAAACCTATAACCTTAATAATAACAGGCTGCAGTAGATCTTGTCAAACAAGTATACTAAAAAGTTGCAATGAGTAGTATGGAGGGATCAACAATATGAACATAATGATCCCTACACCAACGACGGAAGAGCCTCCACTTTAGCCGCATAGAATAGCGAAGAAGAGGATCTCCTATAGCAAGAAATCGCGTCCAAAGCTCGACCAGTACAATGCTTACAATGCAATACGGACCACACAACGGAATACATGAAGGTTGCGACCTTGCGGGTTGTGATAAAGATGACACGATTTACCCAGTGAAAAAAGATCCTCTCACTGAGGAAGATTTCACGTTAAGTCCCACAGTAGACAACAAAGTAAATTACCCATGGTCTCTGTGAAGATAGAGATGCTATCAACAGAAATGTATTGTGGTTGTTTATCTTAGCAATACCTGCTGAAACAACAGCGCCGGAGGATACGCGTATCCTATCATTCCGTCCTATAGATCAATAGAGCGTTAACAACATTAGCTCAGAGATCCGGACAAGCCAACACATACGTCTGCAATTGATTAGCAAGCTGTGTCGTAAATAAATCATCATTGGGCGCTCCCATAGATAGCAAATCTGATTCAATACTTGTTTGTTGAGAGTCCATTCTGACAGCAACAAGCGACCCCTAAGTGAACGGGAGTCCGGTAAAACAATCAGACGACCCGGAATATGACGGACCAAAACAGAACTTGGTGTACTATAACCAACAGACGGATTCTTTCCATTAAATTGAATAACGGAAACGAATGAGTGCCTCCCTGGTTCCGGAGATACGCCACTACTGTCGAATTAACGGACAGGATTTGGGCATGCGTTTCTGAATAATGTTCATGCAATGACATAAAGCAAGCCTAAAAAACATTATTCCGCGGAAGATAATTGGTTGCTAAGAGACTGCGGAACCCAAAGACCCTGGCACTTCGAATCCATAGGGATCAATATTATATCCCAAACTGTTTGACTGGCAACCGTCCTAACTGCAACACTCGGGTCCGGCAACTGCAGTGGCACTCTCTGAGTCAACCACCGAATGTTTGCCCCAGTCTGAATCTCTTGTAACACTAGATAGACAAGAGAACGTGTAAATCGAGCAATTCATGGATTGCTGAAAAGTTGCCGTCGAAGAGAAGCTTCTCCGAGAACGAAGCGACTCTGAGAGAGTTCTTAACCTTACTATCCACGCGCGTGGATGTAGCTAGGGCTGCGTCACGTCTAACCAACTCCAATCAGCCACTGAAGGGCGGAGTTATACGTGAACAAACTACTGCCCTCAAAAGAAATCACATTGAGAATAATATCCCGTAAATCTTTTCTTGAAGACGTAATGATAACGCCTCAGTAAGGTGGATTACGTATGATAAAGCGTCTAAGTTAAGTCTACTTGACATCATTGTCGTTTCCAACATTGAAGTTGGAAAAGACACAGACGGCAAAAAAGAATATTTCCAGTCTTTAACCACACCGTCTAGACGCATATGAACTCTCGGTATGCCGTGCTCTGCCAAAATAAACTATTCGTATAAATGATAAAACGGCAGAAATGAGCAACGCGGACAAGAAACTAAACTATCATGCTTGGTAGCAGGCTTGTATGCATATATAGCGTCGAAAAATAAAACACATGTTGTAATGAAATTATTGGACTGCGTCGGTAAGTCAGGGACAATGTCCCTGAACCGATCCAAAATTCCGAGTCCAATGACGCTATAAGTCTCTAATCCAACATCACAGCAATGTAGTCCGAAATAACAATCACTGGAAGATAATGCCAAAAGATATGAATGGCAGCTTCCGATACTACGAAAGGGAAAACTCGAAATCTTTCGAATCCCTTTCGCCATCCTGTCGGACCCTATAAAGCGTTCGGTCGTCCGTACCTGATGCAACCCCGGACCGCACCGACCCAGCGCCGTCGGATAATTCCTGATTCGACCAAGAAACTGTCAATTGCTGGGATGCTGCGAAACAACTGTGCTAACTCGGATAGCACATCCGTCACTGAGGCCTGAGGAGAAGCGGTCCTACAATGCATTGCCGCTGGAAGCTCCGTGATCGTTACCCCGTGCATACTACCAATATGCGAGCGAACGGAGTATATAGGCCTCGTGTCCCTTGGCTACCGGATGGCGCGACCTATTCGCCGTGGAATCACTGAATGACGAAACTGATCGGATACTCGAGGTCACGTAGCCAATGTGCGGTCGTGTGCCCTGCTGTGAGGATGAGGAAGCATTATGGACAGTCTCTCGGACTGACAATATAACGGAGCGTCCCGACCGACAGACATATGCTCCGAATGTAAAATATCTGAACCACAACATGCGGTCCCCTATGTTGTTGGACGAGAGAGGGACCTCTCTCGCTCACAGCCCAGATGGACCTGGACAAGCCAGGAACCGGACTAACAGGCTTCCTCCGATCTGTCCTCAATCTGCCGTCACTGGGTGAGTACTAAAGTAATTAAAGTGCTCGCATCACCCAAATCTCCTTCCTAGACCGCAACGGACGAACCCGGCAGCCGAACCATTCGATGAATGCACGCTACACCGGGTGAGCTAGCGAATGTCACTCCGTAGGCGATAGACATATTCCATGAGCACTTATTGCCGCTAGCTCTTCATTAACTATGACGACAGAGGCACACTTTTGAAAGACATCTCTGTAACTTTGCGAACAAGAAACCAGAAATGCTTGGTTATAATAATAATAATATATATAGCGTCGTTCAATAATTCGAAAGTTTGTGTGACATTATTGGACTATGTCGGAACTGAGGGATGATGTCCCTGAACCGAACCAAAAATTTCTAAGTCCACCGACGCTATCAGTTTCTTATCCGGCATCGCAGCATTCTGGTCCGACGAAAGAAGCTGTAGAAGACCAAGTCAGATGACATACACAACAGCATATGTTGTTCCGAAAGGGAAAGCTCGAAATCCTCCAAATCCCTTTCGGTATCCCGTCGGACCGGATGAAATTTTCGGACGTCCGTACCCGCTTCCGCGGAGCGTCCCGACCCAGCATCGTCGGATAAAAAATATGCGACAGATTCAGTTGATGCTGGGATGCTGCGATAAACTGTGCTATTTAGGAAAGCACGTCCGTTCCCGAGGCCTGTGCAGTAGCGGTCTTACGATGCATTGCCGCCGGAAGCTCCGTGTACGTTGACACCCGCACACTTCCTATGCGAACGTCCGGAATCTGCAGGCCTCGTGTCCCTGGCTACCGGATGGTGTGACCTGGTCGCCGATGATTCTCTGACTGGCGAAGCTGACTGGATATCCGAGGTCACGTAGCCAAGAGCGGTCGTGTGCGCTACCATGAGAATGAGGAAGCCTTATTGACAGTCTACTCCGGACTGACTATATATCGGAGCGTCCCGAGCGACGGACGTATGCTCCGAATGCGAAACATTTTGTACCACAACATCTGGGGCCAGATGTTGTTGTACGAGAGAGGGGCCTCTCTCGCTCGTCATCCGGATGGACCAGAACGAGCTATGAACCGGACTAAAAGGCTTCCTCGGTTCTCCCTCCGATCCGCCGTCACTGGGTGTGCATTTGGTTGATTTATAGTGCTCGCATCACCCCAAAATTCCTTCTGGACCGCAACGGACGAACCCCGCTGCCGAACCATTCGGTGAATGGACGCTACACCGGGCGAGCTAGCGGACGTCAAAGGCCGTCGAACCTACTAGGGTCCTCTTAGGCAATTGGCGTATTTACATGAGCACTTTTCCGCTATCCCTTCATTAATTGTGACGACAGAGGCACACTGTTGGAAGACATCACAGATACATCACCCTAATCTTGATCGTCTGAAATAGAAATTGATAAAGTAGAGTGACCCTGCGGGGAGAGGACCGGAGTGTCCAATTCCCCAATAACATACCGTGACATACGCTTCCCATATTGTCATCGAAATCATACGATACAGAACAGGAGTTAATGCAAGTACACTGACCACATATAGAATGATAATAAAAGTCAGAGGAAGACTTCCTCTTATTACAATTGATCAATATTCTTTCAAAGTGAAAAGAAAACAAGTCCTGGTACTCGCACTAACCCCTGGCAATCAAAATACATAATAATAATATGATCCATTAATATAGAAAAAATAATTCAAATCAAAATATTTTGAAAAAATATTTTTTCAGAACAGCCCAAGTTTCTGAAAAGTAACGTTGAGCCCCAATGGATCCCAAGCCTACGTGTGGACAAAAATTTTAAAAATATTTTAAACAATTTATTCAACACTTACGAACAATAATAATGTATCTAGTTATGATTAAAATAACATCAAGATATTATTTTCCAGAAATCCCCCCCTCACACAGAGGGCTGTTGTAAATGTAAACAATGAATGTAAAAACACTAAAATAAGACTCCAGGCACCCAGGCCCGGAATCAGTTACCAAAAATACACTATCTGATGCAAAACAGAGACTTCCAGGGAAGAAACTGCAGAACATCAGATGGTAGATGCAGAACACAACGCCTAACCACCCGTAGGTGAAGACGTAAACCTGGGGAAAAGAACAGAATTCATTCTGTTATTCAGCTAAAACTCCCAAGAAAATTTAGTAATAATAATTACAAAAACTATGCCAAAAGCATGGGAGAATAGCAAGGGGGGGACTTAAAGGACAGGGAGAGAGGAAAACACTGAAAAATCAGTGTAACTAAATAATCAGAATGACAACAAAATGGCTGCTGCCTCGAAAATAGGTAACTTAACATAATTTCATTAAAAAATTTTAAGTTACAGCCCTGATAATATTCTGTCACACGTTTTTCCTCTCCTCCTTCTCTATCCTCCTTAGAATCACCATTTCACTAATATTTATGTGTCTGGCATCATTTAAACTGAGATTTACAAGCACAAAGATCAGTCAGATGTTAACTGATGAAGGGCCAAACTTAGAATGATTAATGGCGCCAATTTCAGAACGTCCTTGACACTGCGCATGCGCAGTAGAGGTGAAGTGTGGAGGGCCATTCAGGACATGTTTTCTTTGGTTTTAGATGCAAATTTTGGGGATTGGGGGGCAAAATTTGTGTTTGACCCTATATTTTAAGAGTTAACACCAGCTATGTCTGGGTCATTGGTACAGTATAAAAATATAGAAATTTAGGGCGGGGCCAAAATTTTTGCCCCTCCCATAACAACGCCAAATATTATCCCTCGAACCTCTCGAACAAATCTGAGTCTACACCTAAAAAAGAAGCTGCATACCATATATCAAGTGTCTGCTACTGCTGGTTCTTGAGAAGAAGATTTTCAAAGATTTTGGTGCCCCTTGGGGGCGTGGCCTCACCCAGGAGGAGGGGCAACTTCATTTGAACAAATCTGAATTGGCATTAGGTAATAAATATTTAGCCAACATTTGAATAAAATTGGGCTAGTGATTTAGGAGGAGAAGTCGATAATGTAAAGTTAACGCCGGACGGACAACGGACGATGGACGACGGACGGATCACGATCAGTAAAGCTCCCGCTGAGCTTTGCTCAGGTGAGCTAAAAATATCAATAGGTTTTTTTACACCGTGGGGCCAACCATAACAAAGTCCAAACAATGGCTGCAAAAGGTTCTATGAATGTCTATTGGGAGTTTGACAAGGGTGGGGGCAAGATATCCAGGCCTGGTTATCTTCCCCCCCCCCACCCATGTCAAAAAATATAGAACAAATTAAAAAATTGCTGGAAAGGTTCTAAGATTGCCTATTTTCAATTCACTAGTCATTATTCAATGGTATAAGCCAAGTTGAAACTGTTTTTAATTTGTTCTATATTTTTTGACATGGGTGGGCAGGAAGGTAACCAGGCCTGGATATCTCCCCCCCCCCCCCCAACCCACCCATGACTCCCAATAGACATTCATAGAACCTTTTGCAGCCAATGTTTGGACTTTGTTATGGTTGGCCCCACGGTGTAAAAAAACCTATTGATATTTGTGAAAAAGTTGCTTCTGAGATTGCCTATTTTCTATTCACCGGTCATGTATATATGAAAGAGTTGAACCACTTTTTTGTGTTAATTTCAATGAAAATTCCATAAATAAATGTTCTTATCTTTATCTTTTTGTTCAGTTCTTTTCATATTTTATTTTTGAGGTGGGGGGGGGGACATATCCAGGGTGGGGGGGGGAGATAGTCTAGGATATCTTCCCCTGGGGGTGGGCATATCCAGGGGGGAGATATCCTGCTACACCGGACCAAGACCCCAAATTTTCAGCCTAAATATGAACCCTGGGATTTGGCTTGAACAAACTTGAATCTCACCTCCCTAAGCATGCTGCAATACCAAATATCAACAGATTCCTATTGGTAGATCTGAAGAAGAAGATTTTTAAAGAATATTCCTCATACTGCACTAATTTAAACATTTGGGCTCCCATAGAGAGCCCAAATATGGACCCAGGGAATTGATTTCAATAAACATGTGAAACAATCTTCCAAAGATGTTATATGTGAAATTTGAAAGCTTTTGGAGCAGTGGTTTGGGAGAAAAGTAGTCTTACATGTTTTTCCCATTACCCACAGTGTTAAAAAATGCTGACTCAGCACTTTTTCAAAGTCCCCAAAAAGTACCCCATGATAAAACCAATAGCAATTTTTTTTTACCATTCCATTCTGTTGGTCCTAAGGAAGCTTCACACCAAATAAGAATTCTCAGTGCCGTGTAGTTTTGGAGATATGGGCGTTTTAATTTTTTTCTATTTTTAGCTCCTGCGGTTCCCATGGGGCAACGGGAAAAAAAATTTGGGCATAAATTAAGTACTTATGACCCAATAAGCCCTCATACAAGCCTGGAAATAAGAAATCTGTCATTTATAGAATGAGGTTCCCAGAGGGTAAATTTGGTGATGCTATCCCATACAGTGGACTAGAATCCCTCCCAATTTCTCTTCTGGGTATCTCTTTCTGTTTAGGCCTGAGACTTTGATTCAGATGGAGGTTCACAGAGGGTACATTTGGTAATGATACCCTGCTATGCAGGGTAGCATCATCAAATTCACCCTCTGGGGACCTCATTCTGCAGTTGACTGTGTGCTTATTTCCAGGCTTGCTCATATCAAATTTGGTTCAAATCTGCCTCTCGGTTTGGAAAATAGAAATTTTGTTCTTGGCGAAAATTCTTGCCCCTCCCAGAACAAAGGCAAATATTGCCCATCAAACTTCTCATGAACAAACTTGAGTCTACACCTCAAATGGAAGCTGCATACCAAATAACAAGTCTTTCTCCGGCTGGTTCATGAGAAGAAGATTTTTAAAAATGTTGTGCATTTTGGCCCCACCCCCCCCCCCCCCCCCCCCCCCCGTCCTTAAATATGAGCAGAAACCCAATTTGAAGAAAAACCCAAATGCCCCTATATAACCCCTTCTCATGTGAATTTTCATTGAACTGCAGCCAGTGGCTTGGGAGAAAATGACCCAAACACCACCTTCACGACGTACGACAGACGACGGACAAAAAGTGATCAGAAAAGCTCACCGTGACTTTCAGCCAGGTGAGCTAAAAATGAAGTCCCCATTACACCCACGGCAAAGCGTCTTCGTTTGCGGGTACCAATACATGACCCAATTATTGATTGTATAATTCACTTGTGAAGTTATCATTTATAATCAAACCCGGAAATCCCAGTAAATCACACTTTGGAAAGTAATAATTCAACTTTATAATGCACCCAATGGTGAATTGCACCTAGGGTTTCCTGAAGTTACAGTCAGCAAAGTAATAATTGAGCTTGTGAAAGTCCAGATTTTCAAAAACTGTGTTCAAATGCAGGCACTTCCCAAAGCCTTGTAAATTGATTTAAAAATTTGAGGACATTCAAGTAATTAAAGACATGAAAAAGGATAATAGATTTCTGTCTCCATCCAAAAGGATGGTACACTGTGTCCACATTAATCCAAACCTATGCTGCTGTCAGAAAACATTTGGTTATTGTTTTCTGAATTCAGGGAACGTGTTCACATGGTTAACTCCATTTTAGTCCAAAGCAATGAGTTTATCCTGATACTAAACTGAATGGAAAGGATAATTTCTCATTCATATTTTAAGATCAATAATCCTTTTGGATGGAGACACTGTGATGCTGTCAGAAAACATTTGGTTATTGTAAATATCTGGCATCTGAATTCAGGGAACGTGTTCACATGGTTAACTCCATTTTAGTCCAAAGCAATGAGTTTATCCTGATACTAAACTGAATGGAAAGGATAATTTCTCATTCATATTTTAAGATCAATAAATGGAAGGCCTCCAAAGATTCACCACTTCACAGGGAAATTTTAAAAACTGGTCTGGTAAATTATATCTGGACCTCAGGATGAATTTCATAAATTCTACTATACATATTGGAGCGTGCGATCCCAAACTTGATAAAAGATGCCTAAATGGATTGACAAACAAATGACCCTTCCTATAGAGTCAGAAATTACGTTACTAAAATTAATTCATTGTTTGACACAGCTCCTGGAAAGCTCACCAATAATGTAAATATTTTAAGGCATTCAATAATAGAATTGTATTGAAAAATTGGTTCAAGACTCATTATTACCACTCTGCAGTGCCTAGTATATTAACCCTCTCCACTCTGATGTCAAAATGACAAAGATTTCCACAGCAAATATTTCCCAAAATGCAGTTTGATATTTAACTAAATATACTTTGTGTGACAAGAGCTCAATGAGCTCTGTGAAAAAAACCAAACAATTGGTTAAATTCATAGTTACACAAGAGGCCCCATGGGGCCTGAGACACTCATCTGACCAAAGTTACTATATTTATTTATTGGTGTTTAAAGTCACATATTTTTGCACAATGGCTAATCATGACCACAACATGAGTACCAACTCAAGACCAGGGGTGAGCGTTAATAAGCCATGTTGCCCATTTTAAAGAGGGTTTATTATTTATTTATTGGTGTTTATGGTCATATATTTATGCACAATGGCTAATCATGACCGTGACAGTTTTACGGGTGGAGGAAGCCGGAGTACCCGAAGAGAACCACCGAGCAACGACGAGCAGCTGCCAGCTCCCCCACATCATAACTCCACACTGCAGCACAGGCAGGGTTAGATTGGTTGAAGACATGCACACCATTGACGTGCAGTACGCCTTAGTACACGTCGTCATTGTGCCCCCACGCGGGCAAAGGAGATGAAGTGTCTTGCCCAAGGACACAACGCAGTTGCCGCAGGTGGGATTCGAACCGAGGACCTCTCGGCTTGCAGCCTGCATCTCTACCTACCGAGCCACCGTGCTCACTTTAAAGAGGGTTTGCATCTCTCAAGCATTGGTGACTGGGTCCTATTTTACCTGTAAAACAGAGCCTGTTTACTGCAGTGAACAGGCACTGCTTCACTTCCCGGGGTTCCCGCGGGGATGACCGAAGTTGTTTGTTTATTTATTGGTGTTTAAGGTCACATATTTCTGCACAATGGCTAACCAAGACCACAATATGGAGATAAGGCCAAGTTTAATCAATTGTTTATAACCATGTTACTCATTTCCGAGGACTTCGACCCCAAGCATTGGTAAATGGGTCCTATTTTATCAGCAAAACAGAGCTAGTTTACCACAATAAAAAAGCACTACTTCACTTCCTGGGGTTCCCACGGGGACAAAAGTTGTTTAAAGAAGGATTTAGTTAACATCTATGGCTAGTTAACACTACAGAGGAATGAAGTTATTTAATTATTTATAACTGTTGTCCACGCCAAATGTTTTTTTTCTAGTATTGGGATTTTCCCTATGGGGCTGGACAAGTTGATCTTAATGCTATGTCACCTGATTTCACTGTACAATTCCATTTCAGCCCACTTTCAGCAGTGGTAATAATAATAGAAACAACATGACTTTGTTCGGCATAACAGTTTATTAACAACCCACCAGACTGTGTATCGGGCCATTTTTCAGCTGTCGGGTTGTTAATCATTTTTGTTGGACTGTTAATAAACTGCCATGTTCTCCAAAATCTTGTCACTGTTATATTTTTATTTCATCCTCGCCTCTCACGTCACTGTCAATGATTATTATTTCATGCAACAATACAATGTGTACACCTCAGTCTAGTAACAGAATCTTACTGAATGATTATCTTTTCCACTTTAAAAGTATGAGTTTAGCAGATGGAAGAAGTCAGATCAAGCAATAAAATATTTTCCAGCATTGAGTGTAGACACAGTATTCTCTAGAGATTATCACTCTTATTTTAACTGCTGTTCTCATCAACATTTCTTACCATGGAATGTACTGGCAAACAATCTTCGTGGAATACATGTCGACAATTGAAAACAATCACATTACTGGCATATCGCAAATCTATAAGAACAAAAACAGGTTGTGAAAATGGTGTTCATAAAATTATACAAGGTGCAAAAGATGGTTTTAACAATATAGGCCATTCGCACTATACTAAAATTTCTGTTCTATTTAATATTTTTGTAAAAAAAATTTTCCCAAAATTTCAATACCATATGTGCCCCTCATTAGATTGAGCTCATTCCAATGAGAGGTTACATGGTGTGGTTTTGTTCAAATCCCCCCCCCCCCCTCCCTGCCACCCCCCCCCCCCCCCCCCAAAAAAAAAAAAAATTCAATTGCTCTGTTTGTTGTAAATTTTGCAGGTGGATGTGGCCGATTTGTTAGGCAAAGGGATAAATTCCACAATTCACAATACAAAGTCCAGTTGTGCATACACAGGACAACCATTGATATAAGCCCATCAACTTATCAGAATCCAATACAGTAAAGCCCACTTAATTGGATATCTTTTAACTGAATAACCCTGTTAACTGAATATAATTACCCAACACAAAACCATTTACCATACATCCAGTACAAATTTGACCAGTTAATTGAATAAAGGTTATAGAGTACACTCCTATTAATTTAATAAATGAAAGTGTCAATGACACTGCAGCTCAACTTGTGTAAGACATGTACATGTATAGTATGTGACACAGCAATGACACACATCTAGGTAATGACCTGATAACAAAGGTACATGTAAAGTATTGTAATGGTCTGTACATAAATACTGACCATAGCCTGTCACAAATGTACAGGTAAAGTATTGTAAAGGTGGGTGACAGTTAATTGCTAAACTAGAAAAGAAATCTCCATGGGGTTAATGTTACAATGGGGATCCTTGTATGGTGCACCATAAGCCAAATGTCAGCAATTGTTTTGGCCTGTTTGATTCAAACCCTTCTAAGGCTGATTCATACTAAGTAATAAATATTTGTCCAGTCCTTCTTAAAATATAGGTATTTGAATTTTCTATCTTTAGCTCATAGAGTTCCCACGGGTGAGGAGGTTTTATTTTTCTCATTAAAAATCGAAAATTGGGTTGTGCTAATATTGTTTACCCTCCCAAACAACACCAAATATTAACACAGGAACTTCGCTTCAACACATTTGAATATACACTGCCTAGGGATGCTTAATTCAAGAAACATTATTTTGTCTGGAGTTTTTGGAAAAGATTTTTAATTATCTCCCTTTTTGAGTCCCCGAGTAGGTCTGACTGAACCCAAAAATATTTGTTCTCATACCACAGTGATAACAAAGACACCCAATAAATTTATAGCAAACATTACTGACATAAAAAATCTTCTTTACAGGTTCTGTACAAATAATGTAATACACACAATAACCGCAAATATGACTGCAAACAGGCATTTTGAATTTTTGGCAGAGCCCAAAAGCACTCATTACCATCCCATGCTGATAACAAATGTAGTCGTAGAAGTTCTATACAAAAAACTGATTGCACCTAATTTCGGTATAAAATGGCCACCGACAGACATCTTGAATTTCAGACCACACCCCAAAACACTCGTTCTCGTCCCAAGGTGATAACAAAGGTACCCAAGAAGATTTGTGAAGATCGGTTCATAAATACAGCCCCTAGCTCGAGTTGTATTGAATGTGTTCTTACTGTGTATAAGTAGCACTGAATAAATCAAAGTTCATCTAATTTGCATAATTTCTGCATGAGAGAAAAAACCTGTATAATATGTGATGTATTCCATGTTACTAAACATTCATACAAAAATTCATTGAAATCAGAATTTTTATACAGAAGTTCTGTACAAAAAAACTGGTTGCACTAATTTTCGGTACAAAATGGCTGTTGTGGCCATCTTGAATTTTGGACGTCACCCCAAAACACTCGTTCTCGTCCCACGGTGATAACAAAGGTACCCAAGAAGTTTTGTAATGATTGGTTCATAAATACGGCCTCTAGCCCGAGCTGTATAGAAGTTCTGTACAAAAAACTTGATTGTACCTAATTTCGGTAAAAAATGGCCACCGACAGCCATCTTGAATTTTGGACCACACACAAAAACACTCGTTCTCGTCCCAAGGTGATAACAAAGGTATCCAAGAAGTTTTGTGAAGATCAGTTAATAAATACAGCCCCACCCGAGCCATATTGACATGCATACTTACTGTGTATAAGTAGCACTGAATAAATCAAAGTTTATCTAATATGCATAATTTCTGCACAAGAAAAAAACATGTATTATATGTGATGTATTCCATGTTAGTTACTAAACATTCATACAAAAATTTATTCAAATCAGAACTTTCATACAGCAGTTCTGTACAAAAAACTGATTGCACTAATTTCAGTTCAAAATGGATACTGGAGGCCATCTGGAATTTCAGACTACACCCCAAAACACTCGTTCTTGTCCCACGGTGATAACAAAGGTACCCAAGAAGTTTAGTAAAGATCGTTTGAAAAATACAGCCTCTAGCCCAAGCTGTATTGAATTGCTGAGGGACAGACAGATGGATGGACGGACAGACGGATGGACGGATGGACAGATGGATGGACGAATGGACGGACGGACGGACGGACAGATGGATAGACAGACAGACGATGGGCCATGGCATAACCTCAAATCTGACGTCAGAGTTGAGCTAAAAATCTTGTAACATGTCAAGAAATTACCCTGACTCTTCCCAGTTTTCCTTTGTTTGTAGACCTATTGGCCTCAGTACATCCAATACATGCATTTAATGTATTATATCTTGTTTGACAGAGTTCATGGAGCTCTGTCAAACAGGATATAATAGAATAAATGCTAAGTTTATCTCTAGAATACAGGAAAGTAACACAATCCCTGTTAATTGAATACTCCTGTTAATATAATAATTTTCATTGGCAAAGCGGCCATTCAGTTAACGGGGTTCCACTGTTGTAGATCTCTGTTAATATATATTGCCTTATCTAGCTTTACAGAATAATTCTGTCAAACATAACTGGATTGGTTAACCCTTAAGGGACTAATTCCAACTTTGATAACTTTTTAATGCAAAGGAACAGGTGACCCAACATGCACTGTTTGGGTAAACACAAAACTTGTTTTCTTAGTACCTTGTCATTTGTTTCTAGGCAAATCTTGGCTCCCTCTATAGGCAGCCAAGACTTGACTAGAAACAACTAGTCCTATTCACAAAAATCATCATTCAATTTTCATTATTTTTTCATTTTTTGTTTAGAAAAAAATCACTTATGCCCCTGGTTGAGCTTGTTCCAATGGGGGGTCATAAGCTATGTTCTGGATGCAAAAAAAATTGAAAAATTAATTATTCAATAGTTTTGTTTGCAAGTGTCATCTGCCTCTTGTGCTAGGAAAAAGGGTTAAATTCCTATTTGCATTACTGGAAAAGTTTTCAATTCAAAAATTCAGTATTTTGACACCAATGTACAGAGGGTTAAAGTTATAAATAAATGGCGATTATGAACTATACAGGATGATCACAAGAACTGTATGCTGAACCAGATACAGAAAATGATTATCAAAGTTGCAACAAGCATAAGTGGTTTTCAGTTTTTTAACCCTTCAACAATTTGTGTTTGAAGAATATTGATAAAAACTGGGTGTGTAATTTTATTTTCTAAAGAAAGTCTATGAAGTTACTCTCTGCTGGAAAAAGCTTTTGAGTGCTGCATAACAGCTATCATCAGGTTAATGAAGAAACACCATTATTCTGGATTGCACAGAATCGCCTTGGAACTAAAAGAATTTAATATTTCAGTTTTACTTTCATCCTTCGTTGTCGAAAAACACTTGTAAGAAAGAAGAACTAGAAAATATTTTAAGAAAAACTTAATCCACTGATGTATGATATGTCACGATCAGATCATAATTAGGGCTGGTTGGTTTTTGGTTTTCCAGTTCAGTTATGGTTTTTGCAGCAAACTAGAAAATTGGACCGCAAGACCCGGTAAAAACGTTCAAATGGTTTTCCTGTGTTTGTGAAAAACTGATCAAACTATCTTACTGGGAGGGAACTGGATTAATGGTCACTGTGGTCTCTTGTCACTTTATCTATCTGGCAAAGGGGTAAATAAGTTCTTTTTTCATTGTCATATTTTATTGCTTATTAACTCATCCACCGGACAAGTCAATAAGGAAGAAAATGTGACAATGAGAACACAAGACAATTAAAATGAACTTTATTCATTTGTTACCCTGAGTTATCATATGACTCGTCCGTTTTGTTCACTTTAAAACATTTGATATTTTGTTTTCATATTAATCAGTGATAAAATAAAGCCTTCCGTCAATTTCATAGGTCAATTTCAAAACTAGACAATTTGATTGGCTGAACAAAATACAACTAGGACACATTTTCATAATTTGCATAATTAGAGTTGGGAGCTTTCATTGGTCAATTTCAAAACTGGACAATTTGATTGGCTAAACAAAATACAACTGGGGCACATTTGCATAATTTCAGTAGGGAGAATTTACGTTATCTGTCCTATTTAGGGTGGATTATATTGTATTAATCTTTTACCTACAAGAAAAACGCCATTAATTTTTTTTATATTTTCACTTTTTGCTTCCAAAACATAGGTTATGACCCCTCATTGGAACGAGCTCGTCGAGCTCATTCCAATGAGGGATCATAACCTATGTTTTGGAAGCAAAAAATGAAAAATGTTTGTTTTTCAAAGATGTTTTTTCAAAGTGCTGTCTGCAACTCAAGTTAGGTGATGGGTTAAAAGGGTCATACTAAGCGGCTAATTTGTGCGTGTGTGTGTCATATGATAAATAGAATATGAATTGAGTGTTTTTCTCATATAATATTTATGAAACTCGTCCGAATTTTTCATTTGGGCTCGCCAAAATGGAAAATTCTTAGACTCGTTTCATAAATATTATATGAAAAAAACACTCATTCCATATCCTCTATTTATGGACTTTTTTCTGACTGAATAGGCTTGGCAACTGATCTCCTAGAACCAATGAGAACAATCAAAGGGAAGTTAGGCTGAATCCAGGGGAAATACTTTCACATAGGGCTAGTGGGTGAGGGTTGACTTCCAAGTTATCGCAGATTTTTTTTCCAAGTTAAGGAGCGTAAAGTGTTATTTACTACCTGTTCTTCACAGAGAGAAAAATCAAACCGAAACCAAGGTTTTTTTCTGACAATGAACCAAAACTGAATCTGAAAACTCAAAACCTCCCAGGTCTAATCATATAATTTGATTGAGAAAGAGACCACTTTTGTGATCATGTTAAATGCCTACAGTACGTGGAGAGTGGATCATAACTAAATCACCTGGGGAGTGGAGTTATCACCCAAAGTATCACTTTCAAATTCTGTTTATGTGGACAAAAAACACAAGTGGCATTGTTTCAGTCAATGGACCTCCGGGTATAACTTTGCTTGCGCTTGTGCTTGTTATGATTTGCAACAAATTTGCAATTATTGCTCAGGTGGAATCTCCACTCTATGGGTGATTTAGTGATAATAAAGGGTTCATACACAAATTTGCTCACAAAGTTCAAGGGTTTTTCAAGGGCTTCTTTTTCTTTCAAGGGCTACATATACTATTCAGCTTGTTGTATGAGCTCTAAAAATCTAAGATTTATGTGACATCGATCTGACTTTGGAAATCAGGAAGTACTGGTACCCAAAGTGTGATCTGTGTTACAGTAATCTTGGTAAAATGTTCCATACTTTTTTATGTTTTTTTTTAACTGAGTGACACGAGCGCAACAAACAAGTAAAAGGCGAGTACACATATATTTACAATGCTCATGAAATAACTTGGTATTCAAGGGTTTTTAAAGAGATTTCTGAAAGTTCAAGGGTTTCTCAAGGGCTAATTTCAAATTCCAGGGTTTTTCAAGAAAAAACTCATTTTCAAGGGTTTTTCAAGAGCTGTATGAACCCTGTAAATACACTCTCCACGTACTGTAGTTACGAGATACTTGAATGGACATTGTTTAGAGGCTTATATCATAAACACTTACCATTTATTATAATATGTTGTTGACAAATAGGACACATATTGCGGTCTGTAAATAACAAAAACACTTAATTTAGAAAGAAAAAGCAATAAAATATTTGTATCCAATTAATCAAAAATAATCTTAGAGAGCAAAGATTCAATTGAAACACTACCATGGTTTTGTTAACATTTTACAATATATAAGAGAAAGACAATATTTTCTCACAAAAAGGATATTTTGGCCTTTCTGTTTTTGCTTGCAAAATAAGGTCTAAGATGAGCTCATCCGAGGAAGGGTTGTGGCATTTCCATTAGCTATGCTTTGAGAGCTTAATTTAAAAAAAAAAAAAAAAATGCTAACTCTGAGATTTTACTCTTGGCAGATTATACCATTTTATATAAAGGATTAACTGCTAGCCTGGCAAGTATTCTTTTTAATTTCTATAAAAGCAAGTCAAGGCTGCCTGCAGTAAAGCACCCATGAAGAGACCTTAACTATTTATAGGGGTATATTTTGCTGACAAGAGCCAGAATTCTATCACAGGTGCACAGCAAGGTATTTTGCACTCTGTAGGAAAATCTGCCTACAGCAAACAGTAGAAGGAGATATCACATATCATTCTCAAGCAACAAATGGACTTTCAGTCTGAATCATCATTTTACAAAAGACAAATTTAAGTTTCCTTAAATATGTATAACAATTTATATTTAACTGTTTTTTAACATTAATGCTAAATGTGTACTATGTTAAATCTATTCAGTATTAAAACACAAGAGACTTTTGGACTGAGTTAAATGTTAAAATGTTAAGTTTTGTAGAGAACAAATGTAAATTTGCTTTTCAATTCATTATATAAACTAATATTAAAGGCTTTTCCAATAATGTCTCTTGTATTAACAACCAAGGCACATAACCACAGGAAATAGGTCCTCTTGGACTTTTGTCATTTTATTGTGTGTTCATTATATAAACTGTTTGGAAGTTTTAACTGATGAAGTGCTAAATTATTTTTGGTAAGCAAAGTTAGTTCACATGTTTTTGACTTCTTACAATTTATGGGAGAGTGCCTAATAGCACTCCTCCATAAATTGTAACAAGGCAAATCCTTGCAGTCTAAATAATTTCACTTCAAAAATAATATGAGGCACATCCAGATAGAAACCTTTAATGTGTGGTACCTACACTTCAGAGTAAAGCCCAAATTTAGGGTTCCAGAACTCAACCAGTTAACTGATATATAATATGGTTTCATAACCAGCTTCAAAGCTCTTCCCTAGTATGGAAATCAGCAAGAAGTTATCTTTTTTCAAATTTTCCAATAAGAATTTTTTTGAAGAATCAAGAAAGGAAATCAACTATTATTTAACTGGTAGAGTGCTGGAAGCCCATATTTGGGCTTTATTCTCAAGTGCAGGTACATCAGCTTGAAGACTCATATTCAGTGCATGTGCTTTGTATTATCTTTCAAGTGATATTATTTAGTCTGTAAGGGTTTGCCTTGTTACAATTTATGGGAGAGTGCCTATAGGCACTCTCCCATAAATTGTAACAAGGCAAATACATGTGTACAAGATTTGATGGCCAAAAATAATTTAGCACTCTACCAGTTAATGCATAAACTAGAATGACTGGGGTTCAACCCACTGCAGGAATGTTTCTCAGAGTATGAGAGCCCAGTGAAACTGTACTCAACTATGTAGACCTCACAGCCAACATGAGGTCTACATAATTGATTCAAGTTTCACTATGTAATAGTGCTTTGGATACTAGACAAAGATTCAAACCCTAACCATCTCATTTGACTGATGCATAGGATCAAGGCTTAAAACATTAAAAATAAGCCATCAATTGAAAAAAGAATATATTTTTATTTGTGGAATCCACCAAGAAAAAATTTCCACAATGAGTTTAAGAGCTTCTTGAGAATATTACTGACTTGTTGTTGGTAAGCAAAGTTGGTTCACATTTCTTTGCCTTGTTATGGGAGAGTGCCTAATTGCAACAAGGCAAATCCTTGCAGTTTATAAATAATTTCACTTAAAAAATAATATGAAGCACATTCACAGAAAAGGAAGCCTTTAATATGTGGTACCCACACTTCAGAGTAAAGCCCAAATTTGTGTTACCAGCACCCAAACAGTTAACTGATGTTTCGTGAATAATATGGTTTCATAACCTCCTTCAACACTTCCCTCCAATGGAAATCAGCACAAACTTATCTTTTTATCTTTTTTCAAATTTTCCAAGGGATTGCAGAATCAAGAAATGAAATCAACTATTTTTTAATACATAAAACAGAATAACTGGGGTTCAAACCACTGCAGGAATGTTCAAAAGATTCAAATCCTTACTATCTCATTTGACTGCTGCATAGGATAAAGGCTTAAACATTAGAAACAAGCTATTAATTGAAAATAGAATATATTTTCATTTTGGAAATTCACTAAGAAACGAGTGCAATGCTGATCGCCTGCCATCAGACAATGGTAAGCAGTGTTACCAAATTTTGGAATATTGCTTTGAATATGTTTTACCAAAATCTAAACAATAATTACATGCATCAATTTTGTATGTCTGATCATTGGTAAAAATTAGAAACAACATCTTCGAAGTGTCTCTAAGGTAAGGTGGTAACAGAACACACAAACATAATATGCACAAATATGACTGAAAAAAACTTGTATGTTATGTTATTTATCTTATGCAGCGACACCTCCATACCGAACATTATTGAAATCAGAAATGATGCTTAGAATTTCGAGGCAAAAAACTAATTACAAGCAATTTCCAACAAAAATGGCTGCCAGTTGGCTATCTTGAGTTTTTTAAAAAAAAAAAAATTGACGTGCATCAATTTTACATAATGTCTGATCATTATTGAAAATTTGAAACAAATGCATCACAGCTTCTCTGAGATACAGGTGGTAACAGGACACACCAACATAATATATATAAATCTGACTGAATGAAGCTTAAGTTCATCTAATTTGCATAATTTACGCACAAGAAAAAACCCATACGATATGTTATTTATATTATACTGCTACACCTCCATACCAAAGATTACTGAAATCGGGAAAGCCATTCAGAAGTTCTAGGCAGAAAACTAATTACACACAATTTCCAACAGAAATGGCTGCCAGTCAGACATCTTGTTTGTTTTTTTTTTAAATTTATAAGCATCAATTTTACATGTCTGATCAATGCTGAAAATTTGAAATAAAAGTGTCAAGGTGTCTCTGAGATACAGATGGTAACATGACAGGAGGTCCACAATCCATTCCAATGAGGGGCCATACTCTGAGTTTAAATGCTTCTTGAGAATATCACTGGCTAGTTTTGGCCATTATGTTGGGTGAAGAGTTGCTAAAGATGAGATTCACAATAAGGCTATACACAAGCTTAGATACTCAGTTAATGTTTTTATAACCAGAAAGTGTGACTAACCCAGTGCAGTGCAGTCTTAAGTCACTCTTTCTGGTTATAAAAAATTGGTAACTACCATATCACAAATTGTATGAAAATGTACACTTACTCAAGTTGTGCACTGCACAGGGTTAACCCTTTACCTAACCTGAAAAGCAGACGACACTTGCAAAAATAATTCTTGAATAACTATTTTTTTTCATTTTTTGTCTCAAAAACATAGGTTATGACCCCTCGTTGGAACGAGCTCGACGAGCTCGTTCCAACGAGGGGTCATAACCTATGTTTTTGAGACAAAAAATGAAAAAAATAATGAAAATTAATTGGCGATTTTTGAGAATAGCACTGGCCGGTTTTGGCCATTACATTAGGTAAAGGGTTAATTGCATAATAGAGGTGATCTTACTTATAACCAGAAAAAAATGTGTGACTAATCCTGTGCATTGCACATAGTTAGTTGGCTAACATACACTGTCTGGCCACTGGCATTGCACAGGATTAGTTGATAGGCTGCCATATAATACACTACATGAAAATATACACTGACTAAGGCTATAAAAATGCACAGGGTTAGTTGGCTACATGTTACATAGGATGCAGGATTAGAGGAACTAATGGAAATACTTATATAGGATTATGAATTTTTTTTTATGTGAATTCCAAGGATGAAAACATATTCTATTTCGGAGAAAAACGTCTTTTGTTGAGTTTGACATTTGGGAATTTGACTATGGAAAACCATTTGTTAACGAGCCCCTGAAGCTGTAGAGGGTGGGGGTGCTGTTTTATTTGAAAAAAGACATTAAAAAAATGTAATTTTCAAAGTCGGTCTATTTGCCATGATCAAATTTACAGGGTGTGTTCGATTCGTGACTCGGGTGACGTAAGAGTTCATAAGAGAGAAGAGAGCTCATTCAGTTTTATTCTGAGGTGTAATGAAATTAAGTGACAGAAGAAACAAGAAGTAGTTTTCAAATTGAAAATCTGTTAAATTTGTTGAACAGAAAACCACATTTTGTGCTGTCAAATTTAATGAATCTTTCATCGATTGTGTTTCTACACTTGATATCACGTCAGAAAGTTAAAAAATTTATAGTAATTTATATATTTTTTATACTTACCAATGACCCAGACATAGCTGGTGCTAACTCTTAAAAATCTACGGCCAAACACAAATTTTGCCCCCCAATCCCCAAAATTTGCATCTAAAACCAAAGAAATCATGTCCTGAATGGCCCTCCATACTTCGCCTCTACTGCGCATGCGCAGTGTCAAGGACGTCCCGAAATTGGCGCCATTAATCATTCTTACAATCAGTGCCTGGTAAGCGCTATGTACTCAGCGGAGAGGTATGAGTTCCCAACTCCTGGGAGGGCCATCCCCATCTGGGTCATTGGTAAGTATAAAAAATATATAAATTACTATAAATTTTTTAACATTGTTATACTGTACCAATGACCCAGACATAGCTGAATAGTAAAAAGACTGGAGGGCCTAGGACATAGAGGAAAATCCAATAAGCTCAACTATATAAAATAGAGTCATCCCCTCGAGGAGAAAAGGAGTATTAGGCTTTACATGTATCTTTCTTATTTATGATAAATTAGAAAGACACAACACCTTCCATAAATGAGCATCATAACATCCATGTTGTCTATTAACATCCAGTATAATCCTTATACTAATTATTTTTAAAGTAAGCCAATAAATAAAGTTAGTCCAGAGAATTGAGACTCTTTATACTCTTTAAAAGTGTCCGAGGATTGTATATTAATGCCCGTTTGACACGTGACATATTCAAATGCTATACTTTAAAACTATGACATGAATGAATTTTTAAAACATAAACTTTTCACTTTAAAGCCATCCCAGTAACAGCTCAGAATTACTGACTCCGGAGGAGGTATCCCCTTGTTTTCATAATAAAACAGGTGACCCAAGGGAACACCCTCCCCCCCCCCCTTCCCCTTGCCCTGGTTCAAATAGCCCAGAGTGAAGAGGGCAGCAGGACGGAGTCACTGTCGGAACAGAAAGCCTACATAACTATAGTTGCAACTGTTAAGTGAACGACATTCTGAGCAGCAGATAATGGACCTAAACAATGCAGGCCTCCAGAAATGGACTCAACATTTCTGAGATAAAAATTCGTGAATGTGGATGGCTGAGACCAATATGCAGCCTTCATTAAATCTATAATAGCAACACTATTTGCGTAAGCCCAAGATGTAGAAAGAGCTCTTACTTCATGAGCCGAAATCTTAAGCACAGACTGCTGAGTTAAAGATAGATTATCATAAGCAGTACCGATAGTTAATTGAATCCATTTAGCAATAGAATGGACCGTAATGTCCTTTCTATTAGGCATCAGAGACAGAAGAAGCTTTACATCCTTACTGATAAACTGAGATCTGTTTATAAATACATAAAGCTCTAACCGGACAGAGTAAAGGCCTATGCCCGTTCGAAGACGGAAAGACCTTAATAACAATAGGTTCCAGATATTTATTAGGAGCCTGATTCTTGACCAAAAATCCAACATTAGCAGTAAAGGTAATAGTGTTTCCAATACTACGAAAGTGAGAATCGGCCACCGATAGTGCATGAAGCTCACTGACTCTTCAGCAGAAGAGAAGACTAAGAGAATTGCTGTCTAAAAAGGCCAGAATTTGAAATCTACTGTCTCACGAGGCTCAAATGGTTACTTTAGTTTAATAAGAACCCAAGCTAAATTCCGTATAGGAATTAATCTAAGGATTCTAGGTCTATTTATCGAAAAGTTTCTAACTAACTTAGATAAAGAGACATTAGACTCAATTGTAAACTATCATGGAGTGCATAGGTATCAGATACCATAGACCTATAACCTTTAAAAGTAACAGGCTGCAGTTGATCTCGTCAAACAAGTATACTAGAAAGTTTGCAATGTCTGGTGGGATCAAAAATATCAACATAATGATCCCTACACCAACGACGGAAGACCCTCCACTTTAGCCGCATAGTATAGTGAAGAGGAGGTCCTCCTACAGTTAGAAATCGTGTCCACTGCTCGTCCTGTACAATGCTTGCCATGCAAGAAGGACCGCACAACGGAATACGTGAAGGTTGAGACCTTGCGGGTTGTGATGAAGTTGACACGATTTCCCCAGCGAAAGAAGATCCTCTCATGGAGGAAGTTTTCGCGGTAAGTCCCACAGCAGACACCTGAGTAAATTTATCCATGGTCTCTGTGGAGATAGAGATGCTACCAACAGAATTGTATTGTGAATGTTTTATCTTAGCAATACTTGCTGAATCAACAGCGCTGGAGGATACGCATATCCTATCATTCCATCCTACTAGATCGATAGAGCGTTAACTACATATGCTCGGGGATCCGGACATGGTGACACATACGTCTGCAATTGATTGGTGAGTTGTGTCGCAAATAAATTATCATTGGGCGCTCCCAATGGTAGCAAATCTGATTGAATACCTGTTTGTTGAGAGTCCATTCTGACGGCAACAAGCGACCCTTATGTGAAAGGGAGTCTGCTAATACAATCAGATGACCCGGAATATGACGGACCGAAACAGAACTTGGTGTTCTAGAACAAACAGAAGGATTCTTTCCGTGAAATTGAATAACAGAACCGAATGAGTGCCTCCCTGGTTCCGGATATATGCAACTACTGTCATACTATCGGACAGGATTTGGACATGCGTTTCTGAATAATGTTCATCCAATGACGTAGTGCAAGTCAAAATAACATCATTTCTAGGAAGTTAAGTGCTTGCCTAGAAACTGCGGAACCCAAAGACCCTGGCACTTCGAATCAGTTGGGATCAATATTGTACCCAAACCTGTTTGACTGGCATCCGTCATAATCGTAAAACTCGGATCTGGCAACTGCAGTGGAACTCTCTGAGTCAACCGCCAAATGTTTGCCCAAGTCTGAATCTCTTGTTACACTTAATTGACAAGAGAACGTGTATATCGAGCAATTCATAGATTGCTGAAAGGTTGCCGTCGAAGAGAAGCTTCTCCAATACCGAAGCGACTCTGAGAGAGTTCTTCACCTTACTATCCACGTGCGTGGATGTAGCTAGGGCTGCGTCACGTCTAACCAACTCCAGGTTGCCACTGAAGGGCGGAGTTATACGTGGAAAAACTACTGCCCTTGAAAGAAATCTCATTAAGGATCATATCCTGGAATTCTTTCTCTTGAAGACGTAATGATAACGCCTCAGTAAGGTGGTCTACGTATGATAAAGCGTCTAAGTTAATTCTATTAGACATCATTGTCGTTTCCAACGTCGTGGTTGGAATTGACATAGACGGCGAAAAAGACAATTCCCAGTCTTCAGCCTCGTCGTCTAGACGCAGAAGAACTCTCAGTATGCCCTGTCCTGCCATTTCAAATTTATTCCTAGAATTGATGAAAGGCAGATTTAGAGCATTTGCGGACAAGAAACTAGACTAGTGTGTTTTGGTAGCAAGCTTATATATAGCGTCGTTCAATAATTCGAATGATCTAGTGACATTATTGGACTATGTCGGCAACTCAGGGACGATGTCCCTGACCCGATCGAAAACTCTGTGTCCAATGACGCTATTAGTCTCTTATCCAGCATCGCAGCATTCTAGTCCAACGGAACAACCTCTGGAAGATAACGCCGGAAGAAATGTATGGCAGCTTCTGTTGTTCCGAAAGGGAAAGCTCGAAATCGTTCGAATCCCTTTCGCCATCCTGTCGGACCCTATGAAGAGTTCGGTTGTCCGTACCTGATGCATCAGCAGAGCGAACCGGCCCTGCGTCGTCGGATTATTCCTGATCCGACAGAGATTCTGTCGTTTGCTGGGATGCTGCGATAAGCTGTGCTATTTTGGATAGCACGTCCGTCACTGAGGCCTGTGGAGAAGCGGTCTTACGATGCTTTGCCGCTGGAAGCTCTGTGTTCGTTACCCTGTGCATACGTCTATTATGGTGAACGACCGGAGTGTACAGGCCTTGTGTCCCTTGGCTACCGGATGGCGTGACCTGTACGCCGTGGAATCACTGAATGACGAAGCTGGCAGGATACTCGAGGTCACGTAGCCAAGGTGCGGTCGTGTGCACTGCCGTCAGGATGAGGAAGCATTATCGACAGTCTCTCGGACTGTCTATATAACGGAGCGTCCCGAGCGGTGGACATATGCTCCGAATGCGAAATGTTTGTACCACAACATCCGGTCCCCGATGTTGTTGTACGAGAGAGGGACCTCTCTCGCTCGCTGCCCAGACGGACCTGGACGAGCTAGGAACCGGACTAACAGGCTTCCTCCGATCTCTCCTCTAATCCGTCGTCACTGGGTGTGTACTATTGTCTATTATAGTGCTCGCATCACCCAAATCTCCTTCCTAGACTGCAACGGACGAACCCGGCTGCCGAACCATTCGATGAATGGACGCTACACCGGGTGAGCTAGCGAATGTCAACGCCGTCGAACCTACTAGGGACCTCTTAGGCGAATGACGTATTTCCATGAGCACTTATTGCCGTTAGCTCTTCATTTAACTATGACGACAGAGGCACACTTTTGAAAGACATCTCAGTAACTTTGCGAACAAGAAACCAGACTTGCTTGTAAATAGCAAGCATATATATATATAGCGTCGTTCAATAATTCGAAAGTTCCTGTGACATTATTGGACTGTGTCGGAAATTGAGGGATGATGTCCCTGAACCGATCCAAAAATTCTTGTGTCCACCGACGCTATCAGTCTCTTATCCGGCATCGCAGCATTCTGGTCCGACGAAACAACCTCTAGAAGATAAAGCCGGATGACATATACATCGGCTTATGTTGTTCCGAAAGGGAAAGCTCGAAATCCTCCGAATCCCTTTCGCCATCCTGTCGGACCCTATGAAGTTTTCGGACGTCCGTACCTGATGCTTCAGCGGAGCGTCCCGACCCAGCGTCGTCGGATATTACATGATGCGACAGAGATTCTGTCGTTGCTGGGATGCTGCGATAAGTTGTGCTATTTGGGATAGCACGTTTGTCACTGAGGCCTGTGCAGTAGCGGTCTTGCGATGCTTTGCCGCTGGAAGCTCCGTGTACATTAACTCCTGCATACTTTTCTTATGCGAACATCCGGAGTCTACAGGCCTCGTGTCCCTGGCTACCGGATGGCATGACCTGGTCGCCATGGATTCTCTGATTGGCGAAGTTGACTGGATATCCAAGGCCACGTAGCCAAGGTGCGGTCGTGTGCGCTGCCATGAGGATGAGGAAGCTTTATTGACAGTCTCTCTGGACTGTCTATATAACTGAGCGTCCCGAGCGGCGGACGTATGCTTCGAATGCAAAACATTTTGTACCACAACATCTGGGGCCAGATGTTGTTGTACGAGAGAGGAGCCTCTCTCGCTCGCAGTCCGGATGGACCTGGACGAGCTAGGAACCGGACTAATAGGCTTCCTCCGTTCTCTCCTCTAATCCACCGTCACTGGGTGTGCACTTGGTTGATTTATAGTGCTCGCATCACCCAAAACTCCTTTCTGGACCGCAACGGACGAACCCGGCTGCCGAACCATTCGATGAATGGACGCTACACCGGGCGAGCTAGCGGACGTCAAAGGCCGTCGATCCTAGGGACCTCTTAGGCAACTGACGTATTTCCATGAACACTTTTCCGCTAGCTCTTCATTAATTGTGACGACGGAGGCACACTTTTGGAAGACATCACAGATACATCACCCTGTTCTTGATCGTCTGAAATAGAGATTGATAAACTAGAGTGACCCTGCGGGGAAAGGACCGGCGTGGCCATTTCCCCGCTAACATACTGTGACACACGCTTCCCATGGTGTCATCGAAATTAACACATACTGAACAGAAGTTAGTGCGAGTACACTGACTACATTTATAGAATGATTATGAAAGTCAGAGGAAGATTTCCTCTTATTACAATTGAACAATATCCTTTCATTGTGAAAAGAATACAAAGTCCTAGTACTTGCACCAACCCCTGAAAATCAAGATACATAATAATATGATCCATTAACATAGAAAAAATAATTGAAATCAAAAAATTTTTGGAAAAAGTTAAAAAATTTATAGTAATTTATATATTTTTTATACTTACCAATGACCCAGACTTAGCTGGTGCTAACTCTAACAAAACCAGGGCCAAACACAAATTTTGCCCCCCAATCCCCAAAATTTGCATCCAAAACAAAAAGAAATCATGTCCTAAAGGACCTCCATACTACGCCTCTTCTGCGCATGCGCAGTGACGCAGACGTCCCGAAATTGGCACCAATTATCATTCTTACTGGCAGTGCCTGGTCAGCGCTATGTACTCAGCGGGGAGGCAAGAGTTCCCAACTCCAGGGAGGGCCATCCCCGTCTGGGTCATTGGTAAGTATAAAAAATATATAAATTACTATAAATTTTTTAACATTTTTATACTGTACCAATGACCCAGACTTAGCTGAATAGTAAACAGGCTGGAGGGCCTAGGACATAGAGGAAAATCCAATAAGCTCAACTATATAGTAAAGAGGTAACCCCTTAAGGAGAAAAGGAGTATTAGGCTTTACATGTATCTTTCTTATTTAATATTAAATTAGAAAGATACACTACCCTTAATAATTGAGCACAATAACATTCATGTTCTCTATTAACATCCAGTATATCCCTTATACTAATTATTTTTAAAGTAAGCCAATAAATAAAGTAGTCCAGAGAATTGAGACTCTTTATAGTCATTTAAAAGTGTCCGAGTATTGTATATTAAAGCCCGTTTGACACTTGACATATACAAATGCTTCACACCGAGCTACACTTTAAAAATAAGACATGAATGAATTTTAACATTAATATTACACTTTAAAACCATCCCGGAAGCGACTCAGAAATACTGACTTGGAGGAGACATTCCCTTGCTTTTCACTATAAAGCAGGTGACCTAAGGGAACACCCCCCCCCCCTCTCCCCCTTGCCCTGGGTCAAATAGCCCAGAGCGAAGAGGGCAGCCGGACGGAGTCACTGCCGGAACAGAAAGCCTGCATAACTATAGTTGCAACTGTTTAGTGCACGACATTCTGAGCAACAGATAACGGACCTAAACAATGCAGGTCTCCAGAAATGGACTATTTCTGAGATAAAAATTCGTAAATGTGGATGGCTGAGACCAATAAGCAGCCTTCATTAAATCTGTAATAGCAACACTATTAGCATAAGCCCAGGAAGTAGAAAGAGCTCTTACTTCATGAGCGGAAATCTTAAGCACAGACTGCTGAGAAGAAGATAAACTCTCATAAGCAGTACGGATAGTTAATTGAATCCATCTAGCAATAGAATGGACCGAAATGTCCTTTCTATTAGGCATCAAAGACAGAAAGAAACGTTTCCGTCCCTTTCTGATAAACTGAGATCTCTGTTTATAGATACGTAACGCTCTAACAGGACAGAGTAAAGGCCTACGCCCGTCTGAAGACGGAAGAGCCTTAATGACAATAGGTTCCGGATATTTATTAGGAGCCTGATTCTTAGCTAAAAAACCCACATTAGTAGTGAAGGTGATAGTGTTCCCGACACTACGATAGTGAGAATCATCCACCGACAGTGCATGAAGCTCACTGACTCTTCTAGCAGAAGAGAAAGCTAAGAGAAAAGCTGTCTTATAAGATAAGAATTTGAAATCTACTGTCCCAAGAGGTTCAAATGGCTTTTCCTTCAATTTAAGAAGAACCCAAGCTAAATTCCACTTAGGAATTAATCTAAGAGTTCTGGGTCTATTTATCGAAAAGTTTCTAACCAACTTAGATAAAGAGACATTAGATCCAATTTGTAAACTATCATGATGTGCATAGGTATCAGATAACATAGACCTATAACCCTTTATAGTAACAGGCTGCAGTTTGATTTCGTCAAACAAGTATACTAGAAAGTTTGCAATGTCTGGTATAGAGGGATCGAATATATCTACAGAATGATCCCTACACCAACGACGAAAAACCTTCCACTTAGCCGCATAGTTTAGCGAAGAGGAGGTTCTCCTACAGTTAGAAATCGCGTCCACTGCTCGTCCTGTAAAGTGTTTGCCATGCAAGAAGGACCGCACAACGGAAAAACGTGAAGGTTGAGACCTTGCGGGTTGTGATGTAGTTGGCGCGATTTCCCCTGCGAAAGAAGATCCTCCCGTGGAGGAAGCTTTCGCGGTAGGTCCCACAACAGACACCTGAGTAGATTTATCCACGGTCTCTGTGGCGACAGAGATGCTATCAACAGAATCTTGCATTGAGATTGTTTTATCTTTAGCAATACTTGTTGAATTAACGGCGCTGGAGGATACGCATATCCTATCATTCCGTCCCAAGGGATCGACAGAGCGTCTACTGCAAATGCTCTTGGATCCGGACACGGAGACACATACATCTGCAACTGATTGTTAAGATGTGTCGCAAATAAGTCTATCATTGGCCGTTCCCATTGGTAGCAAATCTGATTGAATACTTGTTTGTTGAGAGTCCATTCCGACGGCAACAAGCGACCCTTTCGTGAAAGGGAGTCTGCTAGCACATTCAGACTGACGACCCGGTATGTGACGGACCGAAAGAAGAACATGATGTTCTAGCGCAAACAGAAGGATTCTTTCTGTTAGATTGAACAACGGAACTGAATGAGTGCCTCCCTGATTCCGTATATACGCCACTACTGTCATATTGTCGGATAGGATTTGGACATGAGCATTGTGAATAATGTCCATCCAGTGACGTAACGCAAGCCAAATTGACATCATTTCCTTGATGTTTATGTGCTTGCACAGGAATTGCGGATCCCAAAGACCCTGGCATCTCGAATCCGTTGGGATTAATGATGCACCCCAACCTGTTTGACTGGCGTCCGTCATAATGGTAAAACTCGGATCCGGCAATTGCAGCGGAACTCCCTGAGTTAACCACTGAATGTTTGCCCAAGTCTTTATCTCTTGTTTCACTTGATCTGACAAGAGAACGTCTACGTCGAGCGAATGAATTTTCACACTCCAATTCTGAGTCAAGAAAATTTGAAGAGGACGTGTGCATAACCACCCCATCGGAATGAGATCCGCGGCGGCTCCGCACAGACCTATCAGTCTCATAAATTCTCTTGCTGTGACTTTGTCTGCGTGCAGACAATAGCGAGCGTAACAACTGACTAATTTCGCTCTGGTTAACGGCAGACGAACGAGATTGTTGTGCGTCTCGAAGCTCATTCCCAGTTGAGTGAATGACTTGGACGGCACCAGATCCGACTTCTCCTCGTTTACTATAAAACCGAGACGTCGGAGCAATAGAAGAAGATTCTGAACATCGTTCTGAAGCGTTAACTCGTTGCCGTACCTCTGAAGAATTCATCCAGGTAGGCCGACGTTACCGCAGACGAATGAGCTCGGAAATAGATCATTACCGAGTTCATTACCCGAGTGAAAGCCCAGGGTGCTAGATTCAATCCGAAGCACATCGCCCGGAATTGATACACCACTCCTAGGACTGCGAAGCGTAGGTACTTTCGGAATGTCGGATGTACCATGACGTGAAAGTATGCATCTTTGAGATCTATGCTTGTTGCATAATCGTTCACCTGAATACTCGCTCTGACCGACCGAATCGTCTCCATATAAAACTTCGGAGCGACGATCAGCTTGTTTATCCAGCTCAAATCTATGACTGGACGGAACGAGCCGTCTGGTTTCGGAACCAGAAACAGATGGCTGTAGAATCCCGGAGATTCCTGGTTTTCTACGACCTCTACCGCGTTCTTCATTAAAAGAGACTGCACCTCTGATAACAGAGCGTCTCTTTTCTGCGGATTTGACGGAAGATGAGTCCACTTTGGACTTCGAGTTAATGGAGGCTTTCATTTGAAGGATATCTTTAGACCTTCCGAAGTCACTCCTCTCACCCAAGGGTCGTCCGTAACCGACGCCCATTCTTGTGAAAAGCTTGACAACCTTCCGCCAACCGGTACGCGATAGAGGTTTAAGCCATCACCTCCTGGACCTGCGAGGCCTGCGGTAGGAGAAACCACGTCCTCCACGACCCGCACCTCGCCCCGTCGACCTCGGGGCGTCCGACCGATTGTCCCGGCCTGAAGGACGTCCCGAACGAGAGTCGCTACCCTGACGGTCTCTCGAATAAGACCAAGAAGACGCACCGGAACCTCTATAGGAACCTCTCTTGGGAGCATTAGACCCAGAAGTGCCTGTCTTATTCTTGTCTGCTGTATCCGACTTCTTAGAAGCAGATTTGAACAACAGAGAATCCGAAGCCTTCTTTGTAATTTTATCATAAATAGAAGAAAGCTTGCCGTCAAAGAGAAGTTCTCCGGAGACCGAAGCGACTCTAAGAGAGTTCTTCACCTTAGTATCCACTAGTGTGGATGTAGCTAGGGCTGCGTCACGTCTAACCAACTCCAGATTTGCCACTGAAAGGGCGGAGTTACACGTGGAATAAGCTACTGCCCTTGAAAGAAGTCTTAAAGAGGATTGTATATCCTGAAACTCTTTCCCTTGAAGGCGCAGTGATAACGCCTTAGTAAGGTGATCTGCGTAAGATAAGGCATCTAAATTGGATCTGTTAGACGCAATAGCTGTTTCCAACACCGCGGTTGGAATAGAAGCCGACGACGGTAATGATAGCTCTAAGTCTTCCGCCTCGTCGTCCATACGCAGAGGAACTCTCGGGATACCCTGTCCTGCCGTATCGAATTTATTCCTTGCATTAATGAAAGGCAGGTTGAGAGTATTAGCAGACAAGAAACCTGCTTTCCCCGTCTTGGAAGCAAGTTTAAATATAGCGTCGTTCAATAATTCAAATGTTCTTGCAACATTATTGGACTGCGACGGAAACTCAGGAGCGATGTCCCTGAACCGCTCAAAAAATTCAGAGTCCAATGACGCTATAATCCTCTTGTCCGGAACCGCAGCAGTCTGGCCCGACGGAACAACTTGAGGGAGAAAGTGCCGGATGAAGTCCACGGCAGCTTTATGTTGTTCCGAAAGGGATAGCTCCAAGTCATCCGTATCCCTTTCACCATCCGGTCAGACCTCATGATGTTCCCGGTCGTCCGCCCCCGATGCTTCGGCGGAGCGTACCGACCCAGCGCCATCGGATAATTCTCGATCCGACACCGTATCTGTCGGCTGCTGGGATGCTGCGATAAGCTGTGCTATCTGCACAAGAATGTCCGGCGTCGAGACCTGCGGAGGCGCAGTCTTTCGCTGCTTCGCCGAGGGCAGCTCCGCATCAGATGGCTCCCGCATACCTTTCCTATGCGAACGTCCAGAGTCCATCGGTCTCGAATCCCTGGCTGCCGGATGGTGTGACCTGGTCGCCGAAGAATCCTTGATCGGCGAAGCTGGTAATATATCAGCAGTCACGCAGCCAAGGTGCGGTCGTGTGCGCTGACGAGAAGAGGAAGCCTTAGCAGTCTCCGCGGACTGCCTATACAACGGAGCGTCCCGAGCGACGGACGTATGCTCCGCTTGCGACACATTTTGTACCACAACATCTGGTCCCAGATGTTGTTGTACGAGAGAGGGGCCTCTCTCGCTCGCGGCCCGGCTGGACCTGGACGAGCTAGGAACCGGACTCAAAGGCTTCCTCCGTTCTCGCTTACTATCCGCCGTCACTGGGTGTGCATCTATTATGTTTATAGTGCTCGCATCACCCAAAATTTCCTCCTGGACCGCATCGGACGAACCCAGCTGCCGAACCATTCGGTGAATGGACGCTACACCGGGCGAGCTAGCGGACGACATTTGTCTAATCTCCATGAGCACTTTTGCCGCTAGCTCTGAATTCATTTGTGACGACGGACGCACACTTGTAGAAGATAACATGGAAACATCACCCTGTTCTTGTTCCTCTGAAATAGAAACTGAGAGAGTAGAGTGACCTTGCGGAGAAAGAGCCGGCATAGCCCTTTCTCCAGAAACAACATATCGTGACACACGTTTCCAATGTTTCTCATCCCAATATTCACATAAAGGACAGGGATTAATGCGAGAACACTGACTACAATTAATACAATGATCATGAAAGTCAGAGGAAGATTTCTTCCTATTACAATTTGAACAAAGTCCCTTCATTGTGAAAGGACAACAACAAGTCCTAGTTACTCGCAAAAACCCCTGACACAAAGATACATAATAACATGATCCATTAATAAATGAAAAAACAATTGCAAATCAAAATAATTTTGAAAAAATATTTTTTCAGCGAAGCCCAAGTGGCTGAAAAGTAACGTTGAGCCCCGATGGATCCGATGGCAAAGTGTGGTCAAAAATTTTAAATTTATATTAAATAATTAATGAGACACTTACGGATAATATAAATGTATCTTATAGTGAGATAAACTACAGCAAAGGCAAACAGCCCCCCTCAAAAAAGGCTGTTGCCAATGTAAACAAACAGTGTAAAACACCAGAAAACATGACTCCAGGCACTGAAAAAACTGGCCCGGAATCAGTCATCAAAATTACACTCTATCTGATGCAAAACAGAGACTCCCAGGGGAGAATCTGCAGAACATCAGATGGAAGATGCAGAACACAACGTAATACACCCATGGGTGAAAACGTAACTATGGGGAAAATAACAGAAAACATTCTGTAACCAAGCAACTCTCCCAGGAAATTTTAGAAATGAACTTTCTCAAAAATATGCCAAAAGCATGGGAGAATTGCAAGGGGGGACTTTAGAAGGCTAGGGGAGAGGAAACACTGAATAAGCAGTGCAACATTTAGCAAGAATGACAACAAGAGGCCCATGCCTCGAAAATAGGCAACTTAACATAATTTCATCAAAAAATTTAAGTACAGCCCTGATTATATTTTGTCACTTCTTTTTCCTCTCCTCCTTCTATCCTCCTTAGAATCACATTTTCTCCAAAAATGACGTGTCTGGCATCCTTTAAACTGAGATTTACAAGCACAAAGATCAGTGAGATGTTGACTGATGAAGGGCCAAACAGAGAATGATAATTGGCGCCAATTTCGGGACGTCTGCGTCACTGCGCATGTGCAGAAGAGGCGTAGTATGGAGGTCCTTTAGGACATGATTTCTTTTTGTTTTGGATGCAAATTTTGGGGATTGGGGGGCAAAATTTGTGTTTGGCCCTGGTTTTGTTAGAGTTAGCACCAGCTAAGTCTGGGTCATTGGTACAGTATAAAAATATATTTTTTCAGAAAAGCCCAAGTTTCTGAAAAGTAACGTTGAGCCCCAATGGATCCCAAGCCTAAGTGTGGACAAAAATTTTTAAAATATTTTAAAAAATTAATGCAACACTTACGAATAATAATAATGTATCTAGTTATGATTAAACTAACACCAAGACAAGAAATCCCCCTCACACAGAGGCTGTTGTCAATGTAAACAAGAAGTGTAAAAACACCAGAAACATGACTCCAGGCACTGATAACCCTGGCCCGAAATCAGTTACCAATAATACACTATCTGATGCAAAACAGAGACTTCCAGGGAAGAAACTACAGAACCTCAGATGGTAGATGCAGAACACTACGCCTAAACACCCATGGGTGAAGACGTAAACATGGGGAAAAGAACAGAATTCATTCTGTTATCCAGCTAAAACTCCCAAGAAATTTTAGTAATAATATTACAGAAAATATGCCAAAAGCATGGGAGAATAGAAAGGGGGGACTTAAAGGAAAGGGAGAGAGGAAAACACTGAACAAGCAGTGTAACTTATAGCAAGAATGACCACAACAGGCCCTTGCCTCGAAAATGGGTAACTTAACATAATTTCATTAAAAAATTTTAAGTTACAGCCCTGATTATTTTCTGTCACTCATTTTTCCTCTCCTCCTTCTATTTCCTCCTTGGAACCACCATTTCTCTAATATTTATGTGTCTGGCATCATTTAAACTGAGATTTACAAGCACAAAGATCAGTCAGATGTTAACTGATGAAGGGCCAAACAAAGAATAATTAATGGCGCCAATTTTGGGACGTCCTTGACACTGCGCATGCGCAGTAGAGGCGAAGTATGGAGGGCCATTCAGGACATGATTTCTTTGGTTTTAGATGCAAATTTTGGGGATTGGGGAGCAAAATTTGTGTTTGGCCCTAGATTTTTAAGAGTTAGCACCAGCTATGTCTGGGTCATTGGTACAGTATAAAAATATAAGCAGACTGTCATCTGCAAAATAAGGTACCCAGAGGGTGAATTTAGTGATGCTACCCTGCACAGCAGGGTAGTATCACTAAATTTACCCTCTGTGAACCTCAATCTGAATCAGGTTCTCAAAACAGAACAGAAAGAGGTACCCAGAGGATAAATTGGCCAACTGTATCGGATAGCATCATCAAATTCACCTTCTGGGGACCCCATTCTGCAAATGTCAGACGGCTTATTTTCAGGCCTGCTTGATATACATCTTAAATGAGGCCTATACCACAATCTAAAACACTGCATTTTTAAGTTATGTTAATTGACCTACAGTGCAAAGTTTTACTTCAAAAGTCAGCTCAAAGTGTTTACTGTTGTGTTTGTGACATTTTACAAATCATGAGACAAAACATCAGCCTGGAAAGTAACAAATATTTGGATGGAACATTCCAAACTCTAAAAAAATTATGAGGACAGAATATGTATGACAGAATCAAGAAGGTGGGTGATCAATATTTATCTAACAACCGTTACCATAGAAAACAATGCCGGGGTGTGCTCAATCAGTGATCCGAATGGTTTGGCGCAGTTGCATGTGTGTAGCGTGAATAAAGACATGTTCTAATTGCCCCACTTCGGGCAATTAGAGCACGGTAAGAGTGAATTCATCTAAGATTAGAGCACAGAACCAATGGGCTCTCAGCCAATCATATTACGAGTTCAGAAAGAATGAGATCAAATTTAACTGATGAATTACAATTTCAGTTAATAGCTTGTTTAGAATAACAAGAGGCCCCAAGGGGCCTTAATCGCTCACTGGCCAAAGTGGTTCAAAGAAGTGTTTGGGGTCACATTCAGTTAGATATTTGTTCATCAACACTACAAAGGAATGAAGCCATGCAAAGGCAAATTTTATGGAAATGGATTTGAACAAACCTGAACCTAACATGCTCCCCTTGCTCCCCCCCCCCAACCCTGCCCATAGAGAGCCCAAATAATAAGCCAGGGATTCAAATTGAACAAACCTGAATCTGATCCCTCTTGAGATGTTACAAATGTATATACCAAATATTAAAGAATTCTGACTGGTGGCTCTGAACAAGGAGGTTTTTAAATAAATGTCCTCACATTGCATTAAGTTAAACTTTGGGCTCAAATAGGGAGCCAAAATATTAACCCAGGGACCCGATTTGAACAACTACGAATTTGACCCACCTAGAGATGTTGTATGCCAAATATGAAAGGACTCTGATTGGTGGATCTGAAGAAGAAGACTTTTAAAAGAAATTTCCTCATATTGCACTAAGTTAAAATTCAGGCTCCCATAGGAAGCCAAATATCAACCCATAGACCAGATTTGAACAAACTTGAATCAGACCCTCCTAGAAATGTTGTATACCAAATATGAAAACATTCTGACTACAGGGTCCAAAGAAGAGGATTTTTAAAAAAAAATTCCCTATATTGCACCAAGTTGATATTCAGGCTCCCATAGGGAGCCCAAAAATTTACCCAGGTAAGCAATTTGAGCAAACCTGAAACTGACCCACCTCAAGATGTTGTATATCAAATATGAATGCATTCTGAATGGTGGATCTGAAGAAGACGATTTTTAAAGAAATTTCCTCATATTTCACTAAGTTTAAATTCAGGCTCTCATAGAGAGACCAAATATAAACCCAGGGACTCGATTTGAACAAACTTGATTCTGACCCCCCCTATAGATGTTGTATACCAAACATGAAAGGATTCTGACTGGTGGAGCTGAAGAAGAAGATTTTTAAAGAAATTTCTTCAAATTGTACAAAGTTAAACTTTGGGCTTCAATAGAGAGCCCAAATACTAACTCAGGGACCCGATTTGTACAAACTTGAATCTGACCCCCCTATAGATGTTGCATACCAAATATGAAAGGATTCTGACTGGTGGATCTGAAAAAGAAGATTTTTAAAGAAATTTCCTCAAATTGCACGAAGTTAAACTTTGGGCTCCAACAGAGAGCCCAAATATTCACTCAGGGACCCGATTTGTACAAGCTTGAATCTGACCCCCTTATAGATGTTGCATACCAAATATGAAAGCATTCTGACTGGTGGATCTGAAGAAGAAGATTTTGAAAGAAATTTCCTCATATTTCACTAAGTTAAAATTCAGGCTTTCATTGGAAGCCCAAATATAAACCCAGGATTCTGACCCCCCCATAGATGTTGTATACCAAACATGAAAGGATTCTGACTGGTGGAGCTGAAGAAGAAGATTTTCAAAGAAATTTCCTCAAATTGTATGAAGTTAAACTTTGGGCTTCAATAGAGAGCCCAAATACTAACTCAGGGACCCGATTTGAACAAACTTGAATCTGACCCCCCTATAGACGTTGCATACCAAATATGAAAGGATTCTGACTGGTGGATCTGAAAAACAAGATTTTTAAAGAAATTTCCTCAAATTGCACAAAGTTAAACTTTGGGCTCCAACAGAGAGCCTAAATATTCACTCAGGGACCCGATTTGTACAAGCTTGAATCTGACCCCCTTTTAGATGTTGTATACCAAATATGAAAGCATTCTGACTGGTGGATCTGAAGAAGAAGATTTTTAAAGAAATTTCCTCATATTTCACTAAGTTAAACTTTGGGCTCCAATAGAGAGCCCAAATACTAACTCAGGGATCCGATTTGTACAAGCTTGAATCTGCCCCCCCCCCCTATAGATGTTGTATACCAAATATGAAATCATTCTGACTGGTGGATCTGAAGAAGAAGATTTTTAAAGAAATTTCCTCATATTTCACTAAGTTAAAATTTGGGCTCCTACAGGGAGCCCAATTATTAACCCAGGGGCTCGATTTGAACAAACTTGAATCTGACCCCAATAGAGATGTCATATACCAAATATCAAAAGATTCTAAATGATGGTTCTGGAGAAGAAGAGTTTTTTAATTTTAACAAAATGTTTATGGGTGCTATCAGAGTAATGCCCCTTGTGGTGCCCCTATGGACGCCGAAAGTTTATTTGTACAAACTTGAATTGACATATGATAAGGAACATGCACACCAAATTTGGTTCAATTTGGTCCAGTAGTATGGGAGGAGAAGTTGATAATGTAAAGTTCACGACGGACGCCGACAGACGACGGCAAGTGATAAGTTAAGCTTCCTTCGGTGAGTTAAAAACTTACTGTCAACAAAAACTGCTCTCTTCTGAGTTCTAATTAATCTATTCATCAAGTTGAAGCTATCAGCAACTAAAATTCTTTTACATCCTTCTCTTAAACTAATCTGAAACATAACTCACAAAATTTAAAAAAATATTTCATATTTCATTATTCCCTTCAAACCTTTACCTTATGTTACAGCCATATATGGCCACACTATTCACAAAAAACAAATTCTATTTTTTCAAACTTTTCATCACACATAGTTTATAACCCCACAGGCTATGTTTTGGAGGGACAAAATGCAGAGTTTAAAAAAAAGTTCCGCATGAAGTGACTGTAAATAGTCAATCAAAGTGTCAATGACACTGTAGCTCAACTTGTCAAGACATGTACATGAATAGTATGTGACACAGCAATGACAAATATCTAGGTAATGACCTGATAACAAATGTACATATAAAGTATTATAATGGTCTGTACATAAATACTGGCCGTAGCCTGTAACAGATGTATAGGTAAAGTATTGTAAAGGTGGGTGACAGTCAGATGCTAAACTTGAAAAGAAATCTTTGAGTCTCAGAGTGGGTCTGACTGAACATCAAAATATTTGTTCTCATAGCACACTGATAACAAAGGCACCCCAAAACACACTCATTCCTGTCCCAAGGGGAAAACAAAGGTACCAAAGAAGTTTCGTGAAGATCAGTTCATAAATACAAGCTGTATAGAAGTTGTTACAAAAAACTGATAGGACCTAATTTCGGTACAAAATGGCCACTGGCAGCCATCTTGAATTTTTGACCGCACTCAGAAACACTCGTTCTCATCCCAAGGTGATAACAAAGGTACCCAAGAAGTTTTGTGAAGATCGGTTAATAAATACAGCCTCTAGCCCGAGCCATATTGACATGTGCACTTACAGTGTATAAGTAGCACTAAATAAATAAAAATTCATCTAATTTGCATAATTTCTGAACGAGAAAAAAACCTGTACTGTATGTGATGTATTCCATTTTACTAAACATTCCTACAAAAATTTATTCAAATCAGAACTTTCATACAGAAGTTCTGTACAAAAGACTGATTGCACTAATTTGGGTACAAAATGGCTGCTGGTGGCCATCTTGAATTTCAGACCACACCCAAAAACACTCGTTCTCATCCCACATTGATAACAAAGGTCCCCAAGAAGTTTCGTAAAAATCGCTTCATAAATACAGCCTCTAGCCTGAGTCGTATAGAAGTTGTGTACAAAAAACTGATTAGACCTAATTTCGGTATGAAATGGCCACTGGCAGCCATCTTGAATTTTGGACCGCACTCAGAAACACTCGTTCTCATCCCAAGGTGATAACAGAGGTACCCAAGAAGTTTCGTGAAGATCAGTTGATAAATACAACCTCTAGCCCGAGCCGTATTGACATGCGCACTTACTGTGTGTAAGTAGCACTGAAAAAATCAAAGTTCATCTAATTTGCATAATTTCTGCACAAGAAAAAAACCCGTATTATATGTGATGTATCCCATGGTAGTAAACATTCACACAAAAAATTATTCAAGTCAGCACTTTCATATGGAAGTTCTGTGCAAAAATCTGATTGCACCTAATTTTGTACAAAATGGCTGCCATCGGCCATCTTGAATTTCGGACCGCACCCAAAAACACTCGTTCTCGTCCCGTGGTGATACCAAAGGTACCCAAGAAGTTTCGTAAAGATCGGTTGATAAATACGGCCTCTAGCCCAAGCCGCATTGGCATTTGCAGTTACAGTGCTGAAAGTAACACTAAATACATCAAAGTTAGTCTAATTTGCATAATTTAAGTACGAGAAAAAAACCCGTATTATATGTGATGTATCCCATGGTACTAAACATTCATACAAAAAATTATTCAAATCAGCATTTTCATATGGAAGTTCCGTACAAAAAGTTAAAAAATTTATAGTAATTTATATATTTTTTATACTTACCAATGACCCAGACATAGCTGGTGCTAACTCTTAAAATATAGGGCCAAACACAAATTTTGCCCCCCAATCCCCAAAATTTGCATCTAAAACTAAAGAAAACATGTCCTGAAAGGCCCTCCACACTTCGCCCCTACTGCGCATGCGCAGTGTCAAGGACGTTCCGAAATTGGCGCCATTTATCATTCTAATAACCTGTGCCTGGTAAGCGCTATGTACTCAGCGGGGAGGCAAGAGTTCCCAACTCCTGGGAGGGCCATCCCCGTCTGGGTCATTGGTAAGTATAAAAAATATATAAATTACTATAAATTTTTTAACATTTTTATACTGTACCAATGACCCAGACATAGCTGAATAGTAAAAAGGCTGGAGGGCCAAGGACATAGAGCAAAATGGAATACGCTCAATAAAATAAAATAGAGTCATCCCCTGTAGGGAAAAGAAGTAATAGGCCTTACATGTATCTTTCTTATTTATGATAAATTAGAAAGATACAACACCTTCCAAAAATTGAGCTTCATACATCCATGTACTCTATTAATATTCAATAATCCTTATACTAATAATTTTTAAAGTAAGCCAATAATAAAGTGAGTCTAGAGAATAGAGACTCTTATACTCCTAAAAGTGTGTGAGAATTGCATAATCATGTCCGTTGACATATGCAATATTCAAAAGCTATACTTTAAAAACTAAGACTTGAATGAATTTTATAAACTTAAACTTCTCACTAAACAACCATCCCAATAACAGCTCAGAATTACTAACTCCGGAGGAGGTATCCCCTTGTTTTCATAGTAAAAACAGGTGACCCAAGGGAACACCCTCCCCCCCCCCCCCCCCTTTTTCTTGCCCTGGGTCAAATAGCCCAGAGCGAAGAGGGCAGCCGAACGGAGACACTGCCGAAACAGACAGCCTACCTAGCTATAGTAGCAACTGTTAAGTGAATGACATTCTGAGCAGTAGATAATAGACCTAACAATAGACGCCTCCAGAAATGGACTCGATATTTCTGAGATAAAATTCATGAATGTGGATGGCTGAGCGCAATGAGCAGCCTTCAAAAATCTATAATAGCAACACTATTAATGTAAGCCCAAGAAGTAGAAGAACTCTTACTTCATGAGCCGAAATCTTAAGCACAACTGCTAAGCCAATGATATACCATAAGCAGTACGCTAGTTAATAGAATCCATTAACAATAAAATGGAGCGTAACGTCCTTCTACTAGACATCAAAGACAGAAGAAGCTTATGCCCTTGTAATAAACAGATATCTGTTTATAAATACATAAACTGTACCCGGAAAGAGTAAAGGCCTATGCCCATACGAAGACGGAAGGACCTTAAAATAATAGGTTCCGGATAATAGGAGCCTAACTCTTATGCAACAATCCAACCTAAATAGTAACGGAAGTATTGATTCCGAAACTATGAAAGTGAAAATCATCCATCGATAGTGCATGAAACTCACTGACTCTACAGTAAAAGAGAAACCAACAGAATTACTGTCTAAAAGGTCAGAATTTGAAAACTACTGTTTCCAGAGGCTCAAATGATAACTTAGCTAAATAAGAACCGAAGTTAAAATCCGTATAGGAATTTAATCTAAAGATTCTAAGTCTATTTATCAAAAAGTTACTAACTGACTTAGATAAAGAGACAAAAGACTCAATTGTAAACTATCGTAGAGTGCATAGGTATGAGGTAACATAAACCTATAACCTAAATAACAACAGGCTGCAGTAGATCTTGTGAAACAAGTATACTAAAAAATAGCAATGAGTAGTATGGAGGGATCAACAATATGAACATAATGATCCCTACACCACGACGGAAGAGCCTCCACTTTAGTCGCATAGAATAGCGAAGAAGAGGATCTCCTATAGTAAGAAATCGCGTCCAAAGCTCGTCCAGTACAGTGCTTACAATGCAATACGGACCACACAACGGAATACATGAAGGTTGCGACCTTGCTGGTTGTGATAAAGATGACACGATTTACCCAGTGAAAAAAAGATCCTCACATAGAGGAAGATTTCACGTTAAGATCCACAGTAGACAAGAGGGTAAATTACTCATGATCTCTGTGAAGATAGAGATGCTATCAACAGAAATGTATTGTGGTTGTTTATCTTAGCAATACCTGCTAAAACAACAGCGCCGGAGGATACGCGTATCCTATCATTCCGTCCTATAGATCAATAGAGCGTTAACAGTATTAGCTCAGAGATCTGGACAAGCCAACACATACGTCTGCAATTGATTAGCAAGCTGTGTCATAAATAAAACATCATTGGGCGCTCCCATAGATAGCAAATCTGATTGAATACTTGTTTGTTGAGAGTCCATTCTGACAGCAACAAGCGACCCGTAAGAGAACGGGAGTGTGATAAAACAATCAGACGACCCAGAATATGACGGACCAAAACTGAACTTGGTGTACTATAACCAACAGACGGATTCTTTCCATTAAATTGAATAACGGAAACGAAAGAGTGCCTCCCTGGTTCCGGAGATACGCCACTACTGTCGAATTAAAGGACAGGAATTTGGGCATGCGTTTCTGAATAATGTTCATGCAATGACATAAAGCAAGCCTAAAAAACATTATTCCGCGGAAGTTAAACTGATAGCTAAAAGACTGCGGAACCCAAAGACCCTGGCACTTCGAATCCGTAGGGATCAGTATATATCCCAATCTGTTTGACTGGCAACCGTCATAACAGCCACACTCGGGTCCGGCAACTGCGGCGGCACTCTCTGAGTCAACCACCGAATGTTTGCCCCAGTCTGAATCTCTTGTAACACTAGATAGACAAGAGAATGTATAAATCGAGCAATTCATGGATTGCCGGAAAGTTGCCGTCGAAGAGAAGCTCCTCCGAGAACGAAGCGACTCTGAGAGAGTTCTTAACCTACTATCCACGCGTGGATGTAGCTAGGGCTGCGTCACGTCTAACCAACTCCAATCAGCCACTGAAGGGCGGAGTTATACGTGAACAAACTACTGCCCTCAAAAGAATTACATTGAGAATAATATCCCGTAAATCTTTTCTTGAAGACGTAATGATAACGCCTCAGTAAGGCGGATTACCTATAATAAAGCGTCTAAGTTAAGTCTACTATACATAATGTCGTTCCCAACATTGAAATTGGAAAAGACATAAACGGCGAAAAAGAATATATGCAGTCTTTAATCACACCGTCTAGACGCATATGAACTCTCGGTATGCCCTGCTCTGCCAAAATAAACTATTTGTAAAAAAGATAAAATGGCAGAAATGAGCCACGCGGACAAGAAACTAAACTATCATGCTTAGTAGCAGGCTTGTATATATATATAAATATATAGCGTCGAAAAATAAAACACATGTTGTAATGACAATATTGGACTGCGTCAGTAAGTCAGGGACAAAGTCCCTGTACCGATCGAAAAATCCGAGTCCAATGACGCTATAAGTCTCTTATCCAAGATCGCAGCAATGAAGTCCGAAAAATAATCACTGGAAGAAATGCCAGAAGATATGAAAGGCATCTTCCGATACTACTAAAGGGAAAACTCGAAATCTTTCGAATCCCTTACGCCATCCTGTCGGACCCAATAAAGCGTTCGGTCGTCCGTAGCTTGATGCAACCGCGGACCGCACCGACCCAGCGCCGTCGGATAATTCCTGATTCGACCGAGAAACTGTCAATTGCTGGGATGCTGCGAAACAACTGTGCTAACTCGGATAGCACGTCCGTCACTGAGGCCTGAGGAGAAGCGGTCTTACGATGCATTGCCGCAGGAAGCTCCGAGATCGTTACCCCGTGCATACTTCCAATATGCGAGCGAACGGAGTGTATAGGCCTCGTGTCCCTTGGCTACCGGATGGCGCGACCTATTCGCTGTGGAATCACTGAATGCCGAAACTGATCGGATACTCGAGGTCACGTAGCCAATGTGCGGTCGTGTGCCCTGCTGTGAGGATGAGGAAGCATTAAAGACAGTCTCTCGGACTGTCAATATAACGGAGCGTCCCGAGCAACGGACATATGCTCCGAATGTAAAATATCTGAACCACAACATGCGGTCGCCTATGTTGTTGGCTTCCTCCGATCTGTCCTCAATCTGCCGTCACTGGGTGAGTACTAAAGTAATTAAAGTGCTCGCATCACCCAAATCTCCTTCCTAGACCGCAACGGACGAACCCGGCAGCCGAACCATTCGATGAATGTACGCTACACCGGGTGAGCTAGCGAATGTCACTCCGTAAGCGATAGACATATTCCATGAGCACTTATTGCCGCTAACTCTTCATTAACTATGACGACAGAGGCACACTTTTGAAAGACATCTCCATAACTCTTCGAACAAGAAACCAGAAATGCTTGGATAGCAAGCATAAAATAATAATATATATAGCGTCGTTCAATAATTCGAAAGTTTGTGTGACATTATTGGACTATGTCGGAACTGAGGGACGATGTCCCTGAACCGAACCAAAAATTTCTAAGTCCACCGACGCTATCAGTTTCTTATCCGGCATCGCAGCATATGTTGTTCCGAAAGGGAAAGCTTGAAATCCTCCGAATCCCTTTCGGTATCCCGTCGGACCGGATGAAACTTTCGGACGTCCGTACCCGCTTCCGCGGAGCGTCCCGACCCAGCATCGTCGGATAAAATATATGCGACAGATTCAGTTGATGCTGGGATGCTGCGATAAACTGTGCTATTAAGGAAAGCACGTCCGTTCCCGAGGCCTGTGCAGTAGCGGACTTACGATGCATTGCCGCTGGAAGCTCCGTGTACGTTGACTCCCGCACACTTCCTATGCGAACGTCCGGAGTCTGCAGGCCTCGAGTCCCCGGCTACCGACCCAGCGCTGTCGGATAATTCTCGATCCGACACCGTTTCTGTCGGCTGCTGGGATGCTGCGATAAGCTGTGCTATGTGCACAAGAATGTCCGGCGTCGAGACCTGCGGAGGCGCAGTCTATCGCTGCTTCGCCGAGGGCAGCTCCGCATCAGATGGCTCCCGCATACTTTTCCTATGCGAACGTCCGGAGTCCATCGGTCTCGAATCCCTGGCTGCCGGATGGTGTGACCTGGTCGCCGAAGAATCCTTGATCGGCGAAGCTGGTAATATATCGGCGGTAACGCAGCCAAGGTGCGGTCGTGTGCGCTGACGAGAAGAGGAAGCCTTAGCAGTCTCAGCGGACTGCCTATACAACGGAGCGTCCCGAGCGACGGACGTATGCTCCGCTAGCGACACATTTGTACCACAACATCTGGGGCCAGATGTTGTTGAACGAGAGAGGGGCCTCTCTCGCTTGCCGTCCGGATGGACCGGAACGAGCTATGAACCGGACTAAAAGGCTTCCTCCGTTCTCCCTCCGATCCGCCGTCACTGGGTGTGCATTAAGTTAATTTTATAGTGCTCGCATCACCCCAAAATTCCTTCTAGACCGCAACGGACGAACCCGGCTGCCGAACCATTCGGTGAATGGACGCTACACCGGGCGAGCTAGCGGACGTCAAAGGCCGTCGAACCTACTAGGGTCCTCTTAGGCAATTGGCGTATTACATGAGCACTTTTCCGCTAGCCTTTCATTAATTGTGACGACGGAGGCACACTGTTGGAAGACATCACAGATACATCACCCTAATCTTGATCGTCTGAAATAGAAATTGATAAAGTAGAGTGACCCTGCGGGGAAAGGACCGAGTGTCCAAATCCCCAACAACATACCGTGACATACGCTTCCCATATTGTCATCGAAATCATACGATACAGAACAGGAGTTAATGCGAGTACACTGACCACATATAGAATGATAATAAGGTCAGAGGAAGACTTCCTCTTAAAACAATTGATCAATATCCTTTCAATGTGAAAAGAAAACAAGTCCTGGTACTCGCACTGACCCCTGGCAATCAAAATACATAATAATAATATGATCCATTAATATAGAAAAAATAATTGAAATCAAAATATTTTGAAAAAATATTTTTTCAGAACAGCCCAAGTTTCTGAAAAGTAACGTTGAGCCCCAATGGATCCCAAGCCTAAGTGTGGACAAAAATTTTAAAAATATTTTAAACAATTTATTCAATACTTACGAACAATATTAATGTATCTAGTTATGATTAAAATAACATAAAGATATTATTATTTAGAAATCCCCCCCTCACACAGAGGGCTGTTGTAAATGTAAACAATGAGTGTAAAAACACTAAAATAAGACTCCAGGCACCCAGGCCCGAAATCAGTTACCAAAAATACACCATCTGATGCAAAACAGAGACTTCCAGGGAAGAAACTGCAGAACATCAGATGGTAGATGCAGAACACAACGCCTAACCACCCGTAGGTGAAGACGTAAACATGGGGAAAGAACAGAATTCATTCTGTTATTCAGCTAAAACTCCCAAGAAATTTTAGTAATAATAATTACAGAAACTATGCCAAAAGCATGGGAGAATAGCAAGGGGGAACTTAAAGGACAGGGAGAGAGGAAAACACTTGAAAAAACAGTGTAACTAAATAATCAGAATGACAACAAAATGGCTGCTGCCTTGAAAATAGGTAACTTAACATAATTTCATTAAAAAATTTTAAGTTACAGCCCTGATAATATTCTGTCACACATTCTTTTCCTCTCCTCCTTTTCTATCCTCCTTAGAATCACCATTTCACTAATATTTATGTGTCTGGCATCATTTAAACTGAGATTTAAAAGCACAAAGATCAGTCAGATGTTAACTGATGAAGGGCCAAACTTAGAATGATAAATGGCGCCAATTTCGGAACGTCCTTGACACTGCGCATGCGCAGTAGGGGCGAAGTGTGGAGGGCCTTTCAGGACATGTTTTCTTTAGTTTTAGATGCAAATTTTGGGGATTGGGGGGCAAAATTTGTGTTTGGCCCTATATTTTAAGAGTTAGCACCAGCTATGTCTGGGTCATTGGTACAGTATAAAAATACAGATTTCTGCATCGTCGGTACAAAATGGCGGCCAACTTGAATTTCGGATCAGACCCAAAAACACTCGTTCTCATCCCACAGTCATAACAAAGGTACCCAAGAAGTTTTGTAAAGATTGGTTCATAAATACAGCCTCTAGCCCGAGCTGCATTGAATTGTTGATGGACAGATGGACAGACGGCCAGACGGACGACGGATAACTGGCCATGGCATAAGCTCAAATTTGGCTTCGCCAAAGTTGAGCTAAAAATGCATATTGGAGGAAAGAAAGAAAAAAAATGCCTAATTGGAGGGGGCTGGGCAGGACAATAACTTCAACAATTTTCATTGGATGACTGTGATCATCAAACTTGACCTAGAGGCATGTACTGAAAAGAACTGAAATCTGTTAACTTTTGTTTAAGTTATGGCATAAAGAAAGTTTGGACAGACAGATGGACTGACGAATGGATGGATGGACTGATGGATGGACTGACAGATAGACGGAGAGAGCGAGCTCTGTGCTATATCCCTCTCCTGTGGGAGGGGATAATGAAAGTGTCAATGACACTGTAGCTTAACTTGTGTATGTGTTGTGTTTGATGAAAAGGATAATGTTCAATGTTTATGAAAGGATTATGAAATAAGACAAGAATTGTGATAATTGGGAATATGTTCATTTCTGTTCCCTGTATGCTATGTTTTTAATAAAAATAATATGAGGTGTACACGGTACTAAAGAGCTGAGTGGTGGGTTAATATGACCTCACAGTTAATGTATGTGGCCCTCACAGTTAACGTATGTCAAAGAAAGTTACCAAGTTACAGTGAAATTATTTCAAAATAAGTCATCCTATCAAGTTACACTTAAATCCCTTCATAAATATGGCCTGTAGACTGTGCTAAAGGTTTTTGGGCTTCAGGCTTGTGTAGCCATGACGGTAGACCGATTGCAACTAAAAGGGATCGTCCTCATCTCGACATTATACTGAGTCATTCTACTAAGTTACAATGAAATCCCTTCACAAATACGACCTGTAGTCTGTACTAATTTTTTTGGGTTTTGGACTCGGGAAGCCATCATGGTTGAATGATCGCGACCAAAATTGGGCGTTGTCATCTGGGCATAATCTGGAGTGATCCTACGAAGTGGGCTTCAGGCCTGTGTAGCCATGACGGTAGACCGATTGCAACTAAAAGAGAACGTCCTCATCTCGACATTATACTGAGTCATTCTACTAAGTTACAATGAAATCCCTTCACAAATACGACCTGTAGTCTGTACTAAAGTTTTTTGGGTTTTGGACTCGGGAAGCCATCATGGTTGAATGATCGCGACCAAAAGTGGGCGTTGTCATCTGGGCATAATCTGGAGTGATCCTACGAAGTTACAATGAAAACCCTTCATGTGCTCAAGGTTTTCGGGCAAGCCCCTGAAGCAATCATAGTTGACCAAACATGACCAAAAGGGGATGCAATCATCTAGGCATTATATGGAGTCAACCTAACAAGTTACAATGAAATCCTTCCATAAATATGACCTATAGACTATGCTAACGGTTTTGGGGTTTTGGGAACGGGCAGCCATCAAGGCTAAATGATCGCGACCAAAAGAGGATGTTCTCATCTAGACATTATTTGGAGTCATCCTACCAAGTTACATTGAAAACCCTTCATAAATATTACCTCTGGACCGTGATTAAGGTTTTCAGGCTTCGGGCCCCTGTAGCCATCACAGTTGCCCAATTGCGTCCAAAAGGAGTCATTTTCATCTAGACATTATATGAAGTCAACCTACCAAGTTACAATGAAATCCCTTCATAAATATGACCTGTAGACTGTGCTATAGGTTTTCGGGCTTTGCGCTCAGGCAGCCATCATGGTTGAATGAGCACCACCAAAAGGGGACATTCTCATCTGGGCATCATCTGGAGTGATCCTACAAAGTTACAATGAAATCCATTCATAAATATGACCTGTAGACTGTGCTCAAGGTTTTCGGGCTTCGGGCCCCTGTAGCAGTCATAGTTGACCAATCATGACCAAAGGGGATGTCATGATCTAGGCATTATATGGAGTCAACCTAACAAGTTACAATGAAATCTTTCCATAAATACGGCCCATAGACTATGCTAAAGGTTTTTGGGCTTGGGCAGCCATCAAGGCTGAATGATCGCGACCAAAAAGGGACGTTCTCATCTATACATTATTTGGAGTCATCCTACCAAGGTACAATGAAATCCCTTCATAAATATGACCTGTAGACTGTGCTCAAGGTTTTGGGCTTTGGGCACCTGTAGGCGTCACAGTTGACCAATCATGACAAAAAGAGGATGTCATCATCTAGGCATTATATGGAGTCAACCTAATAAGTTACAATGAAATCCTTCCATAAATATGACCTTTTGACTATGCTAAATGTTTTTGGGCTCGGGCAGCCATCAAGGCTGAATGACCGCGATCAAAATGGGACGTTTTCATCCAGACGTTATTTGGAGTCATCCTACCAAGTTAAAATGAAATCCCTTCATAAATATGACCTGTAGACTGTGCTAAAGGATTTCGGGCTTCGGGCCCTGTAGCCGTCATAGTTGCCCAATCACGTCCAAAAGGGGACTTTCTCATCTAGACATTATATGAAGTCAACCTATCAAGTTACAATGAAATCCATCCATAAATATGACCTATAGACTGTGCTAAAGGTTTTCGGGTTTTGGGCTTGGGCAGTCGTCACGGTTGATAGATCACGCTTAAATGGGGAAATTCTCATCTAGACATCATACCAAGTCATCCTACCAAGTTACAATGAAATCCCTCCATATTAAACATGACCTGCAGACTGTGCTAAAAGTTCTTCGGTTTCGGGCATGGGCAGCCATCACGGTTGACAGATCATGCCCAAAAGGGGACATTCTGATCTAGGCATTACACAGAGGCATCCAACAAGTTACAATGAAATCCCTTCATAAATACGACCTGTAGACTGTGCTAATGGTTTTCGGGTTTTGGGCTCAGGCAGCCATACCGGTTGACCGATCACGACCAAAAGGCGATGTTCTCATGTAGACATGACCTAAAACCTGCATATGAAATTTTGTGATGATCAGACAAGAACTACTGGGTATAGCCTGTACTTGAAGGTTGAATAAAAAACTTTAACCACAAACTTTAACCAAAACTCCAAATGTCAACAGGAAAAAAAAACCCAAAAACACTTGAACCTTCAGTAAAAAACTTTAACCACAAACTTAAACCAAAACTCTAAATGTTAACAGATGGACAGACAGACAGATGGATGGACGGACGGACAAAAGTCATGACTATAGCCCTCACTTAAACAGTTGGGCTAATAAAATGGAACAAATATGTATGTCATTAGAACCGCTCAATGAGCCAGTTTCAATGATATCCATAATTGTAAGGTTTTATTGGTAAATATTGTTCATTTTTTGGAACATTTAGTTCATATTTTAAAAATCAAAAAGCTGTGTTGGGTAAAGGATCAACATGTGTTATCAGTATACAATAGGGGTTCAACCATGGTGGCCTCATGGGACACTCACAGCAGGTATGGATTCTTGCAATCATTTTCGTGAGAATTCAAATGGATTCTCACAAATTTAGGTGAAATATAAGCCCTGAAATGTTAGGTTTACCGGAGCATCTGAAAGCCTCAAATGAAAATGAAGCTTCTTGGCAGACATGAATAATATTCTGTAGCCTGCTCAAAAACAGTACATATTTTTTTCATCATATATACATTGCAATGTTTTAATTCTAATTAACAACACCTAAATGCCAAAACGCATAGTTATACTGATTTAAACTTATTGCATAATGCATGTCACATACAAAATGACATTCTTATATCTGTAGTAACACTAGATAATGAAAAATATTTGTTAAGGCCCCACAAAGTAGATCTTCTGTTTCTGAGGCCATTTTTTGTAAAATTGCAAGTGGGCGGTCGTTTTTTATTTTATTTATTTTGTAATTGTTTCTTTGCCACCAAAAGTTCATGTTCTTGGATTGTTTTATGTTTCAGGCCTCATAATCTACAGAAGTGAGGGGAAGTGAGAGGAGGTGATAATGACCAGATGGTCCTAGTTAGGACTATTATGATCCCCGATGAGTCTGGAGGTGGGATGGGGAAATCTCACCCGAGGGGCAAGATATTTGAACCAGACCCGAGGATTGCCGAGGGTCTAGTTCAAATATCTTGCCCCGAGGGCGAGACTTCCACATTCCCACCTTCAGACTCATCGAGGATGTTTTTTCTCCCCCCACCATACAGCGATTACGATAGCCAGAGGTAATTGGGAGTCACGTGCTGATTCAATCAACTCATTTTGTATTCATTGTTTTGAGAAACTGATGACACCATCGGAAAGAGCATGCACAAGTTATTATATACCAACAGTATATACTACAAAATCGATTAGGAACAGTGGCAGCTTGAGGGTTGAAGAGTTTTAGAGCATCGAACTTTGATCACACTAAATTCCGATGACGTCAATATGAATTATTTGGTAGCAAGAAACTGATACGATATGCATAACGCCTTAATAATGTTATAAATAGATAACGTCACGTGGGTGGGGTGGGATACATCTGTCTCTCCCTGCTATCTCACCCTGGACATATGATGTTATACTCGCAGTGGGGGGAGAAAATGCCTTCACAAAATTCTGGCATATAAGGCCTAAAAAAATTAAAAATCTGTTTCTCAGGCCCTCCCACATGGTCCTTTTGGCTGCCGCATGCTCTCTTTTTATAACCAATTTAAACTTAAAAAAATTTAAAATTAAATGGTTTATGTCTGATATTTCACCCAAGTTAAAAAAACTGATGAATTTGTCCCTTGAGTGCAAGAAGGCTTTGCAATGCTTTAGCATTGCAAAGCCTTCTTGCATTCAAGGGATGAAATACACCACCACCCATGCTATTCTGTTGATTATGAGGCCTAAAACTTGAACCAAGAACATGAACTTTTGATGGCAAAGAAGTAATTACTGAAATAAAAAATAAAATAAAAAAACGCTCGCCCGCATGCAATTTCACAAATAATGGTCCGAGAAACAGAAGATCTACTTTGTGTGGCCTAACACTATACAGTTATGATTACGTGAGTCATCAGCATTTTTATTTCATGAATTTTCAAGGCTTTTCAAAGCCTCTGGGTCCATTTTCCAGGATTTCAAGTACTTGAATGGCCCTTTGTCAAACTCCAGGCCATTCCTTGAATCCAAAGCCCTGCAGGAACCCTGCAATGGGTTAACTGGTAAAATTTGTATAGAAGCAATGGCAAGTGGCTTGGCTTTGGAAGTTATGTAAAATTAACAGGGTCATTCAATTTCGAAATATCCAGTTATGTGGACTCAACTGTAGTAAACAACCTGAAGGAGTAAAATGTTATATTCTTATGATTTTATCAGTCATGGAACGAACCTGTGGGCAGTTTTTATATTAATTGTGGTGTAGCCAAACTTCTAAGTAAAAGAATATGGCAAATACCATTGCAAATATACAAACCTGTAAGTTATAATCATGAAGTATTTTGACTAGTGAGTCCCTCAAACCAGGAATTTCCATTCCTTCTTGAATTCTCCGGATTAATATAATTGGATCAACATGCGTGCCAATGTTTTGAAGTAAACCAGTTATAAATTCTGAAATAAATTTTTTTTTCTACAATTAACAATTTGAGAAATGTAAACTAGTTAACAGGTAATGCATTTTTGTTTACATGAGCACTGGTGGTCGGTACTTCCGATGTCAATTTTATTGTCAAAACAAAATAGAAAAAAGAAACGCACAAATCACAGGGCCTTTTAATTTTAATAACATAATAACATACTATTTTGAGTTATGGATGCTTTATTAACATGAAACAATGCATGTTTGTTAATTTTTGGTGTTTTATGGGGTAAACTCATTTAAAAACGTAATAAATAATTGCCACTTTCATTTCACTCTTTGTGAGGCGACGAGCAATAAATTTAGACAAGTTTGCCTTGATGTTGAGGTCACCAAAGGTCAACTTGGATGTAGTTCCACTGTAGGTGTAAATTTTAACTACTGAAATCCCATTGCTGGAGTGTTCACCACAGACACATGTGTTCAACACAGTAGGTGTGTAAAGCTAGAATTTAATTCCAAGGCTTTTTATATATAGTAGAATAGGTAATCATGGTATAAAATTTTGTTAACAGTGCAGTCTGTGTTCCTGGAAACAGGGGCATGTTAATTGTACAAAATCCACGTATTAATTATCAAAATCTTGTCTTGCTATCATGCATTGGAAACCTCTCTATGAGAGAGCTTTCAAATAGATGATAAAAAGCAATGAACTATCATCCCAAATGGCAACTAACTAACAGTGTAATTACATTACCATGGTATGTCTTCACCAAAGGACTGCCCTGATGATGTAGTTACTACTACATTACCATGGTATGCCTTCACCAAAGGACTGCCCTGATAATGTAGTTACTATGTTTTATCAGTAGGGACTTGAGACTTCAGAGTTGGGATAAATCACATCTACACCTCTAAATTGATCAACTTTGCAGCACTACTGACTTCAGTAGTAAGGCATGGTATGTGCAACAAACCCTTTACCCAACATAATGGCCCAAACTGACCAGCCCTATTCACAACAATTACCATTCCATTTTCATTATTTTTTTTTATTTTTTTGTTGCAAAAACATAGCTTATGACCCTCATTGGAATGAGCTCATTGAGATCCTTCCAATGAGAGGCCATAAGCTATGTTTTGAGATCCTTCCAATGAGGGTGTCCATAAGCTATGTTTTTGATGCAAGAAATGAAAAATGAAAGTGTCAATGACACTGTAGCTCAACTTGTCAAGACATGTACATGTATAGTATGTGACACAGCAATGAGAAACATCTAGGTAATGACCTGATACAAAGGTACATATAAAGTATTGCAACGGTCTGTATATAAATACTGACCGTAGCCTGTAACAAATGTATAGGTAAAGTATTGTAAAGGTGGGTGACAGTCAGATGCTAAACTAGAAAAGAAATCTTTGAGTCCCAGGGTGGGTCTGACTGAACCTCAAAATATTTGTTCTCATAGCACAGTGATAACAAAGGCACCCCAAAACACACTCATTCCTGTCCAAAGGTGAAAACAAAGGTACCCAAGAAGTTTCGTGAAGATCAGTTCATAAATACGAGCTGGATAAAAGTTGTGACAAAAAACTGATTGGACCTAATTTTGGTACAAAATGGCCACTGGCAGCCATCTTGAATTTTGGTCCGCACTCAGAAACACTCGTTCTCGTCCCAAGGTGATAACAAAGGTACCCAAGAAGTTTCGTGAAGATCGGTTGATAAATACAGCCTCTAACCCAAGCCATATTGACATGTGCACTTACAGTGTATAAGTAGCACTAAATAAATCAAAATTCATCTAATTTGCATAATTTCTGCACGAGAAAAAAACCCGTACTGTATGTGATGTATTCCATTTTACTAAACATTCATACAAAAATTTATTCAAATCAGAACTTTCACACAGAAGTTCTGTACAAAAGACTGATTGCACTAATTTTGGTACAAAATGGCTGCTGGTGGCCATCTTGAATTTCGGAGCACACCCAAAAACACCCGTTCTCATCCCACGTTGATAACAAAGGTACCCAAGAAGTTTCGTAAAGATTGGTTCATAAATAAGGCCTCTAGCCTGAGCCGTATACAAGTTGTGTACAAAAAACTGATTAGACCTAATTTCGGTACAAAATGGCCACTAGCAGCCATCTTGAATTTTGGACCGCACTCAGAAACACTTGTTCTTGTCCCAAGGTGATAACAGAGGTATCCATGAAGTATCGTGAAGATCGGTTGATAAATACAGCCTCTAGCCCGAGCCGTATTGACATGTGTACTTACTGTGTGTAAGTAGCACTGAAAAAATCAAAGTTCATCTTATCTGCATAATTTCTGCACGTGAAAAAAACCTGTATTATATGTGATGTATCCCATGGTACTAAACATTCATACAAAAAATTATTCAAATCAGCGCTTTCATATGGAAGTTCTGTGCAGAAATCTGATTGCACCTAATTCTGTACAAAATGGCTGCCATCGGCCATCTTGAATTTCGGACCGCACCCAAAAACACTCGTTCGCATCCCATGGTGATACCAAAGGTACCCAAGAAGTTTCGTAAAGATTGGTTTATAAATACGGCCTCTAGGCCGAGCCGTATTGGCATTTGCACTTACAGTGCTGAAAGTAACACTAAATACATCAAACTTTGTCTAATTTGCATAATTTACGTTCGAGAAAAAACCCCGTATTATATGTGATGTATCCCATGGTACTAAACATTCATACAAAAAATTATTCAAATCAGCGCTTTCATATGGAAGTTCTGCGCAAAAATCTGATTTCACCTAAGTCTGCACAAAATGGCCACCAGCGGCCAACTTGAATTTCGGATCGGACCCCAAAACACTCGTTCTCGTCCCACGGTCATAACAAAGGTACCAAAGAAGTTTCGTAAAGATCGGTTCATAAATACGGCCTCTAGCCCGAGCCGTATTGAATTGTTGACAGACAGATGGACAGACGGACAACTGGCCATGGTATAAGCTCAAATTTGGCTTTGCCAAAGTTGAGCTAAAAATGGTTATTAAAAAATTTTGTTTGCAAGTGTCGTCTGCCTTTCATGTTAGGTAAAGGGTTAATGTGCTCAACAACCAAATCTAGAGAAACGGTACCCTTTAGTAACAGTCACTTCCCTATGAAAATAGGCTCCGGACAACAACTGTATGTTGGCTGTCTTTAATTTAAAATGCAAGGTATGATTTACTCTTACAAAGCATGTACTTAATGAAATGTTGTGAGGGTTTTATTCTTGTGCTAGGACAGCAGATGGCAAACCATATTCAAAAAGAACATTTGTTGGTCTGTCAGTATGAAATAAATAAGCATTTCAGATCACCCCGTATTTAACACAGATTTTAACTGTTGACAAACATTCTTTTCACAAAAGCAAGACAATATTTAATGCTGTGTTAAAAAAGTTGAAACATGAAGGGTATGATAAGACAAATCACCACTTGGCTATATCTGAATCAGATTTACAGTACTGCCGCCGTGGACTGGTCACTTTCCATGGTTGGGCAATATTTCCATACTTGCAATAATATTAGATTCCAAACACTGATTATAGGAATAATCATCAAAAATTTAATTAATGAAACACCAAGTACAACCGGGTGCTTCATTAATTAAAATTTTGCTTATGATGATTTTAATTACATGGTAAATGCACACATGGACATCACTGCCCACACATGGATTACAACCATTCCACTCTGACTGCACTGCAGGTAAATTACAGTCCAGTGAAGTTTTATGAATGAAATCAACTAAAAGTCTTCTTCCAAAAGTCTGGTTTTACATTTCAATGAGTTTTGCATGACGTGGAAGAGAAAAATATGCTGGAACCAATACCCTCTACTTTTATCTTTAAAACAAATTGCACTGGTAAGGAGTTCATTATTGAAATGTCATACAATGAAGCCAATAAAAATTATACTATGAGAATTTAAAAGATCAGATTTTGACACTAAACCCTTAATATATGAAACATGAGATGTTAACTCTCCAGTGAAATCTTTGAAATTTTATATGTTTAAATGTAATATCAGCAATAATATTTTTTTTCAACAACCAAAGGTTAAATTCCAATTTTCTGATAAGACATGGTTCACTACAAGGCCTGTAGGACTTTGCATGTTGAATGATATGAAAGACATATTGTCGGCTGAGTGCTAGAATGTTCTATTTTCCATAACGGGACATAGAACATTCTAGCACTCAGGCGACGATATATCAACAGCAAGTGAAATTTATACCAAACACTCAAAATTTTTAGGCTAATTGTCAACATATCCTAAAGTGCAAACACATGGAATATGATGATTTTACTCGTAAATAACTATTTAACCTGCATTGCTAATGTGTCGCCAGCCAAACTGAATTTGCGATGGTAAAACAATAATTTAAGGCTCCTAGAAACCAAATAATGATAGATATCTCCTGAAATACCACCTCCAAAATGGACAGTGTTATTATGAAGAGCTCAAGCACAACCAGGGTTTTTGTTCAAGTGAGTTAAATATCACTTCTTGACCATACTTCTTGTTGATCTGATGCAAAATATTTTTGTGATATTTCTCCAAGGCCTTAGGACTTATAACAAACTCAAATGACCATTTGTGACCAGTGGGATATGTCAACATTTATCATTCAACCAAAATTAACTAACTTGGTTTATCAATGGAATACACAATTAGATCTTCCCACAGTTCCCTGTCATTATGTTCTTTACAAAAGTCAATAGCTCTGTCAACATCAAACAGCTTTTCTGTAATCAACTGTAAAGCTTGCTTCAGATTACCCATCCTTCCTGAAAAATATATAATTCATCAACAGATTAATAATTCAACACAAGAGGTCCCAAGGGGCCTTAATCGCTCACAATCAATTACTCATATTGACTGAGTTATAATTCGGGCTCCCACAGGGAGCCCAAATATGGACCCAGGGTCTTGGCTTTAACAAACTTGAATCTCGCCCCCCTAAGGATGCTACACACCACATATCAAAACATTCCGACTGCTGGATCTGAAGAACCCAGGGACCTGGCTTGAACAAACTTTAATTTCACCCCCCTTAGCATGCTGCATACCCAATATCAAAAGATTGTGGATCTTGAGAAGAAGATTTTTAAAGAAATTTGCCTGAAATGCACTAAGTTCAAATGAGCCCAAATATGAATCCAAGGGGCCGATTTGAGCAAACTTGAATCAGATCCACCCCACAATGTTGCATACCAAATATCAAAAGATTCTGCCTGCTGGATCTGGAGAAGAAGATTTTTGAAGAAATTTGCCTGAAATGCACCAAGTTCGAATTCAAGCTTTTATAGTGAGCCCAAATATGAATCCAGGGGGCCGATTTGAACAAACTTGAATCAGATCCACCACACAATGTTGCATACCAAATATCAAAAGATTCTGCCTGCTGGATCTTGAGAAGAAGATTTTTTAAGAAATTTGCCTGAAATGCACTAAGTTCGAATTCGGGCTTCTATACTGAGCCCAAATATGAATCCAGGGGGCCGATTTGAACAAATTTGAATCAGATCCACCCTACAATGTTGCATACCGAATATCAAAAGATTCTGCCTGCTGGATCTGGAGAAGAAGATTTTTTAAGAAATTTTCCTGAAATGCACTAAGTTCGAATTTGGGCTTCTATAGTGAGCCCAAATATGAATCCAGGGGGCCGATTTGAACAAACTCGAATCAGACCCATACCAAGATGCTGCATACCAAGTATCAAAAGATTCTGCCCACTGGTTCTGGAGAAGAAGATTTTTTAATAATTTTTCTATAATTCATACGGTGCTATCAGAGTTATGCCCCATACAGAGCCCCCATGGGACGTGGCCATTTCATTTGAACAAACCTGAATTGCCATATAGTAATGAACATCCACATGAAGTTTCGTGAAAATCGGACCAGTGGTTTCAGAGGAGAAGTGGTTTGAAAAATGTTCACGACGCCTGACGACGACGGCCGGCCGGTGATAAGTTAAGCTCCCTTCGGTGAGCTAAAAATAAACAAAAATAATTAATTTATTACATCTTCTTTGATCCTGCATTCCAACAAGATATACCATTAATAACAAGGGCAACGTCCCCGATCCCCCGACCAAGATGGCAAATTCAAGGGAGCTGTTAGGATGCAATTTGTTCGCAGAGCATGGCCATTTTTTAACTTGACCTGTATTTCCAACCAATTAAACCACATACTTAGTTTCGTTTCAATCAAATGATCCAAAGTAAAGTTATCATCTGGACAACACCAAAACCGTATTTTCTAAGTCGAAAAAAGGGAATAAATCCAGTAAAAATCAGTGGAGCGTGCCCATTTTCGAACTTGACCTGCATTTCCACCCAAATAAGCAGCATACTAAATTTCGTTTCAATCAAATGATCCTAACTAAAGTTATCATCCGGACAACACAAAAACTGTATTTTTTAAGTCGAAAAAGGGGAATAAATCCAGTAGAAATCAGTGGAGCGTGCCCATTTTCGAACTTGACCTGCATTTCCACCCAAGTAAGACACATACCAAATTTAGTTTCAGTAAAATCATCTAAACTAAAGTTATCATCCGGACAAGGGTGTGACGGACGGATGGACGGATGCACGGATGGACAGACGGACGGACGGACGGACACTGCTGATTACAATAGTCCCCCGAAGGGTCGGGGGACAATTAAATAATAGTAATAATTAAAAGTATACTCTGCCATCAGAAATCAAGTAGTGAATGAAATTCTTAATTACAGAATATCACTATTGAAAGAATATTCTTTCTTTTATTAAACCTTTACCTAACATGAAAAGCAGACGACACTTGCAAAAAAAATTCTTGAACAATTAATTTTTTTAATTTTTTGTCTCAAAAACATAGGTTATGACCGCCCACTGGAACGAGCTCAACAAGCTCACACCAACAAGGGGTCATAACCTATGTTTTTTTTTAGACAAAAAATGATAAAATAATGACAATTAATTGGCGATTTTTTAGAATAGTGCTGGCCGGTTTGGGCCGTTACGGTGGTTAAAGGGTTAATAACAAAAACAAGAACAATGCAAAGTGTGGCATATACTCCCTCCATAATGCCAAGATGGACATACTTAATACTAGGCAAATCCACATGAGGAGGTTTTATTGTCTTTGTATAGCAGGGACAGGAAATCCGACGCTCAGTAGCAATCATGAGATTCATGTATACCTGTTAACGAAGGTTGGTGATGATCAAACAATCCACATGGGAGATGTGGAACTATTGCCTTTGTTTTACAGCAGAGAAATTCAAACCCCCAATGCCAATTGTAAGGTGCACGAAAGAGACCAAAAGATTAGTGACAATAGGACCATGTTAGAGAGAAAAAGAACAAGCACATAATTCCACAGTTTGTGGCATTTTCCCCATGTGTTTATATTTATTTTACTACAGGAACATAAAATCCGCCCCCCTCAGTGACAATTATGAGGTCCTCATAAACCCATGTGCCAAGTGAAAAGGGGAAAAAATGATAACTTTACAGTGATTTGTATATTTTTTATACTTACCAATGGCCCAGTCTAGCTGGTGCAAACTCAAAGTTATCAAGGGCCAAACACAAATTTTGAACCCCCCAATCCCCAAAATTTGCTTGCAAAACCGAAAATTAAAAGTCCTCTCTGGTTCTCCATACTTTTACTCTCCGTGCATGCGCAGCCATCAGGAAGTGACCGGGATTGGCGCCAACATCATTCTTTGTAGAAGAGAGTACTACATAACTCAGCGGGGAGGTATGAGTGCCCACTCAAGGGAGGGCCATACCCGTCTGGGGCATTGGTGAGTATAAAAAATATACAAATTACTTTAAATTTATCATATTTTTATACTATAAACTAATGGCCCAAACTAGATGAATCGTACAAAGGTGGAGGGCCCTAGGACTTCAGAATTACCAGTCCAACATAGTTCCAAAGCCTGCAATCCAAGTTGAAAGAAAATTAAATTTAAAAGGAATTACATGTATGTCTCTCTATACAGTAATAGAGAAGACATATCATAAATAAGGTGCCATATCAAAGTAATTCTGTATTGGATGTAACAAGTTCCCAATTTTAAGGCTAGTCCGGACTAAGCCCCAAAAATTAGGATGCCGTATTTGAGAGTGAGAAGTTAACACCCACAAACATACACCATACACAGTAATAAACAAGCATATCCAGGATATAATCTGCAGACAAAACAGCTTCACTCATAGTTACACACTTCTCAAGCTGGAGGAGATTTAAAAAATCCCCCCCTTTTTTTGGAAGGAATCTTCTTCAAAAACAAAGAGGGGAGCACTCTGGAATCAGTAAAATGGTACCAAATAACAATATTTATTACATGCCCATGCAGTCTCTCTTATGCAATATGGCGTGCAATACGGCTGTGCAATACGGAAGTCTGTATTGCACACCAACCTGTTCCAACCGGGACTTTTTTTATGCAATGCGACTGCATAAAGTGCATGGTGTTTACCACCGTTGATAGAAAAGAAAATTAGGTCAGTAGGTGCTTGGGTCATGTAATAAATACAAAACCACATGTATGTTTCAATGAGTCATTTTGTATTCAATGAGTCAGATGTGCGTAGAAAGAAAACGTCTCGACCTTCGGTCTCGACGTTTTCTTCCTACACACATCTGACTCATTGAATACAAAATGACTCATTGAAACATACATGTAGTTTTGTCTATATATTTGCCGAACAGGTGCCCAGGTATTAATTATTATTAATAAATTGGTGCTTAATGCCACTTCAGAAGCTAAGGCTATCGTGGTGATCCTGGTAATTAATAGCGCCCGCTTGTAACGTATACCAGAGTCGGCATACGTAGAGAGGTCGAAAACCTGTGATGTAATATGTACAACATACACATATCCAATAGAATCACAATGGATGATCTCTGGAGAGTAAACACACTTCTGAGGCAACCCACAGGCGACCCTATTCAGGTGTACAATAAATTCCAATAAATAACACTCCCAGACACGTGCAAATATTCGAGAATGCATAGAAAAGTTATATTCGATTTAGGTACAGAAACTTATAAAAACCTGGATTTAGAAATGGAATGAGCTATGATTAACAGACTCGTCACAGACCGCCCCCAAAATAATTAATTGTTTCTAAGGTCCATAACATACAATAATGCGTCTGTCTAATAATACACTTATTATTCACACGAGCATTGAAATCCCGCATGTAATCATCTGAATACCAGTTACTGACTTGACAGCCATACAGGTACACAAAGGCTAGTAATTTATTGATGATGAATCATATGCTCGTATATGACATATAAACAAACAACCACAGGAAACAAACCAACTAAAAAGTGGATGCGCCCATGAGGTCGCCATAGAACATGACCCAGCCGCCAATCGAGAAGTCATGAAATGCATGTACATACTTAAACGCATACAAGATTTACAGGAAGAAAACTACATCTTGCCCAGTAATCACCTCTTAACACATTGGCGATGGGGAGGAGGTGGATTCAAAATTATATCGAACCCCCCTCACCCGCATTACTTGAATTGTTCTTGTGTTAGTCATCAAATAGTATAGGAACGGCAAGGCTCCCACGCATCTGAATGACTCCTTAATGTCACTAAGGGTGGAGAAGGACGTGATGCACAAATACACCGTATTTACAAAACTCACACCAAACCATCTCGGTTTGATGAGAATAACCTCCTCTAACAAATGGTATCATGTCCGATAGGACAATGAACTCAGCCTAGCTGAAGCAGCTAAAGATCTTCCTGTACGTGAAGACCATTAAAAACTGATAACTGAGGCCCTACAAGCTCACTAAGGAGACTTACAATGCTTGCCCTAGCTTATGAGTCTTCATCTTCGTGAAGACAAATATATCGGTGTAAGTTGCGACCCTGAAGGCTCACTTAACAGAGACATACAATTATCGTCGCGCAAGGTAGGGAATGAAGAGCCGCTATATAAACAGCCCTGAATTCCCAAAGAGACCGCACTCCCAAGAGATAATAAATTCAGTTATGCCACTGCATAATACTGAAAAAATCTCGCTCATGATTTTAGCTAGGCTGCTATGGTGTAACAATAAGACTCAAGTCTATGACACCTAGGAAAAACTAACCGAAAAGCACAGTATCTTTTTTGGTTTTATTCCCAAAAGACAGCGGACAGAGCCTAACCCAAGAGACCACTCTTAGCTGCGCAAACTGCAACAGCAAGACCGATCCCGAGGCTGGAGGAGCAGCAGTCTACTGTTTTTTTGGTGCTTGCCGCTCCTGGGATGAAGATCACGAGCTAGATCTTTTCTCTGAACGTTCCATTGATTGATGCCTCGGATCACTAGCTATCAGATGTCTGACTTCACAGACGAAGAATGGCTCCATATTCGAGCAGCTGACTGGATATCTGAAGTCGGGTAGCTAGCCTGTGGATGTGTGAGCTTCAATAACATAGCGGAGGAAGCCATGACTGAAGTGCTCACTCTACCCACGTCTACACTTCCTTTGACTGCAATGGACTACCATGTGTCAAGGCTCCCATGGACGGGGTAACCGCTTCACCGGTCGAGCAAGCTGCTTGCAAGAGATTAAGAACACTAACTAGAGGCCTTATCCCTTGCTTATCATGAGCACTGCAGCTAGCTCTATTTGCTCACAATGCAGCGCGACGATGGTAGCACACTTTGGATGGGTGTCAGAATATCATCACCATGTTCATGTTCCTCTGAAATAGAAACTGAAAAAATGAATTAAAACGCAGTGCGAGGCCCGGTCCATGAACCTCACTGCCAACAACGTTCCGCGACACCCGTCTCCAACGTAAATCATCCCAGTGTACACAAGTAGGACAAGAATCCGCAGGAGTGCCTCGACTAAAGTTGATATCACTCCTACAAATCCACAACATAATATATAACTAGAAACTGTTTTAGCACACTAAAACATATGTCTCCCCTTCCTTTCTATTTAATGCACTGCAAATTATATATACATGAATAATATTGACAATCATGCAAAATATCTAAGGTCTAGGTCAAAAGACAAAAAAGTTCTGGTCCGGGCAAAGTTTCCCTTAAAAATGCACATAAATCTGACCTTCAGGTCAAAGGTCAAGGTCACATAAAGGTCACTATGGTACGCGACACACCGGCTCATGGTGATACATCCACATGCCAAATATCTAAGGTCTAGGTCAAAAGACAAAAAAGTTATGCCCTGGGCAAAGTTTCCCTTAAAAAGCACATAAATCTAACCTTCAGGTCAAAGGTCAAGGTCACATGAAGGTCACTATGGTACGCGACACACCAGCTCATGGTGATACATCCACATGTCAAATATCTAAGGTCTAGGTCAAAATACAAAAACGTTATGCCCCGGACAAAGTTTCCCTTAAAAAGCACATAAATCTGACCTTCAGATCAAAGGTCAAGGTCACATGAAGGTCACTATGGTACGCGACACACCAGCTCATGGTGATACATGCCAAATATCTAAGGTCTAGGTCAAAAGACAAAAAAGTTATGCCCCAGACAAAGTTTCCCTTAAAAAGCACATAAATCTAATCTGACCTTCAGGTCAAAGGTCAAGGTCACTATGGTACGTGACACACCGGCTCATGGTGATACATCCACATGCCAAATATCTAAGGTCTAGGTCAAAAGACAAAAAAGTTATGCCCCGGACAAAGTTTGCATGAGAAGAAGAAGAAGAAGAAGAAGAAGAAGAAGAAGAAGAAGAAAAAGAATATGCACTAAAACAATATGTCTCCCTTTCTGGGAAGGTGAGACATAATTAAGATACAGGAATAATAGCAATCAAAATTAAATTCAAAATATTTTTTGGAAAAATGCCCAAGTTCCCAAAGGGAACATTATGAGCCCAAGGGCATCCCGATAGAGCCCAAGTGTGGACAAAATCCAAATTTTTGAGCTACACTACCGGAATAATAATCAATGTATCCTACAGTAATCCTACAGTAATAGAATATAAAATACTACATATAATGAGGACGTTGTTAATGTAAACAACGTCAATAAAAAAAACAGAAACAAGACATCAGGCACACAAAACGGCCCAAAGTCACTAACCAATTTAAATGCTACCAGATGCCAAGCTAGATCTTCGTACGAAGAAAAAACGATACATAGGATAGAAGATGCAAGACTAAACGACCTAACACCCCTAGGGTGAGGACGTAACCATGGGGATAAACAGAATAAATATTCTGTAATACACGTTAAACTCCCAAGAAATTTAATAAAAAATTTCAATAAAAAATAGCCAAAAAGCTTAAGAGTTTAACAGGAAGGGTTCATGGAACGATAGGGAAGGAATACTTAACAAACAGTGGATTAATCATTAGCAAAAATGATGACGTCAGGCGTATGTCCCGAAATTGGGAAACATGAAATAATTTTATAATTATTATAAAGTTACAGCCCTGAATGTATAAACCACTGTTGTACACTTCCACCAATTCTTGCATTGATTTGTGTCTGATTTTAAAGCACAGGTGTCAGAACATTGTTACTGACTTTAGGGCCAAACAAAGAATGATGTTAGAGCCAATTCCAGTCACTTCCTGATGGCTGCACATGTGTGGAGAGTAAAAGTATGGAGGACCAGATAGGACTTTTAATTTTCAGTTTTGCAAGAAAAATTTTGGGGATTGGGGGGTTCAAAATTTGTGTTTGGCCCTTGATAACTTTGAGTTTGCACCAGCTAGACTGGGTGATTGGTTTATAGAATACAAATATTTAAATGTTGAGTTATTCAAAGAAGTTTTTTGCAAGCGGCATCTTTTTTTTTATATTTATTTACTGTAGTTTTAACAACACTTTCAATGATCAGGACCACCTAACGTAGGACAGTTTCAAGTGTTGAGGAAGTAACACCGCGAACCTTTGAGCAGCTCAAAGACTCCCCAACATAACAACTCTGCACAAGAAGGTTTAGCATTGGTTGAAGACAAGTGACACATGGACGTGCCGATTGCCTCAGCACACAACACCACTGTGCCTCCACATGGGCAATCGGGATGAAGTGTCTTGCCCAATAACACAACGCAGTTACTGTTGGTCAGGGTTGGACAGCAGACCTTTCGGTTTTAAGTTCAATGCTCCAACCACTGAGCCAATGTTCTTCCTACAAATGCCATCTACTCTTGTTAGTTAAATCGTTAACTTCTAACCCGCTGAGAATTTTCAAGATATTTTTCATCAAATCTAGTCATGGCTGCTATTAAGCAGCCATGCCTAGATTTGATAAAAAAAATCATCAAAATTTAACTCAAGGAATCATTCGTGAAAATAGTCATTCAATTTATTGGGGTTAAATTTGATTAGAAGTGCCCAAATTATACTTGTTTCAGTGGGAAGAGGAATTCTGACCTGGGCAGGAATATCCGCCAGCAGCATTTAAGGAGTTAATACAGTATTGAACTCTATACGATACCTCACCTAACAAGAAGACCTGCTCTGCAGTATAGTCTCTCTGTTCGCAGACATCCAGTGCCATCTGTAGAGGATAATAGTTACTACTACGTAAAAATGGAAGTAAAAGGTGTCTGTCAAATTCTGCATATAGTTTGACTTGATGTCCATGATACTTCTGGCCTAGATGAGGATCTTTCTGGAAGAGCTTATCCAAATACTGAAACAAATAACAACTATTTAAATATGTAGCATAAGACTGAAGATTCGATGGAACAAATATGGAAATTTCAAGGAGCAATTTTTTCCGTTATGCAAATAGGACTAGGAATTTATCCAATTGAGTCTTGACAGAGCTCATCGAGTTCTGTGAAACAAGATTGAATTGATTAAATACATAGCTGCTTTATGGAAACATTTTTGGGTTGAAAATTACCAGAACTTTTAAGTAAATCTCTTTCCCCTTTTATCTATTCATCAAAAAAAAATGTAATCCTTGAATGGAATCAGCTCTTAAGGTTCAATACAGTCAGATGGAAAAGGTGGTGGAGAACGTCAAGTATTCACAGATTAAAAAACTGAAACTTAACATTTTCTTTCAAATAAGAATGAATAGAGAATAGATAAGACCATTTTGTTGAAATGAATCTCATATTCTTAGGAGAAACTCATGATTTAAATCTAAAATTACTAACTTAAGTATTTCTGAGCTTCATGTGGTGAAATTGTAGAGCGGAAAGAATACTAAGAAAATTCTCACTCAGGAACATATTTAAATAGAGAGGGGGGGGGGGAGGGGGGGGGGATTTGGGTTAGTCAACAACAACAATAGTCAACAAAGCCATGAAAGTGGCTTCTAGCACTCTACCAGTTAAGAGGCTTTTATCTAGAATTCTGCTTTGTTCTTTCTGAATTCAAAAATGAAAATGCAAAAGAAAGGTCCTTAACAACAGGGGGTGTACTTAGAATTGGAATCATGATGGGTAAAAACATTCTTACTCAGTTTTTTCGAAATAATACTAGAGGTGTGAGTGTCTCAGATGGGCCTGTCCATACCCCCACCGCCATTATTATAAGATGAAAAGGGACATAACTCTGGAATAAAAGTCTGATCGAAACTTTAATCACAGGTGCATAGGTGTCGTAGTGAACATGATATGCATACAAAGTTTCAAAGGAATTGACCCATAAACATCTGAGAAAATCTCCAGCCAAAATTCAGGCATTCTAAGTCAAAATGAGGCACATCTCTGGAAAAAAGCAATGTCCGATCAAAACTATAATTGCAGGTGTACAGGTTCTCATGGTAGTGAACATCCATACAAAGTTTCAAAGGAATCGACCTGCAGGTATACAGGTTCCCATGGTAGTGAACATCCATGCCAAGTTTCAAAGGAAATGATCCATAACCATTTGAGAAAATCTTCAGACAAAATTCAGGCATTCTAAGATGAAATGGGGCATAACTTTGGGGAAAAATCCAATCAAAACTACAATCACAGGTGCATAGGTTCCCATGGTAGTGAACATACATACCAAGTTTCAAAGGAATCAACTCATAAACATCTGAGAAATCTCCAGACAAAATTCTAGGCCTGCTATTTCACGTCGAAAAGAGGCATGATCCCCCCACCCCCCACACCTGAAAATTGTTTGAATTGAATCACTGAATCACAATGAATGATAAAAGGAATCTAACTTTCAAGTAGGTAATGAGGTGAAAAAATTCTGGAGGGGAGGGGGGAGATAATCAGTGGGAGGAAGGTAAACTAAATAAAACCATGTCTGAGAACACCTCCTGACAAAATTACGTTTGTGGACGGAGGGACAGATGGATGGATGGATGGATGGATGGATGGACAAGGTGATTCCAGTATACCCCCCCCCCCCCCAATATACACACACAACATGCGGGGGGTGGGGGGGGGGGGAATTAATAATAATTATTGCATGGCATGCCACTGACTTTGCTAAAATAGTGGTCCTAGAGAAAAAATAGTCCACCTGCCTCCAGTGCATTGACTATTCTTTCACGAACGTGGACTATTCTTTCTCAAGGATCACTATTTTGGCACAGTCAACTCCAAGCCATACAAGATTCATAATATAATGGTACCAGCATTGTGTGAATGGATATAGTACATCCCTATTATCCCTATGGGAGGCCATGAAGGGATACAGGCCCTTCCACACCAAATCCTATTCACTCAAGCCTAAAAAACCCTATCACAAAAGAACACTGAGTATACATGACAGGGTTGCAGGAGTACAACTGCCAAAATAGGAGTTTAAACGTGGGCAATAGATGCCAGATAATATTCCTTCTTTTAAGTTCACAAGCAAAAGTATGTGGAGTACTTTGTGAGGGCAAGCAGGCAATTCTACTCATTCAAACCTTGGGGAATGTGGTGTCTCAGAGGTTAGAGCATTGGATATTAGGCAAAAATGTCGACAGTTTGCTCCTGACCAGTAGTAACTGCATAGCATTCTTGGGCAGGACACTTAACCCTGATTGCCCATGTGGGGGCATGGTGGCACTTTTACTTCTCATTCCAATAACTGCTATAAACTTGTTACGATCTTCATATGTACTCTTGAAGCTGTGCTGAGAATGCATTTATAATTTCATACCATCCACTAACACTGAAAATTAGTGTTAACAAAATAAAACCAATTAAAGGCTGTCAAGTTAACTCCTTGCACACTGTTGTCAAAATATGAAATTTCAGGCAGCCATTTTCCCCATAATACAATATGGAATTTAACCAATTCAAGCCTGCTTAACAGAGTTCAATGAGTGTTGTCAAAGAAGATTGAACTGATAAATTTCTAGAGGCTTTATGGGAAAAATTTAAGGTTGGAAATATTGATATACCAAGATTTGTCTGCAGCAGGTTAATCTGAGAAAATTTTACAGGCCTGTATAAATTAGAAACTGAAGCAAATGGGAAAAAGATTACTTTGACCTTTTAAGAAGACGCACATTTTCAGATTTTCTTTGAGACAAAAGGCAAGGCAATATGATGTTTATGAGAATTTGTATATTTCGGGTGTTTCCTTAATTAACCCTCAGCACACAGATGTGCATGCATGTAATATATCATCAAGGTCTGACCCCCATCAGCCACGCTATGGACTAGTACAGACAAAAAATTGTTATTCTAAACATAGAAAAAGGCACAAAACTCTTGGGTGAAAGGCGCAGAGACCATAACTTGATATGTATCAGAACGAGCATGTCATGCTGGACATGCATGTAAGAGTTCATCAAAGTCTACCCACTATAAGCCAAGTTACAGACTTGTTTGGACAAAAATTGTGTTTTTTCTTAATGGAAATGGAGACAGATCTCATGAGTGGAAGGTGCCTACAACATAACTTGAATGTGACTGAAGGTCATCATATACATCATATACAGACAGATAGGTGGATGGACAAGCAAAAGGGCACAGGGAGAGACAGATGCAATCAAGTATACCGCACTTTTTAAAAAGTGGGGTGTAATTATTGAAATATGCAGCTTTTGTCAAACAAGATTGACTTGGTGAAATTCCTAGTTGCATTATGGGAAATATTTGGTCCTTGAAATTCTTGTATTTTTAAATTAGAGTGCCGAGAGTTAAGCCATTGGTACACTTTGATGTTATACTCCGTTAGAAAGGATTTGGTCAATTTCACTGCAACAATAAAAAAATCACTAAGTTTTATTGCATTCATAAAATAGATCATTCTTCTGGAAAAGTTAACATATAAAAACCAAGGGCAATGCAAGTAAACTTTTTTGCTCTTTCTATGAGGTCTAGTAATCTAGACGGACAAAAAAAATCCATTACACATTTAACACTTTAACTAATGAATCAGCTGCATTTACCTGCATTATTTACAATTTTTTTTTTCAAATTCAAGAAAACTACATCATATGAATCCTCATTGGAATGAGCTCAATGAGCTCACGTATGGTTTTGTTGAAATTTTTTTAAAAAACTCTGAAAAAAAAATAACAAATTTTGATACTGTGTGCATTGGGTAAAGGTTTAAACCTATTTCTTTTGATGAGAACAAAAGGCAGACATAACGGTTATTTTCCTAATTGTGCAGGATTATTTGTAGACACAAGTGAACTGACTTTAACCAACCACAGCCAATACAATGATGCTGCCTGAAAACGTTGCATAATTTCTTTCTAAAAGCTTAAAATTAGGCACATGAGAAAATAGTGTAGCATGTAATAACTTTTTACCCACTCCAAGGATATTTGTTTGTTTATTGGGGTTTAATGACACTTTCAACAGCCAGGGTCATATAAGGTTGAGCGGTTTTACATGTGGAGGATGATAGCATATCCAGAGAGAACCATCAAGCACCAGTGAGCAACTGTTAAGACCCTCCAACATTCTAAACAAGCAAATTAGCAGCAGTTCCAGGCAAAAGCACAAAGTGCAGTACGATTTAGTACACAGTGCCACCATGATGTCATATAGACTTGATTAAGTGTCTTGCTTAAGGCACAATGCAGATGGTGCAGGTCAGAATCAAACCACCAACCTTTTGGTTTAAAGACCAATGCTCTAACCAATGGGGTACCCTTCTCCCCAAAACACTGCGATGACCGACATTAACCCTTTGAACCTTAGCAGCCCTTTTTCCAGCCAGGAACATGATACGTCATAATGTCATTATTTTGGATGGTTGTTCAGTGCATGTGTGGGGTAGACCAATCAATATTTTCAACATGCAGTCCCGAGGCTGCATGTTGAAAATATTGATTGGTCTACCCCAAATAATGAATATGGACTCTTCAAATTGCTGTCATTGAACTGGTATGGAAGATACCACTAGAGTTCAAAGGGTTAATGTATCAACAGATCAAAAGAGGAAAATTAGTTATGTTTCTTTGAAAAAAACATTCTGGTTGTTTTCAGTTGTGGATGGAAATACAAAAAGTTTAATGTACGAACCACATGAAGAAATTCTGGCTTTTCATCTAACTGCTGTACGACTTTTTCAATCTGAAAGTTTACAAGAAAAATAACAATTTAATGTGTCCAAGAGACACACAGATTACTGTTAACCCTTTACTGTTAACCCTTTACCCAACACAAGCTAAACATGGTAAGACCAGTGATACCTTGCTCATGATACTGATCCTCAGGAAGCTCTCTTAGAGAGCTCCCCAAGGATGAGTGTCAAGTGTGGATATTATCTCAGAAGATAAAAAAGTGCACTTTATGAAACATAAATACACAAATGTCACAGTCAAAAGTGAACAATTTCACGAAATTAAGCTAGGAAATTATCTGATTCTATTTTACATGGATTTTCTAGGACTTTTACTGAAAAGTCCCAGTTTTAAAGCCCTTTCCTAAGTCTGTCATTTTAGTTGGAAAATTCAAGCACTTTTAACTCTTTACCCAACGAACAGGCGATCAAAATTGATTATTTTAATTAATGATTTTTAAAACATTTTTAAAAAAATGCAACAAAACCATAGCATGTGACCCCTAATTGGAACGAGCCCAACGAGCTTGTTCCAATGAGGGGGTCACATGATAAGGTTTTGTTGACATTTTTGAAAAAGTTAAAAAATTTATAGTAATTTATATATTTTTTATACTTACCAATGACCCAGACATAGCTGGTGCTAACTCTTAAAAATCTAGGGCCAAACAAATTTTGCCCCCCAATCCCCAAAATTTGCATCTAAAACCAAAGAAATCATGTCCTGAATGGCCCTCCATACTTCGCCTCTACTGCGCATGCGCAGTGTCAAGGACGTCCCGAAATTGGCGCCATTAATCATTCTTACAATCAGTGCCTGGTAAGCGCTATGTACTCAGCGGGGAGGTATGAGTTCCCAACTCCTGGGAGGGCCATCCCTGTCTGGGTCATTGGTAAGTATAAAAAATATATAAATTACTATAAATTTTTTAACATTTTTATACTGTACCAATGACCCAGACATAGCTGAATAGTAAAAAGGCTGGAGGGCCTAGGACATAGAGGAAAATCCAATAAGCTCAACTATATAAAATAGAGTCATCCCCTCGAGGAGAAAAGGAGAATTAGGCTTTACATGTATCTTTCTTATTTATGATAAAGTAGAAAGACACAACACCTTCCATAATTGAGCATCATAACATTCATGTTCTCTATTATCATCCAGTATAATCCTTATACTAATTATTTTTAAACTAAGCCAATAAATAAAGTTAGTCCAGAGAATTGAGACTCTTTTTTTAAAAGTGTTCGAGGATTGTATAATAACGCCCGTTTGACATGTGACATATTCAAATGCTATACTTTAAAACTATGACATGAATGAATTTTTAAACATAAACTTTTCACTTTAAAACCATCCCAGTAACAGCTCAGAATTACTGACTCCGGAGGAGGTATCCCCTTGTTTTCATTTATAAAACAGGTGACCCAAGGGAACACCCTCCCCCCCCTTCCCCTTGCCCTGGGTCAAATAGCCCAGAGCGAAGAGGGCAGCAGGACGGAGTCACTGCTGGAACAGAAAGCCTACATAACTGTAGTTGCAACTGTTAAGTGAACGACATTCTGAGCAGCAGATAATGGACCTAAACAATGCAGGCCTCCAGAAATGGACTCAATATTTCTGAGATAAAAATTCGTGAATGTGGATGGCTGAGACCAATATGCAGACTTATTAAATCTGTAATAGCAACACTATTTGCGTAAGCCCAAGATGTAGAAAGAGCTCTTACTTCATTAGCCGAAATCTTAAGCACAGACTGCTGAGTTAAAGATAGATAATCATAAGCAGTACCGATAGTTAATTGAATCCATTAGCAATAGAATGGACGGTAATGTCCTTTCAATTAGGCATCTGAGACAGAAGAAGTTTACGTCCATACAGATAAACTGAGATCTGTTTATAAATACATAAAGCTCTAACCGGACAGAGTAAAGGCCTATACCCATTCGAAGACGGAAGGACCTTAATAACAATAGGTTCCGGATATTATTAGGAGCCTGATTCTTAATCAAAAATCCAACATTAGTAGTAAAGGTAATAGTGTTCCCGATACTACGAAAGTGAGAATCATCCACCGATAGTGCATGAAGCTCACTGACTCTTTAGCAGAAGAGAAGACTAAGAGAATTACTGTCTTAAAAGGCCAGAATTTGAAATCTACTGTCTCAAGAGGCTCAAATGGTTACTTTAGGCCAAATAAAAAAAATAAATTGATTCTCAGGCAATTTTTTTTTCAAATCAGTGAGGGAGGGAGGATTTTATTTTTATTTATTTTTTTTAAATTTTTTTTTTTTTCCTGTAAATAGTTGAGTATACTCAGTAAATCTTTTTGCTGTCTTTCCACTTGAAAAATAGAAAAGGTTGTATTTTAGTGTAATTATAGTATACCTTTTATAACTAACTGCCGTAACAACAGCTAAAAGGATTTGTATTTTATTGTTCTTTTAATGGTATAGATCTGTCAAACATTATGATCCATTAGAATAGTCCCCAGTAACCAATGCTTGGGGGTAGGAGTCCTTTAAAATGGGAAACATGGCTCTAAATGATTGGTTAAACTTGAGTTTATATCGGTGTTGTGGCCATTATTAGCCATTGTGCAGAAATATATGACCTTAAACACCAGCAAATAAATAAATAATTAAATCATGATCCAGTATATCAGAATTTGCCTTGTTACAGTTTATGGGAGAGTGCCTCTGGGCACTCTCCCATAAACTGCAACAAGAAAAAAAAATTTACTGCAAACACAGGCTAAATAATTATATGTCGAGAAATGTGAAAAAATGACCATTCCATGTTTTGACAAATTCTTAAAAAAACATTACATAATAAAAATGTCTAACGAGGAGGTTCAAATCCAACGAGGGAGGGCCTGAGAATCAAAACATTATTTTTTTTTAGCCTTAGTTTAATAAGAACCCAAGCTAAATTCTGTATAGGAATTAATCTAAGGATTCTAGGTCTATTTATCGAAAAGTTTCTAACTAACTTAGATAAAGAGACAATAGACTCAATTGTAAACTATCATGGTGTGCATAGGTATCAGATAACATAGACCTATAACCTTAAAAGTAACAGGCTGCAGTTGATCTCGTCAAACAAGTATACTAGAAAGTTGCAATGTCTGGTATGGAGGGATCAAAAATATCAACATAATGATCCATACACCAACGACGGAAGACCCTCCACTTCAGCCGCTTAATATAGCGAAGGGGAGGTCCTCCTACAATTAGAAATCGCGTCCACTGCTCGTCCTGTACAATGCTTGCCATGCAAGAAGGACGGCACAACGGAATACGTGAAGGTTGAGACCTTGCGGGTTGTGATGAAGTTGACACGATTTCCCCAGCGAAAGACGATCCTCTCGTGGAGGAAGTTTTCGCGGTAAGTCCCACAGCAGACACCTGAGTAAATCTATGTACGGTCTCTGTGGAGACAGAGATGCTACCAACAGAAATTGTATTGTGAATGTTTTATCTTAGCAATATTGCTGAATCAACAGCGCTAGAGGACATGCATATCCTATCATTCCGTCCTACTAGATCGATAGAGCGTTAACTACATATGCTCGGGGATCCGGACATGGTGACACATACGTCTGCAATAGATTGTTGAGTTGTGTCGCAAATAAGTCTATCATTGGCCGCTCCCATTGGTAGCAAATCTGATTGAATACCTGTTTGTTGAGAGTCCATTCTGACGGCAACAAGCGACCCTTACGTGAAAGGGAGTCTGCTAATACAATCAGACGACCCGGAATATGACGGACCGAAACAGAACTTGGTGTACTATAACAAATGGAAGGATTCTTTCCGTTAAATTGAATAACGGAATCGAATGAGTGCCTCCCTGGTTCCGGATATACGCAACTACTGTCGTATTATCGGACAGGATTTGGACATGCGTTTCTGAATAATGTTCGTCCAATGACGTAGTGCAAGCCAAAATAACATCATTTCTTGGAAGTTAAGTTCTTGCCTAGAAAACTGCGGAACCCAAAGACCCTGGCACTTCGAATCCGTTGGAATCAATGTTGTATCCCAACCTGTTTGACTGGCATCCGTCATAATCGTAAAACTCGGGTCCGGCAACTGCAGTGGAACTCTCTGAGTCAACCACCGAATGTTTGCCCAAGTCTGAATCTCTTGTTACACTTGATTGACAAGAGAACGTCTATATTGAGCAATTCATAGATTGCTGAAAGGTTGCCGTCGAAGAGAAGCTTCTCCGAGACCGAAGCGACTCTGAGAGAGTTCTTCACCTTACTATCCACGCGCATGGATATAGCTAGAGCTGCGTCAAGTCTAACCAACTCCAGGTTTGCCACTGAAGGGCGGAGTTATACGTGAAAAAACTACTGCCCTTGAAAGAAATCTCATTGAGGATCACACCCCGGAATTCTTTCTCTTGAATACGTAATGATAACGCCTCAGTAAGGTGGTTACGTATGATAAAGCGTCTAAGTTAAGTCGGTTAGACATGATTGTCGTTTCCAACGTCATGGTTGGAATTGACATAGACGGCGATAAAGACAATTCCCAGTCTTCAGCCTCATCGTCTAGACGCAGAGGAACTCTCAGAATGCCCCGTCCTGCCATTTCAAATTTATTCCTAGAATTGATGAAAGGCAGATTAGAGCATTTGCGGACAAGAAACTAGACTAGCCTGTTTGGTAGCAAGCTTATATATAGCGTCATTCAATAATTCGAATGTTCTAGTGACATTATTGGACTGTGTCGGCAACTCAGGGATGATGTCCCTGAACCGATCAAAAACTCTGTGTCCAATGACGCTATTAGACTCTTATCCAGCATTGCAGCATTCTAGTCCGATGGAACAACCTCTGGAAGATAATGCCGGAAGAAATGTATGGCAACTTCTGTTGTTCCAAAAGGGAAAGCTCGAAATCGACCGAATCCCTTTCGCCATCCTGTCGGACCCTATGAAGTGCTCGGTCGTCCGTACCTGATGCTTCAGCAGAGCGAACCGACCCAGCATCGTCGGATTATTCCTGATCCAACAGAGATTCTGTCGTTTGCTGGGATGCTGCGATCAGCTGTGCTATTTTGGATAGCACGTCCGTCACTGAGGCCTGTGGAGAAGCGGTCTTACGTTGCTTTGCCACTGGAAGCTCCGTGTACGTTACGCCGTGCATACTTCAATTATGCGAGCAACCGGAGTGTACAGGCCTCGTGTCCCTAGGCTACCGGATGGCGTGACCTGTTCGCCGTGGAATTCCTGAATGACGAAGCTGGCAGGATACTCGAGGTCACGTAGCCAAGGTGCGGTCGTGTGCGCTGCCGTGAGGATGAGGAAGCATTATTGACAGTCTCTCGGACTGTCTATATAACGGAGCGTCACGAGCGGCGGACATATGCTCCGAATGCGAAACGTTTGTACAACATCCGGTCCCAGATGTTGTTGTACGAGAGAGAGACCTCTCTCGCTCGCAGCCCGGACGGACCTGGACGAGCTAGGAACCGGACTAACAGGCTTCCTCCGAACTCTCCTCTGCTCCGTCGTCACTGGGCGTGTACTATTGTCTATTATAGTGCTCGCATCACCCAAATCTCCTTCCTGGACCGCAACGGACGAACCCGGCTGCCGAACCATTCGATGACTGGACGCCACACCGGGTGAGCTAGCGAATGTCAATGCCGTCGATCCTACTAGGGACCTCTTAGGCGATTGACGTATTACCATGAGCACTTATTGCCGCTAGCTCTTCATTTAACTATGACGACAGAGGCACACTTTGAAAGACATCACAGTAACTTTTGCGAACAAGAAACCAGACTTGCTTGTTAATAGCAAGCCTATATATATATAGCGTCGTTCAATAATTCGAAAGTTCCTGTGACATTATTGGACTGTGTCGGAAATTGAGGGACGATGTCCCTGAACCGATCAAAACATTCTTGTGTCCACCGACGCTATCAGTCTCTTATCCGGCATCGCAGCATTCTGGTCCAACGAAACAACCTCTAGAAGATAAAGTCGGATGACATGTACAGCCAGCTTATGTTGTTCCGAAAGGGAAAGCTCAAAATCCTCCGAATCCCTTTCGCCATCCTGTCGGACCCTATGAAGTTTTTGGACGTCCGTACCTGATGCTTCAGCGGAGCGTACCGACCCAGCGTCGTCGGATATTACATGATGCGACAGAGATTCTGTCGTTGCTGGGATGCTGTGATAAGTTGTGCTATTTGGGATAGCACGTCTGTCACTGAGGCCTGTGGAGTAGCGGTCTTACGATGCTTTGCCGCTGGAAGCTCCGTGTACGTTGACTCCTGCATACTTTTCTTATGCGAACGTCCGGAGTCTACAGGCCTCGTGTCCCTGGCTACCGGATGGCATGACCTGGTCGCCGTGGATTCTCTGATTGGCGAAGTTGACTGGATATCCGAGGTCACGTAGCCAAGGTGCGGTCGTGTGTGCTGCCAAGAGGATGAGGAAGCCTTATTGACAGTCTCTCCGGACTGTCTATATAACGGAGCGTCCTGAGCGGCGGACGTATGCTCCGAATGCGAAACATTTGTACCACAACATCCGGGGCCAGATGTTGTTGTACGAGGGAGGGGCCTCTCTCGCTCGCAGCCCAGATGGACCTGGACGAGCTAGGAACCGGACTAATAGGCTTCCACCGTTCGCTCCTCTGATCCGCCATCACTGGGTGTGCACTTGGTTGATTTATAGTGCTCGCATCACCCAAAACTCCTTCTGGACCACAACGGACGAACCCGGCTGCCGAACCATTCGATGAATGGACGCTACACCGGGCGTGCTAGCGGACGTCAAAGGCCGTCGATCCTACTAGGGACCTCTTAGGCAATTGACGTATTTCCATGAGCACTTTGCCGCTAGCTCTTCATTAATTGTGACGACGGAGGCACACTTTTGGAAGACATCACAGATACATCACCCTGTTCTTGATCGTCTGAAATAGAGATTGATAAACTAGAGTGACCCTGCGGGGAAAGGACCGGCATGGCCATTTCCCCGCTAACATACCGTGACACACGCTTCCCATGTTGTCATCGAAATTAACACATACTGAACAGGAGTTAGTGCGAGTACACTGACTACATTTATACAATGATTATGAAAGTCAGAGGAAGACTTCCTCTTATTACAATTGATCAAAATCCTTTCAATGTGAAAAGAAAACAAAGTCCTGGTACTCGCACCAACCCCTGACAATCAAAATACATAATAATAATATGATCCATTGACATAGAAAAAATAATTGAAATCAAAATATTTTTTCAGAACAGCCCAAGTTTCTGAAAAGTAACGTTGAGCCCCAATGGATCCCAAGCCTAAGTGTGGACAAAAAATTTTAAAAAAATTTTAAACAATTTATGCAACACTTACGAACAATAATAATGTATCTAGTTATGATTAAATTAACATCAAGATATTCACACAGAGGGCTGTTGTAAATGTAAACAATGAGTGTAAAAACACTAAAATAAGACTCCAGGCACCCAGGCCCGAAATCAGTTACCAAAATACACTATCTGATGCAAAACAGAGACTTCCAGGGAAGAAACTGCAGAACATCAGATGGTAGATGCAGAACACAATGCCTAACCACCCATAGGTGAAGACGTAAACATGGGGAAAAGAACAGAATTCATTCTGTTATTCAGCTAAAACTCCCAAGAAATTTTAGTAATAATAATTACAGAAACTATGCCAAAAGCATGGGAGAATAGCAAGAGGGAACTTAAAGGAAAGGGAGAGAGGAAAACACTGAAAAGTTAAAAAATTTATAGTAATTTATATATTTTTTATACTTACCAATGACCCAGACATAGCTGGTGCTAACTCTTAAAATATAGGGCCAAACACAAATTTTGCCCCCCAATCCCCAAAATTTGCATCTAAAACTAAAGAAAACATGTCCTGAAAGGCCCTCCACACTTCGCCCCTACTGCGCATGCGCAGTGTCAAGGACGTTCCGAAATTGGCGCCATTTATCATTCTAATAACCAGTGCCTGGAAGCGCTATGTACTCAGCGGGGAGGCAAGAGTTCCCAACTCCTGGGAGGGCCATCCCCGTCTGGGTCATTGGTAAGTATAAAAAATATATAAATTACTATAAATTTTTTAACATTTTTATACTGTACCAATGACCCAGACATAGCTGAATAGTAAAAAGGCTGGAGGGCCAAGGACATAGAGCAAAATGGAATACGCTCAATAAAATAAAATAGAGTCATCCCCTGAAGGGAAAAGAAGTAATAGGCCTTACATGTATCTTTCTTATTTATGATAAATTAGAAAGATACAACACCTTCCAAAAATTGAGCTTCATACATCCATGTACTCTATTAATATCCAATAATCCTTATACTAATAATTTTTAAAGTAAGCCAATAATAAAGTAAGTCTAGAGAATAGAGACTCTTATACTCCTAAAAGTGTGTGAGAATTGCATAATCATGTCCGTTGACATATGCAATATTCAAAAGCTATACTTTAAAAACTAAGACTTGAATGAATTTTATAACTTAAACTTCTCACTAAACAACCATCCCAATAACAGCTCAGAATTACTAACTCCGGAGGAGGTATCCCCTTGTTTTCATAGTAAAAACAGGTGACCCAAGGGAACACCCTCCCCCCCCCCCTTTTTCTTGCCCTGGGTCAAATAGCCCAGAGCGAAGAGGGCAGCCGAACGGAGACACTGCCGAAACAGACAGCCTACCTAGCTATAGTAGCAACTGTTAAGTGAATGACATTCTGAGCAGTAGATAATAGACCTAACAATAGACGCCTCCAGAAATGGACTCGATATTTCTGAGATAAAATTCATGAATGGATGGCTGAGCGCAATGAGCAGCCTTCAAAAATCTATAATAGCAACACTATTAATGTAAGCCCAAGAAGTAGAAGAACTCTTACTTCATGAGCCGAAATCTTAAGCACAACTGCTAAGCCAATGATATACCATAAGCAGTACGCTAGTTAATAGAATCCATTAACAATAAAATGGAGCGTAACGTCCTTCTACTAGACATCAAAGACAGAAGAAGCTTACGCCCTTGTAATAAACAGATATCTGTTTATAAATACATAAACTGTACCCGGAAAGAGTAAAGGCCTATGCCCATACGAAGACGGAAGGACCTTAAAATAATAGGTTCCGGATAATAGGAGCCTAACTCTTATGCAACAATCCAACCTAAATAGTAACGGAAGTATTGATTCCGAAACTATGAAAGTGAAAATCATCCATCGATAGTGCATGAAACTCACTGACTCTACAGTAAAAGAGAAATCAACAGAATTACTGTCTAAAAGGTCAGAATTTGAAAACTACTGTTTCCAGAGGCTCAAATGATTACTTAGCTAAATAAGAACCTGAAGTTAAAATCCGTATAGGAATTTAATCTAAAGATTCTAAGTCTATTTATCAAAAAGTTACTAACTGACTTAGATAAAGAGACAAAAGACTCAATTGTAAACTATCGTAGAGTGCATAGGTATGAGGTAACATAAACCTATAACCTAAATAACAACAGGCTGCAGTAGATCTTGTGAAACAAGTATACTAAAAAATAGCAATGAGTAGTATGGAGGGATCAACCATATGAACATAATGATCCCTACACCACGACGGAAGAGCCTCCACTTTAGTCGCATAGAATAGCGAAGAAGAGGATCTCCTATAGTAAGAAATCGCGTCCAAAGCTCGTCCAGTACAGTGCTTACAATGCAATACGGACCACACAACGGAATACATGAAGGTTGCGACCTTGCTGGTTGTGATAAAGATGACACGATTTACCCAGTGAAAAAAGATCCTCACATAGAGGAAGATTTCACGTTAAGATCCACAGTAGACAAGAGAGTAAATTACTCATGATCTCTGTGAAGATAGAGATGCTATCAACAGAAATGTATTGTGGTTGTTTATCTTAGCAATACCTGCTAAAACAACAGCGCCGGAGGATACGCGTATCCTATCATTCCGTCCTATAGATCAATAGAGCGTTAACAGTATTAGCTCAGAGATCTGGACAAGCCAACACATACGTCTGCAACTGATTAGCAAGCTGTGTCATAAATAAAACATCATTGGGCGCTCCCATAGATAGCAAATCTGATTGAATACTTGTTTGTTGAGAGTCCATTCTGACAGCAACAAGCGACCCGTAAGAGAACGGGAGTGCGATAAAACAATCAGACGACCCAGAATATGACGGATCAAAACTGAACTTGGTGTACTATAACCAACAGACGGATTCTTTCCATTAAATTGAATAACGGAAACGAAAGAGTGCCTCCCTGGTTCCGGAGATACGCCACTACTGTCGAATTAAAGGACAGGAATTTGGGCATGCGTTTCTGAATAATGTTCATGCAATGACATAAAGCAAGCCTAAAAAACATTATTCCGCAGAAGTTAAACTGATAGCTAAAAGACTGCGGAACCCAAAGACCCTGGCACTTCGAATCCGTAGGGATCAGTATATATCCCAATCTGTTTGACTGGCAACCGTCATAACAGCCACACTCGGGTCCGGCAACTGCGGCGGCACTCTCTGAGTCAACCACCGAATGTTTGCCCCAGTCTGAATCTCTTGTAACACTAGATAGACAAGAGAATGTATAAATCAAGCAATTCATGGATTGCCGGAAAGTTGCCGTCGAAGAGAAGCTCCTCCGAGAACGAAGCGACTCTGAGAGAGTTCTTAACCTACTATCCACGCGTGGATGTAGCTAGGGCTGCATCACGTCTAACCAACTCCAATCAGCCACTGAAGGGCGGAGTTATACGTGAACAAACTACTGCCCTCAAAAGAAATTACATTGAGAATAATATCCCGTAAATCTTTTCTTGAAGACGTAATGATAACGCCTCAGTAAGGCGGATTACGTATAATAAAGCGTCTAAGTTAAGTCTACTATACATAATGTCGTTCCCAACATTGAAATTGGAAAAGACATAAACGGCGAAAAAGAATATATGCAGTCTTTAATCACACCGTCTAGACGCATATGAACTCTCGGTATGCCCTGCTCTGCCAAAATAAACTATATGTAAAAAAGATAAAATGGCAGAAATGAGCCACGCGGACAAGAAACTAAAGTATCATGCTTAGTAGCAGGCTTGTATATATATATAAATATATAGCGTCGAAAAATAAAACACATGTTGTAATGACAATATTGGACTGCTTCGGTAAGTCAGGGACAAAGTCCCTGTACCGATCGAAAAATCCGAGTCCAATGACGCTATAAGTCTCTTATCCAAGATCGCAGCAATGAAGTCCGAAAAATAATCACTGGAAGAAATGCCAGAAGATATGAAAGGCATCTTCCGATACTACTAAAGGGAAAACTCGAGATCTTTCGAATCCCTTTCGCCATCCTGTCGGACCCTATAAAGCGTTCGGTCGTCCGTAGCTTGATGCAACCGCGGACCGCACCGACCCAGCGCCGTCGGATAATTCCTGATTCGACCGAGAAACCGTCAATTGCTGGGATGCTGCGAAACAACTGTGCTAACTCGGATAGCACGTCCGTCACTGAGGCCTGAGGAGCAGCGGTCTTACGATGCATTGCCGCAGGAAGCTCCGAGATCGTTACCCCGTGCATACTTCCAATATGCGAGCGAACGGAGTGTATAGGCCTCGTGTCCCTTGGCTACCGGATGGCGCGACCTATTCGCTGTGGAATCACTGAATGCCGAAACTGATCGGATACTCGAGGTCACGTAGCCAATGTGCGGTCGTGTGCCCTGCTGTGAGGATGAGGAAGCATTAAAGACAGTCTCTCGGACTGTCAATATAACGGAGCGTCCCGAGCAACGGACATATGCTCCGAATGTAAAATATCTGAACCACAACATGCGGTCCCCTATGTTGTTGGCTTCCTCCGATCTGTCCTCAATCTGCCGTCACTGGGTGAGTACTAAAGTAATTAAAGTGCTCGCATCACCCAAATCTCCTTCCTAGACCGCAACGGACGAACCCGGCAGCCGAACCATTCGATGAATGTACGCTACACCGGGTGAGCTAGCGAATGTCACTCCGTAAGCGATAGACATATTCCATGAGCACTTATTGCCGCTAACTCCTCATTAACTATGACGACAGAGGCACACTTTTGAAAGACATCTCCATAACTCTTCGAACAAGAAACCAGAAATGCTTGGATAGCAAGCATAAAATAATATATATAGCGTCGTTCAATAATTCGAAAGTTTGTGTGACATTATTGGACTATGTCGGAACTGAGGGACGATGTCCCTGAACCGAACCAAAAAATTTCTAAGTCCACCGACGCTATCAGTTTCTTATCCGGCATCGCAGCATATGTTGTTCCGAAAGGGAAAGCTTGAAATCCACCGAATCCCTTTCGGTATCCCGTCGGACCGGATGAAACTTTCGGACGTCCGTACCCGCTTCCGCGGAGCGTCCTGACCCAGCATCGTCGGATAAAATATATGCGACAGATTCAGTTGATGCTGGGATGCTGCGATAAACTGTGCTATTAAGGAAAGCACATCCGTTCCCGAGGCCTGTGCAGTAGCGGACTTACGATGCATTGCCGCTGGAAGCTCCGTGTACGTTGACTCCCGCACACTTCCTATGCGAACGTCCGGAGTCTGCAGGCCTCGAGTCCCCGGCTACCGACCCAGCGCTGTCGGATAATTCTCGATCCGACACCGTTTCTGTCGGCTGCTGGGATGCTGCGATAAGCTGTGCTATGTGCACAAGAATGTCCGGCGTCGAGACCTGCGGAGGCGCAGTCTATCGCTGCTTCGCCGAGGGCAGCTCCGCATTAGATGGCTCCCGCATACTTTTCCTATGCGAACGTCCGGAGTCCATCGGTCTCGAATCCCTGGCTGCCGGATGGTGTGACCTGGTCGCCGAAGAATCCTTGATCGGCAAAGCTGGTAATATATCGGCGGTCACGCAGCCAAGGTGCGGTCGTGTGCGCTGACGAGAAGAGGAAGCCTTAGCAGTCTCAGCGGACTGCCTATACAACGGAGCGTCCCGAGCGACGGACGTATGCTCCGCTAACGACACATTTGTACCACAACATCTGGGGCCAGATGTTGTTGAACGAGAGAGGGGCCTCTCTCGCTTGCCGTCCGGATGGACCGGAACGAGCTATGAACCGGACTAAAAGGCTTCCTCCGTTCTCCCTCCGATCCGCCGTCACTGGGTGTGCATTAAGTTAATTTTATAGTGCTCGCATCACCCCAAAATTCCTTCTAGACCGCAACGGACGAACCCGGCTGCCGAACCATTCGGTGAATGGATGCTACACCGGGCGAGCTAGCGGACGTCAAAGGCCGTCGAACCTACTAGGGTCCTCTTAGGCAATTGGCGTATTACATGAGCACTTTTCCGCTAGCCCTTCATTAATTGTGACGACGGAGGCACACTGTTGGAAGACATCACAGATACATCACCCTAATCTTGATCGTCTGAAATAGAAATTGATAAAGTAGAGTGACCCTGCGGGGAAAGGACCGGAGTGTCCAAATCCCCAACAACATACCGTGACATACGCTTCCCATATTGTCATCGAAATCATACGATACAGAACAGGAGTTAATGCGAGTACACTGACCACATATAGAATGATAATAAGGTCAGAGGAAGACTTCCTCTTAAAACAATTGATCAATATCCTTTCAATGTGAAAAGAAAACAAGTCCTGGTACTCGCACTAACCCCTGGCAATCAAAATACATAATAATAATATGATCCATTAATATAGAAAAAATAATTGAAATCAAAATATTTTGAAAAAATATTTTTTCAGAACAGCCCAAGTTTCTGAAAAGTAACGTTGAGCCCCAATGGATCCCAAGCCTAAGTGTGGACAAAAATTTTAAAAATATTTTAAACAATTTATTCAACACTTACGAACAATAATAATGTATCTAGTTATGATTAAAATAACATAAAGATATTATTATTTAGAAATCCCCCCCTCACACAGAGGGCTGTTGTAAATGTAAACAATGAGTGTAAAAACACTAAAATAAGACTCCAGGCACCCAGGCCCGAAATCAGTTACCAAAAAAAACACCATCTGATGCAAAACAGAGACTTCCAGGGAAGAAACTGCAGAACATCAGATGGTAGATGCAGAACACAACGCCTAACCATTCGTAGGTGAAGACGTAAACATGGGGAAAGAACAGAATTCATTCTGTTATTCAGCTAAAACTCCCAAGAAATTTTAGTAATAATAATTACAGAAACTATGCCAAAGCATGGGAGAATAGCAAGGGGGAACTTAAAGGACAGGGAGAGAGGAAAAACACTTGAAAAAACAGTGTAACTAAATAATCAGAATGACAACAAAATGGCTGCTGCCTTGAAAATAGGTAACTTAACATAATTTCATTAAAAAATTTTAAGTTACAGCCCTGATAATATTCTGTCACACATTCTTTTCCTCTCCTCCTTTTCTATCCTCCTTAGAATCACCATTTCACTAATATTTATGTGTCTGGCATCATTTAAACTGAGATTTAAAAGCACAAAGATCAGTCAGATGTTAACTGATGAAGGGCCAAACTTAGAATGATAAATGGCGCCAATTTCGGAACGTCCTTGACACTGCGCATGCGCAGTAGGGGCGAAGTGTGGAGGGCCTTTCAGGACATGTTTTCTTTAGTTTTAGATGCAAATTTTGGGGATTGGGGGGCAAAATTTGTGTTTGGCCCTATATTTTAAGAGTTAGCACCAGCTATGTCTGGGTCATTGGTACAGTATAAAAATATCAGTGTAACTAAATAACAAGAATGACAACAAAATGGCTGCTGCCTCGAAAATAGGTAACTTAACATAATTTCATTAAAAAATTTTAAGTTACAGCCCTGATAATATTCTGTCAAACATTTTTCCTCTCCTCCTTTTCTATCTCCTTAGAATCACCATTTCACTAATATTTATGTGTCTGGCATCATTAAAACTGAGATTTACAAGCACAAAGATCAGTCAGATGTTAACTGATGAAGGGCCAAACTTAGAATGATTAATGGCGCCAATTTCGGAATGTCCTTGACACTGCGCATGCGCAGTAGAGGTGAAGTGTGGAGGGCCATTCAGGACATGTTTTCTTTGGTTTTAGATGCAAATTTTGGGGATTGGGGGGCAAAATTTGTGTTTGGCCCTATATTTTAAGAGTTAGCACCAGCTATGTCTGGGTCATTGGTACAGTATAAAAATATATGTTTTTTGCTAATGCTTTATTTGAAAATTATGTGGGTGGATGCAGCCAATTCGTTGGATAAAGGGTTAAGAGCTTTCAGGAGCCTTATGAATCCCCAAGCTCCTGTATAAACTTCCGAGTAGGCTGAGAGTGAATTGATGTCAACTCTAGAAACGACTATAAAGACACAGCAAAAGCTCATCTTAGTACAGAAAAAAATGCATAAACTTATCAAGGCCCTCTAGGTTAATGTATGGAAATAAAGTGAAGGTTCATCGACACCCTGTCTAAAAGTGCAAACTCTGGGGGGCAATAATAATCACAGACAGCATTTTAAATATCCTAGCATAGTTTTGGGACAGTTTAAACCAATCAAAAACTCTGATGGATACTTCCAAGCCAAAAAAGTGAGCTACCCTACTGAGTGTCCTGTGCTTGTGCAAATAATCTATTCCAGCTATTTTCTCCCCAACAGTGGAATTTAACTTTTTAATTTGGTTTATTAATTACAGGCATTGTAATACAATGGATCTTCAATCTTATCAAAGATCAATTACAGCTATTTTGCACCCGTGATATAGAACATGTGACCTTTACTTACAGGTATTTTATCCATGTTGTCCAGCAAAAGCTTGACTGCCTGGTCTTTATCAAATTGCAGTAATCTCTCAATATTTGCACTTATTGCTTCAAACAGATCATGGTTCTGTATCAGTTTAAAGACATCTTTATGTTGTAATCTGAAAGAATATACAAAGTTTAAAATGAGATGAAAAAAAAGTATCTTACAATGAGCATTTTCTTTTCTCCATTACAAGTAATAAAAACATCTATATGAAATACAATTCTGTATTGAGGGAAGCAACATGTAAGGACAAAGGAAGGAAGATTTTTGAAGCTGCAATTAACCACAAATGTTATAAAATTCTTCAATTTGTACACAAGCAGAGATCACTGTTATTGACGATAGTTATTTGTTCAGTGAAGCTTACTGATTTAATATGTATAACAATGCCAGGTGCACTCTGAAATTAATTGTATTTCACTCAACTGAAAGGGAAACACCAGTGACAATGACACTTTAATCCATGCGAATGTATTTCCTCAAATGTTTAAGTCTCTCATCACAACGGAACTGTGTTTTGGTTTAAGCACAATGAAAGAGTTTCTTGTCTAAATGACAAGTTGGTTACCTTTTAGGGGTCATATTCAAAGCATCACTTCAAGGTGAATACAAGCCAAACAAGAGCTATTGCTGAAGGCAATTCATACCCCCACTGCACTGCTGGGCTGATGAAGCATAAATGAACAAGTAAAAAAAAAAAAAAAAAAAAATCTGACAACACCGAAAATCATTCTAGTCATGGGAAATGTTACAATTTAATTACATACCAAGTTCCATAATAATTTACTTAAGTTATGAAAGTTATGAATATTCTCGGATGGACTCACACACGGACGGACGGACAGACGCATGTAATCCAGTATACCACCCCCCCACCCAATTTTCTTTGAAAGTGGGGGTATAATTATCACTGGAAATGATCAATTTGTCCTAGAAACATATAATGAAAAGAAAATATAGTGTTTTTGAGTGGATACCGACCATTTCCAGCAATAATTCAACACATATTCACCTTGAATTGATGCATGAAACCTGCTAGTCCAAACAGGGCCTGAAAGTCTGTAATATAAGTTTTTGGTTTGGTACGTCCTTTCAAGGGATGTAGCAAACCAAAAACTTATATTACAGACTTTCAGGCCATGTTTGGACTAGAAACCTGCCAACTGAATCGGATCACAAGCCACTATCTGTTACGAGTATCAATCAAATCACTTCTGCAGATCAATGATTCTATGCGCTGTTTACCATGCATCAATTCAAGGTTAAAACGAGTGGAATTATCAGATTCTTATAAAAAGCATATAATAAAAAGAAAGTTAAAAAATTTATAGTAATTTATATATTTTTTATACTTACCAATGACCCAGACTTAGCTGGTGCTAACTCCACAAAAACCAGGGCCAAACACAAATTTTGCCCCCCAATCCCCAAAATTTGCATCCAAAACAAAAAGAAATCATGTCCTAAAGGACCTCCATAGTACGACTCTACTGCGCATGCGCAGTGACGCAGTCGTCCCGAAATTGGCGCCAAATATCATTCTTACTGGCAGTGCCTGGTCAGCGCTATGTACTCAGCGGGGAGGCAAGAGTTCCCAACTCAGGGAGGGCCATCCCCGTCTGGGTCATTGGTAAGTATAAAAAATATATAAATTACTATAAATTTTTTAACATTTTTATACTGTACCAATGACCCAGACTTAGCTGAATAGTAAACAGGCTGGAGGGCCTAGGACATAGAGGAAAATCCAATAAGCTCAATTATAAAATAAAGAGGTAACCCCTTAAGGAGAAAAGGAGTATTAGGCTTTACATGTATCTTTCTTATTTAATATTTAAATTAGAAAGATACACTACCCTTAATAATTGAGCACAATAACATTCATGTTCTCTATTAACATCCAGTATAACCTTTATACTAATTATTTTTAAAACAAGCCAATAAATAAAGTAGTCCAGAGAATTGAGACTCTTTATAATCATTTAAAAGTGTCCGAGTATTGTATATTAAAGCCCGTTTGACACTTGACATATACAAATGCTTCACACCGAGCTACACTTTAAAAATAAGACATGAATGAAATTAAACATTAATATTACACTTTAAAACCATCCCGGAAGCGACTCAGAAATACTGTCTTGGAGGAGGCATTCCCTTGCTTTTCACTATAAAGCAGGTGACCTAAGGGAACACCCCCCCCCCCCCCCTTCCCCTTGCCCTGGGTCAAATAGCCCAGAGCGAAGAGGGCAGCCGGACGGAGTCACTGCCGGAACAGAAAGCCTGCATAACTATAGTTGCAACTGTTTAGTGGACGACATTCTGAGCAACAGATAACGGACCTAAACAATGCAGGTCTCCAGAAATGGACTCAATATTTCTGAGATAAAAATTAGTAAATGTGGATGGCTGAGACCAATAAGCAGCCTTCATTAAATCTGTAATAGCAACACTATTAGCATAAGCCCAGGAAGTAGAAAGAGCTCTTACTTCATGAGCAGAAATCTTAAGCACAGACTGCTGAGAAGAAGATAAATCTTCATACGCAGTACGGATAGTTAACTGAATCCATCTAGCAATAGAATGGACTGAAATGTCCTTTCTATTAGGCATCAAAGACAGAAAGAAACGTTTCCGTCCCTTTCTGATGAACTGAGATCTCTGTTTATAGATACGTAGTGCTCTAACAGGACAGAGTAAAGGCCTACGCCCGTCTGAAGACGGAAGAGCCTTAATAACAATAGGTTCCGGATATTTATTAGGAGCCTGATTCTTAGCTAAAAAACCGACGTTAGTAGTGAAGGTGATAGTGTTCCCAACACTACGATAATGAGAATCATCCACCGATAGTGCATGAAGCTCACTGACTCTTCTGGCAGAAGAGAAAGCTAAGAGAAAAGCTGTCTTATAAGATAAGAATTTGAAATCTACTGTCCCAAGAGGTTCAAATGGCTTTTCCTTCAATTTAAGGAGAACCCAAGCTAAATTCCACTTAGGAATTAATCTAAGAGTTCTGGGTCTATTTATCGAAAAGTTTCTAACCAATTTCGATAAAGAGACATTAGATCCAATTTGTAAACTATCATGATGTGCATAGGTATCAGATAACATAGATCTATAACCCTTTATAGTAACCGGTTGCAGTTTGATTTCGTCAAACAAGTATACTAGAAAGTTAGCAATGTCTGGTATAGAGGGATCAAATATATCAACAGAATGATCCCTACACCAACGACGGAAAACCTTCCACTTAGCCGCATAGTTTAGCGAAGAGGAGGTCCTCCTACAGTTAGAAATCGCATCCACTGCTCGTCCTGTAAAGTGCTTGCCATGCAAGAAGGACCGCACAACGGAAAAACGTGAAGGTTGAGACCTTGCGGGTTGTGATGCAGTTGGCGCGATTTCCCCTGCCAAAGAAGATCCTCTCGTGGAGGGAGCTTCCGCGGTAGGTCCGACAACAGACACCTGAGTAGATTTATCCACGGTCTCTGTGGCGACAGAGATGCTACCAACAGAATCTTGCATTGAGATTGTTTTATCTTTAGCAATACTTGTTGAATTAACGGCGCTGGAGGATACGCATATCCTATCATTCCGTCCCAAGGGATCGATAGAGCGTCTACAGCAAATGCTCTTGGATCCGGACACGGGGACACATACGTCTGCAACTGATTGTTGAGATGTGTCGCAAATAAGTCTATCATTGGCCGTTCCCATTGGTAGCAAATCTGATTGAATACTTGTTTGTTGAGAGTCCACTCCGACGGCAACAAGCGACCTTTTCGAGAAAGGGAGTCTGCTAGCACATTCAGACGACCCGGTATGTGACGGACCGAAAGAAGAACGTGATGTTCCAACGCAAACAGAAGGATTCTTTCCGTTAGATTGAACAACGGAACTGAATGAGTGCCTCCCTGATTCCGTATATACGCCACTACTGTCGTATTGTCGGATAGGATTTGGACATGAGCATCGTGAATAATGTCCATCCAGTGACGTAACGCAAGCCAAATTGACATCATTTCCTTGATGTTTATGTGCTTGCACAGGAATTGCGGATCCCAAAGACCCTGGCATCTCGAATCCGTTGGGATTAATGATGCACCCCAACCTGTTTGACTGGCATCCGTCATAATGGTAAAACTCGGATCCGGCAACTGCAGCGGAACTCCTTGAGTTAACCACTGAATGTTTGCCCAAGTCTGAATCTCTTGTTTCACTTGATCTGACAAGAGAACGTCTACATCGAGCGAATGAATTTTCACACTCCAATTCTGAGTCAAGAAAATTTGAAGAGGCCGTGTGCGTAGCCGTCCCATCTGAATGAGATCCGCAGCGGCTCCGCACAGACCTATCAGTCTCATAAATTCTCTCGCTGTGACTTTGTCTGTATTTAGACAATAGCGAGCGTAACAACTGACTAATTTCGCTCTGGTTAACGGCAGACGAACGAGATTGTTGTGCGTCTCGAAGCTCATTCCCAGATGAGTGAATGACTTGGACGGCACCAGATCCGACTTCTCCTCGTTTACTATGAAACCGAGACGTCGGAGCAATAGAAGAAGATTCTGAACATCGTTCTGAAGCGTTAACTCGTTGCCGTACCTCTGAAGAATGTCGTCCAGGTAGGCCGACGTTACCGCAGACGAATGAGCTCGGAAGTAGATCATTACCGAGTTCATTACCCGAGTGAAAGCCCAGGGTGCTAGATTCAATCCGAAGCACATGGCCCGGAACTGATACACCACTCCTAGGACTGCGAAGCGTAGATACTTTCGGAATGTCGGATGTACCATGACGTGAAAGTACGCATCTTTGAGATCTATGCTCGTTGCATAATCGTTCACCCGAATACTCGCTCTGACCGATCGAATCGTCTCCATATAAAACTTCGGAGCGATGATCAGCTTGTTTATCCAGCTCAAATCTATGACTGGACGGAACGAGCCGTCTGGTTTCGGAACCAGAAACAGATGGCTGTAGAATCCCAGCGATTCCTGGTTTTCTACGACCTCTACCGCGTTCTTCATTAAAAGAGACTGCACCTCTGATAGCAGAGCGTCTCTTTTCTGAGGGTTTGACGGAAGATGAGTCCACTTTGGACTTCGAGTTAATGGAGGCTTTCGTTTGAAGGATATCTTTAGACCTTCCGAAGTCACTCCTCTCACCCACGGATCGTCCGTAATCGACGCCCACTCTTGAGAAAAACTCGACAACCTTCCGCCAACCGGAACGCGATAGAGGTTTGAGCCATCACCTCCTGGATCTGCGAGGCCTGTGGTAGGAGAAACCACGTCTTCCACGACCCGCACCTCGCCTCGTCGACCTCGGGGCGTCCGACCGATTGTCCCGGCCTGAAGGACGTCCCGAACGAGAGTCGCTATCCTGACGGTCTCTCGAATAAGAGCTAGAGGACGCACCGGAACCTCTATAGGAACCTCTCTTGGGCGGATAAGACCCAGAAGTGCCCGCCTTATTCGTGTCTGCTGAATCCGACCTTTTAGGAGCGGATCTAAACAACAGAGAATCACTAGCTTTCTTTTTAATATTATCATAAATAGCGGAAAGCTTGCCGTCAAAGAGAAGATCTCCTGAGACCGAAGCGACTCTAAGAGAGTTCTTCACCTTAGAATCCACTAGTGTGGATGTAGACAGGGCTGCTTCACGTCTAACCAACTCCAGATTTGCCACTGAAAGGGCGGAGTTACACGTGGAATAAGCTACTGCCCTTGAAAGAAGTCTTAAGGAGGATTGTATATCCTGAAACTCTTCCCCTTGAAGACGCAGTGATAACGCCTTCGTAAGGTGATCTGCGTAAGATAAGGCATCTAAATTGGCTCTGTTAGACGCAATAGCTGTTTCCAACACTGCGGTTGGAATAGAAGCTGACGACGGTAATGATAGCTCTAAGTCTTCCGCCTCGTCGTCCATACGCAGAGGAACTCTCGGTATACCCTGACCTGCCGTGTCGAATTTATTCCTTGCATTAATGAAAGGCAGGTTGAGAGTATTTGCGGACAAGAAGCCTGCTTTCCCTGTCCTGGAAGCAAGTTTAAAAATAGCGTCGTTCAATAATTCAAATGTTCTTGCAACATTATTGGACTGCGACGGAAACTCGGGAGCGATGTCCCTGAACCGCTCGAAAAAATCAGAGTCCAATGACGCTATAATTCTCCTGTCCGGAAGCGCAGCAGTCTGGCCCGACGGAACAACTTGAGGAAGAAAGTGCCGGATGAAGTCTACGGCAGCTTTGTGTTGTTCCGAAAGGGATAGCTCCAATTCATCCGTATCCCTTTCACCATCCGGTCGGACCTCCCGATGTTCCCGGTCGTCCGCCCCCGATGCTTCGGCGGAGCGTACCGACCCAGCGCCGTCGGATAATTCTCGATCCGACACCGTCTCTGTCGGCTGCTGGGATGCTGCGATAAGCTGTGCTATCTGCACTAGAATGTCCGACGTCGAGACCTGCGGAGGAGCGGTCTTTCGCTGCTTTGCCGAGGGCAGCTCCGCATCAGATGGCTCCCGCATACTTTTCCTATGCGAACGTCCGGAGTCCATCGGTCTCGAATCCCTGGCTGCCGGATGGTGTGACCTGGTCGCCGAATAATCCTTCATCGGCGAAGCTGGCAAGATATCGGAGGTCACGCAGCCAAGGTGCGGTCGTGTGCGCCGGCGAGAAGAGGAAGCCTTAACAGTCTCTGCGGACTGCTTATACAACGGAGCGTCCCGAGCGACGGACGTATGCTCCGCTAAAGACACATTTTGTACCACAACATCTGGTCCCAGATGTTGTTGTACGAGAGAGGGGCCTCTCTCGCTCGCGGCCCGGCTGGACCTGGACGAGCTAGGAACCGGACTAAAAGGCTTCCTCCGTTCTCGTTCACTATCCGCCGTCACTGGGTGTGCATCTATTATTTTTATAGTGCTCGCATCACCCAAAATTTCCTCTTGGACCGCATCGGACGAACCCGGCTGCCGAACCATTCGGTGAATGGACGCTACACCGGGCGAGCTAGCGGACGACATTTGTCTAATCTCCATGAGCACTTTTGCCGCTAGCTCTGTATTTAATTGTGACGACGGACGCACACTTGAAGAAGATAACATGGAAACATCACCCTGATCTGGTTCCTCTGAAATAGAAACTGAGAGAGTAGAGTGACCTTGTGGAGAAAGAGCCGGCATCGCTCTTTCTCCAGAAACAACATATCGTGACACACGTTTCCAATGTTTCTCATCCCAATGTTCACATACAGGACAGGGATTAATGCGAGAACACTGACTACAATTTATGCAATAATCATGAAAGTCAGAGGAAGATTTCTTCCTATTACAATTTGAACAAGTTCCTTTCATTGTGAAGGAACAACAATAAGTCCTAGTTACTCGCAAAAACCCCTGACACAAAGATACATAATAACATGATCCATTAATAAATGAAAAAACAATTGCAAAACAAAATAATTTTGAAAAAATATTTTTTCAGAGAAGCCCAAGTTGCTGAAAAGTAACGTTGAGCCCCGATGGATCCGATGGCAAAGTGTGGTCAAAAATTTTAAAATTATATAAAATAATTAATGAGACACTTTCGGATAATATAAATGTATCTTATAATGAGATAAACTACCTCAAAGGCAAACAGCCCCCCTCAAAAAAGGCTGTTGCCAATGAAAACAAACAGTGTAAACACAGAAGAAAACATGACTCCAGGCACTGAAAAAACTGGCCCGGAATCAGTCCTCAATTACACTCTATCTGATGCAAAACAGAGACTCCCAGGGGAGAATCTGCAGAACATCAGATGGAAGATGCAGAACACAAACGTTATACACCCATGGGTGAAAACGTAACTATGGGGAAAATAACAGAAAACATTCTGTAACCAAGCAACTCTCCCAGGGAATTTTTAGAAATGAAACTTCTCAAAAATATGCCAAAAGCATGGGAGAATTGCAAGGGGGGACTTTAGAAGGTTAGGGGAGAGGAAACACTGAATAAGCAGTGCAACAATTAGCAAGAATGACAACAAGAGGCGTTTGCCTCGAAAATAGGCAACTTAACATAATTTTAACAAAAAATTTTAAGTACAGCCCTGATTATTTTTTGCCACTTCTTTTTTCCTCTCCTCCTTCTATCCTCCTTAGAATCACATTTTCTCCAAGAATTACGTGTCTGGCATCCTTTAAACTGAGATTTACAAGCACAAAGATCAGTGAGATGTTGACTGATGAAGGGCCAAACAGAGAATGATATTTGGCGCCAATTTCGGGACGACTGCGTCACTGCGCATGCGCAGTAGAGTCGTACTATGGAGGTCCTTTAGGACATGATTTCTTTTTGTTTTGGATGCAAATTTTGGGGATTGGGGGGCAAAATTTGTGTTTGGCCCTGGTTTTTGTGGAGTTAGCACCAGCTAAGTCTGGGTCATTGGTACAGTATAAAAATATCTAGTGTTTTTGAGTGGATACCGAAAATAATCTCACTTGTGATTGAGACAAATGGTCAATTTCACTCGTGCAAGTGCTCATGAAAAATAAACATTTGTCTCGGTCACTCATGAGATAATTTTCGGTATCCACTCAAAAACACTAGATATCCTCTATTTATTTACTTTTGAGATACTTACTTGAGATATATGACTAATGCTTTATCAAACGCCTTCTGATTGATATACCTGTAAAACAAACCAAATTATTGAAATAGTTTAGTTTCAACAACTTTATATGATATTTATTTACATAAGAAGAACAGGGGGCGCGGTGGCTCAGTTGGTAGAGGTGCAGGCTGCAAGCCGAGAGGTCCTCGGTTCGAATCCCACCTGCGGCAACCGCGTTGTGTCCTTGGGCAAGACACTTCACCCCGATTGCCTACATGGGGGCACGATGACGCTGTGTACTGAGGCGTACTGCACGTCGATGGTGCGCATGTCTTCAACCAATCTAACCCTGCCTGTGCTGTGGTGCAGAGTACAGAGTTACGATGTTGGAGAGCTGACAGCTGCTCGTCGTTGCTCGGTGGTTCTCTCCGGGTACTCCGGCTTCCTCCACCCGTAAAACTGTCACGGTCACAATTAGCCATTGTGCATAAGTATGTGACCTTAAAACACCAATAAATAAATAAATAAGAAGAACAGCATTTCAACTGAAAGTTACTAAGATAAATCGATTTTTTACTCAAGTGGATTCAGCAAGTTTTGACACATATGTAGCTGTTTCCACAGTTATTCAACCGACCGAAACAGAATGATGATTGTTTTCAGAGGACTTTCCATACATTATTTGTGCCATGTTTGATTCATAATGGCCAAGTAGTTTCAGAGAAGAAGATGAAAATAGGCCGATGAAATCATCAGATGTGTACCCATATGCGCAACTAGTAGAAAGCTGTATGACGGAGGGCCACCATGTATGCCGACATTATGTACACCATACATGGTATGGGTACATATAGAAATGGATTGGAGGAGTGTCTAATCTGATGGATAAAGGGTTAATATCTCTGGATCAAATTATCGGATTTACCTAAAAAAACTATACAGCACAGCACATCAGTAACCTGAATACATATATAAAGTAACATGATAATCGGATTGATATTTTTTGAGTTATCTCATGCCAAAGGGATTGGAGGGATAAAGGGTTAATATCTCAGGATCAAATTATCAGATTTACACCAAAAACTATACAGCTCGGCACATCAGTAACCTGAACACAAATATAAAGTAACTTGACAATCCAAGCAATATTTTTCATGTTATCGAATGCCAAAGGGATTGGAGGAATTTTTAATTTGAAGGATAAAGGGTTAATATCTCGGGATTAAATCATCAGATTTACATCCAAAACTATACAGCTTGGCACATCAGTAACCTGAACACAAATATAAAGTAACTTGACAATCCAAGCAATATTTTTCAAGTTATCGAATGCCAAAGAAATGGATACGGATGCTGGACGGACAGACGAATGACGAATGGCCACCCCGGATGCCGGCATTATGTGTACCATACATAGTATGGGTACACATAAAAATGTGATTTCTCATAGGATTTCCATGGTAACTATGACCCGCCACTGCAGCCATATTTGCAACCCAATCAACATTAAATAAGAATCATTAGTAGAGGGTGTCCCAGTGATCAATCCTGTGAAATTTCAAAACATTTGGCCTTGTAATTTCAAGGAAATTTTTGAAATCGACCAATCAGAATCAAAGAATGCCTCTGGCAGCCATGTTTTTCATCCAAAGGGAACAAAATGAGGACAGTCTGTACAGAACCTCCAATAGACCATTCCTGTCAAGTTTGGTTCACCTCGGATCAGTAGTTCCAGAGATGATGAAAATGTGATTTCACATAGGGTTCCCAGGGTAACTATGAGCCGCCATTGTGGCCATGTTTGCAACCTGATCAACATTAAGAGAGGATCATCGGTAGAGGGTATCCCAGTTATCAATCATGTGAAGTTTCAAAACATTTGGCCTTGTAGTTTCAGAGGAGATGATTTTTAAAAATCAACCAATCAGAATCAAAGAATGCCTCTACCGGCCATGTTTTTCATCTGACGGGAACCAAATGAGGATTGTTCACAGAGTACCTCCCATAGACCATTCCTGCCATGTTTGCTTCACATCGGCTCACTAGTTCCAGAGAAGAAGAGGAAAATGTGAAAAGTTTAGACAACACTGGATGCCCGACAATGATGGATGCTAAGTGATGGCAGTAGCTCACATGGCCCTTTGGGCCTAGTGAGCAAAAAATGAGATAAAAAAATTTAAACTAATTCAGAATTTTAGACCATGCTGTATTAATTTGCAACCCTATGTTCATATGGTTATGGTTTTATGTTACTTAACTACATTACAATGGAACCCTGTTAATTAACAGAGAAAATTATTCAATTAACATGAGTATTCCATTAATGGAGATTTGGTAACTTTCCTGTATTCCAGAAATAAACTGTGCATTCATTTGATTATATCTCGTCATAACAGATCTTATGGAGCTCTGTCAAACAAGATATAATAGATTAAATGCATGTACTGGATGTACTGAGGCCAAATAGGTCTATAGAAAAGCTGAATTTGGTGATTGTTGGGGGTAATTTCTCAATTTTATAAAAGATTTTTTATTCAATTAACGGTTTACTCTATAACCTATATGCAATTAACAGGTTAAATGTGTTTGTAAAGGTATGGTAAATGATTTTGTGTTTGGGAGTTATATTCAATTAACTGTGTTGTTCAGTGAAGAGATTTTCACTGTCATAACAAAAGAGATTTTAGTCAAAGGCAATATCATTTAATAAGGCCTAAAAAAACTAAAAATCTGTTTCTCAGGCCCTCCCACATGGTCATTTTGGCTGCTGCATGCTCTCTTTTTATAACCAATGCAAACTTAAAAAAATAAAAATTAAATGGTTTATGTCTGATATTTTACTCAAGTTAATATAATTGATAAATTTGTCCCTTGAGTGCAACAAGGCTTTGCAATGCTTTAGCAAGAATATGAACTTTTGATGGCAAAGAAATAATTACAAAAATAAACCAGAGGCTTAAGTGAGCCTAAAATGCTCACCTGGCTCAAATTGTCAAAAGAGATGAGTGTATCAGTATGTGATCAACAGCAAGAGCAATTTTTTTGATTTGCTATGACACAACCAAAGGCAACTTTTTGGGCCATTCATTTCTGCTGGTCCTAGGAAAGCTTCCTAGCAAGCTCTGTTCTGTGAAGTATTAAAAAACAACAACAGAAGAAAAAACAAGCGAATAGATTTGAACAAACTTTTTTTTTTTTTGGAATTTGACACCCCTAGAGATGTTACATACCGAATATGAAAGGATTCTCACTGGTGAATCTGAAGAAGAAGAATTTTCAAGAAATTTTCTCATATTGCTCTAAGTTAAAATAGAGATGCTGCATACCAAACATTACAAAAATCTGACTCGTGGATCTGAAGAAGAAGATTTTTAAAGATTATTCCCCATATTGCACCAAGTTAATATTCAGGTTTCCACAGGAAGCCCAAATATTAGCCCAGGGCCTCAATTTGAACAAATTTCAATCTGACTCCTGCAGAGATGTTGTATATACCAAGTATCAAAAGAATCTGACTGTTTGATCTGAAGAAGATTTTTAAAGCTTATTCCCCATAGCACCCTAAGTTAATTATTTGGGCTCCTCTGTTGAGCCCAAATATGAACCGAGGGGGTCGATTTGAACGCACCTGTATTTGACCATCCTATGGATGCTGTATACCAAATATCAAAAGATTCTGATCAGTGGTTCTGAAGAAAAGGTTTTTTTCAATTTTTGCAATTATGCTGACTCAGCATTTTCTTCAAACGCCCCTACAGAACACCCTGTCAGAACCGATGGCCATTTTTTTTTAATCCATTCTACTGGTTAAAAGGATGCTTCATACCAAATAACAGTTATCTGTTCCTTGTAGTTTGGAAAATATGGGCATTTGAATTTTTTTCTATTTTTAGCCCTGGGGTACCCATGGGGCAACAAAAAAAAAATTTCAGGCATCAATCAAGTACTTTGGACCCACTTATGCTACATGCCAAATTTGGTTCAAATTGACCCATCGGTTCTTGAAATAGAAATTTTGGGTATGTACCCACAGAAAGCCCAAATACTGATCTACCAACTTCTCTTGAACAAACTTTAATCTTCAACACCAAAGAGTGTTACATACCATACATCAAGGCAATCTCTCTGGTGGTTCATGAGAAGAAGATTTTTAGGCTTTGGCATCATTGACCAGAGCCTGAAGAAGGCAGCTGCTTCATTTGAACAAAATAGAAAGGGTATACCCCAGAGATGGTTTGTGCAATATGTTTGAATTTGACTGAATGGCTGTGAAGAAGAAGCCAAGTTTGCAAGAGTTAACGGACGATGGACGCCAAGTGATGGCAATACCTCACACTGACTTGCAGTCAGGTGAGCTAAAAATAAAATAAAAAAACGCCTGCCCACATGCAATTTTACAAAAAATGGCCTGAGAAACAGAAGATCTACTTTGTAGGGCCTAAGATTGAAATTTTATTAGCACAAGCAGTATGCCCAACAATTTCAGGCAAGAACTACAATTCATTACTGGTGTGAAAATTACAGACTGAGAGGAAGTGAATAATTTTTTTGTTTACAAAACTGCAATAACTTGATTAAATATAGGAGAAAACAGCAAACCTACAAATTATTGACAAGAACCTTAGAAATTAAAATTATGTTGAACATCTTACAGTTCTCCAAGACACTCCATAAGAACTTGGTTATTCTTATCTCTGTCTAGCCTGTCCATCACAGCACATACTATTGCTTTTATATTATATAGATCATGTGGCCATTCTTTTATCATCATCTTAAATCTCTGTAAAATAGTAATACGAATGTGTAAAACATGCTTTTCATCGCCATTTAACCATTAACTCCTAACAAGCTGCTGGCAGAGATTCCTGCCCAGGACAAGATTTCTCTTGCCACTGAAATAAGTACAATTTGGCACATTTAATTTTAAATTCCACCCCCCCCCCCCCCTCCACTCCCCATGTAAATGGCATGGATTTTTTTCACCAATGACTTCTTGGGTTAAATTTAGTTGAATTTTCATCAAATTTAATCATGGCTGCTTTAGAGCTCCCTGGTGGGAATCGAACCATGGACCTTTCAGCTTAAAGTCTCATTCCATAACCATTGACCCACTGCACTCCCTGTGGATTACCTGAAAATTGACAATTTTTTTTATACAGAATACCTGAATTGTCTGAGCAGTTTTGGAGATATAACAAACATTGAAAAAATGGAAATTTCAAATAATTTCTGTATTTATCATACCTACCACTGGCCCAGACATGCTGGCACTCTATTCATCAGAATTCAGGCCAAACATTTAATTTTGACCCCTGCCCCTCCAACCCCATTGACCCCTGCCCCTCCAACCCCATCCTAAAAATTAAGCCAAATCAATAAAAAACTAGAGTCCCGTACAGTCCTCCATAGGTGGCTTCTGCACATGCATAGAGCCAAGGAAGTGTCCTTAATTCCTGACAATAACCCTTCTTTTGTGATGCCTGTTGAGTGCAATAGTTCTAGAGCTGAGAGATGTGAGTGAATAACTCATGGAAGAGCACCTCCTGTCTGGGCCAGTCATAGTTATGATAAATACAGAAATTACATGAAATTTCCATTATTTATCCACCATTACCACTAACCCAGACATGCTGAATAGATAATAGAATGGAGGGCTTAAAAAGGACTGAAAGGAAAAAACAAGAACAACTAGGCTATTGCTTACTCCAAACAGTAGGAATCTTTCAGCAGCTTGTTAAGGATAAAATAGGATTTATTTACATGCTAGATAGATGAATATCATTGTTGGATGTAATACCTATAAGGATACAAGAATAATTATTTTATTTGGAAAGTTAAAAAATTTATAGTAATTTATATATTTTTTATACTTACCAATGACCTAGACATAGCTGGTGCTAACTCTTAAAAATCTATGGCCAAACACAAATTTTGCCCCCCAATCCCCAAAATTTGCATCTAAAACCAAAAGAAATCATATCCTAAAGGACCTCCATACTTTGGCCCTACTGCGCATGCGCAGTGTCAAGGACGTTCCAAAATTGGTGCCAATCATCATTCTTACTGGCAGTGCCTGGTCAGCGCTATGTACTCAGCGGGGAGGTATGAGTTCCCAACTCCTGGGAGGGCCATCCCCGTCTGGGTCATTGGTAAGTATAAAAAATATATAAATTACTATAAATTTTTTAACATTTTTATACTGTACCAATGACCCAGACATAGGTGAATAGTAAAAAGGCTGGAGGGCCTAGGACATAGAGGAACATCCAATAAGCTCAACTATATAATATAGAGTGAACCCCTCAAGGAGAAAAGGAGTATTAGGCTTTACATGTATCTTTCTTATTTTATGATAAATTAGAAAGATACAATACCCTTCATAATTGAGCACAATAACATTCATGTTCTCTATTAACATCCAGTATAACCCATTATACTAATTATTTTTAAAGTAAGCCAATAAATAAAGGTAGTCCAGAGAATTGAGACTCTTTATATTCTTTAAAAGTGTCCGAGGATTGTATATTAACGCCCGTTTGACACTTGACATATACAAATGCTTCACACCGAGCTACACTTTAAAAATATGACATGAATGAATTTTTAACATTAATATTACACTTTAAAACCATCCCGGAAACGACTCAGAATTACTGACTCCGGAGGAGGAATTCCCTTGCTTTTCACTATAAAGCAGGTGACCTAAGGGAACACCCTCCCAAAGAGGGCAGCAGGACAGAGTCACTGCCGGAACAGAAAGCCTGCATAACTATAGTTGCAACTGTTTAGTGGATGACATTCTGAGCAACAGATAACGGACCTAAACAATGCAGGTCTCCAGAAATGGACTCAATATTTCTGAGATAAAAATTTGTGAATGTGGATGGCTGAGACCAATAAGCAGCCTTCATTAAATCTGTAATAGCCACACTATTTGCGTAAGCCCAAGATGTAGAAAGAGCTCTTACTTCATGAGCCGAAATCTTAAGCACAGACTGCTGGGAAGAAGATAAATTTTCATAAGCAGTACGGATAGTTAATTGAATCCATCTAGCAATAGAATGGACCGAAATGTCCTTTCTATTAGGCATCAGAGATAGAAAGAAACGTTTTCGTCCCTTTCTGATAAACTGAGTTCTCTGTTTATAAAGGCGTAAAGCTCTAACAGGACAGAGTAAAGGCCTACGCCCGTCTGAAGATGAAAGAGCCTTAATAACAATAGGTTCCGGATATTTATTAGGAGCCTGATTCTTAGCTAAAAATCCAACATTAGTAGTGAAGGTGATAGTGTTCCTGACACTACGATAGTGAGAATCGTCCACCGATAGTGCATGAAGCTCACTGACTCTTCTAGCAGAAAAGAAAGCTAAGAGAAAAGCTGTGTTATAAAACAAGAATTTGAAATCTACTGTCCCAAGAGGCTCAAATGGCTTTTCCTTTAGTTTAAGAAGAACCCAAGCTAAATTCCACTTAGGAATTAATCTAAGAGTTCTGGGTCTATTTATCGAGAAGTTTCTAACTAACTTAGATAAAGAGACATTAGATCCAATTTGTAAACTATCGTGGTGTGCATAGGTATCAGATAACATAGACCTATAACCCTTAATAGTAACAGGCTGCAGTTTGATTACGTCAAACAAGTATACAAGAAAGTTTGCAATGTCTGGTATGGAGGGATCAAAAATATCGACAGAATGATCCCTACACCAACGACGAAAAACCTTCCACTTGGCCGCATAGTTTAGCGAAGAGGAGGTCCTCCTACAGTTAGAAATCGCATCCACTGCTCGTCCTGTAAAGTGCTTGCCATGCAAGAAGGACCGCACAACTGAAAAACGTGAAGGTTGAGACCTTGCGGGTTGTGATGAAGTTGACGCGGTTTCTCCTGCGAAAGAAGATCCTCCCGTGGAGGAAGCTTTCGCGGTAGGTCCCACAACAGACACCTGAGTAGATTTATCCACGGTCTCTGTGGAGACAGAGATGCTACCAACAGAATCTTGCATTGAGATTGTTTTATCTTTAGCAATACTTGCTGAATCAACGGCGCTGGAGGATACGCATATCCTATCATTCCGTCCCATGAGATCGATAGAGCGTCTACTGCAAATGCTCTTGGATCCGGGCACGGTGACACGTCTGCAACTGATTGTTGAGATGTGTCGCAAATAAGTCTATCATAGGCCGTTCCCACTGGTAGCAAATCTGATTGAATACTTGTTTGTTGAGAGTCCACTCCGACGGCAACAAGTGACCCTTCCGTGAAAGGGAGTCTGCTAGTACATTCAGACGACCCGGTATATGACGGACCGAAAGTAGAACTTGATGTTCTAGAGCAAACAGAAGGATTCTCTCCGTTAGATTGAATAACAGAACGGAATGAGTGCCTCCCTGGTTCCGTATATACGCCACTACTGTCGTATTGTTGGACAGCATTTGGACATGAGCTTTGTGAATAATGTCCATCCAATGACGTAACGCAAGCCAAATTGACATCATTTCCTTGATGTTTATGTGCTTGCTTAGGAACTGTGGATCCCAAAGACCCTGGCATCTCGAATCCGTTGGGATCAATGATGCACCCCAACCTGTTTGACTGGCATCCGTCATAATGGTAAAACTCGGATCTGGCAACTGCAGCGGAACTCCCTGAGTTAACCACTGAATGTTTGCCCAAGTCTGAATCTCTTGATCTGACAAGAGAACGTCTATGTCGAGCGAACGAATCTTCACATTCCAATTCTGAGTTAAGAAAATTTGGAGAGGACGCCCCATCGGAATGAGATCCGCGGCGGCTCCGCACAGACCTATCAGTCTCATGAACTCCCTCGCTGTGACTTTGTCTGCATGAAGACAATAGCGAGCGTAACTGACTAATTTCGCTCTGGTTAACGGCAGACGAACGAGATTGTTGCACATCTCGAAGCTCATTCCCAGATGAGTGAATGACTTGGACGGCACCAGATCCGACTTCTCCTCGTTTATAACAAAACCGAGACGTCGGAGCAATAGAAGCAGATTCTGCACATCGTTCTGAAGCGTTAACTCGTTGCCGTACCTCTGTAGAATGTCATCCAGGTAGGCCGACGTTACTGCAGACGAATGAGCTCAGAAATACATCATTACCGAGTTCATTACCCGAGTGAAAGCCCAGGGTGCTAGGTTCAATCCGAAGCACATCGCCCGGAATTGATACACCACTCCTAGGACTGCGAAGCGTAGATACTTTCTGAATGTCGGATGTACCATGACATGAAAGTACACATCTTTGAGATCTATGCTTGTAGCATAATCGTTCACCCGAATACTCGCTCTGACCGACCGAATCGTCTCCATATAGAATTTCGGAGCGACGATCAGCTTGTTTATCCAGCTCAAATCTATGACTGGACGGAACGAGCCGTCTGGTTTCGGAACCAGAAATAGATGGCTGTAGAATCCCGGTGTTTCCTGGTCTTCTACGACCTCTACCGCGTTCTTCATTAAAAGAGACTGCACCTCCGATAACAGAGCGTCTCTTTTCTGCGGATTTGACGGAAGTTGAGTCCATTTTGGACTTCGAGTTAAAGGAGGCTTTCGTTTGAAGGATATTCTTAGACCTTCCGAAATCACCCCTCTCACCCAAGGGTCGTCCGTAATCGACGCCCACTCTTCTGAAAAACTCGACAACCTTCTGCCAACCGGAACACGATAGAGGTTGAAGCCATCACCTCCTGGACCTGCGTGGCCTGCGGGAGGAGAAACCACGTCCTCCATGACCCGCACCTCGTCCCGTCGACCTCGGGGCGTCCGACCGATTGTCCTGGCCCGAAGGACGTCCCGCACGTGAGTCGCTGCCTTGACGGTTTCTTGAATAAGACCAAGAGGACGCACCGGAACCTCTATAGGCACCTTTCTTGGGCGCATTCGTCCCAGAAGTGCCTGTCTTATTCTTATCTGCCGTATCCGACTTTTTGGAAGCAGATTTAAACAGCAGAGAATCCGAAGCTTTCTTAGTAATTTTATCATAGATTGCAGAAAGCTTGCCGCCGAATAGAAGTTCTCCGGAGACCGAAGCGACTCTGAGAGAGTTCTTCACCTTACTATCCACGCGTGTGGATGTAGCTAGGGCTGCGTCATGTCTAACCAACTCCAGGTTTGCCACTGAGAGGGCAGAGTTATACGTGGAATAAGCCACTGCCCTTGAAAGAAGTCTTAAAGAGGATTCTATGTCCTGGAATTCTTTCCCTTGAAGATGCAGTGATAACGCCTTTGTAAGGTGGTCTGCGTAAGATAAAGCATCTAAACTGGCCCTGTTAGACGTGATTGTCGTATCCAACACCGCGGTTGGAATGGACATAGACGACGGTAATGACAATTCTAAGTCTTCCGCCTCGTCGTCAAGACGCAGAGGAACTCTCGGAATACCCTGTCCTGCCGTATCGAATTTATTCCTTGCATTAATGAAAGGCAGGTTAAGAGCATTGGAGGACAAGAAACCAGCTTTGCCTGTTTTGGAAGCAAGCTTGAATATAGCGTCGTTCAATAATTCAAATGTTCTTGTGACATTATTGGACTGAGACGGAAACTCAGGGACGATGTCTCTGAACCGCTCGAAGAATTCAGTGTCCAATGACGCTATCAGTCTCTTGTCTGGTACCGCAGCAGTCTGGCCCGACGGAACAACATGAGGAAGGAAGTGCCGGATGAAATCCACGGCAGCTTTATGTTGTTCCGAAAGGGATAGCTCCAAGTCATCGGTATCCCTTTCACCATCCGGTCGGACCTCATGATGCTCCCGGTCGTCTGCACCCGATGCTTCGGCGGAGCGTACCGACCCTGCGCCGTCGGATAATTCCCGATCCGACACCAATTCTGTCGATTGCTGGGATGCTGCGATAATTTGTGCTATCTGAGCAAGCACGTCCGTCATCGAGGCCTGCGGAGTAGCGGTCTTTCGCTGCTTAGCCGCGGGAAGCTCCGCATCAACTGACTCCCGCATACTCTTCCTATGCGAACGTCCGGAGTCTACCGGCCTCGTGTCCCTGGCTACCAGATGGCTTGACCTGGTCGCCGAAGAATCCTTTATCGGCGAAGCTGGTAGAATATCCGCGGTCACGTAGCCAAGGTGCGGTCTTGTGTGCTGGTGAGAGGATAAGGAAGCCTGAGCAGTCTCCGCGGACTGCCTATACAGAGCGTCCCGAGCGACGGACGTGTGCTCCGCTTGCGACACATTTTGTACCACAACATCAGGTCCCTGATGTTGTTGTACGAGAGAGGGGCCTCTCTCGCTCGCAGCCCGGCTGGACCTGGACGAGCTAGGAACCGGACTAGAAGGCTTCCTCCGATCTCTCCTATCATCCGCCGTCACTGGGTGTGCACCTTGTATGTTTATAGTGCTCGCATCACCCAACATTTCCTCCTGGACCGCAACGGACGAACCCGGCTGCCGAACCATTCGGTGAATGGATGCTACACCGGGCGAGCTAGCGGACGACAGCGCCGTCGATCCTACTCGGGACCTCTTAGGTAACTGTCGTATCTCCATGATCACTTTTGCCGCTAGCTCTGCATTCAATTGTGACGACGGAAGCGCACTCTTGGAAGATAACATGGAAACATCACCCTGTTCTTGTTCCTCTGAAATAGAAACTGACAGACTAGAGTGACCCTGCGGAGAAAGGACCGGCATAGCCCTTTCTCCACTAACAACATACCGTGACACACGTTTCCAATGTTTGTCATCCCAATATTGACATATTGAACAGGAGTTAGTGCGAGTACACTGACTACAATTAATACAATGATCATGAAAGTCAGAGGAAGATTTCTTCCTATTACAATTTGAACAATGTCCTTTCATTGTGAAAAGACAACAACAAGTCCTAGTACTCGCACAAACCCCTAAACACAAAGATACATAATAACATGATCCATTAACATTGAAAAAAGCAATTGAAATTCAAAATAATTTTTGAAAAATATTTTTTCAGCAAAGCCCAAGTTTCTGAAAAGTAACGTTGAGCCCCAATGGATCCCACGGGTAAGTGTGGTCAAAAATTTTAAAATTATTTTAAATAATTAATGCAACACTTGCGGATAATAATAATGTATATAGTAATGAGTAAACTACTCCAAAGGCAAAAAGCCCCCCTCAAAAGAGACTGTTGCCAATGTAAACAAGAAGTGTATAAAAACCAGAAAACATGACTCCAGGCACTGACAATACTGGCCCGAAATCAGTTATCAACAATACACACTATCTGATGCAAAACAGAGACTTCCAGGGAAGAATCTGCAGAACATCAGATGGTAGATGCAGAACACAACGTCTAAACACCCATGGGTGAGAACGTAAACATGGGGAAAAAACAGAATACATTCTGTAACCAAGAAATTTTAGTAGTAATCTTACTCAAAAATATGCCAAAAGCATGGGAGAATAGCAAGGGGGGACTTACAGGATAAGGAGAGAGGAAACACTGAATAAGCAGTGCAACTCCAAAGCAAGAATGACAACAACAGGCCCATGCCTCGAAAATAGGCAACTTAACATAATTTCATTACAAAATTTTAAGTTACAGCCCTGAATATTTTCTGTCACTCCTTTTTCCTCTCCTCCTTCTCTATCCTCCTTAGAATCACCATTTCTCCAATATTTATGTGTCTGGCATCATTTAAACTGAGATTTACAAGCACAAAGATCAGTGAGATGTTAACTGATGAAGGGCCAAACAAAGAATGATGATTGGCGCCAATTTCGGAACGTCCTTGACACTGCGCATGCGCAGTAGGGGCAAAGTATGGAGATCCTTTAGGACATGATTTCTTTTGGTTTTAGATGCAAATTTTGGGGATTGGGGGGCAAAATTTGTGTTTGGCCCTAGATTTTTAAGAGTTAGCACCAGCTATGTCTGGGTCATTGGTACAGTATAAAAATTTTCATAGTTGCAAATATTTTATCTGGAAATTCTGTAGTTGCAATCCGAGGTTGCTGCTTGATCAATCTTGACTCCTTGGTGTCCAGTGTGGGAATACATCATGTATGTATCCTTGATGCTTGACTTTTTAACCTCATTATATACTGTATGAATCATTCTAGTTCAATAATAAAGAAAGGTATGTTTCTTTCAGTTTCTCTAATTATTACTTTTATCAAGCTTTTCATCATTGGAATCCCGTTTGAAGATTATATAATGAAACAAAACTCGACACACTGAAGGGGCAGGGTAATAAATTCATCACACGGTGTTTTAGCTGGGTGTAAGGGGCTGTACTACCCTTCTCAGATTTGTATTTTCTGTGGCTTTCAGCCTCCGGAAATATGGATCTCAGAAGGGTAGTACAGTTCCACACAACCTGGTGAAACATTGTATAACTAATAATGTTGTTAATTAAATAGCCATTCTGTCAGTCACAAATATTCAAAGTATTTTGATATGTAAAATGTATTCTGATAGCAAACTGAAACTTCAACTAAGTCATTTCTCAGACATGGATTGCTTAATTATAGATTTAGAAGGGTCATTTTTATTTTCCAGTTTTTAGGTGTTTTTCTTTGATTATATATCAAGTCTGGAGTGAAAAAAAAATGTTTGGTTGCACATTTTTTGAGCATATGGTGGTGTCCAAGAAACAAAGTATTTTTTTACGTCACCATTTTTTTTAAACCTTTTACCCAATGTAGACAAGATCAAAATTTATTATTTTAAATATTATTTTTCCAAATGTTTAAAAAAAATTCAACAAAACCATATCAAGTAACCCCTCAGTGGAATGCGCTCATTCCAATTAGGGGTCATGTGACATGGCTTTGTTGAAATGTTTTAAAAATTTATTTTTTTTCAACTGCCGAATTTGAACATTATTCAGGTGATATGGCTCAAACTATTACAGATCTAGTATGGCATATTCTCATGAAAATAGAAAAAAAAAATAAACTGATATTTTTGTAACAGAGCATCTTCTCTCTTTACCTCATAGTCTGTGAGCAGGAACTCATTCAACACCATTTCATATATGGCTGGATTCAATCTCGGATTTTCTCTGGGCAAAAATGGGGCAATAGCCTGCAATGATACAAAGATTACCAATATACTTATGCACAATATGGCGATATATATTTGGTGGAGACTAGTAAATGAAATTTTATTTATTTAGTTATTAGTTAGAGGTATTTAAGATCACTTTCAGCATCTATGGCTATATCATGACTGCAACGTAGGCATGAAGTCAAGGTCAGCCAATCGTTGATACAGTGGAGCCTACTTAATTGTATATCTCTTAACTGAATAACCATGTTAATTGAATATAATTTCCCAACACAAAACCATTTACCATACTCCCAGTACAAATTTGACCTGTCAATTGAATATAGGTTATAGACTAAACTCCTGTTAATTGAATAAAAAATCTTGTAACCTGTAGAGAAATTACCCTGACTGTCCCGAGTTTTCCTTTTTTTATAGACCTACTTGGCCTCAATACATCAAATACAGGCTTTTAATCTATTATATCTTGTTTGACAGAGCTCATGGAGATCTGTCAAACAAGGTATAATATGATAAATGCTAAGTTTATCATTAGAATACAGGAAAGTGACACAATCCCTGTTAATTGAATACTCCTGTTAACTGAATAATTTTCAACAGCAAAGTGGCTATTCAATTAACAGGGTTCCACTGTACTTCCAGCATTGTTTCTTGGTCCTATTTTACCAGTAAAACAGAAATTGTTTACTGCAGTAAAGATGCTTTGCTACACTTCCTAGAGTTCAAAAGGGTGAAATGAAATAAATCTCCTCTGATATTCTAATATCTCATTTTCATATTACTTAACATTCAAGGTGGGGGCACAGTGGCATTGCAGTAACCGGTTTTCGTCAGATCACCGAAGTTAAGAAACGGATGGGTGACCGTCTGAGCGATCGATTCGGATTCCTGCGTTGTGTCCTTGTTAACCCCGATTGTCCACACGGGGGCACGATGACGCCGTGTACTAAGGCGTACTGCATGTCGATGGTGCGCATGTCTTCAACCAATCTAACTCTGCCTGTGCTGCTGTGCAGAGTTACAATGTTGGGGAGCTAGCAGCTGCTCGTCGTTGCTCGGTGGTTCTCTCCGGGTACTCCGGCTTCCTCCACCCATAAAAAACTGTCACGGTCATGATTAGCCATTGTGCATAAGTATGTGACCGTAAACACCAATAAATAAATAAATAACATTCAAGGTTCCTCAAGGATTTACAAATTCCAGAATATTGAAGGAAAGCAAGGAGGCACAGGAACCTTGTGATGTGACATCCAGGGTTCTTTGAATAGGATTTCCTCTTTGTGTGTCTAATTTAAATTAAGTACGAAAGGAAGTATGGATCCAATGACTGAGAAAAAAGGAATTCAAAATGCATGGGTTGGACGAACATATCAATAGATGCACTAATATAGGTAAGGAGCTCTGCATTATATACCTCCTTGGAGGGCACATAATGAATTCTTTTTGTTATTAATCATTCTAAATTTAATTTTGCATTGAGCTAGTCAGTAAATAGTATTAAAAATGATGTCATTATTTTAAAATTCAAGTATTGCATCTAATCTTTTGTAATGTATAATTCTGGTTGGTACAATATGTAGATCAAATGTACACACTTGTTAACATCTGAAGAACAAAAGACAAGTCAACTCACCTGTGATGTATACAGATGCTCTGGCACTGGCTGCCTGGATAATAGTGAGCAGCTAGATTAGTAGCATCTGAGCAGTTGTTCCAAGGTTAAGTTTTGTCTACCTGAACGTGCAAACGACTCTACTCGAAACACCCGTTAGGCCATAATTCTTGAACAGTATGTGATGTTCAGTAAATTTACTCTTATTTCCCAGGCATAAATTATACAAGTTAGAATTTTATACTAGTGAATATTTCAGCCATCACAATCTCACTGCTACTGATACAAACTCAACCAAAATAGATAAGGAAAATAATTTACAGAGACATCAATGTCAGTAAAATTAGAAGTCTGCAAAATATCTTTAAAACTTCCATTTTTTTCCAAACAAAAATATCAGTGATTTCTTACCCTCAGCTGATGTATTTCAGCAAATTTATAAACTTCGTTTTCCCACAATTCTTTATTCCTCCCAAGAATTTTTGAACAATTTTCAGCAGCCTTCTCATACTCTTGTTCTTCTAAAAGGTAATTCAGGTACTGATGTCCTATATCCTGAAAAAAAAACCCAATAAAAATGATAAATTTAAAGTAATTTGTACATTTTTTATACTTACCAATGTCCCTGACTAGCTGGTGCAAACTCAAAGTTATCAAAGGGCCAAACACAAATTTTGAACCCCCCCCCCCCCCCCCCAATCCCCAAAATTTGCTTGCAAAACCGAAAAGTAAAAGTCCTATCTGGCCCTCCATACTTTTACTCTCTGTGTGTATGTGCAGCCATCAGGAAGTGACCGGAATTGGCGCCAACATCATTCTTTGTAGAAAAAGAGTACTATATAATAACTCAGCGAGGAGGTATGAGTGCTCACTCATGGGAGGGCTATACCCGTCTGGGCCATTGGTAAGCATAAAAAATATACAAATTACTTTAAATTTATCATATTTTTATACTATAAACCAATGGCCCAGACTAGCTGAATCGTAAAAAGGCGGAGGGCCTACGACTTCAGAATTAGTAGACCAACATAGTTCCAAGCCTGTAATCCAAGGTGAAAGGACATTAAATTTAAAAGGAATTACATGTATGTCTCTCAAAACAGTAAAAGAGAAGACATATCATAAATAAGGAGCCAAACTCGAGTAATTCCATATTCTTAGCATGAAGACTATGCTAAATGGATGTAACGAGTTCCCAATTTTTAAGGCTAGTCTGGACTAAGCCCCAAAAATTAGGATGGCATATTTGAGAATGAGAGGTTATCGCCCACAAACATACGCCAAAAACAATAATACACAAGCTGTATCCAGGATATAATCTACAGACAAAACAGCTTCACTCATAGTTACACACTTATCAATCAAGACGGAGGAGAGGTAAAAAATCCCCCCCCCCCCCCCCCCCCACTTTGTGAAGGTACCAAATAACAATATATATTCGTCGAACAGGTACCCAGGTATTAATTATTATTAATAAATTGGTGCTTAATGCCACTTCAGAAGCTAAGGCTATCGTGGCAATCCCGGTAATATCGCCCGCTTGTAACGTATACCGGAGTCAGCATACATAGATATATTCAAAACCGGTGATATAATATATAACATACATATGTCCAATAGAATCACAATGGATGATCTCTGGAGAGTGAACACACTTGCGAGGTAACCCACAGGCGACCCCATTCAGGTGTACAATAAATTCCATTAAATAACACTCCCAGACGTGTTCTATCCGATATCTATGCTCCTAGAAACGTGCAAATATATGAGAGTGTAAAGACAAGTTGTATTCGATTGGGTGCCAAAATTAATAGAAACCTGGATTTAGAAATGGAACAAGCTATGATTAACAGACTCGTCACGGACCGCCCCTGAAGTAATTCATTGTTTCTAAGGTCCATAACATACAATAATGCAACTGCCTAATAATTCATTTATTATGCACGTGAGCACTGAATCCTACATGTAATCATCTGAATACCAGTTAACTGACTAGACAGCCTTACAGGTACCCAAAGGATAGCAATTTATTGATGAATTATATGCTCGTATATGACATATAGACAAACAACCACAGGAAACTAACCAACTAAAAAGTGGATGTGCCCATGAGGTCGCCATAGAACATGACCCAGCTGCCAATCGAAAGTCATGAAATGCATGTATATACTTAAATGCATACGAGGCTTACGGGAAGAAAACTACGTCTTGCCCGGTAATCGCCTCTTAACACATTGGCGGTGGGGGGGGATTTGATTCAAATTCTTATCGAACCCCCTCACCTGCATTACTTGAATCCGTCTTGTGTTCGTCATCAAATGGTATAGGAACCGCAAGGCTCCCTCACGTCTGACCAACTCCATAATGCCACTAAGGGCGGAGAAGGCCGTGATGAACAAATACACCATATTTACATAATAACTCACACCAAATCATACCGATTTGAAGAGAATTATGTCCAATAGGACAACTAACTTAGCCTAGATAAAGCAGCTAAAGGTCTTCTTGTACATGAAGACCATTAAAAGCTGATAACTGAGGCCCTAGAAGCTCACTAGGGAGACTTACAATGCTAGCCATAGCTTATAAGTCTTCATCTACGTGAAGACAGATATATCGGTGTAAGCTGCGACCCTGAAGGCTCACTTAATGGAGACTTACAGTTATCATCGCGCAAGGTAGGGAATGAAGAGCCGCTATATAAACAGCCCTGAATTCCCAAAGAGACTGCAGTCCCAAGAGATAATAAATTCAGTTATGCCACTGCATAATACTGAAAAAAAATCTCACTCAAGATTTTAGCTAGGCTACTATGGTGTAACAATAAGACTCAAGTCTATGACACCTAGGAAAAACAAACCGAAAAGCACATTATCTGTTTTGGTTGTAATCCCAAAAGACAGCGGACAGAACCTAACCGAAGAGACCGGTGTAACCATACAGAAGGCTACTATGGCATCCACAATGACATAATTGTCTTGACGCCAAGACATATCTCAGCCTATCTATACACTATCCATCTGGATTCAGGACCAGAAACAGGTGATAATAAAAAACTGGAGAATAATTTTGACGACGTCTAATGCTTTTCTTCAATAGGAAAGCTTATACCTCTAGAAGGAAAGTCTTTCTTGGAAGATTTGACTAACAAATATTCTTGTAAGTGGAGCTTGCTTGTGCTGATAGCCGCAGGCCTGCCAAGACTACATTCTCATCCACTAATCTTCCGCAATTTATCCACTTTTGCGAGGTTTGTAACCTACTGCCATGTGGCAAGCAACCAAAATCTGTTCTCGATGACCTCAATTGATCCCTTCAATAAGAGAGCCTTTATCACCACTAGAAGCGACTCTCTTTGAAAGGAGCTTCCGTGATTAATGTCCAGTTCTCATAAAGTTGATAATCCTCCATAAACTGGCAAGCAATAGAGGTCATGTCCATCACCTGTATGACTTACGATGCTTATGGGAGGAGAAACTATGTCCCCCCTGCAAAGAAGCTTGTCTCATCAACCTCATTTATTCCCTTCAATATGAGAGCCTTTACCTCCACTAGAAGTGACTCTCCTTGAAAGGATCTTCCATGATTAATGCCCAATTTCTCGTGAAGATGATAACCTTCCATTAATCGTCGGCCTAGGGGTGTCTGATTCACAGCCTTAATCAGACCTATGCCCCTTTCCCGAGTCGCTAAAATGACGACTTCCAGAGTAAATATAAGAGGGTTATTGTACCCTCGCAAGATGCTTAATTCGAAGCAGAACGGCCTCGCTTACTCCGGTATGCTGAAGTGTGTTGATGAGACAGCAACTTCAATAGCAGAGCACTGAAGCTTCTTGTAGCCTGCACATATATCAACTCAAACTTGTCGTCAAATAGTATATTTCCGGTAACCGGAGCGACTCAAGAGAGAGCTTTTCACCTTGTCATCTATAAGTGAATACGAAGCAAGGGCAGTATGTATTACGTCTTACCAAATCCAAATTCACTGTCGGTGTGGAGTTGTACTTGGCATATATGACTGCCCTGGAAAGAACTCTTAGCGAGGAACCATGTCCTCATATTTCTTTCCATTGAGACCTTGAGCCATAGCTCTGGTAAAGTGATCTGTTTAGGACATTGCGCCCAGATTTGCTCTTTTCAATGAAATAGCACATTCCATTATTTCCGAGCATACATTAAATGATGCAGGTAGGGACATATTTTCATACCAGGCCTGCTCATCTAAACGCAGACTTATTCAGATGGAACAATATTCTTAAGAGCTTAAGACTTTTCATGGACTTAAAGTGCCCTTCTGTGAGAGATGGAGACTCACAGGCCGTATCCCTCTCACCATCCAAATGTTCCATCCGCAAATATGGTCAACTCCATCTGACTAAATGGATGACTGGACCAATGCCGCACCGACTGACAGCTCACCATCAGAGTCTGTTAAATGGTAGTACCAGGGCTCGCAAATAGTGAAAAAACGTGATTGCCCGTTGGGCAGGCTTCTTTTGAGATCTGGTTGCCCGCCCCAGAAAATGGTGGCCCGGCGTTAGGACTGATATTTGATTGCTCAATTTATACACATTTCAATGTGAGTCGATCAGATATGACAACAAATGATGTATAACAGCAGGTGTTGAAAGACGGGGACAGATCAAGATTCAGTTGTGCAAAAAAAAAAGCCATGCGTCATGACAACTGACACGTTGGATATGGCACCGTAGCGTAGTACCCCCCCACCCCCCCACCCCCCCCCCCCCCCCCCCCCCCACCACTATTTTGTCCTAGAAAGTGTCCTGGTTCACTGCGCTATGTTAACTTACTATTTCAACTGAGAACTAATCTCAAACATATTATATCGTTTGTTGAACACAGTAACAAAAAAAATAAATAAGTACCTGCCAAAGAGGAAGGAAGATCAGTAACATGGACCATTGCAATGCTGAATCCACTTTCACTTTCGAAAAACTATTTCTGGGAAGGTAATGGTTGTGTTTGAATCGTTGTTCAGGACATTATGAGTGCACAGTATTGTCTCTACAGGATATGACGTCACGCCGTTCTCGGTTGCTTATGGTACCGGTGCACACCCAATATCTGGGAACATTGATTCAAATACAACCAGACTCCACTGGTTAGCATCACTGAACAATATCAAAATTTGCCCTGAATGTCCGTTGCTGCGGGAGGTGTGAGTGTGTGTGTGCGTGTGGGGGGTGGGGGCTATCAGTCTGTTGCTAACAGTATCAGTGGGACAGTCACAGGGCTAAACAGTACCGACATGTTGACCATTCGTTTAGGTTTGTTGAATACTTAAAGCGGTGCGTTATTGACAACCAATCCCAGCACGTGCCATCGATAATATCATAGATCAGAAAAGGAATTATGTACCTGTTGACTGCTGAAGTTTATGAGCCGCCGCCGCTGTCTGAAAAGTACTTCCCCTAACCAGCAGAACGCGTATTCAACCATCTTAACAGTTGTTTAATCATTAATTCCCGCTCATTTTTATATTTTAATTTTCTCAAAGAATTATCTTTTAAAATCGGACAGAAAAAATCTATCTGGTTGCCCGTCGGGCAGAGGGTATAGCATTTTTGGTTGCCCGAGAAGATTTCTGGTTGTTCCGGGACGTCGGACGAACCTATTTGCGAGCCCTGATTACTAGTCTCAAAAGACTAACTATCAACCCAAACTTGCGAAGTCAGATAGCTAGTCCGTGGTCAACGTGCTTCATTAATGAAGCAAGGGAAAATGCCATAGCTGCCACTGAATCCGGCTGCAGTGTGGAAGAAGCGTCCCAAACCGCAAGCTTGAATGGGCGTCCCAACTCACTAAAGTTTCTCACTCCAAAAACAGTCGACCCCGACTGCTGACAGAAAGAAGGTTCTCCAGCTCGCAGTCTGCTCCAGTTTTCGTCAAGCGTTCCGTTTTTAGGCATCTATCCCTTATCATGCATATCCATGGAAGAAGAGGAAGCCGTTACCAAAGCCGACACCAGCTGAAGTGCGGAAGAAGCATCCCGACTCATCACAAAGGAAGGATGCTTCTTCTCATTGAAGTTTCTTACAACACAAAACAGTTGTCCCCGACTGTTAACGGGACAAAAAATGCTCTGCACTCTCGATCTGCCCCAGATCTCGTAGAGTATCCCACTTAGAAACTTCTAGGCTTAATCCTCTTTCATGCACTCCCATGTAAGTAGAAGAAGCCATAACTGCCACCGGCCGCGGCTGCAGTGTGGAAGGAATGTTCCGATGTGTGTTCCGACTCAATAGGTTTCTCACAACGGACACAGTCAGCCCCACTGTTAATGGGGCGGAGAGGGTTCTCCAAATGGAGATCTGACCCCAGATCTAGCTGAGCATCCCATAGAGAAACTTCTGGTTTCTACTACATGCACAATTGACTGGACCGAACCCAGCACCGTCTGACAGCTCAACTCTGGAATTTGCAGGAGGCTGCTCTTGCATTAGCTGGGATGCTGCTAATAGCTGCACAACTGTGACAGCAAATCTGTTCCCGAGGCTTGAGGAGCAGAGGTCTTCTGTTTTTTCCACCGCTTGCTGCTCCTGGGATGATGATCCGGAGATAGATCTCTTCTCCAAGCGTCCCATTGATTGATGCCTCAGATCGCTAGGTATCGGATGGTCCAACTTCAAGGGCGAAGAAAGGCTCCATCTCCGCACAGCTGACTGGTTATCTTTAGTCGGGTCGCTAGCCTGCGGTCGTGTGTGTTTTAATAACGTAGCAGAGGAAGCCATGACTGAAGCCGAACCTGGCTGCAGACTAGACAGAGCGTCCCGAGCAGTGGGCGGACATATGCTCCGGTTCGTTTAAGTTTCTCATAACAACATTTTGCCCCAAATGGTATTAGGTTAGAGAGGGGCCTCTATTAGACCTCACCGAGTACAAGAAACTTGCTGACTTCCTCCCTATTTCCGTCATCACTGGGTGAGCTTATTTATATTTAAGTGTCATCCCAGTGAACACAAGAATGACAAGAGTCCGCAGGAGTGAATCAACTAAAGTCGATATCAGTCCTCCAAACTCCACAACAAAATTCTATAATTAAGATATATGAATAATAGCAATCAAAATTAAATTCAAAATATTTTTTGGAAACTTTTTTTTTTGAAAAAACGCCTAAGTTCCCAAAGAGAACATTCAGAGTCCAAGGGCATCCCGATAGGGCCTAAGTGTGGACAAAATCCAATTTATTGAGCTTTACTACCGGAATATTAATCCATGTATCCTACAGTAATTCTACAGTAATAGAATATAAAATACAACCTATATATGAGGACGCTGTCAATGTAAACAATGTCAGTGAAAAAAACGGAAACAAGACAATAGGCACACAAAAAAAGACCCAAAGTCAGAAACCAATTTAAATGCTACCAGATGCAAAGCTAGATAATCATTCGAAGAAAAAACGATACATCAGATAGAAGATGCAAGACTAAACGACCTAACACCCCTAGGGTGAGGACGTAACCCTGGGGAAAGACAGAATAAATATTCTGTAATACATGTTAAACGCCCAAGAAATTTAATAAAAAAAATTCAATAAAAATTAGCCAAAAAGCTTAACAGTTTAACAGGAAGGGTTCATGGAAGGATAGGGAAGGAATACTTAACAAACAGTGGAATAATCATTATCAAAAATGATGATGTCAGGCGTATGTCTTGAAATTGGGAACCATAAAATAATTTTATAATTATTATAAAGTTACAGCCCTGAATGTCAAAAACCACCGTTGAACACTTCCAACATCCAATAACAGCCTTGGATCCACCAATTCTTGCATTGATTTGTGTCTGGCATCCTCAAAAAAGTTAAAAAATTTATAGTAATTTATATATTTTTTATACTTACCAATGACCCAGACATAGCTGGTGCTAACTCTTAAAATATAGGGCCAAACACAAATTTTGCCCCCCCAATCCCCAAAATTTGCATCTAAAATCAAAGAAAACATGTCCTGAAAGGCCCTCCACACTTTGCCCCCACTGCGCATGCGCAGTGTCAAGAACGTTCCGAAATTGGCGCCATTAATCATTCTAATAACCAGTGCATGGTAAGCGCTATGTACTCAGCGGGGAGGCAAGAGTTCCCAACTCCTGGGAGGGCCATCCCCGTCTGGGTCATTGGTAAGTATAAAAAATATATAAATTACTATAAATTTTTTAACATTTTTATACTGTACCAATGACCCAGACATAGCTGAATAGTAAAAAGGCTGGAGGGCCAAGGACATAGAGCAAAATGGAATACGCTCAATAAAATAAAATAGAGTCATCCCCTGTAGGGAAAAAGAAGTAATAGGCCTTACATGTATCTTTCTTATTTATGATAAATTAGAAAGATACAACACCTTCCAAAATTGAGCTTCATACATCCATGTACTCTATTAATATCCAATATAATCCTTATACTAATATTTTTTAAAGTAAGCCAATAAATAAAGTAAGTCTAGAGAATAGAGACTCTTATACTCCAAAAAGTGTCTGAGGATTGCATAATCATGTCCGTTGACATATGCAATATTCAAAAGCTATACTTTAAAAACTAAGACTTGAATGAATTTTAAAAACCTAAACTTCTCACTAAACAACCATCCCAATAACAGCTCAGAATTACTAACTCCGGAGGAGGTATCCCCTTGTTTTCATAGTAAAACAGGTGACCCAAGGGAACACCCTCCCCCCCCCCCCTTTTTCTTGCCATGGGTCAAATAGCCCAGAGCGAAGAGGGCAGCCGAACGGAGACACTGCCGAAACAGACAGCCTACCTAGCTATAGTAGCAACTGTTAAGTGAATGACATTCTGAGCAGTAGATAATAGACCTAACAATAGAGGCCTCCAGAAATGGACTCGATATTTCTGAGATAAAATTCATGAATGTGGATGGCTGAGCGCAATGAGCAGCCTTCAAAAATCTATAATAGTGACACTATTAATGTAAGCCCAAGAAGTAGAAGAACTCTTACTTCATGAGCCGAAATCTTAAGCACAACTGCTAAGTCAATGATATACCATAAGCAGTACCGATAGTTAATAGAATCTATTAACAATAAAATGGAGCGTAACGTCCTTCTACTAGACATCAAAGACAGAAGAAGTTTACGCCCATAGTAATAAACAGATATCTGTTTATAAATACATAAACTGTATCCGGAAAGAGTAAAGGCCTATGCCCATACGAAGACGGAAGGACCTTAAAATAATAGGTTCCGGATAATAGGAGCCTAACTCTTATGCAACAATCCAACCTAAATAGTAACAGAAGTAGTGATTCCGAAACTACGAAAGTGAAAATCATCCATCGATAGTGCATGAAACTCACTGACTCTACAGTAAAAGAGAAACCAACAGAATTACTGTCTAAAAGGTCAGAATTTGAAAACTACTGTTTCCAGAGGCTCAAATGATTACTTAGCTAAATAAGAACCGAAGTTAAAATCCATATAGGAATTTAATCTAAAGATTCTAAGTCTATTTATCAAAAAGTTACTAACTGACTTAGATAAAGAGACAAAAGACTCAATTGTAAACTATCGTAGAGTGCATAGGTATGAGGTAACATAAACCTATAACCTAAATAATAACAGGCTGCATTAGATCTTGTGAAACAAGTATACTAAAAAATAGCAATGAGTAGTATGGAGGGATCCACAATATGAACATAATGATCCCTACACCACGACGGAAGAGCCTCTACTTTAGCCGCATAGAATAGCGAAGAAGAGATTCTCCTATAGTAAGAAATCGCGTCCAAAGCTCGTCCAGTACAGTGCTTACAATGCAATATGGACCACACAACGGAATACATGAAGGTTGCGACCTTGCGGGTTGTGATAAAGATGACACGATTTACCCAGTGAAAAAAGATCCTCACATAGAGGAAGATTTCACGTTAAGACCCACAGTAGACAAGAGAGTAAATTACCCATGATCTCTGTGAAGATAGAAATGCTATCAACAGAAATGTATTGTGGTTGTTTATCTTAGCAATACCTGCTGAAACAACAGCGCCGGAGGATACGCGTATCCTATCATTCCGTCCTATAGATCAATAGAGCGTTAACAACATTAGCTCAGAGATCTGGACAAGCCAACACATACGTCTGCAATTGATTAGCAAGCTGTGTCATAAATAAATCATCATTGGGCGCTCCCATAGATAGCAAATCTGATTGAATACTTGTTTGTTGAGAGTCCATTCTGACAGCAACAAGCGACCCGTAAGAGAACGGGAGTCCGATAAAACAATCAGACGACCCGGAATATGACGGACCAAAACTGAACTTGGTGTACTATAACCAACAGACGGATTCTTTCCATTAAATTGAATAACGGAAACGAAAGAGTGCCTCTCTGGTTCCAGAGATACGCCACTACTGTCGAATTAAAGGACAGGAATTTGGGCATGCGTTTCTGAATAATGTTCATGCAATGACATAAAGCAAGCCTAAAAAACATTATTCCGCGGAAGAAAACTGATTGCTAAGAGACTGCGGAACCCAAAGACCCTGGCACTTCGAATCCGTAGGGATCAGTATTATATCCCAATCTGTTTGACTGGCAACCGTCATAACAGCCACACTCGGGTCCGGCGACTGCGGTGGCACTCTCTGAGTCAACCACCGAATGTTTGCCCCAGTCTGAATCTCTTGTAACACTAGATAGACAAGAGAACGTGTAAATCGAGCAATTCATGGATTGCCGAAAAGTTGCCGTCGAAGAGAAGCTCCTCCGAGAACGAAGCGACTCTGAGAGAGTTCTTAACCTTACTATCCACGCGTGTGGATGTAGCTAGGGCTGCGTCACGTCTAACCAACTCCAATCAGCCACTGAAGGGCGGAGTTATACGTGAACAAACCACTGCCCTCAAAAGAAATTACATTGAGAATAATATCCCGTAAATCTTTTCTTGAAGACGTAATGATAACGGCTCAGTAAGGCGGATTACGTATGATAAAGTGTCTAAGTTAAGTGTTCTATACATCATGTCGTTCCCAACATTGAAATTGGAAAAGACATAAACGGCGAAAAAGAATATATGCAGTCTTTAATCACACCGTCTAGACGCATATGAACTCTCGGTATGCCCTGCTCTGCCAAAATAAACTATTCGTATAAATGATAAAATGGCAGAAATGAGCAACGCGGACAAGAAACTAAACTATCATGCTTGGTAGCAGGCTTGTATATATATATATATAGCGTCGAAATATAAAACACATGTTATAATGACAATATTGGACTGCGTCAGTAAGTCAGGGACAATGTCCCTGAACCGATCGAAAAATCCGAATCCAATGACGCTATAAGTCTCTTATCCAAGATCGCAGCAATAAAGTCCGAAATAACAATCACTGGAAGATAATGCCAGAAGACATGAAAGGCATCTTCCGATACTACTAAAGGGAAAACTCGAAATCTTTCGAATCCCTTTCGCCATCCTGTCGGACCCTATAAAGCGTTCGGTCGTCCGTACCTGATGCAACCGCGGACCGCACCGACCCAGCGCCGTCGGATAATTCCTGATTCGACCGAGAAACAGTCAATTGCTGGGATGCTGCGAAACAACTGTGCTAACTCGGATAGCACGTCCGTCACTGAGGCCTGAGGAGAAGCGGTCTTACGATGCATTGCCGCTGGAAGCTCCGTGATCGTTACCCCGTGCATACTACCAATATGCGAGCGAACGGAGTGTATAGGCCTCGTGTCCCTTGGCTACCGGATGGCGCGACCTATTCGCCGTGGAATCACTGAATGCCGAAACTGATCGGATACTCGAGGTCACGTAGCCAATGTGCGGTCGTGTGCCCTGCTGTGAGGATGAGGAAGCATCAAGGACAGTCTCTCGGACTGTCAATATAACGGAGCGTCCCGACTGACGGACATATGCTCCGAATGTAAAATATCTGAACCACAACATGCGGTCCCCTATGTTGTTGGACGAGAGAGGGACCTCTCTCGCTCACAGCCCGGACGGACCTGGACAAGCCAGGAACCGGACTAACAGGCTTCCTCCGATCTGTCCTCAATCTGCCGTCACTGGGTGAGTACTAAAGTAATTAAAGTGCTCGCATCACCCAAATCTCCTTCCTAGACCGCAACGGACGAACCCGGCAGCCGAACCATTCAATGAATGTACGCTACACCGGGTGAGCTAGCGAATGTCACTCCGTAGGCAATAGACATATTCCATGAGCACTTATTGCCGCTAGCTCTTCATTAACTATGACGACAGAGGCACACTTTTGAAAGACATCTCCATAACTCTTCGAACAAGAAACCAGAAATGCTTGGTTAGCAAGCATAAAATAATAATATATATAGCGTCGTTCAATAATTCGAAAGTTTGTGTGACATTATTGGACTACGTCGGAACTGAGGGACGATGTCCCTGAACCGAATCAAAAATTTCTAAGTCCACCGACGCTATCAGTTTCTTATCCGGCATCGCAGCATTCTGGTCCGACGAAAGAAGCTGTAGAAGACCAAGTCAGATGACATACACAACAGCATATGTTGTTCCGAAAGGGAAAGCTCGAAATCCTCCGAATCCCTTTCGGTATCCCGTCGGACCGGATGAAACTTTCGGACGTCCGTACCCGCTTCCGCGGAGCGTCCCGACCCAGCATCGTCGGATAAAATATATGCGACAGATTCAGTTGATGCTGGGATGCTGCGATAAACTGTGCTATTAAGGAAAGCACGTCCGTTCCCGAGGCCTGTGCAGTAGCGGTCTTACGATGCATTGCCGCCGGAAGCTCCGTGTACGTTGACTCCCGCACACTTCCTATGCGAACGTCCGGAGTCTGCAGGCCTCGTGTCCCTGGCTACCGGATGGTGTGACCTGGTCGCCGAAGAATCCTTGATCGGCGAAGCTGGTAATATATCGGCGGTCACGCAGCCAAGGTGCGGTCGTGTGCGCTGACGAGAAGAGGAAGCCTTAGCAGTCTCCGCGGACTGCCTATACAACGGAGCGTCCCGAGCGACGGACGTATGCTCCGCTTGCGACACATTTTGTACCACAACATCTGGGGCCAGATGTTGTTGAACGAGAGAGGGGCCTCTCTCGCTTGCCGTCTGGATGGACCGGAACGAGCTATGAACCGGACTAAAAGGCTTCCTCCGTTCTCCCTCCGATCCGCCGTCACTGGGTGTGCATTAAGTTAATTTATAGTGCTCGCATCACCCCAAAATTCCTTCTAGACCGCAAAAGACGAACCCGGCTGCCGAACCATTCGGTGAATGGACGCTACACCGGGCGAGCTAGCGGACGTCAAAGGCCGTCGAACCTACTAGGGTCCTCTTAGGCAATTGGCGTATTTACATGAGCACTTTTCCGCTAGCCCTTCATTAATTGTGACGACGGAGGCACACTGTTGGAAGACATCATGGATACATCACCCTAATCTTGATCGTCTGAAATAGAAATTGATAAAGTAGAGTGACCCTGCGGGGAAAGGACCAGAGTGTCCAAATCCCCAATAACATACCGTGACATACGCTTCCCATATTGTCATCGAAATCATACGATACAGAACAGGAGTTAATGCGAGTACACTGACCACATATAGATTGATAATAAAGTTAGAGGAAGACTTCCTCTTAAAACAATTGATCAATATCCTTTCAATGTGAAAAGAAAACAAGTCCTGGTACTCGCACTAACCCCTGGCAATCAAAATACATAATAATAATATGATCCATTAATATAGAAAAAATAATTGAAATCAAAATATTTTGAAAAAATATTTTTTCAGAACAGCCCAAGTTTCTGAAAAGTAACGTTGAGCCCCAATGGATCCCAAGCCTAAGTGTGGACAAAAATTTTAAAAATATTTTAAACAATTTATTCAACACTTACGAACAATAATAATGTATCTAGTTATGATTAAAATAACATCAAGATATTATTTTTTAGAAATCCCCCCCCTCACACAGAGGGCTGTTGAAAATGTAAACAATGAGTGTAAAAACACTAAAATAAGACTCCAGGCACCCAGGCCCGAAATCATTTCCAAAAATACACTATCTGATGCAAAACAGAGACTTCCAGGGAAGAAACTGCAGAACATCAGATGGTAGATGCAGAACACAACGCCTAACCACCCGTAGGTGAAGACGTAAACATGGGGAAAGAACAGAATTCATTCTGTTATTCAGCTAAAACTCCCAAGAAAATTTAGTAATAATAATTACAAAAACTATGCCAAAAGCATGGGAGAATAGCAAGGGGGGACTTAAAGGACAGGGAGAGAGGAAAACACTTAAAAAACAGTGTAACTAAATAATCAGAATGACAACAAAATGGCTGCTGCCTCAAAAATAGGTAACTTAACATAATTTCATTAAAAAATTTTAAGGTACAGCCCTGATAATATTCTGTCACACATTTTTTTCCTCTCCTCCTTCTCTATCCTCCTTAGAATCACCATTTCACTAATATTTATGTGTCTGGCATCATTTAAACTGAGATTTATAAGCACAAAGATCAGTCAGATGTTAACTGATGAAGGGCCAAACTTAGAATGATTAATGGCGCCAATTTCGGAACGTTCTTGACACTGCGCATGTGCAGTGGGGGCGAAGTGTGGAGGGCCTTTCAGGACATGTTTTCTTTGATTTTAGATGCAAATTTTGGGCTTGGGGGGGGGGGCAAAATTTGTGTTTGGCCCTATATTTTAAGAGTTAGCACCAGCTATGTCTGGGTCATTGGTACAGTATAAAAATAGGAGATTTTAGAGCACAGATGTCAGTTCATTGTTGTTGACTTTTGGGCCAAACAAAGAATGAAGGTGGCGCCAATTCTGGTTACTTCCCGACTGCTGCAGAGAGTAAAAGTATGGAGGACCAGATAGGACTTTTAATTTTCGGTTTTGCAAGCAAATTTTGGGGATTTGGGGGTTCAAAATTTGTGTTTGGTCCTTGATAACTTTGAGTTTGCACCAGCTAGTCTGGGCCATTGGTTTTAGTGATGAACCGATTATCAAAACTTGCTATCAACCGATTACTGGTTATTTCTCTGCTGATTATGCCGATTCTGATGGTTGAAGTAAGACAGTGAAGAAAATCTGTTGGTGTCTGTTACACTGCAGAATCCCGTTGACAAATCATCAATTACGAAAGCTTTATACCACATAAGTTCTCAGAGTATGCATATTTAGTGCTGGGCAATATTAGCCAAAATAATATTTGCATTTTGGTTGGGATAAGGGGGAAATGATTGTTATTAACGATACAATCACACGATATTGTTCTTGTGAAGATTGTGTTTCATTCCGGTAAATAGTGTTAATACTGTTTTGTGTTAGAATACAATACACTTGGCTGTATTAACCAGGAATATACTGAGCACACATATTTTGTGTCTTAAATAAATAATAATAATTTTGATGTTAATGTGTGTTGTGCAGTCGTATGATGCATGGTTTACACGTTTGTCAGAATGTATTATTCAGTGTTCTTTTTTCAACTTGTTACTCCCCTTGATGTGTTTCTCTGATGTTTACATGAACTCTACAATCTTTCGGGAAATGGTGGCGATCTCGTACCGATTGCAGTTGGTAAATTCCGTAATATCTCTGCTCTGCAAAGCCCTAAATTGTCTGCTATGCACAACACACGTTTTTAATTGAGAAACTTTATTGAAATGGCCAGATATCAAAGTGATTTTTAATAGTTAGTGTTAAATATAGAATAACCGGAAACTGCTGGTTTTTAACTGCCAGCTGTCATAATCAGCCGATGCCCCATAACTGACCAGTTCCGATTGCCGATTATCGGTTCATCACCAATTGAATTATAGTATAAAAATATCCTTAAAATTCACAGTGAATGTCTTATTCAAGAGTGGGAATTAATATATGATTTAAATGACCTGTTAATTGCATATGGGCAATACAATAGTAATTCCTTGTCAATTGTAAAATGTTTTGATCAATGAGAAATTTATACCGATGACCACAAAATTCTACTCTCTTTTAGACCTTTTCACCTCAGTAGTTTTAAAAGAAATATTTAATCCATTATATTCTGTTTGAAAGCTTTCTGACCCCAGCCCTTCAAAATCTGGGCATACTACAAGTATGCCCAGAGCACTGTGAATTTGATATAATATGGTTAAATGAATTTTTGGGGGTTCATGATCAGAAAAGCTTTATTCTGTAAACAGTGTGCTATGGTATTTCAACAATGGGGATGTTACTGTTTTTCTTGAGACAAGTTTCTACGGTGCATGGTAAAGAGGGTATTGCTTAACAACATGCACTTTAAAACCTCTCTTAACCCTTAAATGCCTGGAGATGTTTACACACCTTTGCTTCTGTTCAGCAGTCTACATCTTGTGGCTATGCATTTGTTTCTAGGAAAGTCTTAACTAGACAAATAGGCTGCTAAGACTTGCCTAGAAACAACTGTCAAGGTACAGCAGAATCCTCTTAACGGAATATCCACAAAAATTTATATACAATTAACAGGAGTTTACTCTACAACCCATATGCAATTAACAGACCAAATTTGTACTGAAGGTATGGTAAAATGGTTCTGTGTTTGAAAATTATATTCAATTAACAGGGATATACAATTAAGAGATATCCAATTAAGTGGTCTCCACTGTACTTAGAATGTAACTTGAAAGTTCACATAAAGACATGTTGAGACATCTGTTTTGTATAAAGCTATCAAAGTTGGAATTAGGGGTTAATCCTTCATCTAATGTAACAACCATATTTGACAGGCTCTGTGTATTAGAAAAATGTTACTGTTTGTTACTTTTAGTTTTTCTAAAACAGCTTCTCACCCCTTATTGAAAAGAACTAGCTGAGGAATCATCAATTATGTTTTAGAGGCAATAAATTAAAGATTTTTGTTATTCAAGATATCTTTTGCAAGTGTTGTTTTCTAATTATGTTAGGTAAAGAGTAATAACCTACACACAAAAACAACTAGAATTCAACCTTAAAAAGTTGGAATAGTGGATGCTTCAAATGATTTTAATTCTATCAAAACATTTTATCAGCATAAAATAATTTGAAGATTTAAAAAAAAAAAATCCAACCTTTTTCATACAAATTTGAGACAACTAATACTTTAGTGCATTGAGCACATTGTGGTTTTCAATGTTAGTGATAGGTTAAACATAATATTTAAACAGATGGGAGCGTGGTGGCTCAGTAGGTAGAGGTGCAGGCTGCAAGCCGAAAGGTCCTCGGTTCGAATCCCACTTGCGGCAACAGCGTTGTGTCCTTGGGCAAGACACTTCATCTCCATTGCACGCGGGGGGGCACGATGACGCCGTGTACTAAGGCGTACTGCACGTCGATGGTACGCATGTCTTCAACCAATCTAACCCTGCCTGTGCTGCAGTGCGGAATTACGATGTTGGGGAGCTGGCAGCTGCTCGTCGTTGCTCGGTGGTTCTCTCCGGGTACTCCGGCTTCCTCCACCCGTAAAACTGTCACTGTCATGATTAGCCATTGTGCATAAATATGTGACCTTAAACATCAATAAATAAATAAATAAATAATAATTTAAACAGATGGAACTCAAAATGTTAAAAAATTTATAGTAATTTCTATATTTTTTATACTTACCAATGACCCAGACATAGCTGGTGCTAACTCTTAAAATATAGGGCCAAACACAAATTTTGCCCCCCAAACCCCAAAATTTGCATCTAAAACCAAAGAAAACATGTCCTGAAAGGCCCTCCACACTTCGCCTCTACTGCGCATGCGCAGTGTCAAGGACGTTCCGAAATTGGCGCCATTAATCATTCTAATAACCAGTGCCTGGTAAGCGCTATGTACTCAGCGGGGAGGCAAGAGTTCCCAACTCCTGGGAGGGCCATCCCCGTCTGGGTCATTGGTAAGTATAAAAAATATAGAAATTACTATAAATTTTTTAACATTTTTATACTGTACCAATGACCCAGACATAGCTGAATAGTAAAAAGGCTAGAGGGCCAAGGACATAGAGCAAAATGGAATACGCTCAATAAAATAAAATAGAGTCATCCCCTGTAGGGAGAAAGAAGTAATAGGCCTTACATGTATCTTTCTTATTTATGATAAATTAGAAAGATACAACACCTTCCAAAATTGAGCTTCATACATCCATGTACTCTATTAATATCCAATATAATCCTTATACTAATAATTTTTAAAGTAAGCCAATAAATAAAGTAAGTCTAGAGAATAGAGACTCTTATACTCCTAAAAGTGTCTGAGGATTGCATAATCATGTCCGTTGACATATGCAATATTCAAAAGCTATACTTTAAAAACTAAGACTTGAATGAATTTTAAAAACCTAAACTTCTCACTAAACAACCATCCCAATAACAGCTCAGAATTACTAACTCCGGAGGAGGTATCCCCTTGTTTTCATAGTAAAACAGGTGACCCAAGGGAACACCCTCCCCCCCCCCCTTTTTCTTGCCCTGGGTCAAATAGCCCAGAGCGAAGAGGGCAGCAGAACGGAGACACTGCCGAAACAGACAGCCTACCTAGCTATAGTAGCAACTGTTAAGTGAATGACATTCTGAGTAGTAGATAATAGACCTAACAATAGAGGCCTCCAGAAATGGACTCGATATTTCTGAGATAAAAATTCATGAATGTGGATGGCTGAGCGCAATGAGCGGCCTTCAAAAATCTATAATAGCGACACTATTAATGTAAGCCCAAGAAGTAGAAGAACTCTTACTTCATGAGCCGAAATCTTAAGCACAACTGCTAAGTCAATGATATACCATAAGCAGTACCGATAGTTAATAGAATCCATTAACAATAAAATGGAGCGTAACGTCCTTCTACTAGGCATCAAAGACAGAAGAAGCTTACGCCCATAGTAATAAACAGATATCTGTTTATAAATACATAAACTCTACCCGGAAAGAGTAAAGGCCTATGCCCATACGAAGACGGAAGGACTTTAAAAATAATAGGTTCCGGATAATAGGAGCCTAACTCTTATGCAAAAATCCAACCTAAATAGTAACGGAAGTAGTGATTCCGAAACTACGAAAGTGAAAATCATCCATCGATAGTGCATGAAACTCACTGACTCTACAGTAAAAGAGAAACCAACAGAATTACTGTCTAAAAGGTCAGAATTTGAAAACTACTGTTTCCAGAGGCTCAAATGATTACTTAGCTAAATAAGAACCGAAGTTAAAATCCATATAGGAATTTAATCTAAAGATTCTAAGTCTATTTATCAAAAAGTTACTAACTGACTTAGATAAAGAGACATAAGACTCAATTGTAAACTATCGTAGAGTGCATAGGTATGAGGTAACATAAACCTATAACCTTAATAATAACAGGCTGCAGTAGATCTTGTGAAACAAGTATACTAAAAAATTGCAATGAGTAGTATGGAGGGATCAACAATATGAACATAATGATCCCTACACCAACGACGGAAGAGCCTCCACTTTAGCCGCATAGAATAGCGAAGAAGAGGATCTCCTATAGTAAGAAATCGCGTCCAAAGCTCATCCAGTACAGTGCTTACAATGCAATATGGACCACACAATGGAATACATGAAGGTTGCGACCTTGCAGGTTGTGATAAAGATGACACGATTTACCCAGTGAAAAAAGATCCTCACATAGAGGAAGATTTCACGTTAAGACCCACAGTAGACGAGAGTAAATTACCCATGATCTCTGTGAAGATAGAGATGCTATCAACAGAAATGTATTGTGGTTGTTTATCTTAGCAATACCTGCTGAAACAACAGCGCCGGAGGATACGCGTATCCTATCATTCCGTCCTATAGATCAATAGAGCGTTAACAACATTAGCTCAGAGATCTGGACAAGCCAACACATATGTCTGCAATTGATTAGCAAGCTGTGTCGTAAATAAATCATCATTGAGCGCTCCCATAGATAGCAAATCTGATTGAATACTTGTTTGTTGAGAGTCCATTCTGACAGCAACAAGCGACCCGTAAGAGAACGGGAGTCCGGTAAAACAATCAGACGACCCGGAATATGACGGACCAAAACAGAACTTGGTGTACTATAACCAACAGACGGATTCTTTCCATTAAATTGAATAACGGAAATGAAAGAGTGCCTCCCTGGTTCCGGAGATACGCCACTACTGTCGAATTAAAGGACAGGATTTGGGCATGCGTTTCTGAATAATGTTCATGCAATGACATAAAGCAAGCCTAAAAAACATTATTCCGCGGAAGAAAACTGATTGCTAAAAGACTGCGGAACCCAAAGACCCTGGCACTTCGAATCCGTAGGGATCAGTATTATATCCCAATCTGTTTGACTGGCAACCGTCATAACAGCCACACTCGGGTCCGGCAACTGCGGTGGCACTCTCTGAGTCAACCACCGAATGTTTGCCCCAGTCTGAATCTCTTGTAACACTAGATAGACAAGAGAACGTGTAAATCGAGCAATTCATGGATTGCCGAAAAGTTGCCGTCGAAGAGAAGCTCCTCCGAGAACGAAGCGACTCTGAGAGAGTTCTTAACCTTACTATCCACGCGTGTGGATGTAGCTAGGGCTGCGTCACGTCTAACCAACTCCAATCAGCCACTGAAGGGCGGAGTTATACGTGAACAAACTACTGCCCTCAAAAGAAATTACATTGAGAATAATATCCCGTAAATCTTTTCTTGAAGACGTAATGATAATGCCTCAGTAAGGCGGATTACATATGATAAAGCGTCTAAGTTAAGTCTACTATACATCATGTCGTTTCCAACATTGAAGTTGGAAAAGACATAAACGGCGAAAAAGAATATATCCAGTCTTTAACCACACCGTCTAGACGCATATGAACTCTCGATATGCCCTGCTCTGCCAAAATAAACTATTCGTATAAATGATAAAATGGCAGAAATGAGCAACGCGGACAAGAAACTAAACAATCATGCTTGGTAGCAGGCTTGTATAAATATATATATAGCGTCGAAAAATAAAACACATGTTGTAATGACAATATTGGACTGCGTCGGTAAGTCAGGGACAATGTCCCTGAACCGATCGAAAAATCCGAGTCCAATGACGCTATAAGTCTCTTATCCAAGATCGCAGCAATGAAGTCCGAAATAACAATCACTGGAAGATAATGCCAGAAGATATGAAAGGCAGCTTCCGATACTACTAAAGGGAAAACTCGAAATCTTTTGAATCCCTTTCGCCATCCTGTCGGACCCTATAAAGCGTTCGGTCGTCCGTACCTGATGCAACCGTGGACCGCACCGACCCAGCGCCGTCGGATAATTCCTGATTCGACCGAGAAACTGTCAATTGCTGGGATGCTGCGAAACAACTGTGCTAACTCGGATAGCACGTCCGTCACTGAGGCCTGAGGAGAAGCGGTCTTACGATGCATTGCTGCTGGAAGCTCCGTGATCGTTACCCCGTGCATACTACCAACATGCGAGCGAACGGAGTGTATAGGCCTCGTGTCCCTTGGCTACCGGATGGCGCGACCTATTCGCCGTGGAATCACTGAATGACGAAACTGATCGGATACTCGAGGTCACGTAGCCAATGTGCGGTCGTGTGCCCTGCTGTGAGGATGAGGAAGCATTAAGGACAGTCTCTCGGACTGTCAATATAACGGAGCGTTCCGACCGACGGACATATGCTCCGAATGTAAAATATCTGAACCACAACATGCGGTCCCCTATGTTGTTGGACGAGAGAGGGACCTCTCTCGCTCACAGCCCAGACGGACCTGGACAAGCCAGGAACCAGACTAACAGGCTTCCTCCGATCTGTCCTCAATCTGCCGTCACTGGGTGAGTACTAAAGTAATTAAAGTGCTCGCATCACCCAAATCTCCTTCCTAGACCGCAACGGACGAACCCGGCAGCCGAACCATTCGATGAATGTACGCTACACCGGGTGAGCTAGCGAATGTCACTCCGTAGGCGATAGACATATTCCATGAGCACTTATTGCCGCTAGCTCTTCATTAACTATGACGACAGAGGCACACTTTTGAAAGACATCTCCGTAACTTTGCGAACAAGAAACCAGAAATGCTTGGTTATAGCAAGCATAAAATAATAATATATATAGCGTCGTTCAATAATTCGAAAGTTTGTGTGACATTATTGGACTATGTCGGAACTGAGGGACGATGTCCCTGAACCGAACCAAAAATTTCTAAGTCCACCGACGCTATCAGTTTCTTATCCGGCATCGCAGCATTCTGGTCCGACGAAAGAAGCTGTAGAAGACCAAGTCAGATGACATACACAACAGCATATGTTGTTCCGAAAGGGAAAGCTCGAAATCCTCCAAATCCCTTTCGGTATCCCGTCGGACCGGATGAAACTTTCGGATGTCCGTACCCGCTTCTGCGGAGCGTCCCGACCCAGCATCGTCGGATAAAAAATATGCGACAGATTCAGTTGATGCTGCGATAAACTGTGCTATTTAGGAAAGCACGTCCGTTCCCGAGGCCTGTGCGGTAGCGGTCTTACGATGCATTGCCGCCGGAAGCTCCGTGTACGTTGACTCCCGCACACTTCCTATGCGAACGTCCGGAGTCTGCAGGCCTCGTGTCCCTGGCTACCGGATGGTGTGACCTGGTCGCCGAACAATCCTTGATCGGCGAAGCTGGTAATATATCGGCGGTCACGCAGCCAAGGAGCGGTCATGTGCGCTGACGAGAAGAGGAAGCCTTAGCAGTCTCCGCGGACTGCCTATACAACGGAGCATCCCGAGCGACGGACGTATGCTCCGCTTGCAACACATTTTGTACCACAACATCTGGGGCCAGATGTTGTTGAACGAGAGAGGGGCCTCTCTCGCTTGCCGTCCGGATGGACCGGAACGGGCTATGAACCGGACTAAAAGGCTTCCTCCGTTCTCCCTCCGATCCGCCGTCACTGGGTGTGCATTAGGTTGATTTATAGTGCTCGCATCACCCCAAAATTCCTTCTAGACCGCAACGGACGAACCTGGCTGCCGAACCATTCGGTGAATGGACGCTACACCGGGCGAGCTAGCGGACGTCAAAGGCCGTCGAACCTACTAGGGTCCTCTTAGGCAATTGGCGTATTTACATGAGCACTTTTCCGCTAGCCCTTCATTAATTGTGATGACGGAGGCACACTGTTGGAAGACATCACAGATACATCACCCTAATCTTGATCGTCTGAAATAGAAATTGATAAAGTAGAGTGACCCTGCGGGGAAAGGACCGGAGTGTCCAATTCCCCAATAACATACTGTGACATACGCCTCCCATATTGTCATCGAAATCATACGGTACAGAACAGGAGTTAATGCGAGTACACTGACCACATATAGAATGATTATAAAGTCAGAGGAAGACTTCCTCTTAATACAATTGATCAATATCCTTTCAATGTGAAAAGAAAACAAGTCCTGGTACTCGCACTAACCCCTGGCAATCAAAATACATAATAATAATATGATCCATTAATATAGAAAAAATAATTGAAATCAAAATATTTTGAAAAAATATTTTTTCAGAGCAGCCCAAGTTCTGAAAAGTAACGTTGAGCCCCAATGGATCCCAAGCCTAAGTGTGGACAAAAATTTTAAAAATATTTTAAACAATTTATTCAACACTTACGAACAATAATAATGTATCTAGTTATGATTAAAATAACATCAAGATATTATTTTCCAAAAATCCCCCCCTCACACAGAGGGCTGTTGTAAATGTAAACAATGAGTGTAAAAACACTAAAATAAGACTCCAGGCACCCAGGCCCGAAATCAGTTACCAAAAATACACTATCTGATGCAAAACAGAGACTTCCAGGGAAGAAACTGCAGAACATCAGATGGTAGATGCAGAACACAACGCCTAACCACCCGTAGGTGAAGACGTAAACATGGGGAAAAGAACAGAATTCATTCTGTTATTCAGCTAAAACTCCCAAGAAAATTTAGTAATAATAATTACAAAAACTATGCCAAAAGCATGGGAGAATAGCAAGGGGGGACTTAAAGGACAGGGAGAGAGGAAAACACTTAAAAAACAGTGTAACTAAATAATCAGAATGACAACAAAATGGCTGCTGCCTCGAAAATAGGTAACTTAACATAATTTCATTAAAAAATTTTAAGTTACAGCCCTGATAATATTCTGTCACACATTTTTTCCTCTCCTCCTTCTCTATCCTCCTTAGAATCACCATTTCACTAATATTTATGTGTCTGGCATCATTTAAACTGAGATTTACAAGCACAAAGATCAGTCTTTGACACTGCGCATGCGCAGTAGAGGCGAAGTGTGGAGGGCCTTTCAGGACATGTTTTCTTTGGTTTTAGATGCAAATTTTGGGGATTGGGGGGCAAAATTTGTGTTTGGCCCTATATTTTAAGAGTTAGCACCAGCTATGTCTGGGTCATTGGTACAGTATAAAAATTTAATAATTCTTTCAAGCACATTTTGAACAAGATCTGGAAATGGAATAGATCTCAGCACATCTCTTAGATAAGGGATTAATTTAAAAAAGGAATACAGTGGAACCCTGTTAACCCTTTACTCAACATAATGGCCAAAACCAGACAGCGCGATTCTAAAAAATCGCCAATTAATTTTCATTATTTTTTCATTTTTTGTCTCAAAAACATTAAAATTTTTGAGTAAATTTTGTTTCTTGACATACCTACCACAATTGTTTACAATTAGCTGTAACGTAAGTGCAAGCCCTACATCGGAACTAACTCAAGCTAAGAAACTTTTCAAAACAAGTTGGAATAGTGAAAGAGTGCAAAAGCATGAAAAAGATCGAAAAAGGGTCGAGCAAGACCGGCGCTCGACATTACAGGTACTCTCTCTGCACACCTCTTGTGTTTACCGAGCGCATGCGCAACAACTGTGATGTCAATTCCGTATTTCAGCCATTGAGAAGTTTGTGATTTAGTGGGGAGGCATCAATATCAAAGATATCCCCAAGGAGGGTGGGCCTCCGGTAAACAATTGTGGTAGGTATGTTAAGAAACAAAGTTTACTAAAAAATTTTAATTTCTTCTCAACCTACTCACAATTGTTTACAATTGGCTGAATAAACAATAGGAGGAGGTGAATCACATAACCAATACCAACAAGAGCAGCAGAAAGAAATGCAAGGAGGGCAGAGAATAATAGCAAAACCTGTAACAAAGAAAGAGAGAAGGCACCTGAAAAGAACAAGGCTGAGCGGAGTACAAACCCGATAAAAACAAATTTAACGAGGGTGCATAACAGCCTGAGCAGCAATGAGAGGGCCTAAAGAAAAAAGGTCCTCAGATTGCTGCTGTAGGTGGCGGAGATAAAAGGAGGAGAAGGTAGAAGCATTCCTCCAGTAAGACGCATTCATAACATCCCGGAGCAAAACAGAATTGGAGAACGCCCAGAATGTAGAAATGGCACGAACCTCATGAGCATTAAACCAGTTCAAAACAAGATCCGAAGCAGACAAGTTGGAATAAGCCAGCTTGATTGCAAGACAGATCCATTTGGAAATAGAATGGGAAGAGATAGATTGCCTCCTAGGAATGAGAGACAGAAAGAATCTATTCCGACCCCTCCGAATGAACTGAGTGCGATTAATGGAAGTCTTGATCGCACGAACAGGACAAAGAAGAGGCCTCCGACCATCGACAGCAGGGAGAGCCCAAATGCAGATGGGAGGAGGTACCGAATCAGGAAGTTGATTCTTGGCCAGAAAAGAGCCATCAGAAGTGAAGGTGACACTGTTAGCCTCAGTTCAGTAGAAAGCAGAATCAACAGATAGCACATGAAGCTCACTGACACATCTGGCAGAAGCAAACGCTAGAAGAAAAGCCGTCTTATAGGTGAGAAAACACATATCGGTCTCAGATAAAGGCTCGAATGGCACCCCCTCCAAACAATGCAACACCCATGCCAAGTTCCACTTGGGTGTAAGACGCAAAACTCGAGGCCTCTTCAAAGAAAAGTGCCAAATTAGTTTGGAGAAAGAAAGATTACGACTGATGCACCACTTTCCCACATACGAGAAAGTATCAGACAGCATAGACTGATAGCTCTTTATAGTAATAGGCTGGAGGCCCTTGGAGTCAAAAAGGTATACCAGAAAATCCACAATTTGAGTGATTGACGGATTATGGTAATCCACATTTTGAGCTGTACACCAGCGGCAGAAAACCTTCCACTTAGCAGCATAAGTCATGCCAGTGGAATGTCGCCGCGATGCAGAAATGCACTCCACTGATCATCTTGAAAAACCTCTAAGTCAGAGACAGGACCTGATAAAAGACATGCGTGAAGGGACAGGCTCGCCAGGTTGTTGTGATACTTCCTGGGACAACCCTGGGAAAGAAGATCGTGACGTAGAGGTAGATGAATCGGCCGATCTGCCAACAGAGGCCGCAGCAGATTGATCCACACCCTCTGTGGAGACAGAGGTGCGATCAGAATGATCCTGCAACTGCAAGAATGAATCTTCGCCAACACTTGAGGAAGAATCGGTGCAGGAGGGAAGGCATAGCCGATCCAACCTGTCCAGTCCAGAGACAGAGCGTCTACCGCAAATGCCAGTGGATCTGGACAAGGAGAGACAAACGTCTCTCCCCGATGATACCAGGGAGTGGCGAAAAGGTCGAAGACGCCCCCACCGCTCGCAAATCGCCTGAAACACCGACCGATGCAGCATCCATTCGGTGGGAAGGACACTGTCAGGACAGGGAGTCTGCTAGGACGTTGAGACGCCCGGGAATGTGCCCAATGGTCACCCAAGAGTTTACATCCCGTGGCAACAGTAGAAGATCCCGAGATAGCCGATACATGGGAATCGAATGTGTGCCTCCTTGATTCTGTATGTAGGCCACCACTGTCGAATTGTCTGAAAGGAGCAGGACAATGTGGTCCGACAGGTGAGAGATCCAAAGCCAAAAACTCAACAAAAGAGCAAGAGCTTCTTCTGGTTGATATGAAGGGCCACCTGCTCGCTGTCCCACTCGCAGTGAGTAGACAGACCGAGAGGATCCAACGTCGCACCCCAGCCCCGATCGCTGGAATCCGCAGTAAGGATGTGATCGGCCGAAGGAAGATCCAACGGGATACCCTGAGTCAACCAGGGAACATCGGCCCAAGGGTGGAGGTGACGAAGCAGGGACAGAGGAATTGGAAGTTCCAGGTCCAGAGGATCCATATTTACATGCCAATGATCCAACAGGAAGTGTTGGAGAGGTCGGACAATCAAGCGACCCAGCGGAATGAGATCTGTCACCCAACCACAAAGGCCCAGCATCCGAAGGAAAGTCCTGGCCGAGACCGAGGAAGATTGGAGCAGGTTCCGAGTCAAGGCGGAAAGAATCGTCGCCCGAGCATTGGGAACCGACACCACATTGTGAACAGTGTTGAAATCCATTCCCAACTGACGAAACTGCTGAGAAGGAAGGAGATCCGACTTCTCGCAATTGACTCTGAAACCCAGCGATGCCAGTAGGCCAAGCAACCGCCGGACGTCTGACTCCAGAACTGCAGCATTGTGGTGCTGTTGGAGGATGTCATCCAGGTAGGCTGACGAAGTCACAGCCGACTGAGTACGGATGGTGAGAAGCGAGCACATGTGACATCAGTCGGGTGAAGGGAGCCAGGTTCAAACCGAATGGGAGAGCTTTGAATGAAAGACTCGATCCCGAAATGAGAACCGAAGGTATTTCCGTGATGCCAGATGAATGGGTACATGGAAGTAGGCATCCTTCAGGTCGATACTGGCTGCAAAGTCGCCCTGATGAACTGAACATTGAACCGACCGGGAAGTCTCCATACTGAAATGAGGTGCTATAATGGACTCGTTCAGGATACTCAGATCAATGACAGGACGAAACTGGCCGTTTTTCTTCGGCACCAAGAAAAGTCTCAAGTAAAACCCGGGTGAAAAGGGTGTTCCTGACCACCTCAATCTTTGGGAGAGGAGATTGTCGATCTCCTGCACAAGAAGGTCCCGACGCAGAGAATCGGAAGGGACCTGAGTCAGGAGGGGCACCCGAGATTAACAGGGGTGCCAATGGAAGGACAGTCGCAGACCGGATTGGTTGACATCGAGGACCCAAGGGTCCGACGTTATCTCTGTCCAACAGTCGAAAAACAGCGACAGCCTTCCCCCGACTGGAGGCAAATTGAGGTGAGGACCTTCATTTGCGGCCTCGATGAGGCCCCAAGAGGAGAAACCACCCCCTCGGGAAGCAACAGAGTCCCAAGACTTTCCTCCCTGATGCTGCCAGCAAGCCTGGCCGCATCAGCGCTTCTTCTGAGCAGAAGGAGCGGACAGAGCCCAAGGCATGGCAGACATCACCCACGCAGCGGGGCGCTTGGCAGGCCTGGAATGACCACCACCAGCACCAGCAGGTTGGTCCAGCTGTCGTAACAAAAGCTGGTCCTTCGAATGACGAAGAACCTCACCACAGGACAGCTTCCACGGAACCATGGAACAGCTGAGGTCCAACCAAAGAAGCAGACCTCATAATCAGCACACTGCTCAGAAGGAAGGGACGGAGAAGAATCCAACACCGCATCCCGGCGCGCAAGCTCCAAATTAGCCGTGTTGCAGGCGTGAGCATGTGTCAGGTTCATAAAAGTCTGCGACAAAACACGCAAAGGCACCTGAGCATCATCAAACTCCCCTGGCAGAAAATATGCGGCCATGGCAGCGATGACATGGTCCGCGAGAGATAACATACCCAACATCTCTCGGGGCAGGCCCACCATAGATTCAATGACCGACATCGGGAGAACTGCCGACTTAGGTTTGGTCAACCTGCGGGAAGAAGAATCTTCGTCCACAGTAGTCATCCCTTGGAAGACTGGTGGACAGACGGATTTGTAAACACGAAACCGCAACAGAGGCAGAAAAGCATCAGCTCGTGAAAAGAAAGAACCCTTCAGGGCCTTGGAATGCATTTTGGCATCCAAGCCCTGGAAGGACTCAACAACCTGAGCCAATTGCAGAGGACGCAAAACCCCAGAGCTAGAAGGCTCAACAGGGTTACGCCGCTCCACAGAGGACCGCGGCCGGACAGTCACTGATGGCTGGTCTGAAGGCTGAATGTCTGGCAATAAACCAAAGACAAAATCCGAAGCCTGTCCCAAGACTGACGAGGGGGGGGGCCGTTGCCTTCAAGAAAATCGTCATCCTCTGTAGCAGAAGAGATGTAGCCCAACTCGGGCTGACCAGCAGAAACCTTCTGTGAATACTGAACAGTATCCAAAGGACCAGGCGAGGAATCTCAGCGACCGACCAAAGGAGGTTGTGCCTCAGGAGGCACAGGAAAGCCAACATGAGGGTTGCTAGAAAGCAACCGGGTGAGTGACCAAACTGCCTGTCGCAGCTCACCCTGAGAATTCGTCGTAGCAGCAGCGCCTGACGGAGTGTCTTCCCAATGGATCCTTCTAGCAGAAGAACCCAAATCCTTAGAAGGGACCAACGACAAACGTCGTTCAGCAGACAGAATAGGGAGACGGTGAGAAGATACTGGAGGATAGTCCCAAGAGTGACACCCAGGGGGCAATCACTGACCTCTGCAGAACAGAAGACCCTGCCTGCAAATCCTCCAGAGAGACCAACTGCGTACGTCAATCAGTAGCTTGACCTGGGACACGATGAGAAGACACCGGAGGATTGTCCCAACAATAACAGGAACCTGCCATTGGCCTCTGCGTGACAGAAGGCCTCAACTGCCCATCCTTTGAGAGCGACGACAAGCATCGATCGACAGCCAGACTTGGAACGCGGTGAGGAATCACCGAAGGAAGGTTCCAAGAGTGACAGCTAACCAGAGCTGTCACTGACCTTTGCCGAACAGCAGGCCCTGGATGCCAATGCCCTAGCCCCATCCTGCTAGTCGGCACACCAGCAGGGGAAGGCGGAACAACAAACAATTCGCTCGAGGGGCGAGGAATCGCTGCCGAAGTGACCGAATGGCCCAACCAATCAGGAGCAAACCTAGCCAGATGAGACGGAGCAGACAGCAAACCCGCACAGCTTCGCTGAGAAGCCAGGGGAGGCTGAGAGCTCCGAGACACACCAGCAGATACAGTCTCAGACCCCCGAGACTGTACACCATCCCCAGAAGAGATGGAAGAGCCACTATCATACAAGATAGGATCAGCAGGAACAACTTCCCCAGCAACTGTCGACGGCACAGGAGGCAAATCGGAGAGTTCACCGAGCTGACCTCGGAGAAACTCTCGACGAAAACAGCCGCCTCAAGGGTGACATCATAAGCCAAAGAGACCACAGTCTCCACTTCAGGCATCACAGCACCAGTACCATCAACAGTTGCAGAGGAACTTGCTATCGAAAGAGACTGATCAACATCCTGCGTGACAGAGTCACCATGCGCGCACCCAGAAATGTTTGAAGAGGCATGGCTACCCTTACCCTGAGAACGAGGGGTTCTAGCCCTGGAGAGAACCACCTTGTTCACGGATGCCCAGAATTTAGAGGACCTAACCCTACAAATACCACAGGAATGGGCCTGTGTGCAATTGTTGCAAGTGACACAAGTAGCATGAGAATCGTCTACATGTTTCATCTGCAAACAAGAGGAACAAGGAATTGTTTTAGGCATAATTTCAAATAGGAAAAAATCCCCAAAATGATCATAGAAAACAAGCTTCCCGCCGACGGAAAACCAAACAACAATGGTCGCGTTTACACGCGGGGGAAAAGCAAGAATATGTATGAGAAGACAGGCAAAAATGAGCATAAATATTATGAAATAATAATCAATTTAGAGCTTGATAAAGGATACAGTCCACTTGCACATGAATTGACAAGAAGGACATACAAACTTAAGATGTTCACGAAGATAATAGCAAATAAACAGCACGAGTCACAAAATTTCCGACCATGTCTCAATGGCGGAAATAAAAGGAATTGACGTCACAGTTGTTGCGCATGCACTCAGTAAATGTAAGAGGTGTGCAGACAGAGTACCTGTAATGCCAAGCGCTGGTCTCGCTCGACCCTTTTTCGTGCTTTTGCACTCTTTCACTTTTCCAACTTGTTTGGAAAAGTTTCTTAGCTTGAGTTAGTTCTGAAGTAGGGCTTGCGCTTACGTTACAGCCAACTGTAAACAATTGTGAGTAGGTTGAGAAGAAATAGATTATGACCCCTCATAGGAACGAGCTCGTTGAGCTCATTCCAATGAGGGGTCATAACCTATGTTTTTGAGACAAAAAATTAAAAATATTAGTTATTCAAGAATTTTTGTTGCAAGTGTCATCTGCTTTTCATGTTAGGTAAAGAGTTAACTGAATAGCCACATTGCCAATGGAAATTATTCAATTAACAGGAGTATTCAATTAACAGGAATTGTTTCACTTTCCTGCATTCTAGAGATAAACGTAGGATTCTATTATATCTTGTTTGACAGAGCTCCACGATTATTTATTTATTGGTGTTTAAGGTCACATACTTATGCACAATGGCTAATCGTGACTGTGACAGGTTTACGGGTGGAGGAAGCCGGAGTACCCGGAGAGAACCACCGAGCAACGACGGGCAGCTGTCAGCTCTCCAACATCGTAACTCTGAACTCTGCACTGCGGCACAGGCAGGGTTAGTTTGGTTGAAGACATGCGCACCATCGACATGCAGTACGCTTTAGTACACAGCGTCATAGTGCCCCCATATAGGCAATCAGGGTTAAGTGCCTTGCCCAAGGACACAACGTGGGAGCGCGAATCTGTCGCTGAAATGGTCACCCATCCAACTACTAACCGTGTAGTGGTTACTGTAACACACCACTCCCCGAGCTCCATGATTAAAAGCCTGTATCGGATATACTGAGGCCAAAATAGGTCTATAAACAAAGGAAAACTGGGGAGAATCAGGGTAAATTGTCGACAGGTTACAAGATTATTTATTTACAGGAGTTTACTCTATAACCATTCAATTAACAGATAAAATCTGTACTGGAGGCATGGTAAATGGGTTTGCGTTGTGAAATTACATTCAATTAACAGGGTTATTCAGTGAACCCTTTACCTAACATGAAAAGCAGATGACACTTGCAAAAAAAAATTCTTGAATAACTAATTTTTTCATTTTTTGTCTCAAAAACATAGGTTATGACCTCTCATTGGAACAAGCTCGTTCCAATGAGGTGTCATAACCTAGGTTTTTGAGACAAAAAATGAAAAAATAATGAAAATTAATTGGCGATTTTTTAGAATATCTCTGGCCGGTTTTGGCCATTATGTTGGGTAAAGGGTTAAGAGATATCCAATTAAGTGGGCCACTGTATACATTCATGCAATAAATAACATAGAGAGACAGCTGTTGAAAACAGTTGAAATAAGTCAATTTTCAGAACAAAACCAAGAGCAAATCCAAGAATCTTATCAGGCTGCATGCTCTGAGCCATATTGATCTGAAGATTATTAATCATTCTCTTTTACTAACCTCAAAATTATGTTTCTTCAAGTCACTGCCATGAATCATTGCAGCTTGCATTGCTTCCTATAATAAAAAAAAACAAATAAAATATCACAGAACAATGTTTCTCACAAATAGGCACCACAGTTGTAAGTAACTCAGTTATGTACATCTTACCTTGCAATTTTTCTTTAATTAAATTTTAGAATCTGAACAGCTTATGTTTTGGGTGATCAAGGTTACAGGGTCACAAAATAATATTTTTCTTTAGCCACTTACCTTTTTTAGGTACAACCACCTGATTTTAATTAGGTGTAGAGGAACCTCAGGCAGGCCTGAAAATAAGCAGTCAGACATTTGAAGAATGAGGTCCCCAGAGGGTGAATTTGATGATGCTATCCCATACAGTGGGCCAATTTATCCTCTGGGTATCTCTTTTTGTTTAGTTTTGAGACTCGGATTCAGACTGAGGTTAACAGAGGGTAAATTTAGTGATGCTACCCTGCTATGCAGCCTAGCATCACTAAATTCACCCTCTGGGGATCTCATTTTGCAGTTGCCAGTCTGCTTATTTTCTGGCTTGACCTCAGGGCTATTCGCCTATGAGATCAAGATCACATGGTAACAATTTTAAGATTATACACACAGAATCATGGCTATGCATATCAGCCAACTGCCTTTAGTTCCTTGTCTTGTCTGACTTGACTGTCAAAATGGTTCACCAAAGTAATGTGAGGTGAAATTTTCTCCAGTGCTGAGACTCAGATTGTGAACTTCTGCACTGGAGGAAATTTCTAATCATAAAATTGTATGTTCATCTTTGAGAAATTTGGAGAAGACATTGTTCTAAACAAATAGGTGTAAAACAATGTCTCAATGACCATTTGTTGCCAGAAAATATTTGACATAAAAAACATATAAAAATTATAAATTCCATCACTAGAGTGAATTTGAATCCCAACTGAATCTTGTTGCATTTTACAGTAGATTAATTTTTCCTGTTAAAACTCTCGAGGCAATGCTGATGAAACAAATATGATGAGATAGCATCTCAGGGCTTAAAGTTCATTCAAGAATTGATTCATGGAAATGATTCATGTTAGGAAAACAATAAGAATAGTTCAACTGATTCTTGTCAAAGACTCTGGAAGTGTTCTTAAAGGCCTGGAAAATTCTTATTTTTGCTCCCTCATAATAACACCTTGACTGAGCAGTGGTGTGTTAGTGAAGTGTATATAACCAGCCAGGTCTTCATTATAATCTACAGCCAATGTGCTATAACTTCTAACAGCAAGACCACCAAAACCCTGAATGTTGGAACATGTTTTAAGAGTAAGACAAGAAAACTCAAAAAAACTTGGAACAAGGCCTTTAAGGGTTAAACGCTAGTAAATGTATACATGTGAGATTTGCTATTTATTATGGAATAGTGGTTGCACTGACAAGGGTTTAACAGTACTCTCAAATTTTTAATTATTTAACCCTTTACCTAAGCACTTGCACACAAAATTCTTGAAAAACTAATTTTTTTTTCATTTTTTGCATCCAAAACATAGCTTATGACCCCTCATTGGAAAAAGTGGCATGACCTCATTCCAATGAGTGGTTGTAAACTATGTTTTTGAGACAAAAAAGGGAAAAATAATGAAAATTGAATGGCAATTTTTGTGAAGAGTGTTGACTGATTTTGGCCATTATGTTTGGTAAAGGGTTAAAAACTGAAAACTGATTTCTGTAGCAGGAGTTCTCAAGAATCTAAATCAATTCTTGTGAATTGGGACAAATTTTAAGGCCTGCACTTTCATTTTCACTTAATGCAATGGTTATTACATCAAAGAAGTATTTGGGGTCACATTCAGTTATTCATGGTTCATCAACACTTAAATTGAAATTAGTGTCCATGTCAGATGATTACTGCCACAGGTCTTCCTGTTTCCAATTCTATCAGCTGTCGACAAGCACTGTCAAACTTCCAAGTGTTGTTATGTCATTGCAACCCCCACTCCCCCCACCAATAGAGAGCCCAAATATTAATCCAGGGAACTGATTTGAACAAACTTGAATTTGCTCCCCCTCTCCATCCCCCGAGATGTGATATACAAAGCATTGAAAAGATTCTGAGTGGTGGATCTGAAGAAGATTTTTAACCCTTTACCTAATGCAACGGTCAAAACCGGCCAGGGCTATTCTAAAAAATCGCCAATTAATTTTCATTATTTTTCAGTTTTTTGTCCCCCCAAAATAGGTTATGACCCCTCATTGGAACGAGCTCATCGAACTCATTCCAACGAGGGGTCATAACCTATGTTTTTAAGACAAAAAATTAAAATAATAGTTATTCAAGAATTATTTTTGCAAGTGTCGTCTGCTTTTCATGTTAGGTGAAGGGTTAAAGAAATTAACTCATATTGCACTAAGTTAAACATTAGGGTCCAATAGAGAGCCCAAATATTAACACAGGGACTTGTCCACCCCCTCCCCCCCCCCCCCCCCCCCCTTCTTGGCCACCCCTGTCGGGTTCAGTCAAGTGTGCTAAAAAAAATATAAGAAACACATACCTCAAACAATTCATGTTCAACTAGCCACGTTATGTGATCATCATCATCTCGTTGTTTTGACACAACTACATCTTTTGGACTGATAATATAATACAGGTTCTCTTCAATTATACACTCTGAAATGTAAATTATTTATAAGATACTAATATTTTTTCTGGAGTTCTATAATATCTGCCTTACTTGATACATATGTCAGCCTCAGTTCATATACCCCCAAATGTGATTGATACACTTTGAATACCATTGATACAAGTTTCCTGGGCAATTATTGAGTGTGATTATTTTGTCAGGCACTGTCACCATGGTATGCGCATTTCCTTGTCCACAAAATTGTTTAAGCTTTGCTCTGTTTCTCTACATTTCAAAGTGATGAATTAAAATGATGAAGGTGATATGTATTCTTAGGCAAACAATAAAAAGAATTTTCTTTTTTTGAGAGTGTTGTCGTCTAGTCGGTTTCAGTAAAGAGTTAACAATGAAAAATGAATTAGTTAACTGTTTGAAGGCTAGAAGCCACTATCATAGCTCTATTGAAAAGTGCTGGAAACCACTTTAGTGGCTTTGCACTGTATTCATTTGGCTAGTTTGCTCAGCCACAGAAACACAAAATGTATATACAAAATTGTGTAACAATACAGGAGGCACTCTCCAATAAAATGTACCTAAGCAATTCTCCATGAACAAAATCTTCCTAAATATAGTGCTCCCTTTGCTGGGAGCATGGTATCTATGAACTTAGATGTGAGTCTTCCATGGAAGACGTGTGTCGCCTGGCGTTTCAGACAGAATTCTAAGTGGAAAAGGGGCATAACTCTGGAAAAAATACAGCGGATCAAAAAATAAAATTGGAGGCGCACAATGCCATGATGTGATAAAGAATCACTGAAAGTTTCATCAAAATCCATTCATAGGTTAAAGAGGAGTGGCGGATAAGAGAAGCCTGGCGTTTCAGACAGAATTCTAAGTGGAAAAGGGGCATAACTCTGGAAAAAATACAGCGGATCAAAAAATAAAATAGGAGGCGCACAATGCCATGATGTGATAAAGAATCACTGAAAGTTTCATCAAAATCCATTCATAGGTTAAAGAGGAGTGGTGGATAAGAGAAGCCTGGCGTTTCAGACAGAATTCTAGGTGGAAAAGGGGTATAACTCTGGAAAAAATACAGCGGATCAAAAAATAAAATAGGAGGTGCACAATGCCATGATGTGATAAAGAATCACTGAAAGTTTCATCAAAATCCATTCATAGGTTAAAGTGGAGTGGCGGATAAGAGAAGCCTGGCGTTTCAGACAGAATTCTAAGTAGAAAAGGGGCATAACTCTAGAAAAAAAATACAGCGGATCAAAAAATAAAATAGGAGGTGCACAATGCCATGATGTGATAAAGAATCACTGAAAGTTTCATCAAAATTCATTCATAGGTTAAAGAGGAGTGGCGGATAAGAGAAAGTGTGACGCGGACGACGCAAGACGACAAAAGTAATCCCTATATGTCGCTCCCCACTTCATGGGGCGGCGACACAAAAACTAGAGGTGTGACTGTCCCAGATGGGCCTATCCATACCAAGTTTCAAAGGAATCGACCCACAAAAAATCTCTGGACAGAATTCAGGACTATATATGGGGCTGCCAAGTCGAAAAGGGATATAATTCTGGCAATAATAATCCGATCAGAACTAAAATCACAGGTGCATAGGTTCCCATGGGAGTGAACATTTGTACCATGTTTTGTGCAGATTGGTCCATAAACATCTAAGAAAATCTACGGACAAAATTATGTCTACAGACAGATGGACTGACACTTGGATGGATGGACGGCAAGGTGGGGAATGGCAGACTGGTGAATGGACGTATGGATGGACAGATGGACAAGGTGATTCCAGTATACCCCCTTACAACTCATGGGGTGGGGGGTATAAAAAATACTCAAGTTTCAAATCACCTATGAAAAATAATTTAGGACTCTACCAGATAAATGTTTTGCATTATGGGAAACATTTGTTGCTTGAAATTTCATAATTCTGACATCTGTAAGCAAAGCGTGAACTAAATTTCCTACACATATGGTGGTATATCACATGTTTATGCAGTGATTAATCATCAATGTTTTTTCAGTGGTCACACAAATCAAATAGTGACTAATCCATCTCAAATTCTTGTTTAAGAGCTTGCATCACATCAACAACTAAATCATACCTTAATTTCTCTATTGGTAGTGAGATAACACATATTTCTGCAAAGTTACAACCAGATTCTTTCAAATGTAGTGGCACAACATGGATCTTTATCAGTTTATATGGGGGCGTGGTGGCATTGCGGTAACCAGTTCTCGTTAGATCACTGAAGTTAAGCAACTGAAGTTAAGCAACGTCGAGCCCGGTTAATCCTCGGATGGGTGACCATCTGAGCGATCTATTCGGACTCCCATGCTATGTCCTTGGGCAAGGCACTTAACCCCCATTGTCCACATGGGGGGGCACAATGACGCTGTGTACTAAGGCGTACTGCACGTCGATGGTGCGCATGTCTTCAACCAATCTAACCCTGCCTGTGCTGCAATGCGGAGTTACGATGTTGGGGAACTGGCAGCTACTCGTCATTGCTCGGTGTCGGTGATTCTCTCCTGCTTCCTCCAACCATAAAACTGTCACGGTCATGATTAACCATTTGTGCATAAGTATGTGACCTTAAACACCAAAAAATAAATAAAATAAATAAATATTAGTTTTTATCCCATGGTTTACAGATGGCAAGGGAAATTCTACCACAGTTAGATGCATGGAACCCACTGAAATTTCAGGAGTTTGTATTCAAGTTTCCTATGTGGTCAATCACATATTTCAAGCTTAACTTGATTTGTTGAATCACATGTTAAATGCAAAGTTCCTCAATATGAGAGAGGACAGAATTGTTCAACTATACATATTAGTACAGAACTATTATAATTATATACAGTGGAGCCCACTTATTTGAATATCCGTAAAATGAACAACCTTGTTAATTGAGTATAACTTTCAAACACAAATGCATTTACCATACCTGCAGTGCAAATTTGAGCTGTTAATTGCATATGGAATAACCCTTAAAGACATATTTCCGACTTTTATGACCTCAGAACAGGTGCCCTTAACATGCCATCATGATTATGTCCTGTTGACAACAGACAAATTAGGTAGGTAGTGGTTTCTATCAAGTCTTGGCTGTCTGTTAAGGCAGCCAAGACATTACTAGAAATCGCTGCTAAGCCACTGGACGTATAGAGGCTGTGGGCTGGAGGGAATTCAGAACACTTGTCCAGGCCCCCAAGGGAGGACAGAATTGTTCAACTATACATATTAGTACAGAACTATTATAATTATATACAGTGGAGCCCACTTATTTGAATATCCGTAAAATGAACAACCTTGTTAATTGAGTATAACTTCCAAACACAAATGCATTTACCATACCTGCAGTGCAAATTTGAGCTGTTAATTGCATATGGATTAACCCTTAAAGGCATATTTCCGACTTTTACGACCTCAGAACAGGTGCCCTTAACATGCCATCATGATTATGTCCTGTTGACAACAGACAAATTAGGTAGGCAGTGGTTTCTATCAAGTCTTGGCTGTCTGTTAAGGCAGCCAAGACATTACTAGAAATCGCTGCTAAGCCACTGGACGTATAGAGGCTGTGGGCCAAAAATTAGATGTCCTATGTGGTCCTCCATACTTTTGTCCACTGCGCATGTGCAGTGTCCAGGAAGTAACGAAATTAGAGCCAAATCCTCATTCTTACAACCAGTGCCTGGTAAGCGTTATGTAATCAGTGGGGAGGTATGAGTTCCCAACTCATGGGAGGGCCATCCCCATCTGGGTCATTGTTAAGAATAAAAAATATATAAATGACTATAAATTTTTTAACATTTTTATACTGTACCAATGACCCAGACTTAGCTGAATAGAAAAAAGGCTGGAGGGCCTAGGACATAAAAGGAAAATCCAATAGGCTCAATTACATTACATATAAACAGAATTATCCCCTCAAGGAGAAAAGGAGAAACAGGATTTATTTTTATCTTTCTTGTTCATACAAAAAAAGAAAGACATATTACCAATCCGTAATCCGTAATTGAGCACAATAACATCAATGATCTCTATTAACATCCAGTATAACCAATAATACTAATTTTTTTAAAGGAAAACCAATAAATATAGGTAGTCCAGAAAATGAGACTCTTTATACTCATTTAAAAGTGTCCGAGGAATGTATATAAATGCTCGTATGACACGTGACATATACAAATGCTTCACAGCGAGCTACACTTTAAAAATATTACATAAATGAGATGAACATTAGCTTTACACTTTAAAACCATTCCAGCACTGACTCGGAATTACTGACTCCAGAGGATGTATTCCCTTGCTTTTCACTATAAAGCAGGTGATATAAGGGAACACCACCCCCCCCCCCCCCCCCCTTCCCCTTGCTCTGGGTCAATCACCCCAGAACAAAGAGGGCAGCAGGACAGAGTCACTGCTGGAACAGAAAGTCTGCATAACTATAGTTGCAACTGTTTAGTGGACGACATTCTGAGTAACAGATAATGGACCTAAACAATGAAGGTCGCCAGAAATAGACTCAATATTTCTAAGGTAAAAATTTGTGAACGTAGAAGGCTGAGACCAGTATGCAGCCTTCATCAAATTAGTAATAGCAACACTATTAGCATATGCCCAAGATGTAGACAGTGCTCTTACTTCATGCACCAAAATCTTAAGCACAGACTGCCGAGTTGAAAATAATTTTTCATAAGCAGTACGGATAGTTAATTGAATCCATCTTGCAATAGAATGGACTGTAATGCCCTTTCTATTAGGCAGCAGAGACAGAAAGAAACCTTTACGTCCCTTTCTAATAAACTCAGATCTACATTTGTAAATACGCATGGCTCTAACTGGACAGAGCAAAGGTCTATGACCGTCTGAAGATGGCAGAGCCTTAATAAACAATAGGTTCAGGATACTTATTAGGAGCCTGATTCTTAGCCAAAAATCAACATTAGAGTAATAGTATTACCAACACTACGATAGTGAGAATCATCGACCGATAGTGCATGAAGCTCACTAACTCTTCTGGCAGAAGAGAAGGCTAAGAGAAAAGCTGTCTTATAAGATAAGTGAAGTCCACTGTATCAAGTGGCTCCAATGGTGCTTCTTTTAGCTTCAGAAGAACCCAAGCTAAATTCCAGTTAGGAATTAACCTAAGGGTTCTATGTCTATTTATCGAAAAGTTTTTCACTAACTTAGATAAAGAGACATTAGATCCAATCTGTAACCTATCATGATGAGCATAGGTATCCGATAGCATAGACCTATAACCCTTAATGGTTATTGGCTGCAGTTTGATCTCGTCAAACAAGTAGCCCAGAAAATTAGCAATGTCTGGAATGGATGGATCATAAATATCAATAGAATGATCCCAACACCACCTATAGAAAACCTTCCACTTAGCAGCATAATTTAGCAAAGAGGAGGTCGTTCTGCAGGTAGAAATTGCGTCCACTGCCCATCCTGTAAAATGCTTGCCGTGCAAGAAGGACCGCACAACGGAAATGCGTGAAGGTTGAGACCTTGCGGGTTGTGATGCAATGCGCGCGAATTCCCCTGCGAAAGAAGGTCCTCCCGTGGAGGAAGCTTCCGCGGAATGTCCCACAACAGACACCTGAGTAGATTTATTCATGGTCTCTGGGGTGACAGAGATGCTACCAACAGAATTTTGCAGTGAGATTGCTTGATTTTTAGCAGTATCTGCTGAATCAATGGAGCTGGAGGATACGCGTATCCTATCATTCCGTCCCAAGAGATCGAGAGAGCGTCTACTGCAAACACTTGAGGATCTGGGCATGGCGACACATACGTCTGCAACTGATTGTTGAGATGCGTCGCAAATAAGTCTATCATTGGACGATCCCATTGGTAGCCAATCTCATTGAATACTCGTTTGTTGAGAGTCCAGTCTGACGGCAACAGAAAGGGAGTCTGCTAGAACGTTCAAACGACCCGGTATATGACGGACCGATAGAAGAACTTGATGGTCTAGGACAAACAGAAGGATCCTTTCCGTTAAATTGAATAACGGAATGGAATGAGTGCCTCCCTGGTTCCGAATGTACGCTACTACTGTCGAACTGTCGGACAGAATTTGAACATGCGAATTCTGAAGAATGTTCATTCATTGATGTAGCGCAAGCCATACTGACATTATCTCTTTGATGTTTATGTGCTTGTTTAGAAACTGCAGATCCCAAAGACCCTGGCACCTTGAATCCGTTGGGCTCAGAGTTGCACCCCAACCTGTTTGACTATCATCCGTCATTATCGTAAAACTCGGATCCAGCAGTTGCAGTGGTACTCCTTAAGTTAACCACTGAATATCTGCCCAAGTCTGAATCTCTTGTTTCACTTGATTCGACAAGACGGTGTTCGATTCGAGTGAATGAGTCTTCACACTCCAATTCTGAGATAAAATATATGTGGAGTGGACGAGTGCATAGCCACGCCATCGGAATAATATCCGCAGTGGGTCCGCACAAACCTGTCAGTCTAATGATTCTCACATCTGATGGCAGACGAACGAGATTGTTGTGCGGCTCTAAGCTCATTCCCACATGGGTGAATGATTTGGACGGCACAAGATCCGACTTCTTTTCGTTTACTATGAAACCGAGATGTCGGAGCAATTGAAGCAGACTCTGAACATCATTCTGGAGCGTTAACTTGCTGCGGTAACCCTGAAGAATGTCGTCCAAGCAGGCCGACGTTAGCACAGACGAATGAGCTCGGAAGTATAAATTTTATAGTAAATTTCCTTTCTTATTATACCTACCAAAATTGTTTACAACAGGCTTGCAGTACAGTGGAAGAACCTAACTCGGATAAAATACTCTCTATTTTAATCTTTCCCAAGATTTGGGAAAGAAAAGTGGTGTAAAAACACCACGAAAAAATAAGCCAAAACTGGGCCGAGCGCCATCGGCGCACACCCAGTATGGGACGCTCTTCCATAGTACAAATCCACGACTTCCGTAATAGTGCGCAATGCATCAATTCGTCATTCTTTTGATTCCGAACAACACAGGAGTTATGTGATCAGCGGGGAGAAAGGATTCTTACCCGAATAAGAAGACGGGAGGGCCTCCATGTAAACAATTTCGGTAGGTATAATAAGAAAGGAAATTTACTATAAAATTTATACTTCTTATCAACCTACCTCAATTGTTTACAACAGGCTGAATAGACAAAAGGCTGGAGGGAATCACATAACCAACCCACACATAACTCAATAGCACTGGGACCGTGGACAGAGGAAGAGATCCCTAGGCCTATCAAACCATAGCATCACAAACATTAGAAAAGCCAATGAAAGATGAGGCGTATGGTGAAGTGCGACGCACAGACAGAAAGGGCAGTAACAGTCAAAGCTGGAACTGACCCTGAAAAAAGCTGAAAAGCTTGGATAGACAACATCCTGAGCCGAAGAAAGAGGGCCCCAAGGTTCTCTGTCGGCTCCTGCAACTGTCGCAGATAAAAGGAGAAAGTAGCATTTCTCCAGAAGGCTGCCAGTATAACATCAGTCATCCGACAACATGACAGAGTTATTAAAAGAGGAAGACAATACACGCACCTCGTGGCAGAAAAAACAATTGGTAATACAATCACCAGTAGCTAGACGAGCGGAAGCTGCACGAACAGCAAGACAAATCCATCAAGAAATGGACGCAGGAGAGATCTGGCATGTGGGAAAACGCATATTCATCCAGGATAAAGGCGTGAATGCCCCTCACCCCCAAGCAGAGCAGGGCCCAAGAAAGTGACCATCTTGGAGAAAACTGCAAAGTCCTAGGTCTTTTCAAGGAAAAGAGCTGAACAAGCTTGGAGAGGCAAGGATGAGTGTCGAAACAATGCGGTATCACAAAGGAAAAAATGTCTCCGAAGCATGGACAAGTACCCATTGCTGGAGACCCCCAGAAACAAACATATAACAGAAACTCAGCAAGAGGTGTGATCGAAGGAGTGACAGAAGCAACAGAGTGATCGCACATCATCGACAGAAGAACCTTCCACTTAGCCATAGAGGCTAAACCAGTGAAGTGAGTGCCTCCTTGAAGAAAAGCAACTCCACTGCGTGTCTCGAAACACCACTACGGAGGAGACAGGACCCGATAAAAGACATGTGCGAAGGCACAATGAAGTCGGGTCAACTTGAAAACCTCCTCGGGTGACTTTGGCAAAGAAAGTCGCGAGGTAGAGGGAGATATGCCGGAACCGACGCTAACAGAGAGCAGAGCAGATTGATCCACACCCACCGAAGCGATGGGTGTGATCAAAAGGATTCGACAACTGCAGGTTCATATCTGGGTGAGAACTTGAGGCGGAATCGGAACCTGGTAGGAAGGCGTAGCCGACAAGACCATCCCAAAGTAGGGCCAGAGCATCCACGGCGAAAGCCAGAGCATCTGGACACGGGGACACGAAAGTGTCCACCGGATGGTTCCAACGAGTCACAAGAGATCGATGGAACCCGCAATGTGGAGCATCCACCTGGTGGAAATGACCCTGCCCCGACGGGACAGGGAGTCGGCTAGGAGGTTCAGGCAACCGGGAATGTGACGAACAGCCACCCCCACATGGACATCCTTAACGAGCAGTAGAAGATCCCAAGCCAATTCGTACATTGGAACAGAGTGCGTGCCGCCCTGGTTCCGAATGTAAGCAACCACCGTCGAATGGTCGGACAACAGAAGGACCTGGTGAGTCGACAGGTGAGGGATCCACTGCCTGAAATGCAGAAGAAGAGCAAGAGGCTCCTTCTGGTTGATGTGTAGAGCTGCATGATCCTGGTCCCAGATCCTGTGAATGGAAAGACCTAGAGGATCCAACTTCGCACCCCATCCGAGATCGCTGGCATCTGCCACCACAACGCGATCGGACGTGGGTAAGTCCAACGGAACACCCTGCGAAAACCACTGGACATCCGCCCAGAGGAGAAGGTGAGGATAAGATAGTCTGGAAACTGAAGCACCAGATCCAGAAAATCTACATTCGGCCTCCAACGACTGAGCAGAAAGTGTTGGAGAGGTCTGACACGCAGCCGACCTAGAGGAATGAGATCCGTCACCGAACAGCAGAGACCGATTAGCTGGAGAAAACTCCGAGCCGTCGCGGATGTGGACTGGGACAGAGTCGGAGCAAAAGCTGAGAGAATCACAGCCTTGGCCTGGGGAACCGCCACCAAATTGAATTGTGTGCGGAAAGCCATCCCCAGATGATAAAACGACTGAGAAGGGACCAGGTCTGACTTCTCCTCGTTGACTCTGAAACGTAGCGACGTGAGCAAGCTCAACAGAGTGGCGACATCCGACTCCAGTAAAGGCAGCATTGGAATGCCCCTGGAGGATATCGTCCAGATATGCCGAAGTAGTCACCCTGGACTGTGTGCGATGGAAAGCTATCACATGCGACATCAGTCAGGTGAAGGCCCAAGGAACCAGGTTGAGGCCGAAAGGCATGGCCTTGAACTGGTAAACTCGCCCCAGAAAAATGAACCTGAGATACTTCCGTAACGCCCAATGAATCGGAACGTGAAAGTAAGCGTCTCGCAGGTCGAAGCTGGAAGCAAAAACTCCCTGGTGAATTGAAAGGAGGACTGACTTGAAAGTCTCCATGCTGAACTTGGGAGCAATGATAGACTGGTTCAGGAAACTCAGATCGAGAACCGGTCGGAGTCGGCCGTCCTCTCTTCGGCACCAAGAACAGGCGGGAATAAAAACCCACTGACCTAATGTTCTTGATGACCTCAATCGCCCCCTTTGGCAGGAGATTGTCTATCTCCGTGGACAAAAGTTCCTGACGTAAAATGTCTGAAGGAACTGTGGTTGGAAAAGGCACCCCGGACAGAGTGGAGTGCCGTCGGAAGGATATTCGCAGCCCGGACCAAACAACATCTAACATCAAAGGATCGGATGTGATGGTGGCCCACGGTCTGCGAACTCGGCTATCCTTCCTCCAACCTGGGACGAGTCGAGGTGAGGACCTTCATTGCGAACCCCGGCGAGGCTCGCGAGAGGAGAAAACACCTCTACTGAATGAAGAATCCTGGGAGTTCCCTCAAGAATGCCGACGCTTACCCTTACCCCTTGAGTAAGAAGTAGAAGCGGTGGCAGAAGGATCAGCCCCTTTTGCTTCACAGAGGAAGCAGAGGGTACTTGTTAGGCTTGGAACGGCCCGTGCCTACCCTAGAAGGCTGATCAAGCTGAAGAAACAGCAGCTGATCGTTGGAATGACGTAGGACGTCATCCCGGACCGTCAACACAGAATCATGGAAAAGTTGCGGACCTGCCAAAAAAGCAGATCGAAGAGTAGCGTACTGCTCCTCAGGAAGGGATCGGCCTGTGTCTCCCACACATAGTCCCTTCGATCTAATTCCAGATTAGCCGTGTTACCGGCATGCGTGTGAGTAAGATGCATGAGCGCCTTGGACAGCACACGCAAAGGAGCCTGTACCTCGTCAAACTTATCTGAAGGCAGATAAGCAGCAAAAGCTGAGACGACGTGATCAGAGAGAGAAAGCATACCAAGCATCTCTCTCAATAAGCCCAATGTGGACTCCAGAGTCGTCATCGGAATGACGGCAGACTTGGACTTGGAAAGCCCGAGGGAATTGGAGTCCTGATCCAAAACCGCCAAAGTCTGGTAGACCGACGGTGTGGCGGAATCATAGGAGCGATAACACGCCGGAGGCAAAAAGGTGTCAACCCTGGTGAAGAACGGAGCCTTCATAGCCTTGGAACTTAGCTTGGAGCCCAAGGCTGAAAATGCTTCAACCAACTGTACGAAGGGCACGGTCAAAGACACCCAGAAGCATGTTGCTCCATAGACTGTTGGCGCGCGACCGATGATCGCGACCGGGCTGACACTGTCGACTGGTTAGATGGTTTGAGATCCGGAAGGAACCCAAACACGAAATCAAGAGCTGCCCCCAAGTCCGAAGACTGCTGGCCCTCGACATCAAGCATGTCTGACTCTTCCCCTGAGTCGGAAGACACATAGCCCATCGTGGGTAAACCAGCCGACGCCTCCCATGGTGTCGGAACACCAGGGGATCAGAAAGCGGCCCATTTCCAATCCCGGGAGGCGGCGCCATAGGAGGCGCCTGGAAACCACTCGCTGCCTCGCTGGAAGCAACAGGAAGGCTCTTTGACAGAACCTGAGTGAGTAAGGAGAGGGCCTCCTTAAGCTCACTGCCCGTACTGGCCGGTTCGACAGGGGAACGAACCGGCAAAGTGGCTTCACCTCTAACCCTCTGAACCAGCGAAGGGTCACGATCCTCCAAAAGACCCGACGTGGGACGACAGGCGGCAGCCGAAAACGTCTGAAGGCAGACGTGTATAGGAGTGTGACACACCCCGAGGATAAACATAGCAGGAACTTATGAGAGTCACCGCTGACCTCTGCAGGGCAGAAGGTCCAGGCTGCACAAAAGACGTTGGACCCCCAAAACTGGTCGTGTGGCCAGAATGAGTGGACGGAAACACCACGGAGTTCATAGTGTCCCACTAAGAACAACCGAATCCAATGACAACTGTGGTGCTCGACGGCGCAGAGACCACAGGAGAGGGTCCGGCCGGCAGCCACTTCCAACTTCGCCGAGTTGAAGTCAGGGAAGGCTGAGGCCGATACCCCCACGTCTACACAACCAGACACCGCAGCAGGCCACTGCAGGTATAAAACTACTGTGCTGAATGGCTGAGAGGACACAGTATGGGGTTCAGTCGGCAGCCCCATTTGACCTCGCCGAGTGGAAGTCTGGGAAGGCTGAGGCCGAAACCCCACAACCACACTACAGACATCCCTGCAGACCATGGCAGGGAGAAGTCGAGGCCGGCTAAAAACGGTGCCCAATGACGTTGTAGACGGAACAGCAGTAGCAGCAGATATGACAGGAGCTGTTGGAACTGGCGGAAAAGCGGAGAGAGCCACCAAGTTCGGCCTCCAAAGGAGGAGTCACAACCCTAGTGACAGCCTCAGATGTCGACTGGAGAGGAGCGCATAGTCCCGGAACCAGGCATCTCTACACCAGAAAACCAACAGCTCCCGCAGTATCCACACGGTAAAACACTGCACATTCCCCACGGAAGGGGAATAACTCTCACCAGACATGGTCGAATCGGGAAGCCCCGAAACGACAGCGGTCCCCCACCCTCCCCCCCCCCTGCTGGTGCGGGAGGAGCTGCACATTCCCCACGGAGGAGGAGCAATTCTCATCAGGTGTGGTCGAATCGGGCAACCCGAAACGAAAGCGTTCACCACCTCCCCGCGGGAGCGGCTGCACATCCCCCACGGAGGGGGTCAAACTCACACCAGACGTGGTCGAGTCGGGAGGCCCCGAAACGACAGTAATTAATAAACAATGAGAATGTGGTTGAAAATATAAACGAGAATATATAAAACACAGTCCTGTTATTATACGATCTTCAGATCCATAATTCCAGTCACAGGAAAACCATTATCCGCGAGTTGAATTATCACTGTTTCATAATGCATATGGCGGAAACACATCCTGCTCGTGCTTCGGATAGAAAAAGAATGGCGAATTGATGCATTGTGCACTATTACGGAAGTCGTGGATTTGTACTATGGAAGAGCGTCCCATACTGGGTGTGCGCCGATGGCGCTCAGCCCAGTTTTGGCTTATTTTTTCATGGTGTTTTTACACCACTTTTCTTTCCCAAATCTTGGGAAAGATTAAAATAGAGAGTATTTTATCCGAGTTAGGTTCTTCCACTGTAGTGCAAGCCTGTTGTAAACAATTGAGGTAGGTTGATAAGAAATGATTCATTACCGAGATCATTATTCGAGTAAAGGCCCAGGGCGCTAGATTCAGACCAGAGCACCATTGCTCGGAACTGAAAACAACTCCTGGGACAGCGAAGCGAAGGTACTTTCTAAGCGCCGGATGTACCATGACATAAAAGTACACAACCTTGAGATCTATGCTCGCAGCATAATCGTTCACTCGTGTGCTCGCTCTGACCGATTGGATGGTCTCCATATAAAATTTTGGAGCCACGATCAGCTTGTTTATCCAGTTCAGATCTATAACTGGACGAAACGAGCCGTCTGATCTTGGAACCAGGAACAGGTGACTGCAGAAAGCTGGAGATTCCTGGTTTTCTATGACGTCTATAGCGTTCTTGTCCAGAAGAGATTGAACTTCTGAGAGAAGTGAATCTCTCTTCTGAACGTTTAATGGAAGCTGTATAGCGCTAGGCGATAAGAAACTGGATTTGCCAGTTTCAGAGGATAGACATTTCTGGACTGGGTTGGAAACTCAGGGACAGTGTCCCTAATCCGGCCGAAAAAGTCTGTGTCCAGTGACGCTTTCAGTTTCTTATCAGGTAACGTAGCACTTTGGCCAGGAGAAACAACTTCTGAAAGATGATGCCGGAAGAAATCTACGGCCACCTTAAGTTGTTCGGAAAGGGAAAATTTCAGCTGTGCTGATTCCATTTTACCGTCCGACTGGACCACAAAAGAATCTTGGTCGTCCCTTACTGACTCTGCAGGGGAGCAAACCGACCCAGCTTGCTCAGACAGTTTCTTTACTGAAAAAGTTTCTGATAGCTGCTGGGATGCTGCGATGAATTGAGCTATCTGTGATAGCAAGTCCGTCACGGAGGCCTGTGGAGCCGCGGTCTTACGTAATTTAGCCGCTGGTAGCTCCTGGGACGTTAATTCCTGCATACTTCTCATATGCGAACGGCCCGACTGGAAAGGCCTCATGTCCTTGGCTAGCGGATGGCGTGACCTGGTCGACGTTGACTCCCAGGTCGGCGAAGCAGGCTGGATATCTGCGGTCACATAGCCAAGGTGTGGTCGTGTGCGCTGACGTGAGGATGAGGAAGCCAATAGACAAACTGCGTCGGACTGTCTATGCGACGGAGCGTCCCGAGCAGGAGAAGTGGACGTATGCTCCGACTAACGAACGTTACATACAACAACATCTGGGCCCAGATGTTGTTGTAAAAGAGAGGGGGCCTCTCTCGCTCGCGGTCTGGGTAGACCTGGACGAGCTAGCTACCGGACTGACTGGTTTTGGTTTCCTCCGTTCCATCCTCCAATCCGTTGTCGCCGGGTGTGCGTGATTCGAGATTATAGTGCTCGCAACACCCCTTCTCCTCTCCTGGACCGCAACGGACGAACCCGGCATCACAACCATTTCATGAATGATTGTGTCACCGGGGGACCTAGCGGGCGACAAGTGACCGTCGATCCTACGTGGGACCTCTTAGGCACTTACCGTATTCCTTTGAGCACTTTGCTGCTAGCACATTATTGCGACGACGGAAGCACACTTTTGAAGGCATCACGGAAACATCCCCCTGTTCTTGTTCCTCTGAAAAAGAGGCTGAAAAAACTAGAGTGACCCTGTGGAGAGAGGACCAGCATGGACCTGTCACCACTAACAATATACCGTGACACACGTCGCCAACTTTTGTCATCTGAATTGGCACACACTGAGCAAGAATTAGTGCGAGTACACAGACTACAACAAATACAATGAACATGAGAATCAGAGGAAGACTTCCTCAATTTACAATTGAACAATATTCTTTCATTTTGAAAAAATATTACACAGTCATCGTACTCACACCAACCCTTGAAAACAAAGATACATAATAATAATAATCCATTACAAACATTTCGAAAATTAATTCAAAAGAAAAAAACAAATTTTCGAAAATTTTTAAGATGAGCCCAAGTTCCCAATGGGAACGATGAGCCCAAATGGATCCCAAAAAAGTGTGGACAAAAATTTTTAAAACATGTTTAAAAATTAATGTTACACTTACGGACAATATTAATGTATCTGGCTATGAGTAGAACTAATAGAAGACAAGGAATCACTGTCAGAAGTAACCATTGTCAACATAAACAAAGGTGAATAAAAACTGGAAACAAGACTCCAGGCACTGAAAATATGGCCCGAAATCAGTAACCAATTTTAACACTATCCAATGTAAAACAGAGGCTTCCTGAGAAGAAACTGTAGTACATCGGATTGTAGATGCATGACCGAAATGCCTAACCACCCTAGGGTGAGGATGTAACCATGGGGAAAAACAGAATAAACATTCTGTTACCAAGCCAAAACTCCCAAGAAATTTCAGTAAAAAAATTACAAAAATTATGCCAAAAGCATGGGAGAATAGCAAGGGGTGTATTAAGGAAAGGGAGAGAGGAAACTCTGAATAAACTGTGGAAATTTCCTAACAAGAATGTAAACATCAGGCCTATGCCCCGAAATTATGGAACATGAAATAATTTTGCATAAAAATTATAAGTTACAGCCCTGAACACATCCTTCCATTGTTTCTTCCTCTCATCCTCTTATTTCATCCTTAGATCCACTATTTCTTTCATGATTTTGTGTCTGGCATCATTTAAACTGAGATTATAAGCACAGATATCAGTGAGATGTTACTGATTGAAGAGCCAAACAAAGAATAAGGATTTGGCTCCAATTTTGTTACTTCCAGGACACTGCACATGCGCAGTGGACAAAAGTATGGAGGACCAAATAGGACATGTAATTTTTGGATTTTGATGCAAATTTTAGGGATTGGGGGGGGGGGGGGGGGCAAAATTTGTGTTTGGCCCTAGAATTTAAGAGTTAGCACCTGCTAAGTCTGGGTCATTGGTACAGTATAAAAATATACTCATGTTACAAATCACATTTGAAAAACAATTTAGTGCTCTATCAGTTAAATTTATTTTATACCATGGTTACCTATTCTACTATATATGAAAAGCCTATGACATAAATTTAAGCTTTATACACTAACCATGGTGAACACGCCAGCAATGGGATTTCAATAGTTAAAATTTACACCTACAGTGGAACTACATCCATGTTGACCTTTGGTGACTGACCTGAATTCGAACTTGTCTAAATTTATCGCACGTCACCTCGTGAAGAGTGAAATGAAAGTGGCAATTATTTATTACGTTTTTAAATGAGTTTACAGCAAAAAAACACCCAAAATTAACAAACATGCATTGTCTCATGTAAATAAAGCATCCATAACTCGAAACAGTGTGTTGTTATGTTATTAAAATGAAACAGGCCCGGTTTCTTTTTCTATTTCATTTCGGTGATAAAATTGACAGCGGAAGTACCGTCCGCCGATGCTCATGTAAACAAAAACAAATTTGCATGTATGTATGGCTGATGCTCAGTAAAATCGAGAAAAAATAATAGTGACTCTTAATAAGGTATAAATAAAATATACCCAAAGTAGCTTGGTGTACCAAATGTTCACCGTGGTGTTAACTGTGTGCTGAAGGCTTCACCATTCATGGTGAATATTTGGTACACCAAGCTACTATGGGCATATTCCATATATATCTTGTTTGACAGAGCTCAAAGAAGTAGAATAAATGCTCAGTTTATAACTACTAAAAGAGTGGAAAATGACCTAATTCCAGTTAATTGTATATTCCTGTTAATTGAATATTTTTCTCTGGCAAAGTGGCTATTTAATTACCAAAGTTCCACTGTATTTTAAGACTGTTTCAATACCACAGGGTTAAATCTATCACAGTATTTACCTAAATGATAATCATTGCATCTGTAATCTGTGAACCCCCTAATGGATAAAGCATCATTTGAAACCTCTTCAAAGTAATCCATATGTGGTTCCAATATTTGTAAGTGGGGACGTGAGGATATAAGTCTTCCTCCCTATAGAATAAAAAATATATCAATGATAAAATGAACCCAAAATAGTAAGCACCTGTACTATGGCATTGTAAAAATGTAGCAAATTTAAAAGAAATCACTTAGATACATAAGCCTGTTAAAAGTTTCACAGAAAGATTTCATGATACAGAAATGTGGAACAACATTGGAACAAAATCTAACATCATCCAATTTGAAACAAGCAAATTCAGTGAATTCATGTCTCCTGCCAGGCAGCAGTTTCAAGGGGAATTAATGCATCCAGTGGAATATAGTTGAGTTGCAAGTGGAAGTTATTTAGAAGAGACAGAACAGACAGTGCTTCAGACAGTGGTTATCAGATTTATTTTCACAGAGGTCACTGTCAAAGCAAGTAAAGTGATGTGGAGTATAACTGTGAGAATCACTAAAAATTAAGACTGTATGATGAGACATATTACATTAAACTGATGCGAAAAGTGTTAACCAACCTGTAAAGCTTGTGACTGGAACTTAATGAATGTGATATCCAGATAATATGGTGGTCTGTATATGGTACTGGGAGAGTCTGACTTTGTAGAGTTGCAAAAGAAGTAATGATGAAGACATATTCTGGTTTGCAGAGTTGCAAAAGAAGTAATGATGAAGACATATTCTGGTCTCACAATGATAACAAAGACACACAAGAAGTTTTGTGAAGATCAGTTCATAAATACGGCTTTTAGTCTGAGGTGCATTGATGCATGGGCAGACGGACAGGCAGACGGACAGATTTTTGGTACAAAATTTCCCATATTCGAACTTGACCTAGGTATTGATAAAAGTAATCCATATATGAAATTTCATTGGAATCGGTTGACTGTAAGGAAAGTTAGAGTCTGGAAACTATCAGCCAATCAAATTTAAGCAACCTAATTAAATATGTGCGGAAAGTTAAAAAATTTATAGTAATTTATATATTTTTTATACTTACCAATGACCCAGACATAGCTGGTGCTAACTCTTAAAATATAGGGCCAAACACAAATTTTGCCCCCCAATCCCCAAAATTTGCATCTAAAACTAAAGAAAACATGTCCTGAAAGGCCCTCCACACTTCGCCCCTACTGCGCATGCGCAGTGTCAAGGACGTTCCGAAATTGGCGCCATTTATCATTCTAATAACCAGTGCCTGGTAAGCGCTATGTACTCAGCGGGGAGGCAAGAGTTCCCAACTCCTGGGAGGGCCATCCCCGTCTGGGTCATTGGTAAGTATAAAAAATATATAAATTACTATAAATTTTTTAACATTTTTATACTGTACCAATGACCCAGACATAGCTGAATAGTAAAAAGGCTGGAGGGCCAAGGACATAGAGCAAAATGGAATACGCTCAATAAAATAAAATAGAGTCATCCCCTGTAGGGAAAAGAAGTAATAGGCCTTACATGTATCTTTCTTATTTATGATAAATTAGAAAGATACAACACCTTCCAAAATTGAGCTTCAAACATCCATGTACTCTATTAATATCCAATATAATCCTTATACTAATAATTTTTAAAGTAAGCCAATAATAAAGTAAGTCTAGAGAATAGAGACTCTTATACTCCTAAAAGTGTCTGAGAATTGCATAATCATGTCCGTTGACATATGCAATATTCAAAAGCTATACTTTAAAAACTAAGACTTGAATGAATTTTATAAACTTAAACTTCTCACTAAACAACCATCCCAATAACAGCTCAGAATTACTAACTCCGGAGGAGGTATCCCCTTGTTTTCATAGTAAAACAGGTGACTCAAGGGAACACCCTCCCCCCCCCCCCCCCCTTTTTCTTGCCCTGGGTCAAATAGCCCAGAGCGAAGAGGGCAGCCGAACGGAGACACTGCCGAAACAGACAGCCTACCTAGCTATAGTAGCAACTGTTAAGAGAATGACATTCTGAGCAGTAGATAATAGACCTAACAAAAGAGGCCTCAAGAAATTGACTCGATATTTCTAAGATAAAATTCATGAATGTGGATGGCTGAGCGCAATGAGCGGCCTTCAAAAATCTATAATAGCGACACTATTAAAGTAAGCCCAAGAAGTAGAAGAACTCTTACTTCATGAGCCGAAATCTAAAGCACAACTGCTAAGTCAATGATATACCATAAGCAGTACGCTAGTTAATAGAATCCATTAACAATAAAATGGAGCGTAACGTCCTTCTACTAGACATCAAAGACAGAAGAAGCTTACGCCCTTGTAATAAACAGATATCTGTTTATAAATACATAAACTGTACCCGGAAAGAGTAAAGGCCTATGCCCATACGAAGACGGAAGGACCTTAAAATAATAGGTTCCGGATAATAGGAGCCTAACTCTTATGCAACAATCCAACCTAAATAGTAACGGAAGTATTGATTCCGAAACTATGAAAGTGAAAATCATCCATCGATAGTGCATGAAACTCACTGACTCTACAGTAAAAGAGAAACCAACAGAATTACTGTCTAAAAGGTCAGAATTTGAAAACTACTGTTTCCAGAGGCTCAAATGATTACTTAGCTAAATAAGAACCGAAGTTAAAATCCGTATAGGAATTTAATCTAAAGATTCTAAGTCTATTTATCAAAAAGTTACTAACTGACTTAGATAAAGAGACAAAAGACTCAATTGTAAACTATCGTAGAGTGCATAGGTATGAGGTAACATAAACCTATAACCTAAATAATAACAGGCTGCAGTAGATCTTGTGAAACAAGTATACTAAAAAATAGCAATGAGTAGTATGGAGGGATCAACAATAAGAACATAATGATCCCTACACCACGACGGAAGAGCCTCCACTTTAGTCGCATAGAATAGCGAAGAAGAGGATCTCCTATAGTAAGAAATCGCGTCCAAAGCTCGTCCAGTACAGTGCTTACAATGCAATACGGACCACACAATGGAATACATGAAGGTTGCGACCTTGCTGGTTGTGATAAAGATGACACGATTTACCCAGTGAAAAAAGATCCTCACATAGAGGAAGATTTCACGTTAGGATCCACAGTAGACAAGAGAGTAAATTACTCATGATCTCTGTGAAGATAGAGATGCTATCAACAGAAATGTATTGTGGTTGTTTATCTTAGCAATACCTGCTAAAACAACAGCGCCGGAGGATACGCGTATCCTATCATTCCGTCCTATAGATCAATAGAGCGTTAACACTATTAGCTCAGAGATCTGGACAAGCCAACACATACGTCTGCAATTGATTAGCAAGCTGTGTCATAAATAAAACATCATTGGGCGCTCCCATAGATAGCAAATCTGATTGAATACTTGTTTGTTGAGAGTCCATTCTGACAGCAACAAGCGACCCATAAGAGAACGGGAGTCCGATAAAACAATCAGACGACCCAGAATATGACGGACCAAAACTGAACTTGGTGTACTATAACCAACAGACGGATTCTTTCCATTAAATTGAATAACGGAAACGAAAGAGTGCCTGGTTCCGGAGATACGCCACTACTGTCGAATTAAAGGACAGGAATTTGGGCATGCGTTTCTGAATAATGTTCATGCAATGACATAAAGCAAGCCTAAAAAACATTATTCCGCGGAAGTTAAACTGATAGCTAAAAGACTGCGGAACCCAAAGACCCTGGCACTTCGAATCCGTAGGGATCAGTATATATCCCAATCTGTTTGACTGGCAACCGTCATAACAGCCACACTCGGGTCCGGCAACTGCGGCGGCACTCTCTGAGTCAACCACCGAATGTTTGCCCCAGTCTGAATCTCTTGTAACACTAGATGGACAAGAGAATGTATAAATCGAGCAATTCATGGATTGCCGGAAAGTTGCCGTCGAAGAGAAGCTCCTCCGAGAACGAAGCGACTCTGAGAGAGTTCTTAACCTTACTATCCACGCGTGTGGATGTAGCTAGGGCTGCGTCACGTCTAACCAACTCCAATCAGCCACTGAAGGGCGGAGTTATACGTGAACAAACTACTGCCCTCAAAAGAAATTACATTGAGAATAATATCCCGTAAATCTTTTCTTGAAGACGTAATGATAACGCCTCAGTAAGGCGGATTACGTATAAAAAAGCGTCTAAGTTAAGTCTACTATACATAATGTCGTTCCCAACATTGAAATTGGAAAAGACATAAACGGCGAAAAAGAATATATGCAGTCTTTAATCACACCGTCTAGATGCATATGAACTCTCGGTATGCCCTGCTCTGCCAAAATAAACTATTTGTAAAAATGATAAAATGGCAGAAATGAGCCACGCGGACAAGAAACTAAACTATCATGCTTAGTAGCAGGCTTGTATATATATATAAATATATAGCGTCGAAAAATAAAACACATGTTGTAATGACAATATTGGACTGCGTCGGTAAGTCAGGGACAATGTCCCTGTACCGATCGAAAAATCCGAGTCCAATGACGCTATAAGTCTCTTATCCAAGATCGCAGCAATGAAGTCCGAAAAATAATCACTGGAAGAAATGCCAGAAGATATGAAAGGCATCTTCCGATACTACTAAAGGGAAAACTCGAAATCTTTCGAATCCCTTTCGCCATCCTGTCGGACCCTATAAAGCATTCGGTCGTCCGTAGCTGATGCAACCGCGGACCGCACCGACCCAGCGCCGTCGGATAATTCCTGATTCGACCAAGAAACAGTCAATTGCTGGGATGCTGCGAAACAACTGTGCTAACTCGGATAGCACGTCCGTCACTGAGGCCTGAGGAGAAGCGGTCTTACGATGCATTGCCGCTGGAAGCTCCGTGATCGTTACCCCGTGCATACTTCCAATATGCGAGCGAACGGAGTGTATAGGCCTCGTGTCCCTTGGCTACCGGATGGCGCGACCTATTCGCCGTGGAATCACTGAATGCCGAAACTGATCGGATACTCGAGGTCACGTAGCCAATGTGCGGTCGTGTGCCCTGCTGTGAGGATGAGGAAGCATTAAAGACAGTCTCTCGGACTGTCAATATAACGGAGCGTCCCGAGCAACGGACATATGCTCCGAATGTAAAATATCTGAACCACAACATGCGGTCCCCTATGTTGTTGGCTTCCTCCGATCTGTCCTCAATCTGCCGTCACTGGGTGAGTACTAAAGTAATTAAAGTGCTCGCATCACCCAAATCTCCTTCCTAGACCGCAACGGACGAACCCGGCAGCCGAACCATTCGATGAATGTACGCTACACCGGGTGAGCTAGCGAATGTCACTCCGTAAGCGATAGACATATTCCATGAGCACTTATTGCCGCTAACTCTTCATTAACTATGACGACAGAGGCACACTTTTGAAAGACATCTCCCTAACTCTTCGAACAAGAAACCAGAAATGCTTGGATAGCAAGCATAAAATAATAATATATATAGCGTCGTTCAATAATTCGAAAGTTTGTGTGACATTATTGGACTATGTCGGAACTGAGGGATGATGTCCCTGAACCGAACCAAAAATTTCTAAGTCCACCGACGCTATCAGTTTCTTATCCGTCATCGCAGCATATGTTGTTCCGAAAGGGAAAGCTTGAAATCCTCCGAATCCCTTTCGGTATCCCGTCGGACCGGATGAAACTTTCGGACGTCCGTACCCGCTTCCGCGGAGCGTCCCGACCCAGCATCGTCGGATAAAATATATGCGACAGATTCAGTTGATGCTGGGATGCTGCGATAAACTGTGCTATTAAGGAAAGCACGTCCGTTCCCGAGGCCTGTGCAGTAGCGGACTTACGATGCATTGCCGCCGGAAGCTCCGTGTACGTTGACTCCCGCACACTTCCTATGCGAACGTCCGGAGTCTGCAGGCCTCGAGTCCCCGGCTACCGACCCAGCGCTGTCGGATAATTCTCAATCCGACACCGTTTCTGTCGGCTGCTGGGATGCTGCGATAAGCTGTGCTATGTGCACAAGAATGTCCGGCGTCGAGACCTGCGGAGGCGCAGTCTATCGCTGCTTCGCCGAGGGCAGCTCCGCATCAGATGGCTCCCGCATACTTTTCTTATGCGAACGTCCGGAGTCCATCGGTCTCGAATCCCTGGCTGCCGGATGGTGTGACCTGGTCGCCGAAGAATCCTTGATCGGCGAAGCTGGTAATATATCGGCGGTCACGCAGCCAAGGTGCGGTCGTGTGCGCTGACGAGAAGAGGAAGCCTTAGCAGTCTCAGCGGACTGCCTATACAACGGAGCGTCCCGAGCGACGGACGTATGCTCCGCTAACGACACATTTTGTACCACAACATCTGGGGCCAGATGTTGTTGAACGAGAGAGGGGCCTCTCTCGCTTGCCGTCCGGATGGACCGGAACGAGCTATGAACCGGACTAAAAGGCTTCCTCCGTTCTCCCTCCGATCCGCCGTCACTGGGTGTGCATTAAGTTAATTTTATAGTGCTCGCATCACCCCAAAATTCCTTCTAGACCGCAACGGACGAACTCGGCTGCCGAACCATTCGGTGAATGGACGCTACACCGGGCGAGCTAGCGGACGTCAAAGGCCGTCGAACCTACTAGGGTCCTCTTAGGCAATTGGCGTATAACATGAGCACTTTTCCGCTAGCCCTTCATTAATAGTGACGACGGAGGCACACTGTTGGAAGACATCACAGATACATCACCCTAATCTTGATCGTCTGAAATAGAAATTGATAAAGTAGAGTGACCCTGCGGGGAAAGGACCGGAGTGTCCAAATCCCCAACAACATACCGTGACATACGCTTCCCATATTGTCATCGAAGTCATACGATACAGAACAGGAGTTAATGCGAGTACACTGACTACATATAGAATGATAATAAAGTCAGAGGAAGACTTCCTCTTAAAACAATTGATCAATATCCTTTCAATGTGAAAAGAAAACAAGTCCTGGTACTCGCACTAACCCCTGGCAATCAAAATACATAATAATAATATGATCCATTAATATAGAAAAAATAATTGAAATCAAAAATATTTTGAAAAAATATTTTTTCAGAACAGCCCAAGTTTCTGAAAAGTAACATTGAGCCCCAATGGATCCCAAGCCTAAGTGTGGACAAAAATTTTAAAAATATTTAAAACAATTTATTCAACACTTACGAACAATAATAATGTATCTAGTTATGATTAAAATAACATAAAGATATTATTTATTAGAAATCCCCCCCTCACACAGAGGGCTGTTGTAAATGTAAACAATGAGTGTAAAAACACTAAAATAAGACTCCAGGCACCCAGGCCCGAAATCAGTTACCAAAAATACACTATCTGATGCAAAACAGAGACTTCCAGGGAAGAAACTGCAGAACATCAGATGGTAGATGCAGAACACAACGCCTAACCACCCGTAGGTGAAGACGTAAACATGGGGAAAGAACAGAATTCATTCTGTTATTCAGCTAAAACTCCCAAGAAATTTTAGTAATAATAATTACAGAAACTATGCCAAAAGCATGGGAGAATAGCAAGGGGGAACTTAAAGGACAGGGAGAGAGGAAAACACTTGTAAAAACAGTGTAACTAATAATCAGAATGACAACAAAATGGCTGCTGCCTTGAAAATAGGTAACTTAACATAATTTCATTAAAAAATTTTAAGTTACAGCCCTGATAATATTCTGTCACACATTCTTTTCCTCTCCTCCTTCTCTATCCTCCTTAGAATCACCATTTCACTAATATTTATGTGTCTGGCATCATTTAAACTGAGATTTAAAAGCACAAAGATCAGTCAGATGTTAACTGATGAAGGGCCAAACTTAGAATGATAAATGGCGCCAATTTCGGAACGTCCTTGACACTGCGCATGCGCAGTAGGGGCGAAGTGTGGAGGGCCTTTCAGGACATGTTTTCTTTAGTTTTAGATGCAAATTTTGGGGATTGGGGGGCAAAATTTGTGTTTGGCCCTATATTTTAAGAGTTAGCACCAGCTATGTCTGGGTCATTGGTACAGTATAAAAATATGCCGATATTCGAACTTGGACCCACAATTGATGAAAGTGATCTACTACCCAAATTTCATCGAAATCCGGTCACTGTAAGGAAAGTTAGAGTCAGGAAACGAAAAACACGGAAGGACAGAAGGATGGAAGGACGGAAGGACACCCCAAATTTAATATCTCCCGTTTTTTTCAAAAAGCAGGAGACAAAAATTCTGTACAGGAGAAAATTTATATACAGTGGAGTCCACTTAACTGGATATCTTTTAACTGAGTAACCCTGTTAATTGAATATAATTTCCAAACACGAAACCATTTGCCATAGCTCCAGTACAAATTTGCCCTGTTAAGTGAATATAGGTTATAGAGTAAACTCCTGTTAATTGAATAAAAAATCTTGTAACATGTCGAGAAATTACCCTGACTCCCCCCAGTTTTCCTTTGTTTATAGACTTATTTGGCCTCAGTACACCAATACAGGCATTTAATCTATTATATATTGTTTGACAGAGCTCATGGAACTCTGTCAAACAAGATATAATAGAATAAATACTAAGTTTATCTCTAGAACACAGGAAAAAGACACATCCCTGTTAATTGAATACTCCTGTTAATTGAATAATTTTCATTGGCAAAGTGGTTATTCAATTAACAGGGTTCCACTGCATTATCTTTATTGCTATGCTTTACATCCTTACCAAAAATTATTTAACTCACTGTACACTGATGTCAAAATACTGAAATTTCAAGAAGCTTATTTTTATCCTAAGGCCTATAAAAAAATTCTTGTTTCTCAGGCACTTTTTCCTCAATTTTATGATGAGGGTAGGAGGCTTCATTTGTTTTTTTATTTTGTTTATTGACAAAACAGTTCTGAAAATGGTTGGAATCAGAAATTTAACAACTTACACTATTATGTGGCAAACCAATGTTTTCAGCAGTGAAACATTTTCCATTATGGAGTTGAAAATTTAACCAACTATACGTGTTCTACAATATACATTCTGCTTGAAACAAGGTACAGTTGGTTAACCTTTTACCCAACGAATCGGCCAAAACTGCCTGCATAATATGCAAATTCAGCAACTGAAAAAAGACTATTTTTCAAAAAATTTCAACAAAACCATATCATGTGACCCCTCATAGGAATGAGCTCGACGAGCTCATTCCAAAGAGGGGTCACGGCAAATTTACACAAGTCTGGTATATGTATAATCTGTGAGGCCATTCAATTTCCCATAATGCATCTATGAATTTGACCAATTCAATCTTGCTTGTAAAGGTCACCCAGGGGTCATTGAGTGCATTTTCCAGAATTACTGGAAATCACATTTTTTGACAGTGAACAGATGGACGTATGAACAGATGGATGGACAGAGGTAAAACAATAAGCCCCCCCACCCTCTCACCCCCAACTATTCGGCACCGTGGTATAAAAGGTGAGGAGGTAAATTTTCTATCATGAGAGAGATGCCTTTTTTTATATAGCCTAATGCAACAAGGAATTCAACCAATTCATCAATGCATCAGTATTCAGAGGGTTGAACAAGAGGTATCATTAGAACATAGTTACAAAGAAACTGAAAAATAAATCTTCGGCAGCTATAAGCTTTTTTAGATGTGGAATGTATTTAAAATGCTAATCATCCATCCTTGGACTGAAATACCAATGTGTATCAAGTTTTAAAAACACAATAAAACCATAATGTCTGTTGCCTATACTAAAGCATTTGTTGACACATATACACACAAAATTCATGTTTGCACACATAAAATGCCTTGATAGAATCTCTGCAAACCTTTATAAAGATGAACTAAAATTAAAACTAGAAGTATCACTGAAGGTGATTGATGCTCCCACTTTGCACTTTTCAGAATGCACCTCTAAATGTTGCACTTCAAAATCAGTTGTAAGTTCAAGGGATGCAACTTGGTTAAAACTGTCGCAGCATAAAAAATCTGGGCTATGTGCATGTCCACTTGTTGGTGGTCATGTTTGAGAAAATTCACTTCAAAAATGTAGGAGTAGTTGCACACACAAGAATATCATTTACAAAGCTATATTGAATATTCCCAGCTGAAGGGGAGATAACCTGGTTAAAACTGTTGCAGATCACAAATTTTTAAATATGTGCACGTCCACTTGTTAAACCTAATGTTTGAGAAGTTTCATCAAATTGGTACATAAATGTAGTAGAAGTTGTGAACACAAGAATCTAGTGCGAAATACAATTTTCCAAACTGAAGAGGAGGTAACATAATTAAATCATCGCAGATGGAAAACAAAAAAATATGTGCATATTCATTCATAGGGGGTCATGTTTGAAAAGTTGCACTGAAATCGGTTGTGCACACAAGAATCTCATTTAGAAATCAAGTTCAAGGGCGATAACCTGGATAAAATTGTCACCGATAAAAAAAATTTGAATAAGCACATATCCATTTGTTAGTCACAATGTTTGAGGAGTTTGGTCAAAATCAGTAAAAAAGTTAAAAAATTTATAGTAATTTATATATTTTTTATACTTACCAATGACCCAGACATAGCTGGTGCTAACTCTTAAAATATAGGGCCAAACACAAATTTTGCCCCCCAATCCCCAAAATTTGCATCTAAAACTAAAGAAAACATGTCCTGAGAGGCCCTCCACACTTCGCCCCTACTGCGCATGCGCAGTGTCAAGGACGTTCCGAAATTGGCGCCATTTATCATTCTAATAACCAGTGCCTGGTAAGCGCTATGTACTCAGCGGGGAGGCAAGAGTTCCCAACTCCTGGGAGGGCCATCCCCGTCTGGGTCATTGGTAAGTATAAAAAATATATAAATTACTATAAATTTTTTAACATTTTTATACTGTACCAATGACCCAGACATAGCTGAATAGTAAAAAGGCTGGAGGGCCAAGGACATAGAGCAAAATGGAATACGCTCAATAAAATAAAATAGAGTCATCCCCTGTAGGGAAAAAAAGTAATAGGCCTTACATGTATCTTTCTTATTTATGATAAATTAGAAAGATACAACACCTTCCAAAAATTGAGCTTCATACATCCATGTACTCTATTAATATCCAATAATCCTTAAACTAATAATTTTTAAAGTAAGCCAATAATAAAGTAAGTCTAGAGAATAGAGACTCTTATACTCCTAAAAGAGTGTGAGAATTGCATAATCATGTCCGTTGACATATGCAACATTCAAAAGCTATACTTTAAAAACTAAGACTTGAATGAATTTTATAAACTTAAACTTCTCACTAACAACCATCCCAATAACAGCTCAGAATTACTAACTCCGGAGGAGGTATCCCCTTGTTTTCATAGTAAAAACAGGTGACCCAAGGGAACACCCTCCCCCCCCCCCCCCTTTTTCTTGCCCTGGGTCAAATAGCCCAGAGCGAAGAGGGCAGCCGAACGGAGACACTGCCGAAACAGACAGCCTACCTAGCTATAGTAGCAACTGTTAAGTGAATGACATTCTGAGCAGTAGATAATAGACCTAACAATAGAGGCCTCCAGAAATGGACTCGATATTTCTGAGATAAAATTCATGAATGGATGGCTGAGCGCAATGAGCAGCCTTCAAAAATCTATAATAGCAACACTATTAATGTAAGCCCAAGAAGTAGAAGAACTCTTACTTCATGAGCCGAAATCTTAAGCACAACTGCTAAGCCAATGATATACCATAAGCAGTACGCTAGTTAATAGAATCCATTAACAATAAAATGGAGCGTAACGTCCTTCTACTAGACATCAAAGACAGAAGAAGCTTACGCCCTTGTAATAAACAGATATCTGTTTATAAATACATAAACTGTACCCGGAAAGAGTAAAGGCCTATGCCCATACGAAGACGGAAGGACCTTAAAATAATAGGTTCCGGATAATAGGAGCCTAACTCTTATGCAACAATCCAACCTAAATAGTAACGGAAGTATTGATTCCGAAACTATGAAAGTGAAAATCATCCATCGATAGTGCATGAAACTCACTGACTCTACAGAAAAAGAGAAACCAACAGAATTACTGTCTAAAAGGTCAGAATTTGAAAACTACTGTTTCCAGAGGCTCCAATGATTACTTAGGTAAATAAGAACCTGAAGTTAAAATCCGTATAGGAATTTAATCTAAAGATTCTAAGTCTATTTATCAAAAAGTTACTAACTGACTTAGATAAAGAGACAAAAGACTCAATTGTAAACTATCGTAGAGTGCATAGGTATGAGGTAACATAAACCTATAACCTAAATAACAACAGGCTGCAGTAGATCTTGTGAAACAAGTATACTAAAAAATAGCAATGAGCAGTATGGAGGGATCAACCATATGAACATAATGATCCCTACACCACGACGGAAGAGCCTCCACTTTAGTCGCATAGAATAGCGAAGAAGAGGATCTCCTATAGTAAGAAATCGCGTCCAAAGCTCGTCCAGTACAGTGCTTACAATGCAATACGGACCACACAACGGAATACATGAAGGTTGCGACCTTGCTGGTTGTGATAAAGATGACACGATTTACCCAGTGAAAAAAGATCCTCACATAGAGGAAGATTTCACGTTAAGATCCACAGTAGACAAGAGAGTAAATTACCCATGATCTCTGTGAAGATAGAGATGCTATCAACAGAAATGTATTGTGGTTGTTTATCTTAGCAATACCTGCTAAAACAACAGCGCCGGAGGATACGCGTATCCTATCATTCCGTCCTATAGATCAATAGAGCGTTAACAGTATTAGCTCAGAGATCTGGACAAGCCAACACATACGTCTGCAATTGATTAGCAAGCTGTGTCATAAATAAAACATCATTGGGCGCTCCCATAGATAGCAAATCTGATTGAATACTTGTTTGTTGAGAGTCCATTCTGACAGCAACAAGCGACCCGTAAGAGAACGGGAGTGCGATAAAACAATCAGACGACCCAGAATATGACGGACCAAAACTGAACTTGGTGTACTATAACCAACAGACGGATTCTTTCCATTAAATTGAATAACGGAAACGAAAGAGTGCCTCCCTGGTTCCGGAGATACGCCACTACTGTCGAATTAAAGGACAGGAATTTGGGCATGCGTTTCTGAATAATGTTCATGCAATGACATAAAGCAAGCCTAAAAAACATTATTCCGCGGAAGTTAAACTGATAGCTAAAAGACTGCGGAACCCAAAGACCCTGGCACTTCGAATCCGTAGGGATCAGTATATATCCCAATCTGTTTGACTGGCAACCGTCATAACAGCCACACTCGGGTCCGGCAACTGCGGCGGCACTCTCTGAGTCAACCACCGAATGTTTGCCCCAGTCTGAATCTCTTGTAACACTAGATAGACAAGAGAATGTATAAATCAAGCAATTCATGGATTGCCGGAAAGTTGCCGTCGAAGAGAAGCTCCTCCGAGAACGAAGCGACTCAGAGAGTTCTTAACCTACTATCCACGCGTGGATGTAGCTAGGGCTGCATCACGTCTAACCAACTCCAATCAGCCACTGAAGGGCGGAGTTATACGTGAACAAACTACTGCCCTCAAAAGAAATTACATTGAGAATAATATCCCGTAAATCTTTTCTTGAAGACGTAATGATAACGCCTTAGTAAGGCGGATTACGTATAATAAAGCGTCTAAGTTAAGTCTACTATACATAATGTCGTTCCCAACATTGAAATTGGAAAAGACATAACGGCGAAAAAGAATATATGCAGTCTTTAATCACACCGTCTAGACGCATATGAACTCTCGGTATGCCCTGCTCTGCCAAAATAAACTATATGTAAAAAAGATAAAATGGCAGAAATGAGCCACGCGGACAAGAAACTAAACTATCATGCTTAGTAGCAGGCTTGTATATATATATAAATATATAGCGTCGAAAAATAAAACACATGTTGTAATGACAATATTGGACTGCGTCAGTAAGTCAGGGACAAAGTCCCTGTACCGATCGAAAAATCCGAGTCCAATGACGCTATAAGTCTCTTATCCAAGATCGCAGCAATGAAGTCCGAAAAATAATCACTGGAAGAAATGCCAGAAGATATGAAAGGCATCTTCCGATACTACTAAAGGGAAAACTCGAAATCTTTCGAATCCCTTTCGCCATCCTGTCGGACCCTATAAAGCGTTCGGTCGTCCGTAGCTTGAAGCAACCGCGGACCGCACCGACCCAGCGCCGTCGGATAATTCCTGATTCGACCGAGAAACCGTCAATTGCTGGGATGCTGCGAAACAACTGTGCTAACTCGGATAGCACGTCCATCACTGAGGCCTGAGGAGCAGCGGTCTTACGATGCATTGCCGCAGGAAGCTCCGAGATCGTTACCCCGTGCATACTTCCAATATGCGAGCGAACGGAGTGTATAGGCCTCGTGTCCCTTGGCTACCGGATGGCGCGACCTATTCGCTGTGGAATCACAGAATGCCGAAACTGATCGGATACTCGAGGTCACGTAGCCAATGTGCGGTCGTGTGCCCTGCTGTGAGGATGAGGAAGCATTAAAGACAGTCTCTCGGACTGTCAATATAACGGAGCGTCCCGAGCAACGGACATATGCTCCGAATGTAAAATATCTGAACCACAACATGCGGTCCCCTATGTTGTTGGCTTCCTCCGATCTGTCCTCAATCTGCCGTCACTGGGTGAGTACTAAAGTAATTAAAGTGCTCGCATCACCCAAATCTCCTTCCTAGACCGCAACGGACGAACCCGGCAGCCGAACCATTCGATGAATGTACGCTACACCGGGTGAGCTAGCGAATGTCACTCCGTAAGCGATAGACATATTCCATGAGCACTTATTGCCGCTAACTCTTCATTAACTATGACGACAGAGGCACACTTTTGAAAGACATCTCCATAACTCTTCGAACAAGAAACCAGAAATGCTTGGATAGCAAGCATAAAATAATAATATATCTAGCGTCGTTCAATAATTCGAAAGTTTGTGTGACATTATTGGACTATGTCGGAACTGAGGGACGATGTCCCTGAACCGAACCAAAAATTTCTAAGTCCACCGACGCTATCAGTTTCTTATCCGGCATCGCAGCATATGTTGTTCCGAAAGGGAAAGCTTGAAATCCACCGAATCCCTTTCGGTATCCCGTCGGACCGGATGAAACTTTCGGACGTCCGTACCCGCTTCCGCGGAGCGTCCCGACCCAGCATCGTCGGATAAAATATATGCGACAGAATCAGTTGATGCTGGGATGCTGCGATAAACTGTGCTATTAAGGAAAGCACGTCCGTTCCCGAGGCCTGTGCAGTAGCGGACTTACGATGCATTGCCGCTGGAAGCTCCGTGTACGTTGACTCCCGCATACTTCCTATGCGAACGTCCGGAGTCTGCAGGCCTCGAGTCCCCGGCTACCGACCCAGCGCTGTCGGATAATTCTCGATCCGACACTGTTTCTGTCGGCTGCTGGGATGCTGCGATAAGCTGTGCTATGTGCACAAGAATGTCCGGCGTCGAGACCTGCGGAGGCGCAGTCTATCGCTGCTTCGCCGAGGGCAGCTCCACATCAGATGGCTCCCGCATACTTTTCCTATGCGAACGTCCGGAGTCCATCGGTCTCGAATCCCTGGCTGCCGGATGGTGTGACCTGGTCGCCGAAGAATCCTTGAACGGCGAAGCTGGTAATATATCGGCGGTCACGCAGCCAAGGTGCGGTCGTGTGCGCTGACGAGAAGAGGAAGCCTTAGCAGTCTCAGCGGACTGCCTATACAACGGAGCGTCCCAAGCGACGGACGTATGCTCCGCTAACGACACATTTGTACCACAACATCTGGGGCCAGATGTTGTTGAACGAGAGAGGGGCCTCTCTCGCTTGCCGTCCGGATGGACCGGAACGAGCTATGAACCGGACTAAAAGGCTTCCTCCGTTCTCCCTCCGATCCGCCGTCACTGGGTGTGCATTAAGTTAATTTTATAGTGCTCGCATCACCCCAAAATTCCTTCTAGACCGCAACGGACGAACCCGGCTGCCGAACCATTCGGTGAATGGACGCTACACCGGGCGAGCTAGCGGACGTCAAAGGCCGTCGAACCTACTAGGGTCCTCTTAGGCAATTGGCGTATTACATGAGCACTTTTCCGCTAGCCCTTCATTAATTGTGACGACGGAGGCACACTGTTGGAAGACATCACAGATACATCACCCTAATCTTGATCGTCTGAAATAGAAATTGATAAAGTAGAGTGACCCTGCGGGGAAAGGACCGGAGTGTCCAAATCCCCAACAACATACCGTGACATACGCTTCCCATATTGTCATCGAAATCATACGATACAGAACCGGAGTTAATGCGAGTACACTGACCACATATAGAATGATAATAAGGTCAGAGGAAGACTTCCTTTTAAAACAATTGATCAATATCCTTTCAATGTGAAAAGAAAACAAGTCCTGGTACTCGCACTAACCCCTGGCAATCAAAATACATAATAATAATATGATCCATTAATATAGAAAAAATAATTGAAATCAAAATATTTTGAAAAAATATTTTTTCAGAACAGCCCAAGTTTCTGAAAAGTAACGTTGAGCCCCAATGGATCCCAAGCCTAAGTGTGGACAAAAATTTTAAAAATATTTTAAACAATTTATTCAACACTTACGAACAATAATAATGTATCTAGTTATGATTGAAATAACATAAAGATATTATTATTTAGAAATCCCCCCCTCACACAGAGGGCTGTTGTAAATGTAAACAATGAGTGTAAAAACACTAAAATAAGACTCCAGGCACCCAGGCCCGAAATCAGTTACCAAAAATACACCATCTGATGCAAAACACAGACTTCCAGGGAAGAAACTGCAGAACATCAGATGGTAGATGCAGAACACAACGCCTAACCACCCGTAGGTGAAGACGTAAACATGGGGAAAGAACAGAATTCATTCTGTTATTCAGCTAAACTCCCAAGAAATTTTTAGTAATAATAATTACAGAAATTATGCCAAAAGCATGGGAGAATAGCAAGGGGGAACTTAAAGGACAGGGAGAGAGGAAAAACACTTGAAAAAACAGTGTAACTAAATAATCAGAATGACAACAAAATGGCTGCTGCCTTGAAAATAGGTAACTTAACATAATTTCATTAAAAAATTTTAAGTTACAGCCCTGATAATATTCTGTCACACATTCTTTTCCTCTCCTCCTTTTCTATCCTCCTTAGAATCACCATTTCACTAATATTTATGTGTCTGGCATCATTTAAACTGAGATTTAAAAGCACAAAGATCTGTCAGATGTTAACTGATGAAGGGCCAAACTTAGAATGATAAATGGCGCCAATTTCGGAACGTCCTTGACACTGCGCATGCGCAGTAGGGGCGAAGTGTGGAGGGCCTCTCAGGACATGTTTTCTTTAGTTTTAGATGCAAATTTTGGGGATTGGGGAGCAAAATTTGTGTTTGGCCCTATATTTTAAGAGTTAGCACCAGCTATGTCTGGGTCATTGGTACAGTATAAAAATATTGGAGGTGTTGCATTCTCAAGAATTTCAGACATACGAGGTAAAATCAATAATAATAATAATAATATGGTTTAAAGCCGAGTTTCTACTGAACGTGCTCACAGGCTTTACAATAAGTACATGACATCTAATATGAATATGTAACTAACTAGATATTATGGCGGGATAGGCTAATTTAAACAGATGGGTTTTCAGTGACGTTTTGAACGAAACTATGTCCTGGACGACCTTCAGGTGATCGGGCAGTTGGTTCCACAAATAAGGTCCAGCTACACTGAATGCTCGATCAACGGCAGTTACAAGGTATCGAGGGTTGTATACTAGATTGTTGGCTGACGAAGATCTAAGAGCTCTGACAGGTTCGTAACACTGTATAAGAGAGTTCAAATAACCAGGTGCAATATCTTAGCGAGATTTAAAAGTTAAAAGAAGAACTTTGAAATTAATTTGCTCCTTTATGGGTAACCAGTGTAGATCTTTCAGTATAGGTGTAATATGACAAAATTTCTTATTCCTGGTTACCACTCTAGCCACGCAATTTTGAACATCAATATAGCTCCCACTTCTTTGAAAGGTATAAAAATAAAATAAAACAAAAAAGACAATACTCCCGTTACTGTAGATTCTTCTAAATTGAATAAACAGGGGGAAAAAATTACAAATGGACAGGAGCCAGTATGTTAAGTAAAAGGTTAACAGGAAAATTCAATCAACAAGAATTTTGACAGTTTTCGACATTCTGTTGAAAAAATAAGCAATTATTCTATTATAGCTTGTTTGACAAAACTCCTGGAGCTCTGTCAAACAAGATACAATAGATTAAATGATTATACAATGGAACCCTGTTAGCCACTTTGATAGTAAAAAAAATACAATTAACAGAAATATTCAATTAACAGAGATTTGATCAGTTTCTTGTATTTCAGAGAAATACTGTGCATTTATTTTATTATATCTTGCTTGACAGAGCTCATGGAGCTCAGTCAAACAAGATATATAAGATTAAATGCCTGTATTATATGAACTGAGTCCAAATAGGCCAATAAAGAAGCAGATTTTGGTGATTTTCATGGTAAGATTTTTTATTTAATTCACAGGCGTTTATTCTATAACCTATATGCAATTAACAGTTTGAATTTGTACCAAAGGTATGGTAAATGGTTTTGTGTTTGAAAACTGGACTCAATGAGCCAGGTTATTCAATTAAAATGTTATCCAAATAATTAGGCTCCATTGTACTGGAAGCATAGAGGTCAAATATGTTAAATTCAGTGGTTGCCAGAATACTTTTTTTGATATTTTCTTTTATTTAGCTGACATAACATTTTGCAATTTTCAGGTAATTTATACTAATGGTAAATAGTAAAGGGGTATTAAGTAATATACAATTAAGTGGGCTTTATGGTATTATAAGTTACATGGTGTTTAAGATTCTTGTGTGCGCAACTCCTCCTACAGTTATTAACCCAAAACGTATCGCAACAAGTATATCTGAAATATCCTGACATACATTTACTGTCATTATCACTTGATAAGGGTTGATAAAGCACCTTTAAACCTTCAAAAAGTTAAAAAAATTATAGTAATTTATATATTTTTTTATACTTACCAATGACCCAGACTTAGCTGGTGCTAACTCTAACAAAACCAGGGCCAAACACAAATTTTGCCCCCCAATCCCCAAAATTTGCATCCAAAACAAAAAGAAATCATGTCCTAAAGGACCTCCATACTACGCCTCTACTGCGCATGCGCAGTGACGCAGACGTACCGGAATTGGCGCCAATTATCATTCTTACTGGCAGTGCCTGGTCAGCGCTATGTACTCAGCGGGGAGGCAAGAGTTCTCAACTCCAGGGAGGGCCATCCCCGTCTGGGTCATTGGTAAGTATAAAAAATATATAAATTACTATAAATTTTTTAACATTTTTATACTGTACCAATGACCCAGACTTAGCTGAATAGTAAACAGGCTGGAGGGCCTAGGACATAGAGGAAAATCCAATAAGCTCAACTATATAGTAAAGAGGTAACCACTTAAGGAGAAAAGGAGTATTAGGCTTTACATGTATCTTTCTTATTTAATATTAAATTAGAAAGATACACTACCCTTAATAATTGAGCACAATAACATTCATGTTCTCTATTAACATCCAGTATAACCCTTATACTAATTATTTTTAAAGCAAGCCAATAAATAAAGTAGTCCAGAGAATTGAGACTCTTTATAGTCATTTAAAAGTGTCTGAGTATTGTATATTAAAGCCCGTTTGACACTTGACATATACAAATGCTTCACACCGAGCTACACTTTAAAAATAAGACATGAATGAATTTTAACATTAATATTACACTTTAAAACCATCCCGGAAGCGACTCAGAAATACTGACTTGGAGGAGGCATTCCCTTGCTTTTCACTATAAAGCAGGTGACCTAAGGGAACACCCGCCCCCCCCCCCCCCCCTTCCCCTTGCCCTGGGTCAAATAGCCCAGAGCGAAGAGGGCAGCCGGACGGAGTCACTGCCGGAACAGAAAGCCTGCATAACTATAGTTGCAACTGTTTAGTGGACGACATTCTGAGCAACAGATAACGGACCTAAACAATGCAGGTCTCCAGAAATGGACTCAATATTTCTGAGATAAAAATTCGTGAATGTGGATGGCTGAGACCAATAAGCAGCCTTCATTAAATCTGTAATAGCAACACTATTAGCATAAGCCCAGGAAGTAGAAAGAGCTCTTACTTCATGAGCAGAAATCTTAAGCACAGACTGCTGAGAAGAAGATAAATCTTCATAAGCAGTACGGATAGTTAACTGAATCCATCTAGCAATAGAATGGACTGAAATGTCCTTTCTATTAGGCATCAAAGACAGAAAGAAACGTTTCCGTCCCTTTCTGATAAACTGAGATCTCTGTTTATAGATACGTAATGCTCTAACAGGACAGAGTAAAGGCCTACGCCCGTCTGAAGACGGAAGAGCCTTAATAACAATAGGTTCCGGATATTTATTAGGAGCCTGATTCTTAGCTAAAAAACCCACATTAGTAGTGAAGGTGATAGTGTTTCCAACACTACGATAATGAGAATCATCCACCGATAGTGCATGAAGCTCACTGACTCTTCTAGCAGAAGAGAAAGCTAAGAGAAAAGCTGTCTTATAAGATAAGAATTTGAAATCTACTGTCCCAAGAGGTTCAAATGGCTTTTCCTTCAATTTAAGAAGAACCCAAGCTAAATTCCACTTAGGAATTAATCTAAGAGTTCTGGGTCTATTTATCGAAAAGTTTCTAACCAACTTAGATAAAGAGACATTAGATCCAATTTGTAAACTATCATGATGTGCATAGGTATCAGATAACATAGATCTATAACCCTTTATAGTAACAGGCTGCAGTTTGATTTCGTCAAACAAGTATACTAGAAAGTTTGCAATGTCTGGTATAGAGGGATCGAATATATCTACAGAATGATCCCTACACCAACGACGAAAAACCTTCCACTTAGTCGCATAGTTTAGCGAAGAGGAGGTCCTCCTACAGTTAGAAATCGCATCCACTGCTCGTCCTGTAAAGTGCTTGCCATGCAAGAAGGACTGCACAATGGAAAAACGTGAAGGTTGAGACCTTGCGGGTTGTGATGGAGTTGGCGCGATTTCCCCTGCGAAAGAAGATCCTCCCGTGGAGGAAGCTTCCGCGGTAGGTCCCACAACAGACACCTGAGTAGATTTATCCACGGTCTCTGTGGCGACAGAGATGCTACCAACAGAATCTTGCATTGAGATTGTTTTATCTTTAGCAATACTTGTTGAATTAACGGCGCTGGAGGATACGCATATCCTATCATTCCGTCCCAAGGGATCGACAGAGCGTCTACTGCAAATGCTCTTGGATCCGGACACGGAGACACATACGTCTGCAACTGATTGTTGAGATGTGTCGCAAATAAGTCTATCATTGGCCGTTCCCATTGGTAGCAAATCTGATTGAATACTTGTTTGCTGAGAGTCCACTCCGACGGCAACAAGCGACCCTTTCGTGAAAGGGAGTCTGCTAGCACATTCAGACGACACGGTATGTGACGGACCGAAAGAAGAACGTGATGTTCTAGCGCAAACAGAAGGATTCTTTCCGTTAGATTGAACAACGGAACTGAATGAGTGCCTCCCTGATTCCGTATATATGCCACTACTGTCGTATTGTCAGATAGGATTCGGACATGAGCATCGTGAATAATGTCCATCCAGTGACGTAACGCAAGCCAAATTGACATCATTTCCTTGATGTTTATGTGCTTGCACAGGAATTGCGGATCCCAAAGACCCTGGCATCTCGAACCCGTTGGGATTAATGATGCACCCCAACCTGTTTGACTGGCATCCGTCATAACGGTAAAACTCGGATCCGGCAACTGCAGCGGAACTCCCTGAGTTAACCACTGAATGTTTGCCCAAGTCTGAATCTCTTGTTTCACTTGATCTGACAAGAGAACGTCTACATCGAGCGAATGAATTTTCACACTCCAATTCTGAGTCAAGAAAATTTGAAGAGGACGTGTGCGTAACCGCCCCATCGGAATGAGATCCGCGGCGGCTCCGCACAGACCTATCAGTCTCATAAATTCTCTCGCCGTGACTTTGTCTGCGTGCAGACAATAGCGAGCGTAACAACTGACTAATTTTGCTCTGTTTAACAGCAGACGAACGAGATTGTTGTGCGTCTCGAAGCTCATTCCCAGATGAGTGAATGACTTGGACGGCACCAGATCCGACTTCTCCTCGTTTACTATAAAACCGAGACGTCGGAGCAATAGAAGAAGATTCTGAACATCGTTCTGAAGCGTTAACTCGTTGCTGTACCTCTGAAGAATGTCGTCCAGGTAGGCCGACGTTACCGCAGACGAATGAGCTCGGAAGTAGATCATTACCGAGTTCATTACCCGAGTGAAAGCCCAGGGTGCTAGATTCAGTCCGAAGCACATCGCCCGGAATTGATACACCACTCCTAGGACTGCGAAGCGTAGATACTTTCGGAATGTCGGATGTACCATGACGTGAAAGTACGCATCTTTGAGATCTATGCTCGTTGCATAATCGTTCACCCGAATACTCGCTCTGACCGATCGAATCGTCTCCATATAAAACTTCGGAGCGACGATCAGCTTGTTTATCCAGCTCAAATCTATGACTGGACGGAACGAGCTGTCTGGTTTCGGAACCAGAAACAGATGGCTGTAGAACCCCGGAGATTCCTGGTTTTCTACGACCTCTACCACGTTCTTCATTAAAAGAGACTGCACCTCTGATAACAGAGCGTCTCTTTTCTGCGGATTTGACGGAAGATGAGTCCACTTTGGACTTCGAGTTAATGGAGGCTTTCGTTTGAAGGATATCTTTAGACCTTCCGAAGTCACTCCTCTCACCCAAGGGTCGTCCGTAATCGACGCCCATTCTTGTGAAAAGCTCGACAACCTTCCGCCAACCGGAATGCGATAGAGGTTTAAGCCATCACCTCCTGGACCTGCGAGGCCTGCGGTAGGAGAAACCACGTCTTCCACGGCCCGCACCTCGCCCCGTCGACCTCGGGGCGTCTGACCGATTGTCCCGGCCTGAAGGACGTCCCGAACGAGAGTCGCTATCCTGACGGTCTCTCGAATAAGACCAAGAGGACGCACCGGAACCTCTATAGGAACCTCTCTTGGGCGCATTAGACCCAGAAGTGCCTGTCTTATTCGTGTCTGCTGTATCCGACTTCTTAGGAGCAGATTTGAACAACAGAGAATCCTTAGCTTTCTTTGTAATTTTATCATAAATAGCGGAAAGCTTGCCGTCAAAGAGAAGTTCTCCTGAGACCAAAGCGACTCTAAGAGAGTTCTTCCCCTTAGAATCCACTAGTGTGGATGTAGCTAGGGCTGCGTCACGTCTAACCAACTCCAGATTTGCCACTGAAAGGGCAGAGTTACATGTGGAATAAGCTACTGCCCTTGAAAGAAGTCTTAAAGAGGATTGTATATCCTGAAACTCTTTCCCCTGAAGGCGCAGTGATAACGCCTTAGTAAGGTGATCTGCGTAAGATAAGGCATCTAAATTGGCTCTGTTAGACGCAATAGCTGTTTCCAACACCGCGGTTGGAATAGAAGCTGACGACGGTAATGATAGCTCTAAGTCTTCCGCCTCGTCGTCCATACGCAGAGGAACTCTCGGTATACCCTGTCCTGCCGTATCGAATTTATTCCTTGCATTAATGAAAGGCAGGTTGAGAGTATTAGCGGACAAGAAACCTGCTTTCCCCGTCGTGGAAGCAAGTTTAAATATAGCGTCGTTCAATAATTCAAATGTTCTTGCAACATTATTGGACTGCGACGGAAACTCGGGAGCGATGTCCCTGAACCGCTCAAAAAATTCAGAGTCCAATGACGCTATAATTCTCTTGTCCGGAACCGCAGCAGTCTGGCCCGACGGAACAACTTGAGGGAGAAAGTGCCGAATGAAGTCCACGGCAGCTTTATGTTGTTCCGAAAGGGATAGCTCCAAGTCATCCGTATCCCTTTCACCATCCGGTCAGACCTCATGATGTTCCCGGTCGTCCGCCCCCGATGCTTCGGCGGAGCGTACCGACCCAGCGCCGTCGGATAATTCTCGATCCGACACCGTTTCTGTCGGCTGCTGGGATGCTGCGATAAGCTGTGTTATCTGCACAAGAATGTCCGGCGTCGAGACCTGCGGAGGCGCAGTCTTTCGCTGCTTCGCCGAGGGCAGCTCCGCATCAGATGGCTCCCGCATACTTTTCCTATGCGAACGTCCGGAGTCCATCGGTCTCGAATCCCTGGCTGCCGGATGGTGTGACCTGGTCGCCGAAGAATCCTTGATCGGCGAAGCTGGTAATATATCGGCGGTCACGCAGCCAAGGTGCGGTCGTGTGCGCTGACGAGAAGAGGAAGCCTTAACAGTCTCTGCGGACTGCTTATACAACGGAGCGTCCCGAGCGACGGACGTATGCTCCGCTAAAGACACATTTTGTACCACAACATCTGGTCCCAGATGTTGTTGTACGAGAGAGGGGCCTCTCTCGCTCGCGGCCCGGCTGGACCTAGACGAGCTAGGAACCGGACTCAAAGGCTTCCTCCGTTCTCGCTTACTATCCGCCGTCACTGGGTGTGCATCTATTATGTTTATAGTGCTCGCATCACCCAAAACTTCCTCTTGGACCGCATCGGACGAACCCGGCTGCCGAACCATTCGGTGAATGGACGCTACACCGGGCGAGCTAGCGGACGACATTTGTCTAATCTCCATGAGCACTTTTGCCGCTAGCTCTGAATTCATTTGTGACGACGGACGCACACTTGTAGAAATAGAAACTGAGAGAGTAGAGTGACCTTGCGGAGAAAGAGCCGGCATCGCCCTTTCTCCAGAAACAACATATCGTGACACACGTTTCCAATGTTTCTCATCCCAATATTCACATATAGGACAGGGATTAATGCGAGAACACTGACTACAATTAATACAATGATCATGAAAGTCAGAGGAAGATTTCTTCCTATTACAATTTGAACAACGTCCCTTCATTGTGAAAGAACAACAATAAGTCCTAGTTACTCGCAAAAACCCCTGACACAAAGATACATAATAACATGATCCATTAATAAATGAAAAAACAATTGCAAATCAAAATAATTTTGAAAAAATATTTTTTCAGCGAAGCCCAAGTTGCTGAAAAGTAACGTTGAGCCCCGATGGATCCGATGGCAAAGTGTGGTCAAAAATTTTAAATTTATATTAAATAATTAATGAGACACTTACGGATAATATAAATGTATCTTATAGTGAGATAAACTACAGCAAAGGCAAACAGCCCCCCTCAAAAAAGGCTGTTGCCAATGTAAACAAACAGTGTAAAAACACCAGAAAACATGACTCCAGGCACTGAAAAAACTGGCCCGGAATCAGTCATCAAAATACACTCTATCTGATGCAAAACAGAGACTCCCAGGGGAGAATCTGCAGAACATCAGATGGAAGATGCAGAACACAAACGTTATACACCCATGGGTGAAAACGTAACTATGGGGAAAATAACAGAAAACATTCTGTAACCAAGCAACTCTCCCAGGAAATTTTAGAAATGAAATTTCTCAAAAATATGCCAAAAGCATGGGAGAATTGCAAGGGGGGACTTTAGAAGGCTAGGGGAGAGGAAACACTGAATAAGCAGTGCGACATTTAGCAAGAATGACAACAAGAGGCCCATGCCTCGAAAATAGGCAACTTAACATAATTTCATCAAAAAATTTTAAGTACAGCCCTGATTATTTTTTGTCACTTCTTTTTCCTCTCCTCCTTCTATCCTCCTTAGAATCACATTTTCTCCAAAAATGACGTGTCTGGCATCCTTTAAATTGAGATTTACAAGCACAAAGATCAGTGAGATGTTGACTGATGAAGGGCCAAACAGAGAATGATAATTGGCGCCAATTTCGGGACGTCTGCGTCACTGCGCATGCGCAGTAGAGGCGTAGTATGGAGGTCCTTTAGGACATGATTTCTTTTTGTTTTGGATGCAAATTTTGGGGATTGGGGGGCAAAATTTGTGTTTGGCCCTGGTTTTGTTAGAGTTAGCACCAGCTAAGTCTGGGTCATTGGTACAGTATAAAAATATCATTTTTAATCTGTTGAGTAAACTGTAAAGAAAATGTTCACTTCAGCATAAAAAATCAACAGAATCGTAAAAACAACAAAGAACTTTTGGGACTACCAATAATACTTTCTGTCCATTTTTGTTTTTCATATTTCGGGTTTTAAATCAATAAATACAGTACCCTGAAAATATTTTTGGTACTTAAATTCTTTTAATTGCTTTAATTCAAATTTTGAAAATACAAAGCGAGTGGAAATGCATCAAAATAGTAATGGCGGCTACTCGCCCGATATCAAATAATATCAGGTGAGTTAGTTACTTGATATGGTGGAACCCTTAGATGACATTCCAGCATTTTGATTGGACAAACTAACTTAAGAGGCATAATAATATAGTTAACTGATTGTTATAAATTTATTCACAATTCATTCTATTATTCAACATTTCGATTTCAAAATATATAAACTCATATTATTATCAGAAGGCAAGTGGTTAATCATTTAACCTTTAACCCTTTACCTATCATACCAGCCAAAAATGGCCAGGAAATTGACTAAAATAAGCCTACTGCAGCCTAAAATATCTTACAAATGTCTCGATAAAACCAATACAAATATGGATATCATTAGAACCGGATCGTCGAGCTGGTTCTAATGATATCCATAGTTGTATGCTTTTATTGGAACATTGTGAGAATTTTCGAAAAATGGGAAATTCAATTTATTTTTTTAAAAAGCTGAGTTAGGTTAAGGGCCTGGACAAGAGTCTTGAATTCCCACCATTCCATGGTCTCTATATGTCTAATGGATTTGCAGTGATATCTAGTTAAGATTTGACTAGAAACCACTGCCTAGGTATTTTGACTATTGTAAGCAGGACCTCCTCATGATGGCATGATAAGGGCACCTGTTCTGGGGTAGGAAATAGGCCTTCAAGGGTTAACCATTCCAAACAGCAGCTAATATTGATAATAACATTTATATTTCTTGGATAGCTAAAAATTCCAATTTTTTGCATAAAAAAAGAAAGCCTATAAGCCATCGCACGAATGAGCATGTTCCCATTAGGGGTCATAAGTTTGGTTTTTGAGTCAAATAATGAAAAAAATGAAAAAAATAATAAAAATGGTGAAATTTATGACTAGAGCTGGCAATTCAGTTGGGTAAAGCTTTAACAAACTTGAAAGAATGTCCTTGTTAGATTTTTGTCAATTTAGCTCTTCAAATAACACACCATTTGAAGAACCAGCAAGATTTAAAAAGGAGTTGAATGAGTTGAAATGTTACCTCCATATGACCACCATCCTTCTCATAAGACAAAACAACAAGATTATCTCCCTGTGGTGCTATGCCGCAAATGAAGAATTCTGTTGTAAACATTTTAACTGTAAAAGAGAAAAAATGTGAGACTAAAACGCTCACCAGGATCAAGTTGTCTATAAGGAATAAGGTTATCAGTGTTGAGGGGTTAGAAAGACGGAGGCAAAAAGGAAGTGTCATCTTGTCAATGCCATCATTCTACAATGACTATCAAGCAAAATCCCCCTGAAAAATCATGCCTGTTTGGCAACTCCCACTCCCAGCACATACTCTACATTAGGCTTGAGATTATGTTGAAAAATGACAAAAAGGTTTCCCTCTGAAAAGAACATCTACGTTGATTAAAATTTTGGGTTGAATTTCAGTGAAATATTCCTGGAAGCCATCACTTTTGTGAAGACATGGAGTAAAATGGCAGTCAATAAGAACAACATTGAAATATGTTTCACAAATTAGGGCTTTCTGCTTATGCATCCTTACACACTCACAAACAGATGCAATCATTAATGAAAACAGAACATTTGATTGAAACAAAATTGGTTTTCTTACCAAACATCAAAAGATTCTGACTGGTGGTTCTGGAAAAGAAGATTCTGTAAAGAATACTTCTCATATTGCACCAAGTTAGTTAAAGTTTGGGGTCCTGTATGGAGTCCACATAAGAACCAAGGGGCTTAATTTTAACAAACTTGTATCTATCCTCCCTCCCAACCCACAACCCCTACGGATGCTATGTACCAAATATCAAATGATTTTGATCAGTGGTTTTAAAAAAGATTTTTTTTATATTTTTCAAATTTGCTGATTCAATATTTTTTTATTCTGCCTACGGTATACTGTGACATAACCTTGGCAGGTTTTTTTTACCATTCGATTCTACAGGTCCTCAGAATGCTTGATACCAAATAACAGTTCTCTGTTCCATGCAGTTTGGTAAATATGTGCTCTTCAAAATATTTTTATTTTTAGTACCAAATATCAAATCATTGTATCCATTGGTTCATGAGAAGATTTTAAAAACATTTGGGAGCATTTCCCCCACTCCTACCTATGGGGAGGGGCAAGCTGATCTGAAGAAACGGCATAATAAAAACGAAAAATTGAGAGCTAAGAGATGCAAGTGATTCTATACAACCCTTAGCAATAACATAAAAACACGGGCCATTTCTTTGGAGAAAGTGACTTGTCACAAACTCTTGTTTCAACCACTTTTTTAATACTTTTGTAATACCTCACAAGTTTTGTACAGTGATGATCCATAACTGTAAAGTCTCACAAGTTTTGTTATAAAATGCCAGACAGCTTTTTTAACAGTTCAAGGTTACAATTTTTGTAAGGGAAATCTCAAATTTATTACACAAAAATAGATTCTCCTCTTTTGTAACAGCAATCTCCATTGAGAACAGAGAGACCTGCGATAGGAAATATTCAATCGCTTTCTAGGACATTCATGTGAAATATAGAATAAACGTATAGTGTTTTCAAGTAAAAAAATTATTCTATGAGCAGGATTAAGAATGAAACCGACGAGCCTCTGGCAAGTCGGTTTCATTCTTAATTCTACTCGTAGAATAAATTTTTTACTTCAAAACACTATACATTTATTTTGTTTATCTCATAAATCTTTTACAGGGCAGTCGCGGTGAAATCGTGCTGTTCTCGCTACAAAACACAGTGAGAAGTGAGGAGCACATTGGTCCAATTCGATCGACCAGCAAAATTGGCAAAAATAAACAAGGTGCAGCAATACATTTCTGTCTAAAAATAATTCCCCTACAAACTTGAGCTAAACTTGCAAAAATACTTTATTATATGAGCAGTGGATGGTGTTTTCTACTGGCATTGTGTAACAAGTTCCTAATTTTTAAGGCTAGTCTGGACTTAGCCCCAAAAATTAGGATGGTATATTTGAGAATGAGAGAAAATTGCCCATAAACCTACGCCATACAATAACACTACAGCTGAATGCCGAATATAGTTACGGATAAAACAGCTTCCTTCATAGTTACATACCCAATAAGCCAGAGAAGTGGAGAAAATGCCCCCCCCCCCCTCCTTTTTTTTAAGATATCTTCAAAAGAAAGAGGAGAGAGATCTGGAATCAATAAAGCGGGTACCGAGAAACAATATAAATAAATATTGATCAAGCACACAGGAATTAATTCATGAATAATAAATGGTGCTTAACGCCACTCCACAGGCCAAGGCGCGATGATTTTGGTAAATAATATTGTCTGCTACAAAATATGCATACGGTGTACACAGGTATGACGAAATCAGTGATATAAAATATAACATACACATATTAAAATGAGATACATTGAACAATCTCTGCAGAGAAAACACACTTCAAAGATCATCCACAGGTGGCCTCTGTACAACAAAATCCAGTAAGAACACTCTCCAACATGTACTATCTGATATCTACAACCATAAACACGTGAGAATATGCGATTTGAGAACCGACAAAATAGAGACCAGGATCTAGAAATGGAGGTAGGTATGATTAACAGGCTTCAACACAGACCGGCCCCGAAATATATAATAATTTCAAGGTCCACCAAAGTGATAGCCTAATAAAATATTGTGTGAGTGCATTAAAATCCAGCATGTAATCATCTAAAAACCACTAACTGGTTATGTAGTCACCTATGAACTCAAATAGCAGCAATTATGATGATTTTAATAAGCGCTTGTATATCAGAAATCAGAAAATAAACACTGGAAACTAATGCAACAAAAGCTGCGTATATGTCTATGAGGGTGCCATCCAACACGACCCCAAATGCATAGTATGTATGATTTAAGATATATACAAGACAGAAAGTGTGTGTGTGGGGGGGGGGGGGGGGGGGGGGGGGGGGGGATTCAAAGTCATGTCAGAAAGTGGCGGGGGGGGGGGGGGGAGGGGCAGATACAAAGTCATGTCGAAACTACCTTACCCACATTATTTAATTACCGTATTTCATTAAAGTTTTCGGACACCAAACAATAATTAAATTTTTGAGTGTCCGAAAACTTCGAAAACAGAAAAAATACACACAAATAGCAGAAGTGGGGTCCAAATTTGAAACGAGTGTAGTGAAATATGGGACGCCGGTAAGTTATTCCCAACGAAAGAATAAATACATATGAACATACATACCAAATGTTAGTTGCAATTATTTAATTTCCCCAAAAGATCATTGAGAACAAAACACTTTTGATCTACCGGTACATGAAAGTTATGAAGATGTTTTCATAAATTATGTTGAACAGTTATCAAGCCATGTGCTTGTGTTGTTACTGTTAGATAAAAAAAGCCAACTTGCTTTGGTCTTTTCAAAACGGACCAATATCGGTATTGCCCTTTAAAGGCATTGCAATGCAAACAGTTATTGAATGTGGTCTGTTTTTAGGTTGGTTGTTTGTTTTGTGAAAACCGTTCATTGTTGATTGATTGTGTAGTGGTGGCCTTGAAAAAAGCGGTAGTATATTCTTGAAGTGTCGGTTAAATATAAATACTGTGCTCAGTACAGCATTCATTCATCAACCTTTGATATCTCAACAACTGAAGATGGACAAATTTCTAGTAAAATACAAGACAGCAGAAGAAGCGAGACCGAAAGTGAAATTGACACACTGCAAGCCATCACCAAAGAGACCAGTTGGACGACCAGTGAAGAGAAAAATAACAGATTCTGATAAAACAGCTGCTCCCTCACCGCCAGCAAAGAAACAGATCACAGAGAAGAACCTGAATATGTCCATTGAATCAGATGCACTCAAAGACAGCTTTGACCCTCCAACTGTCGCAAGGGGTTACTACAAGAACTATAGCAAGAAAGAGAAGAAAGAAGCAGTAGAAATTACAAAGCTTATCAGTCTACGACAAGCCGCCTTGAGACTAAAAATACCCAGATCAACACTCAGACTCAGCGACTGGAAGAAGATAAATTTTGACGAAAAAGGAAGAGATGCATCAACAGGCCATTTATCCAAGAGTGGGCGACCTGTTACCTACGGTGAAGACCTGGACGAGAAAGTATCAGAATGGGTATTGGTTCAGCGAGACCTCCAGCTACCTGTATCAGTCGAATCCCTGTGTGCCTATGCAAGGGAAATGGCGAAGACAGAGAACACTGAAACCGATTTCAAAGCCAGTTTAGGCTGGACTGAGAAATTCATGACTCGTCATAATTTCTCTCTGCGAAGAAAGACATCTTTAGCTCAAAGATTATGAAAAGACCTGGAAGAGAAGATTACCATCTTCAGAGATTTTGTAAAAGAGAAAAGAGCTGAAGATGAATTGAAGACAAATACATAATCAATATGGACGAAACTCCAATATACTTTGACCTGATACCAAACAAAACAGTCAACTTGATTGGAGAAAAGTCTGTAAGAATAAGAACCACCGGATCCGCCACCTCACTTTGGTATTAGCTGTATCTGCGAGTGGGGACGTTTTACCACCAATGATTATTTTTAAGGGGAAAAGAGCACTGAAGCTGGAAGCACCAAAGCATTGGATTATCCAGGTATAAGAGAAGGTCTGGATGGATGAGAACCTGATGACAGAATAGGTGAAGAAGATATATTGTAAGCACACTAAAAAATAGAGATCACTTCTTATAATGGACAGCTTCAGGGGTCACTAAACAGAAAAAGTTAAAAAAGAAATCCGTAAAAGCAATGCCATTCCCGCTGTAATCCCAGGGGGCAGCACGTCAAAATTACAGCCACTTGATGTCAGCATCAATAAACCGGTCAAAGGGGATCTGAGAAGAAAATGGACAGAATTCATACCGTCTGGTACCAAGAAAATAATCAGCAATGAACAAGAGCGTATAAAACCTGCGTCCAAACAGGATATTGTCGACTGGATATCATTTGCCGTCACCAAACTTGAAAAACAAACTGAGATGATAAGAAGGTCCTTCAAAGTTTGTGGCATGAGCAACCATCTGAATGGTGCGGAAGACAAGGTTATTAACCAGGCTGACTACCTAGAGGAAATAACGCCATTCGACAACCAAGATGAGCTGGATAGTGCCTGTGAGATATTTATTGACCCCAAGAAAATAATGACTATAGAGGCTGCAATGAACGATATATCCAATTCCGATGACAAAGATGACCTTGTTGAGGCAGTAATTTCAAATGAGTGTGATTGATGTATTTTGCCTAATTTTCTGTGTAACTTTTGTATATTTGTCTATATGTTTGATCAGTTCTGTGATAAATATTTATTGTGATTCGTAAAATTATTTATATACCACCCTGAACCCTTGAATAACTATGGTTGAATCGTCAAAAGATCTTAATCGTCCAAAAATAAACTGGTCCTAATCTTACATTGTCTGAAGTGACCAGTATTCTTGTATTGTTAATTTTTTATGAAACCGACTAACAGCACGTGATATCATTGTATCCCGTGCTATTTTTAATGTTTGGATTTTTCAGTACTGTGCAATATGCATGTGTTTAATCTCAGTAAATATTTCCCGATCTTTTGTACTATTGGAGCAGGGGCAGTTTATATACAACAGATTAATATAAATTGGATTACTTTGACATACACAGGTTAGAACTTGGGTTTTTTTTTACCTTTCTTCATATCTTGACTTGGGGGAAACTTGCTTTCAATTTCATGAGCAAATCTGATTTGTCATTACATCACAGGTCAAATCTGTCGGTGTCATATGTCAATGACGTAAACAATACTCACCAGTTCTAAATAAGAAACAATTTAATTTATTATGGACTTTATTTTCACATTTCACAGTACAATTTTTAAAAATGCATACAACAAATTACAGGACGGGTTGGCAGTGGGGTGTCCGAAAACATCGATGCTTAAAAAAAATAATTTTTTTTTAAAAATAAGGTGTCCTAAAACATCGAGTGTCCGAAAACTTAGATGAAATACGGTATTGCTGGTCCAGACAGCAAAAAAATATAGGAACCCCAAAGGCTCCCTTACGTCTAACAAACTCCCTTATGCCACTATGGGCAGAGAATGACGTGAAGAACAAAACTTTCCCTGAAGAAGAAGGTTATTGTGACGACAGATACGTTATTAGTAGGAATCACACTGAGATTATTAAATTTTAACGTAATCTACTGAATCAAATGAATTGAAGGATACAGGTATCCTACCATTCATTCCCCTGAATACGGCTGAGCATCAACTGTATGCGCTCAAATGACTAACACTGGTGACACCAATGATGGAAACTATTGTTACTGTGCATTGCAAACTTAAATACACTGGAGCGATACCACATGCATGTTCGATAATAATATAAATCCAATGATGTAGCGTAAACAATAAAACCTCATTCTTGATGAATATGTGAACTCCAAGAACTGAGGGTCCCCAGAACCCTGCATATCAAGTCCGTCTGACTCAGGGTTGTAACCCAACTTATGAACTCACGTCCATCATAAGTGAGAAAACCGAATCTGGCAGCTGTTAAACCACTGAATATCTACCCAAACTTGACCTTATGTTTACTAGATCTGCTAAAACAATACAGGTCTTGAGTGGAAAACGTCTTCCCACTCCAGTTAAGAATAACTGGAGGAGACATGTGCGTAGCGATACATCGAAATAACATTCGTAGCCGCTCCGCACAATCCCATCCAACGCATCAAATCTTTCACTGTTAATGTGTCTGAAAGAAGACAAAAGCGAGCCTAACAACTGGCTAAATCACTCTGAGAAAAAAGAAACGAACCAGCTTGTTGAAAATGAATTGTAGGATACGTGTATCCTATCATTCATCCCATGAGACATTATCTAGTTCATTCTTCAAGTGATCTTCAGAACTAAAATTGCCGCACAGACGAACATTCGAATGCTCACTTTTCGACTGAATGATTATCCTGAATAAACTTATAGAGCCATGATAAACACGTTATCCAGTTCAGTTAATTATTGGTTGGATCGAGCCACCAGCTGAGGGGTGTCTGATCAGTAAACTCAAACAGGCCTAAACCCCCTATCCAAGTGGCTGTATAGTCAATCCCTAAAGTAAATATAGGAGGGATACCTATACCTTCGCTATGAGTCCTAACAGATGATCTGAGTCTAGGACAACCTCTCCTACTCTTTTCTGCCGTCGTTGGTCGATTAGACCCCAACTTAAAGAGCCGAGTATTGATGCTTTCTTGTAGCTTAATCTTACATTAAAGAAAGCTTACCATCAAAGACTTAGTGTCTGGAAAACTAAAGCGACCTGTAGTAAGTTTTTCACCTTGTCAAATATTAAAGATGACAACGCAAGGCTTCTTCACATCGGACTAACCCCCACTTAACAACTGTTAAGACAGAGATATATCTGATAAATAGGCCTGGAAAGAATTTTTAAAGAGGTACAAACGAACACAGAATTCCCTTCCATATAGACGTTGCGTCACATTACTTAAAAGTGAAGTACATAAGACAGTGAGTCTAAATTCGCTCTGAATAAGAAATCATCTTCTCAATTGTGTTCGAGCGAACAGCGAAATGATGAAGGTAAGGCACAACTAAGACCTTAGCCTGCTCATTCAATGCAGAGTACCTCTCAACACATCTTCCCCGGTCGTTTTTTAAATGAATGTGTTCAAAAAATGGTTAAAAATACAGAAGATGATGATAAAAAACCGTATTACTTCTTCTCACAGGAAGTTGAATATGGCGTTGTCTAAATAATCAAAGACCTGTGACACCCGTGTAAACTTAACCAGAAAAGAGATATCCTCCTCTTTGTCCGGATGAAGTCAGCATCTAACAACGCTAGCGGTTTCTCACAATTACTTGCAGCATTGTGATTCACTGGAACAAGTTCAAGGAAACGATAATGGATAGTATCCATATTATCCATGAGTTGTTCCTAAAGGGAAGGTTCATCTTCCTCTGTATCCCTTTCATCATCCGTCTAAATCAGATTTAGAATCAACGGCATCTGAACAGGCAGATGACTGGACCGACCAAGCACCATCCAACAGCTCAAGTTTTGAGACTGACGTTGAGTGCTTCTGCATTTGCAGAAATATTGCAATGAGCTGCGCAATCTACGACAGCAAGTCCGTTACGGAGGCCTGAGGAACAGCGGTCATGTAATGCTTATCCGCCAGCTGCTCCTGGGACAGTTGGTCCGAGATGGCTCTTAACTGCGGACGTCCCGAAGAGTGAGGCCTCGTCTCCATGGCTACTAGATGGTGCGATTTCCTTGACAAAGAGTGGGCCTATTGACGATGCAGACTAGATATCCGAAGTCACGTAGCCAAGGTGCGGTCGTGAGTGCTTAGTAGATGCTGAAGAAGCCGAATTGTAGCCGCCCCGGCTGATAATTAAACGGAGCATCCAGGACAAAAGGCATGCACGAAAGCTCCGAATGATGCAAGTTCCTACCAAAAGCATCTGGCCCCAGATGTTGTTAAAAGAGAGAGGAAGCTGTAAGACTAGCCGACCCTGGCTGCCTATTAGATGGGATATCCCAGACAGGAGGCATGGACGTTACCAGGACGTAAACTCCAACTGACGCAAGTTCCTACCAACAACCTCTGACCCCAGATGTTGTTGTAAGAGAGTATTTTATTCACCTTGAAAACACCACAATGTTAATACAATTGGTAATAAAACAAAACTTTAGCTGCAGTGAGCTTTCATTCATAATGATAATGTCATCAAAAATCACATCTCAATTGCGAAACATTTCTTAGGTTAAGACTTTCAACACTGGTGGTATCTTCCATGCCAGTTAAATGGCAGAAATTGGAAGAGTCCATATCCATTATTTGGGGGTAAAGCAATTAATATTTTCAACATGCAGCCTGAAGGCTGCATGTTGAAAATATTAATTGTTCTACCACACACTTTCACTTAATAGCCATTCTACTTAATGAAATCGTGTTCCTGGACCGGAAAAGCGGCCTCTCGTGTTGAAAGAGTTAACTCAAAGAAAATGAATGTTTATGTATTCTTCAGATTCAACCATCTGGAATATAAGTTTGCACGTCCGACCAAATGAAATATTCCAGATGATTTAATCTCTATATTGGTGATGGACTATTAAAGGGCTGGACTGGTTCCAGATCACAACAGCATCAAATTCCTAACAGAATTAGATTGGTAGCTTGAGAGTTGGAACTTATATATGAACATTTCAACAAACTGTGCAAAGCAATTACCTAAATCAAGGACATTCCAGGAATTTTTAAAAAAGGTCACATTTTCAAAAATAGTAAAGCAGAAAATTCCCGGTGGACCCCCATTGGGCCCCCAAAAATAAAGCAGCCCAACACCTGTTTGTACGTGAAATTTCGTGAAAATGACCAAAAAGTGAAAAAGATCTGAGTGCATAGACTACTGGTATATCGAAATGTTCTCTACGTGGACTGCCATTGGCAGAGAACCTTTTCGATATACCTACAGTGTAGTCTACCATTGATTGCTCAGATGCAGGGAAACAGCATCCCTTCAATTTCAAAAATCAATATTTTCTCCGACTGGCCCAAACCATGGTCTTCCCAATGCCCCCCCCCCCCCCTTCCCAAAGAACCATTTTTGTTGAATGATCGATGAAGATGATACAAAAATGTCATCAAAATGACTTCTGTGTGGACTGCCATTGATCGCACAGATACATGGAAGCCACAGTCATTCAGTTTGGCAAAATCAAAATTTTCTCCAGGTTTATCACCAAACCCCCAACCCACCCTGTCCCTTGAGTCATGCCCTTGTAACTTTTCTTGGCACCGTCCGTACCAGAATCAAGGCTTGGAATTTCAGTTTTAAAACTCAAACAATTGTAAGAACTTTTAAGGACCTCTACAAACCTTGTCTAGGTGACGTATGTTTCAAATGAAACAGAGATGAAAGAAGTGATGAATTCTGGGAGGTAAAGAAGCCCCGATATCAATTCCAAAATTGTATAATGTACATGAATAAGAAGTATACCTATTTCTACATATCTGTTTGGCAAAAAATCTGGTCCAGCATCTGGTTCTCGCTGTTTGATAACACAAATCTGAAAAACAAGATATCACACTGAAATATGTTTCACTTCAACAATTATTCCATATTTGCATGTGCCAGCTGTTATAAAGCCCCCATGTGAAAAATTGTCTTCAAATTCACACTACAAATGTACCCATTCAATTTCATTATGTTCAGTTATGATTTTTGCTAAAATGATTTAAAGTATGCTGCTTCCACTATTTCCTGGCTGTTTATCATTTTGCAATTGTGTTTTAACCCTTTGGGTGGGGCTAATTCTGATTTTGATCAGATTTTTTGCAACAGAACAGGTGCCGCAACATGCAGTCTTTGGATTTACTCACAAGTTACAATCTAAGTACCTAGACAGTTGTTTTTAGGCAAGTCTTGACTGCCTATATAGGCAGCCAGGACTTGCCAAAAAACAGCAGCAAAGCCATAGGATGTAGACTATCAAAGTGTAGGAAAAATATGTAAAAATCTCTTGGCCTTTAAGGGTTAAAAATGTTTTGAGGTACATTATATATAAGCAAAAGTGTCAAAAGATTTTAAGACATACTTTGAAACCTTGAAAACACTTTTTTTCTATTTTGGCCCCTATTCACCTAGTCACCCCCATTTATGGTACACAAATTGTGATCATTGTGTTTGGTAATACTATATAAGTCAACCCAAATAGCAGACGACACTTACAAAAAACTTTATTGAATAATTAAAAATTTCAAAAACTAGAAAATAATAAAATTTGAATGGCGATTTTTGTGACTGGTGCTGGAAGGTTTTGTCAATTACATTGGGTAAAGGATTAAAACTAAATTGCACATTATATCATGATCAATGTTGCAGGTAGTTATTTGGAATATCTTGTATCAACGAGTATTATTTAAGTTTTTATGACCATTTCAGCAACTATGGGTAAAGGATTAAAACTAAATTGCACATTGTATCATGATCAATGTTGCAGGTAGTTATTTGGAATATCTTGTATCCACGAGTATTATTTAAGTTTTTATGGCATTTCAGCAACTATGGGTAAAGGATTAAAACTAAATTGCACATTACCGTATTTACTCTATGTATTGGGACAGCTAAAAATAATTATTTTCCCAGGTGTCCCAATTCTTAGAAAATGGGGAAAGAACAGAGCTTGGTCTTGATTTGATGCTGAATAAAGTTCTGTGTGATTCGGTTTCCATCACTACATACGAAAGTTAAAAAATTTATAGTAATTTATATATTTTTTATACTTACCAATGACCCAGACATAGCTGGTGCTAACTCTTAAAATATAGGGCCAAACACAAATTTTGCCCCCCAATCCCCAAAATTTGCATCTAAAACTAAAGAAAACATGTCCTGAAAGGCCCTCCACACTTCGCCCCTACTGCGCATGCGCAGTGTCAAGGACGTTCCGAAATTGGCGCCATTTATCATTCTAATAACCAGTGCCTGGTAAGCGCTATGTACTCAGCGGGGAGGCAAGAGTTCCCAACTCCTGGGAGGGCCATCCCCGTCTGGGTCATTGGTAAGTATAAAAAATATATAAATTACTATAAATTTTTTAACATTTTTATACTGTACCAATGACCCAGACATAGCTGAATAGTAAAAAGGCTGGAGGGCCAAGGACATAGAGCAAAATGGAATACGCTCAATAAAATAAAATAGAGTCATCCCCTGTAGGGAAAAGAAGTAATAGGCCTTACATGTATCTTTCTTATTTATGATAAATTAGAAAGATACAACACCTTCCAAAAATTGAGCTTCATACATCCATGTACTCTATTAATATCCAATAATCCTTATACTAATAATTTTTAAAGTAAGCCAATAATAAAGTAAGTCTAGAGAATAGAGACTCTTATACTCCTAAAAGTGTGTGAGAATTGCATAATCATGTCCGTTGACATATGCAATATTCAAAAGCTATACTTTAAAAACTAAGACTTGAATGAATTTTATAAACTTAAACTTCTCACTAAACAACCATCCCAATAACAGCTCAGAATTACTAACTCCGGAGGAGGTATCCCCTTGTTTTCATAGTAAAAACAGGTGACCCAAGGGAACACCCTCCCCCCCCCCCCCCTTTTTCTTGCCCTGGGTCAAATAGCCCAGAGCGAAGAGGGCAGCCGAACGGAGACACTGCCGAAACAGACAGCCTACCTAGCTATAGTAGCAACTGTTAAGTGAATGACATTCTGAGCAGTAGATAATAGACCTAACAATAGAGGCCTCCAGAAATGGACTCGATATTTCTGAGATAAAATTCATGAATGGATGGCTGAGCGCAATGAGCAGCCTTCAAAAATCTATAATAGCAACACTATTAATGTAAGCCCAAGAAGTAGAAGAACTCTTACTTCATGAGCCGAAATCTTAAGCACAACTGCTAAGCCAATGATATACCATAAGCAGTACGCTAGTTAATAGAATCCATTAACAATAAAATGGAGCGTAACGTCCTTCTACTAGACATCAAAGACAGAAGAAGCTTACGCCCTTGTAATAAACAGATATCTGTTTATAAATACATAAACTGTACCCGGAAAGAGTAAAGGCCTATGCCCATACGAAGACGGAAGGACCTTAAAATAATAGGTTCCGGATAATAGGAGCCTAACTCTTATGCAACAATCCAACCTAAATAGTAACGGAAGTATTGATTCCGAAACTATGAAAGTGAAAATCATCCATCGATAGTGCATGAAACTCACTGACTCTACAGTAAAAGAGAAACCAACAGAATTACTGTCTAAAAGGTCAGAATTTGAAAACTACTGTTTCCAGAGGCTCAAATGATTACTTAGCTAAATAAGAACCGAAGTTAAAATCCGTATAGGAATTTAATCTAAAGATTCTAAGTCTATTTATCAAAAAGTTACTAACTGACTTAGATAAAGAGACAAAAAACTCAATTGTAAACTATCGTAGAGTGCATAGGTATGAGGTAACATAAACCTATAACCTAAATAACAACAGGCTGCAGTAGATCTTGTGAAACAAGTATACTAAAAAATAGCAATGAGTAGTATGGAGGGATCAACCATATGAACATAATGATCCCTACACCACGACGGAAGAGCCTCCACTTTAGTCGCATAGAATAGCGAAGAAGAGGATCTCCTATAGTAAGAAATCGCGTCCAAAGCTCGTCCAGTACAGTGCTTACAATGCAATACGGACCACACAACGGAATACATGAAGGTTGCGACCTTGCTGGTTGTGATAAAGATGACACGATTAACCCAGTGAAAAAAGATCCTCACATAGAGGAAGATTTCACGTTAAGATCCACAGTAGACAAGAGAGTAAATTACTCATGATCTCTGTGAAGATAGAGATGCTATCAACAGAAATGTATTGTGGTTGTTTATCTTAGCAATACCTGCTAAAACAACAGCGCCGGAGGATACGCGTATCCTATCATTCCGTCCTATAGATCAATAGAGTGTTAACAGTATTAGCTCAGAGATCTGGACAAGCCAACACATACGACTGCAATTGATTAGCAAGCTGTGTCATAAATAAAACATCATTGGGCGCTCCCATAGATAGCAAATCTGATTAAATACTTGTTTGTTGAGAGTCCATTCTGACAGCAACAAGCGACCCGTAAGAGAACGGGAGTGCGATAAAACAATCAGACGACCCAGAATATGACGGACCAAAACTGAACTTGGTGTACTATAACCAACAGACGGATTCTTTCCATTAAATTGAATAACGGAAACGAAAGAGTGCCTCCCTGGTTCCGGAGATACGCCACTACTGTCGAATTAAAGGACAGGAATTTGGGCATGCGTTTCTGAATAATGTTCATGCAATGACATAAAGCAAGCCTAAAAAACATTATTCCGCGGAAGTTAAACTGATAGCTAAAAGACTGCGGAACCCAAAGACCCTGGCACTTCGAATCCGTAGGGATCAGTATATATCCCAATCTGTTTGACTGGCAACCGTCATAACAGCCACACTCGGGTCCGGCAACTGCGGCGGCACTCTCTGAGTCAACCACCGAATGTTTGCCCCAGTCTGAATCTCTTGTAACACTAGATAGACAAGAGAATGTATAAATCAAGCAATTCATGGATTGCCGGAAAGTTGCCGTCGAAGAGAAGCTCCTCTGAGAACGAAGCGACTCTGAGAGAGTTCTTAACCTACTATCCACGCGTGGATGTAGCTAGGGCTGCATCACGTCTAACCAACTCCAATCAGCCACTGAAGGGCGGAGTTATACGTGAACAAACTACTGCCCTCAAAAGAAATTACATTGAGAATAATATCCCGTAAATCTTTTCTTGAAGACGTAATGATAACGCCTCAGTAAGGCGGATTACGTATAATAAAGCATCTAAGTTAAGTCTACTATACATAATGTCGTTCCCAACATTGAAATTGGAAAAGACATAAACGGCGAAAAAGAATATATGCAGTCTTTAATCACACCGTCTAGACGCATATGAACTCTCGGTATGCCCTGCTCTGCCAAAATAAACTATATGTAAAAAAGATAAAATGGCAGAAATGAGCCACGCGGACAAGAAACTAAACTATCATGCTTAGTAGCAGGCTTGTATATATATATAAATATATAGCATCGAAAAATAAAACACATGTTGTAATGACAATATTGGACTGCGTCGGTAAGTCAGGGACAAAGTCCCTGTACCGATCGAAAAATCCGAGTCCAATGACGCTATAAGTCTCTTATCCAAGATCGCAGCAATGAAGTCCGAAAAATAATCACTGGAAGAAATGCCAGAAGATATGAAAGGCATCTTCCGATACTACTAAAGGGAAAACTCGAAATCTTTCGAATCCCTTTCGCCATCCTGTCGGACCCTATAAAGCGTTCGGTCGTCCGTAGCTTGATGCAACCGCGGACCGCACCAACCCAGCGCCGTCGGATAATTCCTGATTCGACCGAGAAACCGTCAATTGCTGGGATGCTGCGAAACAACTGTGCTAACTCGGATAGCACGTCCGTCACTGAGGCCTGAGGAGCAGCGGTCTTACGATGCATTGCCGCAGGAAGCTCCGAGATCGTTACCCCGTGCATACTTCCAATATGCGAGCGAACGGAGTGTATAGGCCTCGTGTCCCTTGGCTACCGGATGGCGCGACCTATTCGCTGTGGAATCACTGAATGTCGAAACTGATCGGATACTCGAGGTCACGTAGCCAATGTGCGGTCGTGTGCCCTGCTGTGAGGATGAGGAAGCATTAAAGACAGTCTCTCGGACTGTCAATATAACGGAGCGTCCCGAGCAACGGACATATGCTCCGAATGTAAAATATCTGAACCACAACATGCGGTCCCCTATGTTGTTGGCTTCCTCCGATCTGTCCTCAATCTGCCGTCACTGGGTGAGTACTAAAGTAATTAAAGTGCTCGCATCACCCAAATCTCCTTCCTAGACCGCAACGGACGAACCCGGCAGCCGAACCATTCAATGAATGTACGCTACACCGGGTGAGCTAGCGAATGTCACTCCGTAAGCGATAGACATATTCCATGAGCACTTATTGCCGCTAACTCTTCATTAACTATGACGACAGAGGCACACTTTTGAAAGACATCTCCATAACTCTTCGAACAAGAAACCAGAAATGCTTGGATAGCAAGCATAAAATAATAATATATATAGCGTCGTTCAATAATTCGAAAGTTCGTGTGACATTATTGGACTATGTCGGAACTGAGGGACGATGTCCCTGAACCGAACCAAAAATTTCTAAGTCCACCGACGCTATCAGTTTCTTATCCGGCATCGCAGCATATGTTGTTCCGAAAGGGAAAGCTTGAAATCCACCGAATCCCTTTCGGTATCCCGTCGGACCGGATGAAACTTTCGGACGTCCGTACCCGCTTCCGCGGAGCGTCCCGACCCAGCATCGTCGGATAAAATATATGCGACAGATTCAGTTGATGCTGGGATGCTGCAATAAACTGTGCTATTAAGGAAAGCACGTCCGTTCCCGAGGCCTGTGCAGTAGCGGACTTACGATGCATTGCCGCTGGAAGCTCCGTGTACGTTGACTCCCGCACACTTCCTATGCGAACGTCCGGAGTCTGCAGGCCTCGAGTCCCTGGCTACCGACCCAGCGCTGTCGGATAATTCTCGATCCGACACCGTTTCTGTCGGCTGCTGGGATGCTGCGATAAGCTGTGCTATGTGCACAAGAATGTCCGGCGTCGAGACCTGCGGAGGCGCAGTCTATCGCTGCTTCGCCGAGGGCAGCTCCGCATCAGATGGCTCCCGCATACTTTTCCTATGCGAACGTCCGGAGTCCATCGGTCTCGAATCCCTGGCTGCCGGATGGTGTGACCTGGTCGCCGAAGAATCCTTGATCGGCGAAGCTGGTAATATCGGCGGTCACGCAGCCAAGGTGCGGTCGTGTGCGCTGACGAGAAGAGGAAGCCTTAGCAGTCTCAGCGGACTGCCTATACAACGGAGCGTCCCGAGCGACGGACGTATGCTCCACTAACGACACATTTGTACCACAACATCTGGGGCCAGATGTTGTTGAACGAGAGAGGGGCCTCTCTCGCTTGCCGTCCGGATGGACCGGAACGAGCTATGAACCGGACTAAAAGGCTTCCTCCGTTCTCCCTCCGATCCGCCGTCACTGGGTGTGCATTAAGTTAATTTTATAGTGCTCGCATCACCCCAAAATTCCTTCTAGACCGCAACGGACGAACCCCGCTGCCGAACCATTCGGTGAATGGACGCTACACCAGGCGAGCTAGCGGACGTCAAAGGCCGTCGAACCTACTAGGGTCCTCTTAGGCAATTGGCGTATTACATGAGCACTTTTCCGCTAGCCCTTCATTAATTGTGACGACGGAGGCACACTGTTGGAAGACATCACAGATACATCACCCTAATCTTGATCGTCTGAAATAGAAATTGATAAAGTAGAGTGACCCTGCGGGGAAAGGACCGGAGTGTCCAAATCCCCAACAACATACCGTGACATACGCTTCCCATATTGTCATCGAAATCATACGATACAGAACAGGAGTTAATGCGAGTACACTGACCACATATAGAATGACAATAAGGTCAGAGGAAGACTTCCTCTTAAAACAATTGATCAATATCCTTTCAATGTGAAAAGAAAACAAGTCCTGGTACTCGCACTAACCCCTGGCAATCAAAATACATAATAATAATATGATCCATTAATATAGAAAAAATAATTGAAATCAAAATATTTTGAAAAAATATTTTTTCAGAACAGCCCAAGTTTCTGAAAAGTAACGTTGAGCCCCAATGGATCCCAAGCCTAAGTGTGGACAAAAATTTTAAAAATATTTTAAACAATTTATTCAACACTTACGAACAATAATAATGTATCTAGTTATGATTAAAATAACATAAAGATATTATTATTAGAAATCCCCCCCTCACACAGAGGGCTGTTGTAAATGTAAACAATGAGTGTAAAAACACTAAAATAAGACTCCAGGCACCCAGGCCCGAAATCAGTTACCAAAAATACACCATCTGATGCAAAACAGAGACTTCCAGGGAAGAAACTGCAGAACATCAGATGGTAGATGCAGAACACAACGCCTAACCACCCGTAGGTGAAGACGTAAACATGGGGAAAGAACAGAATTCATTCTGTTATACAGCTAAAACTCCCAAGAAATTTTAGTAATAATAATTACAGAAACTATGCCAAAAGCATGGGAGAATAGCAAGGGGGAACTTAAAGGACAGGGAGAGAGGAAAAACACTTGAAAAAACAGTGTAACTAAATAATCAGAATGACAACAAAATGGCTGCTGCCTTGAAAATAGGTAACTTAACATAATTTCATTAAAAAATTTTAAGTTACAGCCCTGATAATATTCTGTCACACATTCTTTTCCTCTCCTCCTTTTCTATCCTCCTTAGAATCACCATTTCACTAATATTTATGTGTCTGGCATCATTTAAACTGAGATTTAAAAGCACAAAGATCAGTCAGATGTTAACTGATGAAGGGCCAAACTTAGAATGATAAATGGCGCCAATTTCGGAACGTCCTTGACACTGCGCATGCGCAGTAGGGGCGAAGTGTGGAGGGCCTTTCAGGACATGTTTTCTTTAGTTTTAGATGCAAATTTTGGGGATTGGGGGGCAAAATTTGTGTTTGCCCTATATTTTAAGAGTTAGCACCAGCTATGTCTGGGTCATTGGTACAGTATAAAAATATAGCCGTCCAATTTTTTTTTATATTTTCATTTTTTGCTTCCAAAACATAGCTTATGATCCCTCATTGGAACGAGCGTATTGCGCTCATTCCAATGAGGGATCATAAGCTATGTTTTGGAAGCAAAAAATGAAAATTTTTAGTTACCCAAGAATTTTTTTATGAGTGTCATCCGCTACTAGGAATGGGCCAACTGGAAATTTAAGTGTTTATGGCCATTTCAGCAACTATGGGTCTATTATGACTAACACAAGTATAAAGTCAGCATTAGCCAGCCAATCTAATCCTTTTTTGTATAATATTCCGAACTTGTGTCAAGGTTTTTGTAATGATAGTAGACGTGACTCTTGGCAATTATTGTCACGAAATAATGACATAGTTTTCAAGTTTGGTGTTCGTAGAGTGGGGCAGCCGTTCAGCAGGACTAGCTATGAGATTCCTGAGGGCTGCCGTGCCAGGCAGCCACACTAAACTTCAACACTGCCCTGCTAATCAGTAATCATCTCATTGTGATTACAGGACCGGGTGGCATACCTGTCATTGCACTGCTTGGCATAGGGCTGTACAGATTTTATCATTGTGATTTCCTTGCTAAACTTTGCACCACCTTAGAATGGGATGCACAAAAGAACACTTATGTGTGACATATCTGCTCTGCCGACCCTAGACAAAAACCTTTGGTCTCCACTTTGAATCTACTTGGCAATCATCCGTAAGCATTCCGTGTTACTGTATATATTCACCATTCTTTCGTAACTGTTGTTTCATTTCTCTATTCCTACTCTTAATGAGAAATTATATTGGATCCCGTCTGAGTCTTGTGATGAAACTGTGTATATTTGCCACTATGCAGGAGACGACTTACAAAAGCTTAAAGCTTGCTGTTGAATCCTGTTCTTTTATTGTGTTTACTTTCAATATTTCTTTTTGTATTTTATATTACTGTTCATATAATATTGTCAGTGTGTGTAACATTTAAGAGTTCATTTTTTGCAAATAAAAAATAAAAATATTGTTTAGACTTAGATTAGCCAACGGCTTATACTTATGCTGTTCACTTTAGAAAAGGCACTAGTTGCCAAGGCCAATTTTACCAGTTAAGCGGAACTTGTTTGCAACAGTCAGGAATCCTGATCCACTTCCAGGGGTTCCCACAGGGAGAAACTCAAATACCAATCAAAATGAAAGCCCTGGATAGGCATAAATTCATTTCATACACTGCAGCAACCATATGGAGACGAGAGAGTCAAAAAGGATAGAAACCAAAATTGATGAGAAGGGTCAGAGTAAAGTGGTCATTGGGTGGCCTGTATGATATAGAGAGAGGCTGGTATTTCAGGTTCGAACTGCAGTCAAGGTCAATGAGGCTCAGGGGAAAATTGGGAAATATGGTGATGACAAGAAGTGCCAAATATGAAATTTGGGAATAATGGAGACTCTGGAACACTTTCTCTTAGAATATTAAAAAAACCAGTTTGACAGAACAAGATTTGTGGGGAGGTATAATCAGGAATTGGGATGGAATAAAGAAAGATATGTGGTTATTGGGTAGTACTAAGAAGAGGGTTAGGATGCCGATAAATGTAACTGGGGAGAAAAATGTACAGGATACATTATCATCATACAGTTTGATACTAGGCATTGGGAGAGCAGAGCAATGGAATTTTGAAGCACAGGGGTAATCAATGAGATTATTATAATGTTTATTTCAAATCAGTTTCTTACAATTTAGTGTGGAGTGCCAATAATAAGAAAAAAACATTCAAGAGCAAAAACAAATTGAAAGTTAAAAAATTTGTAGTAATTTCTATATTTTTTATACTTACCAATGACCCAGACATAGCTGGTGCTAACTCTTAAAATATAGGGCCAAACACAAATTTTGCCCCCCAATCCCCAAAATTTGTATCTAAAACCAAAGAAAACATGTCCTGAATGGCCCTCCACACTTCACCTCTACTGCGCATGTGCAGTGTCAAGGACGTTCCGAAATTGGCGCCATTAACCATTCTAATAACCAGTGCCTGGTAAGCGCTATGTACTCAGCGGGGAGGCAAGAGTTCCCAACTCCTGGGAGGGCCATCCCCGTCTGGGTCATTGGTAAGTATAAAAAATATAGAAATTACTATAAATTTTTTAACATTTTTTTACTGTACCAATGACCCAGACATAGCTGAATAGTAAAAAGGCTGGAGGGCCAAGGGCATAGAGCAAGATGGAATACGCTCAATAATATAAAATAGAGTCATCCCCTCCAGGGAAAAAGAAGTAATAGGCCTTACATGTATCTTTCTTATTTATGATAAATTAGAAAGATACAACACCTTCCAAAATTGAGCATCATACATCCATGTACTCTATTAATATCCAATATAATCCTTATACTAATAATTTTTAAAGTAAGCCAATAAATAAAGTAAGTCTAGAGAATAGAGACTCTTATACTCCTTAAAAGTGTCTGAGGATTGCATAATCATGTCCGTTGACACATGCAATATTCAAAAGCTATACTTTAAAAACTAAGACTTGAATGAATTTTTAAAACATAAACTTCTCACTAAACAACCATCCCAATAACAGCTCAGAATTACTAACTCCGGAGGAGGTATCCCCTTGTTTTCATAGTAAAACAGGTGACCCAAGGGAACACCCTCCCCCCCCCCTTTTTCTTGCCCTGGGTCAAATAGCCCAGAGCGAAGAGGGCAGCAGAACGGAGTCACTGCCGAAACAGACAGCCTACCTAGCTATAGTAACAACTGTTAAGTGAATGACATTCTGAGCAGTAGATAATAGACCTAACAATAGAGGCCTCCAGAAATGGACTCGATATTTCTCAGATAAAAATTCATGAATGTGGATGGCTGAGCGCAATGAGCAGCCTTCAAAAATCTATAATAGCGACACTATTAATGTAAGCCCAAGATGTAGAAGAACTCTTACTTCATGAGCCGAAATCTTAAGCACAACTGCTGAGTGAATGATATACCATAAGCAGTACCGATAGTTAATAGAATCCATTAGCAATAGAATGGAGCGTAACGTCCCTCTATTAGGCATCAAAGACAGAAGAAGCTTACGCCCGTAGTAATAAACAGATATCTGTTTATAAATACATAAACTCTAACCGGAGAGAGTAAAGGCCTATGCCCGTACGAAGACGGAAGGACCTTAATAACAATAGGTTCCGGATATTAGGAGCCTAACTCTTATGCAAAAATCCAACCTAAATAGTAAAGGAAGTAGTGATTCCGAAACTACGAAAGTGAAAATCATCCATCGATGGTGCATGAAACTCACTGACTCTTCAGTAAAAGAGAAACCAACAGAATTACTGTCTAAAAGGTCAGAATTTGAAAACTACTGTTTCCAGAGGCTCAAATGATTACTTAGCTAAATAAGAACCGAAGTTAAATTCCATATAGAAATTTAATCTAAAGATTCTAAGTCTATTTATCAAAAAGTTACTAACTGACTTAGAGACATAAGACTCAATTGTAAACTATCCTAGAGTGCATAGGTATGAGGTAACATAAACCTATAACCTTAAAAATAACAGGCTGCAGTAGATCTTGTCAAACAAGTATACTAAAAAGTTGCAATGAGTAGTATGGAGGGATCAACAATATGAACATAATGATCCCTACACCAACGACGGAAAAGCCTCCACTTTAGCCGCATAGAATAGCGAAGAAGAGGATCTCCTATAGTAAGAAATCGCGTCCAAAGCTCGTCCAGTACAATGCTTACAATGCAATACGGACCACACAATGGAATACGTGAAGGTTGCGACCTTGCGGGTTGTGATAAAGATGACACGATTTACCCAGCGAAAAAAGATCCTCTCATTGAGGAAGATTTCACGTTAAGTCCCACAGTAGACAACGGAGTAAATTACCCACGGTCTCTGTGAAGATAGAGATGCTATCAACAGAAATGTATTTTGGTTGTTTATCTTAGTAATACCTGCCGAAACAACAGCACCGGAGGATACGCGTATCCTATCATTCCGTCCTATTAGATCAATAGAGTGTTAACAACATTAACTCAGAGATCCGGACAAGCCAACACATACGTCTGCAATTGATTAGCAAGCTGTGTTGTAAATAATTCATCATTGGGCGCTCCCATAGATAGCAAATCTGATTGAATACTTGTTTGTTGAGAGTCCATTCTGACGGCAACAAGCGACCCCTAAGTGAACGGGAGTCCGGTAAAAACAATCAGATGACCCGGAATATGACGGACCGAAACAGAACTTGGTGTACTATAACCAACAGACGGATTCTTTCCATTAAATTGAATAACGGAAACGAATGAGTGCCTCCCTGGTTCCGGAGATACGCCACTACTGTCGAAATAACGGACAGGATTTGGACATGCTTTTCTGAATAATGTTCATGCAATGACATAAAGCAAGCCTAAAAAAACATTATTCCGCGGAAGATAATTGGTTGCTTAGAGACTGCGGAACCCAAAGACCCTGGCACTTCGAATCCGTTGGGATCAATATTATATCCCAATCTGTTTGACTGGCAACCGTCATAACTAACACTCGCGTCCGGCAACTGCAGTGGCACTCTCTGAGTCAACCACCGAATGTTTGCCCCAGTCTGAATCTCTTGTAACACTAGATAGACAAGAGAACGTGTAAATCGAGCAATTCATGGATTGCTGAAAAGTTGCCGTCGAAGAGAAGCTTCTCCGAGAACGAAGCGACTCTGAGAGAGTTCTTAACCTTACTATCCACGCGCGTGGATGTAGCTAGGGCTGCGTCACATCTAACCAACTCCAATCAGCCACTGAAGGGCGGAGTTATACGTGAACAAACTACTGCCCTCAAAAGAAATCACATTGAGAATAATATCCCGTAAATCTTTTCTTGAAGACGTAATGATAACGCCTCAGTAAGGTGGATTACTTATGATAAAGCGTCTAAGTTAAGTCTACTAGACATCATTGTCGTTTCCAACATTGAGGTTGGAAAAGACATAGACAGCGAAAAAGAATATTTCCAGTCTTTAACCACGCCGTCTAGACGCATATGAACTCTCGGTATGCCCTGCTCTGCCAAAATAAACTATTCGTATAAATGATAAAATGGCAGAAATGAGCAACGCGGACAAGAAACTAAATTATCATGCTTGGTAGCAGGCTTGTATGCATATATAGCGTCGAAAAATAAAACACATGTTGTAATGAAATTATTGGACTGCGTCGGTAAGTCAGGGACAATGTCCCTGAACCGATCCAAAATTCTGTGTCCAATGACGCTATAAGTCTCTTATCCAACATCGCAGCAATGTAGTCCGAAATAACAATCATTGGAAGATAATGCCAGAAGATATGAATGGCAGCTTCCGAAACTACGAAAGGGAAAACTCGAAATCTTTCGAATCCCTTTCGCCATCCTGTCGGACCCTATAAAGCGTTTGGTCGTCCGTACCTGATGCAACCGCGGACCGCACCGACCCAGCGCCGTCGGATAATTCCTGATTCGACCAAGAAACTGTCGATTGCTGGGGTGCTGCGAAACAACTGTGCTAACTCGGATAGCACGTCCGTCACTGAGGCCTGAGGAGAAGCGGTCCTACAATGCATTGCCGCTGGAAGCTCCGTGATCGTTACCCCGTGCATACTACCAATATGCGAGCGAACGGAGTGTATAGGCCTCGTGTCCCTTGGCTACTGGATGGCGTGACCTATTCGCCGTGGAATCACTGAATGACGAAACTGATCGGATACTCGAGGTCACGTAGCCAATGTGCGGTCGTGTGCCCTGCTGTGAGGATGAGGAAGCATTATGAACAGTCTCTCGGACTGTCAATATAACGGAGCGTCCCGAGCGACAGACATATGCTCCGAATGTAAAATATCTGAACCACAACATGCGGTCCCCTATGTTGTTGGACGAGAGAGGGACCTCTCTCGCTCACAGCCCGGATGGACCTGGACAAGCCAGGAACCGGACTAACAGGCTTCCTCCGATCTGTCCTCAATCTGCCGTCACTGGGTGAGTACTATAGTAATTAAAGTGCTCGCATCACCCAAATCTCCTTCCTAGACCGCAACGGACGAACCCGGCAGCCGAACCATTCGATGAATGCACGCTACACCGGGTGAGCTAGCGAATGTCACTCCGTCGATCCTACAAGGGATCTCTTAGGTGATAGACATATTCCATGAGCACTTATTGCCGCTAGCTCTTCATTAACTATGACGACAGAGGCACACTTTTGAAAGACATCTCCGTAACTTTGCGAACAAGAAACCGGAAATGCTTGGTTATAGCAAGCATATAATAATAATATATATAGCGTCGTTCAATAATTCGAAAGTTTGTGTGACATTATTGGACTATGTCGGAACTGAGGGATGATGTCCCTGTACCGAACCAAAAATTTCTAAGTCCACTGACGCTATCAGTTTCTTATCCGGCATCGCAGCATTCTGGTCCGACGAAAGAAGCCGTAGAAGACCAAGTCAGATGACATACACAACAGCATATGTTGTTCCAAAAGGGATAGCTCGAAATCCTCCAAATCCCTTTCGGTATCCCGTCGGATCGGATGAAATTTTCGGACGTCCGTATCCGCTTCTGCGGAGCGTCCCGACCCAGCATCGTCGGATAAAAAATATGCGACAGATTCAGTTGATGCTGGGATGCTGCGATAAACTGTGCTATTTAGGAAAGCACGTCCGTTCCCGAGGCCTGTGCAATTTATCCACGCGTGATGTAGCTAGGGCTGCATCACGTCTAACCAACTCCAATCAGCCACTGAAGGGCGGAGTTATACGTGAACAAACTACTGCCCTCAAAAGAAATTACATTGAGAATAATATCCCGTAAATCTTTTCTTGAAGACGTAATGATAACGCCTCAGTAAGGCGGATTACGTATAATAAAGCGTCTAAGTTAAGTCTACTATACATAATGTCGTTCCCAACATTGAAATTGGAAAAGACATAAACGGCGAAAAAGAATATATGCAGTCTTTAATCACACCGTCTAGACGCATATGAACTCTCGGTATGCCCTGCTCTGCCAAAATAAACTATATGTAAAAAAGATAAAATGGCAGAAATGAGCCACGCGGACAAGAAACTAAACTATCATGCTTAGTAGCAGGCTTGTATATATATATATAATATATAGCGTCGAAAAATAAAACACATGTTGTAATGACAATATTGGACTGCGTCGGTAAGTCAGGGACAAAGTCCCTGTACCGATCGAAAAATCCGAGTCCAATGACGCTATAAGTCTCTTATCCAAGATCGCAGCAATGAAGTCCGAAAAATAATCACTGGAAGAAATGCCAGAAGATATGAAAGGCATCTTCCGATACTACTAAAGGGAAAACTCGAAATCTTTCGAATCCCTTTCGCCATCCTGTCGGACCCTATAAAGCGTTCGGTCGTCCGTAGCTTGATGCAACCGCGGACCGCACCGACCCAGCACCGTCGGATAATTCCTGATTCGACCGAGAAACCGTCAATTGCTGGGATGCTGCGAAACAACTGTGCTAACTCGGATAGCACGTCCGTCACTGAGGCCTGAGGAGCAGCGGTCTTATGATGCATTGCCGCAGGAAGCTCCGAGATCGTTACCCCGTGCATACTTCCAATATGCGAGCGAACGGAGTGTATAGGCCTCGTGTCCCTTGGCTACCGGATGGCGCGACCTATTCGCTGTGGAATCACTGAATGCCGAAACTGATCGGATACTCGAGGTCACGTAGCCAATGTGCGGTCGTGTGCCCTGCTGTGAGGATGAGGAAGCATTAAAGACAGTCTCTCGGACTGTCAATATAACGGAGCGTCCCGAGCAACGGACATATGCTCCGAATGTAAAATATCTGAACCACAACATGCGGTCCCCTATGTTGTTGGCTTCCTCCGATCTGTCCTCAATCTGCCGTCACCGGGTGAGTACTAAAGTAATTAAAGTGCTCGCATCACCCAAATCTCCTTCCTAGACCGCAACGGACGAACCCGGCAGCCGAACCATTCGATGAATGTACGCTACACCGGGTGAGCTAGCGAATGTCACTCCGTAAGCGATAGACATATTCCAAGAGCACTTATTGCCGCTAACTCTTCATTAACTATGACGACAGAGGCACACTTTTGAAAGACATCTCCATAACTCTTCGAACAAGAAACCAGAAATGCTTGGATAGCAAGCATAAAATAATAATATATATAGCGTCGTTCAATAATTCGAAAGTTTGTGTGACATTATTGGACTATGTCGGAACTGAGGGACGATGTCCCTGAACCGAACCAAAAAATTTCTAAGTCCACCGACGCTATCAGTTTCTTATCCGGCATCGCAGCATATGTTGTTCCGAAAGGGAAAGCTTGAAATCCACCGAATCCCTTTCGGTATCCCGTCGGACCGGATGAAACTTTCGGACGTCCGTACCCGCTTCCGCGGAGCGTCCCGACCCAGCATCGTCGAATAAAATATATGCGACAGATTCAGTTGATGCTGGGATGCTGCGATAAACTGTGCTATTAAGGAAAGCACGTCCGTTCCCGAGGCCTGTGCAATAGCGGACTTACGATGCATTGCCGCTGGAAGCTCCGTGTACGTTGACTCCCGCACACTTCCTATGCGAACGTCCGGAGTCTGCAGGCCTCGAGTCCCCGGCTACCGACCCAGCGCTGTCGGATAATTCTCGATCCGACACCGTTTCTGTCGGCTGCTGGGATGCTGCGATAAGCTGTGCTATGTGCACAAGAATGTCCGGCGTCGAGACCTGCGGAGGCGCAGTCTATCGGTGCTTCGCCGAGGGTAGCTCCGCATCAGATGGCTCCCGCATACTTCCTATGCGAACGTCCGGAGTCCATCGGTCTCGAATCCCTGGCTGCCGGATGGTGTGACCTGGTCGCCGAAGAATCCCTGATCGGCGAAGCTGGTAATATATCGGCGGTCACGCAGCCAAGGTGCGGTCGTGTGCGCTGACGAGAAGAGGAAGCCTTAGCAGTCTCAGCGGACTGCCTATACAACGGAGCGTCCCGAGCGACGGACGTATGCTCCGCTAACGACACATTTGTACCACAACATCTGGGGCCAGATGTTGTTGAACGAGAGAGGGGCCTCTCTCGCTTGCCGTCCGGATGGACCGGAACGAGCTATGAACCGGACTAAAAGGCTTCCTCCGTTCTCCCTCCGATCCGCCGTCACTGGGTGTGCATTAAGTTAATTTTATAGTGCTCGCATCACCCCAAAATTCCTTCTAGACCGCAACGGACGAACCCGGCTGCCGAACCATTCGGTGAATGGACGCTACACCGGGCGAGCTAGCGGACGTCAAAGGCCGTCGAACCTACTAGGGTCCTCTTAGGCAATTGGCGTATTACATGAGCACTTTTCCGCTAGCCCTTCATTAATTGTGACGACGGAGGCACACTGTTGGAAGACATCACAGATACATCACCCTAATCTTGATCGTCTGAAATAGAAATTGATAAAGTAGAGTGACCCTGCGGGGAAAGGACCAGAGTGTCCAAATCCCCAACAACATACCGTGACATACGCTTCCCATATTGTCATCGAAATCATACGATACAGAACAGGAGTTAATGCGAGTACACTGACCACATATAGAATGATAATAAGGTCAGAGGAAGACTTCCTCTTAAAACAATTGATCAATATCCTTTCAATGTGAAAAGAAAACAAGTCCTGGTACTCGCACTAACCCCTGGCAATCAAAATACATAATAATAATATGATCCATTAATATAGAAAAAATAATTGAAATCAAAATATTTTGAAAAAATATTTTTTCAGAACAGCCCAAGTTTCTGAAAAGTAACGTTGAGCCCCAATGGATCCCAAGCCTAAGTGTGGACAAAAATTTTAAAAATATTTTAAACAATTTATTCAACACTTACGAACAATAATAATGTATCTAGTTATGATTAAAATAACATAAAGATATTATTATTTAGAAATCCCCCCCTCACACAGAGGGCTGTTGTAAATGTAAACAATGAGTGTAAAAACACTAAAATAAGACTCCAGGCACCCAGGCCCGAAATCAGTTACCAAAAATACACCATCTGATGCAAAACAGAGACTTCCAGGGAAGAAACTGCAGAACATCAGATGGTAGATGCAGAACACAACGCCTAACCACCCGTAGGTGAAGACGTAAACATGGGGAAAGAACAGAATTCATTCTGTTATTAAGCTAAAACTCCCAAGAAATTTTAGTAATAATAATTACAGAAACTATGCCAAAAGCATGGGAGAATAGCAAGGGGGAACTTAAAGGACAGGGAGAGAGGAAAAACACTTGAAAAAACAGTGTAACTAAATAATCAGAATGACAACAAAATGGCTGCTGCCTTGAAAATAGGTAACTTAACATAATTTCATTAAAAAATTTTAAGTTACAGCCCTGATAATATTCTGTCACACATTCTTTTCCTCTCCTCCTTTTCTATCCTCCTTAGAATCACCATTTCACTAATATTTATGTGTCTGGCATCATTTAAACTGAGATTTAAAAGCACAAAGATCAGTCAGATGTTAACTGATGAAGGGCCAAACTTAGAATGATAAATGGCGCCAATTTCGGAACGTCCTTGACACTGCGCATGCGCAGTGGGGGCGAGGTGTGGAGGGCCTTTCAGGACATGTTTTCTTTAGTTTTAGATGCAAATTTTGGGGATTGGGGGGCAAAATTTGTGTTTGGCCCTATATTTTAAGAGTTAGCACCAGCTATGTCTGGGTCATTGGTACAGTATAAAAATATCAGTGTAACTAAATAATCAGAATGACAACAAAATGGCTGCTGCCTCGAAAATAGGTAACTTAACATAATTTCATTAAAAATTTTTAAGTTACAGCCCTGATAATATTCTGTCACACATTTTTCCTCTCCTCCTTCTCTATCCTCCTTAGAATCATCATTTCACTAATATTTATGTGTCTGGCATCATTTAAACTGAGATTTACAAGCACAAAGATCAGTCAGATGTTAACTGATGAAGGGCCAAACTTAGAATGATTAATGGCGCCAATTTCGGAACGTCCTTGACACTGCGCATGCGCAGTAGAGGTGAAGTGTGGAGGGCCATTCAGGACATGTTTTCTTTGGTTTTAGATGCAAATTTTGGGGATTGGGGGGCAAAATTTGTGTTTGGCCCTATATTTTAAGAGTTAGCACCAGCTATGTCTGGGTCATTGGTACAGTAAAAAAATATCTACTTTGGGAAGGTGATATATTAACCCTTAACCCAAAATAATGGCAAAAACCGGCCAGCGCTATTCACAAAAAATCGCCAGTTAGTTTTCATTCTTTTTTTCATTTTTCGTCTCAAAAACATAGGTTATGACCCCTCTTTGGAATGAGCTTGTTCCAAAGAGGGTTCATAATAACCTATGTTTTTGAGACAAAAAATGAAAAAAATTAGTTATTCAAGAATTTTGTTTGCAAGTCTTGTCTGCTTTTCATGTTAGGTAAAGGGTTAAAAAATAAATATTTATAAAATAATCAATCCAATGTAATCCAGCACTGAACATGTTAATTACCACAATGAATACCTTTTGGATACTGAATATAAGTGCTACCTTTATAGGCAGCTACAGATAACAAACTCTATAACTGTTTTCTTGGTATATACTGTCAGAATCCAAAATTAAAGTTAAGAGAGACTAGAAATATTATCTGTCTACAACATAACCTAAGATGAAGTGTACAACCCCTCCTTGATCAATCAACACTACCATAATTACTAACTTTTACTTTATCTCCCCATCCAATCAGTAATGTTCTATCATCTTTCCAACATAAATTACACACAAACAAATCAGGTCTGTACCTGAAATAAAGAAAATATCCTTCACAGAATAAAGATTAAAGACCTGACAGATGACAGTGACAACAAATATTCAACAAAGACTTGACTGTTTTTGTTTGTTTGTATGATATTTGGGAGGGGGGAGGGTAGTGACACTATAGTATTCAACCAATTAAAATGGTCAATGACTGATTACCGGTTATTTGAGGTCATAATCGACTGATTCTGATGCCGATTCGGATTCAGATTGTAATACTGTGCACTACTAGACAAGTTGACGCTCAAAAGAACTACATTAAACTGAACATTTTTCAGAGTGTTGAACTTTCTTGACTAGGGTTACAGTAAAATTACCAGTTGTGCATACTTGGTCGATAAATATGGCTCTCAGAGACACGTTTATCACCCATGTGTGTGCGACTGGTAATTTTACTGCGACCTCAGTCAATGGAGTGTAACCTTCACTGTTCTGTTATGAACTGGTGATTGCCGAAAGTACACTCAATTGTAGGCTTTACATGTCGTTTAACTTGTATATCCCATAAAGTGGCATCAAGTGAGATTAAGAGCACACATTGTGGTTGCTTATTAAATTTATTGAATGGTATCATTGACATCATTTTACATTAACCATTGAACAATTGCAGAAGATAAAATTCAGTTAATGAATCATCACAAAATACTTGGCAACAATCGGTTGAACCGATGTTCCAGGAGCCGTTGCCATTGCCATCCAATTGCCCACAATTGGCTGGTTGTGGCGGATGGCTCCGATCATTGGTTGAACACTAACATTCAACTGCAGGTTATATCATGTTAGGCGGTTTAACAGGCGGAGGAAGCTGAAGTGTCTGGGGAGAGCAACCAATCAACATCAAACAACTGTCAGACTCCCCAACTTACTAACTCTGCACAAGCCTTAGTACATGGTGCAATTGAACACCACCATGTGGGCAATCTGTATTAAGTGTCTTGCCCAAGGACACAATGCAGTCAGAGACCAGCACATAAAATCAAGAAATTTAGTTTTTGAACTGCCACTTAATTACTAACAGAATAATATTGAAGAAGCATACTATGGAATATATTCAGAGTGATCCATTACTATCCATAGCGGCCAATGTTCATCAGATTATATGACTCATACTTGGACTTCTGTATTATCTATGTTACACCATGCCGATGCAATGCATGGGGCAAGTAGGACTGATAACCATGGTGACTACAAACACTGAACCACACTGTCCTTCAAGTGGTTTGGTGCGGTGGCCTTAGGGAGACAGGTGCCTTCAAGAAGGAGGGACCTACCATAAAATGTCCTTGTAATATATATGGCTAGTCCACCTCTGGCTGTGTAAATCAGACTTACTCATGATCTTTGTTTATGTGAGTGATTCTTGTTTTAGAGGTCATATCATAAATCTTTACTCCCTGAAAGAAAAAAATGCTCACTGTGAGTCCACAATCTGTTTTTGATTTTTTCAACATAAGCACCAAGTTATGAAGCAGTGAAGAGAGGGGTTGAAAAGGGTTCCCCCTCCCAATACTGGAATTTTATTTACAAAAACAGACATGAAAATGCCGATAGGAACACTGATCCAATGTCGAGTTGTGACAGCACAAAAGTGAGTTTAATCATTTTCAACTTATCATCTGGAAACCAATTGTTTACAATTTACTATGTGAAGGGTCACTGTAACCTTGACCTTTGACCTAGTGATTCCAAAATAAATAGGGCTCTTTCTTGCACCAATGCCAACCTACCTATGAAGTTTCATGAATGTGGGTGGAACCACTGTCAAATTATCATCTGGAAACCAATTGTTTACGATTTATTATGTTCAAGGCCACTGTGACCTTGACCTTTGACCTAGCGAGTCCAAAATAAACAGGGGTCTTCCACTCACCTAGGCCAACCTACCTATGAAGTTTCATGACTGTTGGTCAACCCATTATCAAGTTATCATATGGAAACCCATTGTTTATGATTTACTATGTTGAAGGTCACTGTGACCTTGACCTTTCACCTAGCAAGTCCAAAATAAAGAGGGTTCTTCCTCGCACTGTTGCCAACCTACCTATGAAGTTTCATGAACATGAGTTGAACCATTATCAAGTTATTATCCGGAAACCAATTGTTTTGATTTACTCTGTTCAGGGTCACTGTGACCTTGACCTTTGACCTGGTGATGCCAAAATAAAAAGGGTTCTTCCTCTCACGAAGGCCAACCTAGATATGAAGTTTCATGAATGTGGGTTGAACCATAGTCAAGTTATCATCTGGAAACCAATTGTTTATGATTTACTATGTTCAAGGTCACTGTCACTTTGACCTAGCGAGTCCAAAATAAATAGGGAACTACTTTAGCTCAGATACTGGAGGAGGGGTTGAATTCTTTGTAAAAATGATCTCTAAAGTCAGTTTTTAAAAAAATTCCAATGCAATCTTGATGAAAACTGACCGCCTTCTTTGCTTTGAATGGTTTAAGGAACAGGACAGGAGGAATATGTCTTGGTTTCAAAATTTCGCTTGCACAATTTCAAAGGTTTTTAAATGGATTCTTATCAAGGGAGGTTCAAAGAACAGCTTATACAAGGGAATGTAACTTGTTGTTTATATGCGGATATTCATCAATCAAATATGCTTTACATTCTCTAATGTTGTTGAGCTTGTGTATTTGATTTATTGTGTGAATGGGTAAAATCAATTTTTAGAAAGATTATTTAGTTAAGCAGGAACCACTTTACTTATCTGTTCCTCAAGTATTCTCTAGGTCGCGATCATTTGTTCCATGGCCATTTTCGGCCTCGAATATGAAGAAATACCAACGCAATTTGTGTGATTTTCTCCACACGAATATTTAAGCAAATCGATTCACATATTCGCATGGCATTTGGGGGCGTGCCTGAGAACCTAACAATACACAGTAGGCAGTAGCATTCAAGAACCACAGTTTTCAACCAACAAATCAAACTTGTTTATTGGTGGTAAAAGTAACCTTGAACACCTATAGCTCTATCATGGCTGTAACAAAAGTATCAAGTTAACTGTTTATACTTATGCTGTCTAATTTGGAGCACTTGCACCACAGGCTTCAAGTAAAATGGCTGAAGACAAGTATTCCATATCTCAGCACACAACAGAACTGTTTCCCAATTAGAGCAAGTAAGGTGAAATGTCTGGTAAACTGATTGTGATATACATTTGCAGGATTTGACATAAATAGAGCTTTAACCCTTAAGTGCCTAACTCCGATTTTGCTCAGTTTGAGATACAGCTGAAAAGGTGCCTCAACATGTGGTCTCTGGATAAATTTGAAAGTTATATTCGAAGTATCTTGGCAGTTGTTTCAAGGTAAGTCTTGGCTGCCTATATAGAACAGAAACAACTGCAAAATCACAGGATGTAGACTTTCAAAGTGTACCAAAAATGTATAAAAATTTCCAAGCCTTTAAGGGTTAAATGACCTGGAGAACATCAACATTCTTTTTGAAGTCTTGCCCAATAGGTCAAGAAGCAATAGACCATTTTTACATAGCGCCATCTTACATCCGGGACTCAATATTCCCGTAAAAACCAGCCATTCAGGTTTGTTAAAAATTGCTCCCACATCTGCTGTACAGTACTGACCGCTGAATGCATATCATTTGTTTCCACTTCATAAATATTTTTTGGCAAATGTTGTTCTTCTTTTGAAACAAAATTCGATCGTGTGCCTGTCTTTCGTTTTTCAGGCGAAACATTTTAGCTTTAAAGTAGCGAGTGGTGCACTGAAGTTGAGAATTGTGACGAACGTTGAAACGAACATGAAGGATTGTAACACAACAATGATAAATATGGAATATTGCATTGCAAAATACACAGATCTTCAACACACAACCTTTGTTCTCTTTGGGAATGTATACGGATGCAGATACGGTAAATTGCCTAATTTTATTTGATAAAATGAAGACAAAAAATGAAACTTTCAATGCCGATCAGCAGTTCAGTACATGTGAATGCAATGTTGATAAACAAAGCAGGTCTGAACATGCAGATCGAGTCCCGGATGTAAGATAGCGCAATGTAAATATCGTCTTTCCTGTATATCCAGTAGGGAGTTTAGAACTAACATTTCACAAATATGTGTAGTAATTTGACTTACACAATTACTTTTTTCAACATGGGCTGTGAAATGATCACTTAAGCATTTTCATATCATGTGTAATAAGACACTAAAATGTAAATGTAGAATGGATGCTAGACTTAGTCAAAATTTTCATAACTTTTCAAATAATTCTTAAAAGCCAGGAGAATTTTGTATATTTTTGCTACACTGCAGCCAAGACTTGCCTAGAAACAAATTCCAAGGTACAGTGGAGCCCACTTAATTGTATATCTCTTAATTGTATAATCCTGTTAATTGAATATAATTTCCAAAGACAAAACCATTTACCATACTTTTAGCATAAATTTGACCTGTTAATTGCATATGGACTATAGAGTAAACTCCTGTTAATTGAATAAAAAATCTTGTAATTTATCAAGAAATTACCCTGACAATCTCCAAATTTGCCTTCCTCATATATCTATTTGGCCTCGGTACATCCAATACAGGTATTTAGTCTATTATATCTGGTTTGACAGAGCTCTATGAGCTCTGTCAAACAAGATATAGTAGAATAAATGCTCAGTTTATCTTTTGAATACAGAAAAGTGAAAGATCCTTGTTAATTGAATACTGCTGTTAATTGAATAATTTTCAATGGCAAAGCGGCATTTCAATTAACAGGGTTCCACTGTATTTAGAATGTATAGTGTAGTTGAAGAGTGCATGCTAGAGCACCTGTCTTGTGCTGTCAATAGTGACCAAAGTTAGAATAAGGCCTTTTAGGGATAAGAGTGATATTTAGCTTGTATGATGAGGGATTCAAATTCTGGTTGTGCCACACCACTCACTGTTCCTCTCAATAAAATAGTACACCAATGAATTAAAAGCAGCAAACTGACCCTGGCAGAAAGTGTTTGTTAACCCTTTACCTAACATGAAAAGCAGACGACACTTGCAAAAAAAATTCTTGAATAACTAATTTTTTTCATTTTTTGTCTCAAAAACATAGGTTATGACCCCTCGTTGGAACGAGCTCGACAAGCTCGTTCCAACGAGGAGTCATAACCTATGTTTTTGAGACAAAAAATGAAAATATTTTGAAAATTAATTGGCGATTTTTGAGAATAGCGCTGGCCGGTTTTGGCCGTTACGTTGGGTAAAGGGTTAACATTATCTTTTCTAACAAAAAACTGTGCTTTAGGCATCCCTCTGAAAGCCCAAGAGACTTTTCTGTCTGGTGACAGCTCTAATTTTGTGCAGGCAAAATCGAACTGATCTATGGCATTCAGGACTTGCATTTTAGAATCGTGACCAGGTTGATCGATAGGCCTGGTGCAGTGGTCGACCAGGCTGATTTTTCATCTCTGGGGCTGATTTATTTTTTTATACTTGCATGTGCATATTATATTGATATTTCATGTATATTGTGTTATTTGATGATTTGTTATGAATGAAGATTAATAATTCCAACCTAATTGTCTTTTATTAATTTGCTATGGGCTATTAACCAAGAAATATTAATACCATGCCGATCCGTGTCATGCATCTTGGCACATATTCATGATTTAGCCCCCTCCCCCTCCCCCCCCCACCACACCTTTTTGCATGTTCAAAACATCTGTGTTCAAGCCTACTCCCTCAGTTTCGAAGACTTTAAAAGTTGGTGGTGCACAGGTGAATTTGAAGCGAAATTAAGTGAGTAGAAATGTGTTGTCATTACCCAGAGGATGATGCAGATTTCCTTTTTCATCTAACGTTCAAGAAATGGATTGTTGCCTGTCTTGATATGTCAAAATGAGGTAAATGGATTTTATTTTATTAAAATAAAAAACATTCTGAAGCAAAAAGTGTGTTGTTTTTATTTTCACGAATTCACTTTGCTGAATATCAACCAACTTGACATCATGCACTCTCACTTGTCAATTATTCCCTAAAAATGCCCATAATATAAATCACTCATGAATAATTAATGCATGAACCAGTACGTGTTCAGTGTATATTTTTCCAAATCAATGGTAATTGCTTTGTTTTGTGACGGGTTATTTTCAAAGACAGTTTGGAGGGAGGGGAGGAGGGAATCCACATAAGATGCTGAAATTACAAACTCTTGTGTAAACATTTCAGAATAAATGCTCAAAGGTTATGTTTATTCTCTTTATTATAATAGATGCACGTGGTTGTGTTGACAACCTAGTCGTACACAAAATAATTTTTTTTTAAAGTCTGCCGCTGATATTCATATGGCTTTTCCCACCATATGTATAAAATTTGTGCCAGGCAATTAAACAGTAATCACAATGTAATGTGGTAATAAAAAATAGGCCGATGAAATCGTCAGATGTGTACCCATACGCGCAATTAGTAGAAAGCTGTATGACAGAGGGCCACCACGGATGCTGACATAATGTAGACCATACAAGGTATGGGTACATATAGAAATGGATTGGAGGAGTGTCTAATTTGATGGATAAAGGGTTAATATCTCTGGATCAAATTATCAGATTTACATAAAAAACTATACAGCATAGCACATCAGTAACCTGAATAAATATATAAAGTAACATGACAATCGGATTGATATTTTTTGAGTTATCTCATGCCAAAGGGATTGGAGGAATTTTCAATTTGAAGGATAAAGGGGGTTAATATCTCTGGATCAAATTATCAGATTTACACCAAAAACTATACAGCTCAGCACATCAGTAACCTGAACACAATTATAAAGTAACTTGACAATCCAAGCAATATTTTTCAAGTTATCGAATGCCAAAGGGATTGGAGGAATTTTCAATTTGAAGGATAAAGGGTTAATATCTCAGGATCAAATTATCCATTTACACCAAAAACTATACAGCTTGGCACATCAGTAACCTGAACACAAATATAAAGTAACTTGACAATCCAAGCAATATTTTTCAAAATATCAAATGCCAAAGGGATTGGAGGAATTTTCAATTTGAAGGATAAAGGGTTAATATCTCAGGATTAAATTATCAGATTTACACCAAAAACTATACAGCTTGGCACATCAGTAACCTGAACACAAATATAAAGTAACTTGACAATCCAAGCAATATTTTTCAAGTTATCAAATGCCAAAGGGATTGGAGGAATTTTCAATTTGAAGGATAAAGGGTTAATATCTCAGGATCAAAATAACAGATTTACACCAAAAACTATATAGCTCGGCACATCAGTAACCTGAACACAAATATAAAGTAACTTGACAATCCAAGCAATAGTTTTTAAGTTATCGAATGCCAAAGGGATTGGAGGAATTTTCAATTTGAAGGATTGAGGGTTAATATCTCAGGATCGAATTATCCGACTTACACCAAAAACTATACAGCTCAGCACATCAGTAACCTGAACACAAATATAAAGTAACTTGACAATCCAAGCAATATTTTTCAAGTTATCGAATGACAAAGAAATGGATACGGATGCCGGACGGACAGACAGATTGACAGACGGACGGACAAAGGATGGACGAACGACGGATGGTCACCCCGGATGCCGGCATTATGTGTACCATACATAGTATGGGTACTCATAAAAAGGGATTCAAAGTCATTATGCCATATATGGTTTGTAAGATCAGTATCAACCCGTTCCTGCACTTATTTTCGCCAAACCCACCCCTCGTGTTTTCTACACTCATCTGCGATTGTCATTTAGTACATTCCTGGCAGAAGTAAATGAATAAACCCGGAATCGCCTGATCGATTAGTCCCATTACCGGAAGTTATTTTGTTTTACGAAATCACTCATCACTTGATTTGCTGAAATTGGAAAAACAATAGATTGATGATGGGGCTGACTAACTGGCCTCGTCAGATGATTTTTGTGGTCGATTACCAGGCTGGGGCCGATCGGCCTGGTCAAAATGCAAGTCCTGGGCATTCAAAATCTCAATCAACATGATTATGTAAGGAAACAGTTGAATGATTAGGCCTCACAAAGTAGATTTTCTGTTTTTCGGGCCATTTTTTGTAAAATTGAATGTGGGCAGTTGGTTTTTATTTCATTTTTGATTTTTGTAATTATTTCTTTGCAAAAAAAAGTTCATGATCTTGGTTTGTTTTATGTTTAGGCTTCAAAATCTACATAATAGCATGGGTGGGGGTGTATTTTGTTCCTTGACTCCAAGATGGCTAAAGCATTGCAAAGTCCTGTTGCACTCAAGGGACAAATTTATCACTTTTATTAACTTGGGTAAAATATCAGACATAAATCATTTAATTTTTATTTTTTCACTTTAGCATTTGGTTATAAAAATGAAAAAATTTATAGTAAGTTATATATTTTTTATACTTACCAATGACCCAGACTTAGCTGATGCTAACTCTTAAAAATTCAGGGCCAAACACAAATTTTATCCCCCCCCCCAATCCCCCAAATTTGCATCAAAATCCAAAAAATCAATGTCCTATATGGTCCTCCATAGTTTTGTCCACTTCGCATGCGCAGTGTCAAGGAAGTACCAAAATTGGCGCCAAATATTCATTCTTACAACTAGTGCCTGGTAAATGTTATATAATCAGCGGGGAGGTATGAGTTCCCAACTCATGGGAGGGCCATCCCCGTCTGGGTCATTGGTAAGTATAAAAAATATATAAATTATTATAAATTTTTTCATATTTTTATACTGTACCAATGACCCAGGCTTAGCTGAATAGAAAAAAGGCTGGAGGGCCTAGGACATAAAGGAAAATCCAATAGGCTCAATTACATATAAACAGAATTATCCCCTCAAGGAGAAAAGGAGAAACAGGATTTACATATATCTTTCTTGTTTATACAAAAAAGACATATTACCAATCCGTAATTGAGCACAATAACATCAATGATCTCTATTAACATCCAGTATAATCCATTATACTAATTTTTTAAAGGAAAGCCAATAAATAAAGATAGTCCAGAGAATGAGACTCTTTATACTCATTTAAAAGTGTCTGAGGTTTGTATATTAACGCGCGTATGACACGTGACATATACAAATGCTTCACACCGAGCTACACTTAAAAAATATTACATAAATGAGATAAACATTAGCTTTACACTTTAAAACCATCCCAGCACTGACTCGGAATTACTGACTCCAGAGGATGTATTCCCTTGCTTTTCACTATAAAGCAGGTGATATAAGGGAACACCCCCCCCCCCCCCCCCCCCCCCCCCCCCCACTTCCCCTTGCTCTGGGTCAATCACCCCAGAACGAAGAGGCCAGCAGAACAGAGTCACTGCTGGAACAGAAAGTCTGCATAACTATAGTTGCAACTGTTTAGGGGACAACATTCTGAGCAACAGATAACGGACCTAACCAACAAAGGTCGCCAGAAATAAACTCAATATTTCTAAGGTAAAAATTCGTGAACATAGAAGGCTGAGACCAGTATGCAGCCTTCATCAAATTGGTAATAGCAATACTATTAGCATAAGCCCAAGATGTAGATAGCGCTCTAACTTCATGCGCTGAAATCTTAAGCACAGCCTGTTGAGAAGAAGATAATTTTTCATAAGCAGTACGAATAGTCAATTGAATCCACCTGGAAATAGAATGGGCCGAGATGTCCCTTCTATTAGGCAGCAGAGACAGAAAGAAACTTTTTCGTCCCTTTCTGATAAACTCAGATCTACGTTTGTAAATATGCATAGCTCTAACTGGACATAGCAAAGGCCTATGGCTGTCTGAGGATGGAAGAGCCTTAATAACAAAAGGCTCAGGGTACTTATTAGTAGCCTGATTCTTAGCCAAAAATCCATTCATTAGTAGTCAAAGTAATAGTATTACCAACACTACGATAGTGAGAATCATCAACAGATAGAGCATGAACCTCACTAACTCTTCTAGCAGATGAGAAGGCTAAGAGAAAAGCTGTCTTATAAGATAAGTATTTGAAGTCTACCATATCCAGGGGTTCAAATGGCACTTCTTTTAGCTTCAGAAGAGCCCAAGCTAAATTCCACTTAGGAATTAACCTAAGGGTTCTAGGTCTATTTATCGAAAAGTTTTTAGCTAACTTAGATAAAGAGAGATTAGATCCAATTTGTAAGCTATCATGATGAGCATAAGTATCCGATAGCATAGACCTATAACCCTTAATAGTTATTGGCTACAGTTTGATCTCGTCAAACAAGTAGACCAAAAAATTAGCAATGTCTGGAATGGAGGGATCATAGATATCAATAGAATGATCCCTGCACCAACGAGAGAAAACCTTGAACTTAGCAGAGTAATTTAGTGAAGAGGAGGTTAGAAACTGCGTCCACTGCTCATCCTGTAAACTGCTTGCTGTGCAAGAAGGACAGCACAACGGAAATACGTGAAGGTTGAGACCTTGCGGGTTGTGATGCAGTGTGCGCGATTTCCCCTGCGAAAGAGGAAGCTTCCAAGGAGTGTCCCATAACAGACACCTGAGTACATTTATCCATGGTCTCTGGGGTGGCAAGAGGTGCTCCCAACAGAATATTGCAGTGAGATTGCTTGATTTTTAGCAATACCTGTTCAATCAACGGAGTCGGAGGATACGCGTATCCTATCATTCCGTCCCATGAGATCGAGAGAGCGTCTACTGTGAACACTCGAGGATCTGGGCATGGCAACACATACGTCTGCAACTGATTGTTGAGATGTGTCACAAACAAGTCTATCATCGGACGATCCCATTGGTAGCAGATCTGACTGAATACTCATTTGTTGAGAGTCCATTTTGACGGCAACATACGTCCTTTCCGAGAAAGGAAGTCCGCTAGAACATCCCGGAATATGACGGACCGACAGAAGAACCTGATGCTCTAGGACAAACAGAAGGATTCTTTCTGTTAAGTTGAACAACAGAATGGAATGAGTGCCTCTCTAGTTCCGAATATATGCTACTACTGTCGAATTGTCGGACAGAATTTGAACATGTGAATTCTGAATAATGTTCATCCAATGATGTAGCAAGCCAAATTGACATCTTCTCTTTGATGTTTATGTGCTTGTTCAGGAATTGCAGATCCCAAAGACCCTGGCACCTCGAATCTGTTGCGCTCAAAGTCGCGCCCCAACCTGTTTGACTCACATCCGTCATAATCGTAAAAATCGGATCCGGCAGTTTCAGTGGAACTCCCTGAGTTAACCACTGAATATCTGCCCAAGTCTGAATCTCTTGTTTTACTTGGTTCGACAGGACGATGTTCGTTTCGAGCGAATGAATCTTCACACTCCAATTCTGAGTAAAAAATATATGGAGTGGACGAGTGCGTAGGCGCCCCATCGGAATAAGGTCCGCGGCGGCTCCGCACAAATTCTCTCGCTGTTACTGCATCTGAGTGTAGACAAAAGCGAGTGTAACAACTGACTAATTTCGCTCTGGGTAATGGCAGACGAACCAGATTGTTGTGCGTCTTGAAGCTCAATCCCAAGTGAATGAACACCTTGGACGGAACTAGATCTGACTTCTTTTCATTTACTATGAAACCGAGACGTCGGAGCAGTTGAAGCTGACTCTGAAACATCATTCTGAAGCGTTAATCTGTCGCCATACCTCTGAAGAATGTCGTCCAAGTAGGCTGACCTTACCGCAGATGAATGAGCTCGGAAATGAGTCATTACCGAGTTCATTATTCGAGTGAAGGCCCAGGGCGCTAGATTCAGTCCGAAGGACGTTGCTCGGAACTGATAAATGACTCCTAGGACAGCGAAGCGAAGGTACTTTCTGAACACCGGATGTACCATGACGTGAAAGTATGCATCCTTGAGATCTATGCTCGCAGCATAATCGTTCACTCAAATGCTCACTCTCACCGATCGAATGGTCTCCATATAAAATTTCGGAGCCATGATCAGCTTGTTTATCCAGCTTAGATCTATAACTGAACGGAACGAGTCGTCTGGTTTTGGTACCAGGAACAGGTGACTGTAAAAAACGGGAGATTCATGGTTTTCTACGACCTCTATTGCGTTCTTCTCCAGAAGAGATTGCACCTCTGATAGAAGCAAATCTCTCTTCTGAAGGTTTGACGGAAGCTGAGTCCATCGTGGACTTCGTGTTAACGGAGGTTTTTCTCTGAAGGACAGTTTCAGACCTTCCAAAATAACCTCCTGAACCCATTGGTCGTCCGTAATTGAAAACCAATTGGTTAAGAATCTTGACAGTCTTCTGCCCACTGGAGTGCAATAGAGGTTCTGACCTTCACCTCCTGGACCTGCGAGGCTTGCCGGAGGAGAAACTACGTCCTCCCCGACCTGCACCATGACCAGTCGACTTAGGGGCATCTGACCGGTTGTCTCGGCCAGCATTACGTCCCCTACCTGAGTCGCTACTCTGACGGTCTCTGGAGTAGGACGTAAAGGCTTTCTTAGGTCCTCTACAGGAACTTCCTTTGGACGTACTCGCCCCAGAAGTCCCTGACTTACTCCTCTCTGCTGAGTCTGTTTTTTTTCGAAATGGACTTAAAGAGCAGAGAGTCCGAAGCTTTCTTGGTAATCTGATGGTAGATTAGTGAAAGCTTACCATAGAAGAGAAGCTCTCCTGAAACCGGAGCGACTCAAAGAGAGTTTTTCACCTTAGAATCCACTCTCGTGGATGAAGCCAGGGCAGCATCAGGTCTGACTAACTCCAAATTTGCCACTGAAAGGGTGGAGTTATATGCGGAATATGCAATTGCCCTCAAAAGAACTCTCAGGGATGTTTGAACATCCTGGAATTCTTTACCATCGAGACGTTGTGATAACGCAGTGGTAAGGTGATCTGCATAAGATAAGGCATCTAAACTGGCTCTGTTAGACGAGATTGTCGTCTCCAACGTACTGGAGGGAACCAACATAGATGCCGGCAATGACAACTCCAAATCTTCTGTCTGGTCGTCTAAATGCAGAGGAACTCTCAGAACACCCTGTCCTGCCATTTCAAATTTATTTCTACTGTTGATGAATGGCAGATGTAGAGCATGAGGCGATAAGAAACTGGATCTGCCAGTCTTAGAGGCTAGCCTAAAATTAGCGTCATTCAGCAATTCAAATGTCCGTGAGACATTGCTGGACTGGGCCGGAAATTCAGACGTGACGTCCTTAGCCTGGCCGAAAAAGTCGGTGTCCAGTGATGCTATCAGTCTCTTATCTGGTATCGCAGCGCTCTAGTCCGGAGGAACAACTTCTGGAAGGTGTTGCCGGATGAAATCTACGGCCACCTTATGTTGTTCTGAAAGGGAAAAATCCAGCTTTGCAGATTCCCTTTCACCATCCGACTAGACCAAATGTGAATCTTGGTCATCCCTATCTGACACTGCAGGGGAGCGTACCGACCCAGCTTCCTCAGACAGTTCCTGATCTGAAAGAGTTTCCGAAGGTTGCGAGGATGCTGCGATGAGTTGTGCTATCTGCGATAGCAAATCCGCCACGGAGGCCTGTGGAGCTGCGGTCTTACATTGTTTGGCCGCTGGAAGCTCCTGGGACAGTGCCTCTTGCATAATTCTTTTATGCGAACGTCCCGACTGTTAAGGCCTCGTGTCATTGGCTACCGGATGGAGTGACCTGGTCGACGTGGAATCCTTGGTCGGCAAAGCAGGCTGGATATCTGAGGTCACGTAGCCAAGGTGCGGTCGTGTGTGCTGGCGTGTGGAAGAGGAAGCCAATAGACTGGCCACGCCCGGCTGTCTGTGCGACGGAGCATCCCAAGCAGGAGGAGTGGACGTATGCTCCGATTGACGAACGTTATGTACGACAACATCTGGCCCCAGAAGTTGTTGTAAGAGAGAGGGGCCTCGCAACACCCCTTCTCCTCTCCTGGACTGCAACGGATGAACCCGGCATCACATCACCCGATCCACGAGTGATAGCTTCACTGGGCGAGCTAGCTGGCGACAAGGCCGTCCATCCTCCTAAGGATCTGGGCACTTGTTGAATTTCTTTGAGCACTTTTGCCGCTAGCTCTTCATTTGATTGCGACGACGGCAGCACACTTCCTGAAGACATCACGGAAACATCACCCTGTTCTTGTTCCTCTGAAAAAGAGACTAAAAAACTAGAGTGAGCCTGTGGCGAGAGGACCAGCATGGACCTCTCACCACTAACAATATACCGTGACACACGTCTCCAACGTTTGTCATCCCAATTGGCATACACTGAGCAAGAATTAGTGTTAGTACATTGAATACAGCAAATACAAAGAGTATGAGAATCAGAGGAAGACTTCCTCGATTTTCAATTTGAACAATATTCTTTCATATTTAAAAAATATTAAACAGCCGTAGTACTCGCACTAACCCTTGAAAATACAAAGATACATAATAATAATATAATCCATTACAAAAATTTTGAAAAATAATTCAAAAGAAAAAATTTTCGAAAAAATTTTGACATGAGCCCAAGTTCCCAAAGGGAATGATGAGCCCAACTGGATCTCAAAAAAGCCTAAGTGTGGACAAAAATTTTAAAACATATCTAAAAATTAATGTTACACTTATGGACAATATTAATGTATCTGGCAATAAATTAAACCTTACAGAAGACAAGGAATCACTGTCAGAAGTAACCGTTGTCATTGTAAACAAAAGTCAATAAAAACCAGAAACAAGACTCCAGGCACAGAAAATATGGCCCAAAATCAGTAACCAATTTTAAAACACTATCCGATGTAAAACAGAATCTTCCACAGAAGACGCTGCAGTACATCGGATGGTAGATGCATGACCAAAATGCCTAAGCACCCCTAGGGTGAGGACGTAACCATGGGGATAACAGAATAAACATTCTGTAACTATGCTAAAACTCCCAAGAAATTTCAATAAAAAAATTTAAAAAATTATACCAAAAGTATGGGAGATTAGCAAGGGGGGTATCAAAGAAAGGGAGAGAGGAAACACTGAACAAACAGTCGAGATTTCATAGCAAGAATGAAAACATCAGGCCCATGCCCCGAAATTAGGGAACATGAAATAATTTTACATAAAAATTATAAGTTACAGCCCTGAACACATCCTTCCACTGTTTCTTCCTCTCATCTTCTTATTTCAACCTTGGATCCACCATTTCCATCATGATTTTGTGTCTGGCATCATTTTAATTGAGATTATAAGCACAGATATCAGTGAGATGTTACTGATTGAATGGCCAAACAAAGAATGAAGATTTGGCACCAATTTCGGTACTTCCTTGACACTGCGCATGCGCAGTGGACAAAAGTATGGAGGACCATATAGGGCATTGATTTTTTTGATTTTGATGCAAATTTTGGGGATGGGGAGGGGGGGGGGGGGGTAAAATTTGTGTTTGGCCCCGAATGTTTAAGAGTTAGCACCAGCTAAGTCTGGGTCATTGGTACAGTGTAAAAATATAGAGCATACGGCAGCCAAAAGGACAATGCGGGAGGGCCTGAGAAACAAATTTTTAACTTGTTTAGGCCTTAAGAAATTGTTAGTTCCAAGATTTTGAGCTTACTGTTTAACCCTTTACCCAACATGATTAGCTCATGGAGTGCTGTCAAACAAGATGTAATAGATTAAATGCCTATATATTGAAGGTCTATAAAAAAAAGTGAATTTCTTGAGACAAGATTTTTTTTATTCAATTGTCAGGAGTTTAATCTATTAACTATATTCAATTAACATGTCAAATTTGTACTGAGGGAATGGTTAAATGGTTTGTCTTTTAGAAGTTATTTACAAGTTATCATTCAATTTAGTTGTTTTTAGCAATAATGGTCAAATAATATCACTTACTGCACTAAACTGAATACTGGTTGATAGGATAACTTCCATAATGGCATATATTTATCTAACACCAAACCATATACCGTACATTCTATACAAATTTAATTCATTTAATTCAATTCTGGTTCTAGAAGACATTCCTATTAACTCCTTGCATGCTGCTGGTGGATATTCCCGCCCAGGACAGGAAAAGTCTTGCTATTAAATTAAGCCAGATTTCAGGATATTTAACCAAATTTTCCCCTGTTAGTTGCGTACACTTTTTAGCCAATGACTTCTTTTATCAAATGTTCATGAATTTAACAGCATCCATGACTTGATGTAATGAAAAATATTTTAAAATTACTCAGCGGGTTAACCCTTTACCCAACGCAGACGATATCAAAATTTATTATTTTAAATATCAATTTTTCAAATTTTTAAAAAAATTTAAACTAAACCATATCATGTGACCCCCTCATTGGAACGCGCTCGATGAGCGCGTTCCAATGAGGGGTCACATGATATGGTTTTGTTGAAAATGTTTAAAAAATAATATTTTTTCAATTGCTGAATTTGCATATTACCCAGGCGGATGCGGCCGATTCGTTGGGTAAAGGGTTAAGAGTTCAATGATCATCAAAATAATGAACTAAAGCATTTTGTTGCAGACTATGTTGATAATTTACGGAAAACTGAAAATTGGGATTTAAATATTTCTAAAATGGCTACTTAGCTATAAAGTGATGCCAATGTATTTAAATCTCACAATAGTATGAGTTAATCTGTTTGTTGTGATGTGCCCTATCTCCTCAGCCTCTTTGGGTCCAATTGACTTGAAACTCGGTAGATGTATGTCAGTGCTGGGTGGTATTAAAATATCATGTTCAGTTTCGTTATCGGCATTTTTAGAATTATTTACCTCAGTATTGGTACTGTATACGGAGTCAACTACACTCATATACTCGGACTGATACCAATACTGAATTGTATTTTTTGATATACTGCCTAGTTGTAGATCCCAGTTTTACAGCAGATAAATCCAATGAATTGTCAGAATGTTGGAAGAAAATGGGCACTCGGCATTGGTCATACTGATGTAGCAAAGAAGCTGAGAGAAAATACCCCAATGGGTATGACTGTGGTGACTGCCTTTAGAAAGACAAAGTCCATGGGCTCTTCTTGTCATGAATTTTGCGCAATGTTCTGTTGTTTGCCATTTCATTTACCAACTTATGTTGGGAATATTATTCAATACCGAAATTTCGATATTTTGAGATTCCCTTGGTATGGTAAATCAGTATTGGCTAGATACCGATACCGAATGGTATTTACGGTATACCGCGCATCTCTAGTTTGGGTATTTCTCTCCGATATAACTATATGGACATGTTTGGTGGCAATATTTTGTGTTATTTACAGAGAATCAGCAATTGTGTCTTAACACTAAACTGGTTGAGTGCTAGAAACAACTATCAGGGCTTTCAGAATGAAAGTCTCAATGACACTGTAGCTTAACTTGTCTGTGTGTTGTGTTTGATGAAAAGGATAATGTTCAATGTTTATGAAAGGATTATGAAACTAGAGGCTCAAGAGAGCTCACCTGGACCAAACTGTCCAAAACTGTAAGGGTTATGAGTATGGAGAAAATGTATTCTGAATGAACCATTTGACAGATTCGCCAGCAATTTTTTTGTCAAATTGTTTCAACTGCTCAGAAGAAAGCTTCATACCAAATACAATCTCTAGTCCGTGCAGTTTGGGAAATACTGGACATTTCATTTTTTTCTATTTTTAGCACCAGGTTTTCCCACAGCAAAAAATTTTCGGGGCATGAATGAAGTACTTACAGTTAACTAATGCCACATATAAAATTTGTTTCAAATCGCTCCATTGGTTCCTAAAATAGAAATTTTCAGGGGAGCTCAAAAGTGAGCCCATCCCCTGGAGAGTCCAAATATGAACCTATCAACTTTCTTTGAACACCTTTTAATCTTGAACACCAGAGGAAGTTTCATACCAAATATCAAAACATTCCCACTTGTGGTTCATGAGCAGATAATTTTTAATGAATTTCATGATATTTGGGCATAAGCCGAAAAAAGGCAGAGACCCCATTTGAATAAAACTAAAACAGAATACCCCCAAGATGATGTGGCCCACATATGTTTCAATTTGGGCCACTGGTTTGTGAGGAGAAGATTGTTTAGTAAAAGCTAACGTACAATGGACGACGGTCGCCAAGTGGTGTGGCAATAGCTCACACTGACTTTCAGTCAGGTGTGCTAATAAGACAAGAATTGTGATAATATATTGGGAATATGATAAATTCAAAGTAATTTGTATATTTTTATACTTACCAATGGCCCAGACTAAGCTGGTCCAAAATATGGAGGGCCAAACACAAATTTTGCCCCCAATCCTCCAAATTTGCATGCAAAACCAAAAATTAGAAGTCCTATCTGGACCTCCATACATTTACTCTCCGTGCATGCGCAGATGCCAGGAAGTGATCGAAATTGGTGCCAACATCATTCTTTGTAAAAGAGAGTATTACATAATAATTCAGTGGGGAGGTATGAGTGCCCACTCATGGGAGAGCCATCCCCATCTGGGCCATTGATAAGTATAAAAATATACAAATTGCTATGAATTTATCATATTTTTACACAACAACCAATGGCCCAGACTTAACTGAATCGTAAAAAGGTGGAGGGCCCATGACTTCCGAAATAGTTCCAATCCTGCAATCTATGACGAAAGGAAATTAGAATAATTAGGAATTACATGTATGTCTCTCTATACAGTAATAGAGGAGACATATTCTAAATAAGGAGCCCAATTTAAGTAATTCTTTATTGTAAGCATGAAGACAATGCTACTTAGGATGAAACAAGTACCCAATTTTTAAGGCTAGTCCAGACTAAGCCCCCAAAATTAGGATGGCGTATCTGAGAATGAGTGAAAATCCTTCACAAACATATGCCATACAATAACACTTCAGCTGTATGCAGGATATAATTATGGATAAAACAGCTTCCTTCATAGTTACATACTCTTTGAGCCAGAGAAGAGGTAAAAATCACCCCCCCCCCTCCCCTTTCTTTTGAAGGAATCTTCAAAAGAAAGAGGGGAGAGATCTGGAATCAATAAAAGCGGAACCAAAAAACAATATAAATAATCGTCGAACAGGTCTCGGGTATTAATTCATGATTAATAAATGATGCTTAATGTCACTTCAGAAGTTAAGGCTACAGTGACGATTCTGGTAATTAATATTGCCTACTATATAAACGTACACCGCAGATGGCGTACACAGATACGTCGAAAACCGGTGATATAAAATATAACATACACATGTCCAATCGAGCCACACTGAACGATCCCTGAAGAGAAAACACACTTCCTAGGTAATCCACAGGCGGCCTCTGTACAATAAATTCCAGTAAAAACACTCTCCAACGTGTATTATCCGATATCTACGATCGCAAACACATGGGAATATGCGAAATTAGTACTGACATAATAGAAACCTGCATCTAGAAATGAAAGTAGGTATGATTAACAGGCTCCGACACAGACCGCCCCTGAAATAGATTATGATTTCAAGGTCCACAAAATACAATAAAGCGTTAGCCTAATAATATAATGCGCAAGAGCATTTATATTTAGCATGTAATCATCTGAATACCAGTTTACTGGTTATGCAGTCTGCGAGGTACTCAAAGAGTAGCAATTTAATTGTGATGATTTTAAAATAAGCGCTCATATATAACAAATCAACAAATAATCACAGGAAACTAACCCAACTAAAAAGCGGATGTGCCCATGAGGTCGCCATAGAACACGACCCAAATGCATAGTATGTTATGTATTAAATTATATGAGGCTTGCGGGAAGAAAACTATGTCTTGCACCATAATTGCCTCCAAACACATAGGCAGTGTGCGTGTGTGTGTGAGTGTGTATGTGTTTAATCGTTCATGTGCCAGTTATCAAATAATATAGGAACTGCGATGGTTCCCTCACGTCTAACCGACTCCATTATGCCACTATGGGCGGAGAAGGACGTGAAGAATAAAACTTCTCCTGAAAGAAGGCCCTCTCATGGAGGAAGCTTCTGGGGAGCATCCCATAACAGAAACTTGAGAATACTGATCAAAGGTTCTGTGACAACAGAGGTGCTACTAGTAGTATTCATAACGAGACTGTTTAATCTTAAACGCAATCTACTGAATCAAATGAATTGGAGGATATGCATATCCTATCATTCATCCCCATGAATTCTGCAGAGCATCTACTGCATGCGCTCACTGGTCTGGGCATGGCGACACAAAAGATGGTAACTAATTGTTCCGGTGCGTCACAAAACTGAACTATCATGGGGCGATCCCACTGGTAGCAAAACTGTCCAAATACTCGCTTGTTGAGCATCCAATGCAAATGAAACAATGGACCTTTCCGAGGAGCGAGTCTGCTAGTACGTTCAGACGACCTGGTATATGACGGATAGAGAGATTAACATGATGATACATGACGAAATAGAAAAATCTTCTCCGTTAGTTATCATAACGGAAATGAATGGGTGCTGCCCTGGTTCCTGATGTACGCTACCACTATCGAGTTGTCCAGCAATATCTGAACATGCATGTCTGCAAATAATGTGAATCCATTGATGTAGCGCTAACAATATTGACATCATTCTTTGATGTTTATGTGTTTCTCCAGGAACTGAGGGTCCCAAGACCCCTGCATTTTGAGTCTTTTGGACTCAGGGTCATGCCCCAAACTACGGACTCACACCCGTCATAATTGTGAAAGCCGGATCTGGCAGTTACAACGGAACTCTTTGAGTTACCCACTGAATATCTGCCCAAATATGGACCTTTTGTTTACTAGATCCGTTAAAACAATACTGGTCTTGAGCGAATGCGTCTTCACACTCTAGTTCTGGGTAAAGAATACCTGGAGGGGATGTGTGCGTAAGCGACCCATCTGAATAAGATGCGTAGCCGCTCCGCACAACCCCATCAGTCGCATAAAATTTCTCACTGTTAATGTGTCTGAGAGAAGACAAAAGCGAGCATAACAACTGACTAATTTTGCAGACGAACCAGATTGTTGTGAGACATTACCAAGTTCATTATTCGAGTGACAGTCCAGGGCGCTAGATTCAGACTGAAGCACATCACTCAGAACTGAAATACTATCCCTTGGATGACGAACCGTAGGTACTTTCTGAATGCCAGATATACCAGGACATGAAAGAACGGATCCTTAGATCTATGCTTGTCACATAGTCGATCACTCGAATGCTCGCTTTTACCGACTAAATGATTACCATAAATAAACTTTTAGAGCTATGATAAACTTGTTATCCAGTTCCAGTCTATTATCAGTCAGAATGAGCTCTCTGGCTTCGGTATGAGTAACAGGTGACTATAGAATCCTAGAGAATCTTGATTCTCGATGACCTTTATTACTTTTATTGTCAAGAGAACCTTTACCTCCGATTGGAGAGACTCTTATGCAAGAATTTAATGGAAGCACTGTCCATCACGGACATTAAGTTAGTGGTGGTTCTCTCAGAAAGATAGCCGTAGGCCTCCGAGACCACACTTCTCACCTACTGGTCTTCCGTAATAGTTATCCAGTTTGATGCAAATCTTGATAACCATCCATCAACTGCTAAGCAATAGAGGTCCTAACCCTCACCTATAGTACCTGCGAGGCCAACGGAAGGAGAAACTACGTCTCCTTCGCGAAGAGCCTCGAGCCAACGGCTTAGGGGCATCTGATCGGTAATCTCGATCAGACCTAAGCTCCCTATCCGAGTCGCTGTATGACAATCTCTAGAGTAATTATAGGAGGGTTACCTATACCCTCGCGAGGAGTCCTTTTTAGACGACTTTCTGTCTAGGACGTCCTCCCTTACTCTTTTCTGCTATTGCAGGTCGATTAGACGCCGACTTAAGGAGCAGAGTATTGATGCTTTCTTTGTAGCTTGGTCATAAACCAATGAAAGCTTATCGTCAAAAACTTAGTGTCCGGAAACCAGAGCAACCCGTTTTTCACCTTGTCATCCATTAAAGATGACGACGCAAGGGTCCCGTCATGTCTGATTAACTCCAAATTAGCAACTGTTAAGACAGAGTTATACGTGATAAATATAATAGCCATGGAAAGGACTCTAAATGAGGTACGAACGTTCTCAAATTCCTTTCCATAGAGACATTGCATCACAGTTCTTAAAGGTGATCTGCATAAGACAGTGAGTTTAAATTCGCTCTGAGGAAATTGCCGTCTCAATTGTGTCTGAGCAAATAGTGAATGATGAAGGTAAGGCCATAACTAGGTCCTTAGCCTGCTCATTCAAACACAGAGGAACTTTCTAGACATCTTCCCCGCTTTCCATTATAATCGGTAAAATTATGGAAGATGATGACAAGAAACTGCCTTACTTCTTCCCACTGGAAAGTTGAATATGGCGTCGTCTAAAAGGCCTAAGGCCTGCGACACTTGTCTAGACTTAACTGGAAAAGACATGACTTCCTCTTTTTCTGGATGAAGTCAGTGTCCATCAATGCTTGCGGTTTCTTGCAAGTAGTCGCAGCATTCTGATTCACTGGAACAAATTCAGGGTAGTATTGATGGATTAAATCCATCGCAACCAAGTGTTGTTCCGAAAGGGAAGGGTAATCCCCCTCCGTATCCCTTTCATCATTTGTCTGAATCAGTTGAAAATCACGGTCAGCGGCATCTGAACTTGCAGATAACTGGACCGACCCAGCACCATCTGACAACTCAGGTTCTGAGATGGCTGTCGGCTGCGACTGCACTTGCTGGGATGCTGCGATGAGCTGCGCAATCTGCGACAGCAAATCCGTTATGGAGGCCTGAGGAGCAGCTGTCTTCTATTCTGGCCGCCGGCTGCTCCCGGGACAATGTGTCCAAGATGGCTCTTTTCTCCGGACGTCCTGATATATGAGGCCTCGTCTCTTAGCCACTGAATAGTGCTACTTTCGAGCGGTCACAGCATTCTGATTCTCAGGAACAAACTCAAGGAAGTATTGATGCATTAGATCCATCGCCACCATGTGCTGTTCCGAAAGGGAAGGGTAATTCTCCTCCAAATCCCTTTCACCATCCGACTGAATCAGATGATACTCACGGTCATCGGCATCTGAACGTGCAGATGACTGGACCGACCCAGCACCATCGGACAGCTCAGGTTCTGAGACTGCCATCGGCTGCTTCTGCACTTGCTGGGATGCTGCGATTAGCTGTGCAATCTGCAACAGCAAGTCCGTTACGGAGGCCTGAGGAGCAGCGGTCATTTGTTGCTTGGCCGCCGGCTGCTCCTGGGACAGTGTGTCTGAGATGGCTCTTTTCTGCAGACGTCCTAATGAATGAGGCCTCGTCTCCTTGGCTACTGGATGGTGTGACTTCTTGACGAACAGAGGACCTTTCCCGGCGATGCAGGCTGGATATCAGAAATCACGTAGCCAAGGTGCGGTCTTGAGTGCTTGGTAGACGCTGACTGACGCAAGTTCCGAACCACAACATCTGACCCCAGATGTTGTTATGAAAGAGAGGGGGCTTTCTTGCGCGTGGTCCTTCAGACCTCGCCAAGCTTCCGCTGAACTTGCCGGCTTCTTCCTCTCCGTCGTCGCAAGGTGAGCCTGTTATTATTTTATAATGCTCGCTCTACCCTTTCTACTCTCCTCAACCGCAACGGACACACCCGGCGTCACGGTACCCATGGACGGTGTAACCGCTTCACTGGTCGAGCTAGCTGGCGACAGGGAGCTGAAACCATGCTGTGGTTTATTGCCCTGTCTAATATTCATGAGCACTTAAGCCGCTAGCACTGATTGGCTATCTAAATGCAACGACGGAAGCACACTCTCTGACGGTGTCACGTAAACATCACCATGTTCTTGTTCCTCTGCAAAGAGAAACTAAAAAATTAGAGCGACATTTTGGCGAGAGAACCGGCAGTGGCTTCTCACTGCAAGAGGACCGGCAGTGGCCTCTTGCTAACAACGTACCATGACACCCGTCTGCAACGTTTGTCATCCCATGTGGCACATGTAGAGCAAGAATTAGTGGGAGTACATCGACTACAAGCAAGGCAACCAACATGTAAATCAGAGGTTTATTGAGCAATATGCTTTTATAATGAAGCAAACTAAGTCGATCGTACTCCCACCAACTCCACATTAAATATTATAAAAAGATACATAACAAATAACGTTCAAAATATAAATTGAAAAATAATTTACACAAAAAAAAATTTCCAAACATTTTGACAAGAGCCCAAGTTCCCAAAGGGAACGATATGTCCAAATGTATCCCGATAGAGCCCAAGTGTGGACAAAAATTAAAACTGCTCCACTACCGGAATATTTAATGTATCTTACAACAGTCCTACCATATAATAAATAGGAAACTACATATATAAATAGAGCGTTGTCAATGTAAACAACGTCAGAATGAAAACCGGAAACAAGACCTCAGGCAACAATGCCCGAAGTCAGTAACAGATTTTTGAACTATCCGATGTAAAGCAAGATCTTCATCAGAAGAAAAAAGATACATCAGATGTGTGATGCATGACCAAAACACCTAAACACCCCAAAGGTGAGGACGTAACCATGGGGATATACAGAATAAACATTCTGTGTAACACGTTAAACTCCCAAGAAATTTTATAAAAAAATTTCAATAAAACAAGCCAAAAAGTTTGGGAGTTTAACTGGGGGGCTTCAAGGGAGGGTATGGAAGGAATACTTAACAAACAGTGGAAAAAGCATTATCACTAATGATGACGTCAGGCCCATGTCCCGAAATTAGAGAACATGAACTAATTTTTATAAATATTATAAAGTTACAGCCCTGAATGTTCCAAACCACCATTTCTTCCTTCCTTCAACCAGTTGTGTCCTTGGATCCACCAAATTAACCACTGATTTGTGTCTGACATCATTATAAACAGATTTAAAAGCACATCAGTCAGTTTGTTGTTATCTGACTGAGGGCCAAACAAAGAATAATGTTGGCACCAATTCCGGCCACCTCCTGGCGTCTGCGCATGTGCGGAGAGTAAATGTATGGAGGACCAGATAGGACTTCTAATTTTCGGTTTTGCATGCAAATTTTGGGATTGGGGAGGCAAAATTTGTGTTTGGCCCTCGATATTTTGGAATTAGCACCAGCTAAGTCTGGGCCATTGGTTGTTGTGTAAAAATATGTTAATTTCTGTTCCCTGTATGCTAAGTTTTCAATAAAAATAATATGAGGTGTAGACTGTACAAAAGAATTGAGGGGTTGGTTAATGTGACCTTCACAGTTAATGTATGTGGCCCTCACAGTTAATGTATGTCAATGAAAGTTACAGTAAAATTATTCCAAAACGAGTCATCCTATGAAGTTACAATGAAATCCCTTCATAAATACAGCCTGTAGACTGTGCTCAAGGTTTTCGTGCTTTGGGCCTGAGTCACGGGGCCATCACGGTTGACCGATTGTAACCAAAAGAGGACCCCTCATCTTGACATTATTCTGAGTTATCCTACCAAGTTACAATGAAATCCATCCATAAATACGACCTGTAGACTGTGCTAAAGGTTTATAGGTTTTGGGCTCGGGCAGTCATCATGTTTGACAGATCGCGACCAAAAGGGGATGTTATCATCCAGACATGACCCCAAACCTGCATATGAAATTTTGTGACGATAGGACAAGAACTACGGGGTGTAGCCTGTGCTAAAGGAAAATGTGAACGGACTAACAGACTTCCATATGCGTGACGGCAATAGCGTATCTTGACTTTGTCAAGTAAAGCTAAAAATGAGGGAACCAGAGCAAAAGCCACCATTTTCTTGACCCACGTTTCATCATCAGCCAAATACAAATAATATTTTGTTTATATAAATTTGTTTTATTACAAATTATTGGAGAGTGCCTGTGGGCACTCTCCAATAATCTGTAATAAAACAAATTTTGAATAACAATTTAAGACCACCAAAAATAATCTAGTTCTCAACCCATTAAGGGCCTAATTCTGACTTTAATCACAATTTTCCACAACAAAACAGGTACCCCAACATGTTCCACAACAAAACAGGTACCCCAACATGTAGTTTGGGGGTAAGCTTGAAAGTTACATTCAAAGTTCCATGGCAGTTGTCTCCAGAAGTCTTGGCTGCCCACATGGGCAGCCAAGACTTACCAAGAAGCAACTGCAAAGTGAGTGGTCAAAGTAAAGCAAAATTGTATAAAAAATCTCCATGCCCATAAAGGTTAAGAAAGGTGTCCATAAAATACTTCATGATTTGGTATAAGGGAGGCAACTTGAAATGCCGCCAATCAAAAAACCATGCTAAGCATCGGACCATCCACTAGTTGTTTTTAAATAACTAAATATACCTACTAGATCATTTGACCAGGCAATAAAATCAGCTTGCCATTTAATATTCCTGATAGGTCCTTCTCCTTGATGTAGGATAATTGTCTTGTGTCGATTGAAAAATCCCTTCTCATTCAGAACCAACTAAAATATAAAAAATATAGTTTCAGAGATGTTAAACTTTAAAGTAGATATATTAAAGCTCACTAAAATTTTAGAAGAATTTCATACCTTTAAATTTTGTTCAAAACATGTGGATTAGCCATAATATGAAATTTATCCAGCAATGTGAACATAGTTTAACCTCAAGAGGGTGTTTACTTTGTGGTGCTCCTACTAGTCTTGAGTGTCTGTCTGAGTTGGACTTCTTGTTGGTAACCCAATACCCTGGAACCCTGTTAATTGAACTGCCACATTGCCAATGAAAACTATTCAATTAACAGGAGTATTCAATGGAGCAGGGGGGAAATTTTATGGAGACTTCTTGTCTCCCTCCAGAAAAAATAGGGAGACTGCAGAGTCAAGTAGGGAGACTTCATAGGCAAGTGGGGAAAATTCAGAATATTTATGCACCACCCCCTGCCGCCCCTTCATATTTTCAGCTTGTGGTCCTCTATTAACGCCTGATTTATCCAGGTCCAGTTGTCTATGGTGCATCTATGCCAGGTTAAAAAATCACAAAGTAACTATTGATTGAAAATTCCCCACTGCTACCCTCTCCTTCATGACCCCTCAAATCTTTTTCCTGCCAATCCCCCCCCAGCACCCTCCTGTGGATGCCTTTCACCAAAGTCTACTAAGCTAACAATTTCCTAGGTCTGAAAGTGTGAACAGGACCAGATGTAAGACAGTTGCTTGGATGGTACTTTTTCAAGATCCTTCATATCCACACTTGTGCCCTGTACAAAGCTTTTCTTGTCATCACTAAAGCTTTTTTTTCACGTGTTTCAATTCCATTCGCATTTTTCTGGGAACAGACGGTCCAACGGTTAACAGTCATCAGCAAAACGAAATAAAAATAGTGTTAGAAAAGACGTTCGTTGTGTATACATTTTCTGCAGAGAATTTTCAACATCCTAAGCCATGTAACCTATTTTCAAACTGGGTTATTATGTTGAGTCGCGTAAGTCACCTATTTTCGTTTCAACACTTGAAGCTCCGACTGAAATGGAACAAAATAGAAATTAAAAATCCGCAAAAAGCGACAATGGACAATTGATTCTTCTGTGATTTCAAATAAATTGTTGCTTATTCGACGAATGAAAGTTAAAAAATTTATAGTAATTTATATATTTTTTATACTTACCAATGACCCAGACTTAGCTGGTGCTAACTCTAACAAAACCAGGGCCAAACACAAATTTTGCCCCCCAATCCCCAAAATTTGCATCCAAAACCAAAAGAAATCATGTCCTATAGGACCTCCATACTACGCCCCCACTGCGCATGCACAGTGTCACGGACGTCCCGAAATTGGCACCAATTATCATTCTTACTGGCAGTGCCTGGTCAGCGCTATGTACTCAGCGGGGAGGCAAGAGTTCCCAACTCCTGGGAGGGCCATCCCCGTCTGGGTCATTGGTAAGTATAAAAAATATATAAATTACTATAAATTTTTTAACATTTTTATACTGTACCAATGACCCAGACTTAGCTGAATAGTGAACAGGCTGGAGGGCCTAGGTCATAGAGGAAAATCCAATAAGCTCAACTATATAATAAAGAGGTAACCCCTTAAGGAGAAAAGGAGTATTAGGCTTTACATGTATCTTTCTTATTTAATATTAAATTAGAAAGATACAATACCCTTAATAATTGAGCACAATAATATTCATGTTCTCTATTAACATCCAGTATAACCCTTATACTAATTATTTTTAAAGTAAGCCAATAAATAAAGTAGTCCAGAGAATTGAGACTCTTTACAGTCCTTTAAAAGTGTCCGAGTATTGTATATTAAAGCCTGTTTGACACTTGACATATACAAATGCTTCACACCGAGCTACACTTTAAAAATAATACATGAATGAATTTTAACATTAATATTACACTTTAAAACCATCCCGGAAGTGACTCAGAAATACTGGCTTGGAGGAGGCATTCCCTTGCTTTTCACTATAAAGCAGGTGACCTAAGGGAACACCCCCCCCCCCCCCCCCCCTTCCCCTTGCCCTGGGTCAAATAGTCCAGAGCGAAGAGGGCAGCCGGACGGAGTCACTGCCGGAACAGAAAGCCTGCATAACTATAATTGCAACTGTTTAGTGGACGACATTCTGAGCAACAGATAACGGACCTAAACAATGCAGGTCTCCAGAAATGGACTCAATATTTCTGAGATAAAAATTCGTGAATGTGGATGGCTGAGACCAATAAGCAGCCTTTATTAAATCTGTAATAGCAACACTATTAGCATAAGCCCAAGAAGTAGCAAGAGCTCTTACTTCATGAGCGGAAATCTTAAGCACAGACTGTTGAGAAGAAGATAAACTCTCATAAGCAGTACGGATAGTTAATTGAATCCATCTAGCAATAGAATGGACCGAAATGTCCCTTCTATTAGGCATCAAAGACAGAAAGAAACGTTTCCGTCCCTTTCTGATAAACTGAGATCTCTGTTTATAGATACGTAACGCTCTAACAGGACAGAGTAAAGGCCTACGCCCATCTGAAGACGGAAGAGCCTTAATAACAATAGGTTCCGGATATTTATTAGGAGCCTGATTCTTAGCTAAAAAACCCACATTAGTAGTGAAGGTGATAGTGTTCCCGACACTACGATAGTGAGGATCATCCACCGACAGTGCATGAAGCTCACTGACTCTTCTAGCAGAAGAGAAAGCTAAGAGAAAAGCTGTCTTATAAGATAAGAATTTGAAATCTACTGTCCCAAGAGGTTCAAATGGCTTTTCCTTCAATTTAAGAAGAACCCAAGCTAAATTCCATTTAGGAATTAATCTAAGAGTTCTGGGTCTATTTATCGAGAAGTTTCTAACCAACTTAGATAAAGAGACATTAGATCCAATTTGTAAACTATCATGATGTGCATAGGTATCAGATAACATAGACCTATAACCCTTAATAGTAACAGGCTGCAGTTTGATTACGTCAAACAAGTATACTAGAAAGTTTGCAATGTCTGGTATAGAGGGATCAAAAATATCTACAGAATGATCCCTACACCAACGACGAAAAACCTTCCACTTAGCCGCATAGTTTAGCGAAGAGGAGGTCCTCCTACAGTTAGAAATCGCGTCCACTGCTCGTCCTGTAAAGTGCTTGCCATGCAAGAAGGACTGCACAATGGAAAAACGTGAAGGTTGAGACCTTGCGGGTTGTGATGGAGTTGACGCAATTTCCCCTGCGAAAGAAGATCCTCCCGTGGAGGAAGCTTTCGCGGTAAGTCCCACAACAGACACCTGAGTAGATTTATCCACGGTCTCTGTGGCGACAGAGATGCTACCAACAGAATCTTGCATTGAGATTGTTTTATCTTTAGCAATACTTGTTGAATTAACGGCGCTGGAGGATACGCATATCCTATCATTCCGTCCCAAGGGATCGACAGAGCGTCTACTGCAAATGCTCTTGGATCCGGACACGGAGACACATACGTCTGCAACTGATTGTTGAGATGTGTCGCAAATAAGTCTATCATTGGCCATTCCCATTGGTAGCAAATCTGATTGAATACTTGTTTGTTGAGAGTCCACTCCGACGGCAACAAGCGACCCTTTCGTGAAAGGGAGTCTGCTAGCACATTCAGACGACCCGGTATGTGACGGACCGAAAGAAGAACCTGATGTTCTAGCGCAAACAGAAGGATTCTTTCCGTTAGATTGAACAATGGAACTGAATGAGTGCCTCCCTGATTCCGTATATACGCCACTACTGTCGTATTGTCGGATAGGATTTGGACATGAGCATTGTGAATAATGTCCATCCAATGACGTAACGCAAGCCAAATTGACATCATTTCTTTGATGTTTATGTGCTTGCACAGGAATTGCGGATCCCAAAGACCCTGGCATCTCGAATCCGTTGGGATCAATGATGCACCCCAACCTGTTTGACTGGCATCCGTCATAATGGTAAAACTTGGATCCGGCAACTGCAGCGGAACTCCCTGAGTTAACCACTGAATGTTTGCCCAAGTCGGAATCTCTTGTTTCACTTGATCTGACAAGAGAACGTCTACGTCGAGCGAATGAATTTTCACACTCCAATTCTGAGTCAAGAAAATTTGGAGAGGACGCGTGCGTAACCGCCCCATCGGAATGAGATCCGCAGCGGCTCCGCACAGACCTATCAGTCTCATAAATTCTCTCACTGTGACTTTGTCTGCGTGCAGACAATAGCGAGCGTAACAACTGACTAATTTCGCTCTGGTTAACGGCAGACGAACGAGATTGTTGCGCGTCTCGAAGCTCATTCCCAGATGAGTGAATGACTTGGACGGCACCAGATCCGACTTCTCCTCGTTTACTATAAAACCGAGACGTCGGAGCAATAGAAGTAGATTCTGAACATCGTTCTGAAGCGTTAACTCGTTGCTGTACCTCTGAAGAATGTCGTCCAGGTAGGCCGACGTTACCGCAGACGAATGAGCTCGGAAATAGATCATTACCGAGTTCATTACCCGAGTGAAAGCCCAGGGTGCTAGATTCAGTCCGAAGCACATCGCCCGGAATTGATACACCACTCCTAGGACTGCGAAGCGTAGATACTTTCTGAATGTCGGATGTACCATGACGTGAAAGTACGCATCTTTGAGATCTATGCTTGTTGCATAATCGTTCACCCGAATACTCGCTCTGACCGACCGAATCGTCTCCATATAAAATTTTGGAGCGACGATCAGCTTGTTTATCCAGCTCAAATCTATGACTGGACGGAACGAGCCGTCTGGTTTCGGAACCAGAAACAGATGGCTGTAGAATCCCGGAGTCTCCTGGTTTTCTACGACCTCTACCGCATTCTTCATTAAAAGAGACTGCACCTCTGATAACAGAGCGTCTCTTTTCTGTGGATTTGACGGAAGTTGAGTCCATTTTGGACTTCGAGTTAATGGAGGCTTTCGTTTGAAGGATATCTTTAGGCCTTCCGAAGTCACTCCTCTCACCCAAGGGTCGTCCGTAATCGACGCCCAATCTTGTGAAAAGCTTGACAACCTTCCGCCAACCGGTACGCGATAGAGGTTTAAGCCATCACCTCCTGGACCCGCGAGGCCTGCGGTAGGAGAAACCACGTTTTCCACGACCCGCACCTCGTCCCGTCAACCTCGGGGCGTCCGACCGGTTGCCCCGGTCCGAAGGACGTCCCGAACGAGAGTCGCTACCCTGACGGTCTCTCGAATAAGACCAAGAGGACGCACCGGAACCTCTATAGGAACCTCTCTTGGGCGCATTAGACCCAGAAGTGCCTGTCTTATTCTTGTCTGCTGTATCCGACTTCTTAGAGGCAGATTTGAACAACAGAGAATCCGAAGCTTTCTTTGTAATTTTATCATAAATAGCAGAAAGATTGCCATCAAAGAGAAGTTCTCCGGAGACCGAAGCGACTCTAAGAGAGTTCTTCACCTTAGTATCCACGAGTGTGGATGTAGCTAGGGCTGCGTCACGTCTAACCAACTCCAGGTTTGCCACAGAAAGGGCGGAGTTACACGTGGAATAAGCTACTGCCCTTGAAAGAAGTCTTAAAGAGGATTGTATATCCTGAAATTCTTTCCCTTGAAGGTGCAGTGATAACGCCTTAGTAAGGTGATCTGCGTAAGATAAGGCATCTAAATTGGCTCTGTTAGACGAAATGGCTGTTTCCAACACCGCGGTTGGAATAGAAGCCGACGACGGTAATGATAGCTCTAAGTCTTCCGCCTCGTTGTCCATACGCAGAGGAACTCTCGGGATACCCTGTCCTGCCGTGTCGAATTTATTCCTTGCATTAATAAAAGGCAGGTTGAGAGTATTGGCGGACAAGAAACCTGCTTTCCCCGTCTTGGAAGCAAGTTTAAATATAGCGTCGTTCAATAATTCAAATGTTCTTGCAACATTATTGGACTGCGACGGAAACTCGGGAGCGATGTCCCTGAACCGCTCAAAAAATTCAGAGTCCAATGACGCTATAATCCTCTTGTCCGGAACCGCAGCAGTCTGGCCCGACGGAACAACTTGAGGGAGAAAGTGCCGGATGAAGTCCACGGCAGCTTTATGTTGTTCCGAAAGGGATAGCTCCAAATCATCCGTATCCCTTTCACCATCCGGTCGGACCTCATGATGCTCCCGGTCGTCCGCCCCCGATGCTTCGGCGGAGCGTACCGACCCAGCGCCGTCGGATAATTCTCGATCCGACACCGTTTCTGTCGGCTGCTGGGATGCTGCGATAAGCTGTGCTATCTGCACAAGAATGTCCGGCGTCGAGACCTGCGGAGGCGCAGTCTTTCGCTGCTTCGCCGAGGGCAGCTCTGCATCGGATGGCTCCCGCATACTTTTTCTATGCGAACGTCCGGAGTCCATCGGCCTCGTGTCCCTGGCTGCCGGATGGTGTGACCTGGTCGCCGAAGTATCCTTAATCGGCGAAGCTGGTAATATATCGGCGGTCACGCAGCCAAGGTGCGGTCGTGTGCGCTGACGAGAAGAAGAAGCCTTAGCAGTCTCCGCGGACTGCCTATACAACGGAGCGTCCCGAGCGACGGACGTATGCTCCGCTTGCGACACATTTTGTACCACATCTGGTCCCAGATGTTGTTGTATGAGAGAGGGGCCTCTCTCGCTCACGGCCCGGCTGGACCTGGACGAGCTAGGAACCGGACTCAAAGGCTTCCTCCGATCTCGCTTACTATCCGCCGTCACTGGGTGTGCACATTGAATGTTTATAGTGCTCGCATCACCCAACATTTCCTCCTGGACCGCATCGGACGAACCCGGCTGCCGAACCATTCGGTGAATGGACGCTACACCGGGCGAGCTAGCGGACGACATTTGTCTAATCTCCATGAGCACTTTTGCCGCTAGCTCTGAATTCATTTGTGACGACGGAAGTGCACTTGCAGAAGATAACATGGAAACATCACCCTGTTCTTGTTCCTCTGCAATAGAAACTGAGATAGTAGAGTGACCTTGCGGAGAAAGAGCCGGCATAGCCCTTTCTCCAGTAACATACCGTGACACACGTTTCCAATGTTTGTCATCCCAAAATTGACATACAGGACAGGGATTAGTGCGAGAACACTGACTACAATTAATACAATGATCATGAAAGTCAGAGGAAGATTTCTTCCCATTACAATTTGAACAATAACCTTTCATTGTGAAAAGTCAACAACAAGTCCTAGTTACTCGCACAAACCCCTGACACAAAGATACATAATAACATGATCCATTAATAAATGAAAAAACAATTGCAAATCAAAATAATTTTGAAAAAATATTTTTTCAGCGAAGCCCAAGTTGCTGAAAAGTAACGTTGAGCCCCGATGGATCCGATGGCAAAGTGTGGTCAAAAATTTTAAATTTATATTAAATAATTAATGAGACACTTACGGATAATATAAATGTATCTTATAGTGAGATAAACTACACCAAAGGCAAACAGCCCCCCTCAAAAAAAGGCTGTTGCCAATGTAAACAAACAGTGTAAAACACCAGAAAACATGACTCCAGGCACTGAAAAAAACTGGCCCGAAATCAGTCATCAAAATTACACTCTATCTGATGCAAGACAGAGACTCCCAGGGGAGAATCTGCAGAACATCAGATGGAAGATGCAGAACACAACGTTTATACACCCATGGGTGAAAACATAACTATGGGGAAAATAACAGAAAACATTCTGTATCCAAGCAACTCTCCCAGGAGAATTTTAGAAATGAACTTTCTCAAAAATATGCCAAAAGCATGGGAGAATTGCAAGGGGGGACTTTAGAAGGCTAGGGGAGAGGAAACACTGAATAAGCAGTGCAACATTTAGCAAGAATGACAACAAGAGGCCCATGCCTCGAAAATAGGCAACTTAACATAATTTCATCAAAAAATTTTAAGTACAACCCTGATTATTTTTTGTCACTCCTTTTTCCTCTCCTCCTTCTATATCCTCCTTAGAATCACCATTTCTCCAAAAATTACGTATCTGGCATCCTTTAAACTGAGATTTACAAGCACAAAGATCAGTGAGATGTTGACTGATGAAGGGCCAAACAGAGAATGATAATTGGCGCCAATTTCGGGACGTCCGTGACACTGCGTATGCGCAGTGGGGGCATAGTATGGAGGTCCTATCGGACATGATTTCTTTTGGTTTTGGATGCAAATTTTGGGGATTGGGGGGCAAAATTTGTGTTTGGCCCTGGTTTTGTTAGAGTTAGCACCAGCTAAGTCTGGGTCATTGGTACAGTATAAAAATATGATAAATTTTAAGTAATTTGTATATTTTTTATACTTACCAATGGCCCAGACGAGCTGGTGCTAACTCAAATTAATCCAGGGCCAAACACAAATTTTGTCCCCAATCCTCAAAATTTGCATGCAAAACCGAAAAAATCAAGTCCTAGATGGTCCTCCATACTTTTCAGATCTGCCCACGAAATTGGCGCCAACCATCATTCTTTCTACAGATTGCAAGTTAAATGTTATAAACAGCAGGGAGGTATGAGTTCTCACTCATGGGAGGGACATACCCATCTGGGCCATTGGTAAGTATAAAAAATAAATTACTTAAAATTTATCATATTTTTATACGACAACCAATGGTCCAGACTAGCTGAATGGTAAAAAAGGCTTGAGGGCCTTGGACTTAAAGGAAAATCCAAACTCTCAATTACTTTAGTAAAGAATAGCTCCCACGGGAGAATAGGAGAAGATAGGAATTATATATGAGTTTCTCTTTTACGAGAAAAGAGAAAGACATAACACCAACAATGTAATTGAGTATTACATAATATATAATTCTCTATTTAATGCCAGCAAAACCTGTTATGCTAATTCAGTGAAGGAAAACCAATATATAAGGGTAGTCCAGAGAATGAAACTCTTTATACTCATTTAAAAGTGTCCGAGGATTGTATAATAATGCCCATTTGACACGTGACATATACAAATGCTTCACAGTGAGCTACACTTTAAAAACCGTACATAGATGAGACATAGTTATTGCTTCACACCGAGCTACACATTAAAACCATCCCAGCACCGACTCAGGACTACTGACACCAGAGGAGGTCTTCCCTTGCTTTTCACTATAAAGCCAGATGATCATAAGGTTAACCCCCCCCCCCCCCCCCCCCACTTCCCCTTGTTCTGAGGTAAATTTCCTCAGAATGAAGAGGGCAGCGGAACAGCATCAGTGCTAGAACGAACAGCCTAAAGACGTATAGATGTAACCATTAATGGACAACATTTTGAGCAACAGAAAGAGGACCCAAAGATCTAAGGTCACCGGAGATGGACTCTACATTTCTCAGGTAAAACTAGGTAAATGAAGTGGGCTGTGTCTAGTATGCAGCCTTCATGAGATCAGTAATGGCTATACTGTTGGAATAAGCTCAAGAAGTGGACAGTGCTCTAACCTCATGCGCTGATATTTTATTAAGAAAAAGTTGATCCGAAGATAGATTTTCATAGGTAATGCGTACTGCCAACTGAATCCATCTAGTGCCAACATGAATAGAAATATCCTTTCTGTTTGGAATCAATGAAAGAAAGAAATGTTTTCTTCCCTTTCTAACAAAATCTGATCGACATTTTTAAATGCGTATATCCCTGACTGGACACAGCAAAGGTCTACAGTTATCGTAGGACAGTAAAGCTTTAATGACAATAGGCTCCGGCAACTTGTCTGGAATCTGATTCTTAGCCCAAAACTCCACTTCCGTAGTGAGGGTAATGGTATTACTCACACTACAGTAGTGAGATTCATTAACAGATAAAGCATGAAGTTCATTGATTCTTCTAGCAGATGCAAAGGCTAAGAGAAATGCCCTTTTATAGGTCAAGAATTTGAACTCTACTACGTCCAACAGCTCAAAAGGAGCTTCTTTGAGCTTCAACAGAACCCAAGCCAAATTCCACTTAGGAATTAATCTGAGGGTTCTAGGTCTATTGATAGAGAAAATTCTAACTAGCTTGGATAATAAAGTATTTGATCCAATTGCCAAGTTATCATGATGAGCGTAAGTATCTGATAACATAGACCAAAAGCCCTTAATAGTGATGGGCTGCAGTTTGAGATAGTCAAACAAGAAGACCAGGAAATCGGAAATATTTGGTATGGATGGATCGTATATGTCTATCGACTGATCCTTACACCAACAGAAGCAAACCCTCCACTTCGCTGCGTAGTTCAGCGAAGAGGAGGACCTCCTGCAGTTAGAAATTGCGACCACTGCACGTCCTGTAAACTGTTTTCCGTGCAGGAAGGACCACTCAATGGAAATACGTGAAGGTTGAGACCTTCCGGGTTGTGATGCAGTGCGTGTGACTTCCCCTGATAAAGAAGATCCCCTTGTGGAACAAGCTTCCAGGGAACGTCCAATAACAGACACCTGAGAAGATTGATCCAAGGTTTCTGTGACGACAGAGGTGCTACTAGCAGGATTTTGCAAAGAGACTGTTTGATCTTTAACGGAATCTGCGGAATCAATGGAGTTGAAGGATATGTGTATCCTATCACCCCTTCCCATGAAATTGACCGAGCGTCCACTGCATACGCTCGATGATCTGGGCATGACGACACGAATGCCGGTAACTGATTGTTCAGGTGTGTCGCAAAAAGATCTATCATGGGACGATTCCACTGGTAGCAAATCTGTCTGAATATTCGCTTGTTGAGAGTCCACTCCGATGGCAACAGGTGACCTTTCCGAGAGAGCAAGTCTAATACGTTCAAAAGACCCGGTATATGATGGACAGAGAGATGAATGCCATGATTCATGACATATAGGGGAATCCTCTCCGTTAATTCGCATAATGGAATCGAGTGGGGGCCGACCTGGTTCCTGAGGTAAGCAACTACTGTCGAATTGTCTGACAGAATTTGAACGTTGGCTATTAGCTGAATCCAATGTTGTAGTGCTAGCCTTATTGACCTCATCTCTTTGATGTTTATGTGATTCTCTAGGAACCGAGAGTACCAAAGACCCTGACACTTCAAGTCTGCAGGACTTAGGGTCGCACCTAAGCCCGTCTGACTCGTGTCCGTCATAATCGTGAAAGCCAGATCCAGCAGCTGCAAAGGAACTCCCTGAGTTAACCACTGAAGATCTGCCCAAATCTGAACTTTTTGTTTTACTAGGTCCATTGTAACAATACTGGTTTCGAGCAAATGTGTCTTCATACTCCAGTTCTGAGTAAAGAATATCTGGAGGGGACGCGTGCACTGCAGCCGCTCCACAAAGCCCCATGAATTCCCTCGCTGTTAATGCATCTGAGTGTATACAAAAGCGAGCATAACAACTGACCAATTTCGCTCTGGGTAACGGCAGACGAACCAGCTTGCTGTGAGTCTCGAAGCTCATTCCCAAGTGAGTGAACAACTTGGACAGAGCTAGATCCAACTTTTGCTCATTTACGATGAAACCGAGATGTCGGGGTAATAGAAGCAGACTCTGAACATCGTTTTGAAGTATAATTCTGTCACTGTATCTCTGCGAATGTCGATCAAGTAAGCGGACGTTACCGCAGACGAATGAGCTCAGAAGTATGACATTACCGAGTAAGCATGCTTTAGATCTATGCTTGCCGCAGAGCCGTTCACTCGAATGCTCGCTCTTATCGACCGAATTGTTTCCATATAGAACTTTGGAGCCACGATAAGCTTGTTTATCCAGCTCAAGTCTATTACCAATCGGAATGAGCTGTCTGGCTTCGGTACGAGGAACAGGTGGCTGTAAAAACCCTAAGAATTTTGATTCTTGATGACCTTTCCGATTTTGACTGGTACAGTGGAGCCCAGTTAATTGTTAATTGGATATCTATTAACTGAATAACCCTGTTAATTGAATATAATTTCCCAACACAAAAACATTTACCATACCCCCAGTACAAATTTGACCTGTTAACAGTTCTGCTGTTAATAGAATATAGGTTATAGAGTAAACTCCTGTTAATTGAATAAAAAATCTTGTAACCTGTCAAGAAATTACCCTGATTCTCCCCAGATTTCCTTTGTGTACATACCTATTTGATCCCAGGACACCCAATACAGCTTTTACTCTATAATATCTTGTTTGACAGAGCTCATGGAGCTCTGTCAAACAAGATATAGTAGAATTAATGCTAAGTTTATCTCTAGAATACAGGAAAGTGGCACAATCCCTGTTAATTGAATACTCCTGTTAAATGAATAATTTTCACTGGTAAAGTGGATATTCACTCAACAGGATTCCACTCTATCTTCAGAGCTTTGGTCTGTTCATGATACAGCAAAAACTGATCAGAATTTTGGGCTGATGCCAAAAAAATGTTTCTCACCTTGTCATCCCCTGTAACATAGTGCTTTCCACTACCAGGCTTATAGAAGTTGGGATCCACAGAGACAGCTTTGACAGGTCTGTCAAAATTAACCACTTGATTGTTCTCTGTTGCATACAGTCCAGTGATTACAACCTGCAAAATCATAGATAATACAATATTTATCTTCCATAAAAAGAGATCAGTTGAAAAGTAAATGAGAAAATTCCATCATTCTCATTGGAAAACAATTGCCTGTTGTAGTTGAGGGTTTAATAAGAACTTCAGAGGTCACTCAATGCATTCAGTGTACCTATAATTAACCCTTTACCCAATGCATATATCAAAACTTATTTAAATGTTATTTTTTCAAAAAAAATCAACGCAACCATATCATGTGAATATGTCACTGGAACGAGCTCGATAAGCTTGTTCCAATGAGAGTTCACATATTATTGTGTTGAAATTTTTTTTAAACAACTTTCTTTTCTCAACTGCTCAATTTGTATATTAACCCTTTACCTAACGAATCGCCCGCATCCACCCACGTAATTTTTAAACTGAGCAGTTGAAAAGAAAGTGTCAATGACACTGTAGCTCAACTTGTCAAGACAAAGACATGCACATGTATAGTATGTGACACAGCAATGACAAACATCTAGGTAATGACCTGATAACAAAGGTACATATAAAGTATTGTAATGGTCTGTACATAAATACTGACCGTTGCCTGTAACAAATGTATAGGTAAAGTATTGTAAAGGTGGGTGACAGTCAGATGCTAAACTAGAAAAGAAAACTTTGAGTCCCAGAGTGGGTCTGACTGAACTCCAAAATATTTGTTCTCATAGCACAGTGATAAAAAAGGCACCCCAAAACACACTCGTTCCTGTCCCAAGGTGAAAACAAAGGTACCCAAGAAGTTTTGTGAAGATCAATTCATAAATACGAGCTGTATAGAACTTGTGACAAAAAACTGATTGGACCTAATTTTGGGACAAAATGGCCACTGGCAGCCATCTTGAATTTTGGACCATACCCAGAAACACTTATTCTCATCCCAAGGTGATAACAAAGGTACCCAAGAAGTTTTGTGAAGATCGGTTCATAAATACAGCCTCTACCCTGAGCCGTATTGACATGTCTGCTCACATTGTGCAAGTAGCACTGAATAAGTCAAAGTTCATCTAATTTGCATAATTTCTGCACGAAAAAAAACCCCTTAGAATATGTGATGTATTCCATGTTACTAAACATTCATACAAAAATTTATTCAAATCAGAACTTTCATACAGAAGTTCTGTACAAAAGACTGATTGCTCTAATTTTGGTACAAAATGGCTGCTGGTGGCCATCTTGAATTTCGGACCACACCCCAAAACACTCGCTCGCATCCCACGGTGATAACAAAGGTACCCAACAAGGTTCGTAAAGATTGGTTCATAAATATGGCCTCTAGTCTGAGCTGTATAGAAGTTGTGTACAAAAAACTGATTAGACCTAATTTCGGTACAAAATGGCCACTGGCAGCCATCTTGAATTTTAGACCGCACCCAGAAACACTCGTTCTCGTCCCAAGGTGATAACAAAGGTACCCAAGACATTTCGTGAAGATCAGTTCATAAATACAGACTCAAGTCTGAGCTGTATTGACATGTGTACTTGATGTGTGTAAGTCGCACTGAAATATCAAAGTTCATCTAATTTGCATAATTTCTGCACGAGAAAAAAACCTGTATTATATGTGATGTATCCCATGGTACTAAACATTCACACAAAAAATTATTCAAATCAGCGCTTTCATATGGAAGTTCTGTGCAAAAATCTGATTGCACCTAATTTTGTACAAAATGGCTGCCATCGGCCATCTTGAATTTCGGACCGGACCCAAAAACACTCGTTCTCGTCCCACGGTGATACCAAAGGTACCCAAGAAGTTTCGTAAAGATCGGTTCATAAATACGGCCTCTAGCCCGAGCCATATTGGCATTTGCACTTACAGTGCTGAAATTAACACCAAAAAACATCAAAATTAGTCTAATTTGCACAATTTATGCACGAGAAAAAAACCAGTATTATATGTGATGTACCCCATGGTACTAAACACTTATACAAAAAATTATTCAAATCAGAGCTTTCATATGGAAGTTCTGTACAAAAAACAGATTTCTGCATCATCGGTACAAAATGGCGGCTGGCAGCCATCTTGAATTTCGGACCGCACCCAAAAACACTCGTTCTCGTCCCACGGTCATAACAAAGGTACCCAAGAAGTTTCGTAAAGATCGGTTCATAAATACGACCTCTAGCCCGAGCCATAGCCAATTGTTGACGTACGGACAGACGGACAGACGTACGGATGGACAGACAGACAGACGGACAGACGGACGACGGGCCATTACAATAGCTCAAATCTGACTTCGTCAAAGTTGAGCTAAAAAATAAATTTTTAAAAATATTTCAACGAAACCATATCATGTGACTCCCTTATTGGACGAGCTTGATGACCTTATTCCAATGAGGGGTCACATATGGTTTTGTTAGAAAAAAATTTTAAATTTTAAAAAATAGTAATTAAAATAATAAATTTTGATATTCTCTGAATTGGGTAAAGGATTAACCCTTTACCTAACGAATCGCCCGCATCCGCCCACGTAATATGCAAATTCAGCAGTTGAAAAAATATTATATTTCAAACAATTTCAACAAAACCGTATCATGTGACCCCTCGTTGGAACGAGCTCATAGAGCTCGTTCCAACGAGGGGTCACATGATATGATTCTGTTGAAATTTTTTGAAAAATATAAAAAAAAGAGATTTAAAATAATAAATTTTGATATCGTCTGCGTTGGGTAAAGGATTAAGTGGGATCCAGACATTTCTCAAAGGTAATTTGCTTCACAATACTTCCACCTTGAACATCCCACCATGGACATTTATTTCTCTCCGATCACTGAACAACAATTTAAAAATTATCACTTCATTTTCATACAAAAAAAATAAATAGAAAATGAAGTAGATTTATATTAAATATTCATAAATTTTTATTTTATCTCACTTTGGGTGAAATTTGATAATGGGCTTATTAAGTTATTAACAGTGACACCACAATACTCAGGGTACTCTATCAGATTAACAAATAAAAATTTGAAAAAACTTGTGTAATTCTGACTGACATAAATGGAAATGGACTAAAAAGCTTTCCACTAAGGCCCCACAAAGTTGATCTTCTGTTTCTCAGACTATTTTTTGTAAAATTGCATGTGGGCGGGCAGGTTTGTTTTTTTTTAATAATTATTTCTTTGCCTTCAAAAGTTCATGTTCTTGGTTTGTTTTATGTTTTAGGCCTCATAATCTGCAGAATAGCATGGTGTATTTCGTACCTTGAGTGCAAGAAGGCTTTGCAATGCTAAATCGCAGCAAAGCCTTGTTGAACTGAAGAGACAAATTTATCAATTTTATTAACTTGGGTAAAATATCAGACATAAACTATTTAATTATTATTTTTTTAAGTTTGCATTGGTTATAAAAAGAGAGCAGCTAAAAGGACCATGCAGGAGGGCCTGAGAAATGAACTTTTAACTTTTTAGGCCTATTTATTTATTTTTTTATTTAGAGTTTAACGACACTTTCAATGGCAAGGAATTTTAGGCCTAAGCTGAATTATAAAATTTAATGAGTACAGTACAGTAGTGAGTACAGTAGTACAGTGGAACTCTGTTGATTGAATTCCCACTTTGCCAATTAAAACTATTCAATTAACAGGGATTGTGTCACTTTTCTGTATTCTAGAGATAAACCTAGCATTTATTCTATTATATCTTGTTTGACAGAGCTCCATGAGCTCTGTCTAACAAGATATAATACATTAAATGCTTGTATTGGACATACTGAGGCCAAATAGGTCTATTAACAAAGAAAAACTGGGAAGAGTCAGGGTAATTTCTTGACAGGTTACAAGATTTTTTATTCAATTAACAGGAGTTTACTCTATAACCTATATTCAATTAGCAGGTCAAATTTGTACTGGAGGTATGGTAAATAGTTTTGTGTTGAGAAAATATTTTCAGTTAACAGGGTTATTCAGTTAAGAGATATCTAATTAAGTGGGCTCCACTGTATAGTAAGCCATTCAATATTTTCGCAATAATGCTACTGTGCTTCATTTTTGAGGTACACTATCATGTTCACTTGTTTGATAGACATTATATTAATCTAAGGTACACTAGAATATATTTACTAATTTCGTTACACTCCTCCGGCATACCTGAGCTCAAAGCCCAGGTTGACTTGAGGTGTGAAGTAGAAATTATTAGATACAGCACATTGTTAATATATATTAGGGGCTCAGACAAAACCAAAGATTTGGACAGGCAGATGTAGACCTAAGAAGAGTTTTAAATAAATTTTCTCATATATATGTACATTAAAATTTGGGTTCGGGATCCCAAATATGAACCCAGGGACTTGTTTCGCACAAAACTGAATCTGCCACCTCTAAGGATTTTGTATAAAGCATTGCAGATGGCACCTTGTTCCACTCAAGGGATGATAAATCATTCATTTAATGCTCAAATAAACACCAAGGAGAAGTTTGAGGAATTTTGGGTCTCTCAGCTTGGCCTACATTTTAAAACAAGAAGCCTCATAGGGCCTGAAGCGCTCATCTTGAAAAGAACACAATATAAACAGAGTCCAAGAATGAGTCCACATCCATATCCATAGGCTACACTCTAAATCCTTGAGTCCCTCAGGAATGAGAAAAATAATCTGGGCATCATGTCTTTTCTTCAGTTGATTATAATGTAAAATGTAGAGCTCCCCTATGAAGCCCCTTGATACAACCTATGTGGATTAATCTTAGTTACACACTTCTAGAGGGTACTGAATACAAAATTTTTAATTCTTCAGCAAAACGGCCAATTCTGGCTCCCATAGGGAACTCAAATATTAACCTAGGCTCTCGATTTGAACACAGTTGAATCTGACTTCCCTAGAGATGTTGTGTACCAAATATGAATGCATTCTGACTGTTGGATCTGAAGAAGAGAAATTTTAAAGAAATTTCTTCATATTGCACTAAGTTAAAATTTGGGCTACCATAGCGAGCCCAAATATATTAACCTATGGATCCGATTTGAACAAACTTGAATCTGACGCCCCTAGAGATGTTGTACACCAAACATGAAAGCATTTTGACTAGTGGATCAGAAGAAGAAGATTTTTGAAGAAATTCTCTCATATTGTACCAAGTTAAATTTCAGGTTCTCATATGGAGCCCAAATATTAACCCAGGCACTCGAATTGAACAAACTGGAATCTGACCCCCCTAGAAATGTTGTATACCAAATACGAATGCCTTCTGACTGGTGGATCTGAAGAAGAAGATTTTTAAAGAAGTTTCCTCATATCACACCAAGTAAAAATTTGGGCTACCATAGCGAGCCCAAATATAAACCTAGGGATCTGATTTGAACAAACTTGAATCTGCCCCTCCCCCCCCCCCCCACCCCCTAGAGATGTTGTATACCAAATATGGAAGCATTCTGACTGGTGGAACTGAACAAGAAGATTTTTTAAAATTATCTCCCATATTGAACAAAGTTAAAATTTGGGCTTTTAACCTAGGAACTTGGTTTGAACAATCTTGAATCTGACCCTCATAACAATGATGTATATCAAACATAAAAAGATTCTGACTGGTGGTTCTGAAGAAGAAGATTTTTAAAGAATATTCCCCTATGTAAAAAATTTGGGCTCCTGTATTGAGCCCAAATATGAACGAATGGGCTTTATTTTAACAAGCTTGTATCTTACCCCCCTAGGAATGCTGTATACCAAATATCAAAAGATGTTGATGATTGGTTCTGGAGAAAAGATTTTTAAAAAATTTTTGCAAATATGCTGACTCAGCATTTTTTCGATGCCCATTTACAGAACACCCTAACATAACCAATGGCAATTTTTTTTTACCATTCAATTCTACTGGTCCGAAAGATACTTCATACCATATAACAGCTTTCTGTTCCATGTGGTTTGGGAAATATGGGCGTTTGAAAATATTTCTATTTTTAGCTCCCAGGGTTCGCATGGGGATGCAGGAATTTTTTTTTTTGCATGGGTCAAGTACTTATGACCCAATAATACCACATACCAAATTTGGTTTAAACCGGACCATCGGTTCAGAAAATAGAAATTTTGGGAGGAGCCAAAAATCTTACCCCTCCCATTACAAAGCCAAATAATGCTTCATGAACTTCGTTTGAACAAAGTTGATTCTACACCTCAAAAGGAAGCTCCATAGCAAATATCAAGTCATTGTACACACTGGTTCATGAGAAGATTTTAAAAATATTTTGGAGCTTTTTCCCCCACTCCCTCCCTATGGGCTGGGCATGTTGAGTTGAACAAAAATGCAATGCCCCTTTTGGACCATCACTCACACAAACTTTCACTTGAATTGGCCCAGTGGCTTTGGAGGAGAAGATCAAAACATGGTGTTGACGGATGACGGACGCCAGATGGATGACGGACGGAGAGCGATGAGATTAGCTCAGCTTGACTTTGTCATGATGAGCTAACAAAAGAAGGAGCCTTGCTTACCTTTCCATCATCTGAACAGCTTGCCATATAATCACCATTTTCATCAATGCTAATCTGGTTCACTGTTGTTGAATGCTAAAAAATTAAACAAAAGTTACCCCAAAACAATATGTATCTCCTTAAAGTTATGTAAAGTCTACTTATACATTATGTTTTATTGATAACACGAAGTGTTTTATACAAACAAATTTTTCATTTTGAAAGTGATGGTAAATTTTGGGGTGTTATCTAATAAACTAAAAACTGTGAATCATGCAGAGCTTCCATGAAAAAGATGAAACAACAGGAAGGAGTAAGCACACTGATCTCAGTACATCAGGACTGCTGCTGGAACGTCAGCAAAAAATGTTCCAATTCAATATGTCTACCTTTGATTCCCACTAAGATAGTATCAATTTAATTAATGCAGTAAATACTTCCTTCGATGATGTTTAAGGATGTGAAAGCTGTTACAGTACAGTTGCCATGGAGTGGTCATTTCCATGTGTGGGCAATGATGTTCACATAAGCGTTTACCAGGTAATAAATATTATCATCAGAAAAATTTTAATTAATGAAGCACCGGGTAGTACCCGGTGCTTCATCAATTAATTTTTTGATGATTATTCCTATAATTAGTGTTTGGAATCTAATATTATTGTGTCTGCAGAAATATTGCTGACTTGTGGAAAGTGACCAGTCCATGCCAGCTGTACTGTACTAAAGTCACAGCGCAACAACTTTCACTTCAAACTAGCATGAAAAATAGTTACATGGTATTAACTCTCCAATCTCGGCACTTTTTTTTGTCAGTAAGATCTAAAATATGTTGCCAATATTCAATTTGCATTATCGCAAAAAAATGTGCACATCATCAACAATTTGGTATTTATTAAAAATTTATCTCTGAATTCAAAGACAAATATAGTGGAAACCTGTTAACCCTTTACCTAACAAATCGCCCGCATCTGCCCGCGTAATATGCAAATTTAGCAGTTGAAAAAGTTGAATATTTCAAAATATTTCAACAAAATCATATCATGTGACCCCTCATTGGAACGAGCTCATTGAGCTCGTTCCAATGAGGGGTCACATGATATGGTTTTGTTGAAATTTTTTGTAAAATTTTAAAAAATTATATTTAAAATAATAAATTTTGATATCGTCTGCATTGGGTAAAGGGTTAATTGAATAGCCACTTTGACAGTGAGAATTATTCAATTAACAGGAGTATTCAATTAACAGGGATGGGATCACTTTCCTGTATTTTAGAGATAAATTGAGCATTTATTTTATTATATCTTGTTTGACAGAGCTCATGGAGCTCTGTCACCAAGATATAATAGAATAAATGCCTATATTAGATGCACTTATGGGTATTTGGTGACTGTCAGGATAATTTCACACATTACCAGATTTTTTTATTCAATTAACAGGAGTTTGCTCTACAACCCATATTCAATTAAGAGGTCAAATTTGTACTGAAAGTATGATAAATGGTTTGGTGTTTAGAAATTATATTCAATTCACAGGTTATTCAATTAAAAGATATACAATTAAGTGTGCTCAACTGCACCATGAGAAAATCACACACACAAGCATTGGAATAGGGGAGGGGAATATTTTTTTTCAAAATCTAAGTTCACAAAGAGATACCCGTGCTATAAGGTCATCAGGCCAAACAAAGTTGAGATCTGTTTCTTGGGTCCTGCCTCATTTTGGCTGCTGCATGTTCTCTTTTTATTAACAATGCAAACTTAAAAAAAATAACAATTGAATTGCTTTATCTCAGATAAATTACCCAAGTTAATATTAAAGTATCAATGACACTGCAGCTCAACTTGTCCAAGAAGGGACTGAACTAAATAGAAAGATTCAGCAATGCCAAGTCATTCACTCAAGTTTCTACAGAAAAGACATCACACCAAAAAAATTGGGTGAGGGATGGGGTCTGTTGGGTGTACTAATGGAATTGTTGACAATATATATGTCAAATCCAAGATGGCCAGTGGCGGCCATCTTTTTCAACGGAATGCATAAAAATTTTATAACGCCCACCTAGACATCATACAAACTCCCATCTAGACACCATACAAAAGTTAGACTTGACTTGAAACACAACTGCAAAGCCACTGGAAGTAGACTTTAACCCCTAGAACACTGGTAGTGTAACAGAATTTTCTCCAATCACTCTGTTTTTCTCTTGTTTAGCGAGGAATTTAAACAATTATATCTTGTTTGACAGAGCTCAATGAGCTCTGTCAAACAAGGTATATTTGGTCAAATATCAGACTGCTTTATGGGAAATATTTGCTACTTAAAACTTTGCTATTTTGACATCAGAGTGAAGAGGGTTAAAACTATAGCCAAAATGTATAAAAATCTCCAGGCCCCCAAGGGTTAACTCTCTTTATTTTTACCGAAATGAAGTAATGGGTCATATATGGAAGGTTTTTACAAATTCAACAATTCTGTTTTGATACACTAAGTTCATATTGAAATCATACCCCTGGTGTGAATTTTTCAAAAAGAGCAACAAACCAGTCAAGTAATCACAAACACAAGTGGTACTGGTCTTAAGATGAGAATACATCATGAGGAAATATACTCACTGCATTTATCTCTTTGCTCCTGATATTATTTCCTGCATGGTCTAAGATGTGGATCATACCCCAATGTGTTCCAAGTGCAAGAAACTGGAAAAATAATAAGAAATAAGGTCAGTTATAAAAGCACAACCAGTCAGTTGTACTTCCAAACGTTTTAGTGACCAATAGCATTGTGGGACATAAATTACAAAATTGCTGAAAAGAGATGAATGCTTTGTGTGACTTGTGGCAGATTGGTAGGCTAGAAGATCCAGAAGTTTCAAGAATGGTTGGCAGGTTTGTGTTAGGTCAATGAGCCATCAATGCACGGTACATACAGTATGTAAAGAATGGATTACCCCTAAAACACTTGTGGAGTGGAGTTTCCCCTGAGGAAAATCTTGTCTGTGAAAACGAATAAGAATGGCATGAGCACATTGTCAACCAGGGAATCAGTAGGTGGAACCTACAGCTGAAACGGTTAAGGGGTTTTCTTGATCGATTAATCATGTGGATTAACCTTGGTTAACCAATTAATCATTTGTCCAAATAGATATCTGAATAATTGCCATACCGTTGATGATTTACATCATGAACCCTTTACCCAACTTAACAAACAAAACTGACTAGGCCTATATACAAAAATCTCCATTCAAATTTATTATGTTTTCAATTTTTGTCTCAAAAACATAGCTTATGACCCATCATTGGGACAAGCCCATTGAGCTTGTTCCAATGAGGGGTCATAAGCTATGTTTTTGAGACAAAAATTGACAATTTTTAGTAGTAATTCATGAATTTATTTTGCAAGTATCGTCTGTTACACTCTGGGTAAAGGATTAAGAACGACCATTTAAAGTCACTGATACAGTATGATGATCATGCAAGTAAACAAGTATGTCAGCATGTAACTTGCATGCTTTACTCTGTCTGATATAATTGATGTGAGTCATGTGACAATGTTTGCCTGTTTTAGGAGCAAGTTTGTTCCTTTGTTAACCCATATAATACAGTAGTTCAAAAGTAATGTTTAATCGATCAATTACTTTTAGGATTGATCAAGATGTTGATCATTGATTAATCAATTAATCGGTTGACCATTTCAGCTCTAGTGGAACCTGGAGGTCCATTGGCTAGACATCAATAAGATATACTTGCACACCAAAAATGATGGCATTCCACCTAAAATTTTGAGTTTGATGGTAAAAATTAAACAAATTCCAAGTCCATTGAAGGCAATAAGCCAACAAAAATACTCTGAAAAACACCTGAAATGAACAAGGGCTAGACATCAATAAGATATAGATACACTTATAGAACAAAAATGATATCATTCCACTGAGTAAGTTAAAGGCTATTGAGTTTAATAAAAAAATGAATATTGCTCTCCCAGGAAGAAACAAATCTACTAAATCTATTAAACTAGAGGAGTCACTTTTCAAATAAGCTTAATACTAGATAAATACAGAATAAAGAGGTACAAGGGCTAGTAATCAGAATTAAACCACGAGTGGGATAAGGGTTTTAACCACAAGGCGCTGCCAAGTGGTTAAAACCCTTATTCAACGAGTGGTTTAAATCTGATTACTGGCTCTAGTACCCATTTGTTTTAATTATAGCATGCCTTTAATAAATAATCAACTTTGTCACTTAAATGGAGAAAAAACGATATTTCTATCGCAAACACATGGGTTTGTTTTGTTTACATCTATATGCCGGTGGGCAGTACTTCTGGCTGCATGTGAATGCTTGATTGAGAGCTAGAAACATCATCAAAGTTGATTGGATTTACCTTGCTTGTTTTTTTTATCATAGTGGGATTAAAAGCTAAAATCTAACAGGCTTTTTACAGGTATTAACATACATGAGCATGGTATAAAATATCATTATCACTACTTGTCTGTGAGAAAACTAATTTTTAACCCTTTACCTAACCTGAAAAGCAGGCGACACTTGCAAAAATAATTCTTGAAAAACTAATTTTTTTCAATTTTTTGTCTCAAAAACATAGGTTATGACCCCTCGTTGGAACGAGCTCGATCCAATGAGGGGTCATAACCTATGTTTTTGAGACAAAAAAATAATGAAAATTAATTGGCGATTTTTGAGAATAGCGCTGGCTGTTTTTGGCCGTTACGTTAGGTAAAGGGTTAAAGAATTTTTGTCCATTTTGGTTCAAAACCAAGGCATCAATATTCAAACAAATTTTAATACTAGGCCCTCAAGGATGCTTTGTGTCATGTATTTTTGACTTACTACTAGAGGAGATGAAAGTGTACAAGCAAGAGATGCTAGATACCAAGTGATTGCATCAGTTCACACTGACTTACACTCTGCCGAGTTGAAACCTATATTTGTTGAACAGTTAACTTCAGAAATGTTAATACAAGACACCTTTATTCAAACATGAAAGATGGTTATGGAGAGAACAGTGAAGCAAGAACATTAAAATAACAAAGAAAACTAATTAGCGTACCTTTGGATGGACTGCCATACAACTGGCGGCATCCTTGCTAAGAATTGCATTCAAGTCACTACCAAGTCTGTCATATTTCAGCTTTGGTTCAATTTCCTACAGAAAAACAAGAATGATAATCATTTTACGAAATTTAAAAATATTGAGTTGCTTCAAATTATACAAAGCCCAAAACAAAAGAACTGCTACTCAATGCTTCATATCTGAGGTGTGCAATCATGACCAATGCCACATCTTATTTGTAACTGAGAGAAAGTATAGATGGGAAAATGCAATCGACTATACCCCACATTTTTAAAACAGAACTGGAGATATAAATGTATTGGTGTGAAGAAAATAACATGTACTTTTCAAAAGTGGCGTAGCCATGGGGATGGGGGCAGGGGTTGTCTTTGGGGCACATGACACCCCCAAATTTCAGTCATCACCCCCCCCAATTTAACCTATATAGGGAACATCAGACAAGCAATTTTAATATCTAACAATTTACTTGATTCTGAGCCTGTTTGTGTCCGTAATTTCTAAGTTGTGAAAGGCAACAATAATTAGGCACTCCAACAAGAGGGCGCACCCTCTCTTGTGCTTGCCCCCATATTGCCACTGCAGGGCTCGGATGATACAGCGAATCATATTCTGTATGCTCCCCTAGATATTACTCTCCCTCCCCCCCCCCCCCTCCCACCCTCAACTTTGATATCCAGGCTTAGAAATTGGCAGTTCTCAAATTTCTTGTCAGTTTCGGTTTCATTAAAAGAGTCAGGTTTTTGGTTTCAGTTTTCATTGTACAAACATAACAATATATTGCACTTGCATATAAGAAGATGTATTTGGCGCCAGTCTGTGTCACTGGGACTCCCTTTCCAATTCAACTCACCTGTGTAATATCCTATTGTAACCCGAAATTTCCATCCAACCTCAACTGTGATTTTGACGCTGGCTTTGGAGTTCATGGTTTCAAAATTACGTGTAGAAATAAATATATTTGTCATTATAAATGTGGAACAAGTGACAAGTTCCAGTTCAGCAAAGGAAATCACATTTGATAAACAGATGAACGTTTAAAACATGATGCGTAAGAAGTCATTTTGTCACCCATGTTTGCGGTAAATGCCATGCTCGAACGCAATACCAATAACTGCAGCTGTTCTGAAAATGGGGTATCGCAACTCTGAAGTTTGAAAATAGGTTAATTTTAGGTTGTTTATACCTTTATTCTGAGAGTTGAAGACCTGATTAGAGTTTTTCAACATTGAAGTTGAAAACCGCGACGACGGTTTTCTGTAATTGTTTCGGTTTTGATAACAAAACCGAAACCGAACCAAATTTTGGGTTTACCGCATATCTTTATCCAGGCTACGCGACTGCTTTTCAATATCATGTGACTTGAACATCTGCATTGATAATTATATCTCTGCTAACAGCGCATCTTACCATACTGGCCCGGAAATAGGCCCAGAGGGTGCGTGAAGTAAAGGAAGGCAAATGTATATGGGTGGGCCTATTTCCAAGTGGTCAAGTCTGCAGGAAACAAAGTCGCAGTCAAAGTTGGCACGAAGTGAGGTGACTTGGTCAATGCCATCACAAAGCTGCATTAACCATTTACTAATTACGATTATTACTGAATTGGCCGCATATGCCCATGTAATTTACAAATTGAACAGTTGAAAAAAATTTATTTAAAAAAAATTCTGACAAAACCATATCAAGTGACCCCCTCCTCACTGGAACAAGACCGATGAGCTCATTCCAATGAGGGCTCACATGTGATTTTGTTGAAATTTTTTTAAACATTCGAAAAAAAAAATTAAAATAACAAATTTTGATATATGATATGCATTGGGTTGGCGTGGAGGTTCTTTTTTGGTTGTAGCAACATACCATCATGGCTGTTGTCGATGTTGTAATTCCAAAGTTAGGGATAGGGCTTATTTACAAGGAGATGACTCTGAAACTGAAATCTGATAAGTTGGTAGGTGAGCTTATTTTCGAATGTGGGATTATTCCAGGGTCAGAATGGTAATAATGTTAGGTACACGCTCGGTTTAGACAGAAATGAAGCGCTGGCTGCTCAGATAGAATTGGGTTACTTCAGTTGATGTAACTTATGCCTTTACCCAATAGAATTATCATACATCAATCCTACCCATGTCTATTAAAAACAAATTTCAAAATTTTACTTTCCAAGAAATATTTCTTCCTTCCATAGCAAAGCTTTTTGCCTTTCAACAGGCATTCTGTTGAGGAATGCTAAGATGTGTTTTGAAATACCGAAAAAATGAAACAATATTTGAAATCATTGTGCAGTTTTTACAAGTGGATGGATATAGCCAAATTGTAAATTCATTTCTATAGAGTTACGATTGGTCATTTGAAGGAAGCTGTTTTGGAAAAGGCATTCTGAGAAAGAACTGTTTATCTTACAAAAAGGCTAATGATCTGATGAAGACAAACTGTAGTTTAAATAAACCATAAATTCAGCTATTTTTTACTGAAATCTTCTATTATTTTTTGAAAAGCTTTGTTTTGTTTAACCCTTTACCCAACGAATCGCCCGCATCCACCCGCTTAATATGCAAATTCAGTAGTTGAAAAAATATTATTTTAAAAAAAATTTCAACAAAACCATATCATGTGACCCCTCGTTGGAACAAGCTTGTCGAGCTCGTTCCAACGAGGGGTCACATGATATGGTTTTGTTGAAATTTTTTGAAAAATTTCAAAAAATTATATTTAAAATAATAAATTTTTATATCGTCTGCGTTGGGTAAAGGGTTAATTCTTTACCTGACACAAATAGCAGACGAGACTTGCAAAAACATTTCTCGAATAACAAAACATTTCCATTTTTTTCTCTAAAAAGTATAGATTATGTCCTCTCACTGAAACAAGCTCAATGAGCTTTTGCCAAAGATGCAAGTATTAAAGAGCTTTGCCTTTGGCACCTTCCCCCACCCAAACAAAAATGATTTCTTCCTCCCATAACGACCAACCCACACATCAAATGTTCTAAATCAAACATAGATATCTTGGGGTATGTAGTGAAAACCAATTTAAAGTTCAATGTCACTGTGATCTTGACCTTTGGCACATAAACCCCCAAATAAATAGAGTTCATCCTTACATCAGGCCCAACCTCAAGCAGAATCTTGAATAGAGATACGGAACTATCTACCTTTACAGATAGATGCATACATGTCAAGGGAGGGATGCCTTTTACTGGCAGATGTATAGGTGCTCAGCACCTTGATGATATCCCCTCACCTCCTCCCAATTATTTTAGAGGAATAAGAAGCATCCCAAAGTTTCTTATCACAGGGGCTTAATAATCACCATCAAGTATTCTGACAAGTATAAATTACACAAAAATCAACAAATGTGAATGAAAGATATGTAATTTTAACCCTTTACCCAACAAATCGCCCGCATCCGCCCACGTAATATGCAAATTCAGCAGTTGAAAAAATATTGTTTTTCAAAAAATTTCAACAAAACCATATCATGTGACCCCTTGTTGGAACAAGCTCGTCGAGCTCGTTCCAATGAGGGGTCACATGATTTGGTTTTGTTGAAATTGTTTTTAAAATTTAAAAAAATTATATTTAAAATAATAAATTTTGATATCGTCTGTGTTGGGTAACGGGTTAATAAAATGAAGACACAACACACAAAGATATAAAAAAAATAATCAAATTTAAAAAGTACCAAAAAAGTTGGGTCATGGTCACTGAAGGGAGAAATCAAATATGGATGAAGATATTTAAAAGGATGAAATAATTTTAGCAGGTTTGAGTACCTCCTCCGATTCCTCTTCTGTGTCTTCATCTTTATCTTGATTTCTCTCCATCTGGAAACATTAATCTGCAAAACAGAAAACAAAGAGATTAACATTCCCTGATGTATTAAAGTATAATGCATGCACTGTGAGCACGTTTGGAAATAAGCAATCTGTCATTTGCAGAATGAGGTCCCTGAAGTGTGAATTTGCTGATGCTATCCCATAGAGTGGGCCAATTTATCCTCAGGGTAGCTCTTTCTGTTTAGGCTTGACACCTTGATTCAGATTGAGGTTCACAGAGGGTAAATTTAGTGATGCTTCCCTGCAGTACAGGGCAGCACCACCAAATTCACCCTCTAGGGACCTCATTCTGCAGATATTTGTTACTGTTGTTTCAACAGGGTTTACGGGACTGTACTACCCTTCTGAGATCCGTATTTCCTGAGGATGAAAGCCGAAGGAAATACAAATCTCAGAAGGGTTGTACAGTCCCTCACACCTTGCTCAAACAGTGTATGACACATTTATTATCCTGCCCCTTCAGTGTGTAATATTTCCTGCGGTTGAAAGCCAAAGGAAATACGAATCTCAGAAGGGTAGTTCCATACTACACACCCTGCTGAAACACAGCGTGACGAATATATTACCCTTCCCATTAAGTTGTAGAGTTTTGTTTTATTATATAATTTCCAAATGGTAGGGGAGGGTCCACTTGTCTTCAACCAATGCTAACCCTGCTTGTATGAAGTTAGTACGTTGGAGAGTCTGACAGTTCCTAGTCGTCGTTCGGTGGTTCTCTCCAGGTATTCGATTTCCTCCACCAATAAAACTGTCTGACAAGAGGCGACCCTGGCTGTCAAAAGTGTCATTGAACCCTAATAAATAAATAAATGTTTACCAACATAAATCATAACTAGAGTAATTTTGAATTGTTGAAATAAGATCGTAACCCTCAAAGACCTATTTCAGGCTTTTGCCATCTCAGAACATGTGCCATTAACAACATTCTATCATCAGTAGGTCCTGTTGACAACAGATAAATCATGTGAGCAGCCTTTTCAAGTCAAGTCTTGGCTGCCTATAAATAGAAATCACTGCTCAGCAACTGGACATGTACATAAGCCAGAAAATAAGAAGACTGTCATCTGCAAAATGAGGTCCCCAGAGGGTGAATTCAGTGATGCTACCCTGCATGGCAGAGTAGCATCACTAAATTTACCCTCTGTGAACCTCAATCTGAATCAAGGTCTCAAAACTAAACAGAAAGAGGTACATAGAGGATAAATTGGCCCACTGTATGGGATAGCATAATCAAATTCACCCTCTGGGGACCTCATTCTACAAATGTCAGACTCCTTATTTTCAGGTCTGCACGTACAGGTCTAGAGGGAATTCAGAACAGTTGCACAGGTCCTTAAGGGTTAACAAAAGTGAAAAGAAAATCAATCACTTCTTTCAGGAAAATGAACCCTTCAACTGCTATCATGTCTCAACAATGCCTTATAAACAGTGAAGGTAGGAAAATATGAAAATTCAGACAATTCCACTATTCAATGATGGGTTCAGTTCAGGTTTTTGGTATCCCTTTATCAGTTCGTTTTTTCGGTATATTACCCATCTCTACCAATGTGTAATTTCAAACCTGGGATTAAAATTAATCAATTAGTTCAAGTACCTTTATACTCTGACAATTCTGTCAAGATATTTAAACTCAATTTTAACTGTTTTAAATTAGAGTCATGATCTGGTCTTGAATGTCAACCACACGTTTTGTCTCTTTTGCAATCCATGATAAACCTACAATACAGGGCACATGACATCACCCCTGGTCAAACATGAAATTATTTAGACCAGTGGAATTTTGAGAAAACCTTTTTGAATTTTGAACCCATTACTCAAGAGTTAAAATGAATGTTCACCCACAGACCAAATGTGACTCCATACGCTTCATTTGAAACAACTTACAAATGCTCTTTCAATCAGATGAGCTAAACACTACTGATAGAAATGTAAACAAGAAGGACACCAATGCCCTATAGCTCACCAACATTCCTCTTTGATAGTAACTTTGGCAAACACAAGAACTGTATCAAACAGGCTCATAACATGCAACAAAGCTTACCTAAACACAACCTCTTAAAAGTAAAACACAGAAACTGACATAAACACTAAGTTAAACATGAAATTCTGAGCTAAACAGAAAACTAAACGCAAATAAAAATGTCAAGAAAAATGTTCAAAATGCAGGGTATGAGGAGTTAATCATGGAACAATGATACTGAGGAACATGTATGATGAATATAAGTGCCAAGGGAAGAGAAGGAGCACAGCAGCTGACCTAAACACTTAGTTAAACATGAAATTCTGAGCTAAACAGAAAACTAAACGCAACTAAAAATGTGAAGAAAAACATTTAAAATGCAGGGTATGAGGGGTTAATCATGGAACAATGATACTGAGGAACATGTATGATGAATATAAGTGCCATGGGAAGAGAAGGAGTACAGCAGCTGAAGTGTAATCTGCTTTTCATGTTAGGTAAAGGGTTAAGGGAGCGAAGCCAGAGCTGCAAGACAGGTGTTGCTTGAGCCTTTGCCTTTGTCTGACCCAAGCCTTTTGAAAAGTAAATGGTATGACACAAATAAATGAAATTTAAAACAAATGAATTACTTATTCTAAAAATACAAAAACACCAATTTGTGTAAGATATTATTATTGTAACAGGCCTGGTCTTTTGAGGGGAGCTATAGCTCCCACCCTCCATTGCTCCTGCAATATCATTTTAAGGAGAGCCATAATTGCTCTCCTTAACAGCTGTGATAGCTCTCCTTAAACCTTCAATTCCCTTATTAATAACTAAGCACAGAATAGCTCTGGCACAGGTTATGGGGAGCTGTAGTAGCTCCTCTGGATTTTTTAAAAGTCCAGGCCTATTGTAATAACAGTAGATATCACATTAATTTGGTACAAACAGTTAATCACAATCTTTTGTTGTGTAAGCAGTTAATGTAAAAAAAATAGCATTGTCTAATCCTTATTCAGACAAACCCTGTTAACTGAATAGCCACTTTGCCAATGAAAATTATTCAATTAACAGGAGCATTCAATTAACAGGGATTGTGCCACTTTCCTGTATTCAAGAGAAAAACTTAGCATTTATTCTATTATATCCTGTTTGACAGAACTCCATGAGCTCTGTCAAACAAGATATAATAGATTAAATGTCTGTATTGGATGTACTGAGGACTAATAGGTCTATAAACAAAAGAAAACTGGGGACCGTCAGGGTAATTTCTCGACAGGTTACAAGATTTTTTATTCAATTAACAGGAGTTTACTCTATATCCTATATTCAATTAACAGGTCTAATTTGTCCTGGAGGTATGGTAAATGGATTTGTGTTGGGAATTATATTCACTTAATAGGGTTAATCAGTTAAGAGATATCCAATTAAGTGGACTCCACTGTACATGTATAAGTAGCCTTCAAAATTCAATGAAATGGTTTAATCCTATCTTCAGAATTTTGTACCTATTAATTGGTAGTCCCAATTCTCCCACTGTACGTTAGTTATTTTCATAAAATGCGTCATGATTAGCATTAACGTGCAGGCCATAAAATTTGAGAGGAACAATTTTATCATCCCTCTGGTGGTTATCTGAATGAAAAAACAGTTAACTGAAAAGTTGTTCGTCTGGAACTACAAACAGTTCGTCAAAAAGTTGTGTCTTATCACCTTATTTGATAGCACCGTTTTAAAATGTTCCTGTGCGATGAACCCTATCTTCAAACTTCATACTCCCCAAGACAGCTGATGCCCCACGTGCTTGCCGCAGACACTTTCCAAATCTGTGAACTGACATACACTAGGACCATCCAAGACAGATCAAAAACCACGGCTTGTCATTTTTTCCATGCATATAATTCAGAGATGACACATAGCAAAATTTCCACCAATGAAGCTCCAGGATTACCACAGTGCTTCATTGGTGGAAATTTCACAAGGTGTCATAGAGGATCATGTCTGAATTATATGTGTGGAAAAATGCCCACCGACAGATTTTGACACATCCACGATGGCTGTACCATAGTTGGTCCTCTTTATTATATCCAGATGAACGGTAAATAGGTTATCTCAAAATTCAAGATTTTATTCTCTGAACGTGTTTATTTTATACAACATTATAGCCACCCTTTCTAGCTATCTGTTTGTTCTTATTAGTTGGTTTGGGTTTTCAAGTGTGTCATGCTGCTGTGTTTCCTTTAGTTCCAGAGGAACATGTTGAAGATGCAGGCCTCCCGACTTGCGGCGAACAGTCATTTGGGTTGCGTGGAGGTTACCTAAAATGAAAAACATGCGAATGAACAATGGTGTGTGCCAAAATGTTGCCGGGTCATGCAAAATTTTTGCCAAGTTGAATGATCTAGTATGCAAGAATGGTGGAATGATGTTGAGCATCAGCCAATCGTCAGCTGTATAGGTGTTTACATCTGTCTGAAGTATAGCTGCTCTGTTGGCCAACAATTGGCCAACAGAGCAGCTATACTTAAGGTAGATGCAAACACCTATGCCGATGATTGGTTGAGACTCTACCTCATTTTAAACTGTTGATCATCTCAAGATGTAACATAGGTAAAAAAAAAAACAGAATCAAAGAATGCCTCTGGAAACCATGTTTTTCATCCAACGGGAACAAAATGAGGATCGTTTGTAGAGGACCTCCCATAGACCATTCCTGCCAAGTTTGATTCACACCGGCTCAGCAGTTACAGAGAAGATGAAAGTGTGAAAAGTTTATGGACGAAGGACAAAGTGATGAGAAAAGCTCACATGGCCTTTTAGGCCAAGTGACCTGAAAAAGGAAATGGCAATAATTCATGTCTCTACCACAAATAGTGATTAAGGATGCCGTACTCTTCTGCAGCATGCTAGCCCAATCCAAGATTAGGCTATAATTGCAACTACAGTGTATTATCACTAAATCACCCACAGAGTGGAGATTCTACCCAACCAATAATTGCAAATTTGTTGCAAAGCATAAAAGCACAAGCAAAGTTCCAGCCAATGAACCTTCGTGTTAAACCCGGAGGTCCATTGGCTGAAATATTGCATATGTTTTCTGTCCATATATAGAAAATTTGAAAGTAATAGTTTGGGTGACAACTCCACTCCATAGGTGATTTAGTTACAAATCCACTTTCCACGTACTGTAACTTGTATTTGAAATATTGCATGTGTTTTCTGTCCATATGTACAAAATTTGAAAGTGATAGTTTGGGTGACAACTGGACTCCATGGGTGATTTAGTTCCAATTCACCCTCCATGTACTGTAACTTGTATCTGAATTGCTGCAACATAGCTTCATTGTTGTTCCCAAGGATTCTACTCTATTCATCAGGATATTACGCATAGGAGCAAGAACTTGGCTATGATACAACAGTTCATATACAGTAGAATCCTCTAAATTGAATATCCATTTTGCCAGTGAAAATTATTCAATTAACAGGAGTATACAATTAACAGGGATTTGGTCACTTTCCTGTGTTCTGGAAGTAAACTGACCATTTATTCTATTATATCTTGTTTGACAGAACTCATAGAGCTCTGTCAAACGAGATATAATAGAATAAATGCCTGTATTGGATGTAGTGAGGCCAAAAAAGTTGATAAATAAGGGGAATTTGGTGTGTGTCACAGTAATTTTTTCGACATATTGCAAAAATTTATATACAATTAACAGGAGTTTACTCTACAGCCCATATGCAATTAACAGATCAAATTTGTACTGAAGGTATGGTAAATGGTTTTGTGTTTGAAAATTTTATTCAATTAACAAGGGATATACAATTAAGAGATATCCAATTAAGTGGGCTCCACTGTATCAGCATACTTGCTATACATATATATTTAGGTTACCTAATGGGTTATCCAAATCAAGTACAGTGGAACAAACGATAAGTTACCAAAGCTCAGACCAGGTTGAATGATAAATGGGTCATGCAAAATTTTAAAATCAACAGGCCTGAAGATGTGTGGTTGAATGTCCCTAAAGAGGTTAGGGAATCATATTCCTCCACAGATATCAAATGCTTCTGTGATTATGTCACAACCAATTGGGTTAAGGCCAACCAGGGCCCAGAGAATCCTTTTCTAAAGGACCAGGGACAACTAACCACTTGGAGAGATGGCCAAATAAAATAAAGAAACAAACACAGACTGCACATCCAAATATCTTCAATCTAATAACCACCTCAAAGAAATTCAAGCATTCAACAAAATCACACAAATACAGTGCGTTGAAAATATCACCAAGGGAAATAATTAACAGAAAACTACTCAAAGGAGATCTCTGACCCAGAATGGAAGATGACCCAAGGAAAAAAAAAATGTCAAAGATTCATGGAGGATTGTGTAATTAAATGAAAGTGTCAATGACACTGTAGCTTAACTTGACTTGTGCAGTGTTTGATGAAAAGGATAATGTTCAATGTTTATGAAAGGATTATGAAATAAGACAAGAATTGTGATAATTGAGAATATGTTAATTTCTGTTCCCTACATGCTATGTTTTCAATAAGAATATTTCAAGGTGTAGACTGTACTAAAGAAATGAGGCCTGGGTTAATGTGGCACTCACAGTTAATGTACGTCAAACAAAGTAACCAAGTTATAGTAAAATCATTCCAAAACAAGTCATTCTACCAAGTAACAATGAAATCCCTTCATAAATATAACTTGTCGACTTTGCTAAAGGAATCTTGGTCACTTGATGGTTCGGCTGACAGTTGACCGATCATAACCAAAATAGGACAGTCTCATCTAAATATCAAGTTATCCTACCAAGTTACAATGAAATCCATTCCTAAAAGAAAGTACCTGCAGACAGTGCTAAAGGAATCTAGGTCACATGACCAGGAGGTGGTAACGGCTGACCGATCATGACCAAAATACGACAGTCTCATCTAGCCATCATGACATACCAAGTTATCCTTCTAAGTTACAATGAAATCTCTTCATATATATGAACTGTAGACTGGGCTAAACAAATCTAGGTCATGTGCCTGTGCAGCCGTCACAGTTGATCGATCACAGCCAAAATAGGATCTTCTCATCTTGACATTATAGAGTCATCCTACCAAGTTACAATGAAATCCCTTCATAAATATGGCTTGTAGACTGTGCTAAAGGTGTTGGGGGTTTCGGACCTGTGCAGCCATCATGGTTGACCGATCACGACCAAAACGGGACATTCTAATCTATACATTATACCAAGTTACAATGAAATCCCCTCATAAATACGACCTGTAGACTGTGCTAAAAGGTTTTCAGGTTTTGGGCCCGTGCAGCTGTCACGGTTGACCAATCGCGACCAAAAGGCGACGTTCTCATCTAGACATAACTGCGAACCTGCATATGAAATTTTGTGATGATTGGACAAGAACTACAGAGTGTAGCCTGTGCTAAAGAAAAGGTGAACAGACTCACAGACTGACAGATTTCTGCACGCGTGATGGCAATAGCTTATCTTGACTTTGTCAAGTTAAGGTAAGAATTGGAGAGAAGTGATCAGAGAAAATAATAATAATTCTTTGGTCTTCTGCTGATTTGCCACGGTCCTCTTAACGAGGAGGCAGACATTAACCCAGTCCTTCTCCCGGTCTATTCCTCCCCACTCTACCTCCTTATCTCTTTGCATTCTGTCGAAAAGTATTTCATTACTCCTTCCATCGGTGCATTCTTGATCTCCCTAACTATAAACTTGACCTTTTCCCTCGTATCATTCAGGATCCACTTATCCTTCATGTTTTTATCCCATATTTCCATTAGTTTTCTAAGGAGTCTTGTTCTGCTAGGCAAATATGTGGGGCATGTTAGAAGTTTTCCAGGGTCACCGTTACTCCTAAATTACACAATTGGCACACTCTTTCCTTGCCTTTCCCGATTCCCCCATTCAACTTCAGTGACTTCGATCTCACTTTGAACAACAATTATTATACACCATCCGCTGTTTGGGAGGTTTACCAGATAATTCAGGTAGCATAATTTTCCTGTATCTATTCTGTCTTTAACCTGCATACACCCACATTCTCCTCTGACCACTTCCAGAGTGGCTGTGTTACTTGATCCAGTCATCCACCGACCTGCATCATTTTGTAGAATCTCCAAGTTCCTCACTTCTGTTTGATTTAGAGGGAATGAGGGATCACATCCATTCCATATGTTTTACTTGGTAATCCTACCCTCTCCCAAATAGATTTTCCAATGAACACCTTGTTATTAAAGCTATTTCTTTAAAATAGTTTTAACTGATTGAGTATCTCTGTCGCCTTTGTCTTAAGTTTATTTGTGTGGGTTCTATGTAGGCCTCTACTTGTAACACATACATTCACCCCCAAGTACTCATATTCTCCCATTTCCCCCACTGTTATATCCTTGCTTTCCTCTTCACTAATGGAGAATTTACCCCCACCTCCACCTTCGTTGTCTCATCCACCCTCAGGCCCACAGGCATTACCTTGCTTTTGTTTTCCTTCAGTTCAAGATGCCATTCATCCCTGTACCTTCCTACTATGGTTCACAGTATTAGTAGTCTTTCTTCACTCTCGGCTAGTAAAACCATGTCATCGGCAAAGAAAAGTCCTGGGATTGTTGTCTCTCCATCTTTCAATCCCTTTGTGCTTGCCATTAATTCTTCTCCTAAATCTTTTATGTACAATGCAGTACAATGAATCTGTGACAAGATGCAGCTCTGCTTAACTGGTTGAGGCCTAGAAGCCACTATCATGGCTATCTCTTTAAAGTGCTGAAAGCCACTTTAGTGCATGAATTAGCTGTTTGCTTGGCTGTAGAAACAAAAATGTTTTGATAAACTTGTTTTGTTACAATTGATTGGAGTGTGCCAGCAGGCACCCTCCAATAAATTGTAGCAAAACAATTTTTTTAAATAAACTACATCTTGCAAAACTATCACTCCCCATGCTGGAGGCATGATAACTTGAAAAAAAAAAAAAAAGGTTACAAATTACCATTGAAATATAATCTAGCACTCGACCAGTTAAGGCCTATCTCCATTGAGGTCTTTTTTGTTGTGATGTTTTCCAGATTGAGTACACTCTGCACATCTTTGTACAGTGCTCTCATGATTCCGACAATATAATTCCTCAGAATCCAAGGGCCTCAAGTTTCTGCCACATTCCTTCCCACTCTGTCACATCAAGGAAGGCCATCAACATCTTTCTCTTTTTGACTTTTGTTGATTCTATCAGTTGGGTGAGGGCACTGATTCTGGATTTCCCCCAGGAATTACATAATTTATGGGTGCTTTCACATTAAAGGTTGCTTTTTTACCAGAATGGAGTTTTCCCTTTACAAGTTACAAAATATAGAATATGTCCATATGAATGCTGGATACTCTTCTAATTGATAGTTTGGTACCTAGGTAAGTTACAGAAATTATATTGGCCAGCTGCTGCTCTTCATCATTTTTCGACATTTTCTCATTCATCCCTGATTTTAAGCATTTTCTCGTGGACATTCCATTTTTCTAAATTTTCAAATTAGGATTAAACATGTATTTTTCAGGAATGATTGTCATTTCTGATATTTATAAGAGACATCATGACCAGTCTGCCATGTGAAATGATTTCAGATGCCTAACTTGATCGGTTCCTGAGATATTGAGCGGCTTTGGGAGAAGGGTGATTTCTGTCCAAACAGATTCAGGACCAACTCATAAAAATAAAAGGCCTAGGGTAATTTCATGAATACTATGAAGGTACTTCATCCAATATGATACCCTCCAATGCAGTACACTGCAGTAAATTGAAAATTAAAGTAATCCTCCATCAAAGGGTTCACATTTAGCTATACTGGATTCTCAAATATTAGCTTCAAATTTTACGTCAAAAACTGTCCTCTCCAGGATCACAGAATATTTCCCAAACTAGAGACATCAAATTGAAAATTACCTCTTCATCTCTTCAACTACCACTAAATGATGTGTTTAAATAAGGTTTGAAATTATTTTTTATGTGACATGATGCAAAATTTGTCCAAAGAAGTGTCCAAAATGCATGTCCTCTCCAGGACCAGTTTTTGGACTTGAATGCCATGGGCCGTTATGATGCGAGTTTTCAGAAAGTACTGTTCCTGTTCATCTTTTGCAAGAAAAGGCAAGGCACTGCTTGTTCCTGTCTTTTCAGACCAAATTGGTCAACATATTTCAAACATTTTATCAAAACGTAAAAATTCAACTAGAGGTGTGACTGTCACAGATGATCGAAACTATAATCACAGGTGCACAGGTTCCCATCGTAGTGAACAAAGGAGTCAACCTGTAAATCTGATAAAAATTAAATTCATGCAAAATTCTGACAAAAAAAGTCAGATCGAAACTATAACTGCAGGTGCACAGGTTCCTGTGCTAGTGAACATCCATACCAAGTTTCAAAGGAATCAACCCAACGTTCCAACGAGGGGTCATAACCTACGTTTTTGAGACAAAAAATGAAAAAAATTAGTTATTCAAGAATTTTTTGTGCAAGTGTCGTCTGCTTTTCAGGTTAGGTAAAGGGTTAACCCTTTTAACATTGACAAGGTTGGTGAATGGAAGGTGAACGGTTTAGACAAGAACAATGTGGAAATGCAATTAGTAAATGCAGATGAACTACAAATCTCTGGTTGCATTGATGAACTGATAACATTGACTCTTGATCATTTTTTCGCAGTCCAAACTGTTGGGTCACAACTATTTATGAAAGAGACTGGTTTTACACATAAAGTTGAGTCAGAGAATGAAAACACCAGGACCTACATGTATTTGTCAACTTCCTGATCAATGCTGGACTCAATAAATTTGTGTGGCTTTCAGTGCCATGTGAAGGCAAATGACATTCTCTCTATAATAACTCTTGCTTCTCTGGAATTCAGTTCTGGCCTGAATTATGTCCTTGACAATAACGACTATAATAATGTGAAAGTGGCAAGTGTAAAACAAATGTTACAGTACATGGAGAGTGGATTATAACTAAATCACCCGCGAAGTGGAGTTATCACCCAAGCTATAACTTTCAAATTTTGTATATATCGACATAAAACACACGTAATGTTTCAGCCAATGGACCTCCGGGGTTTAACCCGGAGTCCATTGGCTGAAACTTTGCTTGTACTGGTTATGCTTTGCAACAAATTGGCAATTATTGCTTGGGTGGAATCTCCACTCTGCAGGTGATTTAGTGATAATACACTCTCCACATACTGTATCTCTATAGTGAAAATACTCTATTATTCAGAATCACGTGATGACCGAGTGGTTTGAATGAGTGAAGATTCCCAATAATATTCTATTATAAGATTCCTTTAAAATATTTGGAAGTTATGCCAAAGATTACAGTAAAACCTGTCTATTTATTTATTTATTTATTGATGTTTACGGTCACATATTTATGCACAATGGCTAATCATGACCGTGACAGTTTTACGGGTGGAGGAAGCCGGAGTACCTGGAGAGAACCACCGAGCAACGACGAGCAGCTGCCAGCTCCCCAACATCGTAACTCCGCACTGCAGCACAGGCAGGGTTAGATTGGTTGAAGACATGCGTACCATCGACGTGCAGTACGCTTTAGTACACGGCGTCATCGTGCCCCCACATGGGCAATGGGAAAACCTGTCTTGAGAGACCACTGTCTTGAGAGACCACCTGTCTTGAGAGACCACATCTGCCAGGCACTGATTGGTTTTACTCTATAATGGACCTGCTATGGGAGACCACCTGTCTTGAGAGACCACTGTGACCTGGTACCAACTTGTATTTTTATGCCATAATGGACCTGTTTTGAGAGACCGCCCCTTTGAAGACTGAAACCATGACAAAAACTTTTTACCTGTTCTGGAATTGGAAAATTCATTGTGGTTATACTAACATAATGAAAAGTATTAAAAGCTCTTAATTAGGTTTCAATTGCTAACTCATTAAAGATTGAGATGTTTTTATAAGACCCCTGTGAAAAGATTAGGATTATTGACTTTCATACATACCTGAAATGTGACAGATAGGAATAAAAAAAAATCTTTTTGTAACATATTGAAATGGACTGTTATAAAAATTATAAAAATAAATTAGTGTTGAAAATCTTCATTGAAGATTTTCAACACTAATTTATTTTTATAATTTTTATAACAGTCCATTTCAATTTGTTACAAAAAGTTAATAAAAAAGAACTGCTATAAAGTAATTACAAAAATCCATTCTTCTCCATTTCTGAATTTTGTGGTTGGTTATTCACTGACTTGAGAAAACCTGAAACCTGTTATGAGAGACCACCTGTCTTGAGAGACCACTTTTGTGTGGCCCAAAGGGCGGTCTCTCAACACAGGTTCTACTGTATAACAAATATTGGCTTACATCTTGGGGAGTCCTGGAGAGGACAAATTTTGGACAGTCACTTTTATAAGAATGTTTCTGAGTAACAAAACACATCAAGATGAATTAAGAATGTTAACCTTTAAGCAATAGTGTGCTGAGAAAATGATCTGGAAGAGCTAGTGGTTCGATAAAACTTTTGATATGCTTGGTCCTTTAGGCAGCTGAAATCACACACCTCAAAATGTCTGGCATATCAGAAGTTTAATGACACGGATAGTTCAACATAATTTTCTCAGTTTAATATTGCTTACAGATTAACATTCTTGTTGATTTAATCTTGACAGTTACTGTTATCTAGATAAAATCAATTAAATTGACTGTCCAAAATTTGTCTTATCCAGGACTCTGACATAGCGACTTGCAATTTTTGTAAAACTGACTACCCATGACCAGAAAAGTGACACCTTGACTTCAAAGTTGTCCTGCATGTTCTACATTCTCTATTCTTGTTTTGTTTGGCTCATAATATGCCATGTCTTTACTCTGTCAAATAAAATCAACTTTGATTGGTGGTGTTTACCTTAAAAAAAATACAAATTTTAATTTCTGGCTAAATTGTTTCACTTTTCCAAAAAAATAATTCTATTTTTTGTTCATATTTTGTTTTCTTAATGTCATGGCTTGACATTTTTATTCTATCCAAGATGGAGGGGGCGCGGTGGCTCAGTAGGTAGAGGTGCAGGCTGCAAGCCGAGAGGTCCTCGGTTCGAATCCCAGCTGCGGCAACCGCGTTGTGTCTTTGGGCAAAACACTTCACCCCCATTGCCCACGTTGGGGCACGGCAACGCTGTGTACTAAGGCATACTGCATGTCAATGGTGCAATTGTCTTCAATTTTTTGTCTGGAGTTAGTATGTTGGGGAGCTGACAGTTGCTCGCCAGTTCTCTCTGGATACTCCGGCTTCCACCATCCATAAAACTGTCATAGTCATGATTAGTCATTGTGCAGAATATGTGACCTTAAACAAATAAATAAATAAATCCAAGATGGAGATGATGTTTCTTGATGCCTTTTATTTGGTTAAATCAAACATGGTTGATATTAAAAATAACTTCATTTTATTTGGAAAGAGGTCCAGCAAAACATTCTGGATATACTTGTAGATCAGTCATATCTTAAATCTTATTCTGTGACATTCTGATTAAAAGAAAATCAAGAAAATATTCTCAAAATCAGACATTTATTTTTCACGCTGTGTCCAAAAACAGGCAACCCTTCACATGAAAGCACCAGAATCCTCTTTCTTTCACAATTTTCACAACACTGCCAGAGAGAGCCTGCAGGATACCTTCCCAGTATTGCTGTGAACAGATATCCCTTTGTAATTATCCAAAATTTCACAATCTCATTTTTTGTGTATGAATGTTACCCTGTTTTACTTCAACTCTGCTGGGAACCCTTGCCTTGTGATTGCCATGTTAAATAGTGCTGTAGGATGCTAATATAATGGGTCCCCTCCTCTTTTTAAAAATGCATTGGGAATTTTGTCAGTACCTGCTGCTTTGCCATTCTTTAATTTGGTGAGTGCATTTTGTTCTTCCCCCACCTCAATTTCCGTGCAAACTTACCGGTAGTCAGATTTTTGCACTCTCCATCATACATTCTGGAGGAATGCCTTCCCCCATCTTCTATCATTTACCCTCTCCCAATGCTTCACTATTTCTATTGCTATACTGTCCTGGTCATCAGTGCTTTTGCTGCACACCTTAGTACTCTGTTGCCTTTGTTGGTTTTATTTATCCATTTCTAGAATGTATTGGAACTTGACCCTCATTTTTCTTATTGCCTTAATGAGATTACTATTCCACATTTTCCTATTGCTTCTTCACACACTTCTTTGGCACTTTTAGTAGCCGTAGCATTTACACCGTTAAGTTTTCTACATCTTCTATATGAAGCATATTTGGTCTATGGTTGAACAGCAGAATAAAGAGAATCCCATTTTTCGAATTCCCTGTGCCATAACATGCCATAAAAAAGATTTGGTGTAAATCATCCTCCAAACAGTCCAAAATATCAGCTGGAAAAAATGTTTTTAAATAAGTGCAATGCCATGGGATGATTAATTCTTTTCAAGTTAGTACAACAAGGGCAATCACTTTCAAAGAAGTACTTAAGACACAACTGGTCAAAACTTATTTGCAATCCACTTCATGATATTAGCACCAAAAAGCTGTATATTATATTTCATAAACAAATCATGAATACTTTTCTTTGAAATGTGATGACAAAACAATTGTGATATGATGGCAAGAAATTCCAAGTTCGATGGAGGCTAGAATTCCCAAAGAAGTACTTGACCACAAAAGCTTTGCAATTTCCTTCTTGATCACCAAAAAATCTATGTATTAAATTTTGAAATCAAATATTGATCAGTTTTCTTTGAAATGTGATGACAAGTCTGACAAACTATCAAAGAAATACTTGGACAATGCTAGTTCACAATTTCATCGATGACATTATCACCAAAAAGCTATATATTAAATTTGGAAAACAAATCTTGAGTGGTTTTCTTTGAAATGGTGATGTGATGGCAAGAAATTCTATGTCAGACAAGGGCAATAGTTCTGGTCTTGAAGAAATTTTTAGATACAGCAAGTTCTCAATCCATGATATTATGATCAAAAAGCAACAGATTGTGTGTGAGAAAAATATTTTTAACGGTTTTCTTTAACATATGAAGACATGGGGGAGGATGAACAAAGGGATGGAAGAATGTATGGAAAGACAGACATAACTACGTAATTCCTTCCCATATCTCCCTCCCACAACATGGCAGAGAAAATAAGAGCATAAATGGGGAGGGAAAGCATCCTCTTTTTCCAACTCTGCAACTCACAACTATTTCAATATTGCAAACAACAAATACTATAACCATGCTCACCTCAAAATGGTAGAAAATATATTTTTAATTTCAGTTCAATGAATTTGCTGATGTTATGATTGTGATAATAATTGTATGTAAGCAGTGGTTAATTGCACAAATGAACAAAAGCAGTTCTGGCATCTTCTCAGTCATTGTATTAATTGGATGATCGTGTTTGTTTAACAGTTCTACTTATAACTGTTTATTTGGTGTTTAATCTTCAGATTTCATTTACCACTGATAGTACTGAGAAAAAAAACAGCTTATGCAGGGAAAACTTCATGAACTCTGCAAACTTTATTGGGAGAATGAAATATCAACCAGTCATCTACTGAAAAAAGTTGCGAGCATCAGTGCCCCTTCTACCATTTAGAACAAAAATTATATACAAATGTGTGACAGTCATGTTTATTTAATTAATGTAGATATTTTATGCATCAATTTCCACTCATGTCCATCAATTAATCGGGTCCAGGACATTTCCCACTAGGACATTATCTCCTAGGGCATTTCCCCTAGGACATTTTCCCCTAATTATTCATCCCCAGACTTTTTCACCAAGACTGATGATTACTCCTAGATTTTTCACCCAGGACATGTTCCCATAGATTTTTTTTTTAATTTCTCATGGAATAAAATAGAAAAGAAATTGGAAGAATAAAAATAAAAATGTAATTAAGGTTTCATGTAATAGTTTATTCTTTTTAAAATAGCTAGCACAAGATAATAATACACATGTAGCAAGTAGCACAAATAAAACTATGATAAATCAAACAACGATAATATACATAATATAATTTTATGGATTTGTATAGCCTCCATGCATGAAGGAAGTACAAACCCATAAAATTATATTACGAGTTGCATCCATATATTATCATTGTGCCCCACCCCTCTCTGTTTCTCCCACCCCTCTGTGTTTCTTCACCTTGGTGCAGGTACTTGTTGCCCAACCAATTAGCACTAAACCGAAGTAGCCCATGGCTTTAAATTATCACCTTTTAGTGCTTACAGTTAAAACTAGAAGTCCTGTCATGAAATGCGCACAAATAGCACGTTGATATGCGCGTTAATGCACGTTAATGTGCACGTTATGGCCCAATTAAAGCTATCATATTCTGTACATATGGCCCGTGGACAGGCAATGTTTCAGCCAATGGACCTCCGGGTAACCTGGAGGTCCATTGGCAGAAACATTGCATGTGTTTGCTGTGAGTAACCAGGAGAACCTGCTGTGCTTTGGATGCCATTCGATATGGCAATTGCGCGCAATTCCAACGAGCAATTAAGCCTAGATAAGTGCACTATTCGTGACAGGATTTCTAGTTTTAACTGTATAGCACCATTAAAATCTTCATCTCACAATATATCAAAGCACATATCATTCAGCTTACTGTTTATACAGCAATTTGGGCGTGGTGGAGACCCTGAAACACTTTCTTCTAGAATGCCCAAAATACCAGTCTAAAAGAACAAGATTCACTGGGAGTATAATGGGGAAATGGGATGGGAGAATGAAGGACATGTGGTTGGGGGCGACTCAAAGGAGAGGGTTAACATGCTAATCGGAGAGATTGGGGAAGAATGGGGCAAGGGATGTCATCAAGCAGTTTGTCTCCGAGTGATGGGAGAAGAGAAGAAGCGTGGGAATAGGGAGGCAGTTGGTAGAACAGGGGTAACCAAGGCCTTCTGATACGAGAACCGCGTCAAATCAGCGGCCGGCCAAAGTGTTATTATTACAGCAATACAACTTGATATTGTTATTCCATACAGCACACTGTGTGTGACAGATCGACTTGATATTGTATGAATTATCTATGCCTATTTTATTTTTATTTAGTACTTTGAAAATAGTGTGATATTAAATGGAACAAATTCTTTCTTTTTCTTGTAATAAAATCTTGAAATTCATTTTTTTTTTAGTTTGGGGAAAATATTCACTCTTTTCTTCCTAACTAAGGGAAAATGTCCACCCTCTCATTTGAAATGAGGGGAAAATGCCCTAGGTGACACGTTTTTAGGGGAAAATGTCCAGAACCCCAATTAATCACAGTTGTGTCTATTTAAAATTGATAAGTATTTCCTTGTGAAAATTTTTTTAGTGACAATAATTTTCCCAATTATTCATTTGTTTTCTTCGATTATTATACCAATCTCAGACATGGCTTCCTTACTTACAGTATGGCCATTGTGGACTGGTCATTTTCCACATGTGGGCTGTATTTTCACAGACTCAATAATCTAAGATTCAAAACACTATTTAGAGGAATAATTATAAAAAAAAATCAATTAATCAAGCACTGCAGGGGCACGGTGGCTCAGTAGGTAGAGGTGCAGGCTGCAAGCCAAGAGGTCCTCGGTTCAAATCCCACCTGCGGCAATCGCGTTGTGTCCTTGGGCAAGACACTTCACCCCGCTTGCCTACATGGGGGCACGATGACGCTGTGTACTAAGGCGTACTGCACGTCGGTTGTGCACATGTCTTCAACCAACCTAACCCTGCCTGTGCCGCGGTGCAGAGTTACGATGTTGGGAAGCTGACAGCTGCTCATCGTTGCTCGGTGGTTCTCTCCGGGTACTCCGGCTTCCTCCACCCGTAAAACTGTCACTGACATGATATGACCCTGGCTGTTAATGTGTCGTTAAACCCAAATAAAAAAAAAAAAAAAAAAAAAAATGAAGCACCGGGTACAACCCGACGCTTCATTAATTACAATTTTGTCGCTTATGATTTTTATTACCCAGTAAATGCATGTGTGGACATCACCCACATGTGGATGATGGCAAGTCCACAGCAACTGTATTGTACCTATATTCGTTATTATTATTTTCTGTAAATAAATAAATATGTTTTTAAAATTGTTAAAAAATATTTCCCTTAAACAATTTGTGCTGGGTTCCCCTGGGGGCCGACTTATCCCTAAACTATTTTGAGCCGACTTCTCCGGGAGGGGGGGGGGCAACTTTACAATGGGTTGAGTTCTCAGGCTTATCAACTACCCACCCCCTCCCCGCCCCCAGTACATCACCATCGGTGAGTGCGTTGTATAATCTAGTTTTATTTTAAAGATATTTGTTGTTCTGCTCTATCTTAAGGGCCTATATAAGTAATGAAATTTTGTTTATTTTGAAAATTCTCACCTGTGATATTCCGTCAATTCAAATTAAATGTACATCAAAATGAAGGTTGGGGTGTATAGAACACGAAACACATGTGTAATCAACTCATAGAGTCAACTATAGGCACCACTGGTTCCTGGAAGTCTGCTGCCGTATTCGCACCAGAACTGATAATTTAATAATATTTCACGGAAACAACTTGTGGCCAAATGTGCTTTACATATCCAAGAACAAAGCTAGTGGATCAAAATTCTTCAAAACACAGCGACAGAGCTGCTTGGGGGAAATCCAAAGCCTTTGCTTTTGTTTACGTATGAGTATACTTTTGATTTCCGATCGACGTCATCGGACAGAAAAAGCTTGTAAAAACAACGCCGTCTAAAATCAAATAATGAAAAAGATTGCCTTCATACAGTATACTGTTATTAGATAGAGATTGCACAGTTGCCATATTCAATGCAAGGTATCATGATACCTGTGGCAATTTCTTAGAATTACGATTTTGTTTTTCGATGGAAATTCATGGCATCGAGTGATTTGCACATGAATGTCGAGCAAGGAAACCATCTTCAATAAAAAATGCAGACAGTGTTGTCCTTTTCCAACATGCAATCCTGTTGCTGCACCAGAAAGTGTTTTGAATGACTAGCTTTGTTATTGAATATCTGAAACACATTCGGCCACGAGTTCTTCTCGCGAAATATTATTTTATTATCAGTTCTGGTGCCAATAAGCCAATTTCGAAACTGCCATCTTGGCTTTTAATCTATGCAAGGTCACAGGTCGCGAGGTATAATCATTCCAAGAAAACGCTTTGTTAGCAATGAAATCGCACTGTTTACACCTCGCGACCTGTGACCTTGCATAGATTAAAGTCCAAAGATGGCAGTTTCGAAATTGGCTTATACGATAGCAGACTTCCAGGAACCAGTGGTGCCTGCTGTCAACTCTATGAGTTCTTTCTTTCCTTTCTTTAAATACTGCTGCACACCCCTTGCGGGTATTAAAAAAAATATGCCAAATAAATGAGTTGATTACATATGTTTCGTCTTCTATACATCCCAACCTTCATTTTGATGTATATTTAATCTGAATTTAAGGAATATGAGAGGTGAGAATTTCAAAATAAACAAAATTCCATTACTTATATAGCCCCTTAAAACTAGCTACGTTGGGGACTTATACTGCAAGCAAGAGTTTTCTGATTATTACGCTATCAAAACGGTGGAAGTTCTCGTTCTCTGAATTGTGATCCACCAAACAGCAGAAACGTCAACTTTCTTTTTATTTCCGGATTTTCCAAAACAAAATACTTCTATGATTATCTTGGAACCAGCACCGCAAACCATAAGTAGTCTGTGGATAGCCCGATTCAAATAAACTTATTCTTTGTTACAGTCTGTCACAATAGTGCCTACCCAATCAATTGCGTTCCTTCCAGATCACAGCAGCTTCAAGACGAAGCTAACCATTCGAAGCAAACCACATCACATGATTTGACAATTTATGATTCTTCCGCATAATCCGACATTTTATTTGGCATATTTTTTTACATGAGTTTTACAACACTCTTTTTCAACAAAATATTTATTCTCTGTCAAGAATCAATACTAATTCGCAAAGAAAAACATTTAATCATCAAACTTCTACTGTAATCGAAATAAAAACTACTTTGTTTTCCTTATGGGGAACTACCAGCGGGAGAAATCAATGCATTCCAATCCAATAATCACAATTAACAAGAATTCGGCACATTTTGGAAATTGTTTTGGAATAAACTAAAACACTTAACATTTATGCAATACGACCTAATACAAATAAGTAGATCTTGACAAAAGGAAAAAAAGGAATTTCAATTTGTTTTCAATAATTTTATGTCAATGAAATCAACGAGCGATCCCCTGCAAGCACTTGTCATTTTATTCCATTTTCCAGAAATACAAACAAAAAGATCCCTTTAAAAAGTAGGCCATTGTGCATGACAAGTAAGCAACAAAGCCTTTCAATATTCCCGTTCATTTGATATCGTCACAGACTTTGCTGTGACAAAACAGGTAGGGGAAATGTTACATGTAATGTATATTAATGAATCCCTCATTATCATAATTTATCGAAAGCCCCATGTGCTATTTTTGTTTACTATGTTCGCAGAATCAACATTACAATTCATGGCTTCAATTATCTTCGCAGACAGCAAGTCACAGACAAAAGCATTATTTCTGTAGAAACGGCTGATCATAACTTCATTTGAACGACACGAATCGGTGAGTGATTCTTTAAGTACATTTCGATCTACTTAGATATTAATTTGTGAAATATTATCATAATTTATAAACAACGTGCGCTCTCTATTTGGTAAAGAAATTATTGCAGATGCCGGGCATCTGTTTCACTGGATTGCATACAGCCGTAATCGGAGTAAATGTCAATGACAGGCAAGACTCCGAACTGCTGCTCTGGAAAAGTGTTTTAATTTTTGACCTGTGTTCATTTGAAAAATAGTTTTAAGTGATAACCAGTCTGAAGCATTACCCCTATTCATTTGTCTCACCAGCTTCTGAGAACAAATTTCCTTTTGTTGGGGAGCACACATTTTGACAGATGATGTAACTAATGCCAGTGATGGAACCATGATTCGAAAAATTGTCGAGACAAATGTAATGATTAAATCGCCTTTATCTGTTGATAATTCATTTATATAAATATGAAAAAAACTGACCGACGAACATTTTCAAGCCTCCGATTGAAATGACGGCGGTAATTGTAGGGTGTTACTGTTATAATTAATGTTGAGATATTAATTATTGATGATATAATACATTATATTGCAACGTTCTGTGCACATTAACATAATCCATAACCAATAACGCCGCGGCATATAATTTATTAAAATAATATAGGTGCACACTGTAAGCATAATGAAAAAAGTTGGATTCAGTGTATGTTTTGAACACCACTCTCTGTACAAACTACAGGAACAATTCACGTGTAGTTTTGTGCATTTCCAGGCGCGTTTGTAATGAGTACTCCCTTGGGTAAAAGTCAGACATGGAGATCAATATCGACATTTTTTTTATTTCTGAGAACTTGAGATGGAATATTCGGAAAGATCAAATAACTGGCGATGACTTTTCAGCCAATTGAAAAAAATAATTTTTGAAATAAAATATCATTTTTATGAATACATGTTCACTGTTGGTCCTCAGACCAGGCTTTGCCCCTAACAAATATATCTGTTCTTGGGGTGACATTGTGCATGGAGTTTTCAAGACTTGAAGGTTCTGCACTAGTAGCCACTACACTATAGAAAGAGGGTTTGTGGCAATAGACATCATTCATTGACCAGCATCTTATAAACTCTGATAAAAAGTGGAATCAAACATTCTTGTACTATAGAGAACTCAAAACATTATACAAATGAGAAGAACAAGAACAAAATTATGCCCTGTTTTATTTCTGTGGTTAATTGATAGGATGCATGCATGGTAGCCTAGCTTGCAGCCTAATGTACAATGCAGGCCATCACCATTCAAATTATTCCTCTGAAAGCTATCTGGGCTTTCATGTATTGCTGAACAGTGTAAGGCTGTTTCTGAGACATACATGTAATGTCACTTATTTCATTCAAATTACACTTGTATTGAAATAAAATTATAAATTACATTAATTAGTGTACCGGTACTCGTGTTTCAATTAAAAGTACAGGTGGGATTAAAAATACAGGGTGGGAAACTTATTGAAATTAAATAAAAGTATAAGCTCAAATAATAGTACCCGGTGGGACCTCATGGTGTTTGGGGTGAGGGGGGGGGGGGGGTTGTTAGGGAACACTAATATGCAGGGTTTTTGATGACTAGATTTGCATTGCAAAATGCTATACAAAAATATCCAAAGGCTAACCATTTTCCTTTCATGTAGGCCTTATATTCGCTATTTATCATCACTTTTTGAAACCAAGATGGAAATTGCTGATCAAATTTTTAGAAACAAAAAATACCTTGATATGGTAGGTGTTTATGTGTCATCATTACAATAAATACAGTGCTAAACAAACAATATCACATAATTCCATGAAGATTTACTGATCTGAAAATCTCTTCCCTGTTGGAAGGGCAATTTTAATAATCCAACACGCCCAAATAAGGTGCATACAGGGTGGAAAAATTCCCTAGAATCAATAAACATACATGCATGTTTATTAGGAACACAAGAGCTGTACATTAAAGAAATTTCATTTCTATTTAGGACAAACTAATCCTTTCATGGGTTTTTAGTCTTTTGCTATTAACTTTTAACTGGCTTTGTTTTTTTATTAACTCACCTGAGAAGTCAGGTTGAGCTATGGTGGTCACTTGTCAGATCATCATCGGTGACCATGGTGCTTGCACCTCCTCTAAAATCACCAAACCGATTTCAGTGAAATTTGATTGTTTGCCCTGACATGCCAGTTTTTGTTCACATCAACTTACACAGCCCCAGGCAGGGGTTGGGGGGAACTGTGCCCCCAAATTTAAAAAACATCCTCTTCTCATGAACCATTGGGTACAATGACTTGATATTTGGTACTGAGCTTCCTTTTAAGGTGTAGAATCAAGTTGGTTCAAATGAAGTTCATGGAGAAGTATTTGCCTTTGTAATATCCCCGCCCAAAATTTATATTTTCTGAACCCATCAGCTGATTTGAACCAAATTGGTACGTGATATTATTGAGTCATAAGTACAATACTTGATCCATGCCCCCCCCCCCCCCACCCCCAATAAAAAAAAAATTACTGTATCCATGTGGGAACCCCAGGAGCTGAAAATAGAAATATTTGCAAATGCCCCTATTTCCTATAACAGAGAACTGGTATTTGGTATGAAACACCCTTTGGACCAGGGCTGGGGGAATCTAATAAGTAATTAGTTATATAATGTACATGTAGTATATAACAATTTTGAAAGTGATAAGTAATAAGAGGTTTTTTGTATTAGAAGTAATAGTAATATAATAGTCTGAAAAATAACAGAGTAATTTTTATTACTTTGTTATTACAACTGAGATACTGGAAATGTTTAATATGTGTTTTAAGCAAAATAAATAAAATTATAATACATTTAAAATCAAATAAACACAGTTAATTTGTGTTTTTAAAGATACACTGTTGTGTACAAACAGTATTATGTGAGTGGTTTCAATCCAAGCTAAGCTTATCTAAATCAATGGTTTTGCACGCCAAAGGCGTGCATGGGCGGTTTGGTGCAAGCCCCTTTCGACCCTTCTCTTATGTAATTAGTTGAAGTTTTTCACAGGTGCCGACCAAGACAGGAAACAGGAGGAAAGGCTGAGGGAGGAGGCTTTGCTGTTCTTCTTGGTGTACGTAGTTGAGTTGATATCCTCCCTCGGATTAGGACCAGTGTGAGAGGGGTCCTCTTGACAAAGGTGCTACCTCTCCCCAAGGGTGATCAGTTGGTGTTTTCAGGCAAGTATGGTCTGCCACTTGTTAAGTATTTTTTCTGGGGCCTTCATTGGCAAGTATAGTCTGCCTCTGGCAGTTGTCGGAGAGGTTGAGCTGGCTTCTACACACAGGCTTCTTTCACATGAGTAAACCAAGACATATAAAACCAACAGCCCCTTTTGGGGACCATCCAAAGAAAGACCCAAATTTCCCTGATTTCGAGGGCATACCTGCATGTTAACCTAATTGGTTGGGGCCGGAGTCTGCACCAGTGGAATTTACAAAACAGGGCAAGAAGTGGGATGAGGCCAAATGCTTGCCTCCAGGGAGGTGGGTGACCACCGCTGGGGATGGAGTAAAGGATGATCAGAATCCATACCAGTTACTAACTGTCCATAGCAGTTATCATAATTCGGTAACGATTATTGGGGAAAAGAAAAAAAGGGGAAAAACCCAAAACGGAGAAAGAAGTGTGTTTGTGTTGAGTGGCTGTCTTTGTTTTCTTGTTGTTTCTTTAGGCAAGTATAGTCTGCCACTTGTTTGTCATTTTATGTTGGAGCTGTCATTGGCAAGTATAGTTTGCCTCAAGCTCTTCAGTTGCTGTCTCATTTGGCTGGACGAAGTAAGACTTGTTGAGCTGTACGTCCTTCTGTCGATCTTGTTGGTTGGTCAGTCGGTTGGGTTGGGTCTGACGCTCTTGGCATGTTGCTGATGGTCCAAACTTACAAACAGTACTTTGAATTTATCGACAGAAAGGCCATTCCGTGTGTATTTATCCTGTGATGATAAAGCCAACCAATGGTATCATTTATTGGAATCCCCTCATCATATCCAACAAATTATGCCAGTAACATTGAAAAGGGAATAAATTGTTTTCTTATTCTTGTGACTTTGACACTTGTATTTATATTTAATCCTATTGTTCTCTCAAGTCAACTGCTTTTACATGTGGGACATAACCACTGACCAATTAAACAATGGACAGAAGTTGCATGAGGAGATTAAAAACACTGTAACACAAAATACCAATGCGATTACTACAGTGTCAACTGAAAAACTTGTAGCAGAAATGTGAATTAATTTACATAAATTATATCTGTCAAGAAAGGCAGTCCCTGGTTTCATTTTTTGTAAGACTAGATATGTTGCCCTTCAAGCAATGACACCAGGAACTGTTTTATCAGAACAAGTATGTTGCCCTTCAAGCAATGATACCAGGAACTGTTTTTATCAGAATAAATATTAATTAATGTAACAAAAAGGTATAATTTGCATGTATCATTCCCCGATAGTATTGGGAGAAAAAATGCTGCAAAACACAAGGTGTTGTTGAGAGAAAAGCAGGATGTCCTGTATTGTGCCAGTACATCCTGCTTTTTCCTCATCAACAACACCTTGTGTTTGCATTATTAGCTCACCTGACTTAAAGTCAGGGTGAGCTTTTCTGATCACTTATTGTCCGTCGTCCGCCCGCCGTCTGTCGTGAAGGTGGTGTTTGGGTCATTTTCTCCCAAGCCACTGGCTGCAGTTCAATGAAAAATCACATGAGTAGCAGTTATATAGGGGCATTTGGGTTTTTCTTTAAATTGGGTTTCTGCTCATATTGTGGAGGGGAGTGGTGCCAAAATGCACAAAATTAAAAAAAATCTTCTCATGAACCAGCCGTAGCAGAGACTTGATATTTGGTATGCAGTTTCCTTTTGAGGTGTAGACTCAATTTTGTTCAAGAGAAGTTTGACGGGCAATATTTGCCTTTGTTCTGAGAGGGGCAAGAATTTTTGCCCCACCCAGAATTTCTATTTTCTGAACCGAGAGGCCAAATTTAATATGAGGTATTATTGGGTTATAAGTACTTGATTTATGCCAAAAAATGTTTTCCTGCAGCCACGTGGGAACCTCAGGAGCCAAAAATAGAAAAAAAAAAAAACTGTCCATATCTCCAAAACTGTACGGCACTGAGAAATTTTATTTGGTGTGAGGCTTCCTTGGGACCAACAGAAATGAATGGTAAAAACAAATTGCCATCGGTTTTGTCATAAGGTACTTTTTCAGGACTTTGAAAAAATGCTGAGTCAGCATTTTTTAACACTGTGGGCAATGGGAAAAAATTAAAGAATCGTTTCCTTCCAAACCACTGGTCCAAAAGCTTTCATATTTTACATATAACATCTTTGGAACATTGATTCACATATTTGTTGAAATCAAATCCCTCTGTCCATATTTGGATTCCCTATGGGAACCCATATGTTCAGGGGGTGAGATTCAAGTTTGATCGAGAAAAGTCCCTTTTTAGCTCATCTTGACAAAGTCAAGCTGAGCTAATCTAATCGCTTGTCGTCCGTCAACACCATGTTTTGGTCTTCTCCTCCAAAGCCACTGGGCCAATTCAAGTGAAAGTTTGTGTGAGTGATGGTCCCAAAGGGGCATTTCATTTTTGTTCAACTCAGTATGCCTGGCCCCATAGGGAGGGAGTGGGGGAAAATGCTCCAAAATATTTTTAAAATCTTCTTCTCAAGAACCAGTGTGTGCAATGACCTGATATTTGCTATGGAGCTTCCATATGAGGTGTAGAATCAAGTTTGTTCAAACGAAGTTCGTAAAGTAATATTTGGCTTTGTAATAGGAGGGGTAAGATTTTTGGCCCCGCCCAAAATTTTTATTTTCTGAACCGATGGTCCGGTATGAACCAAATTTGGTTTGTGGTAGTATTGGGTCATAAGTACTTGACCCATGCAAAAAAAAAAATTCCTGCATCCCCATGGGAACCCTGGGAGCTAAAAATAGAAATATTTTCAAACGCCCATATTTCCCAAACCCCACGGAACAGAGAGCTTTTATTTGGTATGAAGTATCCTTATGACCAGTAGAATTGAGTGGTAAAAAAAAATTGCCATCGGTTATGTTAGGGTGTTCTGTAATGGGCATCGAAAAAATGCTGAGTCAGCATATTTGCAAAAATGAAAAAAAATCTTTTCTCCAGAACCAATCATCAGAATCTTTTGATATTTGGTATACAGCATTCATAGGGGGGTCAAATAAAAGTTTGATCAAATAAAGCTCATTGGTTCATATTTGGGCTCTCTACAGGAGCCCGAAGTTTTAACATAGGGTAATATGGGGAATATTCTTTAAAAATCTTTTTCTTCAGAACCACCAGTCAGAATCTTTTAATATTTGGTATACATCATTGTTATGAGGGTCAGATTCTAGATTGTTCAAACCAAGTCCCTAGGTTAATATTTGGGCTTCCTACTGAAGCCCAAATTTTATCTTTGTTCAATATGGAGGGTAATTTAAAAAAATCTTCTTCTTCAGATCCATCAGTCAGAATGCTTTGATATTTGGTATGCAACATCTCTATGGGGGTCAGATTCAAGTTTGTTCAAATCAAATCCCTAGGTATATATTTGGGCTCACTATGGTAGCCCAAATTTTTACTTAGTGCAATATGAGAAAATTTCTTTAAAAATCTTCTTCTTCAGATCCACCAGTAGGAATGCTTTTATATTTGGTATACAACATCTCTAGGGGGGTCAGATACCAGGTTGTTCAATTCGAGTGCCTAGGTTAATATTTGGGCTCCATATGGGAACATGAAATTTAACTTAGTACAATATGAGGGAATTTCTTCAAAAATCTTCTTCTTCAGATTCACTTGTCAGAATGCTTTCACATTTGGTATACAACATCTCTAGGGGGGTCAGATTCAAGTTTGTTCAAATCGGATCCATAGGTCAATATTTGGGCTCGCTATGGTAGCCCAAATTTGAACTTAGTGAAATTCGAGGAAATTTCTTTACAGTTTCTCTTCTTCAGATCCAACAGTCAGAATGCTTTCATATTCGGTACACAACATCTCTAGAGAAGTCAGATTTAACTGTGTTCAAATCAAGAGCCTGGGTTAATATTTGGGCTCTCTATGGGAGCCGGAATTGGCCATTTTGCTGATGAATTAAAAATTTTGTATTCAGTACCCTCTAGAGGTACTAAGATTAATCCACATAGGTTGTATCAAGGGGCTTCATAGGGGAGCTCTGCATTTTACTTATGATCAACTGAAGAAAAGGCATGATGCCCAGATTATTTTTGTCACTCCTGAGGGACTCAAGGATTGTTTATTTATTTATTTATTGGTGTGTAAGGTCACATACTTATGCACAATGGCTAATCGTGACTGTGACAGTTTTACGGGTGGAGGAAGCCGGAGTACCCGGAGAGAACCACCGAGCAACGACGAGCAGCTGTCAGCTCTCCAACATCGTAACTCTGAACTCTGCACCGCAGCACAGGCAGGGTTAGATTGGTTGAAGACATGCGCACCATTGACGTGCAGTACGCCTCAGTACACAGCGTCATCGTGCCCCCATGTAGGCAATCGGGGTGAAGTGTCTTGCCCAAGGACACAACACGGTTGCCGCAGGTGGGATTCGAACCGAGGACCTCTCGGCTTGCAGCCTGCACCTCTACCAACTGAGTCACCGTGCCCCCGACTCAAGGATTGACATTGTAGCCTATGGAGATGGCTTGCTTAATGTAGACTCATTCTTGGACTCTGTTTAAATTGTGTTCTGTACAAGATGAGCGCTTCAGGCCCCGTGGGGCCTCTTGTTTTTTTTAACACTGACAATTTGGGGTCCGGGTGGGACAGAAAATTTTGGACCAAAATCCAGAAATTAGTTTTTTGGGTTTTTTATGCGTTTGGTCAATTTTAAGAAGAAAAACAAATTTTAGTCTGAAAATTATTGTTTGGGACTTTCTGAACAAAAATAAAAAAAATCTGTTTTTTATGCGTTTATCTCAATTTTGGGACGTAAAAGTGCAGGAACTGAAAACAGAAGGAAAATCCTTTTCATTGTGTGGGCACAATTGCTTCATCTAGTTGGTATATGCTTTTCTTAGGAGGGGCGTATGCAGCTTATTCAAGTCAAGTCCCTGGTTTGATATTTAGACTACCATGTCAGGTGAGCGCCCTCAGGCCCCCTGGGGCCTCTTGTTTGAGAACTGGAGACTACATATCAAGCAGAAGCTTTTGTTCAATTAATGCATGCATTATGGGAACAGATTTCTACTTGAAATTTGGTTAATTGACAAATGTTATAAAAATAATAAAAAAAGTAATATTTGTTACATTTTTAGCTCGACTTTGGCAAAGCCAAAGTTGAACTTATGCCATGGCCAGTCGTCTGTCCGTCAACAATTCAATACGGATTGGGCTAGAGGCCGTATTTATGAACCGATCTTTATGAAACTTCGTGGGTACCTTTGTTATGACCGTGGGACGAGAATGAGTGTTTTTGGGTCCGATCTGAAATTCAAGTTGGCCGCTGGCAGCCACTTTGTACAAAATTAGGTGCAATCAGATTTTTGCGCAGAACTTCCATATGAAAGAGCTGATTTGAATAATTTTTTGTATGAATGTTTAGTACCATGGGATACATCACATATAATACAGGTTTTTTTCTTGTGCATAAATTATGCAAAGTAGACTAACTTTGATATTTTTTGGTGTTACTTTCAGCACTGTAAGTGCAAATGGCAATACGGCTAAGACTAGAGGCCGTATTTATGAACCGATCTTAACTAAACTTCTTGGGTACCTTTGGTATCACCATGGGACGAGAACGAGTGTTTTGGGGTCCGGTCCAAAATTCAAGTTGGCCGATGGCAGCCATTTTGTACAAAATTAGGTGCAATCAGATTTTTGCACAGAACTTCCATATGAAAGCGCTGCTTTGAATAATTTTTTGTGTGAATGTTTAGTACCATGGGATACATCACATATAATACGTGTTTTTTTCTCGTGCAGAAATTATGCAAATTAGATGAACTTTGATTTTTTCAGTGCTACTTACACACAGTAAGTACACATGTCAATACGGCTCGGGCTAGAGTCTGTATTTATGAACCGATCTTCACGAAACGTCTTGGGTACCTTTGTTATCACCTTGGGACAAGAACGAGTGTTTCTGGGTGTGGTCTAAATTCAAGATGGCTGCCAGTGGCCATTTTGTACCGAAATTAGGTCTAATCAGTTTTTTGTACACAACTTCTATACGGCTCAGGCTAGAGGCCGTATTTATGAACCGATCTTTACGAAATGTCTTGGGTACCTTTGTTATTACCGTGGGATGAGAATGAGTGTATTTGGGTGTGGTCCAAAATCAAGATAGCCACCATCAGCCATTTTGTACCAAAATTAGTGCAATCAGTCTTTTGTTCAGAACTTCTGTATGAAAGTTCTGATTTGAAAAAATTTTTGTATGAATGTTTAGTAACATGGAATACATCACATATAGTACAGGTTTTTTTCTTGTGCAGAAATTATGCAAATTAGATGAACTTTGATTTATTCACTGCTACTTATACACTGTAAGTGCACATGTCAATATGTCAATACGGCTCGGGCTAGAGGCTGTATTTATGAACCGATCTTCACGAAACTTCTTGGGTACCTTTATTATCACCTTGGGACGAGAACGAGTGTTTCTGGGTGCGGTCCAAAATTCAAGATGGCTGCCAGTGGCCATTTTGTACCGAAATTACCGGTAAATCCAATCAGTTTTTTGTCACAACTTCTATACAGCTCGTATTTATGAACTGATCTTCATGAAACTTCTTGGGTACCTTTGTTTTCACCTTGGGACAGGAACGAGTGTGTTTTGGGGTGCCTTTGTTATCACTGTGCTATGAGAACAAATATTTTGGGGTTCAGTCAGACCCACTCTGGGACTCAAAGATTTCTTTTCTAGTTTAGCATCTGACTGTCACCCACCTTTACAATACTTTACCTATACATTTGTTACATGCTACGTTCAGTATTTATGTACAGGGGGGCGCGGTGGCTCAGTAGGTAGAGGTGCAGGCTGCAAGCCGAGAGGTCCTCGGTTCGAATCCCACCTGCGGCAACCGTGTTGTGTCCTTGGGCAAGACACTTCACCCCCATTGCCCAGATGGGGGCGCGATGACGCCGTGTACTAAGGCGTACTGCACGTCGATGGTACGCATGTCTTCAACCAATCTAACCCTGCCTGTGTTGCAGTGCGGAGTTACGATGTTGGGGAGCTGGCAGCTGCTCGTCGTTGCTCGGTGGTTCTCTCCGGGTACTCCGGCTTCCTCCACCCGTAAAACTGTCACGGTCATGATTAGCCATTGTGCATAAATATGTGACCTTAAACATCAATAAATAAATATTTATGTACAGACTGTTACAATACTTTATATGTACCTTTGTTATCAGGTCATTACCTAGATGTTTGTCATTGCTGTGTCACATACTATACATGTACATGTCTTAACAAGTTGAGCTACAGTGTCATTGACACTTTCATTAAAAGTAATTGCAATATAATAGGCAAATTTCCAAAAGAAATTGTAATGTAATATAATAAGAAAAAAAACTAAAGTAATGGTAATACATGTATATTACATTTGAAAGTAATAGACCCAGCCCTGCTTAGGACCATTGCCATTGATCAACGTCATAGTCCTGGTGTACTGTAGAGGGAATCGAATAAAAAAAAATGCTGAGTTAGCATTTTTTCAGAAATGTAAAAAATCTTCTTCCCCAGTCCCACTTATCAGAATCTTTTGATATTTGGTATAGAGCAGGGGGGGGGGGGGGGGGTGGGGGGGGCTCAGTTTGCTTTTGGGCCCAGTACAGGAGCCCAGATTTTAACTTTGTGCAGAACGAGACATACTCTTTGAGGATTCTGCTATAGAACAACCAGTCAGAATATTTTAATATCTGGTGTACAATATCGTTACAGACGTCAGATTCATGTTTGTTCAAATCAGGTTCCAATGGGGGCACAATATGAAGAATAATCTTTAGAAATCTTTTTCAGATTCACCAGTTAGAATCTTTACTGGGTTACAATTTGGACTCTCTATTGGAGCCAGGCTACAGGTCATATTTATGAAGGGATTTCATTGTAACTTGGTAGGATGACTCCAAATAATGTGTAGATGAGAACGCCCCATTTTGATCGCGATCATTCAGCCTTGATGGGTGCCCGAGCCCAAAAAGCTTTAGCATAGGCAAAAGGTAATATTTATGGAAGGATTTCATTGTAACCTGTTAGGTTGACTCCATATAATGCCTAGATGATGCCTAGATGATGACATCCCCTTTTGGTCGTGATTGGTCAACTGTGATGGATACAGGTGCCCAAAGCCTGAAAACCTTGAGCACAGTCTACAGGTCATATTTATGAAGGGATTTCATTGTAACTTCGTTGGATCACTCCAGGTGATGCCCAGATGAGATTGTCCCCTTTGGTTGCGATCATTCAACCATGATGGCAGCCCAAGCCTGAAGCCCGAAACATTTAGAACAGTCTACAGGTCATAATTATGAAGGGATTTCATTGTAACTTGGTAGGATGACTTCAAATAATGTCTAGATGAGAACATCCCCTTTTGGTCGCGATCATTCAGCCTTTATGGCTGCCTGAGCCCAAAGACCTTTAGCATAGTCTACAGGTCGTATTTATGGAAGGATTTCATTGTAACTTGTTAGGTTGACTTCATATAATGCCTAGATGATGACATCCCCTTTTGGTCGTGATTGGTCAACTGTGATGGCTACAGGTGCCCAAAGCCTGAAAATCTTGAGCACAGTCTACAGGTCATATTTATGAAGGGATTTCATTGTAACTTAGTAGGATCACTCCAGATGATGCCCAGATGAGAATGTCCCCTTTTGGTTGCGGTCATTCAACCATTATGGCTGTCCGAGTCTGAAGCCAGAATACAGAATACCTTTAGCACAGTCTACAGGGCATATTTATGAAGGGATTTCATTGTAACTTGGTAGGTTTGACTTCATATAATGTCTAGATGAGAATGTCCCCTTTTGGACATGATTGGGCAACTGTGACAGCTACAGGGGCCTGAAGCCCAAGAACCTTTAGAACAGTCTACAGGTCATAATTATGAAGGGATTTCATTGTAGCTTGGTAGGATGACTCCAAATAATGTCTAGATGAGAATGTCCCCTTTTGGTCGCAATCATTCAGCCTTGATGGCTGCCCGAACCCAAAAACCTTTAGCATAGTCTATAGGTCATATTTATGGAAGGATTTCATTGTAACTTGTTAGGTTGACTCCATATAATGCCTAGATGATGACATCCTCTTTTGGTCATGATTGGTCAACTGTGATGGCTACAGGTGCCCGAAGCCCGAAAATCTTGAGCACAGTCTACAGATCATATTTATGAAGGGATTTCAATGTAACTTCGTAGGATCACTCCAGATGATGCCCGGATGAGAATGTCCCCTTTTGGTTGCGATCATTCAACCATGATGGCTGCCTGAGCCCAAAACTCGAAAACCTTTAGCACAGTCTTCAGTTCATATTTATGAAGGGATTTCATTGTAACTTGGTAGGTTGACTTCATATAATGTCTAGATGAAAACGTCCCCTTTGGGCGCAATTGGGAAACTGACGGCTACAGGGGCCCGAAGCCCGAAAACCTTTAGCACAGTCTAACGGGCAATATTTATGAAGGGATTTCAATGTAACTTGATAGGATGACTCATTTTGGAATAATTTCACTGTAACTTGGTAACTTTCGTTGATATATGTTAACTGTGAAGGCCACATACATTAACTGTGAGGTCATATTAACCCACCCCTCAGCTCTTTAGGACAGTGTACACCTCATATTATTTTTATCAAAAACATAGCCTACAGGGAACAGAAATGAACATATTCCCAATTATCACAATTCATGTCTTATTTCATAATCCTTTCATAAACATTGAACATTATCCTTTTCATCAAACACAACACACAAGTTAAGCTACAGTGTCATTGACACTTTCATCTTTCATTTCCGTTGAGAAACATTGCTGTTAGGAACGATGTTTAACTTACCCATTTTCAGGCTTGGCAATTTCAGGAGAGCGATTTTTTAGCTCTCCTTACTGCCCTCCTGAAAGAATTAAGGAGAGCGAAAAATTGCCCTCCTAAATATTTTGGTCTGGGATGATGTATTATGCTCACATTAAATTTTTGTTGTAAAGCAAAAATGTAATTTATCTTCGAAGTCACATAACATCACGTAATTTCATTTTGAAAGTGGTTTAGTGGTAAAAGGTAATGGCTACAACCATACCCAAACACAGTTGGAATCATTTGAAGCAAAATGGGTCACAGCAATATTTTTTTTTTCTGTCAGTTTCAAGTTCAACAACTGACATCATAGTTTGAGGGGTAATTATTCAAGGAATATTGACACTATAATATACTACCGTTACTACTATCCTGTCACTTGAAGCAATTGCACCAGGATGTGACTGTAGATTCAAGCAGACCTGTTGTCCAAGAAAGTCATACGCCTACCACTACCACCTTCAACCCCCCTTGGGGGGGTGAAGGTGGTAGTGGGAAGGGTATGACTTTCTTGGACAACAGGTCTGGGTACACACACAGGTCTTGTCAAGTGTGTGTTCGGTTGTTGAGTGAGACATCTAGATGGCTAAGAGATTTCGCTTTGTCTTAGTAAAGTTAATAAAATCACTGATGTAGTCTGTTGGTTTCAGTTTCAATGAGTTCGTTCAACTGGATACTTAAAATGCTGTGTAAAGCTAATTGCTCTCCTAAGCTGATTGAGGAGAGCGATTTTTTGCCCTCCTGCATTTTTCAGAATGCCAGGCCTGCATTTTGTACGCCAATTTTGTCAAAAATTTCTTTTGGTGCATGGCACAGATCTCACTTTGAAACTTGGTATGCATGTTCAGGGTGACCTCTAGATAGGAGCTTTCAATTTTCTTTCATTTCTCATTGAGCTCTGTTGAACAAGATGCAACTAGCTAAATTTTTAATCTCTGCCCTGAATAATGCTAGTTGAGAAGAACCTTAAAGTACCAGAATTAAATGAATAAGTGATTTTGTGTGATCTCAAAATAATGCACACTCATTTTTACCTGCGTTGCCAGCGGCAGAGCAAGTCTAGTAACTGCTCGAATCCGTCCGTCTGTCCGCCCATCAATCCGTCCGAAACACTTCTTCCGTCAAAGTTTTCTTGGCTTCTATGAAAGGGAATGTTTTTATATTTGGTCTGCTGCTTCGTAATGATGAGTAGTATCGTGTATCTAATTTTCAGATCTGCCGTGCAGCCATTGCATGCAGCGACGCAGGTCCAGGCCCAGTATTGGTCTTGGCTTGTTTCTGTTGAGAAATCTCTCAAATTTATTCAGTTCTGAGAGTAATGCCATTATGAAGGCATATTTTGGTACCATACACACATTATACCTGTATATTCATATGAAATTTATCCACTAAGAGTCTTTGCTACAGCTACAGAAGTATATTACATGTGAATGTCATCAACCCTTTGGATCCTTTTGAAAAATTACAATCTCCTCTTTTTTGCATGTGACTGCTCACATCCGTGGTTATAACTAGATTCTATTCATAGTCTTCTCTTATATTCATCATGACAATGTACCACATATAATAGAACATTTCACCTGTTAGTGAACCCTAACATGGGTGTCAAACACACTGTAACAGTAAGTTGTGAGTATTCGAACAGGAAATGATCTGTTTCTTGTCAGACTCCTAAATCCCTTGGTAACTGTATTGTGAAACTGAATTGGTTACATTGATGAACTTTATAGAAATGACTAACTTGGTCACCGAGGAAGCTACCTTCCTTATTGTGGGTTTGGTGGGGGAATATCCTATGATATCCCTTCCCCCCCCCCCCCTTCAGGGAGCACAAGCCCCCGTTTTGAAGAAATTCTGGTGCCACTTCTGGTGCAGAGCTCACTTAATTGAATATTTCTTAACCCTTTACCCAACGCAGACGATATCAAAATTTATGATTTTAAATATTTTTAAAAAATTTTCAAAATATTGTGACAAAATCATATCATATGACCCTTATTAGAATGAGCTCGACGAGCTCGTTCCAATGAGTGGTTACATGATATAGTTTTTGATGTAATTTTTCTGAAAATTAAATTTTTTCAACTGCAGAATTTGCATATTTCGCAGGCGGATGTGGCCGATTAATTAGGTAAAGGGTTAACTGAATAACCCTGTTAATGTAATTGCATGTATTACTTCCAAACACCAACTATTTCCATACTCTACAAATAAGGCATTCAAGTAATAAAATACTGCTCATGTAATATACAAATTCAACAGTTGGGAAAAAATTATTTTCAAAGTTTAAAAAAAAGACTTATCATGTGATCCCTCATTCAAGCTCATAGACCTTGTTCCAATAAGGGGTCACATGATATGGTTTTATTGAATTTTTTTGAAAAATTTGAAGAAAATATTTAAAATCATAATTTTTTGATATCGTCTGTCATGGGGAAAGGGTTAACAGGCTTCTTTTAAACTAAAAGAGTTCAGTTGAAATTCTTAATCCTTCATCACAGAAATAGGTGACCTTAAACACCAATAAATAAATAACTCTTCACCAAACATATCTCTCAATATTTTATTTTTAAAAATTTTTGCTACCCAACACCAATTGTAAGCCGCAATGGAATGAGCTCATCTAACTCATTCCAGTGAGTGTTTATCAGCTTGTTTTTAAGAAAAACATTACAACTTTTATTTAGAAAAGAAAATATTTGAAGTACATGTACCTGTGGAAAGTTGTGTGAAGGGTTAATTGGAAATGATACAGTATGGAAATGAAGTCTAATTTTTCAATATTCTCTTGCAGTCAAGGAATGTAATATTGGTGTTATCCATGATCAAATCCCTAATTTATATGTTAATATTTTTCATGGTTGTAATTTAATATGCTACTGCAACAGACAAAGATGTATAACATAGAAACAGTTCAAATCAAAATGATAACATCTCTTATTTTTTGTCTTATAGCACCTTTGTAAATTTGTATTAACTTCACTGTATTTTTATGTGGCTTGACATGTTTTGTCTTAAAAAATGTAAGTTATCAGCTATAAGTGGTGCAGTGATTGTCTACAGCAGTAGTCAGATGGGCATTTAAAAATAAAATTTAATTCCAACCAGTTCAGGGTGATTTTTAGCTTAACTTGACAGTCAAGATAAACTATTGCCATCATGTGTCCGGAAGTCTATGAGTGTGCAATTCTGTTCACATTTTCTTTCGCACAGGCTGCACCCCGTAGTTCTTGTCCGATCATCATGAAATTTCATATGCAATTTTGGAATGTCCCTTTTGCCTCGATCGGTCAACTGTGACAACTGCCTGGACCCGAAACCCAAAAATATTTAGCACAGTATACAGGTTGTATTTATGAAGGAATTTCATTGTAACTTGGTTGGATGACTCGGTGTGTTGTCTAGATGAGAACGTCTTGTTTTGGACTGGTTCGGTTAACCATGACAGCCGCAGGGGCACATTACCTAGATTCCTTTAGCACAGTCTACAGCTTTCATTTATGGAGGGATTTCATGATAAATTGGTAGGATGACTCAGTGTAATGTCAAGATGAGAATGTCCTATTTGGCTGTGATCAATCAACTGTGATGGCTGCATACTCACTTGACCGAGATTAATTTAGAATACTCTACAGTTCATATTTATGAAGTGATTTCATTGTATATGAGGATAACTTGGTATGATGTCTAAATGAGACTATCCTATTTTGGTCATGATTGGTCAGCCCTTGCCACCGCTTTGGCACATGACCTAGATTCCTTTAGCACTGTCTACAGGTTGTTTTTATGAAGGGATTTCATTGTATCTTGGTAGGATAACTTGGTATGACATCTCGATAAGACTGCCCTACTTTGGTCATGAGCGGCCAACCGTGACTGCCGGACCATCACGTGACCTACATTTCTTTACCAAGGTCTACAGGTTTTTATTGTAACTTGGAAGGAACACTCGTTTTGGAATGATTTTACTGTAACTTGATACATTGTAACTTTGTTTGACATACATTAACTGTGTGGGCCACCTTAACCCAGACCTCATTTCTTTAGTGCAGTCTCCACATCAAATTATTCTTATTGAAAACATAGCCTGTAGGGAAGAGAAATTAACATATTCTTAATTATCACAGTTCTTGTCTTATTTCATATTCCTTTCATAAACACTGAACATTATCCTTTTCATCAAACACAACACACAGTCATTTTAAGTGATTTGACAGTTCGGATGCTACACTGGATTCTGCATGAGCACCATTAACCACAGCCAGAATAATTTTTCCACATAAGCTATTGGGCATGTTAAAATGTCTGAATGCTCGCAACACTAGAGACTGGACCATCCATGTTTCTGGTGATACCTGCCAGGTAATCTTGGATTTTCCATTATAACCTGGAATGGCTCATACTAAAAACCCCTACCAGATACCAAAGAAGCCATCAGCCAAGTCATCGGTTTCTCAGGGGAGTGGTAGCACCTTTGACCAATTGGGCTCTGGTCCACACCTGGAGAACCCTGATAGGGGCAAGCAAAAGAAGAGGAAGAAGAACTGTCCTCAACCGTCGGGATGCCAAGTGCTTAGAGGTCTGGAAAAAAAGAAGGTTGAAGAATCCTTCAAAGAGAAGAAAGAGGAAATGGAAACACCTCCTCCATCCCACCAGAGAAAACGTCTGAGATAATACCAACAGACACCACTAAGTCACCCAATGCCTCTCTCTCTCTATAGCACCATCTCTAGCTTGGACCCAACTCTAAAGAGGAAGATGATGAAGAACTGAGCAAGCTACGTTCCCACGCCACCATGGCAACAAATCAGGCTCGGCAATCAAAGGGGGCACTCTTCTTGTACTAATCCATGGGTTCCGGTACCAGTGCATGGACGCATAGGCAACATGTCATTCTTTTTTCTTCTGCCATCTTGTGAAGCTGTGTATCTTTTTGCTCATCAACAGTGAAACCTGTTGATGATGTTCCAGTTCTGAATTGTGGACCTATAGCTGTTTCTTCACTATCCAGACATACAGGGCTGTGTTTTTGTATATTCTCTCAATTATTCACCATATTTTTTTGTGATATATCTCTGTGCCGATTTCGCACACGATTTTCATGTACTGTGCTGTTTTGGTCTCTTGTTCATTAATGCTAACCCTTTGAGTTCTGCTTTTATTTGAGTTACGTGTCAGCAGGGGGCTGTTGTGGAAGTTTTTCTCCCCTCTGTTGAGGGTCGAATTTCTGCCAGTTTCCTTTTTGGCTGTTTGGGAGCTTTTCTGTTCCCATCGGGCCTTTGTTTCCTTCCACCTTATTCTTACATAGCTGGTGGTGTCCTGATTTATTTTTTCTTTGGGTTCACCTTCCCATCTACATTGCTCTCACCAGATATGGCTAGGACAATGGGGTGTTCCGTTGATAGACCCTGTGGGCGGAGTGGTATTCATTCTTTTGGGCTTCGGTCTGTTGTGTAGTTCGGGCATGTGCTGTTCCTCCTGCATGCACGAGAAGGGGAACGCAGTTGTTCAGGGCCTCCCAAAACGACTCTGTCTGGAGAGAGTTCTACTCCCTCAGTGTCTATTCTGGTGATGGATACTGCGGTAGCTGCAGACTTTCTGGCGAAGAGATGCCTGGTTCTGGGACTGCTGTCCCCCTTCAGTTGACATCTGAGGCTGTCGCCAGGTTTGTGACTCCTCCTTTGGAGCCGAGCTCGGCTGCTCTCTCCACTTTTCCACCTTTGTCGACAGCTACTGATGTATCCACTCCCGCTGCTGCTCCATCGGTGATGTCATCGGTCTCCATTTCAGCTGGCCTTGGCTTATCCCTGCAGGGGTCTGCAGGGATTTCTGCTTTGTTGGACGTGGGTTCTTGGCTTCAACCTTCCCTAACTTCAACTCGCCAAAGTCGGACGTGGTTGCCAGCCGGTTCCTCTGCTTCGGTCTCCCAGCCATCGGACCTAATGGGTTTTGCTTTGGAGTCAGATGTCCAAGGTGGGGTCGCCATGGACTCCACTGTGCTTCCATCCATGCATTCTGGTCCTTCGTCCAGTTTAGCGGGTCCAGTGCGATCTGTGCAGCCTGGGCCTTCTGTCCCTCAGAGGTCAATGGCGACTCTCCTGAAATCCCGCACTCCAGATCCTCGGGGTATTCATACCTCTATCACTATCTGTTTTTTGATGTTTCGGCTGCCACCAGTTGTTACATGTCCAGTGTTCTTGAGGACCCTTCACTGGTTAAGAGGGTCATTTGGGATCCCACTTTGCCTGGTCCTTCCCACGTCGGACCGGCAGATTCTGGCTGTGTGCTTAGGGAGGCCTCTCCTTGCTCATGTAGGTTCTTTCCAAGAGCCTTCCTGTTGCCTCCAACGAGGCTACTGGTGGTCTTCAGGTGCCCTCGGCGTGCCACCTCCTGTGATGGAAGCAGGCCACTTTCTGATCCCCCGGTGTTCCTACACCATGGGAGGTTTGGGCTGGTATGCCTGAGATGGGCTATGTGTCTTCCAACTCTGTAGATAGGTCAGACACACCTGACATTTGGAGCCATCAGTCGTTTGACTTGGGGATGACTCTTGACTTTGTGTTTGAGTTTTTTCTGGAACTTGCACCGTCAGACTAGCACGAGGTTTCAGTCAGGCTGCGATCATCGGTCGCACTCCTACAGCCTTTGGAGCAACCTGCTTCTGGGTGTTTTCGACCGTACCACTCGGTACAGGTGGTCGAAGCTTTGCAGCATTGGACTCAAAGCTAAGTTCCAAGGCTATGAAGACTTTGTTCTTCACTAGGGCTGATATCTTTTTGCCCCCTGTGCATTATCGTTTCTACAATTCCGCCAATCCGTCGATCTGCGACTGCCAGACTTTGACGGTCTTGGATCAGGACTCCTTCCTTGGGCTTTCCAAGTCCAGGCCAGCTATTATTCCTATGGCAACTTTGGAGTCCCTGTTGGACTAACCAGAGAGATGCTGGGCATGATTTCTCTCTCGGATCATGCCATCTCTGCCTTGCCTGCTTATCTGCCTCCAGATAAGATTGATGACATACAGGCTCCTTTGCGTGTGATTTCTAAGGTGCTCATGCATCTTACTCACACGGATGCCTGTACCACGGCTCATCTGGAATTAGTTCGCGGTGGCACTGTTGGACACTAGCCATTCCCTTCCTGAAGGGCAGTGAGCTGCTCTACGGTCCGCTTCTTTGGTGGATCCGAGTCTATTCCATGAATCCATGGTGATGGTCCGGGATGACGTCCTGCTTCACCAGCTTGATCCACCTTTTGTTGGAGGTCAGGGCCATACCAAGCCTAACAAGCGCCCTTCTGCTTCCTCTGCGAAGCCAAGGGCTGGTCCTCCTGCCTCTGCTTCTTCCTTTTACTCATGTGGTAAGGGTAAGCGTCGGCAGACCAGAGGAAGGTCTCAGGATCCTTCTACTTGCAGAGGAGGTGTTTTCTCCTCTCACGTTCCTCACCATGGCTCAAAATGAAGGTCCTTAACTCCATTTGTCCCAGGTTGGAGGAAGGATATCAGAGTTTGCAGACCGTTGGGCCACAATCACATCTGATCCTTGGGTGTTAGATGTTGTTTGGTCTGGTCTGCGGATATCCTTTCGGAGGCACCGACTGTTGAGGGTGCCTCTTCCAACCCAAGTTCCTTCAGATGGTTCACGCCAGGAACTTGTGATCACGGAGATAGACAATCTCCTGTCAAAGAGGCACTCAAGGTCGTCAAGAACATTCATTCAGTGGGATTTTATTCCTGCCTGTTCTTGGTGCCAAAGAAGGTCGGCCGACTCTCACGAGTTATCGATCTGAGTATCCTGAACCAGTCTATCATTGCTCCCAGGTTCAGCATGGAGACTTTCAGGTCGGTTCACCACTCCATTCACCAGGGAGATTTCTCTTCCAGCCTCGACCTGCGAGCCGCTTACTTTCACGTTCTGATTCATCGGACATCGCGGAAGTATCTCAGGTTTGCTTTTCTGGGGCAAGTTTACCAGTTCAAGTCCACGCCTTTCGGCCTCAACCTGGCTCCTTGGGCCTTCACCTGAGTGATGTTGCATGTGATAGCCTTCCATCACCCACAGTCCAGGGTGACTACGTCAGCATATCTGGACAATATCCTCCAGAGGCACTCCAATGCTGCTCTTTTGGAGTCCAATGTCAACACCCTGTTGAGCCTGCTTTCATTGCTAGGTTTCAGAGTCAAGGAGGAGAAGTGACATCTCGGAGTATTCTCTGGTTGCTCGATCTCTGTGGTTCGGTGACAGATCTCATCCCTTTAGGTCGGCTGCATATCAGAGCTCTCCAACACCTTCTGCTCAGTCATTGGAGGCTGAATGTCGATCCTCTGGATCTGGTGCTTCAGTTACCAGCATCACTTCGTTGTCACCTTCTTCCCCGGATGGATGGTCAGTGGATTATGCAGGGAGTTCAGTTGGACTTGCCCACATCCGACCGTGTTCTGACGGCAGATGCCAGCGATCTTGGATGGCACGTGACGTTGGATCCTCTAGGTCTTTCCCATCACAATGTTTGGGACCAGGATTAGACAACTCTTCACATCAACCAGAAGGAGCTCCTTGGTCTTCTTCTGAGTTTCTGGCAGTGGATCTCCCACCTTTCGAATCATCAGGTCCTTCCCTTGTCCGACAATTTGACAGTGGTCACTCACATTCGGAACCAGGGTGGCACGCACTTGGTTCCCATGTACGAATTGGCTCAGGATCTTCTACTGCTTGCTCAGGATGTCAATGCCGGAATGGTGGTTCGTCACATTCCCTGTCACTCGTTTGGAACGGTCTAGTTGGATACGCCTTCCTGCCAGTTACGATTCTGCCTCAGGTTCTAGCCAAGATATGAACCTGCAGTTATCAAATAATTCTGATTGCTCACCTGTCACCTCAGCAGTGTGGATCAATCAGCTCCTCTCTCTATTGGCGGCGGTTCCGGTACGTCTCCCTCTACATCGTGACCTTCTTTGTCAAGGTCACCCAAGGAGGTTTCACGTTGACCCAACTTCATTGTGCCTTCACGCATATATTTTGTCCGGTTCTGTCTCCTCCGTAGAGGTTTTTTGAGACGAGCAGTGAAGAGCATTTCTTCTTCAAGGGGGCACTCCACTGGTTTAGCCTGTCCAGATAAGTGGAAGGTCTTCTGTCAATGGTGTGCTGATCACTCTGTTGATTATGCCGATCCTTTGATTACACAGATTGCAGAGTTTCTAGTATATCTGTTTGATTCTCGGGGTTTCCAGTCTGTTACCATCAAGGGGTACAGGTCTGTGCTTTCAGAGACCTTTTTCTTATGTGGGTAAGGGTCATTTTGGCACTAATCTGTACCTCTTTAATCTTATTCGGCACTTTTCTTTGAAAAGGCTTAGAATTTTGCAGCTGACCTCAATATGGTATCTTCCTTGGGGGGAGGGGGGGTTGGGGGGGGGGAGGAGTTTCGAACCATTATCCCAGGTGGATGTACATTTTCTCACAAGTTATAAGACAGCTTTTCTGATGACTTTTGGCTCAGCCAGTGTTTCTTTTACCAGTGATTGCTCCTTTCTGGCCAAGAATGAGATACCAGACTCTACTCCACCTCCTATCTGTATAAGTCCTCTTCCTTCTGTTAAGGGTAATCGCCCTTTGCTCTGCCTGGTTCGTGCAATTTGCATTTACCTCAACCGGACACAGTTTATCAGGAAAGGCAGGAAATGATTCTTTCTGCCTCTTATCCCTGGTCAACAGAAGATCTATCCTCAATCCATTTCTAGGTGGATTTGTTTCGCTTTTTGCACGTCATATGCTCGTCTGGTTACCGACGATTGTATTTCCAATCGCATTTCTGCCCACAAGGTGCATGAATTGTCTACCTCCTGGGCTTATGCTAGCACCATCAAGTTGTCGGATGTTATGCAGTCAGCCTACTGGAGAAATGCTTCTACTTTCTCCACCTTCTACCTCCGTCAGTTGCAGGAGCACTCTGAGGACCTTTTTTCTTTAGGCCCTCTTTCTTCTACTCAGGCTGTTAGTAACCCCAGCCATTAAGCTTCTTCCAGGGTCAGTTCCAGCCCTGTGCTTGGTAACTGGCCTTTCTGTCTGTGTGTCACACAGAGGCATATGCCTCATCTCTCATTGCCGTTTTCCGTTTGTGAAGCTATGGTTTTATAGGCCTTGGGTACTCTTCTTCTGTCCACAGTTCCAGCGCAGTCAGGTTATGTGGGGGTAGGTTATGTGATTCCCTCCTCCTATTGCCTATTCAGCCTGTTGAAAACAATTTTAAGGAAGGTTGATTAGAAACTAAAATTTTATAGTAAATTTCCTTTCTTATTATACCCACCACAATTGTTTACCTGGAGGCCCTCCCGACTTCTAATTCGGGTAAGAATCCTTCCTCCCCACTTATCACATAACTCCAATGTTGGCGGATTCAAATTGAATGACACATTGGTTATATTTCTTTACTCTGGTACCAGAACCTGTGGATTAGAACGAGGAGAAGAGTCAAGAGTGTACCCTACTGGGTGTGCGCCGGTTGCAATCGACCCTGTTTTGGCTTATTTTTAGCTCATCTTGACAAAGTCAAGCTGAACTAATCCCATCGCTCTCTGTCCGTCCATCCATCATCCGTCAACACCATGGTTTGGTCTTCTCTTCCAAAGCCATTAGGCCAATTCAAGTGAAAGTTTGCGTGAGTGATGGTCCCAAAGGGGCATTGCGTTTTTATTCAACTCAGCATGCCCAGCCCCATAGGAAGGGAGTGGGGAAAAATACTCCAAAATATTTTTTAAATCTTCTTCTCATGAACCAGTGTGTGCAATGACTTGATATTTGCTATGGAGCTTCCTTTTGAGGTGTAGAATCAAGTTTGTTCAAACAAAGTTTCGTGAAGCAATATTTGGCTTTGTAATGGGAGGGGTAAGATTTTTGGCCCTGCCCAAAATTTCTTTTTAGCTCATCTTGACAAAGTCAAGCTGAGCTAATCTCGTCGATCTCCGTCCGTTGTCCATCATCCATCGTCTGTCGTCTGTCATCCGTCAACACCCTGTTTTGGTCTTCTCCTTCAAAGCCACTGGGCCAAATTCAAGTGAAAGTTTGTGTGAGTGATGGTCCCAAAAGGGCATTTCATTTTTGTTCAACTCAACATGCCCAGCACCATAGGGAGGGAGTGGGGGAAAATGCTCCAAAATATTTTTAAAATCTTCTTCTCAAGAACCAGTGTGTACAATGACTTGATATTTGCTATGGAGCTTCCATATGAGGTGTAGAATCAAGTATGTTCAAACGAAGTTCGTAAAGTAATATTGGCTTTGTTAGATTTTTGGCCCCGCCCCAAATTTTGATTTTCTCAACCAATGGTCCGGTATGAACCAAATTTGGTTTGTGGTTTTATTGGGTCATATGGTTTTATTGGGTCATAAGTACTTGACCCATGCAAAAAAAAAATTCTCCCGCATCCCCATGGGAACCCTGGGAGCTAAAAATAGAAATATTTTCAAATGCCCATATTTCCCAAACCACACGGAACAGAGAGCTGTTATTTGGTATGAAGTATCCTTGGGACCAGTAGAATTGAATGGTAAAAAGAAATTGGTTATGTTAGGGTGTTCTGTAATGGGCATCGAAAAAACGCTGAGTCAGCGTATTTGCAAAATTTTTTTAAAATCTTTTCTCCAGAACCAATCATCACAATCTTTTGATATTTGGTATACAGCATTCATGGGGAGGGAGGGGGGGGGGGGGGGCAGATAAAAGTTTGGTGAAATAAAGCTCATTGGTTCATATTTGGGCTCTCTAGCAGGAGCCCGAATAGGGTAATATGGGGAATATTCTTTAAAAATCTTCTTCTTCAGAACCACCAGTCAGAATCTTTTAATGTTTGGTATACATCATTGCTATGAGGGTCAGATTCAAGATTGTTCAAACCAAGTCCCTAGGTTAATATTTGTGCAAAATTTATCTTTGTTCAATATGGAGAGTAATTTAAAAAAATCTTCTTCTTCAGATCCACCAGTCAGAATGCTTTGATATTTGGTATGCAACATCTCTAAGGGGGTCAGATTCAAGTTTCTTCAAATCAGATCCCTAGGTATATATTTGGGCTCACTATGGTAGCCCAAATTTTTACTTATTGCAATATGAGGAAATTTCTTTAAAAATCTTCTTCTTCAGATCCACCAGTCGGAATGCTTTTATATTTGGTATACAACATCTCTAGGGGGGTCAGATTCCAGGTTGTTCAATTCGAGTGCCTAGGTTAATATTTGGGCTCCATATGGGAACATGAAATTTAACTTAGTACAATATGAGGGAATTTCTTCAAAAATCTTCTTCTTCAGATTCACTCGTCAGAATGCTTTCACATTTGGTATGGAACATCTCTAGGGGGGTCAGATTCAAGTTTGTTCAAATTGAATCCATAGGTTAATATTTGGGCTCGCTATGGTAGCCCAAATTTGAACTTAGTGCAATTCGAAGAAATTTCTTTATAATTTCTCTTCTTCAGATCCAACAGTCAGAATGCTTTCATATTCGGTACACAACATCTCTAGGGAAGTCAGATTCAACTGTGTTCAAATCAAGAGCCTGGGTTAATATTTGGGCTCTCTATTGGAGCCAGAATTGGCCATTTTACTGAAGAATTAAAAATTTTGTATTCCGTACCCTCTAGAGGTGTGTAACTAAGATTAATCCACATAGGTTGTATCAAGGGGCTTCATAGGGGAGCTCTACATTTTACTTTATGATCAACTGAAGAAAAGGCATGATGCCCAGCAGCCCAGGTTATTTTTGTCACTCCTGAGGGACTCAAGGATTGACAGTGTAGCCTATGCAGATGGCTTGCTTAATGTAGACTCATTCTTGGACTCTGTTTAAATTGTGTTCTGTTCAAGATGAGCGCTTCAGGCCCTGTGGGGCCTCTTGTTACCAACAGCATATCACAAAATTAAGCATTAATAAATTTCATAAGCCAAATGTTTGGGAGTGCAGTAGCACTGTGGTTAGAGCATTGGACTTCAAACCGAAAGTTCAGCAGTTTGATCTTGACCAGTGGTAACTGCATCATGTCCTTGGGATCAACAGTCACACTTAATCCCCATTGTCCATGTGGGGGCATGGTGGCACTGTGTACTAAGGTGTATAGCAAGTCAATGGTGCTCTTGCTTTCAACATTTGCAGCACTTCCTTGTGCAGAGTTGGTAAGTTGCCACTGTTGGAAAGTCTTATTGCCACTTGTCATTGCTCAGTGGTTCTTTCTGGATACTCTGGCTTCCTCCACCTATAAAACTGCCCAACACAATTTGACACTAGCTGTTGAAAGTGTCATTAAGCCCTGATAAACAAACAAACAAATTTAAGTTGGCACTGTACTTTCCTTGTACTTTCCTGTCTGATTTGAAAATAAGGAGAGTACCTCTTAGAAATGTTTTATATTATCAGATTCTAAAATCTCTGTTCGCATAATAAATCTGATGAAAGTTTATGCAAGTCTCTTTTTAACCCTTCAGGATGTTGGAAGTTTTCCAGACTTAGTACTACTGCACCTCACCTTGTCAGTTTAGCTGTGAGGCAGCCAAAACTTGACTAATAACCACTGCCAAGGTACAGTTGTAATTTGACTATTGTCCAAAGTCCTTGTACTTCTTCTTGATTGTATGTTTAAGTACCTGTTCTGAGACCAGAATGTTTGCCCCCCCCCCCACCCCCCTCCCCCCCCCCTCCAAAAAAAAACTGTACTTGTACCTCTTCTTGATTGTATGTTCAAGTGCATGTTCTGAGATCAGAATGTTTGCCAAAATCAGATAAACACCTTTGAAGGTTAACTCTTAACCTGCTGCTGGCGGATATTCCTGCCCAGGACAGGATTGCTCTTATCACTGATATAAGTTTAATTTGGACACATTTAAACAAATTATCTCCCTGTAAATGAAAAGGTTTATTCACCACTGATTCCTTGTGTTAAATTTAGATGAATGTTTCATCAAATTTGACAAAAAATATCTTGCAGTTACTCAGTGGATTAAGAGTTAAAAGCTCCCAAGGTTCAGGTACAGTGTTGAAGAAACTTATGTAGTACCACCATACAGGGTTTCTCATCTCACTGAAATCACTTTTACTTCAGGGGCAGTCACTGTGGGAGACATTACATGCTCTCCTGTGATTTTTAAAACTACAGCTTCTAACACCTACACCACCACCCACCACCACCTTCCCTCCCTTGACACTGTAAAAAAATTTCGGGGGAGGGTGGGATATAGTCATGGTGCTGTCTGTCTGTCTGTAGACAGAGTTTGTTTCTGCCCTCTAACTAAAATTCCACTTGGCCAACTGAACCTAAACTTGGCATGTGGGTTAGGCATGATGAGAGGAAGAAAGCTCTTTATTTTGGGATCATTGTGCCAAAGGTCAAGGTCACAGTGACCTTGAACTTTAATTTCTATCAGTGTTGGTTTCTCCTCTGTTATTGAAGTTCTGCTTGGCCTACTAAACCCAAACGTGGCATGTGGGTTAGGCATGATGAAAGGAAGAACCCTATTTATTTTGGGAGCATTGTGCCAAAGGTCAAGGTCACAGTGACCTTGAACTTTAATTTCTATCAGTGTAGATTTCCGCTCCCTAATTAAAGTTTCACATGGCTGACTGAAACCAAACTTGGCATGTCGGTTAGGCATGATGAGAAGAAGAACACTATTCATTTGGGGATCATTGTGCCAAAGGTTAAGGTCACAGTGACCTGAACTTCAACATTTACCTGAGTTGGCTCCTCAAAATCAAATTTTGCTTGCTCGATTGATACTTAACTTGGCTTATGGATTGAGCATGATGAAAGGAAGAACGATATTTATTTTTGGGTTATTGTGTCAAAGGAAATGGTCACTGTGACCTTGAATTTTAAGTTTTCTCTGTCAGAGTTGGTTTCTGCACTCTAATTAAAATGTTGTTTGCCTGATCGAAACCAAACTTGGCATGTGGCATAATGAGAGGAAGAACTCAATGTATTTTTTATGTCATTATGCCAATGGTCAAGTTCACTGTGACCTTGAAATTTAAATTTTATCGGTCTGAGCTTGTTTCGGCTCTCTTAATTATTAAAAATATGCATTCGCGATCAAAACCCAATTTGGCATTTGGGTTGAGTATGTTGAGAGGAAGAGCCCTACATATTTTTAGGTCATTGTGCCAAAGGTCAGGGTCAAAGTGACCTTGAACTTAAAATCTTATCGGTCCCAATTGAAACCAAACTTCATAAAATACAGGTAGTCTTATCTGTATTACTTCAATAAATAATACCAACAGTTGCTGTGCTAGTATAATGTAATATATTGCCAAGGTTACAGTATCAGGGGGATTTTTCAGGGGGGGGGTTTGCCACCTCTAGGTGGCTACCTCTGGTTAGTTGCTTCAAAAGGTGATCAGCACAAGAAATACTTGTTTTATTCAGTGAGTTACATTGTTCACAAACAAACATTAGTTGTTTGCTTTGTACATGATCATACGTGCATTTTCTTAAATTTGAATTCTTTCCCTCAGACCAGTAACTTACAAATGGTCACTACTACTTACAGTTAAAACCAGAAGTCCTGTCACGAATAGTGCGCTTATCTAGGCTTAATTGCACGTTGGAATTGTGCGCAATTACCATATCGAATGGCATCCAAAGTACGGCAGGTTCTCCTAGTTACTCATAGTAAACACATGCAATGTTTCTGCCAATGGACCTCCGGGTTACCCATAGGTTCATCGGCTGAAACATAGCTTGTGCACAGGCCATATGCACAGAATTTGATAGCTTTACTTGGGCAATAACGCGTACATTAACGTGCATATCAACGTGCTATTTGTGCTCATTTCATGACAGGACTTCTAGTTTTAACTGTAGGCAGTCAAACTTGTTACTAATCTTCCACAAGTAATCGAGCTGAATGACTGACACTAGCTGAGTTTTTGGGTCCTGATGACAGGTCAGCAGTCCAAATTATCCAGTAAGAGTGTGTTAATTGACTTTCTTCCCCCTCAGTTGATCAGATTTTCAGTCAGTGGAATTCCGAGTTATCTGAGAGTATGAAAAAACATGTACAGAAGAAAATGCATCTCCTTACATTTTCCACTGACAAAGGTCAAATAAGAAGTATCTATTAATTCTTCTTTGAATTTTGAATATGTCCCACGATTATATAGAGAGTAATCGCTTGACTGGACTGTTTACGTGAAATAATTCATGAGAGGTGAGGGACATTGTACAAACACTAGTGCGTGAATGCGCTCGAGTGTTTTACAATCTAGTCCCTCATCTTGAATGAATAATTTCACGTAACCAGTCCAGTCAAGCGATTACTCTGTTTATTACTTTTCATTATTAACAATCATTATATTATTGAACCCTTTACCTAACGTAATTCTCAAAACTCGCCAATTAATTTTCATTATTTTTTCATTTTTTGTCTCTAAAACATAGGTTATGACCCCTCATTGGAACGAGCTCATCGAGCTCGTTCCAATGAGGGGTCATAACCTATGCTTTTGAGACAAAAAATGAAAATAATAGTTATTCAAGAATTTGTTTTGCAAGTGTCGTCTGCTTTTCATGTTAGGTAAAGGGTTAAAAAAAGCAAAAAAAAAAAGACAATGAAGTCCCCATTACACCCATGAAAATTATTCAATTAACAGGGGTATTCAATTAACAGGGTTTGTGTCACTTTCCTGTATTCTGGAGATAAACTTGGCATTTATTCTATTATATCTTGTTTGACAGAGCTCCATGAGCTCTGTCAAACAAGATATAATAGATTAAATGCCAGTATTGGATGCATTGAGCCCAAATAGGTCTACAAACAAAGGAAAACTGGGGAGAGTTGGGGTAATTTCTTGACAGGTTATAAGACTTTCTATTCATTAACAGAAGTTTACTCTATAACCTATATTCAGTTAACAAGGGCGGCGCGGTGGCTCAGTTGGTAGAGGTGCAGGCTGCAAGCCGAGAGGTCCTCGGTTCGAATCCCCAACCAGCGTTGTGTCCTTGGGCAAGACACTTCACCCCCATTGCCCATGTGGGGGCACAGTGACGCTGTATACTAAGGCGTACTGAACGTCGATGGATCACCTGTCTTCAACCAATGCTAACCCTGCTTGTGTGGAGTTCGTATGTTGGGGAGCTGACAGTTGCTCGCCGTTGCTTGGTGGTTCTCTACGGGTCCTCCGGCTTCCTCCACCCATAAAACTGTCATGGTCATGGTTAGCCATTGTGCAGAAATATGTGACCTTAAACACCAATAAATAAATAAATAAATAATTCAATTAACAAGTCAAATTTGTACTGGTGGTATGGTAAATGGCTTTGTGTTTGGAAATTATATTCATTTAACAGGGTTATCCAGTCAAGAGAGATCAAATTAAGTGGGCTCCATTGTACTGTAAAACTTTTACATTTGTATTTTCTAGAATTATATTTTCTACCTATTAATATAACTGAACAAAATGAATCATTAGCATTTTAAAATATATGGCAAATTGCCAGGTCTTTGAAAATGCTAGTGGTTCATTTTAACCCATTTAAAGTCATAACCAGAAAACACAATTCATGAAAATACAATTGTAAAAATATTATATTATATTGGCCCCTGGTCGTGATCCAAGTATAATTATCTGTAAGCTTTCCTGTTTAGCAGTAGAATCTCTTATTGAAACAGAATTGTGGCAAGAACACTGTAATCGATGTGATTTTGAACTCAATAACTTTTAAAATACTTGATGGGATGACCCAATATATGGTTTGCAAATGCTTCATGATAATGTCTAGCTCCATATTCAATGCAGGTGTTATTCAGAGTATTTTTGTCTGAGTTACAGTACAGTCGCCGTGCACTGGTCGTAATCCACGTGTGGGCAGTGTTGTCCATGAATATGTTTACCAGGTAATAAAAAATCATTAGTAAAATATTAATTAATGAAGCACTGGATTGTACTCGGTGCTTCATTATTTAGAATTTTTGATGATTATTCATATTATAATTAGTGTTTGGAATCTAATATTATTTAGTGCTCAAACGACTAGTGAATTCCAAAGTCGACTAGTCAATACCCAAAAGTCAAGTCGACTTCGACTAGTCATTGGTGATAACCTGTCTCCTTATAACAGTGTTGGTGTTCCGGTAGAGTGCTGAAGGTCCAAATTTGGCTTCACCTGGCCATTCATATACAGCAACTTACTGGAACATTATTCTGTTAATGTGCTTCTAATTATGCTAAGAGTGAAATTATATAGTCTTATTTAATTTGCCTTGTTGCGATTTATGGGAGAGTGCCTATAGGCACTCTCCCATAAATTGCAACAAGGCAAATTAATAACATATCCTGATAGCCCAAAATAATTCAGCACTCTACTAGTACCAGTTAAAACAAACTACTGTCACTACTATTAGATGGCAATAGATGTATACATTGATTGCCCAATATCGCCGTTCAAACTGCCTGACAGTGGTACTGAAGGGATACTATTTACCTAAAAGCTTGAACTCCTCCGACAAGTCGACTGCACAATTGAGAGTCGACTATTGGTTTGCCCAGAGTCGACATTGACTAGTTGACTAATCGTTTGAGTACTAATATTATTGCATCTGTGGAAAGTGACTAGTCCATGGCAGCCATACTGTATTGGAACTTGGAATTTGTTTCATTTTTTTCATTAAACTCAATAACTTTGAAAAAATACTTGGTGGAATGACATAATATTTGGTATGTGAGTGCATCTTATTGATGTCAACCCCCGTGTTTAATGCAGGTCTTATTTTGAGTATTTTTGTCAGAGTTATTGCCCATCAAGGGCTTGGAATTTGTTTCATTTTTACCATGTTTTTGTAAATTAGACTTGCGTGGTCCTGCAACTTTTTAGCTCACCTGACTGAAATTCAGGGTGAGCTATTGTGATCACTCACCATCTGTCGTCCATCGTCTGTGAACTTGGTGTTTGCATCTTCTCCTCCAAAACCGCTGAACCAATTTAAGTGAAATTTGAGATTCTTGTTTGTTATGAAGTCGCATTTTGATTTTGGTCAAATCAAGTTGCTCCTCCCTTCGGTAGGTCCACACCCAAAAAGTGTGCATAAATCTTAAAAAATCTTCTTCTCATGAACCAGCAGTTGGAGAGACTTGATATTTGGTGTGCAGCTTCCTTTTGAGGTGTAAACTCAGATTTGTTCAAGAGAAGTTTGTGGGGCTATATTTGCCATCATTATGGGAGGGACAAGGATTTTCACCCGCCCCAAATTTCTATTTTCCAAAGCGAGAGGCTGATTTGAACCAAATTTGATATGAGGGCTTATTGGGTCATAAGTACTTAATTTATGCAAAAAAAAACAAACTTTCCTGTTGCCCCATGGGAACCGCAGGAGCGAAAAATAGAAAAAAATTTAAAACCCCCATATCTCCAAAACTACTTGGCACTGAGAATTCTTATTTGGTGTGAAGCTTCCTTAGAACCAACAAAATGAGGTGATCTAAACGAATTGCGATCGGTTTTATCACAGGGTACTTTTTTGGGACTTTTGAAAAAATGCTGAGTCAGCATTTTTTAACACTTTGTGGGTAATGGGGATAACATTTAAGACTCTTCTTCTCCCAAACCACTGCTCCAAAAGCTTTCAGATTTCACATATAATATCTTTGGAAGATTATTTCACATGGTACTTGAAATCAAATCCCTGGGTCCAAATTTGGGCTCTCTGTGGGAGCCCAAATGTTCAGATTAGTGCAATATGGGGAATATTCTTTAAAAATCTTCTTCTTCTGATCCACCAATCAGAATCTTTTTATAGTTGGTATGCAGCATCCTTAGAGGGATGAGATTCTGGTTTGTTCAAGCCAAGTCCCTGGGTTCATATTTGGGCTCCCTGTGGGAGCTCGAATTATAACTTAGTTCAGTATGAGGAATATTCATTAAAAATCTGTTTTTTTTTCATTTCCACCCGTCAGAATCTTTTGATATTTGGTATAAGCTTTTCTTAAGAGGGGCAGGTGCAATTTGTTCAAATCAATTCCCTGGGTTGATATTTAGGCTACCATGTCAGCCTCAGGTTGGCACCCATAGGCCCTCTGGGGCCTCTTGTTATGTAGAAAATCTTGGCCGGTTGGTATATATGTATTTAGAACAGATTGTGATCCAGTCATGATGTGATGGAGAAAGAGTATTACTAATCTATTTCCACTGGTAAGCTGACTGGTGATTTGGGTGTTGGTCCACCCACTGAGTGATCCAATATCAAAACACATTGCACTTACTAAAAATATATACATGCATTCTGCATAGTCAATCGACTTAGAAAACCTGAAATTCTTTGTACATGTAACACCAAAGGTCCATCTCAGCAAATAAGTTGATATATTCTAACATAAATTGGCAAGTTTATTCCATTGACTGCTGTTAAAAGTGGATTTGTAATTTCACAAGTCCTGGGGGTATAATTTGTGCAAGGTCTGTTAGAAGTCTTCATCTGCAGAGAATAGGAGATAATTAATTTATTCCTACACTATTGGAAAAGTATCAATTATTATTCACAATGACTTCTTTTATGTTTATTGTATTAATGTGTTACCTTGGTAACCACAGGATATTAACATCACACACTCTAGAACCTGATTGGAAATAGGTGTAGCTGATTATACATGTATTCATCTCATTTCCATTTAGATTTGAACACTCTCCCTCATTGGTTTAACCTTTTACCCATTATTGGGTTTCTTCTGCATTAATTCTGGGCAATCATTCAAGACCAGCATATTTTTCAACAGGGTGCATTTAGATAATGGGAGTTTTTGAAAAGGCTCAGAGCCTCAAGCATAGATACAAGAGGGTGTTTGAGATGCAAATCATGTACCTCCCTACACTGAAGAGTTTTGAAGAGCTTTGTCTGAAAGTTTGGAAGCTTGTTGAAAATTGTTTGGGCCTGCAGTCTTGGTGGATATACTCTCAGACCTGGAATATTGCTCTAATTCAGTACTGCGATCACAAAAGAGGCCTTTTTCTCGATAAAATCATGATCAGGTCACAACACTGTTAGTCCTGTGCTTTAAGATTTCCAAAACAAAATGTTGTAAAATCAAGACTGAATGAAGAAAAACGAATGAAGATACAGTACGGCTGCCTTGGACTGTTCACTTTCCATGTGTGGGCAATATTTCTGCAGACGTAATAATATACTACTCAAAGTTTGCTAAGCACCAAGTATATCCAACTACCTGTTTTACGGGTTAGTTGAAATATTGTAATGAAAAGTGTATATATTTTTTATTTAATTATATCTTTAATGATTTAAGGACAGAAATTAAGATTTTATTTGTGTTTGACATTATTTTTTAGCTTTTGAATACGATAACCATGGAAAATGGATATTATTGGTAAAAGAGGAAATATTTAAAAATGCTAAAAAGTTGACAGAGTGAACTGGTATGGGTTCAGTATCGAGTATGAGACCCATTACTGTTGATTACAGCTTGACAATGCCTTCTCATGCTCCCAATCAGGTTCCTGGTGGTCCTTTGTGGGATGTTTTTCCATTCTCGGACCAGCATGGCACCAAACTCCTGGACACTTCTTGGCTTGACTGGACGGGCTGAAATTGCAAGCTGCAACTCATTCCAGACATGTTCGATTGGATTGAGGTCAGGGGATCTTGCTGGCTGGTCCATACACTCAATCCCCTCCCTCTGTCGGTACTCCCCGACAGCATGGGCAACACGAGGACGGGCATTATCGTCCATCAGAATGAATCTATCACCCACTGCACCTGCGTACAATCTGACGTGGACATCCAGGATCTCATCAAATACTGTTGTGCAATCAATGTACCACGTTCAAGGACACATAGCTCTGTACGTCCATCCCAGCTGATGCCGCCCCAGACCATGATTGACCCTCCACCAAAGCGGTCATGCTCAGTAATGTTGGCTGCATGGAATCGCTCTCCTGGTCTTCCCCATACCCTAGATTGCCTATCTGTTTGGTCTAGCCAGTACCTTGACTCATCTCTAAAAAAACATTGGTTCTGGGACAGCGGAATGCGAGTACATGGTCTTCTCGATCGGAGACCACCTTCGTGCAACCTTGCCCAGATAGTCTGCATCGAAACATTTACCCGGATGCATTCTGAAGGTCACTGCGAAGCTGGGTTGCTGTGGCAAAATGGTTCCTACGGGCCTGAATGATCAAAAAAACGGTCTTCAGCTGCAGATGTTGCCCTGTCTCTGCCACCACCATGCTGTCTTACTGGTGTGCCATACTGCTGAAATCTTGCCCAGGCTCTGGTGATCACCTTATGGTGCACACCAAGGGCTTCACCAACCTGACAATGGGCAGCCCATTGCTCCACCATCCCTACAGCCCACCACATTTCTGCTTCAGACAAAATGTCTTCTTGCATTTGCATTTGCCATATTCAATCATTAAATCACAAGGGTTTGTGTTGAAATGAAGACTGAATACCCTACACATGTCAGGTACATGTAGACTGTACACGAAAACATTATGAAAATCAAGGAGTGCATGCTTTCCATGACTGTCACGAAAAGTCTGCCTGTCAAGAGAGCTACATTGTAATGTAAACACTGGGGACCATCTGAATACCTTCCTCAATCATATACACCAAAAATATTGCAAATATGTCACAAGCAAATTTCACAATGATGTGTCAGATATTTGGTGCTTAGCAAACTTAGAGTAGCATATTAGATTTCAAACACTAATTGTAGGAATAACATTGAAAACTTTAATTAATGAAGCATCGGGTACAGCCAGATGCTTCATTAACTGGTAGAGTGCTGGAAGCCCATATTTGGGCTTTACTCTGACATGCAGGGACCGTAATGTAAAGGCCTCATGTTCAGTGGATGTGCTTCATATTATCTTTAAAGTGAAATTATTTAGTCTGTATAGATTTGCCTTGTTACAATTTATGGGAGAGTGCCTTTAGGCACTCTCCCATAAATTGTAACAAGGCAAAGACGTGTGAACAAATTTTGATGGTCAAAAATAATTTAGCACTCTACCAGTTAATTGAAATTTTGCTGATGATGATTTTTATTACCTGGTAAATGCATGCGTGGACATCACTGCTGACGTGTGGATTACCACGAGTCCATGGCGACTGTACTCTAGCATCTGAGATTCAAAGTTCTCGCATTTCTTCTTCGGCAGGTGAGATTCTAATGTTGTTGGGAAGTAAAGCGATAAAGAGGAAGTAAAGCGATAAAGAATATTGACAGGATCGTAACCCAGTCGTGATCTGATCAAAATTTTCTGTCTGCTTTTGTGCCAAAATTTTCTATCTGCTTTTGTGAACATAGTACTGTACATGACTGGTTATATAAAGCCACCTAGTGCTTAATTTGGGAGTTGTGATAATAAAAATTGAGCTGTTCTGATGGTACAGAAATGCTGCCTGTTGATAATAAATTGTTAGCATTTTCATTGAAAAGGCATTTTACCGAGACTCCGGATCGAAGCAATATGTTGAGTCTTTTCAGACTACAAAGTCATTTCAAACATTTTTTGCATTGATTGTATTGTGATATATATGGATTAGGTTTCCATGTGGGAACTCCTGCAAGTAGAACAGTGCTTGTTTAGTGTGGTAAACAAAGTGAATCTTTTTATCCACCCCAACAAATTTTCGGAGACATATTGTGTTTGTCATTTCCATCTGTCCATCCATCCATCCGTCAGGACAATTTTCATGTCTGCTCCATTACTCTTCGATGCTTTGTTGGATTTGGTTGCAACTTGGCATACATGTTGCTTATGGGGAGATGATGAGCTTATTCCCATTCACACTGCAAACCGATGTTAATTAATCTATCACAGCAAGTTATAGTCTGTCTCAAAACAATGCCCGTGAGAGGATTGATTTTGGTGGTGTGATGTGTTTGTCACCACAAGTGTTCAGAGAACAAATTTCAGCAGTGATGTGTTTAATTTATCTCAGAGAGAGGGTTGCTAAGGTGTTTTTGGTCTTTGCTTTCATTGTTGTGCAAAATGATAAATGATCACTTGAACTTTAATTACGAAAATTTTATGTAAATTCAGGTCGAGGGCTGGCAGCAAACAATGAATGATTGAAAAGTTTTAGCGTGCCAAAGGCACACAGGGACAATGTGGGATTTGAAATCCTTTGCTACCCGAATAAGTTTATTTGCTTATGAATCCATGAAAGTTGAAGGGAAGGCAGATAATCTTATTTGGTTTGAGTGTGCCCACTGGCAGTAGGGTAGGCCAAAGAATTATTAGCTCACCTAACTGAAAGTCAGGCGAACTATAGTGATCACTCACCATCCGTCGTCAGTGAACATGGTGTTTGCATCTTCTCCTTCAAAACCGCCGAACCAATTTAATTGAAATTTGAAATAATAATTGGTTATGACATCCCATTTTGGTTTTGTTCAAATCAAGTTGCCTTGCCCCTCAGTAGGACCACGTCCAAAAAGTGCTCTTAAACCTTTAAAAATCTTCTTCTCATGAACCAGCAGAAGCAGAGACTTGATATTTTGTGTGTATCTTCTTTTTGTTGTTTACCGACCACCAGTTTCCCCAAAGAAAAATGTAACTGTAACAGAGTTTTTTTAATGAATTTGCAGACTTTGTCCGAAGTCTTACTACAACACCCGGATATTTAATTATTGCTGGTGACTTCAACTTCCACATTGACGATACCACAAATACCACTGCCATGAAGTTCGTCGATCTTTTGAATTCCATGAATCTGACCCAACACGTCTGTAATGCTACTCACAAAGGCGGGCATATGCACGATTTAGTAATTACTAGGTGTGATGACTCGGGTACAGAGATCACTGACTTTGCAATTTCGGATCATTTCCCTGTCATTTGTGATCTCACTCTTACCGCAAATTTCATGGTATCGACGTCCCCAGATTCGCGACTTCGATTAATTTTCAATCAGCGACGAGAGATTGCGTGTCCGTTGATGAGCTTCTGGATGACTTTAAAAAGGTCATCCTGGAGCTGCTTGACAGACACGCGCCATTACGTTCCAAGTCTATTGTCATGCGGCCCAATACTCAATGGTTCACGGACGAGATACGCGTAGCTAAAACTTTGAGGCGGAAACTGGAGAAACAATGGCGACAGACGAGATTGTGCATACACAGGGAAATGTTTCTTAATCAACGCAATCTTGTCAATAATCTTGTACTATCGGCAAAACGAAACTTTATTAAGGGCCTCATTGCTGATAATCGGCAAGGCCTTGGGCACTATCCACAGTTTTAGATATGTTCTTGCATCGCAAAAAGCAGTCTGTTCTCCCAGATCATTCCTTGGATGCAACCCTCACCAATACCTTTTTAGTTTATTTTGCCGATAAGATCGAGACTATAAGAAAATCATTCAGTATCAAAGACAACCTGAATAGGCTCCATTTAAATGTGTATAATCGCGGTCAGTCTGCCATTTTGGAGAGGTTTGATGTTGTAGATGCCTTAGGGGTAATTCGTATTATAAAGCAGGCGCCATCCAAAGGCAAACAGTGCTGTCTTGACCTCATACCAACTTGGTTGTTAAAGTCCTGTCTTCCTGACCTTATATCACCCATAGTGAATATTGTTAATGCATCACTTCAGTCTGGTGTTTTTCCAGATAACATGAAACATGCTGTAGTCACTCCTCTACTTAAGAAAGCATCACTCGATCCTGAAATTCTGAAAAACTACCGCCCTATCTCTAACCTATAATTTTTATCAAAGGTTGTGGAGAGGGTGGTGGCTTCTCAGTTGAACTCACATTTATCCAAACATGGCCTTGCGGAAGTATATCAGTCTGCCTACAAACTGAACCATAGCACCGAAACTGCATTGCTTCGCATTCAAAATGACTTACTGTTATCCATGGACGAGGGTAATGTTTCTTGCCTAGTTTTACTGGACCTCAGCGCAGCATTCGATACTATTGACCACTCAATCCTAATACACACACTGGAACATAGGATAGGAATTACCGGAAAAGCTCTTGATTGGTTTAAATCCTACTTAACGAACAGAACGCAGAGTGTTTGTATCAATGGCCAAATGTCTGGAAAATTTGTCATTCTGTACAGTGTACCCCAGAGTTCGGTATTGGGGCCGATCTTGTATCTGATTTATGTTCTTCCTTTGGGGGATATCGTTCGCCGACATAATCTTAAGTGCCATTTCTATGCTGATGATACTCAGTTATATATTTGTTTCACACACGACACTGAAAAACTTGCCCGTGGGGTTATTGAAGCATGTATTACTGAGATAAGACTTTGGATGTCTAGTAATTTTCTCAAGCTCAACGACAAGAAGACTGAGGTTATCTACGTCGGAACGCCTAAACAGGTGTATAAATCCCCGTGTTGCAGCATCCGTATTGGCGAAGCTGAGGTGTCTCCTGCATCCGAAGTCCGAAACCTGGGCTGTCTCTTTGATAACAACCTCACTTTTGACACACACGTTACCCAGATCTGTCGTTCAGCTTTCTTTCACCTTCAAAATATTGGTAAAATACGATGTCTTATTGATCAGCAGATGTCGGAACAACTTGTTCATGCATTTGTTACCACTCGACTGGATTATTGCAACTCTTTGCTCTGTGGGGCTAAACAATATAGCATTGACAAGCTCTAGCGGGTACAGAATTGCACGGCTCGTCTCATTACGAAAACAGCAAAGTCATCGCATATCACACCTATTCTCATTGGTTTGCACTGGCTTCCAGTCCAACAAAGAATTGAATTTAAAGTACTGTTGCTGGTCTACAAGTGCCTGAATGGGTTGGCCCCGACATACCTAGCTGATTTAGTCGAATACTACCGACCACCCAGAACAGTTAGATCCTCCAGCATGTTGAATCTCAAACAACCCAGTAGCAAGTTGTGTACAGCGGGTGACAGGGCATTTTCAGTCTGTGGGCCTAAACTCTGGAATAGACTTCCGCATGATATCAGACAAGCCAGTTCCTTGCCCATTTTTAAATCAAAACTAAAGACATTTTTATTCAGACAGGCTTTTACTAATATGTTTTAACCTTTTTCATATGATTTTACCATTTGTGTGATGTACAGCCAAAGAGCATTTTTTAAATGGAATTTTAGGCTTAATAAATTATTATTATTATTATTTTGAGGTGTAGACTCAGAGTTTGTTCAAGAGAAGTTCGAGGAGCTATATTTGCCTTCGTTATGGGAGGAGCAAGAATTTTTGCCCGCCCAAAATTTTTATTTTCCAAACCAAGATGCTGATTTGAGCCAAATTTGATATGAGGATTTATTGGGCCATAAGTACTTAATTTTTTCCAACAAAAAAAATTTTCTCGTCGCCCCCTGGGAACCGCAGGAGCTAAAAATAGAAAAAATTAAAACGCCCATATCTCCAAAATTAAACGGCACTGAGAATTCTTATTTGGTGTGAAGCTTCCTTAGATCCAACAGAATGGAATGGTAAAAAAAATTGCTATCGCTTTTATCATGGAGTACTTTTTCGGGACTTTAAAAAATTCAAGTTTGTTCGAGCCAAGTCCTGGGTTGATATTTGTACATTCTGTGGGAGCCTGAATTAAAACTTAGTTCCCTGTGAGGAATATTCTTCAAAAATTTTCTTCTTCACATCCACCAGTCAGCATCTTACGGAGGTGAGATTCACGTTTGTTCAAGCCAAGTCCCTGGGTTCATATTTGGGCTCTTTTTTTTTTTAGATCCACTGACCAGAATCTTTGGGCATTTGGTATAAGCTTTTCTTAGGAGGGACAGATGCAACTTGTGGAAATCAATTCCCTGGGTTGATATTTAGGCTACCATGTCAGGTGAGTGCCCTCAGGCCCCCTGGGGCCTCTCGTTATTATTATTGTTTAAAAAAATCGTAAACACTAATGTATATTTGTCTGTGAACTTCTGTTATGATGTATATTTGGTAGAGGTGTGGTGGCTCAGTGGTAGATTGTTGGACTTCTATGTTACAGGTTCCGAGTTTGATCCCCATCCGGGACGACCCGTGTTGTGTCCTTGGGCAAGCCACTTTATCCCGGTTGCCTACATGGGGGCACGATGACACTGTGTACTGAGGCATAGTGCACGTTGATAGTGATAGTGTCATCAACTGCTGTAACCCTGCTTGAGCAGAGCTTGAGCAGAGTTAGAATGTTGAGGAGCTGTCAGTTGCTCGTCGATGCTCAGTGGTTCTCGCTGTGTACTCCAGCTTCCTCCGCTCATAAAACTGTCACGATTGGCCATTGTGCATAAGTATGTGACCATTATATAAATAATAATATTAATGTATATTTGGCTGTGAAATTTTGTTAAAAATTTGTTTAAAAAAATCATAAAACACGAATGTATATTTGTAACTTTGTTTATAATGTATATTTGTTTTGTCTGAAAAATGAACTGAATTCAATCTTGTTTAAACTGTGCAGCTAATTAGAACAAAACTATAGTCAGACAGTCTTTGATGTTGAGGATTATCACACCTGAACTGGAAACAATAGATGCAGGGCAAATGGGAATGGCTCAGACGATGTATGGCACACAAATTTTTTTTTTGTTCAATGAAGGTCTATGTCACAGATCAAGGGCATAGTTCAGTGGCAAAAATAATACCTGATAACCAATTAATGCCGGTAGTGTAATTCCTCTAAAGTGGCAGCATAGGTATAAATGATCAGCTGAACTTGACTTCATACTTGTTATAGTGTTGTAATATAACCATAGATACTGAAAGTGGTGTTAAACAATATACAAATCTGTTCTATAAATAGGGTGTGTGTGTCCATATCCATTCAGTTCACACCCAGCTTGAACTTCAAGCTTTGATTATCACTTTGATATGCAATGCAACTAGAAATTCTTCATCGCGTGAGCAAAGCTGCCCATCCTGGGACAGGATGGCCCGCTAGTAAAGATATAAATAGGAATTATGTTTAAGCTAACATACTAATAAGTTCACCTGATCATACCTTTTGAATTTTCCTGCTTCATTTTGCATCAGAAGAACAAGTACTCTCACCTGCCGAATGATAGTGATGTCACTATTATTAATTTTGAAGAAAAGTGTTGGCCATCACTGTTATTTATTTATTTATTGGTGTTTAAGGTCACATACTTATGCACAATGGCTAATCATGACCGTGACAGTTTTACGGGTGGAGGAAGCTGGAGACAAAGAAGGGTAAAAATGCCATTGTTCTTATTAATTTTAACTGAAAATGCAGGGCATCAAGTGCTATTGATATACAGTGGAGCCCACTTAATTGGATATCTCTTAATTGACTAACCCTGTTAATTGAATATAATTTCCCAACACAAAACCATTTACCATACCTCCAGAACAAATTTGACCTGTTAAATGAATATAGGTTGAAGAGTAAATTCCTGTTAATTGAATGAAAATCATGTAACCTGTCAAGAAATTACCCTGACTCTCTCCAGTTTTCCTTTGTTTATGTACCTATTTTGCCCCAGTTCATCCAATTTCAGGCATTTAATCTATTACATCTTGTTTGACAGAGCTCATGGTTCTCTGTCAAATAAGATATAATAGAATAAATGCCAAGTTTATTTCTAGAATACAGGAAAATGACACAATCCCTGTTAATTGAATTCTCCTGTTAATTGAATAATTTTCATTGACAAAATGGCTATGCGATTAACAGGGTTCCACTGTATCACCTCCCATATGATATCTATTCCAATGGAAATATTTGGTGGTAACATACGTAGGGCTGAAATGGTTGGCTCATTTTCACAACCGACTAACAGAGAGCTATAATCGGATAATATCCGGTTAACCGTAGTAATTATTTCACCGAATCTGGGATCAAAACTATAGGAATTGGAAAGCAGTATTCTCATAAACTATTCCCTAGTGTGTATACAAACGAACGTTGTCGAGTACTTGACAATGTTCATTTGTATAATACTACAGAATAGTTTCTGGGGTTACTCAGTACTGACGGAAATTGCCGATCATTAACGAAGTCTTGAATGCCAAAGTTGATTATTTCTTAATATATACAGCACTGTTTCGTGGTTTAACCTATCCCAAATGAGAAGCGGCAGATTTACTACGTTTTACCCGTGGAATGACGATCACTATCAATATTTTGGTTAACCGGTTGACAGGGTTTTTTATCAGTTAGGTGGGTAACCGGTTTCAAACCACTTATCCAGTTAACCATTTCAGTACTAAACATACAGTTGAAAATAGAAGTCCTGTGACTGTATTGTGCACTATTTTGAAGTAATAGTGCATTGAGTAAGTGCACTTTTGTCCCTGTCAAACTGCACCATTAGCATAACTCAGTTCCTGTAGAAAAAACAGCGTGCCCAACTCTGTACAATTCTATACTAGTAAATAGAGATCATTAACCCTTTACCCAATGCAAACGATATCAAAATTTATTATTTTAAATACCATTTTTTTTAATTTTTCAAAAAATTTCAACAGAACCATATCATGTGACCCCTCGTTGGAACGAGGTCGTTGAGCTCGTTCCAACGAGGGGTCACATGATCTGGTTTTGTTGAAATTATTTAAAAAATAATATTTTTTCAACTGCTAAATTTGCATATTACGCGGGCGGGTGCGGGCGATTCGTTGGGTAAAGGGTTAAGATCATTCCTAAACACTGCTGCGATAAATGTACATCTTATAACGTAAATTCGACTGCACATACACATGTACAGAATTAAAAGCTTGTATTATTAAAAGTATTTATAATTATTCATAACAGCACAAAAAAACACTTGCAAACTTTCATCACATGGACTACCGGTTGCAAACCGGTGGCCCATGTGATGTAAGTTTGCAGGTGCGTCTTTTGTCCTCAGAAGTTGTAAACAATTTATAAGTAAAGCACCTGGTTGTCCATCTGATGAAAGTTTGCAAGTATGCCTTTTGTCCTCAGAAGTTGTAAATAATTTCTAAGTGAACAATCTCTCCCATGGAGATTTAGTTGTAATCCACCCTTCACATGCTGTAGTCTTAATATTTTCTTTCTGTTTGATTGATTTCACTACCGATCTCACGACTAGCGCTATTTGCATTGCACAACACAAATGCCCTTGTGTATTTCAGATTACTTCATTCTTGTACAGTAAGGCATCCATTAATTAACTTAGTTAAGCATTTTCTGTGCTAATTGTTACAGTACTTCTAGTTTCAACTGTATGGGTGGTTGATGTTGAAAAACTACTTGGTTCAAGCCAGCATTCATTATTCATTTGGTGTTTAGAGTTTTCAGACAAATTGGGCACTACAATGTAACCCACATAATTGCATATCCTTTAATTGAGTAGCCCCATTAACTAGTTGCATGCTGGAAGCCCATATTTGGGCTTTACCCTAACATGCAAGTACCTCAGCTTAAAGACTTCATTTTCTGTGGATGTGCTTCACATTATCTTTAAAGTGAAATTATTTTGTCATAAGGGATTTGCCTTGTTACAATTATGGGAGAGTGCCAATAAGCAATATGAGAGAATTTCTTCAAAAAGCATCTTCCTCAGATTCACTTGTCAGAATCCTTTCATATATGGTTTACAACATCACTGATGGGGAGATTCAAGTTTGTTCAAATCAGGTGCCTGGGCTAGTATTTGGGCTCCCTATGGGAGCCGGAATTGGCCATGTAGTTGAAGAATTACAAATTTGTGTATTAAGTTCCCTCTAGAGGTGTGTCACTAAGATTAATCCACATAAGTTGTATCATTTTTTACATCATGATCAGCTGAAGAAAAATTAAGGCGGGCAAAAACTAGCCCTCCTGGCCTTAGAAAGTAGTAATGATTACCATAAAAGCCTATTCCTAAAACCCACCTCTTATCAGATCTCTGCTATGTTAATGGTCTCTGTAAGATGGCCACACTGACGCACCCACACTTCCGGGCCGAACCGAGGCCCGAAGGTGTGGGAGGGCAGTGTATCCATCTCACAGAGACTACCCTGTTAGCACACCAAATAAAATGTCAATGCCCACTGGACACCATTCATTAATTGTAAAACTTAATTTTGTCACTTTCAGCTTTTGTAAGCTTGTGGAGAGCTAATTGCTTCCCTAGGCCATGCAAGGGGAGCGATTTTTAGCCCTCCTGCATTTTTAAGAATTCCAGGCCTGCTTATGGTCACTCATTGGAACGAGCTCAGTGAACTCATTCCAATGAGGTGCCATAGGCTATATTATTGAGACAAAAATTTTTAAAATAATGAAAATCGAAAGTTGATTTTTGTGAATAGCATTGGCCAGTTTTGACTGCTACATTGGGTAAAGGGTCAATTCAGATTCTTTGTGCAGCCTTGATGTCATAGTATTTATGTATGAAGTCATGACCCTATGGTGTAATTGTGTCGTGACTAGATCGTGATACTAAACGAAAAAGAACTGCTTTTGTGACCACAGTACTGTGTATGACATTAACCAACAATTTATTGATAATTTTGGATTATTCCAAAGCTTGGTATAGTTTGGAAATGACTCCAGTCAAGTCTGTATTTAAGAACCATTGAATGCGGCAGGGTGCATTATGGGTTTTTGTCATCTGTTTCATCAATCAAAATTCTTTAGACTGCCTTAAACATTGTAACAAAATATTATATTCCTTTGTGAACTGTGATTACCACTGTTTGTTGATGAGAAATGAATTGAACAAGTCATCAAAAGATCTCAATAAATGTAAGCCTTACTATATCATACTACTTACTAGTATTACAAAGATGGCTATTGATTGGTAGATTTACTGTATTAGTGCTGGAGGCATTGTTTTTTATATAAACCCTTTTCATTCTAGACAAGATTCTCTTGTACAGTGGAACCCTGTTAATTGTATAACCACTTTGCCAATGAAAATTATTCAATTAACTGGAGTATTCAATAGGGATTGTGCCACTTTCCTGTATTCTAGAGATAAACTTAGCATTTATTCTATTATATCCCCTGCAGGAACCCCACAGTAAAGTGTGGTAAACAAGCTCTGTTTCAGTGGTAAAATAGGACCCATCACTAATGCTTGGGGTGCGAGTCCTCTAAAATAGGCAACATGGGGTATAAACAATTGACTGACCTTGACTTTATGTCCATGTTGTGGTCATGATTAGCCATGGTGCAGAAGTATGTGATCTTCAACACCAATAAATAAATAAATAATTCTATTTTATGCCTCCCGCTATTGGATCTCTAAATGAAAATGTAAAGATAAAAAAGCAATATGTCTGTTCTGGGCATCTCCATGTGCCAAATGGGAGATGCCATGTTTAATATTTTTACTAATTAATTATTAATTATACAAAAATATTTGTGAACAATAAACAAATTTTCTATCTAAAACAACTATGTGCATAAAACTAATTAACATTTCCACAAAGTTCAATTAACAAGCATTCAAGTGGGTGTAACCGCCACAATGCCCACTCAGTGAGAGCATATTATACATGCTCACTCTGGGTTGGCATACACCCACTGAGAATGACAAATAAAGACAACCCAAACCCTCAGCCAGATAACACAACTAAAACAGCAGAAAGCTGTAGCTTGCAAACATCAAATGGTACTGTAATGATACATAAAGCACATGTTGCTTCATGTATGTAAGGAGATTTCCGTATGGGATGTCACACTTGTGTTATAATCAGATGAATGCTGTGGGCATATTTGGGCTTAATGCTGTGGGCATATTTGGGCTTACAAAATGTACAATTGTGATTTGATATGCAATCACTCATATGGTTGGAATCACTCACATGTACTTTCTATACCACAAGAAGCACTGGGAATACCAAGCAAATTTTGCTTTGCTACAGAGCTTTTCTCAGATTAATATCAAGGGGTTCAGTATCTTCAACAAATAAATAACATAATAAAAATTGTTCAAGCACTTATTTCAGTTCAAATTACAGCTGATATTTTAACACATCTTTGCAAAATAAAATCTGTGGTTGATTTTCAGTATTTATGTATTTACAGTATGATGTACAAAGCTCATTTCAACAAATGAAAGAAAACTTGATTTGTTGATGTATATTATTGTCGGAGCCACTTAGAAGAGAAATGCATAGACAAGAATGTAAACTAGAAAAAAAATAGTGTAGGTGATCCACAGATGTGGAAAATTGTATTAAAAATACAGTTCAAAATGAATATGTAGCTGAAATAATTTACAACTCACTTGAAACACTGTAATTTACCTCTAATTATTAACATATGATACCATAATTACCTCCCCCTGTTATGTTGTAATCATTAACTGCTTTAGTGCCGTGCAATCTGTAAGTAACTAATCTAAATCTTTCCACATACATGTAGGAATGCTGGGAAGTGGAACAGTGCTTGACTGCTGTGGTAAACAGGTTCTCTGTTATTGATACTGTGTAATAGGACCCTGTAACCTGTGCCCAGGATGGGAGGTCTCCAGAGCAAGTATGAACACTTGACTGAGGTTAACTTATACTTGCAGTCATGACAAAGCCATCGATGCTGAAAGTAACCTTTGACTCCAATAAATAATAACAATAATAACCTAATCCTTCTATCTGAGCCACTGCCATAAAATACTCAAGTCAAACAATTGGAAATTTAAGTTGGGTGTCTGAGGAGTGTACAGTTGAAACTAAAAGTCGTGTCATGAATTGCATCCAAAATGCATGTACATCTTCACATACATCTGCGGCAAGGTAATCATAAATAACACTTAGATCTTCACAAAAGATCCCCCACAAATCAATGTGTTTCTCATGTTGCATGTTTGTCCCAATTGCAAAAATTAAACCTAATCAAAATTTGCAACAATTTAGTGACATTTCTGATTGCCAGTTGGCAAGGTTTCTTCAACTGATATTTTCATTAGGTTTGAAAATAAAAATTGTTTTAAAAAATGGGTGCCAGTCTCAGTGCTGCACGGTAGATAGATAAACCGATATATACCGGTATTCAAACCAATATCGATTGAATACCGGTGTAATTACAAAAATATCGGTTTATCGTCAATATTTATTTACCCACAATTTAATTTTCAAGATGTCTTGAGTTTTTTTAAATGTAGCCCCGAATGAATAATATTATCCCTTTATCCAAGGAATCGTCTGCTTGTGCCCTCGTAATATACAAATTCAGCAGTTGAAAAAATAATTTTCAAAAATTTCAACAAAACTATATCATGTGATCCCTCATTGGAATGAGTTCGTTGAGCTTGTTCCAATGAGGGGTCACATGATATAGTTTTGTTGAAATCTTTGGGGAAAATGTGATAAATTAATTTTGAAAATAATAAATTTTGATACCGTCTGCGTTGAGTAAAGGTGTTTCGAACCGCATCATCAAGGCATGCTAATTCGTTCCGACTGTGATGCCTCGAGTCTCAATTGTGGTACTTGTGTTCATATATCTGAAAAGTTTTCGATATACCGGTATACCGCAGTATTTGTTTAAATACCGATACTGGTATTCAGTTTTGAATATCGTGTAGCCCTAGCCAGTCGAATCTATTCAGTGCAACACCATTTTGGAAAATAAAGTGAAATAATCTGAAATTACGTTAAAACTCATTGGGTGACTTCAGTGGTCTCACACTGTCATATACAACATATTAACAATCTTTTTATCAATTTCATTAACCCTTACCAAACACCATATTTTAAAAAAATAAATTTCACATTTTTCAAAAACAAATTTCACATTTTTTTGCTCACCTGACCTGAAAGGCCACGTGAGCTTTTCACATCACTTGGCATCCGGTGTCGTAACATTTTCATCTTCTTCTCTGTAACCGCTGAGATGGTGTAAACCAAACCTGGCAGGGATAGTCTATGGAAGGTCTTCTACAAATGCTTATAGTTACTATAGAAGTCCTATGGGAAATCACATTTTCATCTTCTTCTCTTGAACTACTGAGCTGACGTGAACCAAACCTGGCAGGGATAGTCTATGGAAGGTTTTCTACAAATGCTCCTCATTTTTGTTACTGTGCATCGAAAAACGTGGCTGTCAGAAGCATTTTTTTATTCTGATTGATGGATTTTGAAAAATCTTCTCTGAAACCACAGGGTCAAATGTTTTGAAACTTTGCATGGTTGATGACTGAGAGACCCTTCACCAACATTCCTCATTTAATGTTGATCGGGTTGCAAACATGGCTGCAGTTGTGGCTTATAGTTACTATAGAAACCCTATGGGTAATCACATTTTCATCTTCTTCTCTGGAACTACTGAGCCGCCATGAACCAAACTTCACAGGAATGGTCTATAGGAGGGCCTCTACAAATGATCCTCTTTTTGTTCCCGTTGGTTGGAAAATATGGCCACCAGAAACATTCTCTGACTCTGATTGATGGATTTTGCAAAAATCTTCCCCTCTGAAACTACAAAGTCAAATGTTTTGAAACTTTAAATGATTGAGGACTGGAACACCTTCTGCCATATGTTAGGTAAAGGGTTACAAAACATCTACATACATGTACCAAATGACAGTGTATGAGTGTCTTTGTACGTGTTTGTTTTGGGTGAAATGCGAGTTCTGGGAAATAATGTTCTTTCAGCACAGAGTTATATGTAACATGCCGTTATTGCCAGTTACTGTAAAGATAACTCATTCCCTACTCTCTCTGTTTCCAAATGGTTTGTCTTTCAAGACTGCAATGAAAAGTATCTGAAGCTATATACAGCTCAATATTGTTTTTGCTGAGCCCCATATGATACTTTATCATATGTCTTCTCCATTTTCTCGGCTTATTGCCATTTCATATTTATACCCCTACAAAACGAAGTTTAAAGGGTGGGGTGGGGGGGGGGGGGGGGGCTATATAGGAATCAACTTATCGGTCGGTCTGTTGTTGTTGGTCCATTGCTCATGTAAACTTGTGGAGCGAACTACTTCCACAGTTTTACCAGCATTTTCATGAAACTTCACAAAATTGATCAACATGATGAGGGGAAGTACGTGACATAATTTTTTTCCTGCACCGTTTCAAGATAGCCGACTGGCAGCCATATTGGATTTTGCAAAATACTTGTGGAGCAAACTACTTCTACAGTTTTTTACTGCATTGTCATGAAACTCAGTATAAATGATCAACATGATGAGGAGCAGTGCATGTCATAATTTTTTTCCCAATCGGATTCAAGATGGCCGACTGGCAGCCATGTTGGATTTTTTTTACTTACAAAATTTGAATGCCTATTTCAGTCACCCACACTAGGTGGTATGCCACAGTTGGGGTATAGCGGGTGACAGACCATCTCTAGTTTCAATAATTATTAATTTGTGCTTCAAAACACCTTCAGTTGATTTGATAAGTCAATTTAAAAAAAAACTCTTTCTGATTGGTTATCACCAAAAAGATCTGAGTCAAATTAATGCATGTTTAAATAGAACTATTTCAAAACATTAACAAAGCCATGATGCCTGATTTTATTTGTTATTAACATTCACAAAAGTCCCAATGATAAAAAATGTATAAATACTTGAAAATTAAAATTTATTATGCCGAATTGTAGAACTATAATTTGTCATGGTTATGATGTGTGACAACGTGCAGCTGTGACACGTCATAGTCAAATGCAGAACGTTCAAGGTGACATTAAATTCTTTAACCCTTCTTTTCGATCTAAAAGATGTGTTTTGGTAACTGTGGTCAGGCCTGGCATTCTTTAGGAGTGCAGGAGTGCTGCACGCCTACTGCACTTCTAGAAAAAAATTGAGGAGGGTAATTTTTTGCACCCCTTGATTTTCAGGAATGCCAGACCTATTTGGGACTGCCTTTAAAATCTATTATCATTTCGTCCCCTGAGTTCCAATGTGTTCTCTGTGCCTTCTGGCACAGAGAACACATTGGAGCTCAGGGGACGATTTGTCAATGTTGTATTGATTCGCAATAATTCATGACCCATTTTGTGTCACATTTCGATACATTTTAAGTATAGAAAACAGTCACATAAGAATTGAATACAACATTTTTAATAATGAGAAGATGTGTGGGGCAGTTTGTGCACCATGTAGCTGAATATAGTACAAGTTTTCAGTCACAATATTAATGCCTTGAAGTGAATATAACCAAAATAGCATACAAGTTTTTGCATTGAAAATTTCAGGTACAATTGCACTCCCAAGCAATCTGAGGAGGGCAGTTGTTTTGCACTCATTGATTTTCTAGATTGCCAGAAGTTTGTGGTGTCATATGATAAACAGAATATGAAATTTGTGTTTTGGTCATACTCTGTTTATGAAACTCATCTATGAATTTTCTGTTTTGCCTTGCCAGAGGCTCGGCAAAACAGAAAATTCTTAGACTCGTTTCATACAGTATAACCAAAACAGTCATTTCATATCCTCTATGTATCCACCAACTAAGCACACCATAACATATTTATTTTACCATCTACGTGATTCACTTTCTGAAAAAACGTATTTGCAGCCCGATCATTCACATTTGTTGAGTTTTCTCCACAACATCTTGTTCCAATGAATTTCCCAAACATTTCAACTAACTGTTGTTTACACGTGTGTTTTGGTTTATAAACCAAATGTCCTCTTTGGTGATGCAAGGGTGCTGGATCAGTTTTCGCTTGAGTTATACACTATCTAAAAGTTTATAAATAGCTGAAGGCTACATTCAATCTCCACACAACGGTTTCTCCCTTGCAGCGGATACACCTCTGCCAGAAGTTACTGAACTTTTTACGTCTAAATTTAGATTCACGGTTTCCCCCAATCCAAAACAAAACAGGTAACGCAGACGTTCAGTTCATAAACATGGCACCACAAACACCAACAAAATCGTCGCCGGTGAAGTGTTTCTCGTGCTTGCTGACGAGTATTGCGGCTATTTTTAAGTTAAGTAACCCACGGTGCAGAAAAGAAAATGTTCAAATGAAGCTCAAGTTACTTAGTTTAACAATTGCACACTACGTTGCAGTGCTTCATCAAACTCCATGCCGATTGTCTGAGAATTAGATGACACGTGCGTTTATTTGTTTACAAATATCACGTGATTGTCGGTGTATTCTTACTCGGATTATATTTATTTCACTTTCCCCAATTTCTCATTGATTCAAACAGTATTTTTGAAAATTCCTTCTCAGGTAATAAAACCTGTTTAATTAAAAATCGGACTGATTTGAATTTATGAACCCGTACAGCACGATGCCCAATCTGCAAGATTCTTGCAGATTCGGAAACTTCTGGCAGAGATGTATCCACTGAAAGGGAGAAATCATTGCGTGGAGATTGGGCTACATTAAGCGGCAAGATAGTTTTGGCATTGCACTCTCGGTGACATGTATTATTGGAGGCAAGATGAGGATGTTTATTGAAAATACAAAATGGCATCTGCTCACCCCATATGGATCCACATGGTATGACTTCAGTTGCGAGGTGACAGTATATGGCTCCGGTTTTCAGTGACTAATACTGCCGCTAGTTGATTAAAGAAGTGTCGTGGTAAAATAAAAGAAATTGTTGGGCGTTACAGCTCTCACAACAGAGGTTTTAAGCTACATGTATATTTTGGAAGTAATTTTTTGTTACACTTGTATTTAGGAAACACATTATTAACTGGTAGAGTGCTGAATTATTTTTTGTCATCAAAATTTGTTCATATATCCAGTCCTGGAAATAAGATTGGTGCGAGTGCAATTGCTCCCGTCAGCACCCGTGTTTTCTATTTTTAAGTCGGGAACTAAAAAATGCACTGTTGAAAAATATTGTGGAGCACTAATATGCTGTGAGGACATATAAATGTGCGTTGTTTTGAAAAAGCAGCACTCTGCACCCAGTGGCAAGTTACTGTCATAATTCAGCAATTCCTAAAACATAAATATGTAGCCCCTTGAACCCGTTCGGCCACTTTTGTGGCCAGGAACATGATACGTCATCTAATATATAAATGCGAATGTCTGTATCTATCTCTCTATATTTGTTCCGGATGAACTCCTCCGTTTCAGGACCGATCGATCTCAAATTTTGTAAACCGGGGTAATTCGTCCCTGCGAGTAACATGGGATGGGTGCCGTGTCCATGTGGGGTGACCTTGACCTTGAAATTAATGAGGTTGAACTTTTATTTCGAAAACAGCTGGGCCGATCGGGCTAAAATTTCATATGTGCAGGTATATTGGCCCTTCAATCATTTCGACTTTATCGGGGTGTCCGTGCAGTGTGGCCTTGACTTCAAACTGGTGACCTTGATATATTCCTCCGTTTCTCGACCAATCTGATATAACCATCTTCTCCCATGCAACGCCGGGTATTCACCCGCTAGTAATGTCTTAAAATAGGATGGCTGTTCAGTAAATGTGTGGGGTAGAGCAATCAACATTTTCTGCGTGCAGCCCTGAGGCTGCACGTTGAAAATATTGATTGGTCTACGCCAAATAATGAATATGGACTCTTCTAATTGCTGCCATTGAACTGGTATGGAAGATACCACAGGAGTTCAAAGGGTTAAGGTTTCTGGTGTTTGTTGACAGTATTCCCTCAAAAATTCATATACTAACATTTTCCGTGTGCAATTTACCCCCGTCTCTGAATTTACAGGAGCTTAAAACTGCACCCATCAATTTTGTTCATTTCCATCACTGCATATCGTTGTCTTGTTACAATTGATGGGAGAGTGTCAGTAGGCACAGCTCACATGGCCAATAGGCACTCTCCCATGAATTGTAACACAGTAAATCCTAACAGACTAAATAACTTCACTTCAAAGGTGATATGTAGAACATCCACAGAATATGAAGCCTTTAAGTTGTGGTACCGAGATTTCAGAATAAAACCCAAATATGGGCTTTCAGCACTCTACCAGTTAAGTGTCATCTGTTGTAGTGAACAGTTAGGTCAGGAAAAATAAATACTTTCATTCTCAGGCATCTGGTCTCCAGAAATCAATGAGAGAGAGCAGATTTTATTTTATACTGGAATCACATTGTCCATCCGTCAATCTGTCTGGTATGAATGTCCACCACCATGGGAATCTGTGCACCTGTGATTATAATTCCGGTCAAACTATTTTTGCCAAAGTTATGCCCCTTCTTCACATGTCTTAGAATGCAAAAATTTTGTCCGGAGATTCTTAGAATGCAAAAATTTTGGCTGGAGATTTTCTCCACCATTCATGGGTCGATTCCTTTGAAACGTGGTATGGGTATTCACTACCATAGGAACCTGTGCACCAGCGATTATAGTTTTGATCAGATTTTTTTTTGCCAGAGTTATGCCCCTTTTCGTCTTGGAATAATTAATTTTGTCTGGAGATTTTCTCAGATGTTTATGGGTCGATTCCTTTGAAACTTGGTATGGATGTTCACTGCCATGGGAACCTGTGCACCAGCAATTATAGTTTTGATCAGAATTTTTTTGTCACAATTATGAGCCTTTCATCTTAAAATGCCTGAATTTTGTCCAGAGATTTTTTTCGAATGTTTATTGTTTGATTCCGTTAAAACTTGGTTTAGATGTTCACTACCATGGGAAACTGTTCTCCAGCAATTATAGTGTTGATCAGACTTTTTTTGCCAGAGTTATGCCCCTTTTTGTCTTAGAATAATTAATGTTGTCCGAAGATTTTCTCGGTTGCTTATGTGTCAGTTCCTTTGAAACTTGGTATGGATGTTCAGAATCAGGAACCTGTGCACCACCGATTATAATTTTGATCAGACTTTTTTTGCTAGAGTTATGCCCCTTTTCATCTTAGAATGCCTGAATTTTGTCTGGATATTTTCTCAGATGTTTATGGGCTTATTCCTTTGAAACTTGGAATGGATGTTCACAACCATGGGAAGCTGTGCACCTGCGATTATAGTTTGATGGCAGATATTGTTCTCTGCCCCTTTGGTCAATATACAGACTTGCCATGCCCTGTAAACAATAATACCAAATGACATAGAACCATTATTTTCAATGTAAATCAAATTTTATGAGTAACTGTAGTAGGATAGAAAACAGAAAAGCTTAAACTTAAAAAGCAAAAAACAAACAAATAATCTTGGATGACAAGTTGGAATATCTTGAAACCAAGTTGAAGAGATTTGTTGTAATCGTCAAATGCTTGAAAATAAAAAACGACATGACTGTTCACTGTTTGTAGACAAGTTTAATAATCATTGCATTCAAAAGTCGTCAAGAAACTACAACTTTTTGAAAATCATACCAATCAAAATCTATTCAGAATTATCCGATTGCGCAATTTGTATTAATGACCATGGAATTCGTTTGATCTTGCCATTTTGAGATTACGACCAAGAGAAGAATTTTGCAATGCCAATAAAAATGAAGATCCAATAAGCAATCACCCACTTCCACTTCACAATGGTGACTTGCAACAGATCAATGTAGTAGGGCTGCAATGATTAATCATGAAACAAATGTATTGCAATTCATTCGGTAATGATATGTATCATGATTTGCTTGCACTGTACCACGATACACGTGGACTCAAATATTTGAGTCCCAAAATTTCATGAATATTTTCTTAATAACACTTCAAAAACGGCCTCTTTGGTGACTATTTGCATCCATTATATGTAATTTTCCTTTGAAATCAGGATTATAGAAGTCTGAATTTACATTGCTCTTGGGTATTTGTTAGCATTGAATAGCACAAACCATTAACCTCACTCTAGAACCTTTATATACTATGATCCAACAAATCACAAATTCCAAGGAAACTCCTCGCAGGAACCCCATCAGCCATTGTTCACTGGTAAACAGGCTCTGTTTTACTGATAAAATAGGACCCAGTCACCAGTGCTTGTGAGGTGCAAACCCTCTCTAAAATAGGCAACTTGGCTTATTAACGCTCACCCCTGGTCTTGAATTGATACTCATGTTGTGGTCATGATTAGCCATTGTGCAAAAATATCTGACCTTAACCCTTTACCCAACGAATCGGCCGCATCCACCCGCGTAATATGCAAATTCAGCAGTTGAAAAAATAGTATTTTTCAAAACAATTTCATCGAGCTCATTCCAATGAGGGGTCACATGATATGGTTTTGTTGAAATTTTTTTAAATAAATTAAAAAATGATATTTAAAATAATAAACTTTGATATCGTCTACATTGGGTAAAGGGTTAAACACCAGTACATAATAAATAAATATTCCATGGAAACAGAAGAGATGTTTTGTTGTCAAGAAGTTTAAGAAATCTAATTTCATTGAAATGACGCTGCTTGACCCAAAGCTGTATGATGATTTGTTATTTAGCCATTGTGTGGGTGGATAATGGACTTTTCTCTCTACTCACCAGCCCAGTAGAAATGCGAGGACTCAAGAAGCAACTCTGCAGTTATGGACCAACAGGTGACCCGGTGGTCCATAACTGAAGATTTGCTTTTTGCATCCTCACTTTTTGATGATTGACGAGTGTATCATGGTATTTATCGAATCATGGGGATCATTGCAGCCCTGTTTATCAAGTAATATAGGTTGATATTACTTGATAAACTGGAAGGAAATTGATTCACATGTGTTGTACAGTGAAGCCCTCTTAATTGTATATCTCTTAATTGAATAACCCTGTTAACTGAATATAATTTTCAAAAACCAAACCATTTACCATACTTTCATTGCAAATTTGCCCTATTAAATGCGTATGGGTTATTGAAAAAACTCCATGTTAATTGAATAAAAAATCTTGCAATATGTCATGGAATACCCTGAAGATGACCAAATTCTCATTCTTTATAGACATACTTGGCCTCAGTACATCCATTACAGGCATTTAATTTATTATATCTTGTCTGACAGAGCTCCTTGAGCTCTGTCAAACATGATATAATAGAATAAATGCTCAGTTTATCTCTCGAATACAGCAAAGTGACAAATCCATCTTAATTGAATATCCCTGTTCATTGAATAATTTTCACCGATAAAGTGGTTATTCAATTAACAGGGTTCTACTGTATTGCCTATTTTCATTGTATCTGATACCCTTTACTGGGATTTGTTTAGTGAGCAAAAGATTGAAATTCAATAAGAATTTCTAACGTAGGGGTTCAAAACCGATGCGGCCGTGCCTGAGAATCAAAACTTTATTTATTTTTAGCCTGAAGGTATGTTTGTCTTCATACAAATTCTATTCTTATGAACAATAAACAGTAGTTGAGGTAATCATTGGTCTTGGGATCATATAATATTGATAAAATATACAATTATAAAGTTATTCTGAATTGATTCAGCAGCAAACCAGTCAATACTGTAGGTTAATGCAACATTTCCCAATGTTTGACTTTCTTCTATTCTTCTCTGAAATGTTATGTTTTGCAAGTGGAAAATAATTCATTGTCACCCCAGCCAATCAATAGCTATAATATCATACACAGTTCACTATGGCACACATCACAGATTCATTAGCGCACGTTTGATCTTCCATTAATAAAGAAGGAAACATAGTCTTGAGTTACTGGTATCTTTGTGTTCCTTTCATTGATCCAAACATCAGAGATTATTTGTGATTTTTAAGGGTTCATGTAATGACAGGAAGTCTTGTGAATGACTGGGATCTTCCAATCGACAAACCCCCAATCTCCCAGCAGGTTCTCACAACACAAATTTTGCAAAGTTGACAAAAAGTATAATTGTAGTTTTCTGTTACATGTAACATGGCATATTCTATTACTGTTTTCCACTTGTTATAATGCTTTATTGTTGAAATTAGGAATGGGAATCCCTGTGTTCCCGATTCCGAAAGCCGGTCATGATACCTGGGAAATCTATAGCATGGAAATGGGAATTGTGCAGGACACTGTTTGCACATTGAACTGAAGTCTTCTAAATTGAAAAACTGCCTCAATGTAACTTTGTAAGATTTCTTCAGCCCTCCCAAGCCTGAACATTTTACAATCCTGATTCCTTAAGAACCATTTTAACCAAATCACTGTAGCTCTTGGTCAGTTCTGGAGGACTTTTTTCTTCAATTGAAAGATGTTCCCTCGCTTCAAAATTCTAACTCGTCTTTATTTTCAGAATCACTAGTATCACTCGCTACTTCCTTCAATATCACTGCCTTCTCCACTGCCATCACCAGTCTCCTCTGCTTCAAGCGGAGGAGACTGGTGACAACAGTGAAGAGGGAGTAGAATCCAGGAGTAAATGGTGATGAAATTAGCGATTCTTAAAATGAAGACGAGTTGGAAGTGGGTTTGGGTTTTCACAGTTCTCTTAGGAAACTAACTTTTCCATATGGAGATGGCAGATTGCCAATAAAATATGTTCATTTTCATGAAAATAAATGTATCTTGTTACTCTCGTAAATTTACTTGATATTTACTTTTCAATGGAGTTATAGTCCTTAACTTTGTAAGTCATTTATGCTTCATCAATCCAGCTCAGTATTGGGGGTATAATTGCCTTCACCAATAGCTCTTATTGACACTTATCTTTTTTTTTTTTTGGCTTAGAAACATACAGTTAAAACTAGAAGTCCTGTCATGAAATGCGCACAAATGGCACGTTGATATGCGTGTTAATGTATGCGTTATGGCCCAAGTAAAGCTATCAAATTCTGTACATATGGCCTGTGCACAAGCAATGTTTCAGCCAATGGACCTCCGGGTAACCCGGAGGTCCATTGGCAGAAACATTGCATGTGTTTGCTATGAGTAACTAGGAGAACCTGCCGTGCTTTGGATGCCATTCGATATGGCAATTGCGCGCAATTCCAACGCACAATTAAGCCTATATAAGCGCACTATTCGTGACAGGACTTCTAGTTTTAACTGTAGTTTACATCATGTTTATTTTGCATCTTCCCTGTTGTTCCTGTTTTTTTTCCAGTTTTCCCATCTCAAGCTAATGTTTACTCATACAGGGCTCTCCAGAGGAATGCAATCTGCATTGACAGTGTTGTACATAATGCTTTCGATGGAGATAGCTTTCCCCAGTCAGGAAAATTCTGTGATTTTTAGCTCACCTTGACGAAGCCAAGCTGAGCTCATCTAATCTCTCTCTGTCCGTCATCCATCAACCCCATGTTTTGGTCTTTTCCTCCAAAATCACTGGGCCAATTCAAGTGAAAGTTTGTGTGAGTGTTGGTTCCAAAGGGGCATTGCAGTTTTGTTCGACTCAGTCCCATAGATAGGAGTACAGTGTACAAATTGTACAAAATACAATGACTTGATATTTGGTGTGGAGCTTCCTTGTGAGGTGTAGAATCAAATTTGTTCAGACGAAGTTGTGGAGCAATATTTGCCTTTGTGAAGGGAAAGGAAAGAGTTTTGGCCCCGCCCAAAAATTCTGTTTTCTGAAACGATGGTCCGATTTGAACCAAATTTTTATTTTCTTATCCGATGGTCTGATTTGAACCAAAGTTGGTATGTGATATTATTGGGTCATAAGTACTTGACACATGCAAAAAAAAATATTCCGGCATCCCCATGGGAAACCCAGGAGCTAAAAAGAGAAATAATTTCAAACGTCCATATTTCCCAAAGCACAAGGAATAGAGAAGTGTTATTCAGTGTGAAGCATCCTTAGGACCAGTGGAATTGAATGGTAAAAATTACCCTCGGTTGTGCCACCATGTTTGGTTGGGAGGAGGGGGGGGGGGGGGGGGGGGGGGGGGGCATCGAATTTGCAAAAATTAAAAAAAATATTTTATCCAGACCCAATGATCAGAATCATTTGATATATGGTATACAACATCCATAGGGGGGTCAGCAGATACAAGTTTGTTACAGTGAAACCCCTTTCATATTTGGACTCAATACAGGAGCCCGTATTTTTAACTTAGCATAATATGGGGAATAATCTTTAAAATCTTCTTCAGATCCACCAGTCAGAATGCTTTCATATTTGGTATACAACATCTCCAAAGGGGTCAGATTCGAGTTTGTTCAAATCGAGTGCCTGGGTTAATATTTGGGCTCCCTATGGGAGCCCAAATTTTTATCTTAGTGCAATATGAGGAAATTTCTTTAAAAATCTTCTTCAGATCCACCAGTTGGAATGCTTTCATATTTGGTTTACAACATCTCTAGGGGAGTCTGATTCAAATTTGTTCAAATTGGGTACCTGTGTTAATATTTGGGCTCCCTTTGGTAGCTCTAATTTTAACTTCGTGCAATATGAGGAAATTTCTTTAAAAATTTTCTTCTCCAAATCCACCTGTCAGAATGCTTTCATATTTGGTATAGAACATCACTAGTGGGGTGAACTTCAAGTTCAAATCGAGTGCCTGGGTTAATATTTGGGTTTCCCATGCAAGCCAGAATTGTCCAAGCAGCTGAAGAATTAGAAATTTTTTATTAAGTACACATGTACCCTCCAGAGGTGTGTAACTAAGATTAATCCACATAGGTTGTATCAAGGGGCTGCATAGAGGAGGTCCACTTTTTACATTATGATCAACTGAAGAAAAGGCTTGATGGTTGGACCATTTTAGCCACTCCTGGGGGCTCAAGGATTGACCAGTGTGTCCTATGGAGATTGATTGCTTAATGTAGATTCATTCTTGTCATCTGGTTCTGTTCAAGGTGAGCGCTTCAGGCCCTGTGGGGCCTCTTGTTTAAACTTACCTTGGCCTAACAGGACTCACAGCCCCAGTAGGCATTAATTGTGATGTAGAAAGTATAAGATACATCCTACTGCTGATAGGAATTTGAGAAAAATTGTGCCTTCATTACTAGTAAGATACATCATAGATGTGGTAGTGAAATAGTGGACCTCAGAATTGAAGCACAGTGCTGGATTGGAATTTGTGTAAGTTGGTGGGTAACAGTACTGTGTTCACAAAAGTGGTTTCTTTGGTAGTCAGATTGTGATTCGTTCGAAACATACTTACACCCATAGCTAGATTGTCTTCAATGGGGTGTGTGATCAGTTAGATTTTTAACTGGGGGTTAGGGTGCCAGCTTGACATGTAGGCATGTCCCAAGCCCCCCAGAATCAAGTTGGAAGAGAGTATCCCCATCTTAACATTGCAGGGCCAGGGGCCTCCCCCAGGGAAAATTTATAATTTTTAGCTTAAGTCAAGATAAGCTATTGCCATCACACGTGTGGAAGTCTGTTAGTCTGTGAGTCTGTTCACATTTTCCTTTAGCACAGACTACACCCCGTAGTTCTTGTCCGATCATCACAAAATTTCATATGCTGGTTTGGGGTCATGTCTAGATGAGAACGTCCCCTTTTGGTCACGATCGGTCAACCGTGATGGCTGCCTGAGCCCAAAACCCGAAAACCTTTAGCACTGTCTACAGATTGTATTTATGAAGGGAATTCATTGTAACTTGGTAGGATGCCTCTGTATAATATCTAGATGAGAACGTCCCATTTTGGTCATGATCTGTCAACCGTGACAGCTGCCCAAGCTCGAAACCCAAAAACTTTTAGCACAGTCTGCAGGTCATATTTAATATGGAGTGATTTCATTGTAACTTGGTAGGATGACTCTGTATGATGTCTGGATGAGAACTTCCCCATTTGGTCGCGATCTGTTAACCGTGATGACTGCCCGAGCCCAAAACCCGAAAACCTTTAGCACAGTCTATAGGTCATATTCATGGAGGGATTTCATTGTAACTTGGTAGGTTGACTCCATATAATGTCTAGATGATAACATCCCCTTTTGGTCGTGATTGGTCAACGGCTACAGGGGCCCGAAGCCCGAAAACCTTTAGCACAGTCTACAGGTCATATTTATGAAGGGATTTCATTGTAACTTGGTAGGATGACTCCAGATAATGCCAGGATGAGAATGTCACCTTTTGGTCGTGAGCATTCAACCATGACGGCTGCCTGAGCCCAAAACCTGAAAACCTTTTGCACTAACTACAGGTCGTATTTATGAAGAGATTTTATTGCAATTTGGTAGGATGACTCAGTATAATGTCTAGATGAGGACATCCCCTTTTGGTTGCGATCGGTCAACTGTGATGGCTACAGGGGCCCGAAGCCCGAAAACGTTTAGCACAGTCTACAAGCCGTATTTATGAATGGATTTCATTGTAACTTGATAGGATGACTCGTTTTGGAATAACTTCACAATAACTTGGTAACTTTCATTGACATACTTTAACTGTGATGGCCACATACATTAACTGTGATGGCCACATTAACCCACCCCGCAATTCTTTAGTACAGTCTACAACTCATATTGTTTTTTTTAAAAACATAGCATGCAGGGAACAGAAATTAACATATTCCCAATTATCACAATTTTTGTCTTATTTCATAATCCTTTCATAAACATTGAACATTATCCTTTTCATCAAACACACTGACAACTTAAGCTACAGTGTCATTGACACTTTCATTGAAATCCTGAGACCTCCCTCTGGCTTAAATCTAGTCATTTTATCCACAAGAAAAATGAATTTCCCCAGATAATTAAGTTTTCTCTTACACTGACCAGGTTTCACAAGGACTATGGACTGACAGCTATTGGGCCAATACATACTCCTTCCAACTGAGTTGGAAAAATGAAATGATGAATTCGAAAATCTGGACCATTCGCAGACTTGAGTCAGAATTTCGGAAAGTTTTATTAAGTGATTGGAAAAGTCAGAAAATTTGCTCAAAAACTGGAAAATCTCTTTGGCTCTGACCGCAGAATATATGACAAGAGCAAATTAAATTATTGAGCTTCCAACTTTTGGAATTTACATCACCAAGTTTTCAACTTTTGGAATTTTAAGTAATAATTGGGGGGGGGGGGGGAATCCCCCTCCACGCCCTTATCCCACCACCTGCCATGTCTCTGCTTACACCAGAGGCATACTGACACTAGTCGCTTAAGATTGCCAAAATAAGATACTGCAAAATGAAGACTGTATTTCGAAAAACAAACTGAAATAGTATTTCAGACTCACTTGTCATGCATATTATTTTTGACAGGTGTCATTCTCGTAGTATGATTTTACACTGCTGCTTGGAGGAAAGCAGTCAAAAAATTTCGACCATATCCAGACCCAGTTGAGATGCAATCACAATGTTCTGCCTTTTTTTGTGATCACAGTACAGCCAGCATATGTACATTATACAAACATACATGTAAACTACTTATTGTATACTTGAGTTGCATGTGATGATGCAATATGAAAAAAGTGATTTTATCCCGTTAACTGGTGGAGTGCTAGAAGCCACTATCATGGCTCTGCTGCAAAGCGCTGAAAGCCACTTTAGTGGCTTTACAATATATCCATTAGCTTATCCTTTGCTCAGCAATAGAAAAAAATGTTCATGTGAAATTATTTTGTTAAAATTTATTGGAGAGTGCCATCAATAAACTTTAACAAAACACTTATATTTTTAACAAAGTCATGCCAAACTAAGGCCAAATCAGCCCAGTACTGCTGAATACTGCATGTAAATTCAGGTTTTGTTATTTTCTTTTCTTTTCAAACCATACATACTTATTACCCTGGTGGAAACCAGATCAAAGAGCTAATTCTACTAATGAATCCTAATCTACCCAAGGGAACTGCCCCCCCCCCCCCCCCCCAAAAAAAAAAGAAGACATTTTTGGGTTATTTTTGATAAAATTTAGAAATGGTTGGGGTATTTTGGATAACAGTAGTGTTGGGCTCATTTGCAATTTGTGTTCAATGAAAGTGTTGAGACTCTGTTAATGATTGGAGGTGGTGGGGGATTTGATAACCATACAGACACTTGTGATTCTGGTCAAGGAAAGTAAGTAATAAATTTCAAGTTAATCCTTTCCATGACACACAGGGGGTGCGGTGGCATTGCAGTAACCGGTTCTCGTCAGATCTCCGAAGTTAAGCAACATTGAGCCCGGTTAGTCTTTGGATGGGTGACCGTATGAGCGATCAATTCGGACTCCCACATTGTGTCCTTGGGCATGGCTCTTAACCACGATTGTCCACATGGGGCACGATGACACTGTGTACTAAGGCGTACTGCATGTCAATGATGCACGTGCCTTCAACCAATCTAACCTTGCCTATGCAGCAGTGCAGAGTTACGATGTTGAGGAGCTGGCAGCTGCTCGTCGTTGCTCGGTGGTTCTCTCCGGGTACTCCAGCTTCCTCCACCCGCAAAACTGTCACTGACATGATATGACCTTGGCTGTTAAAGTGTTGTTAAACCCTAATAAATAAATAAATAAATTTCCATGACACTTTTCTGTCTAATACACTTCAGATGAGAAATGAAGGAAAAACATGACATACCTTTTTTTGGAATTGAATAATATTTTCTCTGATTCTCAGACTTTTAGGGAAATTCAGAAATTTTTATGTGTACCCATACTATGTATGGTACACATAATGCCAGCATCCAGGGTAGCCATCCGTCATTCGTCCATCCTTTGTCTGTCCGTCTGTCTGTCCATCCATCCATCCATCCGTCTGTCAGTCCGGCATCCGTATCCATTTCTTTGGCATTCGATAACTTGAAAAATATTGCTTGAATTGTCAAGTTATTTTATATTTGTGTTCAGGTTACTGATGTGCCAAGGGTGACTTCCCGTTTGTCCCACTTTCTTAATTCAGGTAGTTAAAACGTAATAAAAAAGTGGGACAATCGGGAAGTTTTAATTACTTGTTAGGCGGTTTGATGAAAGGTTTTGATTTATAGTTTATTTCACATTAGAGTGTTAGTGAGTGTTTTATTTGCTGAAAATTAGACGTGCATAGAATAAAAAAATCTTGAAATAATTAGCACAATTTTAACTAGTTGTTTAAAGATATTATTATTCTGTGCACCCATAACAGTGGAATCCGACATTCCAAACTTGTCTAGTGCAAAAAAACACACGTCTTCAACTAGTTCCTCCGGCACTAATGGCAAAACGGCAGGCTGCCGTCGGCAGCCCTGCGTACAAGTCTGCAAACTTCCTCATCTTCTTTATATTCAGTTTGTAAGCCGGTGCTTTATGTCTTGTGCCATAAACACTGAGTATAATGGAAAAAGCACTCTTTGATGCTCACACCAGGGAATTCATTTCTAGCTGCATTTCGTACCGCTATTTCAAAGTCAAAAAACATCACTGAAGGGTGTAAATTAAGCTCTCTGGCGACACAAGCTTCTTTTAGGAGATGAAAAAACTTCCTGTAAATGACCTCACTTTTTCCAAGAAGAAGGGCATATACAAGTGGATACATATGGCCATCAACAAAACCATGCAGTGTGTATAACTGAAAAAATAAGGTTGGGCACGTATAAAATGTTCCATCACCATAGACAGTGTCCGTTGCTACTATTTGCTGAAGATTTTTATCCATCGTAAATATCAATATCTTATCGTCAGTAGCATTCACAAGTAGAAATCGTTCCCCTGTTGACGTTTCAGCCCATTCTTCCTTCAAGTCCAGTTCTGACACTGTTTTGGGTATTTTTGGAATCAGCTTTGACCGTTGGCGGTATAGCGCACTGTGACACACTACGACTGTAGTGTGGGTAGTTTTTCCACCAGGTTCTGAACATCGTCATTCCAGTCAGTTGTTCGAAGCTTTGAAAGTTCTTGTCTATACACTTGGGATACGGGTGTTGCTTCTTCCCTACACCGTTTTTTAATATTAATTAAAGTCTTTCTCACACTAATATCTGTGTTGTTCGCTTCGTGGTTATGCTGATGATTGAACCCAACTAGTATTTGATTATGTGTACGCAGTGTTGCAGGACATGTTCTTACAGCTCATCTCCAGTATACTTTATCTTGTCTTCGATTTTTGACCATATAACAGTAATTGTTGAACACAAGGTTTTGTCCACCACATTTATTCTCGATGAACTCAATTTGAATCTGTGCACTTGCCATGTCGACGATACAATTGTAAAATGAAATTGTGAAACATTTCTGCTAAATGTCAAATACTTATACCAAAAACTTAAAACGACTGACCGAATGTTGTGTTTAATTCACCGGTTAAAATTAATCATTTTTAAAAACAATTCTGTGATAAATGTTCATTAATAAATGATCACCATATCAGGTGAACCTGCATTCAGATTATAATAAAGACTAATATAATAAAGACTATAACATGTTGTTTTAAGCAACGTGGGACAACCAGGAAATCTATCCCGAGGTGTGAAAATCCAGAAGTGGGACAAACGGGATTGAACCGTGCCAAGCTGTATAGTTTTTGGTGTAAATCTGATAATTTGATACTGAGATATTAACTCTTTACTCTTCAAATTGAGAATTCTTCCAATCCCTTTGGCATGAGATAACTCAAAAAATATCAATCTAATTGTCATGTTACTTTATAGATATCTTCAGGTTACTGATGTTCTGAGCTGTATGGTTTGTGCTGTAAATCTGTTATTTTGATCTGAGATATTAACCCTTTATCCTTCAAATTGAAAACTCCTCCAGTCCTTTTGACATTCGATAACTTGAAAAATATTGCTTGGATTGTCAAGTTACTTTATATTTGTGTTCAGGTTACTGATGTGCTGAGCTGTATAGTTTTTGGTGTAAATCTGATAATTTGATCCTGTGATATTAACCCTTTATCCTTCAAATTGAAAATTCCTCCAATTCCTTTGGCATTCGATAACTTGAAAAATATTGCTTGGATTATCAAGTTACTTTATATTTGTGTTCAGGTTACTGATGTGCTGAGCTGTGTAGTTTTTGGTGTAAATCTGATAATTTGATCCTGAGATATTAACCCTTTATCCTTCAAATTGAAAATTCCTCCAATCCCTTTGGCATGAGATAACTCAAAAAATATCAATCCGATTGTCATGTTACTTCATATATGTGTTCAGGTTACTGATGTAGTTTTTGGTGTAAATCTGATAATTTGATCCTGTGATATTAACCCTTTATCCTTCAAATTGAGAACTCCTCCAATCCATTTCTTCGGCATGCGATAACTCAAAACATATTAATCTGATTATCAGGTTACTTTATATATGTATTCAGGTTACTAATGTGCTGTGCTGTGTAGTTTTTTATGTAAATCTAATAATTTGATCTGGAGATATTAAACCTTTATCCATCAAATTAGCCATTCCTCCAGTCTATTTCTATATGTACCCATACCATGTATGGTGTACATAATGACGGCATCCAGGGTGGCCCTCCGACATACAGTTTCTACTAGTTGCACGTATGGGTACACATCTGACGATTTCATCGGCCCATTTTTTTTTAGAAATCTTTTCCAAATAATTGATCAATCATTTTATCATTTTTATTGAAATCAAATCATTGCTGCAGATTATGATATAGACCAGTATGCAATATCTTAATTTGATATATTTGAAATAATGAATTTGGGGAAAACATTACTGAATAGTTGAACAATAATAGGAAACATTGACCGAGTAAGTGAAGTTTTACTTCTTGTTTCCTCTTCTATTCACTTGTTCACCAAGTGGCTGATTACGTATAGGTGGATTCCATTTGGCACCTTTGTGCTTGCAAGGGAAAAATTATTCTGTTAATAATATTCTACAGAATGTGTCTGAAATAGATTGCTATTTTAAGTAAGTAAAATTTGAAACAAAACTGCAGTACACAGTTAGCAAGTGTTCAACTCCATGTTACATGCATTCATTGGCCCAGATCTCTTGCCCTAAATGAATCGTCGCATACTCTTTCACTCTGACAATCAAGCGGTAGTATCCGTTATCAATGTTCAAACCTCTCGGGACCCTTCCATGCTTCACCTCCTGCGCCGTCTTGTACTCATCTGCTTGCGACATAATATTCATTTTAAAGCTCAGTTCATCCCAGGGAAAATTAATAAACTAGCTGATTGTCTCTCCCGTTTGCAGGTCGCAGAATTCAAGAGAATGTGTCCACAGAGCAACCAAGATCCAACACCTGTACCCGCAGAGTGGACAATACAGAACTTATTAACACTGCAACCCACCTCTTAGATCATGCATTGGCACCTTCCACAAAACGCTCGTATGCATCCACAGTTCAGCGTTATACGCAATTCTGTTACTTCCAGGGTTTACCGGTGTCCTGGCCCATCCCGGTTTCACAGCTATGTTTATTCTTGGCGTATCTTTTTCGGAACCAATTTGCCTACAAGACCGTTCGTTCCATGATGTCTGGGTTGGCTTACATGCACAAAATCAATAATTTTCCTGACCCTACTCAGTCTTTTTTAATTCAAAAGATACTGTCAGGGATACAGCGTCTACGTCCGTCCGTAGATGTACGTTTACCCATCACCCTCTCAATTCTGCATCGCCTATTGCACGCCTTGCCAACATGCGCACCAAGCAGTTATCTCTGCACCTTGTTCCGGGCGCTCTTCTCTGTTGCCTTTTATACATTTGCTCGTATAGGAGAATTATGCCCGCAGCAAGTGGTCGACGTGTCGAGGGTCCTGCAGCTAGGAGATATTAGTTATGAGGGGTCCCTTAATCAGAACTTTAGCATTTCCTTTCATAATTTTAAACACAACATAAGTGGCAAAACTCACATTGTGCCGTTACAGGCCATCATCGGTTCAAAATTCTGCCCGGTCCGCTTGCTTTCTCAGTACCTAGCTAAGCGTGGTAATGTTCCGGGTCCTCTGTTTTCCTACCCGGATGGCTCCCCGATTCGTCGGCCTCAGTTCACTCAAGTGTTTAATTTATGTTTGGCTTACTGTGGGCTCGACTGCAGCGTCTTTAAAGGACATAGTTTTCGCATCGGGGCAGCCACCTGGGCGGCAGCCCGAGGTTACTCAGATGCGCAAATTCGGGCCATGGGGCGTTGGAAATCAGATGCATTCCGTCATTACATCCGTAATCCCCCGTTAATATAGTCCCTCACTCAGTTGGTTTGGCTGTCGATAATGCCTGTGCATATCGTCATTTCTCACGTTCGCACAATTCTTCCCCCTACAGCTCGCTTGAGAGGCAATATTTAGCCTTGAGTCTCACGACAGTTGCATCATACCTCCTCAACTATGCATTTTCAGTTTATAGAAGTGTCGCCTGTGCGTACTTCTACTTCTCTAATCAGGTGGGGGGGTCCCAAGTGAATGTATTCTCTTACCTGGCATGTTCCTCAGTGCGAAATTCGTGCCTTGGAGTCGCATGTTCGCTCCTCGGCTCTACATTACTGCTCTCAATTAGTTTATGGTCAGAGTTCATAACTTGTCTCAGTGCAAAATTCTTGCCTTGGAGTCGCATGTTCGCTCCTCGGCTCCACATTACTGATCTCATTAGTTTATGGGCAGTGTTCATAACTTGTCTCGGGGTTTTCTGTATTAGTACTTCAGTATACTCTACTGACTCGCCCAGGGGTTGCTTGTGTGCCCCCGGCTATGCTCCCTTCAGAAGCATCGAGAGCGTCGCTGCCCCGGAACATTTGGCTAGACTTGTCCGGGTTGCCTGTGCACCCAGATATAGGCCATACCTTGGTATCTTAGTCTGTTTACATAGTGAGATTGTTCATTGTTCCCCGGCTTGTGTTGCCTCCTACCTCACCGGCTCTCTACACTTTCAGCTTTGTCTCCTTTCACACGTTCTCCCCGTGGCGGGATGTGTCAGCCCTGAGGTCTCACTCATCCGGTAGGTCAGACCTCAGGTCTCACTCATCTGTGGCGCTTTCTTCCGCACGAGGGACTACGTGTTAAAAGAGACAACTCATATAGACATCCAGTAATAGCTAGTTTCTCTAGCTGGTAGATTTTAGATTACATGTACTGTTATATTAATGCTTTGTTAATTGTTAGCATCGGCTACACTGCATTCTATCATTTACTCAATAATAATAAAAAGGGGCGGTGTAGCCCGAATCAATCAAACAAGGTGTATTTCTTTCTCCCCGTCCTTGGTTCACAAATGCCGGGCCAGCAGCACACTGGTGGCCTGATTTGTGAACATGGACGGGGTTGCTCAATTGTGATCGATTTATTTCGTATGGTGCGTTTTGGGCACAGCTGTACTATGCACATGTTCTTCCTTTCATGTATTGTTCACACCTTTGACACCAGCTGGTCAAACGCGCAGTGATCCGGATCGTTACGGATTATTTTCTCATCCCTTTGTTCTAATTACCTAGAGGTAATCATTGGTCAAGCGTGCGTAGTATTATTGCGTAATTAGTCCAGTTAATTACAGGTGCACGTGCGAGAGATTCGTCATTCTGCATTCATTCGCAAGTTCATTCAGTTACAAAAATTTTACACCCACCCCCTGCCCCATCATCCACCACTAAGGGTCTTGTTACTTATCATCTTATCATTGTTGCTTACTATTGTGTTTGTACTTAATTAAGCCTTGTGCAAGGTGCTTCATGTAACACTGAGTAGGTATCAGCCTGTCAGTGGATTTATCTCTGCGTTTTCCTGGAATCTACCAAGGACTTTTATTGGCTAGTGATTCTAGGTAACACTGAATAGGTATCTGCCTGTCAGTGGTTTTATCTCTGCGTTTATCCTGGACTCTTTCAATGACTTTTATTGGCTAGTATTTCTAGTCGGTATATCTATGTTGTGCGCTTTCTTCCGCACGAGGGACTACGTGTTAAAAGAGACAACTCATATAGACATCCAGTAATAGCTAGTTTCTCCAGCTGGTAGATTTTAGATTACATGTACTGTTATATTAATGCTTTGTTAATTGTTAGCATCGGCTACACTGCATTCTATCATTTACTCAATAATAATAAAAAGGGGCGGTGTAGCCCGAATCAATCAAACAAGGTGTATTTCTTTCTCCCCGTCCTTGGTTCACAAAATTATTTACTTTGCTTCCAATGGGAATCTGGAAAGTGTTGTTTTAGTTGTAAAATAGGACCAGGTAATCAATGCCTGGGGGTGGAAGTCCTCTAAAATGGACAACATAAGCAATATACCCACAGTAGCTTTGTGTACCAAATGTTCACCACGAGCAGTTGGTACACCAAGCTACTATTGGTATATTTTATTTATACCATGACTGTCAGATTAATAAGTGTTTAAATGTTGAATAAATCAATATTCACATGTGCGATTCTGTTTTTGTTTACATGAGCACTGGTGGACGGTACTTCCGTTGGTAACTTTATCTCCGAAACGAAATAGAAAATGAAATGTGCAAATTACGGTGTCTTTTTTCATTTTAATAACATAATAACATACTATTTCAGGTTATGGATACTTTATTAACATGAGACAACGTATGCTTGTTACTTTTTGGTATCTTATGAGATAAACTTATTTAAACACGTAATGAATAATTGCCGGTTTCAATTCAATCTTCACAAGTGATAAATTTGGACAAGTTTGCATTCAAGGCGAGGTCACCAAAGGTCAAATTGGATGTAGTTCCACTGTAGGAGTAAATTTTAACTACTGAAATCCCATTGCTGCGTGTTCACAACGGCTGGTGTGTAAAGCTAACATTTATGTCATGGTCTTTTTATACAGTACGTGGAGAGTGGATTGTAACTAAATCACCCGCGGAGTGGAGTTGTCACCCAAGCTATAACTTTCAAATAGTGTACATATCGACAAAAAAACGCAAGCAATGTTTCGGCCAATGGACCTCCGGGTTTTACCCGGAGGTCCATTGGCTGAAACTTTGCTTGTGTTGGTTATGCTTTGCAACGAATTTATAATTATTGATTGGGTGGACTCTCCACTTTGCAGGTGATTTAGTGATAATACACTCTCCACGTACTGTATATACTAGAATAGGTAACCATGGTTTTAAAGCGGTATAAACAATTGGCTGGACTTTACTTTTTGGTCACGATTAGTCATTGTGTAGAAATATGTGATCTTAAACATCAATAAATAAATGATTTACTTTGCTACAATTGGCAAATCATCTCTTAATAAAACTCCAAGATTTGGCCCAAGCAGAGACGGATAAAATATTGGTAGTGTTTTGAGAAAACAGTAGTGTTTGAAGGGTTATGCAGTGATTATCTCCTTAGTTAATGTGATTTTGTTGTCATTACTTGACTTCTGAGAACACATTTACGTGTGCATGGAAATGTGTTATACCTAATATCTGATTTAATCGATCAAATCTTTCTCAAGGACTATTTTACTGTTGATTGTTCCTTATTACTACCTTTCAAGCATTGTAGTATAGGCATTTCTTGGCCAATTAAAACTGATAGTGTCACAAGTGAAGTGCTTTAACCCTGCTTCAAAGGAGGTAACATTTGTCATGTACACCTGTTCCTCCATCCATCAATCTATCTGCTCATTTCCATGTGAGAATCACAAGGGCATTGTTTGATTATTGTGGTAAACAAGTTCTGTTTCACTGGGATATAAGATGCAGTAAGCAGCGACTGGAGTTGGGAGTCCTCTAAAGTGGGCAACAATTATAAACGATTGGCTGAACTCGCCTTTATACTTGTGATATGGTCATGATACAGTTGCAGATGCTGAAAGTGACCATAAACACCATTAAATATTTATAATATGCTACCCATTAGGCTATCAATATTTTTTCCATCCATCTATCAGGGCACGAAAGGATGCTGAAAACCTTGAAAAGTTATGAAAATTAAGTAAACTATATGAATTTATCAAGATCTAACCAGTCTTACTTCTCTTTTTGTTTTGCTTATCTTTTTTGGGGGGAAGCGACTGGAAGCAGCCAAATAGGCCATGTCGCTTCCTGAAGATGCTAATTATCTGTATCCTATTGTATTCATTATACTTGTATTTAACTGTAGTATTCGAATAAAATTCTGTTCTGTTCTATTCTGTAATATTTTCCAGGTCCGGAAGTATTTTTTGCTTAAAGTATTTTCACTTTTTGTTTTTTGTCTGGAAAAGTCATGGGAATTTTCCACGAAATGTAACACTAATATCAAAAACACTCCGAAAATGCAGCCACAAACATGGCGAAGATCGATTTGAAATGAAGAACATTAATTGTGTTAGTCTTTATGATTCATTCATTAAATATTGCTTATTTTTATATTGATTCTTAAATTTGGTGTAATGTGGTAGTGCGAACAAAAGTGGAATTTTCAAGCAGCAGGGTTATGGAAGTGCTTTGGACAAGAAAGGACTTCCCCATAGCCCGGATGCTTAAAAAAATTCTCTTTTGTTTCCAGATTTGCCACCAAAATCCTGTTGAAGTTTGAGAAAATTCACTTGAAGTCCTGGAAAAGTCATGAATTTTCATCTCAAAAATTGTGTATCGACTCTGATCTACATGTATTCAGAACTGGAAACAACCTACAATCAATCGTTTATGTCATCAGACTTCAGTTGTAAAATGCGAACAAACTACAACAAAACAGTACAACTAGAGCTGAAACAGTTAACCGATTAATCGATGATCAACATCTTGATTGATCCAAAAAGTAATTGAAGGATTAACCGTTACTTTTGAACTACTGTATTATATAGGTTAACAAAGGAACAAACTTGCTCCGAAAGAGGCAAACATTGTCACTCTGACTTACATCAATTATATGAGACAGAGTAAAGCATGCAAGTTACTTGCTGACATACTTGTTTAATTGAAACTATTTTCATTTGACTGAAATGAAAAAAAATGTCTTATTAAATAAAGGAAATAGACTTTTACTTAAATTCAACTATAATGTACAAATAAAAAAGTGCTTTCCTATAATTGCCATGCATTTCCTATTATAATCCTATAGAACTCTTAAATATTTAGTTAAATTGGAAGAGACTGAACTGTTAAAGGTGAGCAAAGTTCCTATAGGAATGCATGGAGGATTTCTTGGAAAAAGGGATTCCCATAATTTTCTTGCCGAACACTCATCATTCCAATAGGAATCCTGTATGATTCCTATATTTTCCTACAGGAATAATATAGGATTCTGTAAGACATTTCCATATGGGAATTTTGCAAAATTTCATTTATGAAATTTTGATCCACTGATGTAAGTGTGTTGCACCTAGATAACAATCCTATCTCAGTCTAATTGAGAAAGAGACCTCTTACAATCACATTTCAAGTCTAGAGATAAAAGTGGTTATATCATAGCCCATTGGCAGATTACACAATATAGCATGGTTGTAACCCATAGGAAAAGGCGTATTGTGATGCCTCTCACCTTCTCTGTTTTTATTAAGCCAGTCATGCTAATTTAAGTCTTAACAGAATTTTCACCTAGTGTAGATTTCATCAACTGACGAGCGATCTCTCGGAAACAATATCGCAGGTTGTTGCCATTAATTTTGATGGAAATTCTTTTAAGATGGAAACGGCATGCCATTCAGTTCATATGTGCACGTAATACTCCACCTTAGAGTCAGTATAGTTATGAAAGATTTCAAGTCTTTCCGGTAAAACATGCAAGATTAGTAATTTAATAAAGTTATATTATATTCCTTTGTCACAACCTCTTGTTCATTTGCATATTTTACAATTGTAACCCACATGTAACCTAAACGATCATTTGCAAGTTATGTCCAGGTCTAACATTACTGTATGTTTTTAGTTCACCTGACCCTGGGTATGAGTTAAGACCGGGAGGTTACATTGTATCATAAATTGCAATGTGATACTCAATATTTTTATACATATCATCGATTGAGTGGAACAAGGTGCCATCTGCAATGCTAAAGCATTGCAGATGGCATCTTATTCCACTCAAGGGATGATCCAAAGCTTTAGGAATTCTCCCTGCCGATTGTATAGCTTCTTTATTTAGTGAGTATCGACCAAACTCGTTCATTGTACCTGATAACCCCCATTTGTATTGGCACACATAAAATACGTTGGAAACAAATACTCTCAAGTCCCCCCTTTCCTTGAACCCTGCTTCTGGCACGCTTGTTAGAGAGTTGAAACTACCTTTTTTGACAGCTCATGGGTCTGATGTGAACAGAATTGTAATATTCGCATCAGATGCTGGACTTCGTTTGCTCGCTAGATGTGATCAATGGCATATGGATGGAACATTTTCGATGGCACCAAAAATATTCAAGCAAGTTTATGTGATTCGTGTGCCGTTGGCTGATTCTGCTGTTTCGTGTGTTTATGCGTTATTGCCTGGTAAAACACAGGCCATATACGAGCAAATGTTGCAAGCAATACAAAGTCAGTGTGTAGATCGGGGTTTCAATTTAGATCCGCAGGTTATTGTAACTTATAAATAAAGTTATTTTCTACCATAAAAATACCAGTCATTAACATAAATTCTTGGAAAGCTCTCTCAGAACTTTCCAATAACTAATGTTACTTACTGGTATTTTCAGTGGTAAAAAGTATTTTTGTATGTCTAAGTCGTATGTAGTTAATTAAGGCACAATTGATGCATTTCAAAGGAAAAAGTTATTTTCTACCAGAAAAATACCAGTCATTAACATTAATTCTTGGAAAGCTCTCTCAGAACTTTCCAATAACTAATGTTACTTACTGGTATTTTCAGTGGTAAAAAGTATTTTTGTATGTCTAAGTCTTATGTAGTTAGTTAAGGCACAATTGATGCATTTCAATGGAAAAAGTTATTTTCTACCAGAAAAATACCAGTCATTAACATTAATTCTTGGAAAGCTCTCTCAGAGCTTTCCAATAACTAATGTTACTTACTGGTATTTTCAGTGGTAAATAAAAAGTATTCTGTCCGCTGGGATTTTGTCCGGATGGGATTATGTCCGATGGGATTATGTCCGGCGTTCAAAATGGTGCGCGGACAAAATCCCATCGGACAAAATCCCATCGGACAAAATCCCATCTGGACAATATCCCAGATTTTTTACCCGGACGAAATCCCAGCGGACAAAATCCCAGACATGGGCGGACAAAACACCAGGCAATATTTTTTCACAAAAAAGCAGACAAAATCCCAGGTAGTATTTTTTTTCTGGCAAAAGCGGACAAAATGCCAGGAAATACCAGCCATGGAACATTTAAAAAACAATACTCCAGACGGACTGGAGGACTTCATATCATATTTTGATTCTACATACGTTATGGGTAGCTATCGGGCTATTCAACCACCACCCTCTAACAATTCTGATGCTGCAATGCCACCTATTCGTTTCCGTCGAAAACCACTGTTTCCTCCAGAAACATGGAATGTCCACCAAACAACATTAGAGGGAGGGAATAGAACTAACAATATTTGTGAGGGGTGGAACAATTCTTTCAGGGAATTGATTGGTCATAAACACCCAAGTATTTGGTGTTTAATTGAGGGTTTTCAACAGGACAATGCCATGGTAAATACCATTATTTGCCAAAACCGCCTGGGTCAGCAGCCAAAAAAGAGAGCAAAACGTAATTATAAAACTTTGAATGAACATTTGATGAACTTATGCAAAGATTGCCAAAATAACACAAAAAATATCGAGGAATTTTCACACTCTGTTAGTTTGTGCATGAGATGTAAATAATTATTCATTTATACAGTACGAGTGGACAGAAGTGTTTTTGTATGTCTTTGATAAAGTTATTTTCTACCATAAAAATACCAGTCATTAACATTAATTCTTGGAAAGCTCTCTCAGAACTTTCCAGTAACTAATGTTACTTCCTGGTATTTTCAGTGGTAAAAAGTATTTTTGTATGTCTAAGTCGTATGTAGTTAATTAAGGCACAATTGATGCATTTCAAAGGAAAAGGTATCCTCTATTTTCTACCATAAAAATACCAGTCGTCATTAACATTAATTCTTGGTAAGCTCTCTCAGTTAACAACTATCCGAGTCCAAAACCATTGGCCAGCGACGCCAGAGAAGCTGTGAAGAAGTTGTGAATTGGTAACAAAACACCAACCTTTGAAAATAGCACTGGAAAAACAATAAACCTTGGCCAATTACGGTAGAACTGTTCTCAATTTTTAATCTTATCAAAACATACTGCCTTCATTATTAGAAGTGTCACAGTATTGCATATTTTTTATCATAAATTAGTATAAACACACCTGGCTTAACCTATAGTTATTGTTGTTCTTTATACTTATTATCGCTGGTATTGTTATAATAAATCACTAGTTACTTTGAAGAACATAGTTACAGTGCTTATATTAATTCTGCTGTTAATGTTAATATTATTGATATTAAGAAATAAAAGTACTTGAATCCAATGGGATAAAAAATTGTGTCTTTTTATATTTTATACCCAACTGGGATTCTGTCCGCCCATGTATGGGATTTTGTCCGCTGGGATTTTGTCCGGATGGGATTATGTCCGATGGGATTATGTCCGGCATTCCATCTGCCTAACAGTAAAATTGTCTGGACAATTGTCTCCTTAAACCTTAATATTTAAAATTATACACAAGTATGACAAATATCTTTCACTGTAGATTGTCTTAAAAACTAATTTGACTTTCAATTACACTGTTATTCAGTTGTATAACACTTCAAGTCTAAATTTTTTTTACCAAGATCCCTTTGAAAATATAAAGATTATTGTTAAAAAAACAAACTTAGTTTCTGTCCATTATTTGCTCAAGTGTGACAAAATCAAAGAGGATTAAGCAAAAGGATATACTCTGGTAAGCGTATTTTTACTTACTGATATTATTTTCTATTAAAACGAAGCCTAACAGAGACCAAAAAACAGACTTTTCAAGGTTTAACTGTAAATTCTTATAAAAAATAACTCATTTGAAAATATTGACTGAAAGAGCAGAACACTTTGTTTGTATAAAGTAAGAAATTACTATTTTGGATGGACCAGCCCTTTCACATCATAATCTCAAAAAGCTTTTCAATTTATGTCCTTTTAACTGTAATTTCGCAATCAATGCCTCTGTACTTGTATTAAAACTGAATTAAAATAAAACAATAATAAAAAAAGAGTTGAAAAATCAATACTTCTTCTGGTCTGAAACAAATATTCTCTGATTGGTTATCATTCACTGATTAGCGAAAAACCTCAAACCTCTAATGAGAGACCACTTGCCTTGAGAGACCACTTTTGCTTGGCAAAAGGGGTGATCTCTCAAGACAGGTTCTACTGTATTGCATGTCAGTTGTTGCTCCTGACAATCAACATTTTCCAATAGCATTCCATTGATGATTGTCAGGAGCTCAACCATGTTCTTGTATGAAAACGTCATATTACATCACAGTTCCACTGGTATTGTATGCAAAGTTGAAAAAAGTGTATTACAGTGGAGCACACTTAATGGTTTGTCTGATGATTGAATAATCCTTTTAATTGCATATAATTCTGCACACCAAACCATTTACCATACCATCAAGGCAAATTTGACCTGATAGTTTCATATACCTTTAAGAGTAAATTCCTAATCTTCTAATATTTCAAAATATTTCTCTGACAACCAAATTCCCAATGGTTATGGACTTATTTGGCCTTATTACCTCTAGTGTGAGTATCTATTCTATTATATCTTGTTTGACAGAGCTCTAGATACTCTGTAACACAAGATATAATGGAATAACTGTTCATTATATCACAGGAATATGAGAAAATGACCAGGTTCGTGTTAATTGGATATATCTGATAATTGAATATTTTTCACAGACAAAGTGATTATTTGATTAACTCTATTAACTTGAGTATTTTTTCAATATTTTTCATAAAGCAGCCATGACTAGATTTGATGAAAAATTCATATAAATTTAACTCAAAAAAGTATTGGTCAAACAGATGATCCGGTGTACAAGGGAAAATGTGGATAAAAGTTCTCAAATTATACTTATTTCATTGGCAACTATTCCTTGTCCTGGGCAGGAATATCTGTCTGCAGCATGCTAGGAGTTAACAGGGTACAAGTGTATTTATTAAAATCCTAGAGGGATGATCTTGTTTGCATTCAAATCACACACTAACTTTATCAGTGTCTCCTTACCACAACACATTCTTGCAGACATGCTTTGGCATACTCTAAGGGAGACAACTCTTAATGGGGATTATTTTGCAAACTCAGTTTTATTTTGTTCCAGCTGGTGTTTATCTCATTTATTCCGATCCATCAGTAACATGTAGTTCCATTCGTGACAAACAGAATTAGAAAAATCACTCATTGTACAAAGCTCTATGAAACAAGATTTACCTCTGATGGTTTATGAATTTATTTTGTGTGCAGAGGGTGAACATGTATGTTGATCTGGGCTGAGGGTTCCAGAGTCTCCAACATGATGTGAGTAATTTATGGATTTCAACTCCAAAAGTCCTAAAATCCTTACATCTTACAGATGGATCTTAGAGATTGCTTGAGCTGGGGGAGTGCTGTGGCTCATTGGTTAAAGAACTGTACTTTACAGTTGAAACTAGAAGTCCTGTCATAATTAGCGAAGAAATACCTGGTCAATCCTCCCTTATGGTCAGATTCATCTTTGACGTTATTCTATACCCAGGGACTCCATGTGAAAGGGGATAAGTCAAGCCTGAAAATAAGCACACTGTCATCTTCAAAAGGTGAGACCTTGATTCAGACTGAGGTCCTCAGAGGGTGAATTTGGTGATGCTACGCTGCACAGCAGGGTAGTATCACAAAATTTACCCTCTTGTGAACCTCAGTCTGAATCAAGGTCTCAAGCCAAAACCCAAAGATGTACCTAGAGGATAAATTGGCCCACTGAATGGTATAGCATTGGCAAATTCACCCTCTGGGGACCTCGTTTTGCAAATGACAGTTTGCTTGTAATCAGACTTGGGACAGGTTCATTATTCTGTGTCAGATTATTATATAGATTATTTTATTTTCTTGTTTCACTTTTCGTCAATTATAATTTAGTTATTATATTTTCTTGTTCACTTTTCTTGTCGACACTGTAGAGTTAAATATAGTTATATTTTAATATTTATTTATTTATTGGTGTTTAAGGTCACATAGTTATGCACAATGGCTAATCGTTAAACAATATCATGTATCATCGCCTGGTGGTTGGACTCCCAATGTTTATCCTTCTATGACTAGAATTACCAACAACTGTATCCCCAGTAATGTGCCGAGCCACTGCATCAGGTCTTTGTACTCACGGTTACCCACGTGTGTTGAGTACAGTGTTATTAAGTTAAATATGAATGATTTGCCATGCATCTGCTCCCAGGTCTACATTCTCATGATCTCTAGACAGCCATCACTGTGTGTGTATTGACGCGAAGACCAGCTTGGCGCCAGGCTGCTAATCATCTTACTGACCAACCAGAGGCGATATGCGAGTCCATCTACTATTTTATACCACCTAACTGAGAAAATTTAATAATGACTCATGGAGATGACTCACATAAGTTCCAAGCTTCCTGTCAAATCCCTCCTTCAATTAGCAATATGTTTAGTGTTAAATATATGTTATATAAATGCAGTGCCTTGTGCTGTTACTTTTTTGTTGTTGTTGTTGTTGTTGTTCAGTTTTGTAACATATAGCATTTTCTTTGAATAAATATTGTTTAAACTAAACTAACTGATCAATAACTATGTTGGTGGTTGTTGGCCCTTTAGGCACCAAGAGCCTTGCAGATGAGGGACCCACCAGGCAATATCCCAACAAAATAAAGTGGATGGCCACTCTGCCTCTGAGCTGGGTTAATAAATTTACTTTCAGAGTGAAAAGGTTAATATTTTAACATCCTGCCACCCCTGTGTGAACCCCAGGAAGTGAAGCAGTGCTTGTTTACTGTAGTAAACAAGCTCTGTTTTACTGGTAAAATAGGACCCTGTCACCAATGCTTGAGGTGGAAGTCCCTAAAATGGGTAACATCGGCATAAACGATAGACTTTACTTTATCTCCATGCAGTAATCATGATTATCTACTGCCCAGACTTATGTGACCTTAAACACCGATAATTAAATAAATAAATAACACATTACCAATAAGATCGGAGTTGAATATTTCACCTCTGATACAGAGTACAAATCCTACATGCATGCTAACATTACCCAGAATGAGATGTCAGGCTCATTATATTATGATCCAGGCCTTAAAATTTGTCTCTACTTTTGAGAATTGCTTTTGATTCTCACAAGCTGGCATGAATCAATTTTCAGTTCTTAAATAATTTAGAATTTGAATGTACTCTTATACCCTTGTGAATACAGCCAGCACATATTACATGTATATGCTGTAGTCAAAAAAAAACAAAACCTTCATATATGGATTTATATATTTACTAGAGTTTCACCCTTAACTGGTAGAGTACTGGAAGCCCATATTTGGGCTTTATTTGAAGTTCAGGTACAGTGGAACCCTGTTAATTGAATAGCCACATTGCCAATGAAAATTATTTAATTAACAGGAGTATTCATTTAACAGGGATTGTGTCAATTTCGTGTATTCTAGAGATAAACTTAGCATTTAGTCTATTATATGTTGTTTGACAGAGCTCCATGAGCTCTGTCAAACAAGATATAATAAATTAAATGCCTGTATTGGATGTACTGAGGCAAAATAGGTCAAAAAACAAAGGAAAACTGGGGGGTTTCAGGGAATATTCTCGACAGGTCACAAGATATTTTATTCAATTAACAGGAGTTTACTCTATAACCTACATGTATATTCAATTAACAGGTCAAATTTGCACTGGAGGTATGGTAGATGGTTTTGTGTTGGGAAATTATATTCAATTAACAGGGTTATTCAGTTAAGAGATATCCAATTAAGTGGGCTCCACTATACCACTATTTAAAGGCTTCATATTCTGTGAATGTGCTTCATTTTTTTAATTTTTGAAGTGATGTTATTTCACCTTGTTATATTTTATGGGAGAATGCCTATAGGCACGCCTACAGGCACTCTCCCATAAATTGAAACAAAGCAAAGACCCATGAAGAAATTTTCAGGACCAAAAATAATGTAGCACTCTACAAGTCAAGGGCCTGTGGGTGAGTTTCTTTTCTTTCATGTCCATGCACTTGTGGAACACAATGTTCCAACACATGTACAGGCTTTGCTGATGGAAGTTACAGCACTTTAACACCGGTCTCTAGTGAAGTCGAGGCTGCCTGTACAGACACCACTACTGACTCAGAGTGTTACTTTATTTTGAGGAAGCAAACAATAAGTTTAGAATTCTCCAGACCTTTAAAAAATCTTTCAGAATCTTTGACAACAATCAGATGAACCTTTTGCGAGAATCAAAGTTGATTCTTCTTGTTTTCCTGGCAAGAATCATTTGCAAAGAATAGTGATATCCACACATGCTTTTACCAGGTAATAAAAATTATCATCAGCAAAATTTTAATTAATGAAGCACCGGGTTGTTGGTGTAATTAAACTTCTCAAATATGACCTCTGACAAGTGAACAGGTACATGTATTATTTATTTATTTATTTATTAGTGTTTAAGGTCACATACTTATGCACAATGGCCAATCGTGACTGTGACAGAGTTATAGGTGGAGGAAGCCAGAGTACCCGGAGAGAACCACCAAATATTGATGAGCAACTGTCAGCTCCTCAACATTCTAACTCTGTTCAAGCTCCGCTCAAGCAGGGTTACAGTTGTTGAAGACATGTGCACCATCGATGTGCAGTACACCTTAGTACACGGCATCATCGTGCACCCATGTAGGTAACCGGGATAAAGTGCCTTTCCCAAGGACACAACGTGGGTCGTCCCGGACGGGGATCAAACTCGGGACCTCTGGCACTGGCATAGAAATCCAACAGTCTACCACTGAGCCACCGTGCTCTGATAGGTACATGTATGTTTTCCAATATCTGAAATCTGTGATAGTTTTTAACAGCGTTAACTCTTTTTAGACTTCCATGTTAATACAGATCTCTATATATAAATGTTCAGTGCGACTCCCACATATACTAGTATAATTTGATTTTGATAAAACTATTTATTCATGATGACTAGCAAGTGGACATGTGCTTATATCTAAATTTTCAGGCTGCAAAATTTTGACCAAGCTATTCTCCTTTATCTTACATTTAATATTGGTTTCTGAATGAAATTCTTGAAACTCCTCCGGCATTTATGAACAGAGTTTGATGAAACTACTTAGATATGGCCACTATAGCATGTGAGTGTCTACATATTCCAAAATTTCAGAGTCCCACATTTAGAAGTGCATTCCTGAAAGCAAAAAATGGGTTGGGAGGGGGGAAGGGTTAGGTTGGGTTATTAATCACCTTTGTGGATAGTTCTAATATTTGTTATGGAATGGTCTGTTAGATGTAATCTGGGCTCTTTATGATGAATCTATCTCATTGTGAATTGGATCCATCCCTTATAATTCCTAATTATGAATTGATTATTCCATGACTTCTTCCTGTTTATATTTTATCAATTCAAGTCAACCAAGCCTGGAAATATGCAGACAATTGCAGAATGAGATCCCAGAGGGGCAATTTACTGATTGGGCTAGAATTCCCTAATTTATCCTCTGGTACCTCTTTCTGTTTAGGCTTGAGATTGAGGTTCACAGAGGGTAAATTTAGTAATGCAACCCTGCTGTGCAAGTTAGCATCACCAAATTCACTATCTTGGGACCTAATTCTGCAGATGACAGTCTGCTTATTTCAAGGCTTTGTAAAAACTAATGTAAAGGATCAGGCCTGTACAAACCAGGTAAATGATCATTTCATTCATCCACCATTCACCCCAAAATAAATAAGTCATCCAGTTTTTTGTTCACCAACATGTATATTATTGGGTTTCAGACAAATAAGAACATACACTTGAATTGCCCTTGATGTACAGTTGTTAGCCTCTCTACTTATAATGATCATAAGATTAAGACTTTCTTTGAACCCTCATGAATGGACATTAACCCTTTATCTAACAAATCACCCGCGTAATTTGCAAATTGAGCAGTTGAAAAAATTAAAGTTTTCAAAATATTTCAATAAAACCATATGAGACCCCTCATTGGAACGATCTCATTGAGCTTGTTCCAATGAGGGTTCATATGTTATGGTTTTGTTGAAATTTTTGGAAAAATTTAAAAAAATAGTAACTGAAATAATAAATTTTGATATTCTCTACGTTGGGTAAAGGGTTAATAGAAATTTCAGGCCTGAAAATAAACAGTCTGATATTTGCAGAATGAGGTTCCCAGAGGGTGAATTTGATAATGCTATCCCATACACTGGGCCGATTTATCCTTTGGGTAACTCTTTCTGTTTAGTTTTGAGACCCTGATTCAGATTGAGGTTCACAGAGGGTAAATTTAGTAATGCTACCCTGCTGTACAGGGTAGCATCACTAAATTCACCCTCTGGGGACCTCATTTTGTAAATGATAGTCTGCTTATTTTCTGGCTTGAGTAGAATAAGACTGAAAACAATAAGTTTGGAGTAGGGGCAATGGAATCAATGAGCCGATGTGGAGTTTTTGTTGTATTTCACACACACTGAAGGAATTAAGTGATTGAAGCTGATACTTTTAACCCTTTACCCAACGAATCGGCCGCATCCGCCCGCGTAATATGCAAATTCAGCAGTTGAAAAAATATTATTTTTCAAAACATTTCAACAAAACCATATCCTGTGACCCCTCGTTGGAACGAGCTCATCGAGCTCGTTCCAATGAGGGGTCACATGATATGGTTTTGTAGAAATTTTTTGAAAAAAATGATATTTAAAATAATAAATTTTGATATCGTCTGCGTTGGGTAAAGGGTTAAAGAAAAATATCACCTTCAGGGGTCTGATAACTTTCTTGCTTGTCACTGTTTTGTATCAAAGAACTTCATTCAAGTCATTACTTTAGTCAGACCCGTAACATCCAAGCAGATGCATTCTTACATGAAACCAGAAGTCCTGTCACAATTAACAGAGAAAATGCTTTTTAGTTTATGCGCTCCTTACTGCAGAAGAATATGAAGTCACAAATACACAAGGGTATTTAATTGCGCTGTACGATGCAGAATAAAGAGCACTATTAGCGAAGTCAGAAGTGAAATCACGAACTTAACCTATCAACCAGAAAGAAAATATTGTGACTACAGTATGTGGAGGGTGGATTACTTCTAAATTGCCGTGGGATAAATTTTTCACTTTGCAATTATTTACAACTTCTGAGGACAAAACACAAGAATCACTTGGGATGAAAGTTTGCAAGTATTTTTTGTGCAGTTTTCAACAATTCTAAATACTTTTCAAGTAGAGAAGACGTGGTTCTGCGATTAAGTAGTACGCCACTTTCTTCATTCTGTATATGGAGTCGAATTTTGACATCTATTTGCTATTCCATGTACATGAATCGCAGTAGAGTTTAGGAATAAGTCTATTTACTAGTAGAGAATTGTACAGAGTTACAGTACGTGGAGAGTGGATTGTAACTAAATCACCCACAGAGTGGAGTTGTCACCTAAGCTATAACTTTCAAATTGTGTACATATCGACAAAAAACACAAGCAATGTTTCAGCCAATGGACCTCCGGGTTTAACCCGGAGGTCCATTGGCTGAAACTTTGCTTGTGCTGGTTATGCTTTGCAACAAATTTTCAATTATTGCTTGGGTGGAATCTCCACTCTGTGAGTGATTTAGTGATAATACACTCTCCACATACTGTAGGCACACTGTTTTTCTACAGGAATTGAGTTATGCTAATGGTGCAGTTTGATAGGAACAAAAGTGTACTTACTAAGCATGCCATTACTTCAAAATAGTGCATCATACAGTCACAGGACTTCTAGTTTCATCTGTAATAACAAATACTGAGCAGAAGGGAATATTTATTATAAGTTATCTTCGGCAACATCAAGGGTGCATGGAGATTTAATGCTTGGATGTTGGTTTTAAAACTGCCAACCAGGCATTAAATCTCTTTGCAACCTGAACATTGCCTGATATAATTATTTTGTCCTGCCTCCTGCCATAGAAAATTCAGTGAAGATAGCTTAGCAATTCTAATCAGATTTTCCCCACATCAAAGTGAGCCAGTTCAGGTCGAAGATTATTCTTAGCACCAGGATGTGTAGGTGCGACAGACGTACAGGAAACAACAGAGTACAAGCTTTTATCACCTGTATGTAGGGTTTTATCCTGGGAACGGCTATTTTTCCGGTTTTGTTTTGAAAGTCAGTCATGATACTGGGATTTTTCTGGTTGTCGTTTCTGAATATCACTCCCTATACCCGGGAAATTCATTGGACAGAACCGGGAATCAAAGGTTGCGTTCTAGTCTATGAATTTCCTAGGCATTAGAACTGAGTGTCAGAACCGATAACCAAGAAATTCCTGCTCGGGAGATTAAACCATAGTGCCAATGGCAATGCTGGTCTCGGAAGAAGTTTATATTCGCCGTAATCTCATAAACTATAATACTCAATTATTCATACTGTGGTCTATGAATTTTCAGAGTATCGTGATTGACTTTCAAAACTGGTAGCCACAGAGCCGTGAAATAACCGTTCCCGATATTAAACCTTACCTGCTTGTTTTCAAATATCCGACGTCAGATGTTTCTATTTGTTTCGGCCTCTTTAGTCAATAAGAAGACACATTACAAAATGATAAAGGGACAAGACTTATTAAAAGGCACATTTTTAAAATATGATTGCACAAATATGATCATTTTTAATTTCTCTTGTAAAACATTGTTACTGTTCTCAAAGAAAATTATACTGCAAAATCCTTGGCATATATGTTTTTGAAATAGATTGATTTACCATGCTGTTTTATTTAATTTTGTATTCTACTCATTATTTTTTTTTTTTACCTGTCAGAGTGTTGACTGTAGAATATTAGTGACTCATTGTTATTTCCAGGTAACCAGGTCACATAATTGACTCCAGTGTTGTCGGCACATTAATTTTACCTTTGATAATATTATTTTATTTGCTCAGTTCTAAAGCACCTTGCCAATTAATCAGTTTCCAATTCACAGCAACACAGTGTTCAGCTGAATAATTTATCAAAGTCACCATTTGCTTTCAAAAGGATGCTTATTTTTTTAAATCAGTTTTTAAAGCTATTTTTTAAGTTGTGTAAATTAAGGCAATAACTAGTACTTCTGTCTGTGAAGTCATAAATGTACATGTAATTCCAACAAAATAACCTTGTACATAATAATTATCCCCTGCCCAAACAATGTTTTGCTGAGGATATAGAAATGGGTCCCATCCATCTGTAATACCATGTGTGCATCTATTCATAATCTCATTTTGTGAATCAGATAACTTGAAGAAATATGATCAGATTTTGATGAAACTTGGAACAGGCATACATTGTGAGAAGATCTCACTCTAGTGAGAGTTATTAGTCCCCTACGGGAACCGTAAGGGAACTATAGGATTGCACTCCATCCGTCCGTCCGTCCGTCCGTCCGTCCGTCCGTCCGTCCGTCCGTCCGTCCGTCCATGTCCATCCGTCCGTCTGTCTGTCTGTCTGTTTTTTATGTTACCACCTCTCCCTCCAACATGCTTTAAGCTACACCTTTCATATTTGGTACATGGATAAATGGTTCTGAGGGGATGATGCACGCTCAAAATTTTTTTTTCAAAATCCAAGATGGCAGAATTGCGACCATTTTTGTTGTGTTTTTTAAGCTTTTTTTCTCTCTATTTTCGTGTTACCACCCCTCCCACCAACATGGTTCAAGCTACACTTTGCATATGTGGCACATGGATAGAGGGTTGGGAGGGGATGATGCACATTCAATATTGTTTTTTCAAAATCCAAGATGGCGGCATGGCGTCCATTTTTGTTGTGTTTTTTAAGCTTTTTTCTCTATTTTATGTTACCACCCCTCACTCCAACATGGTTCAAGCTACACTTTTTATATGTGGCACATGGATAGAGGGTTGTAATGGGATGTTGCACGTTCAATATTTTTTTTCCCTAAATTCAAGATGGCGCCATGGCAACCATTTCTGTTGTGTTTTTTAAGCCTTTTTCTCTATTTTATGTTACCACTGCTCCCTCCAACATGGTTCAAGCTGCACTTTTCATATATGGTACATGGATAAAGGGGTTGTGAGGGGATTATGCACGCTCAATATTTTTTTTTCAAAATCTAACATCTGTCTGTCTGTCTGTCTGTTTTTATGTTACCACCTCTCCCTCTAATATGCTTCAAGCTACACCTTTCATATTTGGTACATGGATAAATGGTTCTTAGGGGATGATGCACAGTCAATATTTATTTTTAAAAATCCAAGATGGCAGAATGGCGGCCATTCTTGTTGGGTTTTTTAAGCCTTTTTCTATATTTTATGTTACCACCCCTCCCTCCAACATGGTTCAAGCTACGCCTTTCATATGTGGTACATGGATAAAGGGTTGTGAGGGGATTATGCACGCTCAATATTTTTTTTTCAAAATCTAAGATGCTTATATACTCGAGTGTCTTCTGTGACAAAAACACCTTATGTCACAAAAGCGCCGTAGGGGACTAATACCACCTCAGTGGTCAAACACTTGTTTCTACTGGCTTTTAGAAAACATGGAAAATGATTGAATTTTTTATTAAAGAGGCAGTATATCCCAGATAATTAACAACTGTTGACTAAATTATTGTTGAAAGGTGATTTGTAGCAAGTATTTTTTTTTAAAGATACAATACTGCCAGCAAGGGGAGCCTAGTGTAGCAACATTTTGTTCATCAATAATTGTTTTGTTACTATTTATTGTAGAGTGTCTGTTGGCACTCTCCAGTAAATTGTAACAATAAAATTTTCAATGAACATTTCTTTAGCTACTGCTGCAGAAACTACAAGCTAATTCACTCAGTGTAAAGCCACTAAAATGGCTTCCAGCACTTTTCCAAATTGATTGTGCTGGCCCCAAGAGCCCGATCAAATCAGATACTTCAGACCTCTATTTGTGTGACCAACTGTGTGTGTGACAAAAGCCTAAGTATCAAATCCCACCTGTGGGAACTGTGGGATATGAAGCAGCACTTGTTTACTGTGGTACATATCCTCTGTTTTACTGGTAAAATTGGACCCAGTCTCCATTGCTTGTAGTGGACGTTCTCTAAAATGGGCAACATGGGTATAAACGATTGATTAAACTTGACTTTATCTCCATGTTGGGGTCCCGATTAGCCATTGTGCAGAAATATGTGAGACCAATAAAATAAATAAATATCAAATCTTGTCTCCAAGGAAAGTACAGGATTACAAGCAAGAGAGAATTGATATCTTATACTCCAATCCTGATGATAAATTCTCTGACTGGGAAAAATATTAAGGGGGTGTCACACCCCCTAAAGTCCCCCTAGCAATGCCTAGATTGCCATTAAAAATTAAAATTTATGCTAACTGCAAGTTTCTTCCAAGTTTTGAATTTGAGGCATTCTTCAAAAAAACTTCGTATTCATGTACTGACATCATCAAAGTAATGTAAATTTTAAGGTGTTTTGAATTATTTTTCATTTTCACATATTTTCTTTTATTATATGACAGAAAAAATTTGGTAATTTAATTGGCTAAAACTCTCGTAAGAAGTGGTGATATACTCTACTACTGCTGATCTATTCTATATTTATCAAAATCGAGTTGATATTTCATTGCTCTGTCCACAAAAAGCACAGGTAGGTTGATATAATGATTCCAAATACCTATTTGCAATAAAAATAGAAATTGTATTTCCAACTTGCTCCTTCCTTTAATTTCCCTGTTCCAATGTTTAGGAACTGTTCACATATAAAAATTAACTACAACATGAACAAAATAAGTTAATGCACATTACTTCTTATATATGTATGCTGAAATTAAATTTATTTTGTTGCATATGAATGCAGTGTATGAATATACTGTTTTTCTTAAAAAAATATGTAATAAAGCAAGGAATTGGCAAACAGTTTTTTCTGTCATATTACTTTTCAGTGGTTGATAATTCCTTGTATCAACCTCAAGGAAGGTCAATGATTATATAATATTATTTTCTCTTTGTTTAAAGGCCTGTGATCACAAAAGCACACAGAGAATTTTCACCTGATCGTTACTGGTTCATGATCGTGTAGAATTTCTCTATCTATTTACCTCCCATAAATGCTGGAGAATCTCTCTCATTAGAAAGGAAATGCAAGAACACTCAGATGTATTTTTCCTTCATTTTCTTGACTCAGTTATGATTTCGCAAAATTTTGTTTCTGAAATGTCAAGTCACTGGAGCAACCAGGTGCCAATACTATAAAACTTTTACAATTGTATTTTCAAGAATTGTGCTTTGTACTTATTAATACAACTGACTAAAATGAATCATTAGCATTTTAAAAGATATGGCAATTTGCCAGTTGGCAAATTGCCATATCTTTGAAAATGCTAATGGTTCATTTCAGCCCATTTGAATTCATAACTACAAAATGCAATTCTAGAAAATACAATTGTAAAAGTTTTATAGTATTGGCCCCAGATCACAATGTGATCAAGAAAAAGGCCACCTTTGTGATCACAGTACTGTATGGAACCATAACCTTCTTCGTACTTTAGCACGCATGTTCTTCATATATAGCCAAGTCTTCTGGGATACAAGGAAATTGGGTTTATATTTGTCCTAATTCAAGCTCAGATAATGAAACGGAGTAATTCTGACAGTGTTGTGGAATAAAAACATTTGTCAATTAAGAATACTTGCTTCTCATTCCAGACTGAAAATTAATTATCTATGGACAGCCTGCCAGTCAACCGTTATTATAGATTTTGTTCAATAAAATGCCCTGACTTCATGTTGTGTGATCTTTTAGCCTCTTTGAAGTGCTCAGACTTTGGAATATTTTATGACAAATCATTGTCAAAGATAGTTTTTATTGCAGAATAATCCCTTATATAACTGCAGGTTATAGCTGTTTGATACTTGCAATGATACATTATCTCCTTCAGTGTAGAAATTTCATTAAATTTGGCTTGTGAATATGTCAATATTTCTGAAGCATGAACTGAATAATAATGGCATCAGTCAACTGCATTAATCCTGGTAATGGATTCCTGCATCGGAATTGGTGTCCCATGTGACTACTGAAATTAATGTCAGACAAGGATCTTGAGACGATTGGTTTCAGCAAATCAAAGCTATTTCTGTTGTTATCTTGGAAACCCCCAACAAGTGGCTCTGCTCCTGACAGTTGTATGTGTTATTGGATATTTTATTCTAAGACCGAATTGTCCGGATGGAACACAATTATAATAATCATTTATGTTAGCATGAAATATGTAGAGCATAGTCTGAATTAATAATTAAGCATGTATTTCAAATTATAAAAAATGCCTGTTTCCAATATGTTAATTTATGTCACATCTTTGTAAATATTTTTTTAAAATCATGTTTTTGAAAAATAGGAGTTTAAATTACAAGTATGAATAATGTTTCTTGATGGAAATTTCACGTTGGATACATTTTGTACTTTTAGATGTGTATACTTGGTTTTTGATGAAGAACCACTGCTCGTCGAAAGATTGATATTACAGGTCCTCGTCTCTAGAAATGGACACAGATTCTAATGATGGAACGGCCACAGAATCTTTAAATGGAGGAACTAAACCAGATGCAGCCAAACTTGCCCAGACAGCCATCATTAAACAGGTATGTAGAGTAAAAACTTTACATATATATTTATTATTATGAGAGGCCTCAACAGCAATAGGTTGTGTCTACCATAATAATGTGGAGGTACTCATTACTATAAACAGGTGAGAGAGTCATAATGGTTCTCATTAACAAATCTATGTTAATCATATGATGTGTTTGTAATTTTACACAAATACATGTTAATAACATTGAATTATTACATTTACGTGTCTATGTCTCCAGTGCATCTTTTCTGGAACTGACATTGCTTCTTTGTGGAATTAGCAGTTATTATGTTGTGTGAAGGATTTTCATTTCATCCAATGGACTTGGAAAATTTCTGGAATACATTCACTGATTTCATAACCAGTTCAACTCAGTCCAGGTAAGATATTGTATTTCCTTCTGATGATGGTCAGCAGCTACTTGATTGCCACATTGTGTTCATTTCATATAAATATTTATCACTTTTCTGAGTAGTGCTCTCTTTTACAAGCAAAATGAAATAGCCCTGTACAAATTATGAACGATCATTTCATTCACCCCAGAAGAATATTATCCCTGATGGGTGAGGGTAGGGAGCTCGGTGGCTCAGTGGTAGACTGTTGGATCTCAATGCTAGAGGTCCCGAGTTCAATCCCTGTCCAGGACGACCCGTGTTGTATCCTTGGGAAAGGCACTTTATCTCGGGTGCCTACATGGGGGCACGATGATGCTGTGTACTAAGACGTACTGCACGTCGATGGTGCACATTTCTTCAACCGCTGTAACCTTGCTTGAGTGGAGCTTGAACAGAGTTAGAATGTTGAGGAGCTGACAGTTGCCCGTCAATGCTCGGTGGTGGTCTTTAGGTTCTCTGACTTCCTCCACCCGTAAACCTGTCACGTCACGATTAGCCATTGTGCATAAGTATGTGATCTTAAAAACACCAATAACTATATGGGTGAGGGTGTGAGATTGGGAAATCTCACCTGAGGGCAAGATATTTGGGAAGCCTCGTGTCTGGACCAAATGTCTTGTCCGTCAGGTGAGATTTCCCCATCTCACCCCCACCCCCACCAGGGATAATTCCCCCCCCCTCCCCACCCCACCAAAACACTCTTGACATCATCAAAAGTAATCCAGGGGCACGTGCAGCTATATCGAACAATTTTGTTGTCCATTTCTGAAAAAAAATTATTTGCTTATTGGAAAGAGTACACAAAAGTTATGAATATACCACAGGTATATACCACGAAATTAAATTCCAATGCCAGCAAGACAGGGGTTAAAGATTTGTAGCGAAATGAACATTGACACATTCCGATGACGTCTGTTGGGCATGTGCATCGAACTCAGGGGACGGCTTGTTCTCAGAGTCATTTCCAACTGTGTATTAATCAGCAGAATTTCACCGGCACAATGAAAGAACTTCTTGAAACAAGCTGCTGGGGTGGGGAGACTTGCTCTCAGAGCTCTTTCCAACTGTGTATTTTATAGCAGCATCTTGAAATAAGCTGCAGTCAGCAACAGAGCCGGGGAGGAGGAAGATGGAGGTTTGCTGTCAGAGCCCTTTCCAACTGTGTATTTTATAGCAGCATCTCATTGGCTCAACGGAAGAACTTTTTGAAATAAGCTGCAGGCAGCAGCATAGCCAGAAAAGATTGTAGGAGGCTTGCCTTTAGAGCCCTTTTATCTCAATGGCTCAATGAAAGAACTTCTTAAAATAAGCTGAAGTCAGTATTTTAGCAGTGGTGGTGGGGGAGGGAGGGATTGGGGGAGACCTCTCCCCTTACTTTTCGTGAAAAATGTCAACCATATATTCATTCATGCCTGAAATTCCTTAGACTGGTTTATGTACTCACAGCCTGATATTTCTTGGGTCGCTGTTCTATAGTTATTCATAATTTTTTGGTAATTGCAGGCCTTCAGAAAGTTCTCAGGGTGCTCTGTTTGCCACGAAAAGCTATTTTTCCTGGGTAAGACCTTGGACCTTCCATCAACTATGGGGATACACACACTTAACATAGTACAAGGTAAAATGACCCCCGCAGGAACCCCGAGAAGTTAGGCAGTGCTTGTTTACTGTGGTAAACAAGCTCTTTTGTACTGGTAAAATAGAACCCAGTCCCTAATGCTGAGGTGCAAGTCCTCTAAAATGGTCAACATTGGACATAAACGATTGACTGACCTTGACTCTATCTCCATGTTGTGGTCACGATTAGCCATTGTGCAGAAGTATGTGACCTTAAACACCAATAAATAAATAAATAAATAAGGCAAAATGAAGTGGGAGGACAAAATATTTTCTCTCTTGCATTTCATATGGTTGCATCTGTGGACTGTAGTCCTCGTCATTGAGAATTATCTCTCCAATATACCCAGCAGTATTTAGAATGGATTATGTGTACTTTCCTACTAGGCTATTGTGTACCATTGCGTATGAAGCCAGCTATATAGGCTTGGTTTTAGGGGGTGGGGGGGGGGGGGGGGGTGGGGGGAGCGATGCATCACCCTATAACTGGTAGAGTGCTAAATTACTTTTTGTTGTCAAAATTTATTCACATGTCTTTGCCTTGTTACAATTTATGCATGTGCTCTCCCATGAATTGTAACCAGGCAAATTCCTGACAACTAAATAATTTCACATCAAAGATAATAGGTAGTGCATGCTCCAAAAATGAAGCCTTCAAGATGTTGCACCCTCACATAAGAATAAAGCCCAAATATGGGCTTCCAGCACTGTATCAGTTAAGATGAGTTTAGAATTTTACAGATGTTCGTGTTCTTGCCTAAAGAACCCAACAGATTTTAAATCAAATCGATGCAGTGGAAGGATTTCGAATCTAGTTGTGAATCTCAAAGCCTCACCAGTTCCTAACATAATGAACACTGTGCTTTGAGTATGTTAATTCTGAAACACTGTGGAGATGTTTTTACCTCTTTTGATATATGTATATTTACAGTTTTTGTGTAAAATCTGCTTCAACTAATACACCACTTGGTAAACAAGTCCATTTTCTAAGTCATCATTTTTAGCTCCCCTGAGCAAAGCTCAAGGGGAGCTTTAGTGATTACTTTCCATCTGTCGTCTGTCCATCCGTTGGTCCATCCGTCATCTGTCTGGCATGAACCTTTTACATTATCGACTTCTCATAAACTACAAGGGCAAATTGAACCAAATTTGATATGCATGTTCCTTATCATATGACAATACAAGTTTGTTCAAACAAAGTTGCAATGCACACAAGGGAGAACCACAATGCCTACAGGGGGTGGGTCACCACAAGGTCTATAATTCTGTTAGCTCCCGCGAAACTTTTTTTTTAAATCTTGGATACTTGGTACACAACATCCTTAGAGGGGTCAGATTCAGGTTTGTTCAAAACAAGCCCCTGACTTAATATTTGGATACCCTGTGGGAACCTGAATTAACTTGGTGCAATATGAAGAAATGTATTTAAAAATCTTCTTCAGATCTATCGGTCAGAACCTCTTGATATTTGGTGTACTGCATCTTTAGAGGGGCAACTTGAAGTTTGATCAAGTCAAGCCCCTGGAATCATATTTGGGCTCCCCGTAGGAACCCAAATTTTAACTTAGTGTAATATGAGGAATATTCATTAAAAATTTTCTTCACATCCATCAGTCAGAATCTTTTGATATTTGGTATGTTGCATTCTTAGTGAGGTGAGATTCAAGTTTGTTTAACTCAAGTCTCTGGATTCATATCTGGGCTCTCCTCACAACCCTAACTTTAACTTAATGCAATATATTTTTTTTTAAATCTTCTTCAGATCTACCAGTCAGAATCTTTTGATATTTGATATGCAGCATCCTTATGAGGTTCAGATTCAAGTTTGTTCAAATCAAGTCCCTGAGTTCATATTTAGGCATCGAATGGGAACCCCAATTTTAACTTTGTGCAATATGTGGAAACATTTAAAAATCTTCTTCAGATCTACCAATCAACATATCTTTATATTCTGTATACTGCATCTTTAGAGGGGTCAGCTTGATGTTTGTTCAAATCAAGTCCTGGGCCCTGGGATGATATTTGGACTCCCTGTGGGAACCCGAACTTTAACTTGGTGCAATAAGTGGAATATTCTTTAAAAATATATATCTTTTTCAGATATACCAGTCAGAATCTTTTGATATTTGCTATGCAGTATCCAAAGTAGGTTCAGATTCAGTTGTATTCAAATCAAGTGGTCATATTTGAGGTCCCTGTTGCAGTCTGAATTTTAACTTCGTGCAATATGAGAAATATTCTTAAAAAACCTTCTTCTTCAGATCTCCCAGTCAGAATCTTTTGATATTTGGTTTGCGGTATCCTTAGTGGAGTCAGATTCCAGTTTGTTCAAATCAAGGCCCTGGGTTCATATTTGGACTACCACATGTATGGCAAACTAAATTTTTAACTTTGCGCGGTACAATCTGTCTTGAGAGACCACCCTTTTTGCCAGGCAAAAGTGGTCTTTCAGAGCAGGTGGTCTCTGATGACCGGTCCATTACAGAATAAAAAACCAAAAGGTACAAAGTGACAGTAGCCTTTCAAGACAGGTGTCTCATAACAATGCTCTCTCAAAACAGGTTTTACATATGGATAAATTCCATTAAAAATCTCCTTCTTGAGATCCATCAGTCAGAATCTTTTGATATTTGATATGCAGAAACCTTAGAATGTTGAGGTTCAAGTTTGTTCAAATCAAGTTCCTTGGGTAATATTTGGGCACCTGGTGGGATCCCAAATTTTAACTTAGTGCAGTATAAGGACTATTCTTTAAAAAATCTTCTTCACATTCATGAGTCAGATTCTTTTCTTACATAGTATTGACATCCTTAGTGTGGTGAGATTCGAGTTTGTTCAGATCAAATCCCTGGTCTCATATTTGGGCTCTCTATGGGAGCCCTAATTTTAACTTAGTCCCGTGTGAGAAATATTCTTCAAAGATCTTCTTCAGATCCACCAGCCAGAATCTTTTGATATTTGGTATATAGCATTACTCTGACTCCTAGATTAGAGTTTTATGCTTGACTGATTTTGGTAAGCACCAGAGGGGTTTGAAATTTAACACAGAACCCAATGGAGAATTTACTATTTGTTTAGATGAATTGTGTCAACGTTTGACAGAGTTGGTAAACTTTAGTAAGATGTAAATGTGAGTACATCAGATTAATTTTGTTCACTTGAGGCTTGGTGGGGGGAGGGAAAAGGGTCCATTGGGCAATTTTCTTTTTTTTTTACTTGAGAACAAGATTTGGAGGATTTCGAGTGATTTTATATAAAAAATAACCCCAAACCTTTCACTCTCTTGTGGGAGGAAGTCAGCTGAGTTTTTAGCTCACCTTGACAAAGTCCAGCTGAGCTAATCTCCTTGCTCTCTGTCCATCGTCTGTCAACACCATGTTTTGGTCTTCTCCAAAACCACTGGGCCAATTCAAGTGAAAGTTTGTGTGAGTGATAGTCCCGAAGGGGCATTGCATCACGGTTGGTGGTTGGTAGGCGGTTGATGCCTAAGGAAACTCTCTCAGCATGGGTTCAAACCCCTGCCATGCCATTCTAAACAAAACTAGCGTCCTTTCTTAATTCTACGGTATCCGGGGAGTTTAAAAAAGACAAGTGTTGCTGATTTCTTCTGAGGTGCAGTTCGTAGAATTAAGTACTTAGATGCAACTATCTGATGAATAATTAAATAATTTTGAGTATTTTGTGTGTTCTGTACTGGTTTCGTATATACTTGGTTAACTAGCATTCCCTTTTTGGGGTCTCGGTGGCCGAATGGTTCAGTATAGTTTCGCTAGGCGGTTGGTGCCGAAGAAAACTCTCTCGGCGTGGGTTCGAACCCCTGCCATGCCATTATAAACAAAACCAGTGTCCTTTCTTAATTCTATGGTATCCGGGAAATTTGAAAAAGACAAGTGTCACTGATTTCTTCTGAGGTGCAATTCCTAGAATTAAGTAGTTAGATGCAACTATCTGATGAATAATTAAACAATTGAGTATTCCATGTGTTCTGTACTGGCCTCGTATATACTTGGTTAACTAGCATTCCCTTTTTGGGGTCTGTCAGTGGCCGAGTGGTGAGCGCGGTTCAGTATAATTTCGCTAGGCAGTTGGTGCCGCAGGAAACTCTCTCGGCGTGGGTTCAAACCCCTGCCATGCCATTGTAAACAAAACCAGTCTCCTTTCTTAATTCTATGGTATCTGGGAAATTTGAAAAAGACAAGTGTCGCTGATTTCTTCTAAGGTGTAGTTCATAGAATTAAGTACTTAGATGCAACTATCTGATGAATAAGAATTTTTTAATGTTTGGTATACATCATTGTTATGAGGGTCAGATTCAAGACTGTTCAAACCAAGTCCCTAGGTTAATATTTGGGCTTCCTATGGAAGCCCAAATTTTAACTTAGTTCAATATGGGGGATAATTTTTAAAAATCTTCTTCTTCAGATCCACTAGTCAGAATGCTTTCATATTTGGTATACAACATCTCTAGGGGGGTCAGATTCAAGTTTGTTCAAATCGGGTCCCTAGGTGTATATTTGGGCTCGCTATGGTAGCCCTAATTTTAACTTAGTGCAATATGAGGAAATTTCTTTAAAAATCTTCTTCTTCAGATCCACCAGTCAGAAGGCATTCATATTTGGTATACAACATCTCTGGGTGGGGTGGGGGGGGGGGGGGGGGGGTCAGATTCAAGTTTGTTCAATTTGAGTGCCTGGGTTAATATTTGAGCTCTATATGGGAACATGAAATTTAACTTAGTACAATATGAAGGAATTTGTTCAAAAATCTTCTTCAGATTCACCTGTCAGAATCCTTTCATATTTGGTTTACCACATCTCTAGGGGAGTCAGATTCAAGTTTGTTCAAATTGGTTTCTGGGTTAATATTTGGGCTCCCTATGTTAGCCCGAATTTTAACTTTGTGCGATATGAGGAAATTTCTTTAAAAATCTTCTTCAGATTCACTAGTCAGAATGCTTTCATATTTGGTACACAACATCTCGGGAGGGGGGGGGGGGGGGGTCTGATTCAAGTGTTTTCAAATCGAATTTATAGGTTAATATTTGGGCTCGCTATGGTAGCCCAAATTTTAACTTAGTGCAATATGAAGAAATTTCTTTAAAATTTTTCTTCTTCGGATCCAACAGTCATTATGCTTTCATATTTGATGTACAACGTCTCTAGGGAGGTCAGATTCACCTTTGTTCAAATCGAGAGCCTGGGTTAATATTTGGGAATTGGTTATGCAGCTAAAGAATTAGAAATTTTGTATTCAGTACCCTCTAGAGGTGTGTAACTAAGATTAATCCACATAGGTTGTTTCAAGGGGCATCATAGGGGATCTCCATATTTGACATTATGTTCAAATGAAGAAAAGGCATGATGCTTGGACTATTTTTGTCACTCCTGAGGGGCTCAGGGATTGACAATATATCCTATGGAGATGGATTGCTTAATGTAGACTCATTCTCTGGACTCTGTTTATATTGTGCTCTGTTTAAGGTGGGAGTGCTTCAGGTCCTGTGGGCCTCTTCTTTGTTTTCTCTTTGCTTCAAAATGAGTTTTGAAGGGGTTTGAGTGATTTTATACAAAAAACCCACTTCATCCAACAGACTCTTCTCCCCACCCCACCCCTACTCCCCTAGATAACTTGGATTAACTATATTAACATGCAGATGCTAAATGTGACTTTAAATCCTTCTTTTAAACAATTTTATCAGGTGAGTGATTACCTTCTTTTAAACAATTACATTACGTAAGCGATTATTGCCATTTGGATCCCCTTGTTTTTCTTGGCCTTGTTAAATGTTTATTGAATGTAATACAGATTTGGCTGTCAAGATGTTAATTTGTCATCAATTGGGTTACTGTTGAATGCAAACCAATGAAAGACAAAAAACGTTTACCAGGAAATTTTTTTTTTATTGGGATTTAATGACACTTTTGACAGCCAGGGTCATCTTGTGTCGAACAGTTTTATGGATGGAGAAAGATGCAATACCAGGAGGAAACCACTGATCAGCAGCAAGCAACTGTCTGACTCCCTAACATACTAACTCCACACAAGCAGGGTTACCATTGGTTGATGACAAATGCGGCATCAATGGGCAGTACGCCTAAGTACACATGGGCAAGGACAACACACAGTTATCTCTGGTGGGGATCAAAGTTTGAAGTCCATTTCCATTACTACAGAGTCACTGCACTCCTAGCATGAAATCAAGTATGACCAGATTAACCATCTGCACATTGATGTCAGAATATCAAAAGATGCTCTTCTTTCCCCATAGTTTAACCCTTTACCTAACATGAAAAGCAGACGACACTTGCAAAAAAAATTCTTGAATAACTAATTTTTTTCATTTTTTGTCTCAAAAACATAGGTTATGACCCCTCGTTGGAACGAGCTCGTTCCAACGAGGGGTCATAACCTATGTTTTTGAGACAAAAAATGAAAAAAATAATGAAAATTAATTGGCGATTTTTGAGAATAGCGCTGGCCGGTTTTGGCCGTTACATTGGGTAAAGGGTTAACAATTGAACTCTGTCAAACAAGACTGAATTGGTTAAATGTTCAGTTGCATTATGGGAAAATTTTTAGGTGTTTTGACATCAGTTTGCAGGGGGTTAATGTTCTTATCCTTAATTTTGTTCTCAACATTTTTTTGTCCCCTGACAAAACATTTTATCAAGAGGACTATTGATTTATTCAGTGCAACTTATACACAGTAAGTACACATGTCAATACAGCTTGGGCTAGGGGCTGTATTTAGGAACCCATCTTCACAAAACTTCTTGGGTACCTTTGTTAACACCTTGGGACGCAAACAAATGTTTTTGGGTGCGGTCCAAAATTCAAGATGGCTGGCGGTGGTCATTTTGTACCGAAATTAGGTACAATCAGTTTTTTGTACAGAACTTCTATACGAAGGTTCTGATTTGAATAAATTTTTGTATGAATGTTTAGTAACATGGAATACATCACATATAATACAGGGTGTTTTTCTTGTGCATAAATTATGCAAATTAGATGAACTTTGATTTATTCAGTGCTACTTTTTCACAGTTAGTACACATGTCAATTCGACTTGGGCAAGATTCTGTATTGATGAACCGATCTTCATGAAACTTCATGGTACCTTTATTATCACCTTGGGACAAATGCAGTCCAAAATTTCAAGATGGCTGCTGGCGGCCAATTAGGTACAATCAGTTTTGGGTTTTTTTTCCCTAAGGAAACCCAAATTTTAACTGGTGCAATATGAAGAAATTTGTTTAAAAATCTTCTTATTCAGATCTACCTGTCAAAATCCTTTGATTTTTGGTATACTTCATCTTAAGGAGGGTGGGGGAGTGGGGGGGGGGGGGGGGGGGCTTTATTAGGTTTGTCCAAATTAAGTCCTTGGAGTCATATTTGGGCTCTCTGTTGGAGCCCAAATTTTAACTTAGTGTAACCTGAGGAATATTTTTAAAAATCTTCTTCCAATCCATCACTCAGAATCTTTTGATATTTGGTATGTGGCATCCTTAGAGGGGTGAGATTCAAGTTTGTTCAAATCAAGTTCCTGGGTTCATATTTGGGCTCCTTATGTGAACCTGAATTTTAACTCGATCCAACATGAGGAAATTTTTTGTAAAATCATCTTCAGATCCACTAGTTAGAGTATTTTGATGAATGGTAAAACGCATCCTTAGGTGGTCAGATTCAAGTTTATTCAAATCAAGCCTCCTGGAGTCATATTTGAATTTTTAATGTTTATCTGATTTCTTAAAACGTAGACATCAGATTTCCTTACATTTTAAGTGCTGCTTTATATTAACATTGTCTTGTTTAAATTGAGAGGGTTTTTTGTCAGACTCTTGTTATGTACACTTATTTGACCAAATTAAGATCTGTTTTTTCAAATGCAAAAATATTTTTGGAAAGACATTTTTTAGTAAATTGTTTAGGGTCCTGCAAATATTTGAGATTCGATTCCATATCATATGCCGGCTTTGAGATCGATCCTGAATCAGTCTCAAAATTGATTTTATTATACCCCCACTTTCGAAGAAAATGGAGGTATACTGGATTACATGCGTCTGTCCGTCTGTCTGTCTGTGCGTCCATCCGTCTGTGCATCCGTGTGTGAGTCCGTCTGAAAATATTCATAACTTAAGTAAATTATTATTTTCTATAATATTTGTTGGTCATAGGTATGCCCACACTAGTTATTTTTTTATTTATTATTATTTTTAGCTCAACTTTGACGAAGTCAAATTTGAGCTATTGTCATGGCCCGTCGTCCGTCTGTCCGTCTGTCCGTCTGTCCGTACGTCAACAATTGGCTATGGCTCGGGCTAGAGGTCGTATTTATGAACCTATCTTTACGAAACTTCTTGTGTACCTTTGTTATGACCCTGGGACGGGAACGAGTGTTTTTAGGTGTGGTCTGAAATTCAAGATGGCTGCCAGCGGCCATTTTGTACCGATGATGCAAAAATCAGTTTTTTGTACAGAACTTCTGTATGAAAGTTCTGATTTGAATAAAGTTTTGTATAAATGTTTAGTACCATGGGATACATCACATATAATACGGGTTTTTTTCTCGTGCGTAAATTATGCAAATTAGACTGACTTTGATTTATTTAGTGTTACGTTCAGAGCTGTAAGTGCCAAGCTGCTATGGCTCGGGGCTAGAGGCCGTATTTATGAACCAATCTTTACGAAACTTCTTGGGTACCTTTGTTATGACCGTGGGACGAGAACGAGTGTTTTTGGGTGCGGTCCGAAATTCAAGATGGCTGCCAGCCGCCATTTTGTACCGATGATGCAGAAATCTGTTTTTTGTACAGAACTTCCATATGAAAGCTCTGATTTGAATAATTTTTTGTATGAATGTTTAGTATCATGGGATACATCACATATAATACGGTTTTTTTTCTTGTGCGTAAATTGTGCAAATTAGACTAATTTTGATGTTTTTTGGTGTTACTTTCAGCACTGTAAGTGCAAATGCCAATACGGCTCGGGCTAGAGGCCGTATTTATGAACCGATCTTTACGAAACTCCTTGGATACCTTTGTTATCACCGTGGGACGAGAACGAGTGTTTTGGGGTCCAGTCCGAAATTCAAGATGGCCGATGGCAGCCATTTTGTACAAAATTTGGTGCAATCAGATTTTTGCACAGAACTTCCATATGAAAGCGCTGATTTGAATAATTTTTTTGTGTAAATGTTTAGTACCGTGGGATACATCACATATAATACGGGTTTTTTTCTCGTGCAGAAATTATGCAAATTAGATGAACTTTGATTTTTTTAGTGCTACTTACACACAGTAAGTACACATGTCAATACGGCTCGGGCTAGAGTCTGTATTTATGAACCGATCTTCACGAAACGTTTTGGGTACCTTTGTTATCACCTTGGGACGAGAACGAGTGTTTCTGGGTGCGGTCCAAAATTCAAGATGGCTGCCAATGGCCATTTTGTACCGAAATTAGGTCTGATCAGTTTTTTGTACACAACTTCTATACGGCTCAGGCTAGAGGCCGTATTTATGAACCAATCTTTATGAAACTTCTTGGGTACCTTTGTTATCACTGTGGGATGAGAACGAGTGTTTTTGGGTGTGGTCCAAAATTCAAGATGGCCACCAGCAGCCATTTTGTACCAAAATTAGTGCAATCAGTCTTTTGTACAGACTTCTGTATGAAAGTTCTGATTTGAATAAATTTTTGTATGAATGTTTAGTAACATGGAATACATCACATATAGTACAGGTTTTTTTCTCATGCAGAAATTATGCAAATTAGATGAACTTTGATTTATTCAGTGCTACTTATACACTGTAAGTGCACATGTCAATACGGCTCGGGCTTGAGGCTGTATTTATGAACCGATCTTCACAAAGCTTCTTGAGTACCTTTGTTATCACCTTGGGACGAGAACGTGTGTTTCTGGGTGCGGTCCAAAATTCAAGATGGCTGCCAGTGGCCATTTTGTACCGAAATTAGGTCCAATCAGTTTTTTGTCTCAACTTCTACACAGCTCATATTTGTGAACTGATCTTCACGAAACTTCTTGGGTACCTTTGCTTTCACCTTGGGACAGGAATGAGTGTGTTTTAGGGTGCCTTTGTTATCACTGTGCTATGAGAACAAATATTTTGGGGTTCAGTCAGATCCACTCTGGGACTCAAAGATTTCTTTTCTAGTTTATCATCTGACTGTCACCCACCTTTACAATACTTTACCTATACATTTGTTAAAGGCAACGGTCAGTATTTATGTACAGACCGTTACAATACTTTATAGGTACCTTTGTTATCAGGTTATTACTTAGATGTTTGTCATTGCTGTGTCACATACTATACATGTACATGTCATTGTCTTGACAAGTTGAGCTACAGTGTCATTGACACTTTCATTTTATTATTTCTTCACTTAGAAATTGTGTACGTCTGAGCCAAATTTTGTCTGTTCAGCCTGTATCTCGGGTATGGAATGTTCCTATTGCAATGAAATTCGCCATGAACACTGCTTATGGTATAGGCTTTAAAAAAAGGATTCAACGATCTTTCTCACATTCTCCTTTTTAGAGTTATCCCCCTTTTTTGACTTAGAAATTGTAGGAAATAGACATTATTTGTCTGTTCAGCCTGTATCTCAGGTATGGGTCATCGAATTTGGGTGAAATATGGCATACAGTTTGCCTATGACAAAGGCTTCTGCCTCATTGCATAAAACTTCCAAACACCAAACAATTTACCATACCTTTTGACTTAGAAATTGTTGAAAACTTTCGAAGAAAATGGGAGGGTGGGGGGGGGGGGGTCACATTTTGGATTGGGGTTATTGGATTTCAGTGAAATATGGCATGCAGTTTGCCTATGACAAAGGCTTCTGCCTCATTGCATAAAACTTCCAAACACCAAACAATTTACCATACCTTTTTACTTAGAAATTGTAGGAAATTGTTGAAAACTTTCGAAGAAAATTGCATTCGTCCATCTGTGCATCCGTCCGTCAGTCTGTACGAGAATATTCATAAATGATATTTATTGGTCATAGGTATGCCCACACTAGGCGGTACACCACGTGGGGGTATGCACCGGACGAAAGTCCAGCTCTTGTTGAATCTCTCATGCTTAGTGCAGTTTGTTTCATTTCCAATAAAAATTGAATAAAATTGACATAAGACAATTCTTTCATATAGGCTCAATTCAAATGTAATTGAGTAATTGACAATGTTTAATTGTTAGGTTAGTAGTGTGGTCTATATAACGTCCACGGGTCATGCATGATGTACAGTTAATTTCTCAGACCAACTTATCAATGAATAAATGATTTTCGGTTAGGAAAGAGTTCAGAATATCCAGTTTGATATGATGACTCATTGTGCATTTTTGTGGTGATAGTAGCATGTTAACATTACAAACTATACAATCACTACTGCAAAAATAGACTCAAAACTAAAAGACAGTTTGTGCCATCGACCATAATCAACAGTATTAACAAAATGACATATTACAAAGACTGTCGCCAGGCGTGAATAACAAATAGGGTGTTGGATCTTTTTGTTCATTTACCAGTTCGTCCTCTGGGTCGTTTCGTCCCGTTCATACTGAGTCGCTTCGCACTGAGTCATTTCAAACCCATACAAACAGACTGGAGTAAGAAAGTGATGTAGTGACCAAGTGGATTCGTGAGCTGGTCTCACATGTCGGAGGTCAAGTGTTTGATCTCCGGTCTCGAGAGATTCCAAGATGACTGAACATTCTCTGGCAAATTAGTTGTGATGTTGATGCTGCTACAATGTACAGCTCTGCGGTACTATAAATACAAAAACGGATGGAACGCTGGATATAATGAAGAACAGAAGCAGCAGTGCACCATTTAATAATGTAAATATACATCCCCAAATGCACCCCCTCCCTGCCTGCCTCCCACACCGTCTCATCTCACGATATATCACTTTTCTATGTGCTGAATCGAAGGTACAATATTGACTGATGCTAAGGAGGTGAAGTTTTGCAAGTCTGTGTGGCTCACGTTGTCTAGAAGCAGCCGTCACAGATGGTGATGAATAGTAACACTCTAACCCTTCAAAAACTAAAACTTTGGATAATAGGCCAGCGCCAGCCTGTTTCAGTGACGGCACTATGGAGAATATATATTTATTGGTGTTTAAGGTCACTTTCTACATCTAAGCAAATAACTTGTCTATTAAGATTCGATTCTAGATTTGATTTGATATCAATATCAGAGACAAAATTCAATTCGAGATTCGATTCAAAAAACAAAAAAAAAATTGTGATTCACAGATAATAATATACACTTTTATATAGTGCCAAAATTATAGTTCAGAAGATGTAGAACCATATTCTAAGGCGCTGTACATGTTATTGAGCTGGTGCAAATATACAAACGAAATATATACAGTATCTTTCAGACCAGAACATCACTTTTGGCTTTTAGAAACAGGTATGTTTTGAAAAGGTTGACATTGACAGTCTTTTTAAGTGCTCTGGTAAATTATTCCACAAGTGAGGGCCAGAAAATGAGAATGACTTATCTCCAAATGTCTCACACCTAAGTTTTGGAACATGTAGTAGCATTTTACCATCTGACCTCAGGTTGTATTGACACACATTCTTGGTATTAAGGAGTTCTTCTAAGTGGGCTGGTGTCATGTTGTTTTGTGTCTTAAAAACTAATAATAAAGTTTTGAAAATTATTCTGTACTTGACTGGCAGCCAGTGCATATCCCTCAGAACAGGAGCGTTGTGATCGTGATACCCTACATACCATGCAGGATGTCATTCTGAACCTTGAGTAAATGCCGTTTCAGTCGAGTGAAATTTTCTGAATCCAGACGTGTTGGCCGGTAATGGAGCATGCATATCACCATGTAACATTAGTTGGTTAATTGCGGCTTTTTCACACAGCTTAGAGACAAACGGTAAGTTACTCACTGGTCGGAAGTTTTTAAACACAAGTTCCGCACCTTGTTTCTTAAGAAGAGGATTAACAATTGCTATTTTCCATGCATCAGGCACACATCCTTCTAGCAGAGACATGTTGATCATTTTTTGATTACAGGAGCCAAAGAGTCTACACATGATTTGACAATAGATGTTGGCATTGGATCGAGTTGACATGAGGCATTTGAGGATTTTTAGCTGCGACTAGCAGCTCTATAAGTGGCAATGTCAGTCTGTCAGTCTGTCTGTCGGTCGGTCAGTCTGTCTGTCGGTCGGTTGGTTGGTCGGTCGGTCGGTCGGTTGGTCAGTAGGTCTGTCTGTGCCCATCGAGTTTGTTTGTGACTAACGAGTTTCAAAACTCAATAACTTTTGAAATACTTGATGGAATGACTTTATATTTGGCATGTAAGTGTATCTTATTGATGTCTAGCCACTGTTCAATGCATGTGTTGTTCCAAATATTTTTCTTGGAGTTATGGCCCATGATGAACTTAGAATTTTGTGAGATTGCACCACCCGTCGCAGCTATGGCGTCGATGTCACGATTTTTTTCATTAATTTGGTTACCTCGTGGATTTCTAAAGGTCTGCATTTCAGATTCCTAAAATTGGTTGTGCACACTCAAAATTGAAAAGAAAAATTGAAAACACAGTGCAGGGTAAAATTTTTTTATTTAATTTCCATGATATCCAGTCTGTCTTGCAAAATTGCACTGAAAAAGATATAAAGGAAAACCAAAACTCATCTTTCTAAAACCTCTGGGGTGAAAATATTATTTATTTATTGGTGTTTAAGGTCACATACTTATGCACAATGGCTAATCGTGACCATGACAGTTTTACGGGTGGAGGAAGCCGGAGTACCCGGAGAGAACCACCGAGCAACGACGAGCAGCTGTCAGCTCTCCAACATCGTAACTCTGAAATCTGCACCGCAGCACAGGCAGGGTTAGATTGGTTGAAGACATGCGCACCATCGACGTGCAGTACGCCTCAGTACACAGCATCATCGTGCCCCCATGTAGGCAATCGGGGTGAAGTGTCTTGCCCAAGGACACAACGCGGTTGCCGCAGGTGGGATTCCAACCCGAGGACCTCTCGGCTTGCAGCCTGCACCTCTACCAACTGAGCCACCGCCCCCCCCCCCCCCAGGGTCAAAAGGAAGTGAATGTCATGTGTTAAGGATGACTAACAGATACATGTAACAGACAAGAGGAAAACTATTATTTTTGCCCTTCATAGAAAATGTAAATTTTTATCTTCATGTATACAGTTGATCCCACTTAATTGGATATCTCCTTATTGAATAACCCTGTTATTTGAATATCATTTCAAAACACAAAATCATCTACCATACCTTCAGCACATGTTTGACCTCTTTATGCATCTACATTAGAGTGAATGCCTGTTAATTGAATAAAGGATATGTTGACAAATTACCCTGACAATCACTGAATTCTCATTTTTATAACCCCCCCTCCCCCCCCCCCCCCCCCCCCCCCCCCCCCGCAAACAAAGTTTGGGGGGATATATAGGAATCACCCTGTCCGTCCGTCCGTCTGTCTGTCTGTCCATCCTTGTAAGCGCAACTCCTCCTAAACCGTTTGAAGAATTTTCATGAAACTTTACACAATGGAAGAACTCCATATGAAGATGTGCATGAAGCAATATAATTCCGTTCTGACATTTCCAAGTGGAGATAATCTAACTTATACATTTCATTCGTGGGGGGGGGGGGGGGGGGGGGGGGGGGGGTATCACATTGTGAGTTTGCTCACAGTACCTCTAGTTAATAAACCTTTTTTTTTACCTCAGTACATCCAAAAAAGTCATTTAATCTCTTATACCTTTGTTAACAGAGCTCCCTGAGGTCTGTCAAACAAGATATAATAGAATAATAGTATAAATGCTCAATTTATTTGTAGAATCCCTATTAATTGAATAATTTTCACTGGCAAAGTTTCTATTCAATTAACTGGTAGAGTGCTGGAAGCCCATATTTGGGCTTTACTCTGATGTGCAGATGCCATAACTTGAAGGCAAAATATTCAGTGGATATGCTTCATAGTATCTTTCAGGTGAAATTAATTTATATGTATGGATTTGCCTTGTTACAATTTACGGGAGAGTAGGCACTCTCTCATAAATTATAACAAGGCAAAGACATGTGAACAACTATTGGTGATCAAAAATAATTTAGCACTCTACCAGTTAACAAGCTAGCTAGGAACATGTTATGTCATAATGTCACTGAATAGGATGACTGTTCAGTAAATGTGTGGGGGTAGACCAGTTAGTATTTTCAACGTGCAGCCCCGGGGCTGCATGTTGAAAATATTGATTGGTCAACCCCAAATAATGAATATGGACTCTTCTAATTGCTGCCGTTGAACTGGCATGGAAGATACCACTAGAGTTCAAAGGTTGAAATATCCCCCATGCTTCAATGCCAGATCAGCACTCCTTTACTTTTTATTAGCTCACCTGAGCGAAGCTCAAGGGGAGCTTAACTAATCACTTTCTGTCCGTCGTCCGTCGTCGTCCGTCCGGCGTTAACTTTACATTATCGACTTCTCCTCCTAAACCACTAGCCCAATTTTATTCAAATGTTGGCTAAATGTTTATTACCTAATGCCAATTCAGATTTGTTCAAATGAAGTTGCCCCTCCTCCTGGGTGGTGCCACACCCCCAAGGGGCACCAAAATCTTTGTAAATCTTCTTCTCATGAACCAGCAGTAGCAGAGACTTGATATTTGTTGTGCAGCTTCCTTTTGAGGTGTAGACTCAGATTTGTTCAAGAGAAGTTTGTGGGGCTATACTTGACGTTGTTATGAGAGGGGCAAAATTTTTTGCCCCGCCCAAAATTTCTATTTTCCAAACCGAGAGGCTGATTTGAACCAAATTTTATGTGAGGGCTTATTGGGTCATGAGTACTTGATTTATGCAAAAAAAAATTTTCCCGCAGCCCCGTGGGAACCACAGGAGCTAAAAATAGAAAAAATTTAAAACGCCCATATCTCCAAAACTGCACGGCACTGAGAATTTTTATTTGGTGTGCAGCTTCCTTAGGACCAACAGAAAGGATTGGTAAAAAAAAATTGCCATCGGTTTTATCATAGGGTACAGTTTCGGGACTTTGAAAAAGTGCTGAGTCAGCACTTTTTAACACTGTAGGCAATGGGAAAAACATTAAAAAATCTTCTTCTCCAGATCCAGCAGGCAGAATCTTTTGATATTTGGTATGCAACATTGTAGGGTGGATCTGATTCAAGTTTGTTCAAATCGGCCCCCTGGGTTCATATTTGGGCTCAGTATAGGAGCCCGATTTCGAACTTAGTGCATTTCAGGCAAATTTCTTAAAAAATCTTCTTCTCCAGATCCAGCAGGCAGAATCTTTTGATATTTGGTATGCAACATTGTGGGGTGGATCTGATTCAAGTTTGTTCAAATCGGCCCCCTGGGTTTATATTTGGGTTCAGTATAGGAGCCCAAATTTGAACTTACTGCATTTCAGGCAAATTTCTTTGAAAATCTTCTTCTCCAGATCCAGCAGGCAGAATCTTTTGATATTTGGTATGCAACATTGTAGGGTGGATCTGATTCAAGTTTGTTCAAATCGGCTCCCTAGATTCATATTTGGGCTCACTATAGGAGCTCGAATTCGAATTTAGTGCATTTCAGGCAAATTTCTTCAAAAATCTTCTTCTCCAGATCCAGCAGGCAGAATCTTTTGATATTTGGTATGCAATGTTGCGGGGTAGATCTGATTCAAGTTTGTTCAAATCGGCCCCCTGGATACATATTTGGGCTTACTATAGAAGCCCGAATTCGAACTTAGTGCATTTCAGGCAAATTTCTTAAAAAATCTTCTTCTCCAGATCCAGCAGGCAGAATCTTTTCATATTTGGTAAGCAACATTGTGGGGTGGATCTGATTCAAGATTGTTCAAATCGGCCCCCTGGGTTAATATTTGGGCTCAGTATAGGAGCCCGATTTCGAACTTAGTGCATTTCAGGCAAATTTCTTAAAAAATCTTCTTCTCCAGATCCAGCAGGCAGAATCTTTTGATATTTGGTATGCAACATTGTAGGGTGGATCTGATTCAAGTTTGTTCAAATCGGCCCCCTGGGTTCATATTTGGGCTCAGTATAGGAGCCCGATTTCGAACTTAGTGCATTTAGGCAAATTTCTTAAAAAATCTTCTTCTCCAGATCCAGAAGGCAGAATCTTTTGATATTTGGTATGCAACATTGTGGGGTGGATCTGATTCAAGTTTGTTCAAATCGGCTTCCTAGATTCATATTTGGGCTCACTATAGAAGCTCGAATTTGAACTTAGTGCATTTCATGCAAATTTCTTAAAAAATCTTCTTCTCCAGATCCAGCAGGCAGAATCTTTTCATATTTGGTAAGCAACATTGTGGGGTGGATCTGATTCAAGTTTGTTCAAATCGGCCCCCTGGGTTTATATTTGGGCTCAGTATAGGAGCCCAAATTTGAACTTAGTGCATTTCAAGCAAATTTATTAAAAAATCTTCTTCTCCAGATCCAGCAGGCAGAATCTTTTGATATTTGGTATGCAACATTGTGGGGTGGATCTGATTCAAGTTTGTTCAAATCGGCTTCCTAGATTCATATTTGGGCTCACTATAGAAGCTCGAATTCGAACTTAGTGCATTTCAGGCAAATTTCTTAAAAAATCATCTTCTCCAGATCCAGCAGGCAGAATCTTTTGATATTTGGTATGCAACATTGCGGGGTGGATCTGATTCAAGTTTGTTCAAATCAGCCACCTGGATTCATATTTGGGCTCACTATAGAAGCTCGAATTCAAACTTAGTGCATTTCGGGCAAATTTCTTCAAAAATCTTCTTCTCCAGATCCAGCAGGCAGAATCTTTTGATATTTGGTATGCAACATTGCGGGGTGGATCTGATTCAAGTTTGTTCAAATCGGCCCCCTGGATTCATATTTGGGCTTAATATAGAAGCCCGAATTCGCACTTAGTGCATTTCAGGCAAATTTCTTCAAAAATCTTCTTCTCCAGATCCAGCAGGCAGAATCTTTTGATATTTGGTATGCAACATTGCGGGGTGGATCTGATTCAAGTTTGTTCAAATCGGCCCCCTGGATTCATATTTGGGCTTAATATAGAAGCCCGAATTCGCACTTAGTGCATTTCGGGCAAATTTATTAAAAAATCTTCTCCAGATCCAGCAGGCAGAATCTTTTGATATTTGGTAAGCAACATTGTGGGGTGGATCTGATTCAAGTTTGTTCAAATCGGCTTCCTAGTTTCATATTTGGGCTCACTATAGAAGCTTGAATTCGAACTTAGTGCATTTCAGGCAAATTTCTTAAAAAATCTTCTTCTCCAGATCCAGCTTCAGAATCTTTTCATATTTGGTAAGCAACATTGTGGGGTGGATCTGATTCAAGTTTGTTCAAATCGGCCCCCTGGGTTTATATTTGGGCTCCGTATAGGAGCCCAAATTTTAACTTAGTGCGTTTCAGGCATATTTCTTAAAAAATCTTCTTCTCCAGATCCAGCAGGCAGAATCTTTTGATATTTGGTATGCAACATTGTAGGGTGGATCTGATTGTGATTCATGAACGTATTTATTTGTAAAGTTGATAGAATCTTAGACAAAATTTGCAGAAAAGATCTACTATAGAAGGGGTGGTATCCAGGGTGAACCGTTTACCCAAATCTAGCAGTACTAATGCATTATTCACACAAATCTTCGTTCAAATTTTATGACCCCTCATTGGAACACACGCATTCAGCTCATTCCAACAAAGGTCATATGCCATGTTTTCGAGACAAAGGAATAAAAATTTTAGTTATTCATGAAATTTTTAGGCAACTGTTGTCTGTTATTCACATTGCTTCATGAAATTTCAGTACTTTTAGAAGTTACCTCAGTAATCAAGGGTTAATTCCCCTTAATTAAATGTCGCCTCTAAAAAACAACCACTTTGCATATCTTACCTTTTTACCAGCATAACTGCCAAAACTTGTCAGCATTCTTCGCAAAAATCGCTATTCAAATTTTAATTTTTGTCTCTTAAACATACATGTACTTATCGCTTGTAAATACCCCATTGGAATGAGCTTTTTGAGCTCATTCCAATGAGAGGTCGCACACCATGCTTTTTGAGTCAAAAAAGCAATTTTTTTAGTTATTCCAGAATTTTGTACGTAAAACACAGCTTTATGACTTCACATTAAAATGAGCTCTCTAAGCTTGTTCCAATCAACATTCACGCACTATGTCTTTCACACAAAAAATAAAATTTTCCATTTATTCAGGAATTTTGTTTGCAAGAACACTCTTACCCCCCCCCCCCCCCCCCACAAACACACACACACAAACACACACACACACACACACACAAACACAGACACACACATCTAAAAGTTTGTCAGCAAAAAAACAGTTACTTCAATTTTTAAATGCATTATAGGAACAACTTGCCTAATCAAATTTAAATACTTTTGCATCATTCTGTATCTAGAACAAACCATTTACCATATCTTTACGCAAAATTCTCCAGCATCATTCACAAAAAAACACCATTATTTATATATTCACATTTCTGTCTCAAAAATATACCTGATCTTCCCATACCCCTATTGGAATAAGCTGTTTGAGCTTGTTCCAATGATGATAAAAAAAAATAAAATTTGTGAAAATTTTTGTTTTCTTGCATGCAAATATATACATGTAGCACATGGAAGATATCCACAGTTGGGGAGAGATGTCCAAGGCTATCTCTTCACATTCCTTGTTTGTGCTTCATGCTAAACCAGTTTGTCTGCAGAGATAAATTTGCTTTATTAAAAATCATTGGAGATTGGCCACACACCAATGATTTTAAATAAAACTAATTTTAGGTAACAAATGTTGAACTTCAAACAAAATCTATCACTCAACCAGTTAATGTTGATGAGGCATGACATGGTGAAGGTGACCTAAAATACTTCTTAGAGTCACTTTGTCAGGTGAGCGATTAAGGCCACGTGGGGCCTCTTGTTCTGAAAATGTTTAGCAAAGCCTTTGTTTATTAACGTTGCCATAATGTGGCAAGATTGTGGCAAAAACATGGTGTTAAAGCATTAATTGTCCTTCCAACTTCTCTCTTTATTATATATACTATTAAAAAAAAGTAGGGAATATCCAAACTGATGTTGATATTTTCGGAAAATGGTGTTGGATACGCAAGATTGGACACATCAATATGTTACCAAGTTTAGTGTGGATCATGAATGTCACTGGCCCACGAAAGCTTTGTGTAGATTTTTTGCACGAGCACCATGTTAATGTCTGTGGGGTACGTTTTGAAATTTTCATTTGTACTGGACAGGCTTTTTTGGAGATTTCATCATTCTTTTCTTGGTATAAACTTGTTCATCAATAGTTTCTGGTTGAAACGTAACTTTTGAGGTATGCGAAAACTGACACATGACGAACGTTTACGTGCCGTTGGCATGTTGGAAGCTGGCAACAAACAGACTGCAGTGACTCAAATTCTCAACATTACTCAATCGGGGATGAGCAGGTTGTGGTCACGCTACCGTCAGACAGGCAATGTTGATGACAGACGTTCAGGTCGTCCAAAGGCAACAACTGCTATCCAGGATTGTTTCATCCGAACCACAGCATTACATAACTGCCATCAAAGTGCCTCAGAAACGGGACAGCAGCTGCACCGAGCGACAGATGTGCGAGTCAGTGGTCAGACTATCCAAAATCGCCTGCGCAGCTGGAATTTGTACACTCAACGACCTCAAATAATTGTCACAGCCATCGATTCATTTTCCAAGATGACAATGCAAGAGCACACAGAGTCTGTGTTGCTACAGAGTTCCTCCAGGAGCAGATCTACACTGCCTTGGCCAGCACTAAGTCCAGACCTTTCACCAATCGAGCATGTCTGGGATATGCTTGTCAGACGCCTACGACAATGCTAACAGCCCCCTACCAATGTTCAGGAACTCGCCGCTGCACTGTAGGAAGAATGGAATAACATCAGTCAACCTGATATTGGACGTTTGGTGAGGAGTATGCACGTCTGATCCATGATTGTCTCGTGAACCGATGAGGATTTACAAGGTATTAAGGTCTTGGACTGAATGTGGTAAATTCTCTGTCTGACCGTCCATGTCTTCTACAGCTCAGTGCGTGGAATGTATCTTTGTCAGACACCAAACTATCGCTGAAATCATTCACCAGATGTCACAGTGCAATGCCTCAATTGTCTTTTTGATGAAAATATAAATAGATTTCTTCATTTATCTCACTTTTTATGAAATATCCCCCACTTTTTTTAGCACACCAAAGGGAGCTCAACTTATCACTTGCCGTCTGTCGTCGTGAACATTTTTCAAACGACTTCTCCTCTGAAACCACTGGTCCGATTTTCACAAAACTTCATGTGGATGTTCAATACTATATGGCAATTCATGTTTGTTCAAATGAAATGGCCATGTCCCTTGGGGGCTCTGTATGGGGCATAACTCTTATAGCACCGTATGAATTATAGAAAAATTATTAAAAAATCTTCTTCTCCAGAACCAGTGGGCAGAGTCTTTTAATACTTGGTATGCAGCATTTTGGTATGGGTCTGATTCAAGTTTGTTCAAATCGAGTCCCTCAACCAATATTGGGGCTCACTATGGGGGCGTGAATTTTTACTTAGTGCAATTTAAGAAAAATTCTTTAATAATCTTCTTCTCCAGAACCAATTGGCAGAATCTCTTGATATTTGGTATGCAGCATCTTGGTATGGGTCTGATTCAAGTTTGTTCAGATCAGATCCCTCAATCGATATTGGGGCTAACTAAGGGGGTGTGAATTTTTACTCCGTGCAATTTAAGAAAAAAATTTTAAAATCTTCTTCTCCAGAACCAATGGGCAGAATCTTTTGATATTTTGTATGCAGAATCTTATCTTGGAGTGGGTCTGATTCAAGTTTGTTCAAATCGAGTCCCTTGATCAATATTGGGGCTCCCTATAGGGGCATGAGTTTTTTCTTTGTGCAATTTAAGGAAAAAATCTTCTTCTCCAGAACCAGTGGGCAGAATCTTTTGATATTTGGTATACAGCATCTTGATATGGGTCTGATTCAAGTTTGTTCAAATGGGGTCTCTTGATCAATTTTGGGGCTCACTATGGGGACCTGAATTTTTACTTTGTGCAATTTAAGAAAAAAAAATTAAAAATCTTCTTCTCCAGAACCAATGGGCAGGATCTTTTGATATTTGTTATACAGCATCTTGGTATGGGTCTGATTCAAGTTTGTTCAAATTGAGTCCCTCGAGCAATATTGGGGTTCACTAAAGGGGTGTGAATTTTTACTAAGTGCAATTTAAGAAAATTTCTTTAAAAATCTTCTTTTCCGGAACCAATGGGCAGAATCTTTTGATATTTGGTATACAGCATCTTGGTATGGGTCTGATTCAAGTTTGTTCAAATTGAGTCCCCCGTTCAATATTGGGGATCACTATGGGGGTGTGTATTTTTACTTAGTGCAATTTAAGAAAAAATCTTTAACAATCTTCTTCACCAGAACCAGTGGGCAAAATCTTTTGATGTTTGGTATGTAGCATCTTAGTCAGGTTCTGATTCAAGTTTGTTCAAATTGAGTCTCTCGATCAATATTGGGCCTCACTATGGGGGCGTGAATGTTTACTTTGTGCAATTCAAGGAAAATTCTTTAAAAATCTTCTTCAGAACCATCATGCAGAATCTTTTGATATTTGATCAGTAGCATTGTCCCATTCAGTCCTGTTGATGTTTTAGCTCCACAGAGGGTATAGATTTACTCTGTAGAACCTTAAGAATAGCTTTTGATAAAATTTGTATCTTAACAGTATGGAACATTCGGTGAGCGCCTAAGGCCCCCTGGGGCCTCTTGTTTAATAGTATAGTTGAAACTAGAAGTCTTGTCACAATTGGTGCAGAAAGTGCTCGTTTGTTAATACGCTCCTTACTGCAGAAGAATGAAGTAGTCTGAAATACACAAGAGCATTTGTGCTGTGCAATGCAAAATATAATGTGCTACATGTAGTAGTGAGATCGGAAGTGAAAACACGAATTGAACCGATCGAACAGAAAGAAAAGATTGAGACTATGTGGAAGGAAGATAAAATCCTGTAAATCACTATGTTTTTTTACTTAGTAATTATTTATAATTTCTGAGGACGAAACTAAAGAAGCACTTACAAACTTTCAACAAATGGACCACCGGGTCCAACCCTGTGGTCCATTTGATGAAAGTTTGCTGCCAGGGTTTCTTATGCTGTTATGAACAATTATAAATACTTTTCAAGTGAAGAATATATGCACTGTGATTAAAAAGTAATCCACTCTCTTCATTCTGTATATGTAGTCAAATTTTAATATCATTTTTTGACGAAGCTCAAATTGAGCAAAACCGGTTAGACAGTTAACAAATCATTATATTTAGTTATCAAATTCATACGGGATCTCCCCCTTCGGAGTCCTCTCTCACTTTCGAGTGACTTTTCCTATACTTATCAATTAGACTCTACAAGATGGACATGGCTTCAGACGTACCGGCCGGAAGCTCTTTCGGTAACCTTAGCTTGGGTTCAAGCACTAGTAGCAACACCACCATTCTAATGGCGGAAACGACGGACCACCCAAACAAGCGCCAGAAACTCAAGACCTACCAGCACCAACGCTAGTAAATCAAGAAAATCGGCCTGCCTATATTTAGCAGATATCCAACACATAAGGGACAAGCCAACAGCGTTCCACTTTAACCAACATGACCACACCATTGAGGATCTCTGTTTCCGCATTATACAGGTACTTAACTCCGACCCGGAAGCGCCTAATACTGTGAAACAAAGGCATAAACTCAAAATAGATTGGATATACATACTGAAAACGCTCATACCACTCGGCTTGAACAGAAAGGACTTTTAGTCACTTTTTAATGATCAATTTTCATCACTACTTATACATGTATCCCTGTAGATGTTACGACTGATGTTAATGATCTCTGTTTACTAGTATAGAATTGTTGGGCACGCTGTTTTTCTACAGGATTTGATACATGTTAATGGAGCAGTTTGAGTTTGATAGGGACAAAAAGTGCACTTACTCAGCATGCTATTACTTCACAATTCAGTTTGAACTGTAGGCTGTAGTTTATGTTATACATTTCTAAGGCTATTTGGCACCCAGAAAAAGTACTTGGGCCTAAATTTATGTAATATGTAATGATCTACAAATAATGATTGTTTTTATTTTTAGAGGTTGCCTTTGCCACATCATATTAATTCCTCCATTTGCCTGTCTAAGTTTTTGCATCAAAAAGTTGATCTTAGGTGAGGAATTTTAAGTCACCATGACCCTCTTTGCTATGATGATCAACTTTGGCTGCAAATGTCAATATTAAATTGTATATTCTTTAATATGAATGTTGAATCATATTTGAGGATTATCTGGCTAAACAAGGGAAACGCCTGTAATTATCTTAAAAATGAACTGCTGATGTGAAAACTTTCATGCTTGACATTTAACATTGTTGTATGCCTGCTGATGAGTTAGTTTTGTTCCTGTGAAGCTCATGCAATGTAGCCATGTACATCTCCATCAGATCAGATTTTCTATGTGAACTTTGTATCATTCTTAAACTTCATTTTCAAACATTTTATTGCTTCATTGTATCATGTCTTGTTGTTTTGTTTTATTAGGGTTTTAATGACACTTTCAACAATCAGGGTCATATCATGTCAGACAATTTTTTATTACACACCTGTTTTATGCAGAAAATGAAAATCTGTTCCGCACATATGGGTGGAACTGAAATCGTTGTCAGACTATTTTTAGATAGAAGCAAAATTTCCCAGAAATTTTCTACTAATTGTGCAGTGCAGTTACAATTTGAATCGCTAGCGATAGCTGAAAATCGTCCCCTGAGTTCCAATGTGTTCTATGTGCCACTACACACATAGAGCACATTGGAACTCAGGGCCAGGGGACGAGATAGTAACACAGGTTCCCTTTGGAAATTTGGTTGGCGACAAAATGTGTTGTTTTTGTTGATAGCTGTCAAATGAATTGCTGAGTGTTCTTCTAATAATTATTTTTTATAGACGTGAAGGCATGTTATAAGCACAACGGCATATACGTGTGAATGGGTTAATTGATATGGCTCTTGTGCCATTGCAGAAGGATAAAACCCAAGGTCTGTGGCCTCTCATTTTATTCTTCCATGCTGGCACTTGTGCCTTATTGATTAACCCATTCACACACATGTATCGTTCTGTGTATATGGGTGGAGGAAGCCAGAGTACCTGGTGAGAACCACCGAGCAGCAACAAGCAATTGTCAGACTCCCCTACGTACCAACTCTGCACAAGCAGAGTTAGCTGTGGCTGAAGGCAAGTGTGTCGTCAACATGCAGAATGCCTTAGTACACAGTGCCACCATGCCCCCACGTGGGCAGTCAGGATTAAGTGTCTTGCCAGGACTTATATTTTTGGCTAGAATCTGAGAATCAATTCATGCAAAGATTTGCGCAACAAAACAAATCCATGTAGATTCTCGCCGACTCTCTGCTAGGATTCTCGTGAAAAGAATTGAGTTCATTTAACCCTTTACCTTACCTAACACCAGTAAATTAACCAATACAAGGCCAACATGACCTGAAATATCCTGACACTTGGTCAATAAAATTGTACGAAATATGGCTGATGTAATCATCAACTTGTTGTTGCATCTATCACATATATAATAAAATAAATGGCATGGGAATCTCTATGATCGAAATTCTATTGTATTAGAGATAACTTCAAATAACTATGTTGTTAACAGTATTGAGGCACATGCAGAGCGACCATTGTCAGTGAATTCGAAGGAGATGACAGCACAGTTAACTGTCATGTCTACTTTGATCTCAAAGTCTGTGTCATTTATCTCATTATTTGTGTTATTGATATCATTCTCTGGACAGGTCAAATGACAATCGTTTTAACTCTTCCTCAGAAGATCTTTTGTCAAAATTTTGTTATGTTGTAATGTTTTTATAGGAAATACAGTGGAGCCCACTTAATTAGATATCTTTTTATTGTATATCCCTGTTAATTGAATATAATTTTCAAACACAAAACCATTTACAATACCTTCAGTACAAATTTGATCGGTTAATTGCATATGGGTTGTTGAGTAAATTCCTGTTAATTGTATATAAATTTTTGCAATATGTCGAAAAAATTACTGTGACACGCACCATATTCCCCTTATTTATCAACCTTTTTGGCCTCACTATATCCAATACAGGCATTTATTCTTTTATATCTTGTTGACAGAGCTCTATGAGCTCTGTCAACAAGATATAATAGAATAAATGCTCAGTTTACCTCTGGAACACAGGAAACTGACCAAATTCCTGTTAATTGCATACTCCTGTTAATTGAATAATTTTTACTGGCAAAATGGATATTTAATTAAGAGGATTCTACTGTACTACATCTTCCAACTAGTCGACTTGGAAATCCAGAGTCGACATTGGGCTTTATCAGCACCGATAATGACTAGTTCACTAATCATTTCATTACTGCTGTCCTTGGAATATAACTTTTATTCTGCTTTGCGCATTACATAAAGTAATATGCAAGATCAGAATGTTTTTGTATATTCATCAGACAACCCAAACCACTTCTCTCTACAGGTGGTACTTAATTTACTGTATTGTTTAATTAGGTTAAATTCATCTTAACTCTTTGAGACTTTAATTATTTGGACATTCAAATTTCAAACATCACTGGGAATTCAGTTTCAAATGTCGGAAAGTACAAATAACAAGATATTTTTCACATTAATGATTATCTGGTTGAGGGCTAGATTATTTTTGGTGGTCTGAATTTGTCATTCAAAACTTGTTTTAGGCCTAAAAAAATAAAAAATCTGTTTCTCAGGCCCTCCCGCATGGTCCTTTTGGCTGCCGCATGCTCTCTTTTTATAACCAATTTAAACTTAAAAAAAAATTAAAATTAAATGGTTTATGTCTGATATTTTACCCATGTTAAAAAAAATTATGAATTTGTCCCTTGAGTGCAAGAAGGCTTTGCAATGCACTCAAGGGATGAAATACACCACTAGTCGTGCTATTCTGTAGATTATGATGTCTAAAACGTGAACCAAGAACATGAACTTTTGATGCAAAGAAGTAATTACTGAAATAAAAAATAAAATAATAAACCGCTCGCCCGCATGCAATTTTACAAATAATGGCCTGAGAAACAGAAGATCTACTTTGTGTAGCCTTATTACAAATTTATATAACAAAATATTATTTGTGTTTGACTGAATATGAAATGTAAACAAGGAAAGTGTTGGCTTTTGCTCTGGTATCCTCATTTTTGAAAACCCTGATAGGGTCGTCTAGCACTCAACCAGTTAAGAAGTCTTGACAGCAAGATTATGTTGGTATTTTAAGCTGCGATAACATTTGGCTCAATGGGTATCATTGAGCACTATTTGGGAGAAAATAGGAATTTGAGGTTAAAACTTCAAAAAATAGAAAAATAATAACAAAACAAATGACCACAAAGTATCAGTGTGCAGTTTGATTTCGTACATAATAGGACTTACAAAAATCTGACCTAGAATAATGAACCCATCCCTTTTCACAAGGAGTCCCTGGGGATAGAAGGCTATTAATCGTATGATAAATGAACATTGATAGGTGGTTAAAGGGGAGGAGGTGGGTAAACTTTTTGCTGGCTGTAAACAGAGAACTATTTACGACTGAGAAGCAAGCTTTAACTGTTTAATCCTAGTTACCCCTTCTACTCCGCTGATCTGACCAATGAAATAGCAGCCGGTCACTAAAACAAAGGAGACACCTACCATACCAACAGTGTCAATTTCACACAAAGGATTAATCTGCAGGCGGGCTCTGCAACTGCAGTTGTGTGAAATAATTATGTGAGAAATTAGTTATTGATTATTGTTGAATTGGAGTCATGTTTTCGGTGGCTTGGACGTAATTAGCAATAAACCCTCATTGCCTAATTGTGCCCAGCTGAGACGCTGACCAGGTATTTAGACACTGTGCATTTAAAGGCGAAAGGAAAAGAAAGTATTGTTGTATTGGACTACACTGTCCTGCAAAATTTATTAAAATATAATAATGTTTAACTCTACAGTGTAGCCATGAAACGTGAATAAAGAATATAATAACTAAATAATAATCGAAGAAGAGTGAAATAACAAAATAAAATAATCTATATGATAATCTGACCTAGAATAATGAACCCATCCCCTTTCACATGGAGTCCCTGGGGATAGAATAATGCCAAAGATGAATCTAACCCGAAGGGAGGATTCATCCCACCCAGCACAGGGAGTCATGTGAAAGGAGGGAGAATAATGGAGGGGGGAACTATTCTGCGGTGAAATATGCATGTTGGAAAGTTGCAGGGGTGTGTATCTCACTGGTAAATGTCCCACAACAAAATAAGTATTTACAGAGAAAACAAAAATAATAAATGCAACTCATCTCAATAATCCAGAGTCCGAGGAGAATGCCCTAACAGATGACTGCATCGGTGGTCAAGGAACTGGCAGGCAAAATTAAACAACCGTATCAGTGTGAATGATATAAATTGGTCATGGAGGGATGCACAGGCAATGTCCTCATAACTTTCTGAAATCTGTAAAATGCCTTTTGGAAGCCAATTGACACCACTGTCAATGGAATGGGTTTGATAGCCGAAACATGCGAAAACGCACAGGCAACTCTCTCATAAAATGTAGTCTGGGAAACTAAACTCTGTTATGGTGAGAAGAAACCGTGAAGTTGGAGTCTGTTAAGAAAAATGTCAACCGAAAAACTGCAAATTCAAGTATCAATCATGACACGAGCCTGAACTTGAGAGAACGCACAGGCGACCCTCTTAGACAGTGTAACAGGGAATGCTGCAACAGCTTGGTAGTAACCAGATCAAGTGGGTGAGGAACCGAGAAAGCCAAGGTCCACTCTGAAGAAGCAAAACAAAGAACAACCTCAAATGGGAACAAGAAGGGTGATGTGACATATGAAGGGCAGTATTGACTACTTAGCCGCGAAGCTCTGGAAGGTCAAGAGTGGGGATCACACAAGCAAACCCCCTCCCCCAGAATTTGAAGATTGCACAAGCAAACCGCCATCCCGACCCCTTGGACCCCTTGGATATATCAGGTTAACTGCACTTTTCTGAAAACCAAATTCTTTGATTTACCATGAACAATTTCAAGATATTTCTATGACCCTCAAGGAATGGGGGGGGGGGGGGTGTTGTGCAGATCTGGAGAGAATTTTGAATTTGTGAACTGAACATATGCAGCTTCCTTTCAACTGAGGATCAGTGGCAGTCTATATAGAGGAGGGTAAAATTTCCAAGAATTAAGAATTTGTTGATGTTTACGTGCACTGCAACATTGATGAGATTAACTAAAATTTTAAACAAAGGGTCTGACTTACTTTAGAGCTAAATTTGGTTGAGTTCAACCACTGCCAAAGAAAAGAGTATATTCCTGGCATTGGCAGAATCAGCTTGATGCAACAGGTGACTGGCTGATGGTCTGGAACAAGCCAGAAAATAAGCAGACTGTCATCTGCAAAATGAGGTCCCCAGAGGGTGAATTTAGTGATGCTACCCTGCATAGCAGGGTAGCATCACTAAATTTACCCTCTGTGAACTTCAATCTGAATCAGTGCAGGGCTCGCAAATAGTGAAAAAACGCGATTGCCCGTCGGGCAGGCTTCTTTTGAGATCTGGTTGCCCGCCCCAGAAAATGGTGGCCCGGCGTTAGGACTGTTATTTGATTGCTCAATTTATACACATTTCAATGTGAGTGACATTCGATCAGATATGACAACAAACGATGTATAACAACAGGTGTTGAAAGACAGGGACAGATCAAGATTCAGTTGTGCAAAAAAAAAGCCATGCATCATGACAACTGACATGTTGGATACGGCACCCGTAGTACCCCCTCCCCCCCCCCCTCCACTATTACAGCCTGGAAAGTGTCCTGATTCACTGCACTACGTTAACTTACTATCTCAACTGAGAACTAATCTCAAACATATTATATCGTTTGTTGTACACAGTAACAAAAAAATAAATAAGTACCTGACCAAGAGGAAGGAAGATCACCAACAGAGACCTTTGCAATGCTGAATCCACTTTCACTTTCGAAAAACGATTTCTGGGAAGGTAATGGTTGTGTTTGAATCGTTGTTCAGGACATTATGAGTGCACAGTATTGTCTCTACAGGGATATGACGTCACGCCATTCTCGGTTGCTCAGCGTACTGGTGCACACCCGATATCTGGGAACATTGATTCAAATGCAACCAGACTCCACTCGTGAGCATAATTGAACAATATCAAAATTTGCCCTGAATGTCCGTTGCTGTGGGAGGTGTGAGTGTGTGTGTGTGTGTGTGCGTGTGAGTGAGTGTGTGCGTGTGTGTGTGGGGGGGGGGGGGGGAAGGGGGAGAGGGCTGTCAGTCTGTTGCTAACAGTATCAGTGGCACAGGGCTAAACAGTACCGATGTGGTGACCATTTGTTTAGGTTTGTTGAATACTTAAAGCGGTGCGTTATTGACAACCAATCCCAGCACGTGCCATCGATAATATCATAGATCAGGAAAAGGAATTATGTACCTGTAGACTGCTGAAGTTTATGAGCCGCCGCCACTGTCTGAAAAGTACTTCCCCTAACCAGCGGAACGCGTATTCAACCATTTTAACAGTTGTTTAATCATTAACTCCAGCTCGTTTTTATATTTTAATTTTCTCAAAGAATTATCTTTTAAAATCTGACAGAAAAAATCTGGTTGCCCGTCGGGCAGAGGGAATAGCATTTTTGGTTGCCCGAGAAAATTTCTGGTTGTCCCGGGACGTCGGGCGACCCTATATGCGAGCCCTGCAGTGTCTCAAAACTAAACAGAAAGAGGTACACAGAGGATAAATTTGCCCACTGTATAGGATAACATCATCAAATTTACCCTCTGGGGACCTCATTCTGCAAATGTCAGACTCCTTATTTTCAGGTCTGGTCTGGAACTGTGGGAAACTCTTTTAGGGCAAGTGTATTCTTGCGACTGATATATCGATTACAAAGAAAATTTGTATGGGGTTTCCAGTTGAAATTAAGGGCAGGACCTGTGTGCAACCTGATCAGACTAAAGATTGTCCTATTGACTTATGTACATGGTTGCAGGTCACTGAATAACTATTAATATCCGTCCTGTGCTCCACTTCTGCCCAGGTAATGAGTTAATAGTACTCCAAAGGATTTAGCGAAAGTGGACAACCCTATATTGTTTAATAAATACAGCAAGTTCATGTGAATTTGCTGTTAATTTATTAACCAACATAAAATTAGGCACTTGAATGTAAAAACAACGGAAAACTGGATAGAATGAAATTGGACTAAGCTGCTGTTTAATGACTTTATGTCTTATATGCAACAGCAAAGCCAAAAAAAACCCAGCAAAATTTAAATAAATGAAAAATATAAAATGTGAATGTATGAAAGATATAAAGATTTATACACGTGGGCTGATAAGGCGGCACAGATGGTTCCCATTGGCCCTCATTGGCCCCAAGTGGCTGAATGTTGACTACTGTCACATGAACAATGGGGACCATCCCGCCCAGATATTCATAATTTAAAGTTCAATCTTGGTGGAAATATTCTAAGTGTCTGACAACCCTTAGTAGAGCTGTTTTCTGACATAAAGATGTTGTCATGGAAAATTTGTGGAATTTCATTCATTTCATTCCTTGAGGGTCATAGAAATATCTTGAAATTGTTCATGGTAAATCAAAGAATTTGGTTTTCAGAAAAGTGCAGTTAACCTGCATATTTATTTTTGCTCTTTGTCTGAGTCTAAAGTGTAAATTCTTATGTGACATCTTTTAATGTTGAGAATTTTTATCTCATTTCAGATGGGTCCTCTCTTTATTTATAAATTGACCATCTGTCAAATCGTCAGAGGTGGACTGGGCCAAGAAAAGTTACTGGGGAAGGCACTGGGGGGGGGGGGGGGGGGGGTGTTTGTACAGACCTGGAGAAAATTTTGAATTTGTGAACTGAACATATGCAGCTTCCTTGCAACTAAGGATCAATGCCAGTCTACATAGAGGACATTTTGATGGGATTTTTGTATCATCTTCGCTCATTCAACAAAAATGGTTCTACTGGAAGGGGGAGGGGGGGGGGGGGCCCATCAGGAAGACCATAGTTTGGCCCAATCAGAGGAACGCATTGCTGGAATATCGACGGCAGTCCACATAGAGAACATTTCAATATACCAGCAGTCTATGCATTCAGATCCATTGCACCTTTTGGTCACTTTCATGAAATTTCAGGTACCTACAGGTGTTGGGCTGCATCAATTTTGTGGGGAGCCAGATAGGGGGGCCCACCGGGAATTTTCCCGGTGGACCATACGGCCCATCCGCCTCTGCAAATTATGAAAAATATTGGGTAGCGGACTATGAGACTGTTGTTCAGAATATATAAAAGGATTGTAAGTCTTTCTTGAAGTATAACAGTGTGCAATGAAAATAAAATTTGTATGCAGAATCAAATAATTGACTGAAAGGTTAAAAATCACAAATACCAGTTTCCTCATATACATGTATGCAATTGATGTTGAAAATTTTATTACAAGTCAACTGTTTAATCAGTGCATTTTTATTTCTTGTCACCAACAGGAAGTGTATTGATTTCTGGTATCTGAGAGTTTTATCAGCTGTAGTAAATTATTTTTCTAATTATACTTTTATGGAAACATTGTTCTATCAATAACACCATGAATTGGATGCTAAGAAAATTGTGGGGTGTATTATGGAAAATTATATTTTTCTTTTTTTTTACCTTCATATTCCCTGGATTAAACATAAGTGGACTTTTCAAATGATCATTTATCCCATGTGGTATTACATTCACAAAATCTGATAACACAAACATGTTGGCAAAATGTCAGGTATCCTTATTGTGCCTGACAAAATATATTTTGTGTCGGACACATATTTACCAAAATATAGATATTTATTACTTTCCAAAGTGTGATTTACTGGGATTTCCGGGTTTTATTATAAACGATAACTTCACAAGTGGATTATGCAATCAACAATTGTGTCATGTATCCGCCGTGCGTGCAAACGAAAACGCTTTGCCATGGGTGTAATGAGGACTTCACTGTTTTTTTGTTTTTTTAACCCCTTACCTAACATGAAAAGCAGACGACACTTGCAAAACAATTCTTGAATAACTATTAAAAACACAGGTTGTGACCTCTCATTGGAACTAGCCTGACAAGCTCGTTCCAATGAGGGGTCATAACCTATGTTTTAGAGACAAAAAATGAAAAAATAATGAAAATTAATTGGCGATTTTTGAGAATAGCACTGGCCGTTTTGGTCGTTACGTTAGGTAAAGGGTTAAATAATATAATTATCGTTAATAATGAAAAGTAATAAACAGAGTAATCGCTTGACTGGACTGGTAACATGAAATAATTCATTCAAGGTGAGGGACTATATTGTAAAACACTTGTGTGCATTCGCCCTCACCTGTCATGAATTATTTCACGTAACCAGTCCAATCAAGCGATTGCTCTCTATTTTTTGAAAGAAAATAATTCATTCTCATCAGTATCATCCTGTTTATTTTTCCCTGTCACGAAGTGAAGCAGTGCTTGTTTACTGTGGTTTTACAGGCTCTGATTCACAGGTAAAATAGGACCCATTCAGAGAATGTTTTTATGATCACAGTATAGTGAATCCCTGTTAATTGAGTAGACCATTTGCCAGTGATAAATATTCAATTAATAGGAGTATTCAATTAATGGGATTTGGTCACTTTCCTGTATTCTGAAGAAAATCTGTGAATTATTCCTCTACTGCATCTTGTAATTTTATCATGTAATTGGTAGACACAACTTTCTCACCTATAACTGAGAATTAGATGTAAATATGTAAAACCGAAAATACATTTTTTTTAGACATGCATGGTTGTGACTTTTGGTTGTCACAATTTTTTGTGACAGTCGATACAGAGTAGATTTTTCGGTTAACCAGACCGCTCTAGTTGTGATATTTCTGAAGTGGCTAAAAATCACCTAAAGCATCAGTAAACACAGAATAAATAGGTACTAGGGCCGGTAATCAGATTTAACCCTTTACCCAACGCTCGTAATATCCACCTGCGTAATATGCAAATTCAGCAGTTGAAAAAATATTAATTTTTTTAAAAATTTCAACAAAACCATATCATGTGACCCCTTGTTGGAACGAGCTTGTCGAGCTCGTTCCAACGAGGGGTCACATGATATGGTTTTGTTGAAATTTTTTGAAAAATTTAAAAAAATTATATTTAAAATAATAAATTTTGATATCATCTTCATTGGGTAAAGGGTTAAACCAGTAGTCTACAAGTGGTTTAAATCTGATTAACAACCCTAGTACCTATTTGTTTTATATGTACCATGCTCTTAATAAATAATTGACTTTGTCACTTAAAATGAAGAAAAAAAATTATACTTTCTGTCGCAAACACATGGGTTTGTTTTGTTTACCTCTGCACCAATGGGCAGTACTTCCACATGCATGTGAATGCTTGCTTGACAGCTAGACACATTGTCAAAAGTTGATTTTATTTACCTTCCTTTTTCAGTCAAATTATTATGAACAAATCTTAAATTTTATTTTAAATATTTAATTATAGGTATTTTAAACTTAAATCATTGCACGTAGTAGATAGTGTGGCAAAACATTGTATATTTGAATGAAACATCGCAAAGTGTGAATGTATCAAAGTTGGCAAATTGGTTCATGTCAAAGGTCAAGTTGGATGTAGTTCCTACTATATGTGTAAATTTTTTAAATGGAATTTCCATTGTAAATGTTTTAACCACAGTAGAAGCTTTACACCGATGGTGGGGTTAAAAGCTAAAATTTAACATACAGGCTTTTCACAGGTAGTAACATAGGTGAACATGGTATAAATAATAATAACTTGCTATTAAAATATCTAAATGTTTGACATTAAATTTTTGTTGTGTAATTACTGTAAATGCATCCAATGCCATCATGTTTGACAGAGATCATTGAGCTCAGTTATTCCAGTCAGACAAGATATCATGGATTTTACTAGTTCAATTTGGAAATTATGATAAACCTGAAACAATGATTTGAAACTGCAAGTGTTTTGGGGGTTGATAAATGTGTTGACCAAACCTGAATATAAGCAACATGTCATTTGCAAAATGAGGTCCCCAAAGGGTGAATTTGCTGATGCTGTCCCATACAGTGGGCCAATTTATCCTCTAGGTACATCTTTCTGTTTTGGCTTGAGACCTTGATTCAGACTGAGGTTCCCAGAGGGTAAATTTTGTGATGCTACTCTGCTGTGCAGGATTGCATCACCAAATTCACCCTCTGGGGACCTTATTTTGAAGATGACAGTCTGCTTATTTTCAGGCTTGTTGTCGACCAAGTGTTATTATCTCCTGGGGTGGAGGTATGGTTGTGGTTTGAAGCCTCCCACACTAAGACAACCACAGTTGTTGTGAGCCACAGCAAATGTTTTGTATTTCAAAGACTTTTTCAGTCAAGACCAGCTCCTGACACAAAGATGTGTAATACAACAAGATCTTTGTTTGTGCCTTGATCTGGTCTCAGAATTGAAGGAAATGTAGGATGGATTTTTCTGCAGTTATCTCACAACTCATTCCAGCTGGTACATGCATTGTACAGTACGTGGAGAGTGGATTGTAACTAAATCACCCACAGAGTGGAGTTATCACCCAAGCTATAACTTTCAAATTTTGTACATATCGACAAAAAACACAAGCAATGTTTCAGCCAATGGTCCTCCGGGTTTAACCCGGAGGTCCATTGGCCTAAACTTTCTTGTGCTAGTTATGCTTTGCCACAAATTTGCAATTATTGCTTGTGTGGAATCTCCATTCTGCAAGTGATTTAGTGATAATCCACTCTCCACGTACTGTAAATGTATTAAAAACGTTATAGTTTCTTCAGTACATGTACTGCGATCACAGACGTGATATTCTTCCTTGATCAGATTATGATTGGTTGCAACCAAAAACACAAGCAATGTTTCAGCCAATGGTCCTCCGGGTTTAACCCGGAGGTCCATTGGCTGAAACTTTCTTTTACTAGTTATGCTTTGCCACAAATTTGCAATTATTGCTTGGGTGGAATCTCCACTCTGCGAGTGATTTAGTGATAATCCACTCTCCACGTACTGTAAATGTATTAAAAACGTTATAGTTTCTTCAGTACATGTACTGCGATCACAGACGTGGTATTCTTCCTTGATCAGATTATGATTGGTTGCAACACACTTACTCACCAGTAGATTGAGATTTCATTAACCCTTTTGACCCTGATGGTATATTCCATGTTGGTTCAGAGCCATCAATTGGTAGAGTCTATAATCATTAAATCATTAAATGGGAGGAAGACCAACCAGTGCAGACTTGGGGCTGCATCAGGCCTGGCATTTTCAGGAGAGTGATTTATTCCCTCGCCTACTGCTTGCCTTAAAAGAATTAAGGAGTGCGAAAACTAACACTCCTGGTCTTAGAAAAAAAATGATTACCATAACAGCCTATTCCTGAATACCACATCTTTGCTATGTTAGTGATCTCTGTAAGACAGCCACACTGCCCCTCTTACACCTCTGCGCCTTGCTGAGGCCCGGAGGTGTGGGAGGGGCATGTAGCCGTCTCACAGAGACTACCTTGTTAGCAGCACCCAATAAAATGTACATAACCCTCAAGGCAGAATTCATTAATAGAAAAACTTCATTTTGACACTTTAAGCTTTTGTAAGGTTGAGTTGAGGAAATCTAAACGCTCCGCTAGGCCATGCAAAGGGAGCGATTTTTAGCCCTCCTGCATTTTTAAGAATGTCAGACCTGGGCTGCATGTTGAAAATCTTGATTGGCCTACCACATAAATTCACTGAACAATTATTTAGTTTAGGAATTCAGGCTGTATCATGATCCTGGCCCGGAAAATCGGCCTTTCAGGCTCAGAGGTTAAGAAAATATTGTGAAAGAAAGATCGAATCATGAAACACAAATGAAAATACCATCTCACATTCAATGCCCGGGCATTTTGTTTCAACAGGTGTGAGTGTATGGTGTGTGGGGAGAAAAGTGTCAAGATAATTTCTGCAGTATCATGATGATCTTTACACATTTCCACCAATAAAGTACTGCAAAATGAAGATAGCATATGAAAAGTACAATCTCATATTCAGTGTTCTTGTCGTTTTATGACAAGTGATATTCAGAGGCAGACTGCCTGTATGGTCCACCGGGAAAATTCCTGGTGGGCCCCCAAAACTGATGCAGCCCAACACCTGTTGGTGCCTGAAAATTTCATGAAAATGCCGAACAGGCGATATGGATCTGATTGCGTAGAATGCCAAAAAATGGCAGTCCACATAGAAAACATTTTGATATACCACCTGTCTGCCACTGATAGCTCAGATGCAAGGAAACAGTATTCTTTTAATTTGAAAAATCAAAATTTTTTCTCATTGGGCCGAACTATGACCCCCACCTTCTGTTGATACCATTCTTGCCGAATTAGTGATAAAGATGACACATAAATGCAATCAAAATGTCCTCTGTGTGAACTGCCATTGATCGCTCAGATGCAAGGAAGCAGCGTTCATTCAGTTTGAAATGTCAAAATTTTTGCCAGGTCTGGGGTCCACCTTGGTTCATTTCTCGGTAATTTTTCTTGGCCCAGTCTGCCCCTGTGATATTCTCTGATGTTGTGGGAAGGGAGGGGAGGGGGACCGGACAGACATTTTTGATTCAATCGTGTCCAGTCATGATCTGATAAAAATTCTCTGCTTTTGTAATCACAGTACTGTTTATGTAATATAAGACAGCATTTGTTAGTTTTTACAATGGATGAAGGGTTAATTGCTTGCAACAAAGAGTTTATGAAATATTAACTTCTTAACAGCTCATTTGACTAGCATAGAATAATAGACAGCTGATCTGCTTGGTGGCTGATACATGTTATTGTGTCAGCTGTGAAGTGGAATGGCACACTTGAGCAGTGATTTCCCATTCACAAAATGCAATCAATCATGAGTGTAGCTATTCGGTATTGATTTAATCGTTTAATGTACATCGAATATTTCATGCATTCTAAGAATGGGGACCAAAAAATCTATACTTTTACTTCAGTCGGAAAAAAATCTAATAAAGTATGAATTTACTGACTCAGCATGGAGGTTGATTTATTTGCTGCGAATAACACAGTTTACTAAATCTAATTGACGATTTTCTCAAATAACATTTTCCCCTGTATTCGATCAATACCAGTTTACCAGATCTCTGGGAATTCAGGTCAGGTCTGTGCCATGAGGAAATACACATGTATCTCACAGAGTCTTTGAATGTGACATTTGTACTTGTATGTTCAAATTGAGTGGTTTCTCGATTTGGAGCATAGCCAGAAAGAGGGCCACTCAAGGTTGACCTAAACCTTCAACAGGTGCAATCCTTTATCTCTTGGTTTGGGAAGTTTTAAACAAATATATTTTTGTATTTTTAATAAAATAGACATGGAGTTTTAACTCTTTTATGCAAAAGACAGTCTGAATGGCTCATAATAAATGTACATGCTGTGTCAGAAACTGGAATCTTGGAACCCTGGGAAGTGAACCAGTGCATGTTTACTGTGGTAAACAAGCCCTGTAGGACAGGGTTACCAGTGCCTGGGGTGGAAGTCCTCTAAAATGGGCAATTTGGGTATAAACGATTTGCTGGACTTGACTATAAATAAATAAATAAATAAATTATTTTACCAGAAGAAGTTGGAATTTCATTTTAGTGGGCTTTGTTTATAAATTCTTGTTCTGTTGCAATTTATTGGTACGTTGCCTGTTGGTACTTTGATTAATTTGAAACAAAATGAATTCTTTCAAAATATTTTTATACCTCCAGCGGGGGTATATAGGAATCGCCTTGTCCATCCATCCATCAGTCCATCTGTTCGTCCGTCCGTCCTTCCATCCTTCCATCCATTCCAAAATTCAATCATGAATAACTTGTAAAGTACTTGGCCGGGTGACTTGATATTTGGTATGCAAGTGTATCCTATTGCTGTTATACCCATAGTGAAATGCAGGTGTCATTCGAGATCTTATTGCCAGAGTCATTGCCCTTTATGGACTTTATTTGCGTTGAAATTAATTCATGAATAACTTTGAATGTTCAACTGCCCTTTATGAACTTTATTTGCCTTGAAATTAATTCATGAATATTTGATGTTCAATTCTATCTTATTGATGTCTACTCACAGTACAAAGTCTGTCCATCTGCCCCAAAATTCGATCACGAATAACTTGTAAAGTACTTGGTTGAGTGTATCCTATTGCTATATACCCATAGTGAAATGCAGGTGTCATTCAAAATTTTATTGCCTGAGTCATCGCCCTTTATGGACTTAGTATTTGTACATACCCAAAAACTGTATCACCCATAGTCAGGCTTGCATTGTTAAATAAGCAGGGGTATTTTTTGTGTCACCATCTGGTGACACTTTATTTTCCTTTACTTTTCTGAGTATCAAAATGAAGCACCGATACAATGTGCTAGCACATTTTTAAAAATCGACTTGATAGCAATCTTTATTTTGGGTTGGCCTGCACATCACGGGGATATTTTGCTAGCTGTGCTTACGAACAGATCTAGTTCTATTGCTGAGCAAACAAGCTGATGCATGCAGTGTAAATCCATTAAAGTGGTCTTTGGCACTTTTCAACAGAGCCAGGATCGTAGCTTCTAGTGCTAAACCTGTTAACAAGAAATTTTGAATTATTTTGCTGTCTATGAGAAAATATATAGGACAAAAATATGTTTCTGACATTATTTAGTTTTACTTGGTTTTAGCCGAACAAACCAGGGCAAGGATTCTTTTTCTACCAGTAGAAGCTAGAAGTCCTGCTTCAAGTAGAAGTTACAATTCCAACTAATACTGAGTGGCAGAATCAGAGATTCTTCTCGTAGAATTTGGCACTCCATCTCATACCTGAAGAAATTTGAACTCAAACTTCCATTGGTAGAATCTTGGATGGAGGCCAGCAACCCATACTGTCACTTGCTTGTCAGAAAGATTCTCAACAGGTCCAACAAGCAAGTTTTCATATAATGGCCACTGGGTTGCCAACCTGATGTGTCATAAACTGTAGACTTGCAAGTAGGGGTCTTCAGATCTCTCATCGGCTATCAAGTAGGGTATGTGTAGAGTCCACTTGATTATTTATTGACAAAAATAATGAAATATTGAATAATTTAAATAATTTTAATAATACTTTGATCAGCTACTGATTTGTCACAGTTCTTCAAAGAAAGGACTTTCACTAAGCTATTGACCCTTTATCTAACATGAAAAGCAGACAACACTTAGAAACAAAATTCTTGAATAACAATTTTTTGTCTCGAAAACATAGGTTATGACCCCTCATTGGAACGAGCTCAGCAAGCTCGTTCCAATGAGGGGTCATAACCTATGTTTTTGAGACAAAAAATAGTAAAAATTAATTGGCGATTTTTTAGCTTAACTTGACAAAGTCAAGCTGAGCTATTGCCATCACTTCTCATCCGTCGGCGTACGTACGTACGTACATTGGTACGTTAGTACGTACGTCCACATTTTCCTTTGGCACACCTCACAGGTCGCATTTATGATCAGATTACTTTGAAACTTCTTATGCTTGTTTGGGGTGACCTCTAGATGGGAGCTATCTATTTTCTTCAATTCCTGTCAAAAAATGTTGCCGCGGCCAACGTTCTTAGAACTTAGTTTAGTCAAACCACAATATTTCCCTTTGGCACACCCTACAGGGCACATTTATGATTTGATTGCTTTGAAACCTGGTATGCTTATTTAGGGAGACCTCTAGATGGGAGCTATCGATTTTCTTCAATTTCTGTCAAAAAATGTTGCCGCGGCCAACGTTCTTAGAACTTAGTTTAGTCAAAAGACTCAATATGTCCCTTTGGCACACCCTACAGGGTACATTTATGAGCGAATTGCTTTGAAACCTGGCATGCTTGTTTGGGGTGACCTCTAGATGGGAGCTATCGATTTTCTTCAATTTCTGTCAAAAAATGTTGCCGCGGCCAACGTTCTTAGAACTTAGTTTAGTCAAACCACAATATTTCCCTTTGGCACACCCTACAGGGCACATTTATGATTTGATTGCTTTGAAACCTGGTATGCTTATTTAGGGTGACCTCTAGATGGGAGCTATCGATTTTCTTCAATTTCCGGCAAAAAATGTTGCCGCAGCCAACATTCTTAGAACTTAGTTTAGTCAGACCACAGTATTTCCCTTTGGCTCACCCTACAGGGCTCATTTATGATTAGATTGCTTTGAAACCTGGTATGCTTATTTACGGTGACCTCTAGATGGGAGCTATCGATTTTCTTCCATTTCCGTCAAAAAATGTTGCCACGGCCAACGTTCTTAGAATTTAGTCTAGTCAGACCACAATATTTCCCTTTTATACACCCTACAGGGCACATTTATGATCGGATTGCTTTGAAACCTGGCATGCTTGTTTGGGGAGGCCTCTAGATGGGAGCTATCGATTTTCTTCGGTTTCTGTCCAAAAATGTTGCCACTGGCAAAAAAAACTGACATTGGTCCCAATGATCTTCAATTTTGCCATTTCATTTATAACTTACCAAGTTCAAGTTTGTCAAGTTGAGCTACAGTGTCATTGACACTTTCATTTAGAATAGCGCTGTCTGGTTTTGGCCGTTAAGTTGGGTAAAGGGTTACAAAATTTTTTTTGTTTCTCAGGAACCTCCCTCATCATTCAAAATCTGCCTCATCACTTTTTTTCTTGCCTTGAAATCTCTTCGATAATACTGCACTTGTAGGACTAGAAATTTAACTAACTATATCTTGTTTCACAGAGCTCACTGAGCTATGCCAAACAATGTGTTGTGCTTAAATTTGCAACTGCATTACAGGAAATTTTCTCTGCTGAAAACTTATTTATTCCACCTAATGGTGTGAGGAGTTGAATTTTTAAATTGAACTTTATTCTGAACTGTTTTGTAGATTAAAGTAAATGGATAAAAAAGAAAAAAGACTTCCTCTCTCATAATAAAATTGCAGAGAATTTTCCTGAGAAACACAAATTTTTATGCCACCGATAGGAAGGCAGCTTAAGTCTGAATTATCTGTGCTTCCATCCATGAGGGCCTCCATCCATCCATTTGTCCGTCCGGAGCCAAAACTCTGTAATGCTTTGGTGGATTTCCATGAAACTTTACACAAGGGTAAAGACCAATGGAAGGTCTGTTGCACAGCAACACCTTGTGAGTGACAAAGGTCACGGTCACCAGAATGGGAAAACTTAATTCTCTCACAGAATCAGGTTTTTCATCCTGAACAAATTCAACTCAAAACTTTTCATTCCAGTATTATAGGCCATTTTGCCATAGTTTGAGGGCATTTGTGGCCAGGTGGTCACCATTATTTTACATTCTTTAAGTTTATCCTTGTGCTTTCTAAGACCTCGCTTACTTCCTGATTCTTTATTTCCCCCAGTATGTATGCTATTCATTTCCATTGTACCGTACTTACCTTTGTACTAACCTTTGTATCATTTATCCTCTCATCCTGGGAGCACAGTGTATCAGTGGTTAGAGCTTGGAATTCAAGCCAAAAGGTCTGTGATTTGATCTTGACCAGTGGCAACTGCAATGTTTCCTTGGGCAAGGCACTTAATCCCGATTGCCATTTTGGGAGGTCCTGTGTATCAAGGCATACTTCACGTCAATAGTGCACTTGCCTTCTATCGCTGCTAACTCTGCTTGTGCAGAATTAGTAAGTTGGAAAATCTGACAGTTACTTGCCACTGTTTGGTGGTTCTCTCCAGGTACACCAGTTTCTCTCGAAGTACAATGACTTCCTCCACCCACAAAACTGTCTAACACAATGTGACCCTGGCTGTTGAATGTATTATTAGACCCGACCAAACAAATAATGACTCTCAGTGAATCTTATTCTATTAGCCCTTTACCCAACGAATCGGCCGCATCCGCCTGCGTAATATGCAAATTCAGCAGTTGAAAAAATATTATTTTTCAAAAAATTTCAACAAAACCATATCATGTGACCCCTCGTTGGAACGATCTCGTCGAGCTCGTTCCAACGAGGGGTCACATGATATGGTTTTGTTGAAATTTTTTGAAAAATTTAAAAAAATGATATTGAAAATAATAAATTTTGATAGCGTCTGCATTGGTTAAACGGTTAGATTGATATTTTGGACATTCTTTGAGAAAATTGATAACTGCTTGAGTGCTAGAAGCCACTATCAGGGCTTTCAAAAAAATGAGGGTACCAGAGGAAAAACCAACATTTGCCTTGCTCATTTTTCATATTCAGTCAAACGCAAATAATATTTTGTTTATATAAATTTGCTTTATCACAGATTTTTGAAGAGTGCCCAAGGGCACTCTTCAATAACTTGTAATAAAACAAATTTTGATGAACAAATCCAGACCATCAAAAATAATGTAGCTCTCAACCAGTTAATTGTAAAGGGTTAAAAAAATACTTTTCTATGTTACTGCTGATGCTTTATGATTTGGCCTGCAGCCATATCATTAGCTTCCTGGTATTGAATTATTCATGTGCTTATCAGTGAGAATTTGGCTTTGTGTTTATTCAGTAGAAGGTCGCTATAGCAGCCACTGTAAAATATGCATCCTCTGAGCGCTTTCCATTTGAACAATAATTATTTCTCTGCATGAAAACATGTTTTAAGTGTTACATGAAACTGAGAAGATTTTCACCTGAGATGACAATCAGAACTTCACTTCATTGATGTATGAACAACACCTTCCATGCTGCTGGCAGATATTCCTGCCCAGGACACAAAATCTCTCACCACTGAAACAAGTAAAATTTGGGCACATTTAACCAAATTTTCTCCCTGTAAATTGAACAGACTTTTTGAGTGTTGATTTCCTCAGTTAAATTTAGATGAATCTTTCAACAAATCTCGCCATGGCTGCTGTGAAGCAGCCCTACATGTAGCTAGACTCATTGAAAAATAATTTTAAAATACTCAGTAGGTTAGGAATTAATCAAAAATATTTTAATTAAATTCTTTTTTCCATAACTTGGCATACATTACAGTGCAGCCCATTTAATTGGATGTTTCTTAATTGAATAACCCTTTTAATTGAATATAACTTCCAAACACAAAACCATTTACCGTATCTACAGTACAAATTTGACCTGTTAATTGCAAATAGCACATAGAGAAAACTCCTGTTATTTGAATAAAAATTGTTGCGACATGTCTAGACATTACCATGACAGTCACTGAATTCACATTGTTTATAGACCTACATTGTATTTGGCCTCAGTACATCCAATACAGGCATCTAATCTATTATATCACATTTGACAGAGCTCCATGAGCTCTGTAAAACAAGATATAATAGAATAAATGCTCTTTTTATCACTGAAACTCCAGAAAGTTACCAAATCTCTGTCAATTGAGTACTCCTGTTAATTTAATAACTTTCATGGCAAAGTGGATATTCAATTAACAGAATTCCAGTGCAGCAGCAAAATTGCGTGGTGAAAGATGTCTGCAAGAAAAGAAAATGTCTGCTATTTTTAGCTCAACTTTGACGAAGTCAAATTTGAGCTATTTTCATGGCCCGTCGTCCGTCTGTCTGTCTGGCCGTCTGTCCATCTGTCTGTCTGTCCGTCTGTCCGTACATCAACAATTGGCTATGGCTCGGGCTAGAGGTCGTATTTATGAACCGATCTTTACGAAACTTCTTGTGTACCTTTGTTATGACCCTGGGATGGGAACGAGTATTTTTAGGGGTGGTCCGAAATTCAAGATGGCTGCCAGTGGCCATTTTGTACCGATGATGCAAAAATCAGTTTTTTGTACAGAACTTCTGTATGAAAGTTCTGATTTGAATAAAGTTTTGTATAAATGTTTAGTACCATGGGATACATATAATACGGGTTTTTTTCTCGTGCGTAAATTATGCAAATTAGACTGACTTTGATTTATTTAGTGTTACTTTCAGAGCTGGAAGTGCCAAGCTGCTATGGCTCGGGCTAGAGGCCGTATTTATGAACCGATCTTTACGAAACTTCTTGGGTACCTTTGTTATGACCGTGGGACGAGAATGAGTGTTTTTGGGTGCGGTCCAAAATTCAAGATGGCTGCCAGCCGCCATTTTGTACCGATGATGCAGAAATCTATTTTTTGTACAGAACTTCCATATGAAAGCTCTGATTTGAATAATTTTTTGTATGAATGTTTAGTACCATGGGATACATCACATATAATACGGGTTTTTTTCTCGTGCGTAAATTGTGCAAATTAGACTAATTTTGATGTTTTTGGTGTTACTTTCAGCACTGTAAGTGCAAATGCCAATACGGCTCGGGCTAGAGGCCGTATTTATGAACCGATCTTTACGAAACTTCTTGGGTACCTTTGGTATCTCCGTGGGACGAGAACGAGTGTTTTTGGGTCCGGTCCGAAATTCAAGATGGCCGATGGCAGCCATTTTGTACAAAATTAGGTGCAATCAGATTTTTGCACAGAACTTCCATATGAAAGTGCTGATTTGAATAATTTTTTGTGTGAATGTTTAGTACCATGGGATACATCACATATAATACGGGTTTTTTTCTCGTGCAGAAATTATGCAAATTAGATGAACTTTGATTTTTTCAGTGCGACTTACACACAGTAAGTACACATGTCAATATGGCTCAGACTAGAGTCTGTATTTATGAACTCATCTTCACGAAATGTCTTGGGTACCTTTGTTATCACCTTGGGACGAGAACGAGTGTTTCTGGTTACGGTCTAAAATTCAAGATGGCTGCCAGTGGCCATTTTGTACCGAAATTAGGTCTAATCAGTTTTTTGTACACAACTTCTATACAGCTCAGACTAGAGGCCATATTTATGAACCAATCTTTACGAAACTTCTTGGGTACCTTTGTTATCACCGTGGGATGAGAGCGAGTGTTTTTGGGTGTGGTCCGAAATTCAAGATGGCCACCAGCAGCCATTTTGTACCAAAATTAGTGCAATCAGTCTTTTGTACAGAACTTCTGTATGAAAGTTCTGATTTGAATAAATTTTTGTATGAATGTTTAGTAAAATGGAATACATCACATATTATAAGGGGGTTTTTTTTCATGCAGAAATTATGCAAATTAGATGAACTTTGATTTATTCAGTGCTACTTACACAATGTGAGCACACATGTCAATACGGCTCAGGGTAGAGGCTGTATTTATGAACCGATCTTCACAAAACTTCTTGGGTACCTTTTGTTATCACCTTGGGACGAGAATGATTGTTTCTGGGTACTGTCCAAAATTCAAGATGGCTACCAGTGGCCATTTTGTACCAAAATTAGGTCCAATCAGTTTTTTGTCACAAGTTCTATACAGCTCGTATTTATGAATTGATCTTCACAAAACTTCTTGGTTACCTTTGTTTTCACCTTGGGACAGGAACAAGTGTGTTTTGGGATGCCTTTGTTATCACTGTGCTATGAGAACAACTATTTTGGGGTTCAGTCAGACCCACTCTGGGACTCAAAGTTTTCTTTTCTAGTTTAGCATATGTCTGTTACCCACCTTTACAATACTTTACCTTTTCCATTTGTTACAGGCAACGGTCAGTATTTATGTACAGACCGTTACAATACTTTATATGTACCTTTGTTATCAGGTCATTACCTAGATGTTTGTCATTGCTGTGTCACATACTACACATGCATGTCTTTGTCTTGACAAGTTGAGCTACAGTGTCATTGACACTTTCATTTTCTCTTGCTAATACCAAATCCTGACACTGTTCCTTCTGGAAACTTTCAACACTGACGTTGAAATATCAAAATTTCAAATCCTAAATGTTTCCAGTAATGAACTACAGTACCAGCTGAAATAAATTGTTAGATAACCACAAGAACATTTCGCTTACATTTGTCTTCTGTTGGTATGTCTAGCTTATACATCATTTCTGAAAGAGAGCTTCTCAAGAATTGATATGGAAATATCAACAGGAGACAAATTAAAGAAAGAAGGTTTTTCTAGTAGTTACATACTCTACAACTTATTTCAGCTGGTACTGTAGGAATGTAAATAATTCATTCTTGTTTGACAGAGCTTCTTGTGCTCTGTCAAACAGGACTAAATCGCTTAAATTCTAAGATACAGTATGGAAAAAAAATTTGTTGGTTGAAGTTTTGATATTTTGATATCTGCAATGTGCAGAACATTAACCCTTTGAACCCTAGTGGTATCTTCCATATCAGTTTGATGGCAGCAACGGGAAGAGTCCATATTCTTTATTTGGGGGTAGACCAATTAATATTTTCAATATGCAGCCTTGGGGCTGCACGTTGAAATTATTGATTGGTCAACATCACACCTTCACTCAAAAGTCAACCTACTTAATGAATTTATGAAGTATCATGTTAAATTATGAAGTATCATGTTACTGGGCCGGAAAAGGGGGGCGCGGTGGCGTTGTGGTAACTGTGTCTCATCAGATCACGGAAGTTAAGCAACGTCGAGTCTGGTTAGTCCTTGGATGGGTGACCGTCTGAGTGATCGATTCGGACTCCCACATTGTGTCCTTGGGCAAGGCACTTAACCCCGCTTGTCCACATGGGGGCACGATGCCACTGTGTACTAAGGCGTACTGCACGTGTTAGCCATTGTGCAGAAATATATGACCATAATCATTGATAATAAATGTTTTGGAGGTTACTGCTAAAAAAGTATGGTGTCAGGGAAGAGAAATATCAGAAATTTGCTGACTTCAACAAATTCATACCCAAAATGCTGATATTTTATTTCCAGAAACTTACATGAAAATGGCCTTAAAAAGAACATTTTTATGTACACTTATGGAAATACAAAGACCAGAAGAATGATAGTCGTTTTTGTGCTAAAATGCATCTTATGTTTTTGATTATAGCTATTTACTGAATGGGGGTTAATTATGTTAGCTAAATTGGGTCCCTATCAAGGTAATTCATTGCATTCCCGTGACTTGTTAAATGTTTAGTGAATCATGCTACAGGTGAACACATCTGTACTGGACCAGTGAAAAGTTTTAGTTCTGCTACGTCACAGAATGATGGAAATGAGGGTTTGTCATTCCCAAACTGGACGTGTTTCCACCAGGACAGAACACAAAATTTATCCCCCCCCCCCCCCATCCCCAGTCTGTTGGATCTGTACCTTATATTTTGGGCTTTTAACCCTTTATATTCCATTGGGGTTCCTGGACTGAAGTGCACTACTGTTGGTGGCCCCTTTTATGCTGCCCAACTTCATATAGCATCATGTTAAGTTTTTATACGATATATGTAACATGTAAAGTTTCAGTATTTATGTATTTTGGCTGCACTGTATGGCATTTGAGCAAAACAAAATCTAAAAATAAAATCTACATCACAGTGTAGTCCTTAAATGCATATTAGTGTCTAGAAGTTATTTATTTACCGTTTTCACCTTATGGGGGTTAAATGTTATGCCATTTTAGCACAAATAAAAATCTGTCAAAAAATGGGTTCACCGTTTTCTCTTATGATGTGTTGAATGAACATATATTTCACAAATTTGTCATAAAAATATGAGAATGTTATTGAATATCAGCGAATTTAGTTGCATGCCATTCTCCCACTGTTGTATTGGATAAAGGGTTGACAAAAGGAGAGTTAAAAGTGTTTAATTTTCAGCACATCTAAAGTTGACACAAATTGTCTTTCTTTTTTTCCAGGATGTTATGTTATCAGGGACCACAACACAGTCACCACTGGCAACAGTATCATCGGTCTTCACCATGCCACCAGTTAACATGGCACACATATCAATGGCAAATAGTGCCGGATTAGGCCTCACAGATCACCTGTTCATGTCAGCAATTCATAATGCCACTGATATACCGACAACACAGCAGACCAATGGAATCCCAGAAGTGAAAGTTGAACCAAGTATGTTCTCATTTCTTATTAACATTAATTTATGGGGCACAATAACAACAAACGGAAACTTTGCATATTGATCATTTAATGCATGACTAAGGTTCTGAGTGGAGGGTGCTGCAATATATGCACCCAGCAGTGAAATTCAAGTGAAGACATAAATGCGTATTTAAAAAACAAACCAATATTTACACATGGGATATAGGGTGCTGCTACATGTGTGCCCTGTAACAAGTGGCAAGTGTTTCAGACAAGGGAATGCTGCAACATACCCATCCACAATGGAACTTAAGCATTAAGTAGAGCTGCGACTTGCGCACCCTTCATAACAGGATAATGGTCATATGTAAGGTTACTGCTACTTACACATCCGCCAACTAGAATTACGTTTACTACATTTTGCTGCAACTTATGCGCTGGTGGCAGAGATGTAGGACTGCAGTTTAGGAGATTAGGCCATCTAGCAAACTGTTGGGTAAAATTAGGGGGCTCCCCATCGATACCAGTCCAGACACTGGTCCGCTAGCTCAATGCTAATTAACACGCTGACTCCCAACAGGGACACATGTCACCAGCATTCAGCACTTTGCTACAAGTGTGACAAAGCGCTGGATGCCCGTGACATCTGCCTCTGATGGGAACCGAACGGAACTGGATGGGGGAACAAGTGCCACCAGTTAACATGGCACACATATCAATGGCAAATAGTGCCGGATTAGGCCTCACAGATCACCTGTTCATGTCAGCAATTCATAATGCCACTGATATACCGACAACACAGCAGACCAATGGAATCCCAGAAGTGAAAGTTGAACCAAGTATGTTCTCATTTCTTATTAACATTAACTGTTTTATAACCATGATCAGACATGTTACGCTGTTGAAATGTGAAACAGTGTGATTTGTGGATGAAAAGAGTGAGATTTCAATGTTCATATGAGTCAGAGAGGACAGTTATTGTCTTTGAAGCAATATGATAGCTCTGTTAACCCTTTACCTAACATAACAGCCAAAACCGGCCAGTGCTATTCACAAAGATCACCAATTAATTTTCATGATTTTTTAAATTTTTTGTCTCAAAAACATAGGTTATGACCCCTCTTTGGAATGAGCTCATCAAGCTCATTCCAAAGAGGGGTCATAACCTATGTTTTTGAGACAAAAAAATAATTATTCAAGAATTATTTTTACAAGTGCCTCTGCTTTTCATGTTAGGTAAAGGGTTCCCGCGTGGGGGCACGATGATGCCGTGTACTAAGGCGTACTGCACGTCGATGGTACGCATGTCTTCAACCAATCTAACCCTGCTTGTGCTACAGAGCGGGGTTACGATGTTGGGGAGCTGGCAGCTGCTCGTTGTTGCTCGGTGGTTCTCTCCGGGTACTCCGGCTTCCTCCACCCGTCAAACTGTCACGGTCATGATTAGCCATTGTGCATAAATATGTGACCTTAAACATCAATAAATAAATAAATAATAGGTAAAGGGTTAACATCAAGCTTTTGGCCAGTACTAAGGTTTTCTCAAGATGATAATTATTACAAAACACAACATGATTTATACTTTTGGTGTCACTTTAACATGTCATTTGAAATTCTGCTCTGTTGATCACATCATATCACAACATCGCCTGTGATGACTTTCCAGTAGCAAAAAAGGTCAATTCAGCATTTTATTCCCTATCCAAGCATTAAAACCTTTACTGTGTTGAGAACCCAACCTCTTAATCCACATAACCTCCTGTATACAGTACATGGAGCATGGGATGTAACTAAATCATCCTGGGAGTGGAGTTATCACCCAAAGTATCACTTTCAAATTCTGTACAAGTGGACAAAAAACACAAGCAATGTTTCAGCCAATGGACCTCTGGGTATAACCCAGGGGTCCATTGGCTGGAACTTAGCTTGTGCTTGTTATGCTTTGCAACAAATTTGCAATTATTACTTGGGTGGAATCTCCACTCTGAAAGTGATTTAGTGATAATACACTCTCCACGTACTGTACATTTCTCTTTCCTATTTCTGTTCAACATGTCCATTACAGCAATTTTCATGTCCAACAATCCACTGTGCCCTGCCAAGTTGAAATGGGTGAATGTGGGCATGTCTGGGTGTAAGCTGATGTTTCTCATGTGTTCCTTTATCCTGTCACCCAAATGCATTCCAGTCTCACCTAGCCAGCACAAAGCACTATATCACAGTGTATACATGATACCGCAAAAACACAACATTTTGCTTTTTACAATTTACATTGTGTTTGGACCTGTAAGTAGCCGACTGATATGTATTCTTCACTTTCTGGAACTCAATACAGCTACAAATATCACACCTGTTTTCACATAACTTCTTTGAAGCATTGACTGCTTTTGCAGTTTTATTATGAACTAAGATATTGTACAGATTGTTGTCCCACAGATGTTCCTGGCTCATGAACATCTTTTTTTCTGACTCATGCAGAAATGCATGTGTTTTCTCGTGATGGCCCCTTAAGTTTGGTAGAATCTGTTTTATTTGTTAGATTCTATTACGGTAATCTCCCAATTTCCAGGCTCAGTTAACCCTTTACCCAATGTAACGGCAAAAACCTACCAGCGCTATTCTAAAAAAGTGCCAATAAATTTTCATTATTTTTGTCTCAAAAACATAGGTTATGACCCCTCGTTGGAATGAGCCTATTGAGCCCGTTCCAATGAGGAGTTATAACCTATGTTTTTGAAACAAAAAATGAAAAAAAATTAGTTATTCAAGAATTTTCTTTGCAAGTGTTGTCTGCTTTTCATGTAAAGGGTTAACAAAAGTTTATTGTGGAAATAGGTAGTCACCTCCTGAAATAGTGAGAGTTGACATTTTTAACCTTGATCATTTTTTAGCTGTGATGAGTAGTTCTATATGTGGCAATGTCAGTCTGTTTGTCTGACGGTCGGTCGGTCGGTCGGTAGGTTTGTCACCAATGAGTTTCAAAAGCACCATAACTCCTAAAATACTTGATGGAATGACACCATATTTGATATGCAAGTGTATCTTCATGATGTCTACACCCTCTCAATAGTGCATGTCGTTTGGATAATTTCTGTCACATTTATGGACTTGTCACCAACAAGTTTTTTTGTCACCAACAAGTTTTAAAACATCATTGGCCTTGCACGAATAGTCGCAGCTTCGACACTGACAGTGCGCTCTAGTTTGGGTAACGACAGTAGATATGTACAGATAGAGTATGTGGAGAGTCCATATGGCTCAAGAATGCACACAGGGATGTCAAAACGTACGCTTACTGATACCATCAGTAATCAAGAGCTTTCTCAGTACTTTAACCCAAACACCAGTACTCCTGGTTCCTGTGCTTGATTTAATCTTTTGTGAGAAACAATTCAATCGATGTTTTTTGTCTACAATTCACCTCTTTGCGAGCATTTTTAAAGAATAATTCAAGTTGCTGTTAGCTTTTAACAAAAGAGAAAAGGGAAAGATCCCAAAATGGTATGAATGTACTACAGTCACTGCTGTATGATGATGACAACACTTGTATCAACGTATGCTGTTGTTTCTCATTGCATATCCACATTCACCTATCAAGTTGGAATTACAGCACTCTTCTATTTCGCCTAAATTACATAAAAAGAAGTGACATCTTATGAGACTTTTTAATCTAGTCAACAGAGTATTTTTATACCCCCACTTTCGAAGAAAATAGGGGGGGGGGGGGTATACTGGATTACATGCGTGCGTCCGTGTATCCGTCCGTGTGTGAGTCTGTGTGAGAATATTCATAACTTTCATAACTTAAGTAAATTATTATGGAACTTGGTATGTAATTAAATTGTAACTTTTCCCAAGACTAGAATGATTTTCGGTGTTGTCAGATTATTTTTTTTTTTTTATTACTTGTTCATTTATGCTTCATCAGTCCAGCACTGCATTGGGGGTATAAATTGCCTTCAGCAATAGCTCTTGTTATGGCTGCATTGTGTTTGTTTTTATAGTATAGTGAAAACACACATCCAACACTTGGCAATCAGCACTCAGAATGTGCCACTGCGTTCAGCTGAGTTCAGACACATGATGAAACATTGTCTCTAGTTTGATGCCCATGATTTCGGTCCCTTCCAAGTCGACCACCTTGATACACAACATTATTATGACAGTGTTGCACACCATGTCCCTGCCATAAATATTTTGAACTTTGAAGTCATCTGCTGGTTTTTGTATTCATAGTTCTGCTTTCGTAAATATGTCATCCTCGAAAAGAAGCAATCTGTGGTACTATTTTGTCACTGATTCCAGGGGATAAGAAAAAGGGGAAGTGCACTCAGGCAATTCTGCAATTACCCGGACTGAAGGAAATACTTCTGAGATGAAAAAATATTTGTCCAAGAATCATCAAATTGTGATCACAGAAATCTGGGCAGAGAGTGCTAATTCCAACACAGCATCCATGAAAAGCAACTTTCTGGAAGGTAAAAAAAGTCAGACTCCAAAGTTTTCTCTTCACTTTTATTTCCCACAAGAAAGAAGATACACTGCCAGTTATTGTGTCGAAACTCACCTCCGTTGACAGAATAAGTATTGACACTATCACAAACAGTGAGTTTGTCTGATGAACAATGTCAGCCTTGGGGAATGATATGCCTAAAAGCCAAGAAAAATTTCACCCTGAATTAGAATGAGCACCTTCCAGTGAGAGGACACATAATATAGTTTTGTTGAATTGCCCTAGATGTACAAGTCATTGGAAACCTGTAAATTGCAGTTTTCCAATTATGTGTCCCATTACACTTTATCAGCAAAAGACTCTATTTCACAAAATAGTGGTTTTATCTCATATTTATTGCTTTAGATAAAACTAAATTAATTTTTTTCTTCTAGGTGCAATAAATTCTTTATCTAGTCAACCAGCTCAGCTTTTTGGTCAACCACAGGTGGCGCCACAATTTTTTATTTCACCTGGTGGACAAGCCATACAAGGACAGTCACCCTCAAGTGCTGCAGCTGCAGCAGCATTGGGAGTACAGCAGCTTCTCATTCCAGTATCCACAGGTAGGCATTTTTCATTATGCAGGATTAAAAATACCTCAAATGATGTATCGCATAGTGTAACCTTTGATACAAAAATATCTAGTACATATGTGAAAAAAATCTATGTGCTTTTATCACAGATGGAGTGGAGAATGTACTTGAGCTTGAGGTTGTTTTTTTATACAAAATGTATATTCATCAGAAGCATACCCAGTGGCAGATACAGTGCTGTGATCAAATCTGACTGCGATTGGGTTCTGACATACCCCTGATCTCTATACAACTGAATGCTGGACTGTCAGTGAAAAACATTACCACTCAATCAGCCCCCTCAGGATGGCATCAGGTCAACGCGATAACTCCTCCCAACCGATGACGTTTGATGACAGCTTTCACTTCATCTAACTTCATGGTGTTTACCCAGCCAGAAAAACATGGTATCAACATTGCAATCTTGGTACATTTTTTTTGGCAACTAAAACTTAAATATGTTGTAAAGATTCAATTTATATTGTTATGAAAACATACACATTATCAACATATTCATTTTTCACAGACATCAAAGTATATTCTTTTAACCCTTTACCTAACATGAAAAGCAGACAACCCTTGCCAAAATAATTCTTGAATAACTATTTTTTTCATTTTTTGTCTCAAAAACATAGGTTATGACCCCTCGTTGGAACGAGCTCGACGAGCACGTTCCAATGAGGGGTCATAACCTATGTTTTTGAGACAAAAAATGAAAAAATACTGAAAATTAATTGGTGATTTTGTAAAATAACGCTGGCCGGTTTTGGTCATTACGATGGATAAAGGGTTAAAAGAATTTATCTATTACGAGTTGTCGGAAAATTAAAAACCTTCGATGAAATATTTTTGTTTGTTGACCATTGTTTATAGCAACAACTGCCCCCCTCTCAATATGGCAGCCGGTAAGACACTTCTCTATATGTGACCAATTAGCATTCCATCAACCCAGTTGTATAGAGAGTATGTGACCTTAAACCCCAATAAATAAATAAATAATATAGTTGTATAGAGAACAGTGTGGCACACATACACACCAGTGGGTCCAGATTTCATGAATACAATATTCTCATATCAAGATCGATTTATGGAAACACATGAAAGTAGCATCTCAGAGTCGGTGTTAATGCATTTGTTTCATGGGGGGTGAGATTCTACAGTGGTGTCGGGAGAAAAGACTTAGAGATGATTTTGACCGAAATTTACCATCTGCTTTTGTGATCACCTCACCATACAAAGAGCATTGGGATCAAAATTATAAGGAGAGGATAAAAACTCCTCATCATATTCACACTCAAGGCCCACACCATCCTCAATGGCAATATCTCGTGCAATTGAATGAAAAAATATAATTGTTTTTCTTTGGTTGTGTGGTGGTTCAACATGAAGAGAAGTAGAATACTATTGTTATTTTATTTATTGGATAAGATTTTCTTTCCCAGAATTGCCCTTTATCAAACTTGCCTGATAAGGCTTCAAACTTGGCTGATATGATGTTGATCTCGGCCTGATATTAACCAAACTTGGGTTGTCCTCCTTGATGCATTACCAGGCACAACCAGTTTGTTTTTATAGCAAAATCGTTCATCGTTTTTGCCAAACACTGCCTGAAAAATTGGTGGGACCAGGCATAATGTGTGACTTGGAGCAGAGTTTTGTATCAGATTAAGAGTCGAAAGTGGAGAGTCAATGAAGTGAGAGAACAGGTAGTTCATCTGAGTGTTGTGGTTTCCCCAGTGGAATTGGCCACATCCGCCTGTGCAATTTGCAAAAAAAAATTAAGCCATATCATGTAACCCCCCCCCCACCCCTCCCCATACCCCCTCCCCAATTCAAACGAGCTTGTCTAGCTCATTCCAGTGAGGGGTAACATGATATGGTTTGGGTGAAATTTTTTGAAAAATTCTAAAAAATTAAAATAATAAATTTTCATATCCTGAGCATTGGGTAAAGAGTTAAACCCTGCATCTGAGATAGCCGTGAGTGTAAATCACTGATCTCTATACAACAGCTGTATAGAAATCAGTTGTGTGAATGTTTTATTACATCTGGAGCTGCAGTTGCCATATGGAACAATCAGGTGCCAGTTAACCCTTCATCTAGCAAATCAGTGGCATCTACCCACATAATTTACAAATTGAGCAGTTGAAACGAAAAATTCTTCAAAAAAATTCAATAGTGTATCATGTGACCCCTGAAAAATAAGCTCCTCTAGCTCAGTCCAATGAGAGGGTCACATATGTTGTTGTTGACATTTTTAAAAAAATTGAAGAAAAGAAAAAATTAAAACAAATTTTGATAATCGTGTGCGATGTGTAAAGGGTAAAAAAAAGCATCCCTACTGGCATATCAGAATGACATATCTACACAAAGCCAATGTGGCCCCAGAAAGCATTTTAAAAATCTGGTCTTGGGCCAAAGAAATTGTGATCTCCCCACCACATACCCCTCTCCACACACACACATGCACACATTCACCAGCTAATCTCTGTCCATCATTGAGCACACATGTTAGGATTATTTGATTACTGGATAATTGCAAAATGTAGTATATGACACACAGTCTGATTAACCTTTTACTTAACATAATTTGTAGAGCAAACTAGCCACAACATTTTTTATAAGAACTACAAATTTTCATTTTTAACTTAAAACATAGCTTAGGCCTAAAAAAGTTGAAAATCTGTTTCTCAGGCCCTCCCACGTGGTCCTTTTTTCTGCCACATGCTGTCATTTTATAACCAATGCAAACTTAAAAAAATAAATATTAAATGGTTTATGTATGATATTTTAACCGAGTTAATAAAATTAATAAATTTGTTCCTTGAGTTCCAATAAGGCTTTGCAATGCTTTAGCTATTCTGTAGATTATGAGGCCTAAAACACAAAACAAACCAAGAGCATGAACTTTTGATGGCAAAGAGAGAATTACAAAAATAAAACATAAAATAATAAAAAAAAAAACACCCACCCACATGCAGTTTTACAAAAAAATGGCCTGAAAAATAGAAGATCTACTTTGTGGGGCCTTAAGAGGCCCCCTTTGGAGGACGTTCATGAGTTCGGTGCAGTTGAGAGTGTCCTGAGCAATATTGTGGATGCAAAAATTTTGAAAATAATAGAATATGGATGGCAGTGTTTGTGTAAAGCACTGTCCATATATGGTCATTACTTTTGTTCTAAAGGTAACTAGTTGAGCACAAGAAGTTTGTATCTGTATTGAAAGGTGCCTTAGTTTTAGCTGACTCAATAAAAGTTTCTGTTTGTGAAAACTATCTTGTTACTATTTATTGCAGAGAGCATGTTCATACTGTCCAATAAACTATGTTACTATTTATTGCAGAAAGCATGTTGGTACTGTCCAATAAACTATGAAAAAATAATTCATATGAATAAAATACAATTTAATATTAAAGTCAGAAATATGCAAGATTATTTCCAAATGAAACAAAATACTGCATTTTGATTGGCTGAGAGGTACGGTGTAACTTGCAATCCGCAGTAGTTTTTAGCTTAACTTAACATAGTCAAGATAAGCTATTGCCATTATGCAAGTCTGTTAGTCTGTGAGTCTGTTCACATTTTCCTTTAGCACGGGCTACACCCTGCAGTTCTTGTCTGATTGTCACAAAATTTCATATGCAGGTTTGGGGTCTTGTCTAGATGAGAACGTCCCCTTTTGGTCGCGATCGGTCAACCGGTATGGCTGCCCGAGCCCAAAACCCGAAAACCATTAACACACTCTACAAGTCGTATTTATAAAGGGATTTCATTGTAACTTGGTAGGATGCCTCTGTATAATGCCTAGATGAGAACGTCCCCTTTTAGGTATGATCTGTCAACCGTGATGGCTGCCCAAGCCCAAAACCCAAAAACTTTTAGCACAGTCTGCAGGTCATGTTTAATATGGAGGGATTTCATTATAACTTGGTAGGATGACTCCTTATGATGTCTAGATGAGAATTTCCCCATTTGGGTGTGATTTGCCAACCGTGACAACTGCCCGAGCCCAAAACCCGAAAATCTTTAGCACAGTCTACAGGTCATATTTATTGAGGAATTTCATTGTAACTTGGTGGGTTGAGTTCATATAATGTCTAGTTGAGAAAGTCCCCTTTTGGACGTGATTGGGCAACTGTAACGACTACAGGGGCTCGAAGCCCGAAAACCTTTAGCACAGTCTACAGGTCATATTTATGAAGGGATTTCATTGTAACTTGGTAGGATGACTCCAAATAATGTCTAGATGAGAACGTCCCATTTTGATTGCGATCATTGAGCCTTGATGGGTGCCCGAGCCCCAAAACCTTTAGCATAGGCAAAAGGTCATATTTATGGAAGAATTTCATTGTAACCTGGTGGGTTGACTCCATATAATGCCCAGATGATGACATGCCCTTTTGGTCATGATTGGTCAGCTGTGATGGCTACAGGTGCATGAAGACCAAAAACCTTGAGCACAGTCTGCAGGTCATATTTATGGAGGGATTTCATTGTAACTTCGTAGGATCACTCCAGATGATGCCCAGATGAGATTGGCCCCTTTGGTTGCGATCATTCAACCATGATGGCTGCCTGAGTCCGAAGCCCGAAAACCTTTAGCACAGTCTACAGGTCATATTTATGAAGGGATTTAATTGTAACTTGGTAGGTTGACTTCATATAATGTCTAGATGAGAATGTTCCCTTTTGGACACGATTGGGAAACTGTGACGGCTACAGGGACCCGAAGCCCGAAAACCTTTAGAACAGTCTACAGGTCACATTTATGAAGGGATTTCATTGTAACTCCGTAGGATCACTCCAGATGATGCCCAGATGAGAATGTCCCTTTTGGTTGCGATCATTCAACCATTATGGCTGCCTGAGCCTGAAGCCTGAACACCTTTAGCACAGTATACTGGTTATATTTATGAAGGGATTTCATTGTAACTTGGTTGGTTTGACTTCATATAATGTCTAGATGAGAACGTCCCCTTTTGGACACGATTGGGCAACTGTGACAGCTACAGGGGCCCGAAAACCTTTAGAACAGTCTACAGGTCATAATTATGAAGGGATTTCTTTGTAACTTGGTAGGATGACTCCAAATAATGTCTAGATGAGAACGTCCCCTTTTGGTCACGATCATTCAGCCTTGATGGCTGCCCGAGCCCAAAAACCTTTAGCATAGTCTATAGGTTGTATTTATGGAAGGATTTCATTGTAACTTGTAAGGTTGACTCCATATAATGCCTAGATGATGACATCCCCTTTTGGTCGTGATTGGTCAACTGTGATGGCTACAGGTGCCCGAAGCCCGAAAATCTTGAGCATAGTCTACAGGTCATATTTATGAAGGGATTTCATTGGAACTTCGTAGGATCACTCCAGATGATGCCCAGATGAGAATGTCCCCTTTTGGTTGCGATCATTCAACCATGATGGCTGCCCGAGCCCAAAGCCTGAAAACCTTCAACACAGTCTTCAGTTCATATTTATGAAGGGATTTCATTGTAACTTGGTAGGTTGACTTCATATAATGTCTAGATGAGAACAGCATCTTTTGGACACCATTAGGCAACTGTGACGGCTACAGGGGCCTGAAGCCCGAAAACCTTTAGCACAGTCTACAGGTGATATTTATGAAGGGATTTCATTGTACCTTGGTAGGATGACTCCTAATAATGTCTAGATGAGAACGTCCCCTTTTGGTCGTGATCATTCAGCCTTGATGGCTGCCCGAACCCAAAACCCCAAAACCTTTAGCACAGTCTACAGATCATATTTATGAAGGGATTTCATTGTAACTTGGTAGGTTGACTTCATATAATGTCTAGATGAGAACGTTCCCTTTGGACGCAATTGGGAAACTGACGGCTACAGGGACCTGAAGCCTGAAGACCTTTAGCACAGTCTACAGGCCATATTTATGAAGGGATTTCAATGTAACTCTACAGGCCATATTTATGAAGGGATTTCAATGTAACTTGATGGGATGACTCGTTTTGGAATAATTTCACTGTAACTTGGTAACTTTCGTTGATATATGTTAACTGTGAGGGCCACATACATCAACTGTGAGGTCACCCACCCATCAGCTCTTCAGTACAGTGTACACCTCATATTATTTTTATCAAAAACATACCATACAGGGAACAGAAATGAACATATTCCCAATAATCACAATTCTTGTCTTATTTCATAATCCTTTCATAAACATTAAACATTATCCTTTTCATCAAACACAACACACAAGTTAAGCTACAGTGTCATTGACACTTTCATTTTGTTACACCATGGTTAACTGCGGTGTAAAAACAAGAATATTCAATAGCAGGCTATATGGCTAAAAGTACCCATATTTTTATACTGTACCAATGACCCAGACTTAGCTGGTGCTAACTCCACAAAAACCAGGGCCAAACACAAATTTTGCCCCCCAATCCCCAAAATTTGCATCCAAGACAAAAAGAAATCATGTCCTAAAGGACCTCCATAGTACGACTCTACTGCGCATGCGCAGTGACGCAGTCGTCCCGAAATTGGCGCCAAATATCATTCTCTGTTTGGCCCTTCATCAGTCAACATCTCACTGATCTTTGTGCTTGTAAATCTCAGTTTAAAGGATGCCAGACACGTAATTCTTGGAGAAAATGTGATTCTAAGGAGGATAGAAGGAGGAGAGGAAAAAAGAAGTGGCAAAAAATAATCAGGGCTGTACTTAAAATTTTTTGTTGAAATTATGTTAAGTTGCCTATTTTCGAGGCAAACGCCTCTTGTTGTCATTCTTGCTAATTGTTGCACTGCTTATTCAGTGTTTCCTCTCCCCTAACCTTCTAAAGTCCCCCCTTGCAATTCTCCCATGCTTTTGGCATATTTTTGAGAAGTTTCATTTCTAAAAATTCCCTGGGAGAGTTGCTTGGTTACAGAATGTTTTCTGTTATTTTCCCCATAGTTACGTTTTCACCCATGGGTGTATAACGTTTGTGTTCTGCATCTTCCATCTGATGTTCTGCAGATTCTCCCCTGGGAGTCTCTGTTTTGCATCAGATAGAGTGTAATTGATGACTGATTCCGGGCCAGTTTTTTCAGTGCCTGGAGTCATGTTTTCTTCTGTGTTTACACTGTTTGTTTTCATTGGCAACAGCCTTTTTTGAGGGGGGCTGTTTGCCTTTGAGGTAGTTTATCTCATTATAAGATACATTTATATTATCCGAAAGTGTCTCATTAATTATTTTATATAATTTTAAAATTTTTGACCACACTTTGCCATCGGATCCATCGGGGCTCAACGTTACTTTTCAGCAACTTGGGCTTCTCTGAAAAAATATTTTTTCAAAATTATTTTGTTTTGCAATTGTTTTTTCATTTATTAATGGATCATGTTATTATGTATCTTTGTGTCAGGGGTTTTTGCGAGTAACTAGGACTTATTGTTGTTCTTTCACAATGAAGGGAACTTGTTCAAATTGTAATAGGAAGAAATCTTCCTCTGACTTTCATGATTATTGCATTAATTGTAGTCAGTGTTCTCGCATTAATCCCTGTCCTGTATGTGAACATTGGGATGAGAAACATTGGAAACGTGTGTCACGATATGTTGTTTCTGGAGAAAGAGCGATGCCGGCTCTTTCTCCACAAGGTCACTCTACTCTCTCAGTTTCTATTTCAGAGGAACCAGAACAGGGTGATGTTTCCATGTTATCTTCTTCAAGTGTGCGTCCGTCGTCACAAATAAATACAGAGCTAGCGGCAAAAGTGCTCATGGAGATTAGACAAATGTCGTCCGCTAGCTCGCCCGGTGTAGCGTCCATTCACCGAATGGTTCGGCAGCCGGGTTCGTCCGATGCGGTCCAAGAGGAAATTTTGGGTGATGCGAGCACTATAAAAATAATAGATGCACACCCAGTGACGGCAGATAGTGAACGAGAACGGAGGAAGCCTTTTAGTCCGGTTCCTAGCTCGTCCAGGTCCAGCCGGGCCGCGAGCGAGAGAGGCCCCTCTCTCGTACAACAACATCTGGGACCAGATGTTGTGGTACAAAATGTGTCTTTAGCGGAGCATACGTCCGTCGCTCGGGACGCTCCGTTGTATAAGCAGTCCGCAGAGACTGTTAAGGCTTCCTCTTCTCGCCGGCGCACACGACCGCACCTTGGCTGCGTGACCTCCGATATTTTGCCAGCTTCGCCGATGAAGGATTCTTCGGCGACCAGGTCACACCATCCGGCAGCCAGGGATTCGAGACCGATGGACTCCGGACGTTCGCATAGGAAAAGTATGCGGGAGCCATCTGATGCGGAGCTGCCCTCGGCAAAGCAGCGAAAGACCGCTCCTCCGCAGGTCTCGACGTCGGACATTCTAGTGCAGATAGCACAGCTTATCGCAGCATCCCAGCAGCCGACAGAGACGGTGTCGGATCGAGAATTATCCGACGGCGCTGGGTCGGTACGCTCCGCCGAAGCATCGGGGGCGGACGACCGGGAACATCGGGAGGTCCGACCGGATGGTGAAAGGGATACGGATGAATTGGAGCTATCCCTTTCGGAACAACACAAAGCTGCCGTGGACTTCATCCGGCACTTTCTTCCTCAAGTTGTTCCGTCGGGCCAGACTGCTGCGCTTCCGGACAGGAGAATTATAGCGTCATTGGACTCTGATTTTTTCGAGCGGTTCAGGGACATCGCTCCCGAGTTTCCGTCGCAGTCCAATAATGTTGCAAGAACATTTGAATTATTGAACGACGCTATTTTTAAACTTGCTTCCAGGACGGGGAAAGCAGGCTTCTTGTCCGCAAATACTCTCAACCTGCCTTTCATTAATGCAAGGAATAAATTCGACACGGCAGGTCAGGGTATACCGAGAGTTCCTCTGCGTATGGACGACGAGGCGGAAGACTTAGAGCTATCATTACCGTCGTCAGCTTCTATTCCAACCGCAGTGTTGGAAACAGCTATTGCGTCTAACAGAGCCAATTTAGATGCCTTATCTTACGCAGATCACCTTACGAAGGCGTTATCACTGCGTCTTCAAGGGGAAGAGTTTCAGGATATACAATCCTCCTTAAGACTTCTTTCAAGGGCAGTAGCTTATTCCACGTGTAACTCCGCCCTTTCAGTGGCAAATCTGGAGTTGGTTAGACGTGACGCAGCCCTGTCTACATCCACACTAGTGGATTCTAAGGTGAAGAACTCTCTTAGAGTCGCTTCGGTCTCAGGAGATCTTCTCTTTGACGGCAAGCTTTCCGCTATTTATGATAATATTAAAAAGAAAGCTAGTGATTCTCTGTTGTTTAGATCCGCTCCTAAAAGGTCGGATACAGCAGACACGAATAAGGCGGGCACTTCTGGGTCTTATCCGCCCAAGAGAGGTTCCTATAGAGGTTCCGGTGCGTCCTCTAGCTCTTATTCGAGAGACCGTCAGGATAGCGACTCTCGTTCGGGACGTCCTTCAGGCCGGGACAATCGGTCGGACGCCCCGAGGTCGACGAGGCGAGGTGCGGGTCGTGGAAGACGTGGTTTCTCCTACCGCAGGCCTCGCAGATCCAGGAGGTGATGGCTCAAACCTCTATCGCGTTCCGGTTGGCGGAAGGTTGTCGAGTTTTTCTCAAGAGTGGGCGTCGATTACGGACGACCCGTGGGTGAGAGGAGTGACTTCGGAAGGTCTAAAGATATCCTTCAAACGAAAGCCTCCATTAACTCGAAGTCCAAAGTGGACTCATCTTCCGTCAAACCCTCAGAAAAGAGACGCTCTGCTATCAGAGGTGCAGTCTCTTTTAATGAAGAACGCGGTAGAGGTCGTAGAAAACCAGGAATCGCTGGGATTCTACAGCCATCTGTTTCTGGTTCCGAAACCAGACGGCTCGTTCCGTCCAGTCATAGATTTGAGCTGGATAAACAAGCTGATCGTCGCTCCGAAGTTTTATATGGAGACGATTCGATCGGTCCGAGCGAGTATTCGGGTGAACGATTATGCAACAAGCATAGATCTCAAAGATGCGTACTTTCACGTCATGGTACATCCGACATTCCGAAAGTATCTACGCTTCGCAGTCCTAGGAGTGGTGTATCAGTTCCGGGCCATGTGCTTCGGATTGAATCTAGCACCCTGGGCTTTCACTCGGGTAATGAACTCGGTAATGATCTACTTCCGAGCTCATTCGTCTGCGGTAACGTCGGCCTACCTGGACGACATTCTTCAGAGGTACGGCAACGAGTTAACGCTTCAGAACGATGTTCAGAATCTTCTTCTATTGCTCCGACGTCTCGGTTTCATAGTAAACGAGGAGAAGTCGGATCTGGTGCCGTCCAAGTCATTCACTCATCTGGGAATGAGCTTCGAGACGCACAACAATCTCGTTCGTCTGCCGTTAACCAGAGCGAAATTAGTCAGTTGTTACGCTCGCTATTGTCTGAATACAGACAAAGTCACGGCGAGAGAATTTATGAGACTGATAGGTCTGTGCGGAGCCGCCGCGGATCTCATTCCGATGGGACGGCTACGCACACGGCCTCTTCAAATTTTCCTGACTCAGAATTGGAGTGTGAAAATTCATTCGCTCGATGTAGACGTTCTCTTGTCAGATCAAGTGAAACAAGAGATTCAGACTTGGGCAAACATTCAGTGGTTAACTCAAGGAGTTCCGCTGCAGTTGCCGGATCCGAGTTTTACCATTATGACGGATGCCAGTCAAACAGGTTGGGGTGCATCATTAATCCCAACGGATTCGAGATGCCAGGGTCTTTGGGATCCGCAATTCCTGTGCAAGCACATAAACATCAAGGAAATGATGTCAATTTGGCTTGCGTTACGTCACTGGATGGACATTATTCACGATGCTCATGTCCAAATCCTATCCGACAATACGACAGTAGTGGCGTATATACGGAATCAGGGAGGCACTCATTCAGTTCCGTTGTTCAATCTAACGGAAAGAATCCTTCTGTTTGCGTTGGAACATCACGTTCTTCTTTCGGTCCGTCACATACCGGGTCGTCTGAATGTGCTAGCAGACTCCCTTTCACGAAAGGGTCGCTTGTTGCCGTCGGAGTGGACTCTCAACAAACAAGTATTCAATCAGATTTGCTACCAATGGGAACGGCCAATGATAGACTTATTTGCGACACATCTCAACAATCAGTTGCAGACGTATGTGTCCCCGTGTCCGGATCCAAGAGCATTTGCAGTAGACGCTCTATCGATCCCTTGGGACGGAATGATAGGATATGCGTATCCTCCAGCGCCGTTAATTCAACAAGTATTGCTAAAGATAAAACAATCTCAATGCAAGATTCTGTTGGTAGCATCTCTGTCGCCACAGAGACCGTGGATAAATCTACTCAGGTGTCTGTTGTGGGACCTACCGCGGAAGCTCCCTCCACGAGAGGATCTTCTTTGGCAGGGGAAATCGCGCCAACTACATCACAACCCGCAAGGTCTCAACCTTCACGTTTTTCCGTTGTGCGGTCCTTCTTGCATGGCAAGCACTTTACAGGACGAGCAGTGGACGCGATTTCTAACTGTAGGAGGACCTCCTCTTCGCTAAACTATGCGGCTAAGTGGAAGGTTTTCCGTCGTTGGTGTAGGGATCATTCTGTTGATATATTTGATCCCTCTATACCAGACATTGCTAACTTTCTAGTATACTTGTTTGACGAAATCAAACTGCAACCTGTTACTATAAAGGGTTATAGATCTATGTTATCTGATACCTATGCACATCATGATAGTTTACAAATTGGATCTAATGTCTCTTTATCGAAATTGGTTAGAAACTTTTCGATAAATAGACCCAGAACTCTTAGATTAATTCCTAAGTGGAATTTAGCTTGGGTTCTCCTTAAATTGAAGGAAAAGCCATTTGAACCTCTTGGGACAGTAGATTTCAAATTCTTATCTTATAAGACAGCTTTTCTCTTAGCTTTCTCTTCTGCCAGAAGAGTCAGTGAGCTTCATGCACTATCGGTGGATGATTCTCATTATCGTAGTGTTGGGAACACTATCACCTTCACTACTAATGTGGGTTTTTTAGCTAAGAATCAGGCTCCTAATAAATATCCGGAACCTATTGTTATTAAGGCTCTTCCGTCTTCAGACGGGCGTAGGCCTTTACTCTGTCCTGTTAGAGCACTACGTATCTATAAACAGAGATCTCAGTTCATCAGAAAGGGACGGAAACGTTTCTTTCTGTCTTTGATGCCTAATAGAAAGGACATTTCAGTCCATTCTATTGCTAGATGGATTCAGTTAACTATCCGTACTGCGTATGAAGATTTATCTTCTTCTCAGCAGTCTGTGCTTAAGATTTCTGCTCATGAAGTAAGAGCTCTTTCTACTTCCTGGGCTTATGCTAATAGTGTTGCTATTACAGATTTAATGAAGGCTGCTTATTGGTCTCAGCCATCCACATTTACTAATTTTTATCTCAGAAATATTGAGTCCATTTCTGGAGACCTGCATTGTTTAGGTCCGTTATCTGTTGCTCAGAATGTCGTCCACTAAACAGTTGCAACTATAGTTATGCAGGCTTTCTGTTCCGGCAGTGACTCCGTCCGGCTGCCCTCTTCGCTCTGGGCTATTTGACCCAGGGCAAGGGGAAGGGGGGGGGGGGGCGGGTGTTCCCTTAGGTCACCTGCTTTATAGTGAAAAGCAAGGGAATGCCTCCTCCAAGACAGTATTTCTGAGTCGCTTCCGGGATGGTTTTAAAGTGTAATATTAATGTTTAATTTCATTCATGTCTTATTTTTAAAGTGTAGCTCGGTGTGAAGCATTTGTATATGTCAAGTGTCAAACGGGCTTTAATATACAATACTCGGACACTTTTAAATGATTATAAAGAGTCTCAATTCTCTGGACTACTTTATTTATTGGCTTGCTTTAAAAATAATTAGTATAAAGGTTATACTGGATGTTAATAGAGAACATGAATGTTATTGTGCTCAATTATTAAGGGTAGTGTATCTTTCTAATTTAAATATTAAATAAGAAAGATACATGTAAAGCCTAATACTCCTTTTCTCCTTAAGGGGTTACCTCTTTATTTTATAATTGAGCTTATTGGATTTTCCTCTATGTCCTAGGCCCTCCAGCCTGTTTACTATTCAGCTAAGTCTGGGTCATTGGTACAGTATAAAAATGTTAAAAAATTTATAGTAATTTATATATTTTTTATACTTACCAATGACCCAGACGGGGATGGCCCTCCCTGAGTTGGGAACTCTTGCCTCCCCGCTGAGTACATAGCGCTGACCAGGCACTGCCAGTAAGAATGATATTTGGCGCCAATTTCGGGACGACTGCATCACTGCGCATGCGCAGTAGAGTCGTACTATGGAGGTCCTTTAGGACATGATTTCTTTTTGTTTTGGATGCAAATTTTGGGGATTGGGGGGCAAAATTTGTGTTTGGCCCTGGTTTTTGTGGAGTTAGCACCAGCTAAGTCTGGGTCATTGGTAAGTATAAAAAATATATAAATTACTATAAATTTTTTAACTTTTAATTATTAATTTATACCTTCTGCTCGGGTATGCTAGAGCAAAAATAAAAATACAGGAAATTTATATTTATGTGCGATAAAATATTACAGATATGGATGTCATTGGAACTGGCTCATTGAGCCAGTTCCAATGACATCCATATTTGTCTGGTTTTATTAAAAAAAATTACAAAGTACAACTTTTCTGTCAGTTTTTGCAGACAATGTAGGTTAAAGTATTAAGTACACCAAAATTCTTGGAAATAAATCTTTTATCATTGTGTTTTCCAGGGTGTATGGAAGTTTACACCAGTTTGGGAAACACAAGGATAACTAATATTATTCCTGAATTTCCCTCCTTATTCTGATGTTTGTTCATTTGATGGGATCACATGTTGCAAAAGTTTTATGGGTGGAACTGTCGAGAAGTGATAAATGTCAGACTGTTCATCTCTGTAATGTGATTGATACAGCGTTAGCAGTGTTTGAAGGCAAGTCATCCACCAACATTCTGCACCCTTTAACTGGTAGAGTGCTGGAAGCCCATATTTGGGCTTTAATCTGAAGTGCAGGTAGTCCATCTTAAAGACTTTATATTGAGTGGATGCACTTCATTTTATCCTTGAAGTGAAATTATTCCGTCTCCGAGGATTTGTCTTGTTACAAGTTATGGGAGAGTGCCTATGGGCACTCTCCCATAAATTTTAACAAGGCAAAGATATGTCAACAAATTTTGATGACCAAAAATAATTTAGCACTCTACCAGTTAACACACAGCACCATGGGGCTTCTTGCGGGCATTTGGGATTTAGTGTTTTTCCCAAGAACTTAAAACAGATAATGTTGGTCAAGATTAAATCTTATAAACATTTTGATCCAGTGAGCCACAGTGCTCCTATTTAAGCTGATGATAATCTGTTATGTGACACACTGTTGAAAAGGGGTTGTGCGTGGGCTTAAACTTCATGCAAGAATCAGAATCAATTGTCACAAATGATTCTTGAAAGGAAAACAATGAGAAGCAACTTCGATTCTCACGAACTGTTTATTTAATTCTTGTCAGAGAGTTGGAAAGTTTTCTTGACCCTTAACTATTTCGCTGCCATTCACCACCACAGAATTACATGCCACTGCCATGCACTCAGTGGGATTACATAGTCATAATACATATAGTTTGGATATAAGGGAATAACTTTTTTGTTTAGAGGAATATCTTGCTGAAACTTGATAATCTGGTTGGTATAGATCCAGACGTTGAATTGCATATGAAACGTGGTCATATAAGGTCACATAACCATGGCAACCAAGATGGCCACCGCACCAAAGTAAGAAAATATCGCCATATTCCTGTGTTTTGTGTGATGGAGTCAATCTATTTGTAGCCAAATAATAGATTTTTATACTAAACGTTGTACTACTATTGTGGTTATAGTAAAAATTGATCAGCATATTTGAAAAAAAAAAATTACATACAGTCCTCGTATTGATTTTGGGAAGGGGGAGGGGGGCTGTGCATATTGTAAACCAAGATGTTGTGTCATGGTCATTGTGGCTGAATTCAGATGGATATCAAATGGATCTTCTGAACTATATATTTGCCAGTCAAAACTAATTGGGTCATTTGCTGACTCTTCTACCTCGAATCCTGCACAATTTCAAACAGCACCACCATTTCAAACCAAATCTTGGCCTTGAGGGGTTAATATGTCCATGTCTTGGCCTTGAGGGGTTAAAATGTCCATCACAGGCTGAGGGATTCCCCATCTTCAGTTTCAGAACCACATTTACTATCTGAGTCTTAAAAAATATGCTCTATAACCTCATGTGTCTTAAAATGTTTTCTTGTAGAATTCCTCGCAGACATTTTGTCTAAAAGACCTGCCAAAACAAGCTAACATGTTTTGATCCAAGCTGTATTCCTCTTGTGGGCAGTTGTGGTGCAAAAGGGTATTTGACCTTTGACCTTGAACACAAATAGAACTGGAGGCCTGGAGAATTCTACTTACTCTTTGCTTCCTAATAATAATATAAAACTCACTTAGCAGTGGTGTAAAGTGAAGTCTTGGATGCCTATACAGGTAGCCAATAATTTAGTAGAAAGCACTGCCAAGGTGCTGTAACTTTCATCAGCGAGACAATCAAAATCCTGTGTGTTGTAACGTGCCTAACATGTACATGTAAGACAAGGAACCCACCAAAATAGGAACTAGGCACTCGAGGGTTAAACGCTGGTAATATATAAATTTGAGGCTTGCTTTGCACTATGGAATATGTACTGGTCACACTCCCTCGTTTATAACATATACTAAGTCAAAAAAGAAAGTATAATAGAAACAGATGTGAAAAAATAGCATAAAGGATGAAATATAATACAGTGGAGCCCACTTAATTGGATATCTCTTAATTGTATATCCCTGTTAATTGAATATAATTTTCAAACACAAAACCATTTACCATACCTTCAGTACAAATTTGATCTGTTAATTGCATATGGGTTGTAGAGTAAACTCCTGTTAATTGTATATAAATTTTGTAATATGTCAAAAAAATTACTGTGACACACACCAAATTACCCTTATTTATCACCTTTTTTGCCCTCACTACATCCAGTACAGGCATTTATTCTATTATATCTTGTTTGACAGAGCTCAATGAGCTCTGTCAAACAAGATATAATAGAATAAATGCTCAGTTTACCCCCAAAACACAGGAAACTGGCCAAATCCCTGCTAATTGTATACTCCTGTTAAATGAATAATTTTCACTGGCAAAATGGATATTCAGTTAAGAGGATTCTACTGTAGTTCTAATGTTGCATGTTTGTGGACAAGAAGTCGTGCAACGAGTTTAATGACATGTTGTTGGTGTCCACTCAACTGTATACAATTTTGCTACAAATTAATTTCAAAATAGCACATGCTACCCGAGAATGTCAAATTGAATGGGTGACCGACGATTTTCTTTGTGTTATGTTGTGCTAGAGAGCCTGGGTTATTGAGAAAACACGCTAGTTTTTGTCTTCTGACATTTTAAAAATTGCCAAGGTTAACCTAAAATCAGAGGTTGCGTGCCATTGGTATGCATGAGGCTAGGATACCTCCAGATGAGCTTGCTGCTGAGTTCGGAGTCACTGTGGCCACTATTTACCATCTCATTGGAAGGTATAGAACCACTGGACCTACTGCCGACCGACAGCGTTCAGGTTGACCAAGAGTTACGACCTCTGCACAAGACTGACACATAAGGAAGTCTCACTTCCGGGATCGCTTCCTTCCGGCGAAGAGGACAGCAGCAATTACTCCTGGTAGAACTAACAATAGAATTAGTGCACAAACTGTCCACAACAGACTCGCTGAACACAGAATCCGAAGTAGGCATCCATACCACGGACCAATCCTTTACCCAACATCATCGTACCATCAGAATGGAATGGGCATGCCAGTGTGTTCGCTGGACTCCGCTGCGTTGGAACACAGTTCCTTTCAGTGAGGAATCACGATTTTGTCTATGGCCTGCTGATGGTAGGGCAAGAGTGTATCACCGACACGGAGAATGGTTTTCTGATGCGGGAATGCGACAGTTTTGGCAGGGGTAGTCTAATGGCTTGGGCAGGAATTTCCTTGCACCATCGAACGCAGTTGATCTTCATTGATGGTAATCTGAATGAACAGAAATTCTTAATGCTGTTGTTGTCCCGTTGTTCAACGCTAATGTTGGATTGCAGTTATTCCAGCAAGAAAATGCCCGATGTCACTTGCCACATATCTGTTATGACTTTTTTGAGGAGCAGAGCATCAAACTTCTTCCCTGGCTCCCACTTTTGCCAGATTTGTCGCCAATCGAGCTCTTTGGGATCAATTGGGCAGTAGGGTACGACTTCATGATCTTCAGATGTTAGGCAATTTACATAATGTTCTTAGGCAGGAGTGAAACGCAGTACCACAGGATGACATCCAGTGACTTCTCAGGTCCATGCACCGTTGATGTCTTATCATCCAAGAGGCATGTGGTGGACATACGCGCTATTGACTGCATGTGTGAACTTTTCATTTCATCCCATGTCTGAATTGCGACGTCCTGAGTGATGCTGGCAACAGTAAGAACATGAAATTATGCAAATTGAAACAGCTAGACTCGAAATTTGAATTCACAATAATTTGTTTTTAAAGTCAATAATACTAAAAAAATTGCCCCTCAAAGTTTATTATACTTTCTTTTTGACTCAGTATATATAACTACTCTCAAATTCTAAATTATTTAAGAACTGAAAATCACTTTTTGGAGCACGAGCTTGGTAAACTTTTGTGAAATCGGACAAAAGGCCTGTTGAGGATTTTTTTTTCAATTCTATATCATATAACAGCATTTCATCAGCAAAGAAAAAAACACTAAATATTTTGTTCCTGTTTGAGAATATTTTACTATATTAATGCTTAACCCACTGAGTATTTTAAAAATATTTTTCATCAAATCTAATCATGGCTTGAGTGAAGCAGCCATGACTAGAATTGATACAAAATTCATCTAAATTTAACTGGTAGAGTGCTGAAAGCCCATATTTGGGCTTTATTCTGAAGTGCCGGTGCCGCAATCTAAAGGCTTCATATTCTGTGGATTTGTTTCATATTAGCTTGTTAGTGATATTATTATTTTTTATCTGTTGAGAATTTTTTTTCAATTCTATATCATATAACAGCATTTCATCAGCAAAGAAAAAAACACTAAATATTTTGTTCCTGTTTGAGAATATTTTACTATATTAATGCTTAACCCACTGAGTATTTTAAAAATATTTTTCTTCAAATCTAATCATGGCTTGAGTGAAGCAGCCATGACTAGAATTGATACAAAATTCATCTAAATTTAACTGGTAGAGTGCTGAAAGCCCATATTTGGGCTTTATTCTGAAGTGCCGGTGCTGCAATCTAAAGGCTTCATATTCTGTGGATTTGTTTCATATTAGCTTGGTAGTGATATTATTTTTTTTATCTGTTAGGATTTGCTTTGTTACAATGCATTGGAGAGCGCCTATTAGCACTCAACCATAAATTATAACGAGGCAAAGATGCACATCGAAATTTTAAGGACCAAAAATAATTTAGCACTCTACCAGTTAACTCAAGAAATTATTTGTCAAAAAGTAAATACATTTTACAGGGGGAAATTTGGTTAAATGTGCCCAGATTAAACTTATTATTGTGGCAAGAGATTTCCAATCCTGGGTAGGAATTCTGCCAGCAGCATATAAGTTAAATTAGCTGCAAAGGATAAAGTACATGGTCCATGATAATTGTTTTTTTTATTTTTCATTGATATTGAATAACGAACACTCGCTATTGTGACACAAATTACAGTAAAGTATAAAGTGTAGGGGAGCACACTTAATTGGATATCTCTATATGAATAACCCTGTTAATTTAATATAATTTCTCAACAAAAAAACATTTACCATATCTCCAGTACAAATTTGACCTGTTAATTAAATGTAGGTTATAGAGTGAACTCCTGTAAATTGAATAAAAAATCTTGTAACCTGTTCCAATGAGGAGTCACATGATATGGTTTTTTTTTTTAAATGTTATTATTATTTATTTATTTATTTGTATTTTGGGTCACATACTTGTGCACAATGGCTAATCGTGACCATGACAGTTTTACGAGTTGAGGAAGCCGGAGTACCTGGAGAGAACCACCGAGCATCGACGAGCAATTTCAGCTCTTCAACATTCTAACTTTGTTCAAGCTCTGCCCATGCAGGGTTACAGCGGTTGAAGATGTGCGCCTTAGTACACAGCGTCATCGTGCCCCCATGTAGGCAGCTGGGTTAAAGTGCCTTTCCCAAGGACACAATGCGGGTCATCCCAAACGGGGATCGAACTAGGGACCTCTAGCATAGAATTTCAACAGTCTACCAATGAGCCACCGTGCTCCCTGTTGAAATGTTTGGAAAAATTTAAAAACAGTAATTAAGATAATAAATCCTCGCTACCCTGTGCGTTGGATAAAGGGTTAAAATATTTTAGTACCAATGGTAGTCAGCAGCACAAATTTTCCCAGCTTATTGTTATAATATCCTTCTTAACTTCTAATACGCTTAAGTATTCTCATGAATTTTTCATCAAATCATGTCATGGCAGCTAAGCTCTGTCAAAACAAGATACAATGGAAAAATACTGAATTAAATGTACTCAGGTCAAAAAGATAAAGAATGCTGGAAAAACTTCGCTTATTACCCTTTTCAGTGAGGAATTTTTTTTTAAAGGAAATATTGGGGAAAAAAATTAACAAAATTTGAATCGAAATTTTTGTGTGTGATGCTGGGTTGATTTAACTGACTCATTCCGTAAAGGGTTAACCCTTAAAGGCCTGGAGATTTTTATACATTTTTGCAATACATTGAAGGTCTGCCTTTGTGGCTTTGCAGTTGTTTCTAGTCAGTTCTTGGCTGCTTAAAGAGGCAGCCAAGACTTAACTAGAAACAATTGACAAGGTACTTAGAAAACAAGTTTTGAGTTTACCCAAACAACACTGTTCAATAATGCAGAATTGTATAATCAGTACAACAGAACCCTGTAAATTGAATACCAATATTGTCAATGAAAAATGCTGTTGCCATTGTTTTAATTTACCAGAATTTTATGAACTTCTAATTCCCCGTGGGAACCCCGGGAAGTAAGCAGCCCTTGTTTACTGTGGTAAACCAGTTCCGCTTTACTAGTAAAATAGGACCCAGTCACCAATGCTTGGGGTGAAAGTCCTCTAAAATGGGCAACATGTAGATCAACGATTGACTAAATATGACTTCATCTCCATGTTGTGTCACGATTAGCCATGGTGAATAAATGTGTGACGTTAACCACCAACAAACAAATATGAACTTCTAATAGCATGGTAAAAATATAAATTAAGTTTTTTACTATACAGTCATGCATGCTGAAAATGACCTCAATAACAATAAACTAATTAAATGTGTTATATTTTATTTCGTAGTAATAAATATCTCTTTAAAACTAAATATATTGTATTGAACTCTCATATTTGAAGTTTTAAGGCCAAAATTGTCTGCACAGCATAGGAATTTGTGGTTGCTCATGTACATGAATATAGTATTTCTCTTGAATTGATTTAGTGTTTGTTAATTCTATGCAATTAATGAGGTTTTTCTGTTAATCGGTATTCAATTAAGTGGGACCCACTGTATTTGTTACTAGCTTCTTAAGTTCTAGAGTTTATTACATCTCATTTAATGCATTTTATTAAGTTAGTTCATTCCATTAACTGGCAAAGTGCTAAATTATTTTATTATTTCATCAAAATTTATTCATTTATCTCTGTTTTGTTACAGTTCATGGGAGAGTGCCTACGGCACTCTCCCAGGGATTGTAACCAGGCAAATCCTAGAAGAAAAAATAATTTTCCTTCAAAGATAAATGAAGCACATCCACTGGATGTGAAGCCTTTAGGTTGTGGTACTTGCTTTTTATAATAAAGCCTAAATATGGGCTTCCTGTTAAAAAATCCTCGTTTCTCAGGAACTTCCATCGTCATCAAAATTCAGCCTTTTCACAATCTTATTTACCCTGTCAAATACTTTGTGACTGTGGCGAATGTATCGAGTATGGAGTACTGACAAAAGCTAATTCTTTTTAAAATTCTGATAAGTAGTGCAAATACAAAAATCTGAACAGATAAATATGATGGAAATATTAACCTTAAAAAATAGATGTTGAATGACTTTAATCATTTACTCAAGAATAATAATTTTAAATTGCTGTGATAGTTTAAACTATTTTCAATACCATTTCATGGATTTAGGTTTAAAAAAGTATTCCCTGATGTAAAAAAATTCAAAGAAAATTTCAACAGAAACCAAAACATTTTAGAGGCCTGAAACAAAAAGGATACTTTTTAAACCATGTTTTGTTCTTCTGAATTATATTTACACTAGAAGGGTTAAGTTTGGGTAAAGTTCTTGGAAGAACTGTCAGAAACAAGCTTGTTCCAATTCTTATTGACAAGAAAATCCTTGCATTATCTGTCAAGGATAAATATTGATTTTTCCCTCTCTTGGCATTTTCTGAGTTTGTGTGTCTTTAGTTAAATTGGTGAGAATCCTTTGAATTTGTCAAGTGAGACAATATTCAATTTCATCTGTCATTTATATTTTATAGGAAATGGGACACAACAGTTCATCAGTATTCCTGTATCCCTGGCAACTGGTGGGAATCAACAAATACAACTTCTAACAACCTCCAATGGTCAGATTATTGCTACGAACCTAGCAAATTTACAAGGTGTAGCTCAGCCAATGAATATATCCATGCCAAATACGGGTAAAATATTAAACACAGTTGAAGATATTTTATATTTTGAATTTATTACTATTTTAACAAATATTTAGGCCTGAAAAGTTGAAAATCTGTTTCTCAAGCCCTCCCACATGGTCATTTTGGCTGTTGTTTGCTCTCTTTTTATAACCAATGCAAACTTTAAAAAATAAAAATTAAATGGTTCATGTCAGATATTTTACCCAAGTTAATTAAATTTATAAAAATTTGTCCCTTGAGTGCAGTAAGGCTTTGCAATGCTTTAGCATTACAAAGCCTTCTTGCATTCAAGGGACAAAATACACCACCACTAATACTATTCTGTAGATTATGAGGCCTAAAACATAAAACAAACCAAGAATGTAAACTTTTGATGGCTAAGAAATAATTACAAAAATAAAAAATTAAATAAGAAACTCCCTCCTCCCAGCAATTTTTTTAAAAAAATGGCCTGAGAAACAGAAGATCTACTTTGTGGGGCCTTATGGAATATTTTTTAATTAACAATATTATTCAGGTCACCTAACTAAAATGCCAGGTAAGTTTTATCCATCCCTGTCTGTCATCCACCATAAAGGTGGTATTTGAGCCTTTTCCACAATTGCCTGAGTTCAATCAAATTTTTTGTGAGTAACTGTTGGGTGTGACATTTTAATTTTTAGCTTAACTTGACATAGTTTGTTTTTTTTAAAGTTTTTTTCTTCTCTACACTGATCCTTCACCACCTCGAAGATAATCCAGGTGTACATTTTAAGCCACAGGCATATGGCCGACATTAATTCAGTGTGAGGTGTTGAGTTTCGCAAAATTTGCCTGACACACTCTTTTAGGTGTAAATATTGGAACCGGTCAGGCATGAAGTGTACAAGGGGCAGCCATCTCTCCCAGTGCCTTTGACAGCGGGGGGTAAAATTATTTCCAACATTTTTACTAAAAGCTACCCAAATAGCCTGGCTAAAGGTGTTCTTTCCAAATATTTCGATTAAAGTGATTACAGTTGTTCAGTTTTGTCCCTTATATCAACCAAAATGAGGCTACTGACACTAGAAATCAAACTTTGTGGACTGGATTAATTGTACAGTAGAAAACAGCCGTAAATGTGGATACCATATAGCATCACAAAAATTGCCATTTCAAATTTAATATTTTTTTTACAATTTTAACCTCTAAAATATAGCTTATGGCCCCTTATTGGAATGAACTGATTGAGCTCCTTTTCCCGTGAGAGGTTATAAGCCATGCTTTTGAAGCCTAAAATATTAGTTATTCAAGAAATCTTTTTTAATTTTACAAGTGTTATCAACTTGTTGTGTTGGTAAAGTGTTGACCCAGCAGCTTACATGATGTCCAGACAACACAATTTTTTTGCGATTAACAAACTTTTCAATTTTTATCTTTCAAAACACAGCTCATAACCTCTTATTAGAATGAGTTAATCATGACATTCATTGTGGAATCCTAAGTTATGATCTTGGAAGAAAATAAGATTGCGATGGGCAAATTTGGTTTATAGCCCTTTCCCACATGTGTTGAAAAAACGTAAGTCTGACTGAAGTCCTAAAGCGGACTCAAGTCTGAGTTTTACTCAAGTTAGATATTTTGAAAAAGACTTAAGTTCAAAATCAAACTCAGACTCAAGTCTGTATGAAAGACCTAGTGCCACCAAACAATACTAGCTATTGCAGTTAATCTGTTTTGCATTTGTGGGGAGGTTCATTGAAAATTTTTGGTGATCCTCTTAAGCTACTTGTAGTTAGCTCACCTGACTAAAAGTCAGGGTGCGCTATACTGGTCATTCTTCGTCCTTCATTGTCCATTGTGAAGGTGGTGTTTTGAGTCTACTCCTCCCAGACTGCTTGACTAATTCCAATAAAATTTCTTGTGAAGGATGACTGGGATGGTTAAAATTGATATGCTGCCCCTTTTGGGGAGGGTGTGGGGGAAATTGCCTCAATTTTTGTTAAAATCTTCTCAAGATCCGATGGATGGCATAAGATGATACATGGTGATCAGCTTCCTTTTGAAGTGTACACTAAAGTTTGTTCTGAGGAAGCTTGAGAGGCAATATTTTCACTGCCCAAAATTTCTGTTTTTATATTTAAATAAAAAAAAATTTTCCTGCATCCCTGTGGGATCTCCAGGAGCTAAAAAAGAGATTTTTTTTTCAAATGCCAACATTCCCCCAAACTGCAGAGAAATGTTATTTGGTATGACGCATTCCTACGACCAGTAGAAGTGAATGTGCAAAATGCATTTCGTTGTGTCCTAGGTACCTTGTGTGGTGTGTGTGTGTGTGTGTGTGGGGGGCGGGGGGGTGGGGGGGGGGGGGGGTGGAGTGTGGATCAAAATAGTTTTAAAAATCTTCAGAAGCACAAATCATTATCTTTTGATATTTGATATACCCCATTCTTAGGAAGATCAGATTCAAGTTTCTTAAAAGCAAACCGTTGGGTTCCTATTTTGGCAAGTGCAATATTAGGAAAAACTCTTCTTCATATCCACCAGTCAACAATTTTAACTCGCCTGACTGAATTACTCTTCATCTGGCATCTGTCTTGAAGGTGGTGTTTGTATTATCCTTCCAAACTGCTGGACCGATTCCAATAAAATTTAATCAGAATGATGACTGGGAAGGGGAAATTCAGGTTTGTTAAAATTGATGTCCCCTACCCACCCCCACCCCCATGTTGACTCGGCGTATTTTCAAAATTTAAAAACCAGAAACACTAGTCAGAATCATTTGATATTTCATATACAAAATAGCAGGACATTCAGATTCAATTTTTTTCAAATCAAGTTCCTAGATTCATACTTTGGCTCCTTATCAGATGATCAGGGTGATATGAGGGAAATTTATTTGAAAATCTCTTCTTCAGGTTTCATACAACCTTGAAAACTCCTTGAATTTTAGTAATACTCCTTGGATTTTGAAAATACAGAAAATGTTCTTGAAAAGTCCTTGAAAATCAAATAGACTCCTTGAAAGTTCTGAATTTCTCTTTACAGTGCTGTAGCCTCTGGGATTAGGGTTCATTATAAACTTCTGTTATTTGATATAAAAATTAATGTAAATAAATTTATGATGTATAATAAATGGGAAATGGATGATTCATATAAGACTGGGTAAAGTGGACAAGTACAAAGTAATGTGTATTTTTAGCTCAACTTTGGCGAAGCCAAATTTGAGCTTATGCCATGGCCAGTTGTCCTTCTGTCCGTCTGGCCATCTGTCCATCAACAATTCAATACGGCTCAGGCTAGAGGCTGCATTTATGAACCGATCTTTACAAAACTTCTTGGGTACCTTTGTTATAACCGTGGGACGAGAACGAGTTTTTTGGGGTCTGATCCGAAATTCAAGTTGGCCACTGACAGCTATTTTGTACAAAATTAGGTGCAATCAGTTTTTTGCGCAGAACTTCCATATGAAAGCGCTGATTTGAATAATTTTTTTGTATGAATGTTTAGTACCATGGGATACATCACATGTAATACGGGTTTTTTCTCGTGCGTAAATAATGCAAATTAGACTAACTTTGATGTTTTTTGGTGTTACTTTCAGCACTATAAGTGCAAATGCCAATATGGCTCAGGCTGGAGGCCGTATTTATAAACTGATCTTTACGAAACTTCTTGGGTACCTTTGTTATCACCGTGGGATGAGAACGAGGGTTTTGGGGTCCGGTCCGAAATTCAAGATGGCCGATGGCAGCCATTTTGTACAAAATGAGGTGCAATCAGATTTTTGCACAGAACTTCCATATGAAAGTGCTGATTTGAATAAGTTTTTGTGTGAATGTTTAGTACCATGGGATACATCACATATAGTAAGGGTTTTTTTTCTCGTGCAGAAATTATGCAAATTAGATGAACTTTGATTTATTCAGTGCTACTTATATAGTGTAAGTGCACATGTCAATACGGCTCGGGCTAGAGGCTGTATTTATGAAACGATCTTCACAAAACTTCTTGGGTACCTTTGTTATCACCTTTGGACAAGAACGAGTGTTTCTGGTGCGGTCCAAAATTCAAGATGGCTGCCAGTGGCCATTTTGTACCGAAATTAGGTCCAATCAGTTTTTTGTCACAACTTCTATACAGCTCGTATTTATGAATTGATCTTCAGAAAACTTCTTGGGACCCTTTGTTTTCACCTTGGGACAGGAAAGAGTGTGTTTTGGGGTGTCTTTGTTATCACTGTGCTATGAGAACAAATATTTTGGGATTCAGTCAGACCCACTCTGGAACTCAAAGATTTCTTTTCCAGTTTAGCATCTGACTGTCACCCACCTTTACAATACTTTACCTATACATTTGTTACAGGCTACGGTCAGTATTTATGTACAGACCGTTACAATACTTTATATGTACCTTTGTTATCAGGTCATTACCTAGATGTTTGTCATTGCTGTGTCACATACTATACATGTACATGTCTTAACAAGTTGAGCTACAGTGTCATTGACACTTTCATTTTGCAATAACGATATTGGATGCTTCCATGGGGGAAAATGCATAATCTCCTGACATGCTGCTGTCGGGTTTTCTCCGTCCAAGACAGGATTTATCCTGCTACTGAAATAAGTATAATTTGGGCACATTTAATCCAATTTTTTCTCTGAAAATTGAATGGATTTTTTTTACCAAAGGTTTCTTAAGTTAAATTTAAATGAATCTTTCATCAAATCTAGTCATGGCTGCTTCACAGCAGCCATGACTAGATTTGATGAAAAATATCTTGAAGATACTTAGTGGGTTAAGTGTTAAAGTAGGTAGGATATCTTATAAAAATGATATTCCATCAGAAAACTGGACCTTGAAAAATGGAAATATATGAATTTTTTATGCCCTTGGGTGTATGAACCCCGTAATCTTCTGATCCACCAGTGAGAATCTTTTGTTATTATTTGTATTCAGTATTCTTATGGGGGTTTAGTTTCAAGTTTGTTCAAATTAATCCCCTGGGTTTATATTTGGGACCCCTGTGAGAGCCTGAATTTGAACTTATTGCAATACGAGGAATATTGTTTGAATATCTTCTTCAGATTTACCAGTCCAATTTTTTTCCTTCTATTTGTTTACAGTATCCTTGGGTTTTGTGGAGGGGGGGGGGGGGGGGGGGCAGATTCAATTTTGTTCAAATTAAGACCCCTGAATCATATTTGGGCTCTCTATGGAGCACAAATTATAAGTTGGTGCAATATGAGGAATACTGTTTGAATGTCTTCTGATCCACCAGTGAGAATCTGTAGACATTTAGTATTCAGCATCCTGTGGTGTGTCTAGAGTCAGGTATGTTCATGGGAGCCCACATTTTAACTTGGGTGCTATTTGAGGAATCTTGTTTTTGAAAATTTCTTCCTATGATCAATCCGTTAGCATCTTTTGATATTTGATATACAACATTTATACAGGGGTACAATTCAGAGCCTGAATTTGAACTTATTGCAATACGAGGAATATTGTTTGAATATCTTCTTCAGATTTACCAGTCCAATTTTTTTCCTTCTATTTGTTTACAGTATCCTTGGGTTTTGTGGAGGGGGGGGGGGGGGGGGGGGGCAGATTCAATTTTGTTCAAATTAAGACCCCTGAATCATATTTGGGCTCTCTATGGAGCACAAATTATAAGTTGGTGCAATATGAGGAATACTGTTTGAATGTCTTCTGATCCACCAGTGAGAATCTGTAGACATTTAGTATTCAGCATCCTGTGGTGTGTCTAGAGTCAGGTATGTTCATGGGAGCCCACATTTTAACTTGGGTGCTATTTGAGGAATCTTGTTTTTGAAAATTTCTTCCTATGATCAATCCGTTAGCATCTTTTGATATTTGATATACAACATTTATACAGGGGTACAATTCAGAGCCTGAATTTGAACTTATTGCAATACGAGGAATATTGTTTGAATATCTTCTTCAGATTTACCAGTCCAATTTTTTTCCTTCTATTTGTTTACAGTATCCTTGGGTTTTGTGGAGGGGGGGGGGGGGGGGGGGCAGATTCAATTTTGTTCAAATTAAGACCCCTGAATCATATTTGGGCTCTCTATGGAGCACAAATTATAAGTTGGTGCAATATGAGGAATACTGTTTGAATGTCTTCTGATCCACCAGTGAGAATCTGTAGACATTTAGTATTCAGCATCCTGTGGTGTGTCTAGAGTCAGGTATGTTCATGGGAGCCCACATTTTAACTTGGGTGCTATTTGAGGAATCTTGTTTTTGAAAATTTCTTCCTATGATCAATCCGTTAGCATCTTTTGATATTTGATATACAACATTTATACAGGGGTACAATTCATATTTGTTCTAAGATCATATCCCTGAGTTCATACTTGGGCTCAAAATAGGAGCCTGAATTTAAACCTTGTGTAATATGAGTATTATTAGTCCCCTACGGGAACCATAAGGGGACTATAGGATTGCACTCCATCTGTCCGTCTGTCTGTCTGTCTGTCTGTCTGTCCGTCCATCCATCTGTCTGCCCGTCTGTCTGTCTGTCTGTTTTTATGTTACCACCTCTCCCTCCAACATGCTTTAAGCTACACCTTTCATATTTGGTACATGGATAAATGGTTCTGAGGGGATGATGCACGCTCAAAATTTTTTTTTCAAAATCCAAGATGGCGGAATGGCGGCCATTTTTGTTGTGTTTTTTAAGCTTTTTTCTCTATTTTATGTTACCACCCCTCACTCCAACATGGTTCAAGCTACACTTGGCATATTTGGCATATGGATAGAGGGTTGGGAGGGGATGATGCACGTTCAATATTTTTTTTTCAAAATCCAAGATGGCGCCATGGCGGCCAATTTTGTTGTGTTTTTTAAGCTTTTTTCTCTATTTTATGTTACCATCCCTCACTCCAACATGGTTCAAGCTACACTTTTTATATCTGGCACATGGATACAGGGTTGTAATGGAATGTTGCACGTTCAATATTTTTTCTCCAAAATTCGTCCGTCCGTCCATCTGTCCATCCATCCGTCCGTCCGTCCGTCCGTCCGTCCATCTGTCTGTCTGTCTGTTTTTTATGTTACCACCTCTCCCTCCAACATGCTTTAAGCTACACCTTTCATATTTGGTACATGGATAAATGGTTCTGAGGGGATGATGCACTCTCAAAATTTTTTTTTCAAAATCCAAGATGACGGAATGGCGGCCATTTTTGTTGTGTTTTTTAAGCTTTTTTTCTCTATTTTCATGTTACCACCCCTCCCACCAACATGGTTCAAGCTGCACTTTGCATATTTGGCCAATGGATAGAGGGTTGGGAGGGGATGATGCACGTTCAATATTTTTTTTTCAAAATCCAAGATGGCGGCATGGCGGCCATTTTTGTTGTGTTTTCTAAGCTTTTTTCTCTATTTTATGTCACCACCCCTCACTCCAACATGGTTCAAGCTACACTTTTTATATCTAGCACATGGATAGAGGGTTGTAATGGGATGTTGCACGTTCAATATTTTTTTCCAAAATTCAAAATGGCGCCATGGCAACCATTTCTGTTGTGTTTTTTAAGCCTTTTTCTCTATTTTATGTTACCACTGCTCCCTCCAACATGGTTCAAGCTGCACTTTTCATATATTGTACATGGATAAAGGGGTTGTGAGGGGATTATGCACGCTCAATATTTTTTTTCAAAATCTAACATCTGTCTGTCTGTCTGTCTGTCTGTCTGTCTGTCTGTCTGTCTGTCTGTCTGTCTGTCTGTCTGTCTGTCTGTCTGTTTTTATGTTACCACCTCTCCCTCTAATATGCTTCAAGCTACACCTTTCATATTTGGTACATGGGTAAATGGTTCTGAGGGGATGATGCGCAGTCAATATTTATTTTTCAAAATCCAAGATGGCAGAATGGCGGCCATTTTTGTTGTGTTTTTTTTAAGCTTTTTTCTCTATTTTATGTTACCACCCCTCCCTCCAACATGGTTCAAGCTACGCCTTTCATATATGGTACATGGATAAAGGGTTGTGAGGGGATTATGCACACTCAATATTTTTTTTTCAAAATCCAAGATGCTTATATACTCGAGTGTCTTCTGTGACAAAAACACCTTTTGTCACAAAAGCGCCGTAGGAGACTAATACCACCTCGGTGGTCAAACACTTGTTCTTTAAAAAATGCTCTTAGTCAGACCCACCCATCAGAGTCTCTCAATATTTGAGTGTATGATATCCTCAGTGAGATCAGATTCAAGTTTGTTCAAATCAAGTTCTTACTAATCAGGCCTTCAGTTATTTTAACCCTTTCTGCGTTATTACTTTGTATTCTGTCAATATGAAAAATTTGTAACAAAGCAATTTTCTTGTGGGAACTCTGAGATGTTTGATTGTGCTTGTTCTCTCAAACCTCTGTCCCAATCAGTCAAAATCAACAGGCCTTTGTCAATTGGGCACTTAGGCCCCTTGTGGCCTCTAGTTTATTATGCCATTTGCTGACTTGCTGATGAGTTTTCCTCATGCAAAAAATTATGCATATTGGTTGATAGTTAAAAGTCAACTTAAATAAAGGAACTATTGACTTCTATTGGAAAATTATCATGAACAGTGATGGAAACTTTGAACTTGGTGAGTTTTGAGTTGAGTTATTTTTACAAAATATTGATTTGAGTCAAAAGCTCAGTTCAGTCTAGAGTTGAAATCAGTTGTGAATCTTGAGACCGAACTCAAGTTAAACAGCTGATAATTTTGCCTCCTTTTCTTTTACAGGTTCTGCAATTAATGGACAACACACATCCAATCATCAGTCATCTCAGAATGTCACATCAACTCAGTCACTCCAGTCAGCTGTCTCATCACCCAATCAAATCCCCTCATTACCACAGCTTCTCACCGCTGCAGGCTCACAAAATCCTCTCAATCCATTACTAGCTACACTTGGTGCCCAGGTAAGTATTTTTAATTTAATCATCAGGCTCGATATTGAAGATGATTTTTAAATCTTTGGATTCTCCCAAACTTGTTTTATTTAGTAATCCTTTATCTTCTTGATAATAGCTTCTCCTTCATGTGGGAGTATTTTAAACATTATATTTATTTATATGGATTATTAACTGGTAGAGTGCTAAATTATTTTTGGCCATCAATATTTTTCATTTGTCTTTACCTTGTTACAGTTTATGGGAGAGTGCCTCTAGGCACTCTCCTATAATTTGTAACAGGGCAAATCCATGCTGACAAAATCCTTGCACCTGAACTCTTAGAAGCCTGGAGTCAAGTTTTCTTGCCTGTGATGTAATACTGCATGTAATCTGGCTATCTTTGGGCTGGGGAGAATTAACACTGAGCAGGTGCTTCTAGTCAAGTGTCGTCTGCCTGAATAGGCAGACGACACTTGACTAGAAGCACCTGCTTTACTGCAAGTTTTTTGTGGTATGTCATGTTCAATAAATTCATTCTGATTCCCCAGCTTCTAAGAGTTAAAGAAATGATGCACCACCACAGAATATGGAGACTTTAAGTTATGGTACCTGCACTTCGAAGTAAGGCCCAAATATGGGCTTTCAGCACTCTACCAGTTAACTCTTTGAAAAGACCTTGGCAGTACATTATGATTGCACAGATGAAAATTATGCAAGCTTAATAATATGAGCAAATGACACAACCATAAAACAATAATAATGATGGAAACTAGTGATTAACCGATAAGGATTTGCGACCATCATCTGCTTGCTGATTAGTTCAGCACACAAACTGCCGATTGTGAGTGCTGATGTCAGATAGTAGCAACCAAAAGCAGTAGTATGTTTAAGAATGTATGGAACATGATTACTTTTATGATGTCAGGTTGATTGGTTTGTCGACCTGAAGAGTATGTCAGTGTATGTACTAAAATAAAAATACAACATCAGTGGAAACAAGTTAACAGCGCAACGTCTTTGATCAATAATCAAAGACGCTGCACTGTTAACTTGTTTCTGCTGATGTCTCATTTCATTGAGTCATCACACAACGCGTGGCATGTGTGTCATGAGCAGCAATCAAGGGGAAGATCAGACCGATGTTCAAACACCTCTACCGATGGTCAACCGATGGCTTAAAATCCGTCATTTTCAAATTGTCATATCTCATGAACTACTGTGTCAATCTTGATGATCATGGTGTCAGTGGAATAGAGTTATTCCAAGGACAATCTCTTTTCTATGTAATAGTTGTAGGTAGTTTGAAGTTTTCAGTGATGAATACCATTAAATGCCATTTCAAAATTGAATGAATGCATTATTGCTAGTGCATAAAAGTGAACATTCTGATTCTTACAATTCTCTTATTCTGTGTTAGATGTCCATTTGTCATAAAGTTATCTATGGGTGGAGGAAGCCGGAATCTTTTCGACCAATAATGTAAGCTCTGCATGAGGATGATTTGAGTGAGGGTGGCTCAATAACTTGTTATGTTGTGACATCCAGTAAAATTGTTTTGATGATTCAAGTGGGTGCATAAAGTAGATTTTGTAGTTACCAAACTTATGAAATACTTCTGCAGCCATTCCTATCAAAGGTAATTCATCATATAAACATCATACAAAGCTATGCAGATTTATATCTTAAAGTCACTTTACGTACAACTACATGTACCTAAATTTTTGTTCATCAACATGAGCTCTGAACTTGTAAACTTGCATTTCTGATTTTGAAAATAGAACAAATCAGTAAAGTACTGAGCTCCTTCGATTCTGTCCATTTGAATCTATCATGCAAGTTGCTCACATTGAAGAACTTCCAGGTATGTTTTCATTGCAAATCGTACATTGATCTGCAGCTTCTTGATGCTGGATTGAACAGACAAACATCATCTATGTCACTGAACCACCCTCACCATGGCATAAAAACTGGAGGTGTAAGGGCAGTATTTACCACTACCCCCACCCCACCCCCATTTTTCCAAACTTTCTTATGACTTGGGCACTTCCCTTGTCACATGTTTGGTTGGGTATTAATTGTGATAAAAAATAATGAACCCAGTGCTCAAAGATTTCATTAAGAAGGTTTGGGAATCAAATATACATTCAAATTACAGTGGAACCCTGTTAATTGAATAGCCATTTTGCTTGTGAAAATTATTCAATTAATAGGAGTATAAAATTAACATGGATTGTGTCACTTTCCTGTATTCTAAAGATAAACCAAGCATTTATTCTGTTATATCTTCTTTGACAGAGCTCCATGAGCTCTGTCAAACAAGATATAATAGATTAAATGCTTGTATTGGATGTACTAAGCCAAATAGGTCTATAAACAAAGGAAAACTGGGGCGATGCAGGGTAATTTCTCAACAGGTTATACAATTTTTTATTCAATTAACAAGAGTTTACCCTTTAATCTATATTCAATTAACGGGGGTGTGGTGGCTCAGTAGGTAGAGGTGCAGGCTGCAAGCCGAGAGGTCCTCGGTTCGAATCCCACCTGCGGCAATCGTGTTGTGTCCCTGGACAAGACACTTCACCCCCATTGCCCACGTGGGGGCACGGTGATACTGTGTACTGAGGCGTACTGCACGTCGATGGCGCACCTGTCTTCAGTCAATGCTAACCATGCTTGTATGGAGTTAGTATGTTGGGGAGCTGACAGTTGCTCACTGTTGCTTGGTGGTTCTCTCTGGGTACTCCGGCTTCCTCCACCCGTAAAACTGTTGAGGTCATGATTAGCCATTGTGTAGAAATATGTGATCTTAAAAACACCAATAAATAAATATTCAGTTAACAGGTCAAATTTGTACTGGAGGTATGGTAAATGGTTTTGTGTTGGAAATTTATATTCAATTAACAGGGTTATTCAATTAAGAGATGTCCAATTAAGTGGGCTCAGCTGTACAACTTTAATAGGTTGTGTGCTCCGTGCATATGACACTGAAAGAACATTAATCACAAGAGGAAATGTTATGGTACAAAGGGAGCTAACTATTAATTGAAAACCTTTTATGCAGAATTTAGTCATATGACATGTTTTGAAGGTGAATACTGTTTGTCACATCGTGTTTTCACAATATTGCATGCTTTGGTGCTTCAACCAGTGAGGGTAATAGAAAAAAAACAGAAGATGAAATACCCAAATAGGCAACATAAGTTATTAACATGTTCAATATCAGATTTATCTTGTTCAGAATCTAGTCACTATTTGTTTGTAAATAGTAATAAGATTACCATATTTGGAAAACAGAAACTTAAAAAATTATATACTTAATGTTTCAGACTTTTCAAACAATTTCATCTTTGCAAAAGTGGATGTAAACCACCCAATAAAGCACATAATCAGTATACAACATTCACTTCTGCACAAACTAAACTGGATGTAAACTGCCAAACAAAGCAACAAAAACATTGTACATTTCCTTCCATTTGAATTAGTATAAGATTGATTTGGAAACAAACATAACACATAACTATTCAAAGGTTGGGTAAACACCCCTCCCGATTCGTGGATGAAAACCAGAGGTGAAAACTCCTGGTAGTGAAGAACATGGAATCAGACCAGCTAATCAATGGAGTCAAAATTCAAACTGACAACCGGTGCAGTTTTCTCGTTCTTGAGTTAAACTTCCGGTAGGTGGGTTGTTGCATGAGTAGTTGAGAACAATGGAATATTAGTTATCCTTGTGTTTTCCAGGGTGTATGGGAATTTACTCCGGTTTGGGAACTCATACACCCTGAGGCAAAATTCTCTTTGGTATGAATTCATTGGAGTCCATTTTTGTGATTAGAAAAGCAGACATCATTTCGACCAGGAGCCAATACTATAAACCTTTTACAATTGTCTTTTCTATATTTATATTTTTTACGTATTAATATAACTGACAAAAATGAATCATTTACGTTTTAAAAGATATGGCGATTTGCCAACTGGCATCTCAGCATTGCATCTCTAATACTATTTTTTGTTTGTTTTTCTTGTTTCAGATATATTTAAGAAGTGAATGCAATTTTTATAATCTTTATTGGAGTATGAACGTGTGGAAATGGGTACAAATTATGTATGAATCCCGAAGGGATTCATACAATTTGTACCCATTCCCTCACGTTCATACTCCAATAAAGATTATAAAAATTGCATTCAATTCTTATAATTACATTCCGTAACTGTTTAAACTACTTTTTACCAAACAACAAAGCAGAAAGACGAAATAAAACAAGTATGAATGAATGAGGTGAAAAACCACCCTCACACAAAAGACAAAGCGCACAACTCTGAGTTGAGCGCCGGTTTTCGGCATTGACCCAAATTTGTCAAATTGCCGTATTTCACAACGAAACTTGGAATGTTCAAAACAATTTATTTAACATATCAGTGAACTATAATCACTTATCACTGCGAGAGGTGCTAAAAGTTATAAACCCGCCCAAACACCGCCTGAATTACATTCTGTCATGTGCGCTCTACCTTAAATGCGGGTCAAAGTTCGATCAAATGTATTCATTGGAAAATGAATTACATTTGGTCATGACGTTTTCATCCAGGTGACCAATGGGAAATGAGTATTTGGACCCAAAACGTATAACTACATTAACAATGTAATTATTTTGCAATATTTTATTAGCTCATCTTGACAAAGTCAAGCTGAGCTAATCTAATCGCTTCCCGTCCGTCATCCGTCAACACCATGTTTTGGTCTTTTCCTCCAAAGCCACTGGGCCAATTCAAGTGAAAGTTTGTGTGAGTGATGGTCCCAAAGGGGCATTTCATTTTTGTTCAACTCAGTATGCCCAGCCCCATAGGGAGGGAGTGGGGGAAAATGCTCTAAAATATTTTTAAAATCTTCTCAAGAACCAGTGTGTACAATGATTTGATATTTGCTATGGAGCTTCCATATGAGGTGTAGAATCAAGTTTGTTCAAACGAAGTTCGTAAAGTAATATTTGGCTTTGTAATAGGAGGGGTAAGATTTTTGGCCCCGCCCAAAATTTCTATTTTCTGAACCGATGGTCCGGTATGAACCAAATTTGGTTTGTGGTAGTATTGGGTCATAAGTACTTAACCCATGCAAAAAAAAAAATTCCCGCATCCCCATGGGAACCCTGGGAGCTAAAAATAGAAATATTTTCAAATGCCCATATTTCCCAAACCCCACGGAACAGAGAGCTTTTATTTGGTATGAAGTATCCTTATGACCAGTAGAATTGAATGGTAAAAAAAAACAAACATCGGTTATGTTAGGGTGTTCTGTAATGGGCATCGAAAAAATGCTGAGTCAGCATATTTGCAAAAATTTAAAAAAATCTTTTCTCCAGAACCAATCATCAGAATCTTTTGATATTTGGTATACAGCATTCATAGGAGGGTCAGATAAAAGTTTGTTGAAATAAAGCTCATTGGTTTATATTTGGGCTCTCTACAGGAGCCCAAAGTTTTAACATAGGGTAATATGGGGAATATTCTTTTAAAATCTTATTCTTCAGAACCACCAGTCAGAATCTTTTAATATTTGGTATACATCATTGTTATGAGGGTCAGATTCTAGATTGTTCAAACCAAGTCCCTAGGTTAATATTTGGGCTTGCTACGGAAGCCCAAATTTTATCTTTGTTCAATATGGAGGGTAATTTAAAAAAATCTTCTTCAGATCCATCAGTCAGAATGCTTTGATATTTGGTATGCAACATCTCTATGGGGGTCAGATTCAAGTTTGTTCAAATCAAATCCCTAGGTATATATTTGGGCTCACTATGGTAGCCCAAATTTTTACTTATTGCAATATGAGAAAATTTCTTTAAAAATCTTCTTCTTCAGATCCACCAGTCGGAATGCTTGTATATTTGGTATACAACATCTCTAGGGGGGTCAGATTCCAGGTTGTTCAATTCGAGTGCCTAGGTTAATATTTGGGCTCCATATGGGAACATGAAATTTAACTTGGTACAATATGAGGGAATTTCTTCAAAAATCTTCTTCTTCAGATTCACTCGTCAGAATGCTTTCACATTTGGTATGCAACATCTCTAGGGGGGTCAGATTCAAGTTTGTTCAAATCGGATCCATAGGTCAATATTTGGGCTCGCTATGGTAGCCCAAATTTGAACTTAGTGCAATTCGAAGAAATTTCTTTACAATTTCTCTTCTTCAGATCCAACAGTCAGAATGCTTTCATAATCGGTACACAACATCTCTAGGGAAGTCAGATTTAACTGTGTTCAAATCAAGAGCCTGGGTTAATGTTTGGGCTCATTATGGGAGCCGGAATTGACCATTTTGCTGAGGAATTAAAAATTTTGTATTCAGTACCCTCTAGAGGTACTAAGATTAATCCACATAGGTTGTATCATAGGGGAGCTCTACATTTTACTTATGATCAACTGAAGAAAAGGCATGATGCCCAGATTATTTTTGTCACTCCTGAGGGACTCAAGGATTGACAGTGTAGCCTATGGAGATGGCTTGCTTAATGTAGACTCATTCTTGGACTCTGTTTAAATTGTGTTCTGTACAAGATGAGTGCTTCAGGCCCCGTGGGGCCTCTTGTTTATGAAATCTTGATGCAGTAACATAGGAGAGAGACCTATTTTACAATCGCAATACAGTACAGCTGCCGTGGAATGGTCAAAATCCACGCATGGGCAGTGTTGTCCATGGGTGCCATTCTCGATCAATAATTAGTAGTTTTCAGCAAATATTCAATGAAAGAAGCACCGGGTCCTACCTGGTTCATCATTCATTGAAAATATGATGGTGATTCCATTTTTACCTGCGTCGCCAGCGGCAGAGCAGGTCTAGTAACCGCACGACTCCATCCATCAGTCCATCAGTCCGTCAGTCCCTCCGAAACTCTTTTTCCGTCAGTTTTCTTGGCTTCTATGAAAGGGAATGATTTTATATTTGGTCTGCTGCTTCATAATGATGAGTTGTATCGTGTATCTAATTTTCAGATCTGTTGCATGCAGCGACGCAGGTCCAGACCCAGTTTTGGTCTTGGCCTGTTTTGTGTTGGAGATTCACTGTTAATGCATGTGTGGAAATATTGCCCATGCGTGGATTTCGACCTTTTCATGATGACCGTACTGTACTTCATCTATTTTCTCAATTCATCATCTGAAAATGGGTAATGATGGTGGTTTAGTGCTTGTGTTTACCTATCAGGATGAAGGTTTAAATTTTTAACCCTTTGATACTTTTGTACATCTTATGATGTACGAAATCAAACAGCGCGTTGATACTTTGCGGTCATTTGTTTTGTTATTATTTTTCGATTTTTTATGAAGTTTTAACCCTAATTCCTGTTTTCTCCCGAATAGTGCTCAGTGACAACCATTGAGCCAAATGTTATCGCAGCTTAAAATACTAATATAACCCTGCTGTGATGACTTCTTAACTGGTTGAGTGCTAGAAGCCACTATCAGGGCTTTCAAAAAATGAGGATATCAGAGCAAAACCCAGACTTTCCTTGCTTATATTTCATATTCAGTCAAACATAAATAATATTTTGTTTATATAAATTTGTTTTATTACCAATTATTGGAGAGTGCCTGTGGGCACTCTCCAATAATTTGTAATAAAACAAGTGTTGAAGAACAAATTCAGACCACCAAAAATAATCTAGCCCTCAACCAGATAATCACTAATGTGAAAAATATCTTGTTATTTGTACTTTCCGACGTTTGACGCCACATTTTGAAAAACGTTGAACTGAATTCCCAATGATGTTTGAACGTCAGGATAATTAAAGTCTCAAAGTGTTAATGGTGGCTGTGAAATAGGTATTGTCATGAAAGTTTCACAATGGCAAATCTCAGTGCCTGCTCTTGAACCATTCTCTGAGGACATGAATAATTATGAATTACAATTTTCTTTTACAGCAGCTTCTTTCATCTGCTACAGCAGCCCAGCTCTCATCTGCCATCACCACACAACAACAGCAAACTGTGATTCCCACAGCTAGTCAGCTCATACAGTCAACAGCCAATCAAAATGGAACAAATCATACTCAAGCAACACTTCAGCGATTGACCCAGTCGATGAGTGTGGATCCCACTTCTCTCACAGCATCACTCACAGGTGTCACAAACACAGTTCATAAAGTCACACAGCCCATTCCATCATCTCCACCGACTCAGGTGATCACTGCGTCAAATGGTTTACCACAGAGTGTTAGTCAGCTTCTACCCAGTAAGTATATTATTATAGTTGGTTCAGTTGAATTGAGTTGTAGTCATTTACCTAGTATAACGGCCATAACCAGTTCACTATTCACAAAATTTTCCTTTCATATTTTATGAATATTTTTCTGCTATAACCTAGGGCTGCACGGTATTCAAATTTCAATACCGGTATCGGTATTGAAAAAATACTGCGATATACCAGTATATCGTAGACTAGTTCAGAGGGTGAAAAACTTGGGCGATGTTCTGGGGAACTGAGTTCGTAAACAATTGACAACACAGTTATTAGGGCGGTTAACAATTGAATAAAATTTACTGTACTCGGTACCTTATGTTCAGCTGAAACCAATATCTTTAAGAAAGCATTTTTTTACAAACGTGCATAGCGTTATTTTATTTTGATTTAAAATCACATCATAGAGACAGCTCAAACATGAGGGAAAACAATCAAGTGCCATGACTTTTCTGTTCGAAAAGAATATCCCACAATTCGTCTCTGTAGCTGACTGTAGTGTTTATTTTTCCTTTGTTCATGAATATTAATTAACACAGCTGTTTTATGGAGAGCGTGCATTTCACACCCTGCATTTTCCTCTCCATTGTTTGGTTCTTCTTATGATCTATTGTATTTTAAGCGTTGATAGATATGGTCAGTGGTGTGTTTGTGTTAGTAATTAATGTTCATGTGAGCGACAATTATTAATGTCTGAATGAACTATTTTTGTGCAGGCTCCCATTTCCTTTTGTTTCTGTTTCTGTACCATGTATGTCCATACCCCCAAAACTTCACTTGATGTGATGTGTGGTTAGCACAGTTCTTAAAGGGTTAAGATATAATTACTAGGCCTATTTGAATTCATTATTAATTTCTGGGATAACATCTGTAAAAAAAATATTTGAAGTTACAAAAAAATAGTTAAGTTTTAGATTGCTGGTTGTTGTTTCAAAACTGGGACGAAAAGAGACAGAGCGTCCAACCCACGCCTTCATTGCCATTGATAGGCTTATTAATATTCATAAGTTCAAAGTATACAATGACGGTGTTGATGGAAATGTTGATCAACATGGCTTCAGGTTTTATCAGGAATAGAATAAATAAAATAAAGAATCCCTATAATGATTTTGTGAGTAATTTTACTGCGTGAGATTACATACACAAATGTGTCAAAGTATTCATTCCCTGAATTTGACGCATTCCCAAAATATTCAACTTTCAGTTTCAGCTTCAAATTGAAAATTTACTTATGCAGCTCAAGTGCGCTGCAAACTATCTTTTCTTTGGTCGAATGAAGATTGATTGACGTGTACTTTATCACAGAAGTTGACAGACATGATAGAATTCATTGACTGTTTTTTCCCTAATATATTGACTTCAACTTCGATAGTTCGATCCAATACCGTTTCTTATGATATACCGGTACTTTTAAAACAATACCGGTATTCATCCGGTATAATTCTCAATACTGGTAATTACAGGTTTACCGGTATACTGTGCAGCCCTACTATAACCCAATGGCCCAGACTAGCTGGTGCTAACTCAAAAATATCTAAGGCCAAACACAAATTTTGCCCCCCCCCCCCCCCCAATCCCCAAAATTTGCATGGAAAACCGAAAATTAAAAGTCCTATCTGGCTCTCCATACCTTTACTCTCCGCACATGCGCAGACATCAGGAAGTGACCAGAATTGGTGCAGACATCATTCTTTGTTCGGCCCTCAGTCAGATAACAACAAACTGACATCTGTGCTTTTAAATCTCAGTTTTAATGATGCCAGACACAAATCAATGGTTAATTTGGTGAATCCAAGGACACAACTGGATGAAGGAAGGAAGAAATGGTGGTTTGAAATGTTCAGGGCTGTAACTTAATAATTTTTATAATAATTTTTATAAAAATTATTTCATGTTCCCTAATTTCAGGACATGGGCCTGACGTCATCATTCTTGCTAATTATTTTTCAACTGTTTGTTAAGTGTTCCTTCCCTATCCTTCCTTGAAGCCCCCCAGTTAAACTCCCATGCTTTTTGACTTGTTTTATTGAAATTTTTTTTAAATAAATTTCTTGGGAGTTAACGTGTTTCACAGAATGTTTATTCTGTATATCCCCATGGTTACATCCTCACCCTAGGGGTGTTTTGGCATTTTTGGTCATGCATCATACATCCGATGTATCGTTTTTTCTTCTGATGAAGATCTTGCTTTACATCGGATAGTTCAAAATCTGTTACTGACTTCGGGCTGTGTTGCCTGGGGTCTTGTTTCCGGTTTTCATTCTGACGTTGTTTACATTGACAATGCTCTATTTATATATGTAGTATCCTATTTATTATCTTGGTAGGACTGTTGTAAGATTCATTAAATATTCCAGTAGTGTAGCAATTATTTTTTTGAATAATGAAAAAAATTTTGTCCACACTTTGGCTCTATCGGGATACTTTTGGGCTCATCGTTCCCTTTTGGGACTTGGGCTCCTGTCAAAATTTTGTCTAAAAATTTTTTTGAGAATTATTTTTCAAATTATAGTTTTGAATATTATTATTATGTATCTTTTTCATATAGTTATTGGGAGTTGGTGCGAGTACAGTCGACTTTAACTTGATTCAATGAAAGCTTATTGCTCAAATTGCAATGCGAGGAAGTCTTCCTCTGATTTACATGATGGTTGTATTGCCTGTAGTCAGTGTACTCGCACTAATTCTTGCTCAACATGTGTCAAATGGGATGACAAACGTTCGAGATGGGTGTCACGGTACGTTGTTAGCGGCGAGAGACCAATGCCGGTGCTCTCGTCACAAAGTCATTCTAGTTTCTATTTCAGAGGAACAAGAACATGGTGATGTTTATGTGACGCCTTCAGAGAGTGTGCTTCCGTGGTCGCATTTAGATGTTCAAACAGAGGTAGTGGCAAAAGTGCTCATGAATGTTAGGTAGGGCAATAAACCACACAACTGTGGTTTCAGCTCCCTGTTGCCATATAGCTCGACCGGTAAAGCGGTTTCTCCGTCCGTGGGTACTGTGACGCCAGGTAAGTCTGTTGCGGTCTAAGAGGTAGATTGTCTAGAGCGAGCACTATAATATAAATGCTCACCCAGCGACGACGGAAATAGGGAGGAAGTCTGCAAGTTCTGGTGCTCGCCGAGGTCTGATAGACCGCGAGTGGGAGAGGCCCCCTCTCTAATATAGCAAGGTCTGGGGGTCAGATGTTGTTTTGAGAAACTTGCACAAGCCAGAGCATATGTCCTCCCTCCACTCAGGACGCTCTGTTTAGTCTGCAGCCGAGGGCGGCTTCAATCAAGGCTTCCTCCGCTACATTTCACAAGGCCGAAATGAAGTTTTCTGGTTGGAAACTTGCACAAGATGGAGCATATGTCCGCCCACCACTCGGGACGCTCCGTCTAGTCTGCAGCCAGGGTCGGCTTCAGTCATGGCTTCCTCCGCTATGTTATTTAAGCACACATGACCACATCCTAGCTACCCAACTTCGGATATCCAGCCTGCTGCACGAAGAAGGAACCACTCTTCGCCCATGAAGTCGGACCATCCGGTAGCTAGGGAGACGAGGCCTTGATCATCGGGACACTTGGAGAAAAGATCCGTTTCTGACACACGGTCCCAGGAGCAGCATGCCTCTCAGAACCTGAGCTGTCGGACGGTGCTGGGTCGGTCCAGTCATCTGTTCACGCAGATGCAATGGACCGAGATTCGCAACTTATTCTCTCAGATGGTAAAAGCGATAAGGAAGAGGATTACCCTTCCCTTTCAGAACAGTACATGGTTGCGATGGCTTTCATCCATCAATACTACCCTGCTTTTGATCCACTGAATCAGAATGCTGCGACGTCAAGAGAGAAACCGCTGACGTCGTTAGGCGCAGACTTTATCTGGACAAAGGAGGAAGTCCTTTCTTTTCCAGTTCAGTTTATACAGGTGTCACAGGCCTTCGGCTGCATAGACAACGCCATATTTATCCTCTTGAGTGCGAGGAAGAAGGCGGTTTCTTATCTTCATCTTCAGTATACATACCGTTTTTGGACCACGTTCAGTTAAAAACAGTCGGGGAAAATGTATAGAGAGTTCTTCTGCGTTTGGATGAGTAGGCCGGGGATCTAGAGGAATCCTTACCTGTATCATTCACTATTCACTCAGACACAGTTTAGACGGCAAGTTCTTCAAATAGAGCAAATTTGGACATTATGTCTTACGCAGAACACCTTTCAGGAGCTATGACGCAGCGTCTCAAGGGAAAGAAATTTGAGGACGTTCATACCTCTCTTAGAGTTCTTTCCAGGGCAATTATTGTGTATACCACGTATAACTCCGCCCTAACAGTGGCTAATCTGGAGTTAATCAGACATGATGCTGCCCTTGCATCATCATCACTGATAAGATGACAAGGTGAAAAGCTCCCTCCGAGTTTTTGTTTTCGATGACTAGCTTTCGTTAGTTTATGATCAGGCTACTAAGAAAGCATCTAGTGCTCTGCTTTTGAAGTCGGCATATCAATGTCCCGCTTCAGCAGACAAGAGTAAAGGAGGGCGTTCCAGACAAAAACTGTCGAAAGGACAATCCTCACGAGGGTACTAGAACTCTCTTTATTTACTCTGGAAGTCGTCAGTATAGCGACTTGGGAAAGGGGCGTAGGTCTGATCGGGACTATAGGTCAGACGCCCCTAGGCCGACGAGACAAGGTTTTTCGCGGGGAGGACGTGTTTCCTCCTCCTGTAAGCCTCGCAGGTCATACAGGTGATGGTTTAGACTTCTATTGCTGGCCAGTTGGCAGAAGGTTATCAAGCTCTGCAGAAAACTGGATAACTATCACGGAAGATCAGTGGGTGAGAAGTGTAGTCTTGGACGGCTTACGGCTATCATTCTGAGTAAAAAAAACCCACTAACAAGTTGTCTGCGTTGGACAAATATTCCATCAAATTCTTGCATAAGAGAGTTTCTCCTACCAGAGGTATTAGCTCTCTTATCAAAGGAAGCAATACAGGCCATCGAGAATCAGGATTCTCAAGATTTTTACAGTCACCTGTTCCTCGTACCAAAGCCAGATGGCTCGTTCCGACCGGTAATAGACTTGAGCTGGATAACAAGTTTATCATGGCTCTAAAAGTTTATTTATGGAAATAATTCAGTCGGTACAAGCGAGCGTTTGAGTGATCGACTATGTGGCAAGCATAGATCTAAGGATCTGTACTTTCATGTCCTGGTACATCCGGCATTCTAAAAGTACCTGCGGTTCGCCGTACAAGGGAGGGTGTATCAGTTCAGAACAATATGCTTTGGTCTGAATCTGGCACCCTGGGCATTTCTAAGGATCTGTACTTTCATGTCCCGGTACATCCGGCATTCTAAAAGTACCTGCGGTCCGCCGTACAAGGGAAGGTGTATCAGTTCAGAACAATATGCTTTGGTCTGAATCTGGCACCCTGGGCATTTCACTCAAATAATGAACTCGATAATGTCTTACTTACGAGCTCATTTGTCTGCTGTAACATCGGCTTACTTGGACGACCTTCTACAGGGATACGACAACAGAATTGTTCTTCAGAACGATGTTCAGAATCTGCTTCTATTACTCTGACGTCTCGGTTTCATCGTAAACGAGAGAAAGTAGGATCTAGCTCCGTACAAGTTGTCTATTCACTTGGGATTGAGCTTTGAGACTCCCAACAATCTGGTTCATCTGCCATTACCCAAAGCGAAATTAGTCATTTGTTATGCTAGCTTTTGTCTACACTCGGATGCATTAATAGTGAGGGAATTCATGCGACTGTTGGAGTTGTGCGGAGCGGCTGTGGATCTCATTCCGACGTCCCCTCCAGATATTCTTTACTCAGAACTGGAGTGTGAAGACACTTTCACTTGAACCAGTATTGTTTTAACGGACCTAGTTAAACATGGGTTCAATTGGGCAGATATTTAGTGGTTAATTCAGGGAGTTACACTGCAACAGCTTTCACGATTACGACAGCTGTGAGTCAGACGGGTTGGGGCACGACCTTAAGTTCCACAGTCTTGAAGTGTCAGGGTCTTTGGGACACTCGGTTTCAGGAGAAACACATAAACATCAACAAGATGATGTTAATTATAGCTAGCGCTACAACATTGGATTCACATAATAACGGACGTCCATGTTCAATTTGGTCGGACAACTCGACAGTAGTAGCATACACCGGGAACCAGGGCGGCACCCATTCATTTCCATTATGCCAACTAACAAAGATTTTCCAAATACATCATGAATCATCATGTTCATCTTTCTATCCGTCATATACCGGGTCGTCTGAACGCACTAGCAGACTCGCTCTCTTGGGAAAGTCGCCTGTTGCTGTTGGAGTGGACACTCAACAAACGAGTATTTGGACAGATTTGCTTCCAGAGGGATCGCCCCATGATAGATCCGTTTGTGACGCAACGGAATCAGTTACCGTCGTTCGTGTCACCATGCCCAGACCATTGAGCGTATGCAGTAGATGCTCTGCCGATCTCATGGGGATGGATGATAGGATATGCGTATCCTCCAATTCAGTTGATTCAGTAGATTTTGTTTAAGATAAAACAGTCTTGTTATGAATCCTACTAGTAGCACCTTTGTCATCACAGAAACCTTGGATCAGTATTCTCAAGTGTCTGTTATGGGACGTTCCCCGGAAGCTTCCTCCATGAGAGGACCTTCTTTATCAGGGGAAGTTTTTGTTCTTCACATCCTTCTCCGCCCAAAGTGGCATAATGGAGTCGGTTAGAAGTGAGGGAACCATTGCGGTTCCTATATTATTTTATGACTAACACAGGAACGATTAAGTAATGCGGGTGAGGAGATTTCGATATGACTTTGAATCCCCCCCCCCCCCCATACACACACACACACTGCCAATGTGTTTAGAGGCAAATACCGGGTAAGACATAGTTTTCTTCCCGCAAGCCTCGTATAGTTTAATACATACATACTATGTATTTGGGTCGTGTTCTATGGCGACCTCATGGGCACATCCGCTTTTTAGTTGGATTAGTTTCCTGTGATTATTTATTGATTTGTTATATACGAGCGCATATTTCATCATAATTAAATTGCTACTCTTTGGATACCTCGGAGGCTGCATAACCAGTTTACTGGTATTCAGATGATTACATGCTGGATTTTAATGCTCTCTCGCATTATAATTATTAGGCTGATGCTTTATTGAATTTTATGGACCTTGAAATTATGAACTATTTCGGGGGCGGTCCGTGTTGGAGCCTGTTAATCATACCTACTTCCATTTCTAGGTCCAGGTTTCTATTATGTCAGTACTCAATTTGCATATTCACGCGTGTATACGGTCATAGATATTATGAACTATTTCGGGGGCGGTTCGTGTCGGAGCCTGTTAATCATACCTACTTCCATTTCTAGATCCAGGTTTCTATTATGTCAGTACTCAATTTGCATATTCACGCGTGTATACGGTCATAGATATTGGATAGTACACGTTGGAGAATGTTGTTACTGAAATTTATTGTACACCTAAATGAGGTCGCTTGTGGGTTACCTCGGAAGTGTGTTTTCTCTCCAGAGATCGTTCAGTGTGGCTCGATTGGACATGTGTATGTTATAGTTTATATCACCGGTTTTTGTTAAATATTAATTACCAGGATCGTCGCTATAGCCTTAACTTCTGAAGTGGCATTAAGCACCATTTATTAATCATGGATTAATACCTGAGTGCCTGTTTGATGAGTATTTATATTGTTTTTTGGTACTGCTCTTACTGATTGCAGAGCTCTCCCCTCTTTCTTTTGAAGATTCCTTGGATTGCACTCTGTGTGGCCCTAAGGCTACATGTTGAAAATATTAATTGGTCTACCCCCAAATAATGAATATGGACTCTTCCGATTGCTACCATTGAACTGATATGGAATATACTACCAGTTTTCAAAGGGTTAATCTTTCCTTTGCCTGACATGACTAGGCAATGACACACTCATCTTTTACTTTTATACGCCCGTCATGTTTTGACGGACGTATATTATGTTATGGCATTGTCTGTCTGTCTGTCTGTCTGTCCTTCTGTCCTTCTGTCCTGTTACCATCTGTATCTCAGAGATGCTTTGGCGCTTTTGTTTCAACTTTTCAGATTTGTTGGGGCATTAGGAAAAATTGATGCATGTCAATTTTTTTCCGAAAAAATTCAAGATGTCCAACAGGTGGCCATTTTGTTCAAAAGTGCGTGTAATTCGTTGTATGCTCTGAACTTCTGAACGACATTTCCGATTTCAATAACTTTTGGTATGGAGATCTAGCAGCATAAAATGAATAACATATCATGCAGGTTTTTTTCTCGTGCATAAATTATGCAAATTAGCCTTACTTAACCTTTTTTTCGGGTAATATTTTTGTGGGTATTATGTTGTGTACTGTTACCACCTGTATCTCAGAGATGCTTTGACACTTTTGTTTAAAATTTTCAGATTTGATGGGGCATTAGGAAAAATTGATGCACGCCAATTTTTTTCCCCAAAAAAGGTGTCCGACTGATGGCCATTTTTGTTGGAAATTGCTTGTAATTCATTATATGCTCAGAACCTCTGAAGAACATTTCCGATTTCAGTAATTTTTGGTATGTAGGTCTACCAGCATAAGATAAATAACATATCATAAGAGTTTTTTTCTTGTGCATAAATTATGCAAATTAGCCTTACTTAACCTTTTTTCTCGGGTAATATTTTTGTGCGTATTATGTTGTGTACTTTTACCACCTGTATCTCAGAGATGCTTTCATGCTTTTGTTTCAAATTTTCAGATTTGAAGGGAAGAGACATAAGATAAATAACAGTATACAGGTTTTTTTCTTGAGCATAAATTATGCAAGTTAGGCTTACGGCTTACTTAACTTTTTTATAGGTATTCGGATGCTTCCAGTAAAACCACAGAAATATGGGTAATATTGGGACTAGTTTGTTGAGTTGTTCCTTTGATATCCATATTTGTTTGGGTTTTATTGAGGAAATATCAATATATTTCACAGTAATCCACCTACCGTGGGGGACGATTGTCTGATCGCTGACGATCGGCATTGCACTTGTTTTTAAGGTGAGAAATGAAAATTTTATGTTCAAGAATAGTTTTTTTTGACAAGTGTATTCTGCTATCCAGAAGTATTGCCATAATTATGCAATGTGATATCTTGCTCAGAATGTAAGATACATCAAAAGAATGCACATGAAATATATCCATATATAGTATAGTATCAATAGTTTCGGCAAAATGACATGATATAAAAGAGATCATTTCCATCTTAATGGCTTTTAGCTTTAATTCTTCTTCCTCGATGTGCTCTCCAACATATGCCACAACGTAGAAAAATAAAATTGTGTTTTGCAATTTTTCAGTGCTGTTCACAAAAATTGCTATTATAATTTTTATTATTTTTTCACTTTTTGCTTTGAAAACATAGCTGATGCCCCCTCGTTGTAGCAAGCTCAGTGAGCTTATTCCAGTTTTTCGGGCAGAAATTGAAATTTTATTTGAAAACCATTTCAGTAGGTGTTGTCTGCTATTCATAACAATGGCTGTGGTGTTTAATTACTGTGGAACCCTGTTAATTGAATAGCCTCTTTGTCCATAGAATTTATTCAATTAACAGGAATATTCAATTAACAGGGATTGTGTCACTTTCCTGTATTCTAGAGATAAAATTAGCATTTATTCTATTATATCTTGTTTGAGCCCTGTCAAACAAGATATGATAGATTAAATGCCAGTACTGGATGTACTGAGGCCAAATAGGTCTATAACCAAAGGAAACTGAGGAGAGTCAAGAGTAATTTCTCAACGTGTTACAAGTTTTTTTATTCAATTAACAGGAGTTTACTCTATAAACCGTATTCAATTAACAGTTCAAATTTGTGCTAGAGGTATGTTAAATGGTTTTGTGTTGGGAAATTATATTCAATTAACAGGGATATACAATTAAGAGATATCAAATTAAGTGGGCTCCACTGTATTAGCAAACCTTTAAGTGCAAATCAATTTCCTCATTATTCTCTAAGCAATGATCCAAAGGTCAATACAATGGATCCCTGTTAATTGAATAGTCACTTTGCCAAAGCAAAATATTCGATTAACAGGAATATACAATTATCAGGAATTGGATCATTTTCCTGTTATTGAGTTATAAGCAGAGTATTGTATTTATGTGTCGCCGCCCCACGAAGTGGGGAGCGACATACAGGGATTACTTTTGTCATCTTGCATCGTCCGCATCACACTTTCTCTTATCTGCCACTCCTCTTTAACCTATGAATGGATTTTGATGAAACTTTCAGTGATTCTTTATCACATCATGGCATTGTGCACCTCCTATTTTATTTTTTGATCCGCTGTATTTTTTCCAGAGTTATGCCCCTTTTCCACTTAGAATTCTGTCTGAAATGCCAGGCTTCTCTTATCTGCCACTCCTCTTTAACTATGAATGGATTTTGATGAAACTTTCAGTGATTCTTTATCACATCATGGCATTGTGCACCTCCAGAGTTATGCCCCTTTTCCACTTAGAATTCTGTCTGAAAACGCCAGGCTTCTCTTATCCGCCACTCCTCTTTAACCTATGAATGGATTTTGATGAAACTTTCAGTGATTCTTTATCACATCATGGCATTGTGCACCTCCTATTTTATTTTTTGATCTGCTGTATTTTTTCCAGAGTTATGCCCCTTTCCCACTTATAATTCTGTCTGAAATGCCAGGCTTCTCTTATCCGCCACTCCTCTTTAACCTATGAATGGATTTTGATGAAACTTTCAGTGATTCTTTATCACATCATGGCATTGTGCACCTCCTATTTTATTTTTTGATCTGCTGTATTTTTTCCAGAGTTATGCCCCTTTTCCACTTAGAATTCTGTCTGAAACGCCAGGCGACACACGTCTTCCATGGAAGACTCACATCTAAGTATTATATGCTAGCCTGTGAATTATCGCAAATTATCTAAAAGATATTTATCGATATCCATCGACTCGATGGATATCAAGGAATATCCATCAGTAACTTCCTAAATAACATCTCATTATTCCGCATCATGTCGCCTTGAAGGAATGATCAGCTGATCTTTGTTATTGTTTTGAAACATATGCATTTGGGGCCAAATTGGGCTGAATATTGTGCAATAAAATGTCTCGTATCATATATTAAAAAAGAAAATCTCTATTTTAATCAGTATCAGGAATTATCTCATGAGTGTGGACCTGAAAGTTTTATTTTTCACGAGCGCTTGCGCAAGTGAAAAATAATATTTTCAGGTCCACACGATGAATTTTTTCAGTAGCTTTCTGAATGACGTTACGCTTCGGCACATGACCTCGCCTTGAGCGTCGCCTTGAAGGAACAATCAGCAATTTTTTGTTATTGTCTTGAAACTTTTTGCAGTCAAATTGTGCTGAATATTGCACAGTAAAATGTCACGTAGCATATAATGAAAAGAAAATCAGTGCTGTATTAGTGAATATCAGGGAATTATCTCATTTATGTGGACCTGAAAGTATTATTTTTCACTCGCGTAAACGCTCGTGAAAAATAAAACTTCAGGTCCACACTCATGAGATAATACCCAATATTCGCTAAAACAATGTCGATATCCTCTATATAACTTGTTTGACAGAACTTATTAAGCTCTGTCAAACAATGTATAATAGATTAAATACCTATATTGGATGTATTAACTGGTAGAGTGCTAAATTATTTTTGGTCCTTAAAATTTCTCTGTGCATCTCTGCCTTGTTACAATTGATGGGAGAGTGCCAATAGGCACTCTCCCATAAATTGTAACAAAGCAAATCCTAAAAGATAAAATTATATCACTTCAAGGATAATATGAAGCACATCCACAGAATATAAAGGCTTTAAATTGTGGTACCTGCACTTAAGAATAAAGCCCAAATATGGGCTTCCAGCACTCTACCAGTTAAGGCCAAAAATGTCTATAAACATGAGAAATGCAATGGATGTCTGAATAATTCTTTGACAGATTCTAAGATTTTTTATTCAAATAACAGGAGTTTACTTTATAACCATTGTGTTATTAACAGATCAAATTTGTACCAATTAAGTGGGCTCCATCATACCATAGAGGAACTCATTATAGAATGGATTAAATTCACAATATAAAGACTTTAGTCAGGATCAAATTCATTATTTTGTGCTTGATGTCCAGTATAGAAAGTAAAGTGGCACCACGCTGCAAGTCTTAGTTGAATGTGGATGAATGATGCTTGAAAAACAAGTCATCAAGTTTGGACGATGGTTTCGAGACTAGATCAGATAAAGAAATGTTGTAAAATAGTTGATAAATTCATGTTTATTTTTTCTGACCCAGACACTGTTGGCAATTCAACCGAATCCACAACAGTTGATGGAATCAACCTTGATGAAATCAAAGAATTTGCTCGTCAGTTTAAGATAAGAAGATTGTCGCTAGGTTTGACTCAGACACAAGTTGGACAGGCATTGAGTGCTACAGAGGGTCCAGCATATAGTCAATCAGCCATTTGCAGGTTTGTAGATAGATAGATATCTATTTAATGGTATAAACATTGCATATAAATAGTGCAAAAGAAATAAGTGCTTGTCAGGAACAATTTGCTAAGACCGTAGGGGGATAACACAGCCAGATTGGTTGTCTATACCTGTCATCCCCTGTGACATTACATACCAACACTGCTAGTACAATTTATCACTTCATGTACTTGACAAAAGATAAGGTTATCAAAGACAGCCTCTACAAAGGTAGTGCACAATGTTGAGTGGCATCAGGGAAGGTGGGGTGGGTAGAGGCAGGTCAAACTTAATCTGTCCCAGATGTGATGGGCAGATCCTGACTGATGAATACTCCAACTACATCATCAATGCATGCCTTCATCGAAGGCATGCCTTGATGATGCAGCTGGAATATTATCCAATAGGGACTATAATTAACTGGTTGAGGGTTAGATTATTTTAGGTGGTTTGAATCAGTTCATCAAAATTTATTTTATTACAAATAATTGGAGAATGCCCTCAGGTACTCTCCAATAATTTGCAATAAAACAAATTTATATAAATAAAATATTATTTGCATTTGACTGAATATGAATCAGGAGCAAGGAAAATGTTTGCTTTTGATCTTGTACCCTCATTTTTTTGAAAGCCCTGATAGTGGCTTCTTGTACTCTACAAGTTAAAGAACTCAAGACTTCCTGTAAATTCATTAGTTAACATACACTTGGTAATATAGTGATGAGACGTCTTATTTAGTTAACATCTATCTCACCAGTTCTCAAAATTAGTCATGCTGGATCCAAGTCGGGTCCTTTGTTTGCATTGCTGACTGTGTGTGTGACACAGGTCCAAGAGCAAATCTTGTCTTTTAAGGAAATATATGATTACTAGTGAGAGAGAATTGATATCTTAGATGCCAATCTTAATGAAAATGTCCCTACTAGATAAAGTATTGGTGAAGTTGTCACACACCCCTTAACCCTTCAAGACCTGTTTCTGACTTTTATGACCTCAGAACAGGTGTCCTTAACATGCCATCATGAGAAGGTCCTGCTGTCAATAGACAAATTACATAGGCAGTGGTTTCTAGTCAAGTCTTGGCTACCAGTTAAGGCAGCGAAGACTTGACTAGAAATCACTGTAAAGCCACTGGATGTGTGCAGACTGTTGTCAGGTGTGAATTCAGGTCAATTGTCCAGTCCCTTTAGGGCTAAACACTAATTAGCAGTGCTCTGAATGTTTCATATGTGCAGATTGTAGACCTCAGGACTATAGATTATAAATTGTGAACTCCGATATTTGTCTTTGTTGTACTTGGTCAGTCTTTATCATACAGTTCACCAAAATCTATCATACAATTTACATACAGTTTTACTCAATGATTTGTATGAATTTGTTTGTGCCCCTTCTATTCACTTATTTATTAATTAGGGTTTATCAACACTTTCAACACCCAGGAACATATCGTTATTGATTGTTTTTCCTTCTTAGAATAGCTTATGAACCCTCAATTGGAATGAATTCATCAAGCCTATTCCTTTCAGGGGACAGAGACAAGAATTTTGAAAGAAAAATGAAATTTTAAATATATTTAAAGATTTGTTGTGTTTTTGATATAGAGTTGGATAAATGGAGGTTATTTAACTGGCACAGATTTCATGAAATATGTAATGTTGCTTCCTCAAAATTGTTCAGTGAAACCCTGTCAGTTGAATATCCACTTTGTCAGTGAAAAATATTCAATGATCAGGGGTATTCAATTAACATAAATTTGAACAGTTTCCTGTTTTCTTGTGATAAGTTGAGCATTTATTTGATTATATCTTGTTTGACAAAGCTTGTAAAGCTCATCAGTCAAACCAGATATTATACAATTATTGACTTTCCTGGGGGTTGATAATTCCTTGTATCAACAGCAAGAAAAATCAGTTACTGTTTGGTATTACGACAGAAAATATTGTTTGCAAATTCTGTGCTTACATATTACATATTGTTCGAAGAAAAAAAACATTCATATGCAACAAAATAAATTTAATTTCAACATATATATATATATAAGAAGCAATGTGCATTAACTTATTTGTTCATGTTGCAGTTAACTGTTATATTTAAACAGTTCCTAAACATTGGAACATGAAAATTAAACGGAAGAGCAAGTTGTAAATACCATTTCTATTTTTATAGTAAACAAGTACAGTAGAATCCTCTTAATTGAATATCCATTTTGCCAGTGAAAATTATTCATTTAACAGGAGTATACAATTAACAGGGATTTGGTCAGTTTCCTGTGTTCTGGAGGTAAACTGAGCATTTATTCTATTATATCTTGTTTGACAGAGCTCTATGAGCTCTGTCAAACAAGATATAATAGAATAAATGCCTGTATTGGATGTAGTGAGGCCAAAAAGGTTGATAAATAAGGGGAATTTGGTGCGTGTCACAGTAATTTTTTCGACATATTACAAAAATTAACAGGAGTTTACTCTACAATCCATATGCAATTAACAGATCAAATTTGTACTGAAGGTATGGTAAATGGTTTTGTGTTTGAAAATTATATTCAATTAACAGGGATATACAATTAAGAGATATCCAATTAAGTGGGCTCTACTGTATTTGGAATTATTATACCCCCCGCAAACAAAGTTTGGGGGGTATGTAGGAATCACCCTGTCCATCTGCCTGTCCATCCGTCCGTCTGTCCGTCTGTCCATCCTTATAAGCGCAACTCCTCCTAAACCATTTGAAGAATTTTCATGAAACTTTAAACAATGGAAGAACTCTATATGAAGATGTGCATGAAGCAGTATAATTCCGTTCTGACATTTCCAAGGGGAGATAATCTAACTTATACATTTTAATGTACCAAAAAGGCTAAAGCTGAGGCGCGGGGGGTATCACTTTGTGAGCTTGTTCACAGTACCTCTAGTTATATTAACCTGCATGCACTATTTATAGACATCAGTGAGAGAGCAGTGAAATATCAACTCGATTTCGATCAAAATAGAATAGGTCAGCAATACTTGAGTATAACACAACACTTCTGAAAATTACTTAGCCAAAATTACCAGATTTTTAGTCGAGTTGTGACGAAGTCAAACTCGACTTATAGTTTGGTGAATGTCTGGCGGGCGGGCGGACGGGCGGGTGGGTTGGCGGGCGGGCGGGGGGGCGGGCGTAAACAATTGGTTTCCGGATGATAACTTGATAGTGGTTGAACTCACATTCATTAAACTTCATACGTAGGTTGGTCTTGGTGGGAGGAAGAACCCTATTGATTTTGGACATGCTACGTCGAAGGTCAAGGTCACAGTGACCTTGAACATAGTAAATCTTAAACAATTGGTTTCCGGATGATAACTTGATAATGGTTCAACTCACATTCATGAAACTTCATAGGTAGATTGGCCTTGGTGAGGGGAAGAACCCTATTGATTTTGGACTCGCTACGTCAAAGGTCAAGGTCAACGTGACCTTGAACATAGTAAATCGCAACAATTCCTTTCCGGATGATAACTTGATAGTAGTTCAACCTACATTCATGAAACTTCATAGGTGGGTTGGCCTTGGTGCGAGGAAGAACTCTATTGATCTTGGACTCACCAGATCAAAGGTCAAGGTCACAGTGACCTTTAACATAGTATATCGCAACAATTGGTTTCCGGATGATAACTTGATAGTGGTTCAACCTAGAGTCATGAAACTTCATAGGTGTGTTGGCCTTGGTGCGAGGAAGAATCCTATTGATCTTGGACTCACCAGGTCAAAGGTCAAGGTCACAGTGACCTTGAACATAGTATATCGCAACAATTGGTTTCCGGATGATAACTTGATAGTGGTTCGACCTAGAGTCATGAAACTTTACAGGCGTGTTGGCCTTGGTGCGAGGAAGAACCCTATTGATGTTGGACTCACCAGGTCAAAGGTCAAGGTCACAGTGACCTTGAACATAGTATATCGCAACAATTGGTTTCCGGATGAGAACTTGATAGTGGTTCAACCTAGAGTCATGAAACTTCATAGGTGTATTGGCCTTGGTGCGAGGAACTGTTGTCACAACTCGACATTGGATCGGTGATCCTGAGCGGCATTTTTTCTGTCATATAATAAAGTAAATTAAATACATTTATTACTTTCCAAAGTGTGATTTACTGGGATTTCCGGGTTTGATTATAAACGATAACTTCACAAGTGAATTATGCAGTTAACAATTGTGTCATGTATCCGTGCGCGCAAACGAAGACGCTTTGTCGTGAGTGTAATGGACACTTCATTGTTTGTTTGTTTTTTTTTAACCCTTTTCCTACCATGAAAAGCCAACAACACTTGCAAAAAAAAATTCTTGAATAACTAATTTTTTCAATTTTTGTCTCAAAAACATAGGTTATGACCCCTCATTGGAACGAGCTCAATGAGCTCGTTCCAATGAGGGGTTTAACCTATGTTTTAGAGACAAACAATGAAAAAATAATGAAAATTAATTGGCAATTTTTTAGAATGACAATTTTTTAGAATTATATTAACGATAATTATATTATTTAACCCTTTACGTTAGGTAAAGGGTTAAATAATATAATTATCGTTAATAATGAAAAGTAATAAACAGAGTAATCGCTTGACTGGACTGGTTACGTGAAATAATTCATTCGAGGTGAGGAACAATATTAATAAAACACTTGTGCGCATTCACGCACTCATCTTTGTACAACGTCCCTCACCTCTCGTGAATTATTTCACGTAACCAGTCCAGTCAAGCGATTACTCTCTATTCATTGGATGTACTGGAAGCCAAAGAAGTCTACAAATAAGAGGAATTCAGTCATTGTCAGAGAAATTCTTTATTAAGTCGCAAGTTTTTGTATGACCCTGCCCTATTGGGAGCATTATGTTTTCACCATGTCCAACTGTCCGTTAACTTTCGGTTTCCATCCAATAACTAAAGAATCGCTTATTTAATCAAATCATAATTTTAGGGCTTACTTGTGGATGATTAGACAATGTATCCTTTTCGATTTTGGTCCAGCTAGCCAAATCAGTATGACAGTTATGACACTGTTGAGGGCATATGCCACACTTCACTTTGCTCTTGTTTATTTATTGTATAGGAGTTTACTCTAGAACATATGTGCATTTAACAGGTCAAATTTTCAATGAAAGTATGGTAAATGGTTCAGTGTTTGGAGGTTATATGGAATTAACAGGATTAGAAATATCCATTTAAGTGTGCGGTGCTGTACAGTGAATGAATTTCACTTAATTGAATTGAATATTTGTTAACCCTTTACCCAACGTAACAGCCCAAATCGGCCAGCGTTATTCACAAAAATCACCATTTAATTTTCATTATTTTTTCATTTTTTGTCTCAAAAACATAGCTTATGACCCCTCTTTGGAACGAACTCATCATGCTTGTTCCAATGAGGGGCCATAACCTGTGTTTTTGAGACAAAAAATGAAAAAATTAGTTATTCAAGAATTTTGTTTGCAAGTGTCGTCTACTTTTCGTGTTAGGTAAAGGGTTAATAGAAGAACCCTGTAAATTTCAGGTAGTTGTAAAACTTACCATACCTTCAGTATGAATTTGACTTGTTATTTGCTTGTGGTTTATAGAATAAATCTCTGTAAGAAGACTGTAAACGATGATCCAAAGATGGGTGGTACATTGCATTTTGGTGTTAGTACCTGTATGTAGTTAACACTGAATACCATACCACTCAGGCCTTTAAATTCTTCCCAGCTGTGCCAAATAAGATAATTGCACCCAAATTATGAGGAGTTGGAAACTTTTTCCAACGTTTTGCAGTGTTTCGGCAACATATAGTTTGGCCATGTTTCCCTGATGCTTGTAATATAGCTTAGAGCTTACCTTTGAATCAAAGAATGCAACACATAAATAACTTTAAAAAACCCCACAGAGTTTGTCACAGAAAAGCAATTGCCATTGGTATACGACACTGTCCCAGAGTTATGGCCCTTTCTTACTCTTTCAACTTAGAACATTTTTCTGTCCCCCAATACCTTTAAGGCTACTTCGAATATGCCTACGGGTTGGAGGCAGAGGCCCACACTAATTATTGGTGTTACGTTTAAAAAACTTGGGCATTATTGCAAACTTATCGGCCCTCCTGCTACTGCTATAGCCTAATTAAGTTGATTCCGGTGCTCCATCTGGGTCCTTTTTTCCTCTATGTCCTTGGATAATAATAAAGGCTTTGGATTTCATAGAGAAAATTGTCAAAAATTCAAGAAAAATGTTCATGAATTGGTGTTTGTTGGTAGGGTAGGGAGAGTAACTTAAACACCACTTTACTTCCTTCCTTATCTCTGCTGACTAGATCCTTTTTTTCATGTTTTTAACCCTTTACCTAACGTGAAAAGCAGACGACACTTGCAAAAATAATTCTTGAATAACTAAATTTTTATACTGTACCAATGACCCAGACATAGCTGGTGCTAACTCTTAAAATATAGGGCCAAACACAAATTTTGCCCCCCAATCCCCAAAATTTGCATCTAAAACTAAAGAAAACATGTCCTGAGAGGCCCTCCACACTTCGCCCCCACTGCGCATGCGCAGTGTCAAGGACGTTCCGAAATTGGCGCCATTTATCATTCTAAGTTTGGCCCTTCATCAGTTAACATCTGACTGATCTTTGTGCTTTTAAATCTCAGTTTAAATGATGCCAGACACATAAATATTAGTGAAATGGTGATTCTAAGGAGGATAGAAAAGGAGGAGAGGAAAAGAATGTGTGACAGAATATTATCAGGGCTGTAACTTAAAATTTTTTAATGAAATTATGTTAAGTTACCTATTTTCAAGGCAGCAGCCATTTTGTTGTCATTCTGATTATTTAGTTACACTGTTTTTTCAAGTGTTTTTCCTCTCTCCCTGTCCTTTAAGTTCCCCCTTGCTATTCTCCCATGCTTTTGGCATAATTTCTGTAATTATTATTACTAAAAATTTCTTGGGAGTTTAGCTGAATAACAGAATGAATTCTGTTCTTTCCCCATGTTTACGTCTTCACCTACGGGTGGTTAGGCGTTGTGTTCTGCATCTACCATCTGATGTTCTGCAGTTTCTTCCCTGGAAGTCTCTGTTTTGCATCAGATGGTGTATTTTTGATAACTGATTTCGGGCCTGGGTGCCTGGAGTCTTATTTTAGTGTTTTTACACTCATTGTTTACATTTACAACAGCCCTCTGTGTGAGGGGGGGATTTCTAAATAATAATATCTTTATGTTATTTCAATCATAACTAGATACATTATTATTGTTCGTAAGTGTTGAATAAATTGTTTAAAATATTTTTAAAATTTTTGTCCACACTTAGGCTTGGGATCCATTGGGGCTCAACGTTACTTTTCAGAAACTTGGGCTGTTCTGAAAAAATATTTTTTCAAAATATTTTGATTTCAATTATTTTTTCTATATTAATGGATCATATTATTATTATGTATTTTGATTGCCAGGGGTTAGTGCGAGTACCAGGACTTGTTTTCTTTTCACATTGAAAGGATATTGATCAATTGTTTTAAGAGGAAGTCTTCCTCTGACCTTATTATCATTCTATATGTGGTCAGTGTACTCGCATTAACTCCGGTTCTGTATCGTATGATTTCGATGACAATATGGGAAGCGTATGTCACGGTATGTTGTTGGGGATTTGGACACTCCGGTCCTTTCCCCGCAGGGTCACTCTACTTTATCAATTTCTATTTCAGACGATCAAGATTAGGGTGATGTATCTGTGATGTCTTCCAACAGTGTGCCTCCGTCGTCACAATTAATGAAGGGCTAGCGGAAAAGTGCTCATGTAATACGCCAATTGCCTAAGAGGACCCTAGTAGGTTCGACGGCCTTTGACGTCCGCTAGCTCGCCCGGTGTAGCATCCATTCACCGAATGGTTCGGCAGCCGGGTTCGTCCGTTGCGGTCTAGAAGGAATTTTGGGGTGATGCGAGCACTATAAAATTAACTTAATGCACACCCAGTGACGGCGGATCGGAGGGAGAACGGAGGAAGCCTTTTAGTCCGGTTCATAGCTCGTTCCGGTCCATCCGGACGGCAAGCGAGAGAGGCCCCTCTCTCATTCAACAACATCTGGCCCCAGATGTTGTGGTACAAATGTGTCGTTAGCGGAGCATACGTCCGTCGCTCGGGACGCTCCGTTGTATAGGCAGTCCGCTGAGACTGCTAAGGCTTCCTCTTCTCGTCAGCGCACACGACCGCACCTTGGCTGCGTGACCGCCGATATATTACCAGCTTCGCCGATCAAGGACTCTTCGGCGACCAGGTCACACCATCCGGCAGCCAGGGATTCGAGACCGATGGACTCCGGACGTTCGCATAGGAAAAGTATGCGGGAGCCATCTGATGCGGAGCTGCCCTCGGCGAAGCAGCGATAGACTGCGCCTCCGCAGGTCTCGACGCCGGACATTCTTGTGCACATAGCACAGCTTATCGCAGCATCCCAGCAGCCGACAGAAACGGTGTCGGATCGAGAATTATCCGACAGCGCTGGGTCGGTAGCCGGGGACTTGAGGCCTGCAGACTCCGGACGTTCGCATAGGAAGTATGCGGGAGTCAACGTACACGGAGCTTCCAGCGGCAATGCATCGTAAGTCCGCTACTGCACAGGCCTCGGGAACGGACGTGCTTTCCTTAATAGCACAGTTTATCGCAGCATCCCAGCATCAACTGAATCTGTCGCATATATTTTATCCGACGATGCTGGGTCGGGACGCTCCGCGGAAGCGGGTACGGACGTCCGAAAGTTTCATCCGGTCCGACGGGATACCGAAAGGGTTTCGGTGGATTTCAAGCTTTCCCTTTCGGAACAACATATGCTGCGATACCGGATAAGAAACTGATAGCGTCGGTGGACTTAGAAATTTTTGGTTCGGTTCAGGGACATCGTCCCTCAGTTCCGACATAGTCCAATAATGTCACACAAACTTTCGAATTATTGAACGACGCTATATATATTATTATTTTATGCTTGCTATCCAAGCATTTCTGGTTTCTTGTTCGAAGAGTTATGGAGATGTCTTTCAAAAGTGTGCCTCTGTCGTCATAGTTAATGAAGAGTTAGCGGCAGTAAGTGCTCATGGAATATGTCTATCGCTTACGGAGTGACATTCGCTAGCTCACCCGGTGTAGCGTACATTCATCGAATGGTTCGGCTGCCGGGTTCGTCCGTTGCGGTCTAGGAAGGAGATTTGGGTGATGCGAGCACTTTAATTACTTTAGTACTCACCCAGTGACGGCAGATTGAGGACAGATCGGAGGAAGCCAACAACATAGGGGACCGCATGTTGTGGTTCAGATATTTTACATTCGGAGCATATGTCCGTTGCTCGGGACGCTCCGTTATATTGACAGTCCGAGAGACTGTCTTTAATGCTTCCTCATCCTCACAGCAGGGCACACGACCGCACATTGGCTACGTGACCTCGAGTATCCGATCAGTTTCGGCATTCAGTGATTCCACAGCGAATAGGTCGCGCCATCCGGTAGCCAAGGGACACGAGGCCTATACACTCCGTTCGCTCGCATATTGGAAGTATGCACGGGGTAACGATCTCGGAGCTTCCTGCGGCAATGCATCGTAAGACCGCTGCTCCTCAGGCCTCAGTGACGGACGTGCTATCCGAGTTAGCACAGTTGTTTCGCAGCATCCCAGCAATTGACGGTTTCTCGGTCGATTCAGGAATTATCCGACGGCGCTGGGTCGGTGCGGTCCGCGGTTGCATCAAGCTACGGACGACCGAACGCTTTATAGGGTCCGACAGGATGGCGAAAGGGATTCGAAAGATTTCGAGTTTTCCCTTTAGTAGTATCGGAAGATGCCTTTCATATCTTCTGGCATTTCTTCCAGTGATTATTTTTCGGACTTCATTGCTGCGATCTTGGATAAGAGACTTATAGCGTCATTGGACTCGGATTTTTCGATCGGTACAGGGACTTTGTCCCTGACTTACCGACGCAGTCCAATATTGTCATTACAACATGTGTTTTATTTTTCGACGCTATATATTTATATATATACAAGCCTGCTACTAAGCATGGTAGTTTAGTTTCTTGTCCGCGTGGCTCATTTCTGCCATTTTATCTTTTTTACATATAGTTTATTTTGGCAGAGCAGGGCATACCGAGAGTTCATATGCGTCTAGACGGTGTGATTAAAGACTGCATATATTCTTTTTCGCCGTTTATGTCTTTTCCAATTTCAATGTTGGGAACGACATTATGTATAGTAGACTTAACTTAGACGCTTTGTTATACGTAATCCGCCTTACTGAGGCGTTATCATTACGTCTTTAAGAAAAGATTTACGGGATATTATTCTCAATGTAATTTCTTTTGAGGGCAGTAGTTTGTTCACGTATAACTCCGCCCTTCAGTGGCTGATGGGAGTTGGTTAGACGTGATGCAGCCCTAGCTACATCCACGCGTGGATAGTAGGTTAAGAACTCTCTCAGAGTCGCTTCGTTCTCGGAGGAGCTTCTCTTCGACAGCAACTTTCCGGCAATCCATGAATTGCTTGATTATACATTCTCTTGTCTATCTAGTGTTACAAGAGATTCAGACTGGGGCAAACATTCGGTGGTTGACTCAGAGAGTGCCGCCGCAGTTGCCGGACCCGAGTGTGGCTGTTATGACGGTTGCCAGTCAAACAGATTGGGATATATACTGATCCCTACGGATTCGAAGTGCCAGGGTCTTTGGGTTCCGCAGTCTTTTAGCTATCAGTTTAACTTCCGCGGAATAATGTTTTTTAGGCTTGCTTTATGTCATTGCATGAACATTATTCAGAAACGCACGCCCAAATTCCTGTCCTTTAATTCGACAGTAGTGGCGTATCTCCGGAACCAGGGAGGCACTCTTTCGTTTCCGTTATTCAATTTAATGGAAAGAATCCGTCTGTTGGTTATAGTACACCAAGTTCAGTTTTGGTCCGTCATATTCTGGGTCGTCTGATTGTTTTATCGCACTCCCGTTCTCTTACGGGTCGCTTGTTGCTGTCAGAATGGACTCTCAACAAACAAGTATTCAATCAGATTTGCTATCTATGGGAGCGCCCAATGATGTTTTATTTATGACACAGCTTGCTAATCAATTGCAGACGTATGTGTTGGCTTGTCCAGATCTCTGAGCTAATACTGTTAACGCTCTATTGATCTATAGGACGGAATGATAGGATACGCGTATCCTCCGGCGCTGTTGTTTTTAGCAGGTATTGCTAAGATAAACAACCACAATACATTTCTGTTGATAGCATCTCTATCTTCACAGAGATCATGAGTAATTTACTCTCTTGTCTACTGTGGATCTTAACGTGAAATCTTCCTCTATGTGAGGATCTTTTTTCACTGGGTAAATCGTGTCATCTTTATCACAACCAGCAAGGTCGCAACCTTCATGTATTCCGTTGTGTGGTCCGTATTGCATTGTAAGCACTGTACTGGACGAGCTTTGGACGCGATTTCTTACTATAGGAGATCCTCTTCTTCGCTATTCTATGCGACTAAAGTGGAGGCTCTTCCGTCGTGGTGTAGGGATCATTATGTTCATATGGTTGATCCCTCCATACTACTCATTGCTATTTTTTAGTATACTTGTTTCACAAGATCTACTGCAGCCTGTGGTTATTTAGGTTATAGGTTTATGTTACCTCATACCTATTCACTCTATGATAGTTTACAATTGAGTCTTTTGTCTCTTTATTTAAGTCAGTTAGTAACTTTTTGATAAATAGACTTAGAATCTTTAGATTAAATTCCTATACGGATTTTAACTTCAGGTTCTTATTTAGCTAAGTAATCATTTGAGCCTCTGGAAACAGTAGTTTTCAAATTCTGGCCTTTTAGACAGTAATTCTGTTGGTTTCTCTTTTACTGTAGAGTCAGTGAGTTTCATGCACTATCGATGGATGATTTTCACTTTCATAGTTTCGGAATCAATACTTCCGTTACTATTTAGGTTGGATTGTTGCATAAGAGTTAGGCTCCTATTATCCGGATCCTATTATTTTAAGGTCCTTCCGTCTTCGTATGGGCATAGGCCTTTACTCTTTCCGGGTACAGTTTATGTATTTATAAACAGATATCTGTTTATTACAAGGGCGTAAGCTTCTTCTGTCTTTGATGTCTAGTAGAAGGTCGTTACGCTCCATTTTATTGTTAATGGATTCTATTAACTAGCGAACTGCTTATGGTATATCATTGGCTTAGCAGTTGTGCTTAAGATTTCGGCTCATGAAGTAAGAGTTCTTCTACTTCTTGGGCTTACATTAATAGTGTTGCTATTATAGATTTTTGAAGGCTGCTCATTGCGCTCAGCCATCCATTCATGAATTTTATCTCAGAAATATCGAGTCCATTTCTGGAGGCCTCTATTGTTAGGTCTATTATCTACTGCTCAGAATGTCATTCACTTAACAGTTGCTACTATAGCTAGGTAGGCTGTCTGTTTCGGCAGTGTCTCCGTTCGGCTGCCCTCTTCGCTCTGGGCTATTTGACCCAGGGCAAGAAAAAGGGGGGGGGAGAGGGTGTTCCCTTGGGTCACCTGTTTTTACTATGAAAACAAGGGGATACCTCCTCCGGAGTTAGTAATTCTGAGCTGTTATTGGGATGGTTGTTTAGTGAGAAGTTTAAGTTTATAAAATTCATTCAAGTCTTAGTTTTTAAAGTATAGCTTTTGAATATTGCATATGTCAACGGACATGATTATGCAATTCTCACACACTTTTAGGAGTATAAGAGTCTCTATTCTCTAGACTTACTTTATTATTGGCTTACTTTAAAAATTATTAGTATAAGGATTATTGGATATTAATAGAGTACATGGATGTATGAAGCTCAATTTTTGGAAGGTGTTGTATCTTTCTAATTTATCATAAATAAGAAAGATACATGTAAGGCCTATTACTTCTTTTCCCTACAGGGGATGACTCTATTTTATTTTATTGAGCGTATTCCATTTTGCTCTATGTCCTTGGCCCTCCAGCCTTTTTACTATTCAGCTATGTCTGGGTCATTGGTACAGTATAAAAATGTTAAAAAATTTATAGTAATTTATATATTTTTTATACTTACCAATGACCCAGACGGGGATGGCCCTCCCAGGAGTTGGGAACTCTTGCCTCCCCGCTGAGTACATAGCGCTTACCAGGCACTGGTTATTAGAATGATAAATGGCGCCAATTTCGGAACGTCCTTGACACTGCGCATGCGCAGTGGGGGCGAAGTGTGGAGGGCCTCTCAGGACATGTTTTCTTTAGTTTTAGATGCAAATTTTGGGGATTGGGGGGCAAAATTTGTGTTTGGCCCTATATTTTAAGAGTTAGCACCAGCTATGTCTGGGTCATTGGTAAGTATAAAAAATATATAAATTACTATAAATTTTTTAACTTTTTTTCATTTTTTGTCTCAAAAACATAGGTTATGACCCCTCGTTGGAACGAGCTCGATTTGAAATCTTTGTGATGGCACCCAAGAACAGTTTTAATAAACCCTAGCACTTTCAGGTATATCCAGAGTGCCCTGCATTGTGTACTTTTTTCATACAGGAGCCGACTCCCAAATGGTTATCTTGTAGTCTGCAATCTACCCAAGCTGTGATTGTGTAGACTTGGCCTGGAGAGGGTTAGGTATACTTTCTGTTCAGTTAATGGACAACTCCAACTTTAATTGAAATTTTCTTTGAGTTTAATTAACCCATTACCCAACACTCATAATATCAAAGTTGATTATTTTAATTGCTCTTTTTTCAAAAATTTTCAACAAAACAGTGTCATGTGACCTCCATTGGAATGAGCATGACAAGCACATTCCAATAAGGGTTAACATGATATACGTTTGATGAAAGTTTTTGAAAAATAATTTTTTTTCAACTGCTTAATTTGTAAATTATGCAGTCGGATGTGGCTGATTCAATACATGAAGGGTTAATTCTGATATTAATTTATTTTCACCTAAAATTATGTATTTCAGATCACACAAATGTTTAATATGCATTTTATTCACACTTCACATTATGACTCAAATAATACATAGTAACATTGAGCACTTTCATAACTTATGTGTGGTTGAGGCCTGATCCCTGATTTGTGAACTTCACAAATTAACCTAACAATTTAGCCCTAACCTAAATGAGTTCTAGCTCTTGCTAAAGACTGGAAGTCGTAAATAGGGCAGTGGGATGCAGACAAAACAAATGAACTCATCAGTCTGGAAGTACTTTTGAGCTCTAAACTAACTATTATATTATTTACATTTTTATCTCTCCACTGGAGCTCAAGCAAAAAACACTATCAAGCAGTCTATGGACTTAGTTGAGTAATACTATCTCCAGCTTGTTAAAGCTATAATTAGACTGGCACGTCTATAAGAGAGGATACAGTTAAAACTAGAAGTCCTGTCTCGAATTCTGCACTATTTTGAAAAAATAGCGCGTTAGGTTAGTGCAGCAAATCACTAGAAAATCACTTCTGATGCACGGTAGACTATCACAATTTCTGCAGAATTGTAACATGCAGTGGCTGATTGATATTCAGTGCTTGTTATTAGCAATCATCAGTAATAAAGTCGCACCTTCTACTGAAATAAGGTCGCTGTTAAATATTAAAATGCAGATACACAGAGGACGGGATGGTTTTCCGTTCATCCTTTATTTCCCCTTCTGTTCATTTATTTCACGATAATACAAGAAGTATTTATATACATGGATTGAATGATTTTCGTTTTCGAAGGTTGATGACAAAATCATGCAAGTCATTTCAAGAACAAGAGAAAGGAAATATAATCATGTTTACTGCTAATCGCAGCCATTCTAATAGAACAACAAAGGTAGAGGCAAGCATGGTCGGAAACAAAGAATGCCCCCCACAGAAAACTGAACTGACAGTGTATCCAAAGTGTTGCGAGCGAATTACTAACTCGGAAAGCTATAATGAAAACTTTAATTTCAAGAGTATATCCTATGGGTGGATATTCCACCCTTGGTGTTTTTGTACACACCCCAATTATATGATAGGGAGTTCTGGACATGGTCGCTGAGTTCGTAGTCAAGATTCTATAGTGCTCAAAAAGGATTTTATTTCTTTTTTTTAACTTTTTTGGGGTGGGGGAGGGGGTTTGGAGGGGGGGGCTGATATTCGGAAAGCCATGGTGAGGAGGTGGGGTCACCCCCATAAAATGTTTGGGTAGAGTATCCAGAATTTAGCAAGCTTGGAAGAATAACTCTGGTCATCGGGTGAGTAGATGAGTACAAGTGGAGTTTCCTCGAGCAGAAATTTGCAAGGCTTCAGTCGGATATTTCAAACAGTGGGGTGGGATTGGATAATTTATGAACCATTCCACCCAAGACCCTGAGGTCATGTCTCTCTCTAATATAGGCATACAGTTCATTTAGAGTGGATTGTCACTAAATCACCTGCACAGTTAAGTTTTTACAGCCTTGAAACTTGATTCAAAGACGTCACTTCTGGGAAAAAGGGCTTGTCAGGTTTTAATTTCCATAAATTGTCACCAGACCGGTAACTTTCTTTGAATATTCTATTTTCTTGCTCATTTAAGGAACAAATATGATTATTATTTATTGATGCTTAGGGCTACATCAGCTGCTGAGGCTATATTGTGGTGACCACCGCAGATGTTGTGTAAAGCACCAATAAATATGATTGATTGCTATCCTTCTCGATGTAAACATACTGTGAGCGGAATGTGGACTCACCTTGCCTGAACAGAGAAGATTTTTCTCTATTTGCGGCAATTTTTCAGGTAGCAAGCAGCCAATCAGTAATGTTGGCAATCACCATTTGTATGTTTCTTGGAGAGTAATAGGTGTGAATAAGCTTTGAAAACAGCCCTGTCAATATAGAAAGCTCCCGCTGTATGACCTTAATTAGGGAAAAGGTTATTATTTAATGACCAGATGATAAAGGTGAACAATTAGGTGTAAAATTTATATATCCATGGGTCTTATGTTCTTTCATCATCAGTGATATTTTAAGGATTAATGATGAAGACTGATTAAAAAACACCTGATCTGGCAAAAAACAAGTTTTGGACAAAAAATTAAAATAGAAAACCCATCTTAATTCTTTTCCGGTTGCTTCATTTATTTACTAATAATGTTATAAGAAAGATTTGCTCACGGTGACAAGACAATTCGAAAAAGTTTAAGAGCAAACCATGACAAGTTACTCAAATCAGAATTATGAAAACCAATTACTCTTACTATTATGAATAGATCATATGAAAATAAAAGCTGTAGGCCTAGTGATTGAAGTTGGGAAGGGGGTGGGGGATCGTCTATAAAGTCATGTAGGCCTAGCCCTATTTTTAACAACTCTCCTTTGGAGAATGGGGAAAACGTTTTTCAATCAACATTTAAAAAATATTTATTTAACCCTTAGACTAACAAAAATGGGCGCAGCATTTGCCAAAAGAAGAAAAGATAAATCCCATCTCTTTTGCTTCAAAAACCTAACTTGTGACCACTCAGTCATGATTTCAAAATCTTGTGGTGGTGGTGGTGGGTTGTTGGCTGAGATGTTCAGGGACAGTTTGGCCAAGGGGTGGGAGGGGTGAAACCGGTGGACAACCTTACGGCCTGGCTGCTGAAGGTCGGTTTTGTATAAATAGTGGGGGCGGTTTGGATCAAAATGATGGGGGGTCGTTTTGGCCCCAGGGACACTTTGGGTGATTCCCATCGTACTTAATAGCGAGTCGCAGCCTCACATTTATTTATATATGTATTTATTGGTGTTTAAGGTCACATATTTATGCACAATAGCTAATCGCAGTTTTGCGGGTGGAGAAAGCCGGAGTACCCGGCGAGAACCACCAAGCTTTGATGAGCAACTGTCAGCTCCTCAACATTCTAACTCTGTTCAAGCTCCGCTCAAGCAGCGGTTGAAGACATGTGCACCATCCACGTACAGTACTCTTTAGCACATGGCGTCATCGAGCCCCCATGTAGGCAGCCAGGATAAAGTGCCTTGCCCAAGGACACAACGTGGGCCGTCCCAGACAGGAATCGAACTCGGGACCTCTAGCATAGTCTCATAATGTTTGTTATTATTAGGCATCGCTAGTGATTTGAACAAGGCCTCATAAAGTAATGAGAACATTTTAAATGAGATTGAAAATTTGCTGCAAATTTCTCGTTAAAAATTCAGTTGGCGACTGAGCGGTATTATCATTATTTGGAGTTTTTTAAGAACAAATTTATCCATGTTTTCCAAGTCAAACGAAGTCACAGATTGATAAAATGTTGGTGTCAAAACATTTTTGTTAGGTTATTTCAAAACATTCATGTGATGGGCTGTTCATACATACACATCTCACACAAGTCTCATCCCCGCGTTTAACAGCACCAAATAAATCATTTAAAAGATGATTATCCAATTTGGCAACGACTTTGATTTCACTGTCTGGGCTTCTTGGGAAAATTAAATTGGGTCATTTCGACAATTTTTTGACATTTTTTTTCTTTCATTCTCACCACTAATATACCAGGTGAACCTGATTTGAAATTATGAAATTTGAAATTATGTCGACAAATGTTTGAGTCCAGTAACAACGCATTTGTTTTCATAATGATAATTGATATGCGTCGGAGATCAAAGTTAACAACCCTGTGAACCGTGCACTACATTCTGCGTTACATAGCTATCGCATGTTTAACTAGGTTTACTTGATTGTTCTGCACAAGATAGCACATTAACTAATGAGAGTTTTCTGCGCTAGTCGTGCAGTAGGACTGTAAGTAGTGAGAACTACTTTCTAACTTTACTGTATAGCATGCCTTCTTATATACAGTATGGAGACAGCAAAGAACCAATGGGAGAGATCCTTTCATTGGAGCCTTGCCTGTCCCGAACACCTCTCTGATTATTATCATTCCTGGCTAACTGGTGACCACAATGATAAAGTCCTACGAAAACCTTTTAAGATAGCATTGGCATGTAAACTGTGAAAGAAACCACTTAAAATTCCTTGACATTCCTACACTTAGAATGGTTCAGCATGATTGACAATTTAAGCGGTTTACTATAACTGACCAGGCCTCATGGAACACTACCTCAATTTGTAGGCATATTGCATTTAGAGATTCCTGGAGTATAATTTCAGTTTTATCTAACACAAAATTATAATTTCAGTTTAATCTAACACAAAATTAATTAGCCAACAGAGCTCATTTCATAATTAATAAGATATATATCACCATCCTACTTATTGTGTTTTTCAGATTTGAAAAATTAGATATTACCCCAAAGAGTGCTCAAAAAATAAAACCAGTGTTGGAAAGATGGATGGAAGAAGCTGAAGATCGGTATAAAAATGGAGTACAGAATCTCACTGAATTCATTGGCAGTGAACCATCAAAAAAGAGGAAGCGACGGACATCATTTACTCCACAAGCATTAGAAGTTTTAAATAATTATTTTGAAAGGAATACTCATCCTTCAGGTAAATTTGCAAATCATCTCAATACTAATTGTTTCAAAGCTAAAGAATAGATTTGATATTTTCACCTTTTTATGAACTTGATTCACATATGTATTTACTGCGAGATTGAGGCTTACACTAGAGATGGGCAATATACTAAACAACCGGACTGGTCCCTTCTCAGTTGTTTTGTCATCTGGGGGTGGCCTTCCACACTCAGTTCAATATGGTGGCGGTTCCCCAGGCCAGGGCTGTGATTCTCTCAGCTTCTGCTCTGACTCTATTCCCAGTCCACATCTGTGACAGCACGGGGTATTCTCCAGCTGCTCGGTCTCTGCGGTTCGGTGACGGATCTCATTCCTCTAGGTCGGCTGCATGTCAGACCTGTCCAACACTTTCTGCTCAGTCGTTGGAGGCCGAATGTCGATTCTCTGGCACTGGTGCTTCAGTTACCAGAATCTCTTATCCTCACCTTCTCCACTGGACGAATGTTCAGTGGATCATGCAGGGTGTCCTGTTGGACTTACCCACGTCCAATCGCAATCTGATGGCAGATGTCAGCGATCTCTGATGGGGTGCGACATTGGATCCTCTAGGTCTTTCCCTTCATGGGATGTGGGACCAGGATCGGGCATCTCTACACATCAACCAGAAGGAGCTTCTTGCTCTTCTTCTAAGTTTCAGGCAGTGGATCCCTCACCTCTTGAATCGTCAGGTCCTTCTGTTGTTCGACAATTCGACAGTGGTTGCTTACATTCGGAACCAGGGTGGCACGCACTCGGTTCCAATGTACAAATTGGCTCGGGATCTTCTACTGCTCGCTCAGGATGTCAATGCCGGGGTGGTTGTTCGTCACATTTCCGGTCGTCTGAACGTCCTAGCCGACTCCCTGTCCCGACGGGGCAGGTACTTTTGCACCGAGTGGATGCTCCACATGGTAGTGTTCCATTGATCTCTTTGCGACTCGTTGGAAGCATCCGGTGGACACTTTCGTGTCCCCGTGTCCAGATGCTCTGGATTTTGCCGTGGACACTCAGGCCCTCCTTTGGGACGGTCTTGTCGGCTACGCCTTCCTGCCGGTTCTGATTCCACCTCAGGTTCTCGCCCAGATATGAACCTGCAGTCATCAAATCCTTTCGATCACACCCCTATTGCCTCGGTGGGTGTGGATCAATCTGCTCCTCTCTCTGTTAGCAGCGGTTCTGGCATGTCTCCCTCTACGTTGCAACTTTCTTTGCCAAAGTCGCCCGAGGAGGTTTCAAGTTGACCCGACTTCATTGTGTCTTCGCACATGTCTTTTATCGGGTCCTGTCTCCTCTGTAGTGGTTTTTTGAGACAAGCAGTGGAGTTGCTTTTCTTCTTCAAGGAGGCACACACTCCACTGGTTTAGCCTCTCGATGGTGTGCGATCACTCTGTTGCTTCTGTCACTCCTTCGATCACACCACTTGCGGAGTTTCTGGTATATGTTTGTTTCTGGGAGTCTCCAGCAATGGGTACAAGTCCATGCTTCGGAGACCTTTTTCATATGTGGTACCGCATTGTTTCGACACTCATCCTTGCCTCTCCAAGCTTGTTCAGCTCTTTTCCTTGAAAAGGCCTAGGACTTTGCAGTTTACTCCAAGATGGTTACTTTCTTGGGTGCTGCTCTGCTTGGGGGTGGGGGGCATTTGTGCCTTCATCCTGGATGGATATATGCGTTTTCTCACATGCCAGATCTCTCCTGCATCCATTTTTTCGATGGATTTGTCTTGCTATTCGTGCAGCTTCCGCTCGTTTAGCTACTGGTGATTGTATTACCAATTGTTTTTTCTGCCACGAGGTGCGTGCATTGTCTTCCTCTTTTAATACCTCTGTCATGTTGTCGGATGACGGATGTTATACTGGCAGCCTGCTGGAGAAATGCTACATTCTCCTTTTATCTGCGATAGTTGCAGGAGCTGACAGAGGACCTTTGTTCTAGGGGCCCTCTTTCTTCGGCTCAGGCTGTTGTCTATCCCAGCCATTCAGCTTTTTTCAGGGTCAGTTCCAGCTCTGTGCTGTTACTGCCCTTTCTGTCTGTGCGTCGCACTTCACCATACGCCTCATCTTTCATTGTCTTTTACTAATGTTTGTGATGCTATGGTTTGATAGGCCTACGGATCTCTTCCTCTGTCCACGGTTCCAGTGCTATTGAGTTATGTGTGGGTTGGTTATGTGATCCCCTCCATCCTATTGTCTATTCAGCCTGTAGTAAACAATTGTAAGGTAGGTTGATAAGAAGTATAAATTTTATAGTAAATTTCCTTATTATACCTACCGCAATTGTTTACATGGAGGCCCTCCTGTCTTCTTATTTGGGTAAGAATCCTTCCTTCCCGCTGATCACATAACTCCTGTGTTGTCGGAATCAAAAGAATGATGAATTGATGATGCACTGCGCATTGGTTTACGGAAGTCGTGGATTTGTACTATGGAAGAGCGTCCCATACTGGGTGTGCGCAGTTTTGGCTTATTTTTTCGTGGTGTTTTTACACCACTTTTCTTTCCCAAATCTCTTGGGAAAGATTAAAATAGAGAGTATTTTATCCGAGTTAGGTTCTTCCACTGTAGTGCAAGCCTGTAGTAAACAATTGCGGTAGGTATAATAAGAAAGGAAATTTACTATAAAATTTATACTTTCAAATTTTCCTTCATTCACTATATATAAGGCCTTGTTGAGGCTTGATAGCAGCTGAAGGATTTTATTTTCAGTTTTGTTAACCCCAAGGGGTCTGGGCCATTGTCCTGAATTCCCACTAGACTACAAACGGTACATCTCCAGCTGCTCAACAGTGATTTCTAGCCAAGTCTTTGGCGCCTTCATTGTATCCTTGGGCAAGACAGTTCACGCCCATTGCCCACAGGAGAGGGGGGGGGGGGGCACGGTGGTGTTGTGTACTAAGGCATACTGCACGTCCATGGCATACTTGTCTTCAGCCAATGCTAACCCTGCTTGTGTGGAGTTAGTATGTTGGAAAGCCTGACAGTTGCTCGCTGTTGCTCGGTGATTCTCTTTGAGCACTCCCAACTTCCTCCACCTGTAAAACTATCCGGCATGAGGTGACCCTGACTGTCAAAAGTGTCATTAAACCCCATTAAATTAAATAACTTGGCTTCCTTAACAGGCAGCCAAGACTTGACTAGAAATCATTGCCCACATGATTTGTTTATTGTTAGCAGGGCCTCCTGAAGATGGCAAGGTCAGGGCATCAATAAGATAATAAAATCATCAATCAAAATTTTACTGCAACGTGTTGTTGCAGCAGAAATTAGAATTGGTGACTGTATGTTCCATCATACATATTGGTGTCAGGTTATATAATTGTTGACTTTTCCTGCATGGGAAACCTGTGGAGTGGAACTGAATTTTTACTGTTATAAATATAATCTGTTTCACCTGTACAATAGGACCCAGCAACCAGTGTCTGGGGTGAATGTTGTCGAGATATAAACAATTGGCTTGACTCTTTAAACTTGTGCATCTTTCATGGTATAGCCATAGATACTGAACATTACCTTTAACACCAACAGATCATAAAAAATGATTTTGTCTTTGTTTAGCAGCATGGCTCAGATTACAGCCATCAAACTTGGCTGGAATTAGAATTGGTGAAGAAAAAATTATAACTTCTACTTGATCGCATCACTCTTCATGCTTGTATTACACCCGGTGTGTAACAATCTTGCAGAAGATGTATCCCAACACATTGAAATTTAATGAAATCAACAGATAAAAATACCCTTTAGGTGATCAGAGTCATCATTATAACTCCTCAGTGTAAAGTACAGGAGAGCCGTGTTAATTTAATAGACTCTTTACTAGTTAGAAATATTCAATTACCAGGAGTATTCAATTAACAGGGGTTTGTTTGGTCATTTTCCTGTATTCTAGAGATAATCTCAGCAATTATTCTACTCTATCCTGTTTGACAGAGAGCTCATGGAGCTCTATCAAATAAGATAGAATAGATTACAGCCCCTGTAATTACTCCTCAGCAATTGCCGACGAGTTGCCGAGGGATTTTAGATGTTTCCTCGGCAGTTTTTGTGCTAAGGACAATGTGAGTGACGTCAGTAATGACGATTAAAAACAGAGTACAACAATAGAAGAGTAGTAGGCCGAGCAAATTTCTCCTCGTTCTTGAACATGTTTGTGGCCTTTATGTGGATATACTGGAGTGCATGTGGCACAATATTATACACTTTTGAGATATCTCTTTAAAATGTGAGTTTATTACCCGGAAAAAACAGTCCGAGAATGCATACAGACACACAGTGCTTCCCCAGTAGTTATTTACATGAAATATTCATTTTGTAAAAATTGCCGAGTAAAACTCGATTTTTGCCGAGGATACTCATTTATTGTCGGCAGAGTTTTTGCCGAGGGAATTTTTGCTAATTACAGGGGCTGAGATTAAATGCCTTTATTTTATTTTCATTCGTTTTTCTTCCCCAAAACAAATCGTACTCCCACTCCCACTCGCCAGAAATGGTATTCCACTCCCAGCATCATATTTCACTCTCAGCGATGACAGACTTATTTTTTTAATGTTTACAAATTAGGTGGAGTTGAATCAATTATAAAGGTTTGTTTAGGGAAAACAAATAAGGATAAAATAAAATACAAAAGTCCACTGCTCATGAAATAATCCTCTGCATGCCCCACACAAGGATAAAAATTGTACTCAAATCCAAGCAGTGAACTATTGTCTATTTACTGGATGTACTGAGGCCAAATAGGTCTGTAATTTGGTTATTATTAGTAATTTCTCAACATATTACAATATTTTTTATTCTGTTAACAGGATTTACTCTGTAACCTTTATGCAGTCAACAGGTCAAATTTGTAGTGAGTGTGTAGAAAATAGTTTTGTGTGTGGAAAGTATATTCAATTAACAAGGCTATTCGTTGTTGAAGTATCCAGTTAGGTGTGACCCACTGTACTTGTACCTTAAAGTTGATTTATTTCTTTAATGTTTCAGGTGCTGAAATGACAGAACTTTCTGAAAAATTGAACTATGACAGGGAAGTGATACGGGTATGGTTCTGTAACAAAAGACAAGCATTGAAAAACACAATTAAGAAATTAAAACAGGATGGTGTCCCTTAAGAGTTTTATGGAGTAGTGAACATAATATGTTGTAATGGCTCATCATTCTAAGTCACCGCGACCATTGATATGGACGCTATTGTGTTTTCATCAAGGAATACTCTCATTCTCTCAGTATCATCCATCGCTTTATCAGTCTGTGTTGTGAACCAAAGATGTACAAATTGCTACATAGTGTTATTTAATGTGTTGTTGCGGAAAAATGGTGTCATAGATAATTTGTATGGTAATACGCAATTTCATTTTTATTTCCCTTATTATGACTCTTTGAATATTAGTGCTACTGGTTAATATGGAGTTGTAATTTTAACATCATTTGATAGATCTCTACAAGATTATTCCAGTTTTTTTCAATATGGATTTGTTTAGAAACTATTCTTGGCCACAGGTCTTTTGTAATTTGTAAAATAGAGGGGCAGTCTTAGAATTATTTTTGAAAATTTTCATAATTCTGAACTGTTCTTTTTACCAGAGTCAAACTTACCACTAACTTAACTCTTGAAAGCTGCAGATGGATTTTTCTGCCCAGAATAAAAAGACTTTGTTACCCAGTATAGATATAATCCTAGCTCTGTGAAAAACATACACACCTTTCAACAAGAATAGTGCTCTTGCCAATGATTTCTTGACAGTATACTCGTTTGAATTTTTATTGAAGTACATCATGGCTGCTTTGTGGCAGCCATAATTTGATTTCTGAGGAATTTCAAGAAAATACTCAGCATGTTCCGAGTTAAATTCTATGTCTTTGAAGTGTTGATGGTGTGAAAACATGAACAGCTGAAATAAGTTATTTAACCATTTACCCAACGTAACGGCCAAAACCGGCCAGCATTATTCTCAATAATCGGCAATTAATTTTCATTATTTTTTCATTTTTTGTCTCAAAAACATATGTTATGACCCCTCATTGGAACGACTAAATCTTTTTGTGATTATCTTGAAGATCTTTTTTAGCTTGAGCATCATATCTGGCTGGAAAGTGCCATCTATAAGTGTGCAACTTATATTTAATGGTTATCCAATTCTGTAAGCAGCAAAATAGTAAACTGGTTGCTGCTAAAAACTGCCAGGCACTGAAACATTTTATGACTTTGTAAATTCATCACATGTTCAGTACATCATAGCACAAAACAGTTGTGGCTTTAGTGTGAATTCTAGTCAAGTGATGAAGCACTGATCCAAGTATTAGTAGCCTAGCTCAGTAGTGAAGACTTAAGAAACTATTTAGTCTCCACAGCTGGGCATTCAACATTTTATGTATAAATTTATCTGAATAGTTAGTGTTGGAAGACCTGTTTTGTGGTATTGACCTGTGGATGGAATTGAAATTGTTGAAAGGTTTAACAGAGCTTTACGGGTTCTGAAAATAATTTCCTTTATTATCCCTTAGTTGTGTTGACATTTGATATTCACATCTTGATTCCATAAGGCCATACAAAGTACATCTTCTGTTTCTCAGGCCATTATTTGTAAACTTGCATGCGGGCGAGAGTTTTTTTATTTTATTTTTATACCCCCCGCAAACAAAGTTTGGGGGGTGGGGGTGGGTATATAGGAATCATCCTGTCCATCCGTCTGGCCATCAGTCCATCTGTCTGTCTGTACATCTGTCCATCCTTATAAGCACAACTTCTCCTAAACCAGTAGAAGAATTTTCATGAAACTTTACACAATGGAAGAACTCCATACGAAGATGTGTATGAAGCAATATAATTCTGTTCTGATATTTCCAAGGGGAGATAATCTAACCTATACATTCGGGGGGTATCACTTTGAGAGCTTGCTCACAGTACCTCTAGTTTATTTCTGTAATTATTTCTTTGCCATCAAAAGTTCATGTTCTTGGTTTATGTTTTTGGCCTCATAATCTATGGAATAGCATGGGTGGTGGTGTATTTCATCCCTTGAGAGCAAGAAGGCTTTGCAATGCTAAAGCATTGCAAAGCCTTCTTGCACTCAAGGGACAAATTTATCAATTTTTTTAACCTGCGTAAAATATCAGACATAAACTATTTAATTTTTTTTTTTTTTAAGATTACATTGGTTATAAAAAGAGAGCATGCGGCAGCCAAAATGACTATGCAGGAGGGCCTGAGAAACAGATTTCTATTTTTTTAGGCCCAATGGTCACAGGCTGAATATATTAATTGCCTTACCTTATAAATTGGGTTTGGTCTCTTCCAGTTCATGTCACTGAATTGACATGGATGATACCATTTTGGAATATTAGTGATGAAAGGGTAAAGGATGTCCAAGTTTTAAATTTTATCACACAAATGACAATGCAGTGAATTATTCTGTGCATTCTCTTGTCATTTGGAATATTTTTTAGATTATTACATTCACATTGGCTTTTTCTGCCAAATGTTGATTACATTTAACAATACAGCTCTTTATTTCCAAATGCAAAAAATACTGCATTTTGATTGGCTGAGAGGTACAGTGTAACTTGCAATCCACATTAGCCTTTTTTTTACACTGTGGTTAACCACGGTGTAAAAACAAGAATACACAATAGCAGGGTATATGGCTAAAAAAGTACCCAATTTTAATTATTAATTCATACCTTCTGCTCGGTTATGGTAGAACAAAAATAAAAATTCAGGAAATTTAATATTTATGTGCAATAAAATATAGATATGGATGTCGTTGGAATGACAGTTCCAATGACATCCAAAATTTGTCTTGTTTTATTAAGAAACTTACAAAGTACAAATTTTCTGTCAGTTTTTCCGATAATTTAGGGTAAAGTATTAAGTACACCAAAATTCTTGGAAATAAATCTGTTATCCTTTCGTTTTCCAGGATTATGGGAATTTACACCGGTCTGGGAACTCATACACCCTTCGGCTTTGCCTCAGGGGGTATGAGTTCCCAAAACCGGTGTAAATTCCCATACACCCTGGAAAACACAAGGATAACTAGTAGTATCACAGCAGGATTGAATTATTAATGGCTTTCCGCTCTGATTTGTGTTGTTTGTATAACCTACTTATTGACTGACAAGTTTTATTTCACACAAAAATCTGTTGAAAGAGTTGAATTGGGATGGATTTTTGTAAAAATGTGTCAAAAATTCTGCAATTAACTGGTGGTTCATATCAGGTACAATTGGTTCTGTCTGATAAGATGCAGGAGTTATTTCCCTTGACTTCCCATCATGATATAATCCTTTGATACAGAACTCTAGACAACGCTTGGGGGTCAATTCTGACTTTGATTAGATTTTACTGCCCCAAGGTGCTGTCTTTGGGTAAACTTATAAGTTACATTCTAAGTACATTGGCAGTTGTTTCGGAGCAAGCCTTGGCTGCCTATGCAGGCAGCCATGACTTGCCTAGAAACAACTGCAAAGCCACGTGATGTATACGCAAAGTGAAGCAAATATGTATAAAAATCTCCAGGGTTTAAAGTTTTACATTTTTTCCAAAAAATAACTGGTTGTGGGCTAGATTATTTTTGGTGGTCTGAATAAATTATTCAAAATTTGTTTTATTACAAATTATTGGAGAGTGCCCACAGGCACTCTCCAATAATTTGTAATAAAACAAATTTATATAAACAAAATATTATTTGCGTTTGACTGAATATGAAACATGAGTACTGAAAACACAGGCTTTTGCTCTGGTATCCTCATTTTTTTGAAAGCCCTGATAGTGGCTTCTAGCACTCAGCCAGTTAACAACACACCAGGTGTGGTTATTTAAGTCAAATGCACCCATTTCAGCAATCACAAGCGTTCAGTTTGAGAAATTGCAAAATGATATTTGATAACAATTTTTGATTGATCCTCTTCATAATCAGTCAAAAGATGTTATCAGATATCATTTGTCAACTTTTTCAATGTCATTATATGCTCAGTTGTAAATTATCGAGAAAATGTTAAAATTGTAAAACTTGATATTTCACTTGCCAGTGATATATAGAGAATGGCTTTCAGAGCAGCAGGACATTGAACATTACGTCACATTATCTACATTGCCACCCATAAAAAAAGCCAAGACTTGACTAGAAATTACCCCATAGATAATTTGTCTCTCATCAGTAGGACTTCCTCATGATGGCATGTTAAGGGCACCTGTTCTGAAGTCAGAAAAGTCGGAAATAGGCCTTCAAGGGTTAAAGGACAAATTCCAGCTTTGGATCATTTGTACTGGGACAGAACAGGTGCTCCCAGCAAGCTGTTTCTGGGTAAATTTGCATGTTACGTTCCAAGAACCTTGGTATTTGTTTCTAGGTAAGTCTTGGCTTCCTCCATAGGCAATCAAGGCTTGTCTAGGAATAACGGCAAAGCCACAGGATTAGACTGTCAAAATGTAGCAAAAATGAGTAAAATTCTTCAAGCTTCTAAGGGTTAACAAAGAGTCATTTAGGGGAATGTACGGTGATAAGGGAGAAATTGTGTATCTATCAGTTATTTCATTGTCGTTGATCTAATGATCACAGACTCATATTATGACCAATCATAATGGACTTCCTCTATAGCTGTGATTAATTTATACATTTTTATGATTGGCATTTTACTCCAATTTTATAAGCTGATAATCTATGTTTTTTTTCGTTGTTGTTATTGTAGATGTATATTCATGCTGCTAGTGAAGAGCTTATTTTTATAAATGAAGTAATATATTTGTGTTTGTTGTCGCGCTTGAAGAACTGCATTTTCTGTTTGTTTACTTGTTATGTCAAGACATTCATTCAAGCTGGCCTTGTAACTCCAAACAGTAATTAAAATACAGCATGTTGAGAATGGCTTAGAACTAAAATACCTGTAGAGTGGCATTTCTACCCAAACATGAAATTTCAAATTCTGTAGATATGAAAGGAGAAGCAAAAGCAAAGTGTCAGCAAATGGACCACCAAATGAGTTCAACCCAGAGGTCAATTAACCATTTATCTAATACGACTTGAAGATGTGCAACAAACTTTCTTGAATTGCTAAAGTTATTCATTATTTGCCTCTACAACATAGCTTATGACTCCTCATTGGAATGAGCTTGACAGGCTATGTTTTTGAGCCAGAACTTGAAAAAAATAGTACAATTTGGATGACAGTTTTCTGTGAACAGAACTGGCCAGTTATAGCAGTTATGCTTGGTGAGGGTAAACTGGAACTTTGATTCTGCTTCTTCCAATATTTCTGCAGAATTTGAATCAGTGTTCAGGTTGACACTCCACACCTATCTTTGCATGTTTTATTTCTAATCCACTCTCCATCAAGCCAGAAAATAAGCAGACTGTCATCTGCAAAATGAGGTCCTCAGAGGGTGAATTTAGCGATGCTAACCTGCACAGCAGGGTAGCATCACTAAATTTACCCTCTGTGAACCTCAATCTGAATCAGGGTCTCAAAACTAAACAGAAAGAGGTACCCAGAGGATAAATTGGCCCACTGTATGGGATAGCATCATCAAATTCACCCTCTGGAGACCTCATTCTGCAAATGTCAGACTGCTTATTTTCAGGCCTGCTCTCCATGCATTGTGTGTTCGTTCATTCATTATCTAATAATGCAGAATGGGGTAGGGGATATCCTCTCTTCACACACAAGCAAATACACTCTCTGTTTTTCCACAGACATACAACATGATTACACAAGGTGTTTAAAAACTGAGAGCATGCAAATGAGTTTGTGTACACAAAATGGCTGCACCTAGTAATAGATCAAGGGGGACAACTCTAGCTTGTTTCAAATCGGCGAAGTTCAGCATCATATTAGCCATGGACACGTTGTTTGCATCAACCTGATAATACCAATTGCTTCTGAATTTTAGACTCAGTGCAGGACTTCAGCTCTGTCATTTGAGGCTACATTTGGGATAATTTATGGTATTTATTGAAACACGTTATTTCCATGGAAAGAGGCATGACAAAATCATTATCTCTGGTAACATCCAAGGTACATGGAGATTTAATACCGGATGTATCTTTTTCAACTCTTTGCCTTGTACCTAAGGGTTGAAAATCGACAACCAGGTATTAAATCTTCATGTGCCCTGGATGTTGCACGATATAATTTATAATATGGGGCATAACACAAAAGGTCATTGTCAGCTCTTCCGAAGGTATGGTATCTTAACACTTGCACACTGATGTCAAAGGTAGAATGAATACAAATGTTTGTACAGCATAAGGTGGATTTGGGATACATGATTATGTAAGGGGTTAAGGTTTGTAATAGTTACTAACCTCGATGTCGGTATTCATGAATTTGAACAACCTGCCAACGTGCTGTATGTGACGCGTGGCGAGGTGTTACAGCACGTTGGCAAGTTGTTTAAATTCATGAATACCGACAGCGAGGTTAGTAACTTACTTACACGCCAATTCACAGAAGGCACGGACCGAGGTATGGTAAGTGAGTACAGGTGTTCAAGTGACGTCTCTTGAACACCTAGTCTATTGTTCTATCGGGTATTTCATGTCTCTTACCAACCCGGAGAAGACAAAGGAATTGGAGTGTAAGTAATTTTAACACTCTTCACACTGATGTAAAAACTGACGTTTCAAGAAGCATTTTTTTCTCATAATGCAACTGTGAATTTAACCAATTTAGTCTTGTTTAACCCTTTATCCAACGTAAAAGTCAAAACCAGCCAGCGCTAATCACAAAAATCGCCAATTAATTTTCATTATGTTTTGTCTCAAAAATCTAGGTTATGATCTCTCATTGGAACGAGCTCGATGAGCTCATTCCAAGGAGGGGTCATAACCTGTGTATTTTTATACTGTACCAATGACCCAGACATAGCTGGTGCTAACTCTTAAAATATAGGGCCAAACACAAATTTTGCCCCCCAATCCCCAAAATTTGCATCTAAAACTAAAGAAAACATGTCCAGAGAGGCCCTCCACACCTCGCCCCCACTGCGCATGCGCAGTGTCAAGGACGTTCCGAAATTGGCGCCATTTATCATTCTAAGTTTGGCCCTTCATCAGTTAACATCTGACTGATCTTTGTGCTTTTAAATCTCAGTTTAAATGATGCCAGACAAATAAATATTAGTGAAATGGTGATTCTAAGGAGGATAGAAAAGGAGGAGAGGAAAAGAATGTGTGACAGAATATTATCAGGGCTGTAACTTAAAATTTTTTAATGAAATTATGTTAAGTTACCTATTTTCAAGGCAGCAGCCATTTTGTTGTCATTCTGATTATTTAGTTACACTGTTTTTACAAGTGTTTTTCCTCTCTCCCTGTCCTTTAAGTTCCCCCTTGCTATTCTCCCATGCTTTTGGCATAATTTCTGTAATTATTATTACTAAAATTTCTTGGGAGTTTAGCTGAATAACAGAATGAATTCTGTTCTTTCCCCATGTTTACGTCTTCACCTACGGGTGGTTAGGCGTTGTGTTCTGCATCTACCATCTGATGTTCTGCAGTTTCTTCCCTGGAAGTCTCTGTTTTGCATCAGATGGTGTATTTTTGGTAACTGATTTCGGGCCTGGGTGCCTGGAGTCTTATTTTAGTGTTTTTACACTCATTGTTTACATTTACAACAGCCCTCTGTGTGAGGGGGGGATTTCTAAATAATAATATCTTTATGTTATTTCAATCATAACTAGATACATTATTATTGTTCGTAAGTGTTGAATAAATTGTTTAAAATATTTTTAAAATTTTTGTCCACACTTAGGCTTGGGATCCATTGGGGCTCAACGTTACTTTTCAGAAACTTGGGCTGTTCTGAAAAAATATTTTTTCAAAATATTTTGATTTCAATTATTTTTTCTATATTAATGGATCATATTATTATTATGTATTTTGATTGCCAGGGGTTAGTGCGAGTACCAGGACTTGTTTTCTTTTCACATTGAAAGGATATTGATCTATTGTTTTAAGAGGAAGTCTTCCTCTGACCTTATTATCATTCTATATGTGGTCAGTGTACTCGCATTAACTCCGGTTCTGTATCGTATGATTTCGATGACAATATGGGAAGCGTATGTCACGGTATGTTGTTGGGGATTTGGACACTCCGGTCCTTTCCCCGCAGGGTCACTCTACTTTATCAATTTCTATTTCAGACGATCAAGATTAGGGTGATGTATCTGTGATGTCTTCCAACAGTGTGCCTCCGTCGTCACAATTAATGAAGGGCTAGCGGAAAAGTGCTCATGTAATACGCCAATTGCCTAAGAGGACCCTAGTAGGTTCGACGGCCTTTGACGTCCGCTAGCTCGCCCGGTGTAGCGTCCACTCACCGAATGGTTCGGCAGCCGGGTTCGTCCGTTGCGGTCTAGAAGGAATTTTGGGGTGATGCGAGCACTATAAAATTAACTTAATGCACACCCAGTGACGGCGGATCGGAGGGAGAACGGAGGAAGCCTTTTAGTCCGGTTCATAGCTCGTTCCGGTCCATCCGGACGGCAAGCGAGAGAGGCCCCTCTCTCGTTCAACAACATCTGGCCCCAGATGTTGTGGTACAAATGTGTCGTTAGCGGAGCATACGTCCGTCGCTCGGGACGCTCCGTTGTATAGGCAGTCCGCTGAGACTGCTAAGGCTTCCTCTTCTCGTCAGCGCACACGACCGCACCTTGGCTGCGTGACCGCCGATATATTACCAGCTTCGCCGATCAAGGATTCTTCGGCGACCAGGTCACACCATCCGGCAGCCAGGGATTCGAGACCGATGGACTCCGGACGTTCGCATAGGAAAAGTATGCGGGAGCCATCTGATGCGGAGCTGCCCTCGGCGAAGCAGCGATAGACTGCGCCTCCGCAGGTCTCGACGCCGGACATTCTTGTGCACATAGCACAGCTTATCGCAGCATCCCAGCAGCCGACAGAAACGGTGTCGGATCGAGAATTATCCGACAGCGCTGGGTCGGTAGCCGGGGACTCGAGGTCTGCAGACTCCGGACGTTCGCATAGGAAGTATGCGGGAGTCAACGTACACGGAGCTTCCAGCGGCAATGCATCGTAAGTCCGCTACTGCACAGGCCTCGGGAACGAACGTGCTTTCCTTAATAGCACAGTTTATCGCAGCATCCCAGCATCAACTGAATCTGTCGCATATATTTTATCCGACGATGCTGGGTCGGGACGCTCCGCGGAAGCGGGTACGGACGTCCGAAAGTTTCATCCGGTCCGACGGGATACCGAAAGGGATTCGGTGGATTTCAAGCTTTCCCTTTCGGAACAACATATGCTGCGATGCCGGATAAGAAACTGATAGCGTCGGTGGACTTAGAAATTTTTGGTTCGGTTCAGGGACATCGTCCCTCAGTTCCGACATAGTCCAATAATGTCACACAAACTTTCGAATTATTGAACGACGCTATATATATTATTATTTTATGCTTGCTATCCAAGCATTTCTGGTTTCTTGTTCGAAGAGTTATGGAGATGTCTTTCAAAAGTGTGCCTCTGTCGTCATAGTTAATGAAGAGTTAGCGGCAATAAGTGCTCATGGAATATGTCTATCGCTTACGGAGTGACATTCGCTAGCTCACCCGGTGTAGCGTACATTCATCGAATGGTTCGGCTGCCGGGTTCGTCCGTTGCGGTCTAGGAAGGAGATTTGGGTGATGCGAGCACTTTAATTACTTTAGTACTCACCCAGTGACGGCAGATTGAGGACAGATCGGAGGAAGCCAACAACATAGGGGACCGCATGTTGTGGTTCAGATATTTTACATTCGGAGCATATGTCCGTTGCTCGGGACGCTCCGTTATATTGACAGTCCGAGAGACTGTCTTTAATGCTTCCTCATCCTCACAGCAGGGCACACGACCGCACATTGGCTACGTGACCTCGAATATCCGATCAGTTTCGGCATTCAGTGATTCCACAGCGAATAGGTCGCGCCATCCGGTAGCCAAGGGACACGAGGCCTATACACTCCGTTCGCTCGCATATTGGAAGTATGCACGGGGTAACGATCTCGGAGCTTCCTGCGGCAATGCATCGTAAGACCGCTGCTCCTCAGGCCTCAGTGACGGACGTGCTATCCGAGTTAGCACAGTTGTTTCGCAGCATCCCAGCAATTGACGGTTTCTCGGTCGAATCAGGAATTATCCGACGGCGCTGGGTCGGTGCGGTCCGCGGTTGCATCAAGCTACGGACGACCGAACGCTTTATAGGGTCCGACAGGATGGCGAAAGGGATTCGAAAGATTTCGAGTTTTCCCTTTAGTAGTATCGGAAGATGCCTTTCATATCTTCTGGCATTTCTTCCAGTGATTATTTTTCGGACTTCATTTGCTGCGATCTTGGATAAGAGACTTATAGCGTCATTGGACTCGGATTTTTCGATCGGTACAGGGACTTTGTCCCTGACTTACCGACGCAGTCCAATATTGTCATTACAACATGTGTTTTATTTTTCGACGCTATATATTTATATATATACAAGACGGCTACTAAGCATGATAGTTTAGTTTCTTGTCCGCGTGGCTCATTTCTGCCATTTTATCTTTTTTACATATAGTTTATTTTGGCAGAGCAGGGCATACCGAGAGTTCATATGCGTCTAGACGGTGTGATTAAAGACTGCATATATTCTTTTTCACCGTTTATGTCTTTTCCAATTTCAATGTTGGGAACGACATTATGTATATTAGACTTAACTTAGACGCTTTATTATACGTAATCCGCCTTACTGAGGCGTTATCATTACGTCTTCAAGAAAAGATTTACGGGATATTATTCTCAATGTAATTTCTTTTGAGGGCAGTAGTTTGTTCACGTATAACTCCGCCCTTCAGTGGCTGATTGGAGTTGGTTAGACGTGAGGCAGCCCTAGCTACATCCACGCGTGGATAGTAGGTTAAGAACTCTCTCAGAGTCGCTTCGTTCTCGGAGGAGCTTCTCTTCGACGGCAACTTTCCGGCAATCCATGAATTGCTTGATTTATACATTCTCTTGTCTATCTAGTGTTACAAGAGATTCAGACTGGGGCAAACATTCGGTGGTTGACTCAGAGAGTGCCGCCGCAGTTGCCGGACCCGAGTGTGGCTGTTATGACGGTTGCCAGTCAAACAGATTGGGATATATACTGATCCCTACGGATTCGAAGTGCCAGGGTCTTTGGGTTCCGCAGTCTTTTAGCTATCAGTTAACTTCCGCGGAATAATGTTTTTTAGGCTTGCTTTATGTCATTGCATGAACATTATTCAGAAACGCATGCCCAAATTCCTTTCCTTTAATTCGACAGTAGTGGCGTATCTCCGGAACCAGGGAGGCACTCTTTCGTTTCCGTTATTCAATTTAATGGAAGGAATCCGTCTGTTGGTTATAGTACACCAAGTTCAGTTTTGGTCCGTCATATTCTGGGTCGTCTGATTGTTTTATCGCACTCCCGTTCTCTTACGGGTCGCTTGTTGCTGTCAGAATGGACTCTCAACAAACAAGTATTCAATCAGATTTGCTATCTATGGGAGCGCCCAATGATGTTTTATTTATGACACAGTTGGCTAATCAATTGCAGACGTATGTGTTGGCTTGTCCAGATCTCTGAGCTAATACTGTTAACGCTCTATTGATCTATAGGACAGAATGATAGGATACGCGTATCCTCCGGCGCTGTTGTTTTTAGCAGGTATTGCTAAGATAAACAACCACAATATATTTCTGTTGATAGCATCTCTATCTTCACAGAGATCATGAGTAATTTACTCTCTTGTCTACTGTGGATCTTAACGTGAAATCTTCCTCTATGTGAGGATCTTTTTTCACTGGGTAAATCGTGTCATTTTTATCACAACCAGCAAGGTCGCAACCTTCATGTTTTCCGTTGTGTGGTCCATATTGCATTGTAAGCACTGTACTGGACGAGCTTTGGACGCGATTTCTTACTATAGGAGATCCTCTTCTTCGCTATTCTATGCGACTAAAGTGGAGGCTCTTCCGTCGTGGTGTAGGGATCATTATGTTCATATGGTTGATCCCTCCATACTACTCATTGCTATTTTTTAGTATACTTGTTTCACAAGATCTACTGCAGCCTGTTGTTATTTAGGTTATAGGTTTATGTTACCTCATACCTATGCACTCTACGATAGTTTACAATTGAGTCTTTTGTCTCTTTATCTAAGTCAGTTAGTAACTTTTTGATAAATAGACTTAGAATCTTTAGATTAAATTCCTATACGGATTTTAACTTCAGGTTCTTATTTAGCTAAGTAATCATTTGAGCCTCTGGAAACAGTAGTTTTCAAATTCTGACCTTTTAGACAGTAATTCTGTTGGTTTCTCTTTTACTGTAGAGTCAGTGAGTTTCATGCACTATCGATGGATGATTTTCACTTTCATAGTTTCGGAATCAATACTTCCGTTACTATTTAGGTTGGATTGTTGCATAAGAGTTAGGCTCCTATTATCCGGAACCTATTATTTTAAGGTCCTTCCGTCTTCGTATGGGCATAGGCCTTTACTCTTTCCGGGTACAGTTTATGTATTTATAAACAGATATCTGTTTATTACAAGGGCGTAAGCTTCTTCTGTCTTTGATGTCTAGTAGAAGGACGTTACGCTCCATTTTATTGTTAATGGATTCTATTAACTAGCGTACTGCTTATGGTATATCATTGGCTTAGCAGTTGTGCTTAAGATTTCGGCTCATGAAGTAAGAGTTCTTCTACTTCTTGGGCTTACATTAATAGTGTTCTATTATAGATTTTTGAAGGCTGCTCATTGCGCTCAGCCATCCATTCATGAATTTTATCTCAGAAATATCGAGTCCATTTCTGGAGGCCTCTATTGTTAGGTCTATTATCTACTGCTCAGAATGTCATTCACTTAACAGTTGCTACTATAGCTAGGTAGGCTGTCTGTTTCGGCAGTGTCTCCGTTCGGCTGCCCTCTTCGCTCTGGGCTATTTGACCCAGGGCAAGAAAAAGGGGGGGGGGGGAGGGTGTTCCCTTGGGTCACCTGTTTTTACTATGAAAACAAGGGGATACCTCCTCCGGAGTTAGTAATTCTGAGCTGTTTTTAGGATGGTTGTTTAGTGAGAAGTTTAAGTTTATAAAATTCATTCAAGTCTTAGTTTTTAAAGTATAGCTTTTGAATATTGCATATGTCAACGGACATGATTATGCAATTCTCACACACTTTTAGGAGTATAAGAGTCTCTATTCTCTAGACTTACTTTATTATTGGCTTACTTTAAAAATTATTAGTATAAGGATTATTGGATATTAATAGAGTACATGGATGTATGAAGCTCAATTTTTGGAAGGTGTTGTATCTTTCTAATTTATCATAAATAAGAAAGATACATGTAAGGCCTATTACTTCTTTTCCCTACAGGGGATGACTCTATTTTATTTTATTGAGCGTATTCCATTTTGCTCTATGTCCTTGGCCCTCCAGCCTTTTTACTATTCAGCTATGTCTGGGTCATTGGTACAGTATAAAAATGTTAAAAAATTTATAGTAATTTATATATTTTTTATACTTACCAATGACCCAGACGGGGATGGCCCTCCCAGGAGTTGGGAACTCTTGCCTCCCCGCTGAGTACATAGCGCTTACCAGGCACTGGTTATTAGAATGATAAATGGCGCCAATTTCGGAACGTCCTTGACACTGCGCATGCGCAGTGGGGGCGAGGTGTGGAGGGCCTCTCTGGACATGTTTTCTTTAGTTTTAGATGCAAATTTTGGGGATTGGGGGGCAAAATTTGTGTTTGGCCCTATATTTTAAGAGTTAGCACCAGCTATGTCTGGGTCATTGGTAAGTATAAAAAATATATAAATTACTATAAATTTTTTAACTTTTGAGACAAAAAAATGAAAAAAATTAGTTATTCAAGAATTTTGTTTGCAAGTGTCGTCTGCTTTTCAGGTTAGGTAAAGGGTTAACAGACCTCAATGAGCTCTGTCAAACAAGATCTAATTGGTAAAATTCCTACTAGCATCATGGAGAAAGGCTGTGTACAGATGTTTAAACTACAGTGGTCTGATATTACTACTATAAACAGTTCATGATCTCATATGAAACTGACAACCACATTCTCTGTTCAACTGGAAACCATACTTGTTTCCCTGGATTTAGTTCTGATGCATCAAGAATCTGTGTGTCTTAGTTCCAGTATTATTAGATGCATAATTAACCCTCTGACCACTGATGTTGAAACATCAAAACTTCAAGCTACAAATTTTTTCCACAATACAACTAGAAATTTAGCCCATTAATCTTGTTTAGCCATGGTTAATTAATTTTTTTGGGGTGTAGCGTTATTTCCCTCCTTTTATTTTTTGCCTGAAATAATAATGCAATTTCTTTATTATTTGCTTCGCAAATGAGTCACCTTCTTTGGGGGGCCAGGAGAACACACCATTTTATGTTTCTTCCTCATCCATTGAAATGTCAGATTATTGCCTCATTTTTGTCAGATTGCTATAGCAATCTGGCAAAAATGAGGCAATAGTCTGGTGTTATTAGGGGTAAAATTTTGACTAATGGTACATTTTGAGATAGGCTGTTCTGGATATAACTCTGGTCATTGAAAATTCTACTATCTGAGACAACTTGCATATGCAAGGAAGCAGTGTGTAAGTGCAAAATGATAAAAGTCTTGTGGAAAGGGATATATTATGCTATTTCTCAATGAGGATGTAATCAATAATTAATAATAACCTAATTCCACATTTTGTTCTGAAGACCTGGAATAATGCTAAACTGAAAATTAACTAACCTTGGCCTTAGCAGAGCTCATTGAGCTCTGTTAAATGAGATTGAATCAGTTAAATTCATAGTTGCGTTATTTTGAAACAGTGCTGTTTGAAATTTCGGTGTTTTGATATCAGGGCACAAAGCTTTATGTCTTGTAAAATGTCTTGGCATACATTTTTTTTTTAATGAAAGACTGCTCAGGAAGGGATTTTATTTTTATGTATGATATACAATGGATTTGATCAGAAACGCATTTTTTTGCTAATTCATCTTGTGAATGTTTTTTGTTTATTTAACCCAAAAGTCATAAACATAAAAAAATACTCTAAAATGTTGGGAGACTGCTTTGAATAGCCTAGAATTTTATCCTATCTTCTCTGCAGGAACCCTGCTTAGCACCCTGCAGAACAATTTTTGGTCAAATGGAATCTTGATTTGAATCGGGCATTTTGAATTGAATCAAATCTCAAAACGAATCTCAAATACAGTGGAACCCTGTTAATTGAATAGTCACTTTTCCAATGAAAATTATTCAATTAACAGGAGTATTCAAATAATAGGGATTGTGTCACTTTCCTGTATTCTAGACATAAACTTAGCATTTATTCTATTATATCTTGTTTGACAGAGCTCCATGAGCTCTGTCAAACAAGATATAATAGATTAACCCTTTACCTAATGTAACAGCCAAGACCGGCCAGCACTGTTCTAAAAAATCACCCATTAATTTTCATTATTTTTTCATTTTTCGTTTTTTCTGTCTTCCCTAGAATACAGGAAAGTGACACAATTCCTGTTAATTGAATACTTCTGTTAATTGAATAATTTTCATTGGCAAAGTGGCTATCCAATTAACAGGGCTCCACTGTATTAGCAATTTCAATTTTTTTAAACTGTTTATGAGGAGTGAAATCTTATGATAATAGGGTGGGCTCAGTGGTAGATTGTTGGATTTCTATGCTAGAGGTCCCAAGTTTGATCCCTGTCTGGGAAGACCCGCATTGTGTCCTTGGGCAAGGCAATTTATCCCAGTTGCCTTCATGGGGGCACGATGACACCATGTACTAAGGCATACTGCACGTCAATGGTGCACATGTCTTCAACCGCTGTAACCCTGCTTGAAAGGTGCTTGAACAGAGTTAGAATGTTGAGGAGCTGACAGTTGCTTGTCGCTGCTCAGTGGTTTTCTCTGCACACTCCGGCTTCCTCCACCCATAAAACTGTCACGATTAGCCATTGTTCATAAGTATGTGACCTTAAACCCCAATAAATAAATAAATATGATAATAGGGCATAAATGGTATTTATGTAAGACGAGTGGGTTAAATTTTGTTTTTACTGCAGTGTATGTGTATTTTGCTTGTTGAGATGTGCTTTACTTTTGTTTGTTTTGCTTTTATTGTCTTATCAGTGCAATATCTGTATATAATAACTTTTTTTCCAAGGTGCTAGTCCTTTAAAAGGAGTGTAGATTGCTTTCCAGCTGTTCTATGAATCATGTTATACCTACATATTAATTGAAAAATACTAGTAGTGAAAGTTATAACTGAAGTTTTTATGTTGAAGGATGAACATCTAACTTCATTTCAGAGTAGTCCATTGAATCCCAGGAAGTGGAGCCGTGCTTGTTTACTCTGATAAACAGTAGCTCCTTTACTGGTAAAATAGGACCCAGTAACCAATGCATGGGATGGAAGTCTTCTGAAGTGAGCATCCTAGGAACAAACGATTGACTGAAATTGTCTTTAAACTTGTGTCTTATCGTTATAGAGCTATACATGCTAAAATGATCTTAAACACCAATAATAGTACAATATCCAAATGGTTTGTAATGAAACCATCCCAGTGTCATTGTAATTACACTGTTTATTTTGGCTTGCTGCACAGGGCACAGAATTATGTAACTGGCATTAACCCTAAAGGGTCGAATTAAGATTTGGATCACATTTTAGTGTAACAAAGTAGTTGCCCCAATATGCAGCCTTTCAGTAAATTTTTAAGTAGCATTCCAAGTATCTTGGCAGTTGTTTGTAGGCTTGTCTTGGCTGCCTAAAAAGGCAGCCAAGACTTGCCTAGAAGCAACTGCAAAGCCACAGGACACAGACTCTCAAATGTGTAGAACAAATTATAAAAATCTCCAGGCCCTTAAGGGTTAACCTACATAGATGTTATGTGAAGCTTATATGGCGAACTGTTTGTTTAGTTAACTTTCTGTCCAATCATGTTCCTAATTATTTTAACAAAGATCAAAAATTTTTATCTCTTGTTAGTACATCATTTCACAACAAATGGCTCTGCTATTTAAACCCAAACACCTGACATAGTGCATGGATTCTAGGACTACGACAATAGCACACAAAATTGACAGTGGCCAATTGAAAGCTGCTTGAATGACATGATCTATTCTGGTGAAAAGACCTGCAAGTATTTTCTTGAATTTCTCATAAAATTTTGTCATGACAGCTGAAAAGCAGTCATGACTTGATTTGATGAAAAATTCAGTGCTGTTAACCCTTTACCCAACGAATCGGCCTCATCTGCCCATGTAATATGCAAATTCAGCAGTTGAAAAAATATTATTTTTCAAAAAATGTCAACAAAACCATATCAGGTGACCCCTTGTTGGAATGAGCTTCTCAAGCTCATTCCAACGAGGGGTCACATGATATGGTTTTGTTGAAATTCTTTGAAAAATTTCAAAAACTGATATTTAAAATAATAAATTTTGATATCGTCAGCATTGGGTAAATGGTTAATGTAAGAAATTATAATTAATAAGACTACTTCTATTTACTGGAGTGTATTTTGTTAACAAGAACGAGTAACTTTCCTCGACTCGCTACAGGTATTTTTGCCTTGGTCAGGAAAATCTGGAGGTAAAGTCTTCAAGGCCATAGAAGACATTTTCCATAAAGTAATTGGACAATTGCAACCAATTATTCCAGCACCCTGAACAAGGCTTGCTGGGTTGGAACTTGCTTGCAGATTTCTGTAAGAAGTTGGCAAAGAAAGGTGAAACTAAAGGCTAATACACTGAACACAATCTGTGTGATGCGATGCAGTATAATAACTGATTTTCTTCTCAGTTTTAAAATTTGTCTTTGTGGCACGTATGTAATCTGAGCCTTGTGAAACAAAGACATTAATGAAACTCAACTTTGGTAATCCAGGGAAGTGGAGCAGTGCAATTTACTGAAGTAAACAAAGTTCTGCTTTACTGGTAATATAGGACCTGGAACTAACACCTGGAGTGGAAGTCCTCTAAAGTGGGTAGCATAGGTATAAGTGATTGTCAAAACTATTCTTCATGCCTAAGTGCATCATGATATAGCCAAAGATGCTGAAATTGTCCATAAACACCAATAAATAAATACAATAATGAAACTGAGTACAAAGTCCAAGGTGAAACATACAATCGTGATTATAATTTTAAAGCAGTGAATTCTGGAGTCGAATTTGTAATCAATAATTTCGTGTTTCATTTTGCAAGTTGGTCTCGGTGTTAGTCTATGTGCTCATTTTCAGCAAGCTCAGTCACAGAAATTGTGAAGAAAAATGATTATTTTTGTTCTGTCACTTGATCTGATGCTTTTTTCAACCATTAAACAGATTAATTCAAATCGGTGATGCACATTCATCAAGTTCCCTAACATTCCACGAGTTGTGTGTATGCACTTGCATTGTTGTGGAAAACTTGGAACTCTGATTGCCCGGTTACATTTTTATTGCTACATATCAAAAAAATACAACCTTTGATTTCTGAACCATTTCAATAAAATTCTATTGCTGAGTGCTTCAAATTTCTTTGTCATTTGGGACTGTTTGGGGCACTCTGCCGATCAAGACATTGTCTTTTTACCCAAGTAATTCAAGGCTTTATAAACAAGTTTTGCTTTACTGGTTCAATAGGTCCCAGAACAAAAGCCTGAGCTGGAAATCCTCTAAAGTGGGCAGCACAAACATAAATGATTGACTAACCTTCATGTCATTCCTGTGTTGTAGTCGGGGGTGCTGTGGCATTGAGGTAACTGCTTCTCGTCAGATCACTGAAGTTAAGCAACGTCGAGCCTGGTTAGTCCTTGGATGGGTGACCGTCTGAGCAATCGATTCAGACTCCCACGTTGGGTCCTTGGGCAAGGCACTTCACCCCAATTATCTACATGGGGGCACGATGATGCTGTGTACTAAGGCGTACTGCATGTCGATGGTGCGCATGTCTTCAACCAATCTAACCTTGCCTGTTCTGTAGTGCGGAGTTACGATTTTGGAGAGCTGGCAGCTGCTCTTCATTGCTTGGTGTTTTTCTCTGGGTACTCCACCTTCCTCCTTCCGTAAAACTGTCACAGACACGATGTGTCCTTGGCTGTTAATGTGTCGTTAAACCATAATAAAAAATGTTGCAGTCGTGAGTTAGGCAAAGATGCTGAAAGTGACCTTAAACACTAAGAAATAGATGCAAGGACAAACTGGAAGCACTGTTTCTTTCTCATTTCATTTAGGCATCTTTAATCAGATTTCGGATCAAGTAATAAATGGAATCTTTAACTTGTCTCCAGTTTTTATGAAATTTACAAAACTCTTTCAGTAACATTAGGTCTGGACCGAGCCTTTCGTTTCATTTGCTGAACTTGTTTCATAATTTTTAATATCTACTGGGGACCTATTGGAGATCCTCTGTTTATCATATCACTCACATTGTCCAATGTGTAATGGTCTTAGTCCTTCACACGCTGATGTCTGAATACCAAATTACAAGCAGCAAATATTTCCCATCATGCAACTATGAATTTAGCCAATTCGATCTTGTTTGACAGAGCTCGATGAGCTCTGTCAAATAAGATCGAATTGGTTAAAATCATAGTTGTATTGTGGGAAAATTGCTGCTTGAAATTTTGTTATTTTATGTTCAGAGGATTAACAGGTATAACAAAGGTGTAAATGTAGTGTATAGTATATATAGATGTACAAAATAATGGATATAATTTGTAAATCATAATTTTAATTTATTTTATTTGTACCTTTCTAAGGTACATGTACAGTGACTTTTCCAAGTTCAGTATAAATATTGATTATTTTTTCTTATCCAATTTTATTCTTGCAACTGTTTTGGTGCTAGTTTAGCTTCAAACCAAGTTAAAGATTTCCTTCTTTCTGATCTGATTTCTATGCTTTAAGTCAATGAAACTTACAACACAGGTACACTATTTTCAGTTAACCTTGAACATACAGTGGAGCCCACTTAATTGGATATCTCTTAACTGAATAACCCTGTTAATTGGGTGTAATTTCCCAACACAAAACCATTTGCCATACCTCCAGTACAAATTTGATCTGTTCATTGAATATAGGTTATAGAGTAAACTCCTGTTAATTGAATAAAAAATCCTGTAACCTCTCAGGAAATTACCCTGACCTTCCCCAGTTTTCCTTTGTTTATAAACCTTTTTGACCTCAGTGCATCCATACAGGCATTTAATCTATTATACCTTGTTTGACAGAGCTCATGGAGGTCTGTCAAACAAGATATAATAGAATAAATGCTAAGTTTATCTCTAGAATACAGGAAAGTGATACAATCCCTGTTAATTGAATACTTTTGTTAATTGAATAATTTTGATTGGCAAAGTGGCTATTCAGTTAACAGGGTTCCACTGTATTAATTCTTTACCTAATCTAGCAGACAAAACTGTCCATTGCTGTTCACCAAAATTGCTATTCAGATTATATTTTTTTAATTTTGCTTACAAATCATAGCCTATGACCCCTCATTGGAAAGATCACATTGAGTTTGTTCAGTAAGGAGTCATAAGTTATTTTTTGGAAGCAAAAATTACCAAAAAAAATTCATTATTCCAAAACATTTTTTATTAGTGCCCTTTCTATTTGTGTTAGTTAAAGGATTAACAAAGTATATGACCACTTGTCATAAACTGTGTTTCAGAAGTAGAAAATAAATGTGATAAAAAATGAATACAATGGGCCAATACCATAGGAGTCATTATGTGCAAACTGAACCATTTCATTGATATATGTATTTGCCCAAAGTGTCCTTAGGTAATCACACGATGAAACATCAACATTCAGATGGTTGAAACAAAAAGTAAGAAAAGTTTTTGGAGACAATGCCTTTAGTTATCAGAAATCCTGGGCTGCATGATGTCACAATCTAAGTGAGACACAACTTCATTATTACATTCGGATAGAAATTTATGACATATCTTGAAAGAACAGAGATAAGCTTCAGACAAATTTGCAAATATTTTTAAAAAGGACTCCGACTTTGTGACACTGATTATAATCTAGATTACTTTAGACTATCTGAAAACTAAAATGGACAAATCACAACTGTAAATGTTATTGTACTGTATTTAGTTACCATGGAGAAAAGCTTTAAAAATTCTGATAGAAATCTGTACCATACCGACCCTGGAATAAGCCCACAGGGGTGCATGAAGTAAAAGAGGGCTAATGTATATGGGTGGGCTTATTTTCAAGAGGTGAAGTCTGTAGGAGAATTTGTAGGCAATGTTGACATAAAGTTAGGTGACTCAATCAATCCCATAACAAAGATACATTAACCCTTTACCTAACAAATCGTCTGCAGGTGCCCATCATAATTTAAAACAATTTCAACCAGACCACATCATGTGACCCCCTCATTGGAACGAGCTTGTTATACCCCCGCTTCGAAGAAGTGGGGGCTATATAGGAATCGCCCTGTACGTCCGTACGAACGTCCGTCCGTACGTCTTTCCGGACATGAAATTCTTGTGTGCGCAACTCCTCCTACATTTATCAATCAATTTGGACAAAACTTTTCAGACATCATCACTACTAAGTGAACATGCACATATTCCAAGATTTTTGATCTGCGACAATTTTAACCAGGTTATCTCCCTTTGACTTAGATTTATTATGTCTTTCCGTTCGAACAAATTCTTGTGTGCGCAACTCCTCCTACATTAATGAACCGATTTTGATGAAACCATTCAAACTTCATCTCTACTAAGTGAACATGTGCATATTCCAAACTTTTTGATCTGCGACAATTTTAACCAGGTTATCTCTCTTGAACTTTGATTTAATATGGGTTTCTGCATGAAATTCTTGTGTGCGCAACTCCTCCTACATTTATCAATCAATTTGGACGAAAGTTTACAGACATCATCACTACTAAGTGAACATGCGCATATTCCAAAATTTTTGAGCTGTGGCAATTTTAACTAGGTTATCTCCCTTTAACTTAGATTTATTATGGGTTTCTACATGAAATTCTTGTGCGTGCAACTCCTCCTACATTTATCAATCAATTTGGACAAAACTTTTCAGACATCATCACTACTAAGTGAACATGCGCATATTCCAAGATTTTTGATCTGCGACAATTTTAACCAGGTTATCTCCCTTTGACTTAGATTTATTATGTCTTTCCGTTCGAACAAATTCATGTGTGCGCAACTCCTCCTACATTAATGAACCGATTTTGATGAAACCTTTCAAACATCATCTCTACTAAGTGAACATGTGCATATTCCAAACTTTTTGATCTGCGACAATTTTAACCAGGTTATCTCTCTTGAACTTTGATTTAATATGGGTTTCTGCATGAAATTCTTGTGTGCGCAACTCCTCCTACATTTATCAATCAATTTGGACGAAAGTTTATAGACATCATCACTACTAAGTGAACATGCGCATATTCCAAAATTTTTGAGCTGTGGCTATTTTAACTAGGTTATCTCCCTTTAACTTAGATTTATTATGGGTTTCTACATGAAATTCTTGTGCGTGCAACTCCTCCGACATTTATCAATCAATTTTGACGAAACCTTTCAAACATTATCACAACTAAGTGAACATACGCATATTCCCAAATTTTTGATCTGCGACAATTTTAACCAGGTTATCTCCCTTTAACTTGGATTTATTATGGGTTTTCAAATGGGATTCTTGTGTGTGCAACTCCTCCTACATTAATGAACCGATTTTGAATACATGTTGCACATTGTAAATGTGTTTTTCCAAATGTAAACCATATATGTGTGGGCTCTTTAAGTATTCAGTGCTGTTCTGTGGAAGGCCACATGCAAATACAAATTTCAACAACAAAAAATGATCTTTATGTATACATTTCCTTATGGCCTTCGCCTACATGATCAGAAGTGCATTCCTCTAAAAACCCAAAGCGGGGGTATTAATCACCTTCAGTGATAGTTCTAGTTGAGTTAGTTCCTATGAAGGGTCACATGATATGTTTTTGTTGAAATATTTTGAAACATTTAAAAAGAAAAAAAATTACAAATTCTGATATGAGGTGAGTTGGGTAAGGGGTTCTTTTTCATTGTAACAACTTGAATGTACCAGCATGGCTGTCATCATTGTTTTGTCATTACAAAGTCAGGGACTGGACTTATTTATTTACAAGGAGGGACTCTGAAACTCAAATCTGGAAAGTTGGAATGTGGGTTTACTTTTTGATTATGGTCTTATTCCTGGGTCAGTATGGTAGTGGTTAAAAAAAAATCTTATGAAAGCAATATACTTTTTATCACACACCTATTAATGTAAAACACTGGATTTCCACTGTTTTGCCTGTACGATAAAAATAAAGTTGTATTGCACATGTGGTGATACAAAACACATTCGATTTCATTTCCAACATAAACAGAGAAGGAACCCTCTAAATAAATCACGTCATCATTGATCGAATATACCGGAGTCGAGATCACTTGGAAATTCCAAGTTTCTCATTTAGATTTGTTTACCCGGAATATTTAAGCAATCAGATGTGAGCAAAAAAAAAATTCAAAATAAAAATAACATTCTGACTGCTTGTTCCTTGGCAAATACTTTCCACAACTGATCATATAATGATGGAGTGTGGGATAGTCTATGGGAGATCCTCTACAAACGATGCTCATTTTGTTCCTGTGGGTTGAAAACATGGCTGCCGGAGGCATTCTTTGATTCTGATTGGTGGATTTTCAAAAATCTTCTCCTCGGAAAATGCCAGACCAAATGTTTTGATACTTCACATAAATGATAACTGGGATCCCCTCTACCAACGATCCTCATTTAATGTTGATCGCGTTGCAAACATGGCCACAGTTGTGGCTTATAGTTACTATAGAAACCCTATGGGAAATCACATTTTCATCTTCTTCTCTGGAACTACTGAGCCGATGTGAGCCAAACTTCGCAGGAATGGTCTATGAGAGGATGGAAGTATGTGGCCACCAGAGGCTATATTCTAATGCTTAACCCAATGACTCTCCTGTCTGCACGAAGATCAGTACTGTCAGCAGGTTGATATCTTCTTCTTCTCCTGAACTACTGAGCCAACGTGAACCAAACTTGGCAGGGATGGTCTATGGGAGGTCCTCTACAAACGATCCTCATTTTGTTCCCGTGGATTGAAAAACCTGGCCGCAAGAGGCATTCTTTGATTCTGATAGGTTGGATTTTCAAAAATCTTCTCCTCTGAAACTGCCAGGCCAAATGTTTTGATACTTCACATAAGTGAGACTGGGACCCTCTCTACCAACGATCCTCATTTAATGTTGATCGGGTTATAAACATGGCCACAATTGCGGCTTATAGTTACTATAGAAACCCTATGGGAAATCACATTTTCATCTTCTTCTCTGGAACTACTGAGCCGATGTGAGCCAAACTTCGCAGGAATGGTCTATGAGAGGATGGAAGTATGTGGCCACCAGAGGCTATATTCTAATGCTTAACCCAATGACTCTCCTGTCTGCACGAAGATCAGTACTGTCAGCAGGTTGATATCTTCAGCTGTAATCTAATAATGTTTGATAAATGTTGACAGATTGTTTAGAAAATCTGGGGAAGTTTATTTATTATCTTGCAATCATGTCAGCTCAGATGACAGTAATTATTGTATATCTTTTAAGATTCCTGTAACCCTTTACCTATCCAAAAGCTACTTTGAAAGAGAATACTGTCTGAAAAAATTGTAATTTTCAAAATATTTTAACCCTTTTTTTACTGATTTTTTGTGTTGAAACAGAATTCATAAATGTGCATTTTCAAGAAAATCTTCTTTGAAACTACAAGGCCAAATGGTTTGAAAAAACTTAATGTGACTGATGACTGTAACCCCCTCTACCAATGATCCTTATTTTAATCTTCATCGGGTTGCAATTATGGCTGCAATTGTGGCTTATAGTTACTATAGAAACCCTATAGGAAATCACATTTTCATCATCTTCACTGAAAGTACTGAGCCAATGTGAACCAGACTTGGCAGGCATTGTCTGTGAGAGGTTCTCTACAACTGTTACTCATTTTATTCCTGTTGGGTGAAAAAAACGTGGCCACCAGAAGCATTCTTTGATTCTGATTGGTCAATTTTGAAAACTCTTCTCCTCTGAAACCACAGGGCCAAATGTTTTGAAACTTGATAACTGGGACACCCTCCACCAACCTTCCTCATTTTAATGTTGATCGTTTTGCAAACATGGCCACAATTGCAGTTTATAGTTACTATAATAAAAACCTTTTGGAAATCACATTTTCATCTTCTCTCTGAAACTGTTGAGCTGACGTGAACCAAAACTTGGCAAGAATGGTCTATAGGAGGCCCTCTACAAATGATCCTCTTTTTAGCTGCGACTAGCAGCTCTATAAGTGGCAGTGTCTGTCTGACAGTCTGTCTGTCGGTTTGTCTGTCGGTCTGTCTGTGACCAACAAGTTTCAAAACTCAATAACTTGAAATACTTGATGGAATGACTGTATATTTGGCATGTAAGTGTATCTTATTGATGTCTAGCCACTGTTCATTGCATGTGTTGTTCCAAATATTTTTCTTGAAGTTATGGCCCTTGATGAACTTAGAATTTTGTGACCAATGCATTTCTAACACCACCCGTCGCAGCTACGGCATTGATGTTGTGATTTTTGTTCCCATTGGCTGGAAAATATGGCCACCAGAGACATTCTATGATTCTGTTCGATGGATTCAAATGTTTTGAAACTTCACGTGATTGAAGACAGGGACACCTTCTACCAATGATCCTCATGTAATTTTGATGTAATGTGTTGCAAACATGGCCACAATTGCAGCTCACAGTTACCATGGAAAGCCTATGGGATCACATTTTTATATGTATTTCCAGTTGAGCGATTACAGGTTCTGTAGAGCCTCTAGTTTTTGATAGCATTAATTCATTATTTTATGAACTGTTACAATTTTTGGAGAGTGCCGCCAATAAATTGACAGAAAATAAGTCCATATTAACAAAATATAAGTTACTTATAACTAACTAAATAATAAGCACCTGCTGAGAAGATGAGAACTTTTTGTACCATCTGGACTATTTTACTAAGCCCAAATTTGGCTTCAAGCACTGAAATACCTAATTAAAAAGCTACCTCCACTTTGTTTACACAGTCGAGATGAGAAATCATTTGGGTGTTGGTTCATCCAGTGAGTTGCTGAGAGCCAAAAACTCCCTAAGCAAACTGAAAGTTGTGAAGTCTGTTATTTAACCTTATTTTTTGCTGCATGGTTCTCTCTCCAAGTTTCAACTTGATCCATTTGGAAAAAACTCATGACAAAATATAGCCATGCTTGTTGATAGCATCATTGAACTTCATTAAGTTAATTTTATACTTCCCAGCAGAATAGACCCAGGGTTTTTTTTGCATATGATCTTCAAATTCCAAATCATTTACCATACCATGAGTAGGAATTTGACCTGTTAATTGCACTTAAGTTGTTGAGTGAATCCATATTAAATAAAAGAAAATATTGTGATCTGTCAAAAAACTAAACTGGAAATCCCCCCACCCCCATCACTTCCATTTCCCCACCTTCACTTACTTTTTTAGCCTGTTGAGGCAGACAAGACTTGCCTAGAAACAATTGACATGATACTTAAAAAACTAGTTTTGAGTTTACCCCAAAAATGCATGTTGAGGCACCTGTTCGTTTGCATTAACCCTTTACCCAACGTAGACGATATCAAAATTTATTATTTTAAATATCATTTTTTGAAATTTTTCAAAAAACTTCAACAAAACCATATCATGTGACCCCTCGTTGGAACGAGCTCGACGAGCTCGTTCCAACGAGGGGTCACATGATATGGTTTTGTTGAAATTTTTTGAAAAATAATATTTTTTCAACTACTGAATTTGCATATTACGCGGGCGGATGTGGGCGATTCGTTGGGTAAAGGGTTAAAAAGTTATCAAAGTTAGGCCCTTAAGGGTTAAACAGAAACTTACCCTATAGCTATACATAATTAACAGGACAAATTTGTATTTAAGGTATAGTAAATGGTTTGGTGTTTGGAAGGTATCTGCAATTAATAGGGTTATTCAATAAAGAAATTTCTAATCAAGTGAGCCCTACTGTACACAATATGTGAAAGCCATGAAAGTCCTGTGTACAAACCTTACAAACATTTGGTACAGTTTTTTAATAATATTTTTCTCCTTCTTGTGTTCATGTACATGTTTGTGAATGTACTTTATGTAAGAATCTGTTTTATTATGATTATTATTATTATTATTTATTATTATTATTAATATTATTATTGGATGTAAATCATAATTTTTACAGAGAATTTTTTATACCATTAGCCATATCATTGTTGTCATTTTGTTCCTCTAGCATAAAATTACTACTTAGTTGTTATCGGTTTGTGTCCTTGTGATGAGTTAGCAGGAAATTACTCCTGAATTTTATCCCAGATGGTGATTGAAGTACTGGGTGTACTTTCCATCTAAATGCTGTATCTTTTTTTTATCCCTTTATCTAACACAAATAGAAAGACGGTACTGGCAAAAACATTATTTGAATTACTAAAAAATTCAATTTTTGGCCTTAAAAACATAGCTGATGGCCTCTCATCAGAATGAGCTCAACTACTCATACCAATGATGCTTATCTGGCAGAGTGCTCAAAGCCTATACTCAAGCTTTATTCTGATGTACAAGTGCCAAAACCTGATGGCTTCATATTCTGTGGATGTGCTTCACGATATTTTCTGTGAAGTGAAATTAATTATTCTGTATGGATTTGCCTTGTTATAATTCATGGATGTGTGCCTATAGGCACTCTCCCATAAATTGTAGCAGGGCAAAGAGGTTAACACATTTTGATGATCAAAAATATAATTGAGCACACTTCTAGTTAATAAGCTACACTTTTGAGACAAAAACTGAAAAAAATATTAAAATTAATAGAACCTGTTTTCGCCAAAAATCTGAGATTTAAACTCGCACCTCTCAGTAACTGTTTTGAGCTTAAAGTACGTTGCCAGTACAAATCAGACAAATTTATTAAAAACATTTGCCCCAGAAAAACACCAACATGTGAATTAGTTGTTTTTTTTACTCGATTAAATGAGCTTTGTTTCACAGGTATGAAAAGAAATGTTAAACCATTGCCCTGTTGGGAGCCCTCAAATGTGGGCAGCATAGGTATAAATGATTGGTGAAACTTGTCTTCATATTTATGATATAGTCATCGATCCCTCATAGGAAGTGATGCAGGACTTTTTACTGCTGTAAACAAGCTCTGATTTACTGGTAAAATAGGACTCGGTCTCCAGTGCTTGGGGTGGAAGTCCTCTAATATGGGCAACATGTGTGTAAATGATTGTAAATTTGACTTTATCTCCATGTTGCAGTCATGATTAGCCACTGTACAGAAATACATGACCTTATACACCAATAAATAAATAAATTTGTCCCTATATCCTGATAAATTTGGCCTTTTGATTGGTCAGAATGCCTTGGACAAATAGCCATGGCAAAGGATGTACCCAACATCCAAGGTATTTGAGAGCATGCAACATCCAGGGTATATGGGCATGCGAAACATCGGGGGTATATGGTTTGAGTGAAAGCTTTTCGCATTCTCTCGCCTCAGTATAAATATCGAAACAAAAAACCTGAAAATAGTCACAAAATTTCATCAGATTTCCGACAATTTGATCATATTTTGTCGTTATAAATTAAATAGTCGAATAATTAAAATGAAACAACTTGAGAAAAATAAAATAAGAGCAAATAATTCGTCCCCTGAGTACCAATGTGTTCTATGTGCCAGTAGGCACATAGAACACATTGGAACGATATGTCAACAAACTACTGTTTACTTGTTTCCTTAATGACCCAAGGGATGTAACTCTATCTGTTGTCTTCTGCGTTTGTAAAAACAAAACAATTGCGAAGCGTGAGAAAGGTGTCCGCAAATTTATTTCCACTATGTTTCTATTGTGTTTCAAACGGGACAAAAACGTTATCTCTGTCAACATGTATGGTATATGGAGATTTAATACCTGGATGTTTCATTTAAACAAAAACCGACACTCAGGTATTAAATCTCCATATACCACACATGTTGACGGAGATAACTTATAATAGCCGTAGATTATGGCAGTGACCAATCCTGTAAACTTCAGTAAACAGTTTTATATGATTATGAAATACTTTTACAGTAGAACCCTGTTAATTGAGTAGCCACTTTGTCAGCGAAAATTATTCAGTTAACAGAAGTATTCAGTTAAGAGGGATTTGTCAGTGTGTTGTAATCTAGAGATAAACTGAGTGTTTATTCTATTATATAATTTTTGACAGAGCTCATGGAGCTCTGTCAAACAAGATATAATAGATTAAATGCCTGTAATGGATGTACTGATGTGAAGTATGTCTATAAACAAGGATAATTTGGTCATGTTCAGGTATTTCCATGACATTTTGCAAGATTTTTTTAATTGAATAACCCTGTTAATTGAATATAATTTCCAAACACCAGACCATTTACCATACTTTCAGTGCAAATTTGCCCTGTTAAATGCATGTGGGTTATAGAGCAAACTCCTGTTAATTGAATAAACAATCTAGCAATATGTCGTGGAAATACCCTGAAAATAACCAAATTCTCCATTATAGACATACTTGGCCTCAGTACATCCATTACAGGCATTTAATCTATTATATCTTGTTTGACAGAGCTCCAGAAGCTCTGCCAAACATGATATAATAGAATAAATGCTCAGTTTATCTCTAGAATACAGCACAGTGACAAATCTCTCTTAACTGAATACATGTACTCCTGTTAATTGAATACTTTTCACGGACAAAGTGGCTATTAAATTAAAAGGGTTCTACTGTGCCACCAATGTAGAAAATGAGAGAAATTTGCCTTGCATACACACCCTCCCATTTTTTCATGCTGCAACTTGAAAGCAAAACAATTTTCAAGAGAAATGAAATGATGAAGTGAAATACTCAGGTTTGATACAAAAAGGGTAGATTAACTCATTACGTGCTGCTGGTAGATATTCCTGCCTGGGACAGGATTTCTCTTGCCACTGAAATAAGTATAATTTGGGCCCCCCCCCCCCCCCCCTCGCCCCCTAAATTTAATGGGCTTTTTGATCATTGATTTCTTGAGTCAAATATTGATAAATTATTTTCAATCATATCAAGTCATGGCTGCTTCATAGCCATGACAAGATTTGATAAAATATTTTTTGAAAATACTCAGCAGGTTAAGAGTTAATTTGCACCCAACATTCATTTATGATTGTTGAAAAAAGGCACAAGAAACCTTGTAAAGTTTCAGTGTGTGGACTACAGATGAAACCCTGCAGTCAATGAGCTAAATGTTTGCAAGTGCTTCTTATCCTTTGTTCTCAAAAATCATAAATATACAGTAGAATCCTCTTAATTGAATATCTATTTTGCCAGTGAAAATTATTCAATTAACAGGAGTATACAATTAACAGGGATTTGGTCAGTTTCTTGTGTTCTGGAGGTAAACTGAGCATTTATTCTATTATGTCTTGTTTGACAGAGCTCTTAGAGCTCTGTCAAACAAGATATAATAGAATAAATGTCTGTATTGGATTATGAGGCCAAAAAGGTTGATAAATAAGGGGAATTTGGTGCGTGTCACAGCAATTTTTTCGACATATTACAAAAATTTATATACAATTAACAGGAGTTTACTCTACAACCCATATGCAATTAACAGATCCAATTTGTACTGAAGGTATGGTAAATGGTTTTGTGTTTGAAAATTATATTCAATTAACAGGGATATACAATTAAGAGATATCCAATTAAGTGGGCTCCACTGTACTACTCTCATTTTGCTAAGGATCACTCCTGTCCGTCTACATATTTGATACATAAAAGGACAAATGTGTATAGTTCTGTGTTCATTTATTTCTTTATTTGAGTTTAGCGGTACTTTCAACAGCTTGTATCATATCATGTCGGACAATTGTATTGGTGGAGGGAGTTGAAGTACCAGGAGAGAACCACTGAGCAATGGTGAGTAACTCTCGGGTTCTCTAAATTACCATCCAGACTCAAACAGCACTGCTTGAAGGTAAGTGTTACGTTGACACGTTGTACATCTATGGTTGACGTGCTGTATCCCCACGATTCACTTGCCTTCAACTAATGCTAACCCTGCTTGTGCGAGGCTGATAAATTAGATAGCGCAACAGTTACTCAGTATTGTTGAGTGCTTCCCTATGGGAACTCTAGCTTCCTCTACCTGTATATTTGTACAATCTGATATGACCCAGACTGTTAAAAGTGTCATTACTCCACAATAAATAAACAAACAAAAAATGTACACATTTTCCTTTCATGTACAAATTATCTCGATGAATTGGGTGTGATCCTTAGCAAAATGTGAGTAGTATATTATAAGTAGGAAAACTCCTACACTTTGATGTAGTAGTAACATACCCTCCCTGTACTGTATTTCACATCAGAGAAGATATAGTAGTTTTCAGTTTTTCATTTAATAAAGGCAGTGTACATATAGGGCTTATCAGATCTCCTCTATTATATATCATGTTGTTTTGTTTTAAGCTTATTCATTTTACAAGGACTGGCGAGCAAGTTATGCAATTTTTGTTAACGCCTCTCCTTGGCCCAGTGGTTGGTTTCAGCAACTTTGTGGCCTCACTGTTCTTCAATACTTCGAAGGGACCTTTAGCCTACATAGAGTGTGTCTCTCTCCACACAGAGGGCAGCCATTTTACTTCCCCACCCAATAGGATGGTATGGTGTGACAGCATCAGTTGATGCTGACAAAGAGAGTTCAGACACCACAAGAACTTTACCCATGCAAGGATTGATCCCTGGACCTCTGGCATGAGAGACCAGTGCACTGATCCACTCAGTCATCTCTCTCTTGGTTGACAGACAGAGATCAGTGATCTTTGTCAGACACAATATAATAGTATAAATGCGCACTTTATCACTAGAATACAGGAAAATGACCAAATTCCTTTTAATTCAATTCTTCGGTTAAATATTTATAACTCACCAAGTGACTTTCACCTAACAGTATTCTAGTGTATCAAAATTCCGAAATACTTGGCACTTTACCTTCTGATAAATTGCCACACCCTTTAAAAACATTAATGATTCACTTCAGCTCTTTTGTGTCACAGATCATCAACTGTATTTTCCAGAACTGTAGTTTCTATCTGTGACAGATAGAAACTACAGTTCTGGAAAATACAGTTGTAAAAGTTTCATAGTACAGTGGAGCCCACTTAATCATGAATCTTTCAATTGAATTTCCCTGTTAATTGAATATAATTTACAAACACAAAATCATTTACCATAGCTTGAGTCTAAATTTGAACAGCAAATTGCATATAGGTTATCGTGTGAACTCCTGCTAAATGAATAAAAAAAATGTATAATCTGTCAAAGAATTACTCCAGCAACCACTGAATTCCCTACATTTTGGCCTCAACCATTTGAACCCGAGAGTCCGCTTTTCTGAACCAGGAACATTATAAGTCATAATTTCATTACCTAGGGTGGCTACTAAGTTAAAGTGTAGGGTAGACCAATCAATATTTTCAACATGCAGACCCAAGGCTGCACGTTCAAAATATTACTTGATCTATCCACAAATAATAAATATGGTCTCTTCCAATTTCTTCTGTTGAACTGACATGGAAGATACCACCAGGGTTCAAAGGGTTAATACATCCAGTATAGGCATTTAATCTATTATCTCGTATTTGACAGAACTCAATGAGCTCTGTCAAATAAGATATTCATGTAATGGAATAAATGCTCATTTTATAACCAGATGATAGGAAAATGACCTAGTTTGTGTTCAAGCCTGAAAATAAGCAGACTGTCATCTGCAAAATGAGGTCCCCAGAGGGTAAATTTGGCAATGCTACCCTGCAGCAGGGTAGCATCACAAAATTTATCCTCTGTGAACCTCATTCTGATTCGAGGTCTCAAGCAAAAACAGAAAGAGGATAAATTAGCCCACTGTATGGGATAGCATCAGCAAATTCACCCTCTGGGGACCCCATTTTGCAAATGACAGGTTGCTTATATTCAGGCCTGTTCCTGTTGAATGTATACTCCTGTGAATGGAATATTTTCCATAGCAAAGTGGATATTCAGTTAACAGGACTCCACTCTGTTGACTTCAGATCTCAAAGCCTGGTTATTCAAAGGAATATTATTATTATGCTTATATAGTGTAGTGGTCAAGAAATACTCATCAGATCTTTCCTCCTTATGATGCTTAGAGGAAATACAATATTTTTGTCATAAGGAAATAGGACTGTATATGTACAGTGGTAGTGTGCTTCTTCATGTTAAATTTGCATCCTAAAATAATTTAGAAATGCATTGTATATATTCCGTGGTAGAACAGAAATACTCATATCTCTCTTCCTCTTAATGCAGTGCTTACTTAACTCTTTACATGCTGCTGGTGGATATTCCTGCCCAGGGCTGATTTTCTCTTGTCACTGAAACAAGTATAGTATTTCCCCCTTTAACTGGTAGAGTGCTAAATTATTTCTTTTCAACCTACTCACAATTGTTTACAATTGGCTGTAACATAAGTGCAAGCCCTACTTCGGAACTAACTCAAGCTTTTAGAATCTTTTCCAAACGAGTTGGAAAAGTACTAGAGTGCAAAAGCACGAAAAAGATCGAAAAAAGGGTCGAGCGAGACCAGCGCTCGAAATTACAGGTACTCTCTCTGCACACCTCTTGCGTTTACCGAGCGCATGCGCAACAAACCGTGACGTCAATTCCTTTATTTTCCGCCATTGTTCATGGTCGGAAATTTTTGTGACTGTGCTGTTTATGATATTAATTCTTCGTGAACAACTTATTAATCGTCTTTAGTGTGCTACTGGATTGTATCCTTTTTCAAGCTACCAAATTATTACTCTACATTTAATGTTAATTTGTATTATTATTGCTGTGCTTTTCACACTTTATCTTGCCTTTCCCCCACGTGTGAACACGACCTTCGTTCTGTTTTCCGTCGGCGGGAAGCTTGATTGTTGTATTTATATCATGCCTAAGACTATTCCTTGTACCTCTTGTTTGCAGGTGAAACATGTGGACGATTCCCATACCACATGTGTCACTTGCAACAATTGCACTCAGGCCCAATCATGTGGTATCTGTGGGGTTTGGTCCTCTAAATTTTGGGCTTCTGTTAACAAGGTGGTTCTTTCCAGAGCTAGAACCCCTCGTTCTCGGGGTAAGGGTAGCCGTGCCGTTGCAGACATTTCTGCTGGTGCACGTGGTGACTCTGTCACACAGGATTCGGATCTGACTTCTGTGGCGAGCTCCTCTGCAACTGTTGACGGTGTTTGTTCTGTGATACCTGATGAGGAGACCGCGGTCTCTTTGTCTTCGGATGTCACTATTGAGGCGTCTGTTTTCGTTGAGAGCTTTTCCGAGGTCAACTCGGTAACCCTCTCCGATCTGCCTCCAACACCGTCGACCGTTGTTGAGGGGGTTGCTACTCCAGATCCTATTCTGTCTGATGGTGGCTCTTCCATCTCTTCTGGGGATGGTCTACAGTCTCGGGGGACCGAGGCTGTATCTGCTGGTGTGTCTGTGTGTTCTCAGCCTCCCCCAGCCTCGCGGCGAGGCTGTGCGGGTTTGCTGTCTGCTCCGTCTCATCTGGCTAGGTTTGCTCCTAGTCGGTTGAGCCGGCCGGTCGCTTCGGCAGCGATTCCTCGTCCCTCGAGTGAATCGTTTATTGTTCCACCTTCGCCTGCTAGTGTGCCGACTAGCGGGATGCTGTTGGGACGTTGGCATCCAGGGCCTGCTGTTCGGCAGCGGTCAGTGACAGCCCCGGTTAGCTGTCACTCTCGGAACCTTCCTCCGGTGATTCCTCACTGTGTTCCGAGTCTGGGTGTCGATCGATGCTTGCCGTCGGTCTCAGAGGATAGGCAGTTGGGGCCGTCTGCTGCGCAGAGGTCAATGACAGGTTCCTGTCATTCTTGGGACAATCCTCCGGTGTCTTCTCACCGTGTCCTAGGTCCAGCTACCGATCGACGTGCGCCGTCGGTCCCTTTCGAGGATTTGCAGGCAGGGCCTTCTGTTTCGCAGAGGCCAGTGATGGCTCCTGGGCGTCACAATCGGGACTTTCCTCCGGTGTCTTCTCACCGTGCTCCTATTCTGTCTGCCGATCGACGTTCGCCGTCGGTCTCTTCTGAGGATTTGGGTTCTTCTACCAGAAGGGTCCATTGGGAGGACACTCCGTCGAGCGTTTCTGCTGCGACGGATTCTCAGGGTGACCTGCGCCAGGCCGTTTTGGCGCTCACCCGGTTGCTTTCTGGCAACCCTCAAGTTGGCCTCCCTGTGCCTCCTGAGGCACAACCTCCTTTGGTCGGTCGCCGAGATGTCTCGCCTGGCCCCTTGGATACTGCACAGTATTCACAGGAGGTTTCTGCTGGTCAGCCCGAGTTGGGCTACGTCTCCTCTGCTACGGAGGATGACGAGTATCTTGAAGGTGATGGTCCCCCCTCGTCAGTCTTGGGGCAGGCTTTGGATTTCGTCTTTGGCTTATTGCCGGACGTTCTACCTTCCGACCAGCCTTCTGTGACCGTCCGGCCGCGGTCCACTGTGGAGCGCCGTAACCCTGTTGAGCCTTCTAGCTCCGGGGCTTTGCGTCCTCTGCAATCGGCTCAGGTGGTTGAGTCCTTCCAGGGCTTAGACGCCAAAATGCGTTCTAAGGCCCTTAAGGGTTCCTTCTTTTCTAGAGCTGATGCCTTCCTGCCTCCATTGCGGTTTCGTGTTTACGATTCCGTCTCTCCACCAGTCTTCCAAGGGATGACTACTGTGGATGAGGATTCTTCTTCCCTCGGGTTGACTAAGCCTAAGTCGGCAGTTCTCCCGATGTCGGTAGTTGAGTCTATGGTGGGCCTGTCCCGAGAGATGCTGGGTATGTTATCTCTCGCGGACCATGTTGTCGCTGCTCTGGCTGAATATTTTCCACCAGGGGAGTTTGATGACGCTCAGGCGCCTTTTCGCGTTTTGTCACAGGCTCTTATGAACTTGACTCACGCTCACGCCTGTAACACGGCCAATTTGGAGCTGGCACGCCGGGATGCGGTTTTGGATTCTTTACCATCCCTTCCTTCTGAGCAACGTGCTGTTCTGAGGTCTGCCTCGTTGGTAGGACCTCAGTTGTTCCATGGTTCCGTGGAAGCTGTTCGTGGCGAAGTTCTTCGTCATTCGAAGGACCAGCTTTTGCTGAGACAGCTTGACCCACCTGCTGCTGCGGGTGGGGGTCGTTTCAGGCCCGCCAAGCGTGCTGCTGCGTCTGCCTCGTCGGCGACGTCGGCTACGCCTTCGGCTCCGTCTGCTCCTTCTGCTCATAACAAGCGCCGACGTGGCCAGGCCCGCTGGCAGCCTCAGGCTGGAAAGTCTCAGGACTCTGTCACTTCCCGAGGTGGTTTCTCCTCTCGGGGGCCTCGTCGAGGCCGCAAGTGAAGGTTCTCACCTCGATTCGCCTCCAGTCGGAGGAAGGCTGTCGCTGTTTTACGACCGTTGGACAGAGATAACGTCGGACTCTTGGGTCCTCGACGTCATTCATTCCGGTCTGCGACTGTCCTTCCATCGGCACCCCAGTTTATCTCGGGTGCCCCTTCCGACTCAGGTCCCTTCAGATTCTCTGCGTCGGGACCTTCTGGTGCAGGAGATCGACAATCTCCTCACCAAAGGGGCGATCGAGGTGGTCAGGAACACCCTTTCACCGGGGTTTTACTCGAGACTTTTCTTGGTGCCGAAGAAAAACGGCCAATTTCGTCCTGTCATCGATCTGAGTACCCTGAACGAGTACATAATTGCTCCTCGTTTCAGTATGGAGACTTTCCGGTCGGTTCGACGTTCAGTTCATCAGGGCGATTTTGCGGCCAGTATCGACCTGAAGGATGCCTACTTCCATGTACCCATTCATCTGGCGTCACGGAAATACCTTCGGTTCTCGTTTCGGGATCGAGTTTTTCAATTCAGAGCTCTCCCGTTCGGTTTGAACCTGGCTCCTTGGGCCTTCACCCGACTGATGTCTCATGTGCTTGCTTTCCATCGCACTCAGTCGGCAGTGACTTCGTCCGCCTACCTAGACGACATCCTCCAACGGCACCACGATGCTGCTGTTCTGGAGTTCGATGTCCGGCAGTTTCTTTGCCTTCTAGCGTCGCTGGGTTTCAGAGTCAATCGCGAGAAGTCGGATCTTCTTCCTTCTCAGCGATTCCGTCATTTGGGGATGGATTTCGACACTCTTCACAATGTAGTGTCGGTTCCCCAGGCTCGGGCGACGATTCTTTCCGCCTTGACTCGGGACCTGCTTCAATCTTCCTCGGTCTCGGCCAGGACTTTCCTTCGGATGCTGGGCCTTTGCGGTTCGGTGACCGATCTCATTCCGCTCGGTCGCTTGTTTGTCCGACCTCTCCAACACTTCCTGTTGGATCATTGGCGTCCGAATGTAGATCCGCTGGCCCTGGAACTCACTATTCCTCGGTCTCTGCTTTGTCACCTCCGCCCTTGGGCAAATATTCCCTGGCTGACACAGGGTGTTCCGTTGGATCTTCCTTTGGCCGATCGCATCCTTACTGCGGATGCCAGCGATCGGGGCTGGGGTGCGACGTTGGACCCTCTCGGTCTGTCTACTCACGGAGAGTGGGACAGCGAGCAGGTGGACCTTCATATCAACCAGAAGGAGCTCCTTGCTCTTCTGTTGAGTTTTCGGCTTTGGATCCCTCATCTGTCGGACCATGTTGTCCTACTTCTTTCGGACAATTCGACAGTAGTGGCCTACATACGGAATCAGGGAGGCACTCATTCGATTCCTATGTATCGGCTGTCTCGGGATCTTCTTCTGTTGGCACGGGATGTGAACGCTCGGGTGTCCATTCGACACATTCCAGGGCGTCTCAACGTCCTAGCAGACTCCCTGTCCCGACGCGACAGTGTCCTTCCAACCGAATGGATGCTACATCGGTCGGTGTTTCAGGCGATTTGCGAGCAGTGGGGTCGTCCTCAGGTCGACCTTTTCGCTACTCGCTGGAATCATCAGGTAGAGACTTTTGTCTCCCCTTGTCCAGATCCTCTGGCATTTGCAGTAGACGCTCTGTCTCTGGACTGGACAGGCTGGGTCGGCTATGCCTTTCCTCCTGCACCGATTCTTCCTCAAGTTTTAGCGAAGATTCGTGCTTGCAGTTGCAGGATCATTCTGATCACACCCCTGTCTCCACAGAGGGTGTGGATCAATCTGCTGCGGCCTCTATTGGCCGATCGACCGATTCGTCTACCTCTTCGTCGCGATCTTCTTTCACAGGGTCGTCCCAGGAAGTATCACAACAACCTGGCGAGCCTGTCCCTTCACGCCTGTCTTTTATCAGGTCCAGTCTCCGACGTAGAGGTTTTTCGAGACGATCAGTGGAGTGCATTTCTGCATCGCGGCGACCTTCCACTGGAATGACTTATGCCGCCAAATGGAAGGTTTTCTGCCGCTGGTGTTCAGATCACAATGTGAATTACCGTGATCCGTCTATCGCTCAAATTGCGGATTTTCTGGTTTTTCTTTTTGACTCCAAGGGCCTCCAGCCTATTACGATTAAGGGCTATCGGTCTATGCTGTCTGATACTTTCTCTTATGTGGGAAAGCGGTGTATCGGTCGTAATCTTTTCCTCTCCAAACTTATTCGGCACTTTTCTTTGAAGAGGCCTCGAGTTTTGCGTCTTACACCCAAGTGGAACTTGGCATGGGTGTTGCACTGTTTGGAGGGGGCGCCTTTCGAGCCTTTATCTGAGACCGACATGCGTTTTCTCACCTATAAGACGGCTTTTCTTCTAGCGTTTGCTTCTGCTCGTCGAGTCAGTGAGCTTCATGCGCTATCTGTTGATTCTGCCTTCTTCCGAAATGAGGCTAACAGTGTCACATTCACTACTGATTGCTCTTTTCTGGCTAAGAATCAACTCCCCGATTCGGTACCTCCTCCCATCTGCATTCGGGCTCTCCCTGCTGTAGATGGACGGAGGCCTCTTCTTTGTCCTGTTCGTGCGGTCAAGACTTACATTACTCGCACTCAGTTCATTAGGAGGGATCGGAAGAGATTTTTTCTGTCTCTCATTCCTAAGCGGCAGTCTATCTCTTCCCATTCTATTTCCAGGTGGATCTGTCTTGCAATCAAGCTGGCTTATTCTCGCTTGTCTGCATCGGATCTTGTTTCGAACCGGCTTAATGCTCACGAGGTTCGTGCCATTTCTACATCCTGGGCGTTCTCCAATTCTGTTTCGCTCCGTGATGTTATGAATGCGGCTTACTGGAGGAATGCTTCTACCTTCTCCTCCTTTTATCTCCGCCACCTTCAGCAGCAATCTGAGGACCTTTATTCTTTAGGCCCTCTCGTTGCTGCTCAGGCTGTGGTGCACCCTCGTTAAATTGTTTTTGTCGAGGTTGCGCTTCTCTCAGCCTTGTTCTTTTCAGGTGCCTTCTCTCTTTCTTCATTACAGGTTTTAGTTTTTGTTCTCTGCCATCCTTGCTTTCGTTACTGCTACTCTTGTTGGTATTGGTTATGTGATTCACCTCCTCCTATTGTTTATTCAGCCAATTGTAAACAATTGTGAGTAGGTTGAAAAGAAATTAAAATTTTTTAGTAAATTTTGTTTCTTAACATACCTACCACAATTGTTTACCGGAGGCCCACCCTCCTTGGGGATATCTTTGATATCGATGCCTCCCCGCTAAATCACAAACTTCTCGTTGGCGGAAATACGGAATTGACGTCACGGTTTGTTGCGCATGCGCTCGGTAAACGCAAGAGGTGTGCAGAGAGAGTACCTGTAATTTCGAGCGCTGGTCTCGCTCGACCCTTTTTTCGATCTTTTTCGTGCTTTTGCACTCTAGTACTTTTCCAACTCGTTTGGAAAAGATTCTAAAAGCTTGAGTTAGTTCCGAAGTAGGGCTTGCACTTATGTTACAGCCAATTGTAAACAATTGTGGTAGGTATGTTAAGAAACAAAATTTACTAAAAAATTTTAATTTTTCGGCATCGAATTTTGTTCATTTGCCATTGCCTTGTTACAATTTATGGGAGAGTGCCTCTGCACTCTCCCATAAATTTGAACAAGTCAGATCCATACAGACTGAATAATTTCTCATCAAAGATAATATGAAGTACATCCACAGCATTTGAAACCTTTAAGTTTCATTGCCTGCACTTAAGAATAAGGCCCAAATATGGGCTTTTAGCACCTTACCAGTTACCCCTTTACCCAACGTAACGGCCAAAACCGGCCAGCGCGATTCTCAAAAATCGCCAATTAATTTTCTTTATTTTTTCATTTTTTGCCTCAAAAACATAGGTTATGACCCCTCATTGGAACGAGCTCGTTGAGCTCGTTCCAATGAGGGGTCATAACCTATGTTTTTGAGACAAAAAATGAAAAAAATTAGTTATTCAAGATTTTTTTTGGCAAGTGTCGTCTGCTTTTCATGTTAGGTAAAGGATTAAAGTGCATGGATATTTTCGCCAATAATTTCTTAAGTTAAATTTAGATGATTTTTTTCATCAGATCTAGTCATGGTGATCTAGTCATGGTTGCCGTGAAGCAGCCATGGCTAGATTTGCTGAACAATATCTTGAAAATACTCAGTGGGTTAAGAGTTAATGGTTGACCATTACTACTTATTATTTGATCACCCTCTTTCATAACGATGAGAAGTTGTTGGGAGAATTTATTGGAAGCAGTTGACTGTAATTTAACCATCAGATGTCTATCCCCCGTAACCATGGAAATATTGCAGACTTTACAGTAGTTGTGTAGTGCCACTCATCTCTCATATTGACAGTGTCGGGATGGGTCTTATGGCTGTGTTTATTGTTTTATGAATGTACTGCTGATCTGATCTCTTGTTATTCAGATTGTGGAAACTTTTTCAGTTTTCACAGTGTCCGACTAGTAATATTCATGGATCACCATATTGAATTACTGGGAATATTATTTTTTGTCGGACAGTTGCCCTCACCTGCTGACTGCCTGCCTGAAGTGAGAATAAGAAGAGTGGTAATGCCACACCTAACAAATCATTGATTAAGAAATTGATTATTGCTCCTGCATGCCTCATAATAAATTTGATTAAAATGCTCGCAGTCATTTTTACCTATTAAGGACCTGGACAATTTTCCAGAATTTTTACTACACCACTAGCTATGAGTCTGATGGATTTGCAATGATTTCTAGCCTGTAGACTTAACTATACACCATTGCAAAAGTAACTTGACTAGTGTCTGCAGCATGTGTTCTTGATTCTATTTTAACCCTAAAGAGCTTAACCCTTTACCCAACGAATTGCCCCCATCCGCCTGCGTAATATGCAAATTCAGCAGTTGAAAAAATATTATTTTTCGAAAAATTTCAGCAAAGCCATATCATGTGACCCCTCTTTGGAACGAGCTTGTTGAGCTCGTTCCAAAGAGGGGTCACATGATATGGTTTTGTTGAAATTTTTTGAAAAAATTTAAAAAATGATATTTAAAATAATAAATTTTGAAATCGTCTTCGTTGGGTAAAGGGTTAATTCCAATTTTAATCACTTTTACTGCAAGAGAACAGGTGCACCAACATAAAGACCCTAGGTTAAGTCACAAGTTACTTTTCTTGGATGCCTAAATTAACTCTCTCCACACTGGTGTTGAAATATCTAAATTTCAGAAAGCAAATTTTTCGCATAAAGCAACGAGAAATTTGACCAAATCAATCTTGTTTGACAGAGCTCATTTTTTACCCAATCAATCTTGCTTGACAGAGCTCACTGAGCTCTGTCAAACAAGATTGAATTGGCTAAATTCACAGTTGCATTATGAGAAAAAATTGCTGTTTGAAATTTATGTATTTTGACATCAGTATGTAGAAGGTTACTAAGCAGCCAATACTTGCCTAAAAACAACTGCAAAGCCACAGGATGTAGACTGTCAAATGTGTAGCAAAAATTGTATAAAAATGTATATGAAATTGCTGGACAAGTTTTGGCTGCCTATTCACACTGCCAATACTTGCCTAGAAAAAACTGACAAGTTTCTTAAAATCAAATTTATGAGTTCAGCAAGACACTACATGTTGGGGTGAAAAGTTTTAATTAAGCCTTTAAGGGCTGGTTGGTGTGTGCAATGGAAACCAAATCAAATACAAAATAATCCCCAGTGCATATTGGATAATATCACAAAAATCTTGATTTTAAAGTACAGAGGATATTACACAGAGAAAATTGATCAAACTCTGCTGTTCAAGTGTCTTTAAGAAATTCCCAGTTCAGTCTTTTCCGATGCAAATTTCTTAATGGAGAGGTCCCTGTACTCAGAGGTGGTCAAAGCACTATAAAAGTGGAGGGGCACAAATTTTCAAAGCCACCATGGTTCGGCCCAGTGAGAGAAATGTTAAAATTGTTTTTCTGTAAATGTACCGTGAAAGTCTATAGTCTTTCGTTTAGAGCCCGCCGTTGTGTAGTCACTGCCCTATCCATTTCGTCTACTTCAGTCATCTTCCAACCCTTTGGGTTGGAAGATGATTGAAATAGAAGAAACAGACCAAAGAGACCGAATGTGGGATTCTTTCACCAAATGTTGTTTGGATTTGCAAATAATATATTACAGGAATGTCTGTATATTAACACGTTTGCATGCATCAATTTTAAAACTCATTGCATAACTGCGTAACATGTCTGTGGAAAAAAGTGGAGGGGCATGTGTATCCTGTGCCCACCCTGGTTCCGCCAACTCTACCCTTTTCCTCAAAAGGTGGATAGAATCCTGTATGAATGCTGTGAGACAACCCCTATTGACACTTCAACAGTTTTCAACTGAGACAAGACTGAAGCTTTTGGCTCACTTGTCTCAACAGAGCCCAGGTGTGGTATTCCAGTACAAAATTTGGGCAGCATCAGAAGTGGTACAGTGGAACCCTGTTAATTGAATAGCCACTTTGCCAATGAAAATTATTTAATAAACAGAAGTATGCAATTAAAAGGAAATGCATCACTTTCCTGTATTCTAGAGATAAACTTAGCATTTATTCTATTATATGTTGTTTGACAGAGCTCCATGATCTCTGCCAAACAAGATATAAAAGAATAAATGCATGTATTGGATGTACTGAGGCCAAATGGGTCTAAAAACAAAGGAAAACTGGGGAAAGTCGCAGGATAATTTCTCGACAGGTTGCAAGATTTTTTGTTCAATTGACAGGAGCTTACTCTATAACCTATATTCAATTAACAGGTCAAATTTGTACTGGAGGTATGTTAAATGGTTTTGTGTTGGGAACTAATATTCATTGAACAGGGTTATTCAGTTAAGAGATATTCAATTAAGTGGGCACTACTGTACTTGATGAGCTAAGAACAAAAATACAGATCTGCCAAATGAATTGTGAAAGAGAGAATTGTAAATTGTATTACAAAACTGTACAAATAACAATTAATATATGTGCCTATTTATATCCATTTTGTGACTGTTCTGTTTACAAATCTGATACATTATCCATTATGTTTACATATTCTAAAAAAAATTGGGGAAAATTTGTCTAGGCATTTCCTAATTTTCTGGTGTAACCAGGTGTAACTATCTCTTTCTCAAGGTCTGTTGTTGCAAGTTCAGAATGGTGCACATTCTTTAACATTTTTCTTTTGTCTTAATGATGTTGTGTATAAACAACTGAAACATACAGAAGGGTTTAACATGATTTAAGGTGATTCAGAGATAAAATATACAGCTGGAATTCTATTGTCCATGTGCCATATTTTAACATCAGAAGATTTTATTGCATCTTGATATCGAAAATGCGTCAGTTAACATACTTGGATTTTGGGGCATTCATTTTTGTTTTCATTCCTTTTTGGAGCAGCTGCCTAGAAACAGACCGAACACCATTACAGATCATTTCAAGTTGAAACTTCCTACATATATATATATGTATAGTTTATTTCCCCACTCCTACCCCAAATGTAATGAGCTTACTGCTTTGATTAAAAATACCAAACCACAACCTTGATTGTATTCAACAAAAGAAATCTTTTTGATTTGAAAACATATGCATTGTAATTATTACATTAAAACATGGCCTGTTTTTGGGTGTCTCCTGGCTGGAAGCCACAATCTGGATTCTATTGATACAGTTGAAACTAGAAGTCCTGTCATGAACTGTGCGCTTATCTAGGCTTAATTGCACGTTGGAATTGCGCGCAATTGCCATATCGAATGGCATCCAAAGCACGGCAGGTTCTCTTGGTTACTCATAGCAAACACATGCAATGTTTCTGCCAATGGACCTCCGGGTTACCCGGAGATCCATTGGCTGAAACGTTGCTTGTGCACAGGCCATATGAACAAAATTTGATAGCTTTACTTGGGTCATAACGCATACATTAACGCGCATATCAACGTGCTATTTGTGCGCATTTCGTGACAGGACTTATAGTTTTAACTGTAAGTGTTGGTAGACTCATGATAATGTTTGCTGTTCTTTGAATATGCTATATTTAGTTTGAAGAAAAAGTCGTTTTCTTGGTTATCTTATGGAGAAGAATTTGTGTTGTTATTCAGTGAAGAATGGCTTTGGAATATAACTTATTGATAAGCAAATTCTAAAGATCAAAATTAATGTCAACCAGTTGAGGTTTTTCTGTTGAGATACCAAAATGGTTGTCTGTTGAATTTTTGAAGAAATAACATTTCATCTTAACCCTTTGAACTCCCTGCGGGAACCCCGGGAAGTAAAGCAGTAGTGCCTGTTCACTGCAATAAACAGGCTCTGTTTTACTGGTAAAATAGGACCTAGTCACCAATGCTTGGGAGGTACAAACCCTCTCTAAAATGGGCAACATGGCTTATTGACGCTCACCCCTGGTCTTGAGTTGATACTCATGTTGTGGTCATGATTAGCCATTGTGCAAAAATATGTGACCGTAAACACCAATAAATAATAATAATAAATAACCCTTTGAACTCTTGTTTCCTGGACTGGTATCGCCTTTGTGTACACTTACAATGAGATGAGTCAATCCAATATCAGTATATAGCGAGGATAAAATAATAATGGCACTGAGACTGCAGCCGTCTGGCTGCAGACTGCAGTTATTATTTTATCATCAATGCACTGTATATATACCTCTAATAATAAGACAAAAATTGGACGAAACTATTCCTTGAACCAAAATATCGGTCTTATGTGTTCAAAGGGTTAAAGATTGAGTCGTTTATCTCAAAAACCAACCAACAGAACGTCGGTTTCCAACTCTTGTGTGTCCACTTGGAAAATTTAATGTGGCAATTTTGAAAAACAACGAAGGACTGTTTTCAGCATAAAATTAACAGTATACACAGGGTGATTTGCAAGTTCTCAGACCACCAGTCTAATTCTCCTCAGGCCACCAGTATAATTCTCCTCGGAATTTGACGCTGTTAGGGACTATTTGTTTACCCAGTTTTTGTGAATTTTGCATGCTGACGACCATTAATATTTAAGAATTGAATCATGACTGTTTGAAATCCACGAGGTGATGAAACAAATTGAACACGTGCAAATTCCATGAACCGTGATTTCGAACAGTCATGATTCAATTCTTATGTTTATTCCCTTCGTAAAACATAATTATTTTATGTCCGGACAGGATATCCAGTTGGCTTATCTACGAGGCATCGCCTTGACTAACCATAATTCAGTCACATTCTGTCCTAAAAAGAGAAACAAAGCAGCATAGTTTCAAAATGGTTCCGGTAAACTATCAATGAAGCACGTAAAATACAACTCGCACTCGAGCTGGGGGAAATTGTTTATTTATGGAACGTTAACAGAAATTACAGAATGTAAATATAGACTCTGGAAAATCGAATGTAGTGGGTATAATCAATGCACGATGTTCAAATGTCACATGATTAACTGGTATTTATGGGATAAATCACATTATCAACTGGTATTCATGGGGAAATAATGTCACCTGAGAATCCACTGACAATACAGTGTTCACTGAAGAACATTTCAGTAGTGGTGTAAACATAATGTGATGTGCCTTTACTTACAAAGATAACAAGGCATTCTTTCCTGCACCAGTTTTAAATATTCCAATCAATAAGTATTCAATTCCTCTTGAAAACATTAAGATGCTAATATAATTTGTCGAACTACCCGGCATAATTATAAAACTATGGCTGTTGTGAGTCTTCATTACTGATTGTATTGTCTTCAAAATGTCAATCAAATCAAGTCTCAATTGAGCAACATTTCTAGCTTCGATTCACGGAAAATGAATCTTTATGAAATTTTTCATTCTCAACCGTCTGGAATATACCAGTTGTTCGGAAAAGCGAACCATAGGTTCTCTTTTCCAACAAACTGAAATATTTCATATAAGTGAATATAAACAGAGGCGATGGAAGGATTTGAGGGCTAGACTGGTTCCAGGTCATAACAGCAATGAATTTCTTACAGAATTAGACTGGTGGCCTGAGAACTTGGGTGATTTTGTTCACTGGCTTCTCCAGGCGTATATTATGCTCATTGTATTACTGGCCATGTCATTAGAAATTTTGTTGACCCAACAGACAAATTTGCAACTTGTAGTCCGCCAGGTGTACTACTAGGTTGTTTAGGAAGACAGATTTGCTTGTTCGGTCCTCAAGTTTCAAGTTGGACAGCAATAGAGAACTGAATTATTTTTGGCCATCAAAGTTTGTCCACATGTCTATGCATTGTTGCATTTAAATTGTAGCGAGGCAATGCATACAGACTAAATGATTTCACTTCAAAGATAATATGAAGCTCATCCCCTGAATATGAAGTCTTCATGTTGCAGAACCTGCACTTCAGTCCATTTGTGCACTTCCAACACTCAACAATTAAGTGAACATATTAATGTCAGTCGGACCACTGCCAGATTATCCTAGTCACAAAAGTGGCTTATCAGTATGCTACAGGTCTTGCACTTTCAAGGGCCCCATGCTTAGTACGTTCAAGCTATGAACATGGGTTGGCTATTCACAAATTCTTTGTTGGCAAAAATGGATTGTTATTTCAGTATGCACTCATTTCTGATTGAACAAAATATAGATGGAATGCTCTGAAAGTGGCTTTTAAGGGATTTAATATTTCCAAATACATACGTTTTGTGTGTTTAAAATTTCCCATCTGAAATGAGTGCCAGTTGGCAACAGAACAGATAATTTTCAGAACACTGTTCTTAGTTAATATTTATGTGTTTTTTCTTAAATTTAGTGCCCCTTTATATAACATTTGTTACTTGCTATAGGCCCTGCACTAGCTTAGCCCAGCTCTACATCCGCCAGATGACACATTTCCAAATAAATCACCATGTGCAAACTCAGGGTTCCTGCAAGGCCATGGATTCAAGTGACACCCTTGAATTTGACTATGGGCCATCCAAGGCCTTGAAATCCTGGAAAATAGACCAAGAGGCCCTGAATGTTCACTCTGACAAAGCACGTAATCACGACTATGGTTTTATATCAAAATATGCCATAGTTTGTGAAGGTGTAGTCCTAACTAGGACCCACTTGTCATTACCTCCTCCCACTTCCCTCTGAGAGGGGTGTGGGAGGAGGGAGTAATGACCGGAGGGTCCTTGTTGGTTCTAGTAAACGTGGGGCTTGAAAATCCCTGAATTTGGCTATTGTATGACCTTGTAAAATGCAAACAAATGTTGCGAATCAGCTTTGACGAGCTTTGTGGTTTATCAGTCCGTGTCTGCAGGAACTCTGCTACTGTTATCTGAAGTTTAGACATTGCATGAATTCCACATCACCATATTTGGGCAACTGTCCCATTTGGTATTAAGTTTATAATAGGCATGCCTGTACAGGTTGAGTGGAAATGTTTTGTAAATTGCAAGCAGTTTGGAAAGACTGTACTGTTCAACTCAAAATTTGCATTGCAAAATGCAATGTGATAACAGCTGAATTGTTCTCTGACCTCCTATTTTTATGTTGAGTTCCAGGTGTTTTTTTTTTTTATTTCTGAAAGCATAATTATTTTTCTTTTATCATTTCCATTGTGTCATCTTGCATTTACATGTCAAATCCACTACTTCATGCATTGTTTCAAATGCATTGTTGTCACTGATGTATCAAGCATTGTCAAACAAAATTAATAAATTGTTGAGCAATTGAAATTACTTTAGTTTTGTTTTTCTGTTTGGTTATTCTTTTTAAATACAGCACATGGGGAGTGGAGTTATAACTACAACTCTCGCTGAATGATGTAGCCTGCCAGACAACAACTCCTATTCTTTTTAAAATGCATCAGAAGCCAGTGATGGACTGGCTCCAAAAACCATAGAAGGAAAGTTGTGGGGGGGATGAGACAACTCGCCCCCGAGACAAGTCACCCCAAGTGAGACAACTCACCCCAACTTTTGAGACGACTCGCTCTAACTTTCGAGACAACTTGCCCCAACTTTCGAGACAACTCGCCCCAACTTTCGAGACAACACCCCTCAACTTTTGAGACAATTTGCTCCCCCCCCCCACCTTTTGAGACAACGCAACCCCACTTTTTCAATGGAAATGGTTATAAAAATAACAGGAGACTGGTTACCGAAACACATTTTTAGCTCACCTGACTGAAAGTCAGGGTGAGCTTTTCTTATCACTCTTCGTCCGTCAGCCCTCCGTCCGTCGTCTGTCGTCCTGCATGAAGGTGGTGTTTGAGCCTCTTTCTCCTAAACCATTGGCCACATTTTAATTAAATTTCATGTAAGTAGTGGTTATATAGGGGAATTTTGATTTTTATGCAAATTAGGTTTCGGCTCATATTGAGCAGAGGGGTATGGAAAAAATGGCCTTATTTTTTGAAAATCTTCTTCTAATGAACCACCAGTAGCAGAGACTTGATATGTGGTATACAGAGTTCTTTTGAGGTTTAGAATCAAGTTTGTGCAAGAGAAGTTTGTGGGGCATTATTTGCCTTCGTTATGGGAGGGGCAAAAATTTTGGTCACGCCTAAAATTTCTATTTTCAGAACCGTGAGGTCGATTTGACCAAATTTGATATGAGATGATAATGGGTCATAAGTAGTTGATTGATTGCCCCCATGGGAACCTCGGGAGCTAAAAATAGGAAAAACCTTAAAACTGCCATATCTCCAAAACTACACAGCACAGAGAATTCTTATTTTGTATAAAGCTTACTTTTATCCAGTAGAATAGAATGGTTAAAAAAATCCCTATCAGTTTATCACAAGGTACTTTTTTCAGGACTTTGAAAAAGTGCTGAGTCAGCACTTTTTAACACTGAAGGCAATGGGAAAAACATTAAAAAATCTTCTCCTGATCCAGCAGGCAGAATCTTTTGATATTTGATATGCAACATTGTGGGGTGGATCTGATTCAAGTTTGTTCAAATTGGCCCCCTGGGTTCATATTTGGGCTCAGTATAGGAGACCCGATTTCGAACTTAGTGCATTTCAGGCAAATTTCTTCAAAAAAATCTTCTTCTCCAGATCCAGCAGGCAGAATCTTTTGATATTTGGTATGCAACATTGTGGGGTGGATCTGATTCAAGTTTGTTCAAATTGGCCCCCTGGGTTCATATTTGGGCTCACTATAGAAGCTCGAATTTGAACTTAGTGCATTTCAGGCAAATTTCTTTAAAAATCTTCTTCCCCAGATCCAGCAGGCAGAATCTTTTGATATTTGGTATGCAACATTGTGGGGTGGATCTGATTCAAGTTTGTTCAAATCGGCCCCCCTGGATTCATATTTGGGCTCACTGTAGAAGCCTGAATTCGAACTTAGTGCATTTCAGGCAAATTTCTTTAAAAATCTTCTTCTCAAGATCCAGCAGGCAGAATCTTTTGATATTGGGTATGCACCATGCTTAGGGGGGTGTGAGATTCAAGTTTGTTCAAGCCAAGTCCCTGGGTTCATATTTGGGCTCACTGTGGTAGCCTGAATGATAACTTAGTTCAAAATGAGGAATTTTCTTTAAAAATCTTCTTCTTCAGGTCCAGCAGTCGGAATGTTTTGATATTTGGTGTGCAGCATCCTTAGGGGGGTGAGATTCAAGTTTGTTAAAGCCAAGTCCCTGGGTTCATATATGGGCTCCCTGTGGGAGCCCGAATTATAACTTAGTTCAATATGAGGAATATTCTTTAAAAATTTTGTTTTTTTTAGATCCACTGGTCAGAATCTTTGGATATTTGGTATAAGCTTTTCTTAGGAGGAGTAGATGCAACTTGTTGAAATCAAATCTCTGGGTTGATATTTAGGGTACCATGTCAGGTGAGCGCCTTCAGGCCATGTGAGCTTTTCTCATCACTTGGCGTCCGTTGTCGTCCGTAAACTTTTCACTTTTTCATCTTCTTCTCTGTAACCGCTGAGCCGGTGTGAACCAAACTTCCCAGGAATGGTCTATAGGAGGTTCCCTACAAACGATCCTCATTTTGTTCCCGTTGGATGAAAAACATGGCTTCCAGAGGCATTCTTTGATTCTGGTTGGTGGATTTTCAAAAATCTTCTCCTCTGAAACTGCCAGGCCAAATGTTTTGAAACTTCACATAAATGATGACTGGGATATTTTCTACCAACGATCCTCATGTAATGTTGATTGGGTCACAAACATGGCCACAATTGCGGCTTGTAGTAACTGTAGAAACCCTATGGGAAATCACATTTTCCTCTTCTTCTCTGGAAAAACCAAGGCAAGGTGAAAACAAACCTGGCAGGGAGAGTCTATGGGAGGTCCTCTACAAACGATCCTCATTTTGTTCCCGTGGGTTGAAAAACATGGCCGCCAAAGGCATTCTTTGATTCTGATTTGTAGATTTTCAAAAATCTTCTTCTTTGAAACTGCCAGGCCAAATGTTTTGATACTTCACATAAATGATGACTGGGACCCCCTCTGTGAACGATCCTCATTTAATGTTGATCAGGTTACAAACATGGCCACAATTGCAGCTTATAATTACTATAGAAACCCTATAGGAAATCACATTTTCATCTTCTCCAGAACTACTGAGCTGACATGAACCAAACCTGGCAGGGATGGTCTGTGGGAGGTCCTCTACAAACGATCCTCATTTTGTTCCCGTGGGTTGAAAAACATGACCGCCAGAGGCATTCTTTGATTCTGATTGGTGGCTTTTTAAAAAAATCTTCTCTGAAACTGCCAGGCCAAATGTTTTGATACTTCAATAAGTGATGACTGGGACCCCCTCTACCAACGATCCTCATTTAATGTTGATCAGGTTATAAACATCATCACAACTGCGGCTTAATAGTTACTATAGAAACCCTATGGGAAATCACGTTTTCATCTTCTCTGGAACTACTGAGCCAACGTGAACCAAACTTCGCAGGAATGGTCAGTGAGGGGATGGAAATATGTGGCCACCAGAGGCTATATTCTAATTCTTAATCCAATGCCTCTCCTGTCTGCGTGAAGATCGGTACTGTCAGCAAAATACTTGTTTTTTGAGAATTTGGTAAGTGTTGGTTCCAGTTTTCTCCACTGAGAACTGGGGAAAAAACCCAAAATATTGTGATACAGTACGAGTCAAAATAAGCTGTAGCATAACTGCAATAAACTAAGAAGACTGCAGCTTCTGCCCTGACAAGATCAGAATTTGACATTTTATGGAAAGCTATCAGTGAGAGCTTTTCGGTCTTATCACTGTAGGAAGAGAAAGATACATAGTTTATAGGATTATCCTGCACAACTTATTTTGACTTGTACTGTAAACAATTGCAACGGTATGTTGATATATGTATTATTAGTCTCAAGTTACTTACCAGAAAATACTGATTGATGACAGGTGTTTGAAAAACCAGGGAAGTTTTTGTTTATATCACTTCCCATCATGTCTGCTCCTCATGTCTCCCCTCTTTTTTTTGGTCTCACAAATATAGGTTATGACCCCTCATTGGAACGAGCTCCTTCCAAAAAGGGGTCATAACCTATGTTTTTGAGACAAGAATAAAAATATAATGAAAATTAATTGGCGATTTTTGAGAATTGGGCTGGCCGGTGTTGGCCGTTACGTTGGGTAAACGGTTAAAATATGCTGTAACACAGCGATGTGGTCATCTTTACGTTTACCTGACATGAAAGCATACACTAGTGGCACTTGTTTTATGGAAGAAACCTGTTTTCATAAATACATGCACAACCCAAAGTTCTTGGAAAGGCAAACTAATAGCTTTAAAAGTGGCGTCCACATACCATGTTTTAGCATTCGAAAGAAGTGTACACATAAACAGTGTGAAAAAATCGAATGTCTACGTCACCTACAGACACACACCCCTGCAAGAAACCATTTGGTATGTAATTAGATTGTATTGTTAGGTTGGATTTGTTGGTCTGGTACCTTGATGTATGCGATTTGCATTTTTATTGGAGAAAAAAAAAATTGACAAAGTGTCTATTTTGAAAATTTTATGTTCCCGCGAACTGTCTTTTTTATCGGAGAAAAAAAATCGGCGAATTGTCTCTTTTAAAAATGTTATGTTCCCGCGAACTGTCTTTTTATTGGAGAGGAAAAAATTTCGGCGAAGTGTCTTTTTTAAAAATAGTAAGTTCCGGCGAACTGTCTTTTCCGGCGAAATGTAGGCCTACTTTCGGCGAAACGTTCAGTATTCCGGGAAAATGTAAGTAACTCCACAATGGGAAGTCGTGTCAGTGAATTTATTGTGGAGAACCAATAAAGTAACGATGAATTGGAATCAGTCGCAGACCGACAAGAATTTGTAACATTTCTCCACCTGGATCTCCTTTTCCAGAATCACTCCAGATGGTAATCAGAACTTCCGTAAGTGATCAGCCGATAAGACGATGACAATATGTAATTTCCCATAGGGTTTCCTTTGTATCTATGAGCCATCATTCCGGCCGTGTTTGTAACCTGATGAATATTAAATGAGGACCGTTGGTAGAGGGCGCCCCAGTCATCAATCTTGTGAAGTTTCAAACTAATTAGCCAAAAAACTAAACCTCCCAATGAAATTGTTGACTACTCTCCTCTTTTCTTAACGACCGTCCTCAGCCCCAGAGTAACAAACATGGAAATGAATTCAGCAATGAGCCAAACGGCCCAAAGGCTTATACTGTGTTGTCTCCAAGCCTAAAACTGAACTGTCTCCAAAGGCTTATACTGGGCTGTCTCCAAAACGTCGATTTTTTTACACAGTTCACGGTATATCACATCTATGAGGAAGATTTAATGGAGCTGATGAAAATGAACCTCTGCAAAAATCTGAAACGAATATTTGTAATCCTCCTCTATTGGGGTCCGTCGAATTACCGAAACGGACCGAAATGGGAACTCAAACTACCGAAACGGGCGTCGAAAAGACTGGAATGGGTCTGTGCGCTCGACGACCCCCCCCCCCCCCCACACACTAATCTTGAAATTTTAGATCCTAGGATATCAATACTACTACGCGTATCGGTCCGTTTCGATAGCGTTTCGGTCCGTTTCGGTACGTTTCGGTCCGTTTCGGTAATTCGACGCATCGCTCTATTTGGTTTTGCTTTATTTTCATTTCCATGCTTTGTTTTTAAACTATATAAGCAACGCAACCTGTAATGCATACATATACTTTCAGGCTATCTGCTAATGTGTTTCAGCAACAGTGAAACGAAAACAATCCGACCAGAAAGTCCGACCCTACGGTGGCTGATTTAGGCCACCCTCAATACTTTTTTTTATCTCGAGATCTCGAGATAGTATCTCGAGATCTCGAGAAACTATGTCGAGATCTCAAGAAAATATTTCAAGATCTCGAGAAACTATCTCAAGATCTCGAGATAATATCTCAAGATCTCGAGATAATATCTCGAGATCTCGAGAAACTATCTCAAGATCTCGAGATAATATCCATTCCATTCTGACGGTACGGTGATGTTGGATAAGGATTGGTCCGTGGTATGGACGCCTGCTTCGGATACCCTGTTCAGCGAGTCTGTTGCGGACAGTTTGTGCACTGATTCTATTGTTAGTTCTACCAGGATTAATTGCTGCTGTCCTCGTCAACGGAAGGAAGCGATCCCGCAAGTGAGACGTCCTGATCTGTCGGTCTTGTGCAGGGTCGTAACTCTTGGTCGACCTGAACGCGGTCGGCCGGTAGTAGATTCAGTGCTTCTATACTTTCCAGTGAGACGGTACATAGTGGCCACAGTGACCCCGAATTCATCAGCGAGCTCATCAGGAGGTATCCCAGCCTCATGCATACCAATGACACGCAACCTCCTATTTTCGGTTAAACTTGGCATGTTTTAAAATATCAGAAGACAAAAACTAGCGTGTTTTCTCAACAACCCAGGTGACTTCCACGTATTGCGTGAGACGATTCCTCCACAACTAATGTGCGAGTTGAGATTCCTCCGCAACTACTGTGCGAAACGATTCCTCCACAACCATTGTGCGATATGAACTTTAGAAAACACTACCTCAACATAAATTCGGGGGTACCCACCCGAGTACTGATAGCTGATAAAACCATGCCCACATCAGCCTTGCACGTAGTGTAAACAAAACCTATATACGGCTTATACCAACTTCTCTACGCGCTGATAACAGCGGTTTGAACGATCCACTGTACGTAAGAATTTCACAAGCTGATCTAATCATGTCAGTTATATAAAGTCTACATAATACACCATTCTTAACACACTGATACCAGTCGTGTACACGGTCTTCTTAGAGACTGAATTGATTAGCAGAGAGTAAAAGCACAAGGCTACTCTCTTTTATAAACATACTGACCGAGTGAGCCTAATCCACGCTCTGTAGTACCACTCATCCTCTGTAGTGTAAAATCGCACTTCAGTACAGCTTCAACAAGCTGCTTGTCACTACAGACAACAGAACAGTCGAAATATTTCTCAAGCGCATGCACGCTATAATAACTGACCACAACATAACTCCAAGTGGCCTATGTAAACACAATCTAAACACGAAATCTTATGTATTTGTTTATTTGATAAGACCTTACGGTCGAAACTATAGTCATACCAGCGGCTCTGCCGGGCAAATACTACGAGATTTCCTTTCCCCCAACATGGGGCTCTACATTCTAACTCACTGAAACAAATACAAAAGTCCACCTCACACAGTGATGGACAAACATAGAAACATGCCTCCCCGGGACTCCTTCAGTCCAAATGCTCAAGGGGAGCTAGGTCAAAACCATCCGACTGACTGAGAAAGGCAGCATCTCCTTGTTGATTCCAAGTGACTTCTACGGAACCAACTGAATGAAAAAATACAAAATATAGTGGTCGGTTAGCAAAACACAACTGTATATACACAAGCCTATCTTGTTAAACATTCTGACAACGATAAAATTGTATGAATGATAGACGTCATACCGGTACCTATCAAACTCTTCCAAATATGATAGGTGAGCTGTTCAAATTATGAATAAGCGAAGCTCTTCTATAAAACAGCCAAACGCTACGCTTACGCAATCAAGCTCGTCGACAAAGCAGCCAAGCTCCTCGATAAAGCAGCCAATAGTCAAATAAATAACCCTTAAATAAGGGTGCTGACATCTGATATAGCCTATTCTGTTCTTAATGGCAATAAAGGGTTATATAATCCCAATGAGTGGAAATCCACCCACATGATTTTTCAGCACAAATTAAGTGCAAATAAAGGGCACGAACTGACAAATAATAGCGTACACTGCACATTTGCTCTCAATCTATCGACAATATCCTTTGAAATGTCGACAATTAATTACTCGGGCAATGTACTCAGCCTAATAGTTGGAAAGCACATTACCTCCAACAATACAGCACACACATGCTGATGAGCCTTTTGGTACGGCCATATTTAATACTGCGCGCCGACACTGATACGGCCTTACACGCTAAAAATAGGGCCAGATCATTTTACTGGAAACACTGACGGCCTCGGTGTCGTATCATGGAAAGCGCATGCATTCAACAATATAGCATGCAATTATAGATGAGCCTCAGAGCGAGGTCTAGGGGTGAATGGAGGAAACGGGTAGCTAAGCCATCCACCTTTGGTCCTCCACCAGTGCCATCGACCTTCACGCATACCAAATACTGATACGATCTCACAAATAAAACAGTGTACACGTAGTATATTCGAATTGCACCCAATTAGTGAAACACGTATTTTCACACGCAGCAGTTACTCAAAAACCACAAACAACACGCTGTATCATGCGCTAAATAAGTAACCCGTACCTTAGCTCAGCCTACAGCTGATGGAGCGCAATCCATTTTCATAAGCAGTGAAAAGTTATATAACTCAACGGGGTGGAAGTCCACCCATATGAGTGTCCAAAACATGGACCACAATCTATAACAATTCTCTGCTCATACCTTCAGCGTGCAGAGAGTCGTGACCGCATACTCTAAGAGTATTGGAGGGGTACCACCCTCCCCACATACACACTATGTCGGACCCACCGAATGTCTCGCACTAAACGTGCAGTGGTAAACATGCAGCCACAAGACTAGCACTTGAGACATCCTAACTCTCTCTTCGCAAAAAGTCATGTAACGGACTCCCACAACTGCCTGTAAGCATGCCTTTGTTTCTGCCTCCCCCGTTTCAAAAATCACTTTTCACACATTCAGATGTACATTTAGTACTTTGAAACGTAGTTTTTTATACACTTACCGTCCTTTTTACCGGATACCGTCCTTTTTACCGGCAAAAGTATTACCCTATCATGCTTCTCCGCTGGAGCATTTGAAACTCAGAGGACTCAGCCCACGGCTAACATTTCAAAGTCATTACCGTTAAGGTTATCGTACGGCAAATTATCATTAACTCTCCCTTCCCCAAAGTAAAACCCAACAGGATAATAAAACTATTTACAATGTACATTTCCTGATCCTTTCCACATTATTGTGATAACATTCCTCCCACTGCGACGTGTTCTGTTGAAGTTTATTGAGTATGTGAAGACCACATCACTGGAAAGCAACATTTGGAGTGTGGAAGCATGATCGGTTTATGGCAGGATTATAATTATATTTTTATCGTAATGTCTGCATGTAAAAAGTCTAGTACCAACCTATATATTAATTAGTTATGAATGATCGGTAACTGATTTCTTGCTTTTTTCTGACAAACCTATCCCTTTATCTACTTTTAACTCTCCTATATCAAGAAGGGAAGAAAATACTTCTCTATGCTAAAATAGTGTCTGAAGGGAAATTGCGAAGACGGCAGATGAAAGAAACCAGAGAAATTTAAGGGAAATTATTTTATTTTAACCATAATAACTGTAAATAAAATGTATCTCATATCTTTTCATTATTGCGCTGTAGGCCTATATCACCGAAGCATGTTCAGAGCATAAATAACTGATACAAAAGACTAATTTACTGTTGTAAAATTGACAATCTACACTATTCGCATTGAGTCCAATTTAATTTCATTTGTTTCAAACTTGGCATATTTCTTCATCGTCGTGTGACAGCAAGCCTCTCTCATAGAAGTTGTTAACAAGTTGCCTCTATTCATTGTTTTCCTCCACTGTTTATTTTAGCTCTATTAATAATAATAACTCTTTGGCCAGCCGCTGATTTGTCGCGGTCCTCATAAGAGAAGGCCATCATTCCCCCTGCACCCCACCCCCTCTTCCCCTCCTCTCCTCCCAGCATTCAGATATAAACTGCTTAATAGTGTCCCTCACTTCCTCTTTTTCAATTTCTTCAATAAGCATTCCTACCCTCTCCCTCGTGTCCCCCTTCAGCCATCTATCCTTTGTTTCTTCACCCCACTTCTGCATTATTCTTCCAGTAAATTTTATTCTATGAGGTATATACTGTGGGCATTCCAAGAGAAAATGTTCCAGGGTCTCCACTACTCCAGAGTGGCACATTTGGCATCCCTTTTCCCCATCTCTCCCAATTTTTCCCCGAAGCTCCAGTGATCTTGATCTCAGTTTGAACAGCAGTGACCCTCCAAAGGTGCCATCTAGGTACTTCTCAAAAGCTGGCTTTTCTTTATATTGTAACCCCTGCAGTGATCTTTTCACGCTAACCCCTGCTCGCCAGTTTCGATTGCAATCTTCCATGACTCTCTCTTTGACAAACCTTTTGCCTTCTTTCATTCCTACTTCTATGTTAGTGACCTCTATAGAGTAATTGTCCATTAGTTCCCTCACATGTTTTGACCACCCCGTTTCTATATTAGAATTCCAAATGGTATCGAGCATCAATTTGCACCACCGGTTGTCAGGCAGGTTTCTCAAGTAGTTAAAGTAACACAGTTTTCCCAAATCTACCCTGTCCTTGATTTTCATCCAACCAAGCTCCCCCCTTACTGCTTCCAAAGCTGCAGCATTACTCGACCCTGTTATCCATCTGCCGGCATCATTTTGAGTATTTTCCAACTTCTTAGTAACGGTTTGGTTTAATGGAATCACGTCCGTGCCATACGTTATACTTGGTAAACCCACCCTCTCCCACAGCGTTTTCCCCACAAAGACCTTGTTGAAACTATTTTTCCCTAAAAGTTTTAGTTGGTTCAGAATTCTTTTCCCCTTCAGAATCAGTTTGGCTGAGTAATTTCTGTACACCCCTCTTCCCGTTATATTTATGCTTACCCCTAGATACTCATACTCTCCCGTTTCTCCTACAGTGATTTGTTTGCTTTCCCCTTCGGGGATTGAGAACTCCCCCACTCTCCATCTCTTCGTCATATCTACCTTGCGTCCAACGGGTATTACCTTGCTTTTATTTTCATTTAGTTCGAGCCGCCAAGTGTTCCCATATCTACCAACAATTTCCAGCAGTTTCTCTAGCCCCTGTTCAGTTCTAGACATTAACACCATGTCGTCCGCAAAGAATAAGCCTGGTATCTTTATGTCTCCAACATTTACCCCCTCCGCACTCTGAATTAGTTCGTCCCCTAAATCTTTAACATACAATGCAAACAAAATCGGTGAAAAGATACACCCCTGCTTGAGGCCTATATCCATAGGGACTCGTTTTGTAGTGATACTCCCTAGACTGAGTTGGCTTTGCACATCTGTATACAGTGCTTTCATGATTCCCACAAAGTCACCCCCCAGTCCGATGCCCTCGAGCTTTCGCCACATACCTTCCCTCCACACTCGGTCGTACGCTTTTTTCACATCTAGAAATGCCAGAAACATCTTTTTCTTTTCAGCCTTTGTTGATTCTATCAGTTGGGTGAGTGTAAATAGGTGATCAGTGACTCTTCGTCCTTTCCTGAAACCATTTTGAATTTCTCCTAAAAAACCTTTCTCTTCTATAACTTCCTCTAGTCTACCGTATATGACCTTACAGAAAACTTTTCCGATGTTACTACTAACTGATATCCCCCTATAGTTATCTAGAATTTCCTTATCCCCCTTTTTGTGTATGAACGACACCTTACTTTCCCTCCACTCTCTGGGGACCTCTTGCTTTCGCAGAGCCAGGTTGAAAAGGTTTGTCAGGACTTCAATAAGTGCCTCCCCTCCATTTTTGAGGAATTCGTTCGGAATTTCATCAGTCCCTCCCGCTTTACCATTTTTTAATTTCGAGACCACGTTCCGCACTTCTTCTGCCGTTGTTTCGCTACATACACGATTGGATAGGTTCTCCTCCACCAGTGTATTTCGTTTTGGTGGGGACCCACTGCCCCATCGCCTATCGTTTATCTTTTCCCAGTGCTTGACTAACTCTGAAGCGATACGGCCTTTATCTTCTGTACTTTCCCCATCCACTTTGATACTCTGCACACTACTTTTCCCCCGTTTATTTACCCAGTTCCAAAATACGTTTGAGCTCGAACCCCCCGTTTTCTTTATTGTTCTGGCAAGACTGCAATTGCGCTCCTTCCTATTATTATCCTTTATCTCATTCACCTTTTTCCGTGCCAGTTCATATTCTCCTTTCATTAGTCTCGTGTCATTGTTATCCACCCCTTTAAGCTTCCTACTTCTTCTGTAAGCAGCGCATTTTACCTTCCTTTCTTTTATAGCCTTTTTCAGTCCCTCGTTAACCCTGTATCCAAGCTCTCTCGTTGGGACCCTCACCCTTCCTATACACTCCTTCCCTGCCTCTGTTAGGCTATTTACTATGCCATCTGAAATACTCTGGACATTTGCATCCCTAGGTATACATTCAAGATTTGGTTTTAGTTTTTCCCGAAACTGCTTCCAGTCGGCTCCTTGTTTTAGTCCCCAAACTTCCTTGAAGGTATTTCTGTCTCTATTCGTCTTTTTGCCCATAATCTTAACTGTTATCAGGTTGTGATCACTACCCAAGTCATTTTTACCCTCGTCATCTATTTCTACATCTATAACCTCCCTCCATACGCTAATGTCAGTGAGTATATAATCAATTATTGTTTTCTTATCGTTCCTCTCCCAGGTCCATTTACCCTTACATTTCGCATCCCTGTTCAGGATCTTTAAACCAAGCTCTTTTGATAGGTCCAACATCTTCCTCCCATTCGTGTTAATTTTCCTATCACCTCCCTGTATGCCCTCCTCCTTATCCCCGATGTGCCCATTGAAGTCCCCCATTAGGACAATACTGAACCCTCTGCTCCCAAGCTCTGTGATATTCGATCTAAGAGTTGTATATATTGAGTCATTCCACTCGGGCTTACTTCCCTCCACTGCTAAGTATACAACACCAACGGCAACACTCCTGCTTCCTAACTTGATTTTTGCCCAGACTATTTCGTTGGATACTGGAATCTGAGTCCTTGCTTCTGTGAGATCTGTAATCAATGAGGGCTGTAATTCCTCTTTAGCGTAGATGCCAACACCCCCACCCCGTTTCTGACCCTCAGTTCGCCCAGCTCCTATCCACACGCAACCCTTCATCTGATCAACCCGCTCATCCCGTCGTATCCACGTCTCACTTAGACCCATTATATCGAAGTCTCCTTCGTCCATCATTGTTGATATTTCGCTTACTTTCTTGTGCAGACCCTGGATGTTGCAGTACCCAAACTTAATGAATCTTTGTTTTTTTGTCATCACTGGCACATTATTATAACCCTGGTATGTCCCTGTATTGTGCATGTTTGTTGTTCTTCCTATGTTCCCAGCATTTGTGCCACTCTGGGTTACCGGCTGTGGTCCCCTACCCCCCTTTTCTCCAAAAAAGGCCCAGCCACCTGTAAGATTTTTTGGCCCAACAGGTCTGTACCCATCCTACTTAAATGCAATCCGTCTCGCCCATACAACTCTCCTTGTCCCCAGAATGAATCCCAGTGGTCAATGAAATGTACTCCCAAGTCTTTGCAGTGCTCTCCCAGCTCCTCGTTTAGTGCCATAATCCGCGAGTTCCTCTCATTCCCACCACCCATAACGGGGAGCACCCCTGAAACGATGATCCGAGCATTCCTGCTAAGTAGCTTACTAATTAGGTCCTTGTATGTGTCCACCAAACGAACTGATTTCCTCTCCCTGATGTTATTGGACCCCACATGTAATACCACTACCGGATCAGGCCCCGACCCAGCTACAATACCGTCCACTCTATCCCTCAGGTCCTCCACTTTAGCCCCCGGAAAGCACAGAACTGTTCTATTTTTACTGTCCGGACCACAGACAACCTTGTCGATCCCCCGAACTATACTACTTCCCGCAACCACCAACTTACTTTTGGACCTCGCCCTATTTATCTCCTCTAGTCTCCTATTGTTTACAGCGTCCTCTTCCTCTCCAACAGCCCCACTCGGAATCAATATCGGTATCGGTATCTTTGACCTAGGATTACTCCTATCCTTGTCCCTCCGTCTCTTTCCAGGCCCTGAGCTACCTGGACTACTCCCCTGGTCTTCCCCCGGATCCCTCCTCCTTTTTCCTGGCCTAGACCCCAAGCTACTATCTGTTGCAACTACCTCCATCTCCTCCTCTGTCTCTTCCGAATCGAGCACATCAAATCTGTTTCTGGTGCTGCACTCCCCACTGCCTTTGGACTTTACACCCCTATCTACCTGCTTCTCTGGCCCCCCTTTCCTACCACTTTTGATAGTCCACGCCAAACGCTTTACAGCATTGTTCCGGCCTGGGCCCCCCCTCATCTGTCCTACGTACTTTTCTAGCAGTCCCCACCTCATCACCTACCTCATTCACATCAAAGGTTCTACTCCCATGTTTCCTCTTGGAACCACCGACAACCTTCCATCCTTCTCGGAAAGCCACTTTCACAGGCGTAACTCCAGACAGCCCCGCCCTACCAAGTTTTCCCTTCAGCTCAGCAATCTCCCCCTCAAACTTAACAATTGTCTCAAGTAGGCGGAGGATTTCCTGACAGTTTGCACATACCTCTCCATATCCCATCGAGCGACAGTCCCCATACATCATAGAACACTGTTTACAAACTTCAAGCCCAATATCGCCATCGGTGGCCCCACCAACCCGGCTCTGACCAACACCCCCAGTGACCTCTGTCTGCACACCAATACCTACTCCGTTGGCACCGTTGACCTGGACCGCGATATTACACGTATTTACCTCCATACTTACCTCCGTCTGAACAGACTTGCTCGCCATCATCAAGACAAAATTACGCGATCGGACAGGGAAAATTGACACGCGACAAAAGGCAACACGACGAACCGTTCGACAACTTAGCGCTCACAGTTTTATTTAAGGCCTCCTAACTTTGTCCCAGTTACTATACTAAACTAACTCCCCACAAAGTTGAATAAAATAACCTGAAAATGAAATATATATGATTAGTAAACAGTAAAAATACTTAATTTCGATTCGTAACCAAGGAGACTTCTTCTGTATACTTGCGGATCGATTTCGTCCCACTAAGTTAATAAGGCATATCATTAAGACCAAGTGAAAGCTTACTTTAATCTTTATATCATGTAAACTTGTTGTGACATGACGCATTTACTATATTGTATATATAGCCTTGATCACAAGTAAGAATTCAGGAATTCTTTACGAGGAAATACAAACACTGCATTTTCCTCGGCGACTTCAATGCCAAACGCCTGTACTTTGACTGCAACAAAACCAGCCCGAACGGTGAAGCCCTCTTCGAAATTACAAAAAACATAACCTTCATGTGGTCATGAAAGACAACTCAGCAACCTATATCAGTACCAACCCACTATTCTCATCTGATATCCTCAATCTAATTATCGCCAGTGACTCCCTGATAAACCACATCGATGACCACTGGGTCGGCGATGATGACTTAGGCAGCGATCACCTCCCAGTCCATGCCTCACTGCAGCTAGGAAACGGCCCACTCAGGTACCCCCCCCCCCACCCCCCCACGCTCCGCAGAAATTTTAGAGAAATTAATTGGAATCTCTACCGCGAAATCATCGATATCAAACTCACAAACACCCCCCATCTAATGCAGCGGAACTCGAAAGCCAATGCGAGGGCATAGAGAAAACCATTAACTCAACCCTAAACGAAATATGCCCAAAAGAAGAAGTGCGCCCCTGGAGAAATACTATCTCGGGCGACACACTGTCACTAATCAAAACCAAACGTAGAGCTTTTCGCGCTTTTAAAACCGAAACTGACCCCGGAAAGAAAGCTGACCTAAAAAAAACATATAACCGCCTTCATGGCGAAGTCAAGGAAGCCCTCAATGCTGAAAAACAAGCCAACTGGGAAAAGGCAACAGACAATCTAAACGGGGTCCAAGATGGTACCGGATCCTTTTCCTCCTTCAACACGCCTTGACATGTGAGAGCCATCCTATACAGTCACAGAGGGTCGAAAGGGGCTTGTCCCCCATACCGCCCCTGCGCGCCTTCGGCGCGCGAAATCATCATTTCGGGATTCGAAGAATTCAGTTATAGTATGGATTTCCAAACGTTACTCTGCTTCATTTTACTGGGAAATCCCCCGTGCTATTATTACGGTGACATTGTTCGGATATCCAACAAGACCGGTTATTAAATGTTGATTGCTATGAGATATTTGGAATACCAGATTCGCTATTAAATTGTTATCATCTTTAATTTGTTTCCGAGTCATCAGTTGAACTCCAAAGTTACACAACAGACCCGACAGACGTTCCCCACGGTTATATTTGGTGAGAGAATCCGCGGCTGGACATCTTTTTAGCTTGCCCAAACGATCCAGGTACCACATTCCCATTGTTAGCATAAAGATGTTCAACAAACTTCCAGATAATATACAGACAATCCTTGATCATCTTCATCTGCATAACATGAAGATGCAATGGACACTTCAGACTGGTGAGAATTCCACCACCTTAATATTGTCTTGGAAGAAACAACCTGTGCAAAAGTCTCCTGCAAATAAACTGCGAGATGAGCGACGTATGACAGAATACAACAAGAGAAAAAACACCGAACAGCTAGAACAACAAACTCATGAGCATCACAACATTCAGTTTCCCCAGAACTATCATAAATCGCCAGAAGTTAGTGTATGTGATTTGCATGCTATACCAGGAACAAAGGAGCACATTCACAAGGATTCTATGGGTACGCAAACACGCATCGTTTCAACTGAGGATGCTATGACTTTCGTAAGGCTAACATCAACGTCTACCAGTACCCAAACATCTAGATCTACTCGTGATTATGCCACACAAAGTGACATTTCGAAAAAGGATGTACAAACAAATACATCAACAAAAGTTCCACCAACAAAAGACAAATCGTCTCCTCGCATGCAGCATGACTTTTTCACTCAGAGCGACGTCACAAGTCCGGTAAGTTCTAGCTACAAACATACTCCTGAAATTTCGACCGTGACTGAGAATGTTCGCCAATATTTTCCTTGCGGGGGAGTTGAGGACTATAATGTTGAAGTTACCCCAGTGTTTGATGTACGAGAACTTGATAAGCCTTTACAAGTACTATATCGATCGAGTGACCATACTAGGATTGTACTCTGTCAGCTTCGAAATGGAAATACAAAATACATCTTCTGTCGCACGTTGCCACTCAGAATCCGCAATAAATTACCCGGATAGTTTACGCATGCCCACAAACTCTATCTTAAAGTGCTGATTCGGGACGAATCAAAATTGGAGCGGCAGAGATATATCACCGAAGCATGTTCAGAGCATAAATAACTGATACAAAAGACTAATTTACTGTTGTAAAATTGACAATCTACACTATTCGCATTGAGTCCAATTTAATTTCATTTGTTTCAAACTTGGCATATTTCTTCATCGTCGTGTGACAGCAAGCCTCTCTCATAGAAGTTGTTAACAAGTTGCCTCTATTCATTGTTTTCCTCCACTGTTTATTTTAGCTCTATTCACTAAGTTAATAAGGCATATCATTAAGACCAAGTGAAAGCTTACAAGTAAACTTGTTGTGACATGACGCATTTATTATATTGTATATATAGCCTTGATCACAAGTAAGAATTCAGTTACAGTATGGATTTTCAAACGTTACTCTGCTTCATTTTACTGGGAAATCCCACGTGCTATTATTACGGTGATATTGTTCGGATATCCAACAAGACCGGTTATTAAATGTTGATTGCTATGAGATATTTGGAATACCAGATTCGCTATTAAATTGTTATCATCTTTAATTTGTTTCCGAGTCATCAGTTGAACTCCAAAGTTACACAACAGACCCGACAGACGTTCCCCACGGTTATACCTACATAAAATTTGAGATGCAATTTATATTTATTTCAAAAATATAAATACAGAATAAAATTACATAAATTTAAATACAAAACCGCCAAACATTTCAGTGGAAATGACTAAATAAGCCGGTTTTAATGATAAACATTTTAGCATGGATTCATTGATACATGTATCCCCCCCCCCCCCCCCCCCCCCACACACACACACAAACACACACAATTCTGTTAGGAGAAGTTTTTAGCACAATTACAATTTACTACAGCTGCAACATAAAAAAGAATAACATTTATTTTTCTTTTGGACCATGTATCAATGACATCATGATGGAGGATGCCATAAATTCCTTCGTTGTTATCCCAGAGAATTTGAGCTTTTCAAATAATGTTTGTATGCTGTTTTCGCGTTTGCGCGAACTTAATTTTTGATGTCTTTGAAGCAACTCTTCAGAAACAAGCTGTGCTTGTGTCGGGATTAACCCACCCTCCCCCAAAGTAAATTTACCAGAAGATAAAAGTTCATGCCAGGCCTGGAAATCTTTGTAGTGAGGCGACGATTCCGGCCTTCTGTGTCATTATTAGATCTCACATGCTGGTCAAAGACAGACCAAGTTGACACAGGAAACATAGGATTATCGATCCACGTGTTCTGATTATATTCCAGCAGTTTGGCTAGAGGACTGTTTGATGTGTTATTACAAAGCTCTTTCATTGAATTAAAGTAACTAACAATGCGAGTTGATGGTAGAAATGCAAGACATAACAAACATCGAATAAACTTGTATGTGTTGGTGCGTTTTCTATACGTCTCTGAAAGACCACATTGTTGCACTTTTCGCCAGACTGCCTGCGTCCAATGAAAGACGCAACCCTGTATAATGACATTGGGAAACTGTTCTTCAAAGAGCGGTTTAACAAAAGGCAAGAAACACATTGCTTGGTCAATTGTGTCTTTAATATCATTTTTAAAAATATATTCGTCGAATTGACCCTTTTAAAAAAAATTCGTCGAAATTGTCTTCCGTAGAATGGTCCTCTCGTCGAATAGTCCATTTCGTCGAGTTTGTCTTCCGTCGAATTGTCCAGATCCCCTCAAAAACGCCGACTTTCTTTTCTACGGTCGTCTTTTAGTATCACCGCTGCAACTTCCCGTTTGAGAATATTTTTGTAAACAAACTTGTGTCGTGATGAAATAACAAGCATAAATGCTTCAGCGTTTCAAAATGATAAAGTGCGATGTCATCATTATTTGATGATGAAAATGGTTGTGAAATGATTCAAACAACATAACTCACCAAACAGCGTCATTTTGTATATTTTTACTCGAATAGGCCGAAGAAATTTTTTAAGACCTGTGGACTTGGGAACGTCGACGTCGTCGTTGCATAACAGTGAAACACTGAGATTTGCACTGTTGCAGTTGCACAGTTGCAGACAAGCATCTTTAGATCTTTCCGTCTGTGTGTTCAGCTTGTTGACTGACAAAAACACCAGCTCATTGATGACCCTGTTGTTCACGTAAGTAATGGTTATTTCTGATTTGGTAAAACTTGCGGTACTGTGAACTTTATTTAAGATGCCACATAAATAGACTGACGAGTTATGCCCCTGGCGAATGTAGGACGTTTCGGACACGGACGTTTCGGACCGGACGTTTCGGACTAGGACGTTTCGGACAGAAATATTGGACAGGGCGGACGTTTCGGCCAGAATGTATTTGGGTGTACTTTTGAGATTGTTCTCTTGTGGGTGGAAGGGAGGGGGAGGGGGTGGGGTGGGATGTAAATTGTAAAATGAAAATGAACAACATTTGAAAGTTTTATAATTTTTTAAAACTGTCATAAAATTTACCTGATATTATACATAGCACAACAAACATGAACATTTAAAAACAGGTTATAACTAATATTACAATAGCAAAACAATAGCACAATACAATTCTAATGTTACTTGTTGTTTCTGATTTATATAGTTTATAGAAATTACAAAGAACTAGAAAAATAAAATTTTCATGCTGGTGGCTGAACATTTCGCTATAAAAATTTAGTAACAGATTACGGGTTATAATTTAGAATGAAAAGTTTGGGTTTTTTTCACTTTTTCAAGTCTCTTTTAATTTATATATAATATAAATTACAAGGAACTGGAAAAAATAAAATTTCTATGCTTTTAAATGAATATTTAGAATATGAATATTTAGCTATAAAATTTAAGTATAGACTACCGGAAATAATTTGTCATGCTACTGGTTGGGTATACTTTTCCAAGTTCTTTTTAATTTATATAATTTATGAATTCCAACGAAATAGAAAAAATACATTTTTCATCTTATTGATCAAATATTTCTGAGTTTATAAATTTGGTTGACCACCACGCAGATTACAGCTTACACCTCGGAGAAATTCTGGTATGCTTTTACGACCAGACAACCTATCCTCACACAAATTTTGAAGACGGGATTGTAATTCAGTGAATACTTTTTCCATCTTGAGGCAACTAAGAAGCAACAAATTATGAGGAGACAGTGATAACAGAGAATTTATATTAAAAAAAGCAGAATAGTTTTGAAGCCACATAAGTCAGAAAAAATAAAAGGACACTTTGAAATTAAGTGTTGCAACAACAACAAGAATTGATCTAAAAATTATCTGCCATAAAAATTTAGTATGAATCACTGTAAAAACACACTCAACAATGAGGGAAGCTGAGAAACACTCTTGCTATTAATTGTAGCTGTGGTGAAATTGCTATAAAAACACAAAGCCAGAAGATAAGAAGCTTTGAAGTCTAAAAAGCCTGAGAGAAAGAAAGTAAAACAGATGCCTACAATTGTGTTTTTGATAGTAAACTGAATGAATGGAGTATGATACATTGTAGCTTTATTTCAAAATTTTTCATCAGTTTGCATTACCACTATGTTTTACAAAAAGGCTCCCCCCCCCAAAAAAAAATTCCCTAATAAGCAAAACTCTTTTGTAACAAAAATTTGTGCAAAATTAAATAAATTGAAAACCCACTAACAATATCCATATAAAAATATCCACTAAAAATTATATAAAATATAAAAAAAGTCCGAAACGTCCGGGGTCCGAAACGTCCTAGTCCGAATCGTCCATGTCCGAAACGTCCGGTCCGAAATGTCCTAGTCCGAAACGTCCGTGTCCGAAACGTCCGTCCACCGCCCCTGGCTTGTTACACTTCGCTCAAGGAAAGAGTTTGAGACCGATTGATCAGTCTTCTATATAAGTAATTAAATTTTGTTTATTTTAAAATTCACACCTCTAATAAGTCATAACCTTCACCAATGACAGATCTAAAGCTAGATTTATGAGGAACTTAAAAAACCTGAACAAAGGAGAAGACAAATTCAAGGGTGCGACGAATTACCACATAGAACTACGTACATAGATACCACATAGAACTACATAGAACTACATAGATACCACATAGAACTACATAGATACCACATAGATACTACGTAGACCATAAAAGTGAAAAAAATAGTTATAAAAGGGACAATGAACATTTAATTGCCGAAAATATAAGAAATTGTTGTTGTGCTCGATCTATTTTCAGGAAAGACGATGATCGGCGCACGGACTCGATTCGGATGAGATTGCACGAAAGATGGACATAGTACCATGGATGGTATTATGGTTTATTTATTGGTGACGCCTTAACAGTCAGGGTGATATTGTGTCGGTGACAGATTTATTGGTGGAGGAGGCCGTAGCACCCGGTCCCGGAGAGCCACTGAGCATCGACAAGCACCTTTCAGCTCTCCAATGACATTATGTGATAACCCCAAATCCTATTGATTACCGTGCCTTGCATAGCAGTACTACGCACCAGGGCCGGTGAGAGGGCAGGGGAGCTGCTATAAGTAGCGAAAGTCCCTTCAAACTAGGCAATCGTTGGGTGTTGAAATCATGATATTGTATCCTATGTAGTAAATACTTTCAGCGACATATTTTTTCCATCATGTTTCACTATGGAAAACAAATATACCGTTGAAATCATTTAACATGTAAAATATATCTACTGGTCGCCTTTATTCATAGCGTCACCGCCACGGCATGATTTTGAGGTGTTACATGCCCCTACCCTTCGGTACCCCATGGCTATGCCAATTATGATTCTTACTGGGTCAGGATCTTAATTGGCGAAGCCATGTGGTGCCTAGGCCTAGAGGGCTGAATGCTGAAAACTTTCAAACGCTGGCAGATCGCTGATAATACTACAAACTTCAAACACACAAAAGATTACATATGACAAAAGAATAAAAACGAACGAAGAGTGAGCGAACAAAAAAAGAAAGAATGAATAACAGGTTGAGCATATTAAATTCTTACCTGTTTGTCTTTAAGTCAGGATCATGGCTGTAATTAAACATTTATTTTACCTGAAAGCATCAATGACATTATTTAAAAAAAAAATTTCTCAGTTTCTAAATACTTTTTATCAGTAAGGGACTATAGGGATAATTTGGGGACTCTCCACCCCACGTTGCTGGAGAGGAATCCGTTAGTTTCAATACTATTAATGCAATACGGATTGCCCCCACCCCCCACCCCCCCCCCCCCACCCCCCAGGTGCCATCAGGGTAATTTTCAAAGGCTGGCTTTTCTTGATATTGTAACCCTCGCAATTGACTAAACTAACTGGTTTCGATTGCAGTCTTCCATGACTCTCTCTTTAACAAACATTTTGACTTCTTTCCCTGCGGAATCATTCAACCGTACTATAATTTGTCCCAAGTATCCTACAAACATGCTCCAGATCACCCAGAAATACGCTCCAAATCGTCCAGAATCTTGTTCCGAATCGTTCATAAACATGGTCCGAATCATCCATAAACATGGTCCGAATCGTCCAATAATCTGGTCCGAATCGTTCAGAAATCTGGTCCGAATCGTCCATTGATCTGGGCCGAATCGTCCAATAAAAATCTGGTCTGAATCGTACATGGTCCGAATCGTCCATAATCCTTTTAGAACTACCGGTTGTTGAACATAATATGGTTTTCAAACAGCCACCCCCCCCCCCCACCGGTATAGACACGTAGGGGTCTTAATACGTCTATGTAGTATCTATGTGGTATCTGTGTAGTTCTATGTGGTATCTATGTAGTTCTATGTAGTTCTATGTGGTATCTATGTAGTTCTATGTGGTAATTCGTCGCACCGCAAATTCATTAAACTTAGCATTTCTGACAACATGACAAAAAAGGAGAGAGAAGCATACAAAGATAAAAAACAAGAAATGAAAGAACTGAACGATCAAAAAAACTCCCAAGATTTCAAGTATGTGGTTAGAGGCCCCCCGTGGAACTGGAGGATAACAAAGACAAAAGCAAAGTGAAGAAACCGATGAAATGTAAAGTTGTAAATACGTTAACTATGCACAATGTAAATGAGTTTACGAGCACAGATTTTAAAAAGAACTCGTTGAGCTGTTTCTACACAAATGCTGATAGTCTTTTGAATAAGATGGGAGAGCTGAAAAGCAGAATAGAAAACCAAAATGAATCTCCTGACATTATCGCAGTAACAGAGATGCTGCAAAAAATTACAGATATGAGCCAAGCTTTGGAGAGTTGCAGATAGATGGATATAACATATTTGTAAACGACAGTAAATTTGACAAAAAGAGAGGAGTTGCATTATATATTAAAGATGGATGGAAAGCGGAAATTTGGAATCCTGCAACAACATTTAAAGAAAGCATATGGATTAGGATTAAGCTGAATAAAAAATCAAGCACCCTTCTTGTTGGATGTGTATATAAAAGTCCCAACATAAGTTCAGAAAACATGTTAGAACTACAGGAACTATAGAAAAGAATATCAGAAGCACAAAATGAATTTACACATGTACTAATCGTGGGGGATTTTAATTTCCCAAATATCAATTGGAATTTATGGATGGCAAATAATGATAAAGTAGGTGAAGAATTCATCGAATGTGTAAGGGATTGTTATTGGCATCAGCATGTAACAGAACCAACAAGATGTAGGGTAAATACTACACCAAGCATACTCGACCTGATTATAACTAATGAAGAAGAGATGATTAAAAAAATAGAGTATAACAGTCCTCCAGGCTTAAGCGACCACAGTACCCTGCAGTTTGAATATATATGTTGTGTCGAGCAAGAAAAGTCAACAGGAACACGTTGGAACTACAAAAAAGCAAATTATGCGGGAATAAAAACAGATCTTGATATAAATTGGGAGTCTTATCTTGTAGAGTCTGACCCAAATATCCTCCTGCAGAAATTTATGAAGAAATTTAATGCATCTAAAGAAAAATATGTTCCAAAGATAAAAAACCCGACTTTTAGCAAAATAAGGAAACACAAAGCCGTACCATTAGATGAGAAGATAGTACAAAAGATACATAAAAAACACAGATGTTGGCAAAGGTATATGGAAACAAGGGACTTAAAAAAATATGAAGAATACACCCGCACAAGAAACCAAGTAAAAGGATTGGTTAGAAAAGTGAAAAAAGGAAGAGAGAAAGCGATAGCAAGAAACATTAAAAATAGTCCAAAATTATTCTGGCAATATATTAATTCTAAAAGAAAAGTCAAAAGTGGAATAAGTGAACTGGTGGAAGTAAACAAAGATGGAAAGAAAATAACTGCTAAAACAGATAATGAAAAAGCAGAAGCTCTGAACAGATTCTTCACAAACGTTTTTACAAAAGAACCAGAAGGAGAGGTGCCTACAATCCCCAAGCTCCACTGCAAGTTTGAAATAAATGAAAACTATTTTTCTGAGGATGAGGTTAAGAAATTACCAGGCAAACTAGACATATCTAAAGCACATGGTCCAGATGAAGTTAATCCTAAAATATTGAAAGAATGTAGAGAGATTTTGTTTAAACCATTGACAAAAATCTTCAACGCATCACTCGAAACTGGCATTGTCCCTCAGGAATGGAAAATAGGCAACATCACATCATTAATTAAAAAGGGGGATAGAGCAGAACCAGGCAATTACAGACCAGTTAGCCTCACCAGCATCTTATGTAAACTCCTAGAGAAACTTGTCCGTGATCGAATTACCTCCCACATGAAGGCAAATAACATGTTTAGTAAAAATCAATTTGGATTCATCTCTGGCAGATCATCTACACTCCAACCAATAAAAGTTATGGAAGATTGGACAAATAAATTAGACCAGGGAAAATCAATCGACACAGTATACATGGACTTCATGAAAGCATTCGACACAGTAGCACACAAAAGACTAATCAGGAAACTGGAGAGCTACGTTATAACTGGACGGATAAAAAACTGGGTGAAAGATTTCCTCTCCGAGAGAAACCAGAGGGTTGTTGTTAATGGCAACGCCTCCACAACTAAACCAGTAACTAGCGGTATCCCTCAAGGCAGTGTTCTAGGACCAATACTGTTTGTAATATATATAAACGACCTGCCAGAACGAGTTCAATCGACAACATCACTATTCACAGATGATACCAAAATATACAGGTGAATAACAAGTCCAAAAGATGTACAAATATTACAGGAGGATTTGAACAAATTACAACAGTGGTCGAACGAATGGCTTTTGAGGTTCCATCCCAAAAAATGCAAAGTCATGAATATCTCAAGGAGGAACAGAATGCACCAAACAAATTAAGAATATTACTTAGAAGTGAACAATAACAAAATGTTTCTGGAAATATCAGTGGAAGAGAAAGATATAGTGCTCCTTGTGGATAATAATATAACTTTTGAGAAGCACATGCAGGTACAAGTAAAGAAAGCTAATCAAATAATGGGACTAATAAGAAGAAGCTTCACGTACCTAGATGAAAAAATCTTTAAGATACTCTATCAGGCCCTTGTAAGACCACACCTAGAATATGCTGCTGCTGCATGGTCGCCATATAAAGAAAAAGATATAGGTTTAATAGAGAGCGTCCAAAGAAGAGCAACGAAACTGGTTGGCACCCTGAAAGAGCTATCTTACGAGGAAAGACTGAACAAACTGAAACTCCCTACAATGAAATACAGAAGGCTACGAGGAGATCTCATCAAAATGTTCAAAATAGTTAACAAGATATATGATAGTGAAGCTACAGAGGGACTATTAGAATTCCAAACACCAACAAGTACAAGAGGCCATAACAAAAAACTAATAAAGAGAATTTGCAATTTAGACCTCAAGAAATACTCCTTCATAAACAGAACAACTGATATTTGGAATAACCTCCCTCAGAAATTGGTGGATGTGCCTACAGTCTTTGCATTCGAGGTTGGGCTGGACAGACACTGGTCGGAACAAACACTCAAATATGACTTTTCAGCGGGCGTAGACAAGACCCGACACCATATAGAGAAAATCATAGATGTGAATATAGAGGCTGAAGAGCCTGCGTCCATAGAAGATCCTAAGGTATCCTAAGGTAAGTCATTTATCCGGTATCGAACCAGTTTGCATTAATCAAGTGCTAACGTTTTCAAATGAACAGAACCAACAAAATTTTGGTTAAGATCAGGGCTGGGAGGAGTTAAAATTTTCTTAACGTAGTTAATGCGTTAACGAAATAACGCGTTAATAAAACGTTAAATGTGGTCTTGTGTACATATAATGAGTAATATGGACAATTGCTCAACCTAACATGATGTTACATGTTTTAATGAACAAATAAATGACTAGTAACTCATGAACAGCGTTCTTCACGTTCTTTGAAATACTGGAAAAACTCCGGACTCCGGCAAAGTTCGATGAGTGCATGCTTTGAGCGCTCAAAAGTTCTATACTCTTAAGTTAAGTCAAGTTAAGTGATAGTCACTCACTCCGAATTATCATGCATAAATATTATTGTCCGAGCCACATCTTTAGACAAAGACATCTGTCTTTGCTCGAACTCCAGGCCATATGCCGAAAACAGCCGCTCCGACGATGCGGGCGAAGCAGGAATAGCTAAGTATCTTCTTGCAAGTCCCGCCATTTTGAGAAGGAGTCTTTCATGGTCTTGCCACCATTTCAAAGGGTCGGCTGTGACAGGAGCAGTCCGGAACTTATCATACTCAGCAACTTCATCAGTAGATGATTCTTGGTCGTTCGATCCAAGCAATTCTTCAAGAAATGATTTTCTTGCTTGTTTCATGGGTGGAGGTTGGACGTCCTCCGAAGAAGAAGGATTACTGACTTCATCAGTTTCAATGGTCGCCAGTTTGCCGACTTCTTCTCTCACCGTTCGCTTCACTGATGCAGCCACATGTGGTTTGACAAATGATAAGTTTTTGAAACGTCCATCCAAGTAAGAGTCAATCATGGGAATACTCATATTGAAGACTCGCGTTATTAACGTGTTAATATTTTTCTAACTCAGTTAAAATATTTTAATGCGTTAACGCGTTAACACGTTAACTCCTCCCAGCCCTGGTTAAGATTCTAATAAGTAATATTATATAATTGATGTCTTAGATTAATTTATTGAAAAAAGATATCCTAAGTTAACTATATACATGCAAACAAGTGTAAACGGATTGAATGTTTTGTACCAAAATTGTGTTGGATCTGTTCATTTGAAAACGTTTGCACTCGATTAATGTAAACTGGTTCGTTCCCGGACAAATGACTGTATTAAACTAACTTGTTGAAGTAGGGTATTCGGAAGAAAGCTGAATGCTTCATGTGAACCTTGACCCAAGTCTGTCAGATTACACAATTTCAGTTAGACAGATAGACTGGGTGGGTTGGTTGGATATTGTTTAAACAAGGAAAAAAATGAAGAAAGTAGAACGAGAGGACGAGTGCAGGAGAAAAATGACATTTGAAAAGGGCCAACTTGAATGCATAAGAGGGAGATGTTCAAATGGACAACGGGGGTTGGAGGTGCGAGTACTGTTACCGCTTTTCATTCCAGTATGGAACATGGCCCCGAACTACCACCGCTAGCACCAATTATTCATTATCATGCGATGTATTGTTCAATAATGTACAAAACATTGTTTGCCACCCGCAGCGCACAGCGTGGCAACAATTCCAGGAACCCCCCCCCCCTCCCCTCCCCGAAGACTGGTACAGTTGGGTGTTGCAGAAGGGAACTCGGAGATCATTACCTTCTCGGAGACTGAGACATTGACTGGTGGCAGAGACTGTTGGAGGTACCTTATTAGCAATATATGGGGGGCGTCGTATGGTGAAACATTCGGAAGAATTGTTTCAGTTTGTGTTTGCGACGTCTTTCCTCAAGGGAATCCCAGCGAGTTTCACTGTACAACGCAGAAGTCCTAGCACTCATGGTTGCACCAGTCACTGTCCTTGCTGAGGCCAGCTGTACTCTTTCCAGGTCGATTGTATTACTCGCTGTGCAGTTATCCCAAATTGTGCTACCATATTCAAGAAGAGGCCTAATAAAGGCAAAGTAAATCTTTTCAAGGACATTGTGGTCAAGAGTAAACTTTTGCCTTCTGAGTAAATCTACGCGAGACCATGCTTTACCGCTGATGTGGTCATTCCACATACATGCACCATTCAAGATAACTCCTCGGTGTTTGTGACTTTTAACTTCCGATATCAGGGGTATTACCGAGAAATAGTGGTGCGTGCACAGCAGGGCTAACCTTTCGCGATATGAGCATGCTCTCAGATTTTTTAGGATTGAACTCAACAAACCACTTCTTGGCCCAATGCTCTATTGTAGTCAGATCCTGTTTGATCACAGTTGCTGCTTGAGTTGAATTCTCAACTATAAGATACAATGATGTATCATCAGCAAAGAGCCGAATGCTACTTAAGAGGTTCTCGGTTATGTCATTGATATATATGAGAAATAATAAGGGGCCAAATATCGACCCCTGAGGAACTCCAGAGTTTATCGGTCTCCAGGATGAGGTCTCGGAGGCAATTGCGACCCTCTGGACCCCGTCGGAGAGGTACGATTTTAAAAATGCAAGTAAATCACCCGACACTCCAATTTTTTCCAGCTTGCGAATGCGACCGACATGCCACACCTTATTGAATGCTTTACTGATGTCACAGAAGACCACGCAAACCTCTTTTCCGTCGTCAAGGACTGGGCAGAATTCATCATAGAGGTCAGTTAGTTTAACCTCACTGTTTAAGTATAGTCGAATCACCAGGGGTGAATCCTGACTGAATTGACTTAGGATGTTGTTATCGCTCAAGTACTTCCACAACTGTTTGAAAATACATTTTTCAAAAACCTTGCCAACACAACTTAGGAGGGAAATTGGACGTTAGTGTTCATTACTAAATTGGAAGGATGCTTTTTTAATACGGGTGTTACATTAGCCTTTTTCCACATAAATGGAAAGTAATTACTATTCAGGAGAATATTGAAGATTACTGAGAAAGGTTCACACAAGTATAATTTACATTCCTTCAGCAAACTGTGACTTATAAGATCAGGTCCTGCAGCCTTTGATGCATTAAGGGATTTTAGCGCTTCGTATACTTCGCTGCTCTGTATGGTTATCCTGTCTATTGAATAAGGGGCGGGTGCAGAAAGGCTTGAGAGTCATCCACTGATGAGATAGTGCTAAAGTATTCATTAAACACGTCAGCTTTTTCTCTGTTTGTGGCATACGTTTTGTCCAATGACTGATGGCCGGAATATCAGAATTAGTGTTGCCAATGAACGTCTTAAAGGTTTTCCACTACTGGGCTGGCGTAGTTGCACGACTAGTGAGTACTGACTGTACGTTTCCAACATAAGCTGCCTTCGCCTTCCTGATTGCCGAGACCAGGTCTCAAAATTAGCGGTGTCGCGTCGCTTTTTGCTATGCAAAACTTGCAAAAAGCTACACAATGTTCAATTATGTATAGCATTTTGCGATACAAGATAATCAACTGCAGCCTATTAGGCTGCAGTTGATTATCTTGTATAGGAAAATGTGAATGAAAATTTGCAAACAAATTTGAAAACTAGTTCACTGATGCTTTACGTCTGATTGTGGAACATTCCAGGCATAACTCAGATTAACTCTCCATCAAGCATCATTTGCAACTTCATATGTAAGATGAATTCTATTGGTTTAAATTCTCCCTGTTTTTACAACATTTTGCATAAAATGCCCATTAAAAATAACTTCAAGCCCATCAAATTAAAAATCCCAACTTCCATTTTGAGAACTCTATTAAACAACCAAGACGCCATTTGAAAATATCCAAGTCCATGCAACCCTTAAAGGCATTTCAGTTAAAGAAAAACATAGTAAGTGCTTCATGTGTTGCAGACCATTTGGAAATGCCCAAAAATGGATGGAAACTATTCTATCTACTTAGAAGAATTCAATACAAAACAGCATAACATAACTCTGGTACACAAAAATAGCTATGTAATTTTTACAAAATGCTATTCATTTTTTGGAAATGTGTAGCATTTGCTACGCAAAGAAAAAAAGTTATTTTGAGCACTGGCCGAGACCACCTCGTTTCTCTTCTGTTTATATTTTTCAAAGGATTGTGGGAGACCATTGAGTTTGGCAACACGATATAACCTTTTTCTCTGTCTTATAATTAGTAATCTTATTTCGTTATGCATCCATTTTGGTTGGTCCTTTCTTACAGTGATCCATTTGTTGGGTATATTACGGGAAGCAGTGTTAAGTACCGGTAGCTCTTTAGTGAACTCTGAGACAATTATATCCAGGTTCGATGCATTGAAAATAATATCCCAGTTTACACTATCGAGCGTGGCATTCAGTTTGAGATAGTGGCCCTGTGAATACAACCAAATTTCCTCCTGAAGGAGATGTGCGATGGTTTGATAAAGTCGATCTCTAGGACAGTAGGACAGTGATAGCGGATCATATCGGGTATAAATGGATCAAAGATCTCACAAGTCTTCACGTTAACTGCCTTGATTACAGCGAAGATGTCAATCAGTGAAGTAGAGGATTCCATGAAACACGTTGGCCCATCCACAAGCTGTCTAAAATTAAAGTGGAGGATACTTAAGCGCTAAAACTACTAAATAATACTCTGATCACCAGCAGCTCAACTGGACCACATCCGCACAATCCCTTGGAGCTCAATGGATTGCGCGGAATTCATCCAGCCGAGTGTCGAAACTGAGTATTCAATGCTGATACCCAACCATTATTGCAATCTACTAAGGGCGAGAACAGGGTTATAAATGTTGGTCATATGAAAAGGGAAAATTTGGTGAAAGAGAGAGAGAGAGAAAACAAAATAAAAAAATAAAATAATACCACAGACCCTAAGGGACAGACAGTTCTAACCTGGCACTGATGTAATTCAAATCAAGTGATATAACTTACTGAATGCAGCACTATGAGGAATCGCAATGGATAACAATAGATTGCTAAAAATTCATCCCAAATCCCTGAGATGTCACAGCATGATTTAGGATAATAGGTGATAGGTGCTTAAGTGAAAGATTATTGGAAGCGTTGGGTGTGTGAGGGGAGAGGGATTAGACACACAATTTGCTACAAGCAACGATATAAGCAGCAATGACTCTCAAGTGCGAGTAACCCCTATTCGAAAGGATATACCTTCTACCCTGGAAATACCATTAGATACATTCAGAACCTTCAGTTTTATAAATGGAAGGAGGTACTCTAAGGGAGATACAGTTGAGGCTAGGTGATGAAATCTACGCAGTATTGGTCAGAGTGGGGCAGACACGTATAATCTGGAGAGAAAAGTATCTGATTCGAGTTGACCCTAATAGATAGGATGTTAGATCACTGAGTAGGGGCTCAGCAACATTGGTGCATTGGTGGGGGGGGGGGGAGTGATTGAGGTAAGATATTCACTAGTGATGCGATGCCAATCGGGTTGGGCACCATATACATGTAAGTCTGTTTAAACTATAGACTTGGGAACCTGAAGCAGCACCCTCCCCCTCCTGCCTTCCGAATAAGTATCAGGGGATGCACAATCTGCCTCCCGAAGGCTACCCTGTACAGAAAGGCCATGACAATGGAGAAGTACCTCTCAAGAGTTATTTGATGAAGCGTGAAAATATATGACACGCATATGTGGGATACATATGCAAAGCTGTAGATAAGATATGCACTAGTCATTGAGTACAAATCAGGTTAGGTATCATATAAGTCTTTGCATAGTATAGGCCGGAAAGCTGATACAGCACCCCCCAATCCCTATTCCATAATGGATAGGCACCAGGGGGTGCTCAATCAGCCTTCCACAGGATGCATGCTAATACCCTCAGAGCTAACGTAATCCACAGCAGGAGCTTGCACTGGTATAGCAACCAGTTGGACTTTTTCTGGCATGTGGTATCTGAATCAGTCAGTCTTAAACATTTTTCTGCTGCCATGTCACTGCTGTTACATCAAGCATGTGCGCAAAGCTGAGAAAAATACAATCCTGAGCCCAATGTTCATTTACAACATGTAGCAAGACACATATGCTGCAATAGCTCTCGCTGATAGCAATACTTTATCAAGGGGACAGATCTTACTTCGGTGAAGTAAGTGCAGCAGTCTTTAGAGGCAAATATCCAAGCCATGAGAAGGTCCTACAAGTCATAGAGGATTCTCAATCGCAAAAACATGGGCTCATAATAAACTGATCACCAGCAGCTCGACTGAATGACAAGCTGCTGGTGATCAGTTTATTATTAGCCCATATTTTATCTACAGCTTAGTGACACCCGCACAATCCCTTGAAGCTCAATTGATTGCGCAGGATTCATCCATCCGGCATCGGAGCTAGGTATTCGATGACGGTGCCCAACCATTATTATAATCTACTAAAGGCAAAAGTTAGGTTTGAAAACTTGATCATATGAAAAGGGGAAAATATGAAAAAAAAAGAATACCACTGAATTAAGGGGCAGACAGTTCCTCCCTAGCTACGATGGAATACAAATCACGTGATGTAATTGTGTGAATGCCTGCACCATGATCGATCGCAATGGATAACAGACTGTGCAGAAATCATCACAAATAGCTGAGGTGTTACAGATAGTAGGTGTTTCCAATCTCAAAAGGATAAGCGAAAGATGATTGGAAGCGTTGGGGGGGGGGGGGGGGGTGTGGGGGGTGGTAGACACATAATTCACTACAAGCAGCGATAACCCTATTGTGTGAGCTACCCCTATTCAAAGCATACACCTTCCTCCATGAAAGTAACGTGGAATGCACTTAGAGAATTGATGTCTTGGAAGACTAGATACACAATTGCAGGCATATGAATCATTTCCAAATGTTAACACTGTGCCTGTTTGTCAATGTGGTGATTTGACTGCTTACAGACATTTTTATGCGTAGAGAACCCGCGTATATTTGGGAACTGGACAACTCAGCCTCGGGACATCTCAACCTCGGGACATCTCAACCTCGGGACAACTCAGCCTGGGACAAGTCGGCCCAGGATAAGTTGGCCTGGTTTCAGATTTTTATCCAAATTGATTATGAAAATTGGGAGGCGTTAGTTATTAGCGAGAAACGAACAATGAAAGTGCTAACAAGGCATTTATTGTAGGCTTGTTATTTTCAGTCGGGCGATCACCCCAGGCTGTTGTCACCCGTCTGAGTTCAAATTTACATGGGTGGTAAATGTCCGCCTAACCCCGATTTCTGCGACCCATTAATTCAGTCGAAGGCGCCTTTTCGCACATTGAAGGAGGTAACAAAGCCTAATTTGTGAAGTTTGTAGTGGGTTGTCGATGCAGTCACCCAGAGACAGTAAGTAACTTTCCAAATACGAGTGAGAGGTCTGCCAATAAGCCTTTTTTTAAACTGCCATCTTGGCTTTTAGTCTATGCAAGGTGACAGGTCGCAGGGTGCAAACAAAGCGATTTCCATGTTCGTCGCGTTCGAGTTTTGCGTCAGCCAAGACAACTAGTTTTGTGAAATATCAAGTTTAAATTCGTAGAACCGATGTCATCATTCAAATTAACTGAAGGGACAACCCTAGACAACTTTTTCTTAAGGAGACGAGGACTTGTTTTGAGTGACAACAAGAAAACACTGATTGCACCTAGTTTCTTGGCTTGGGGTATCCCCGAAAGTTGTTGAAACAGTGCCGTTGGCCACAAAGTCATGATGATGACACAACGTGCATTAAAACTCCATTTAAGGGGGGTGCGGTGGCTCAGTAGGTAGAGATGTAGGCTGCAAGCCGAGAGGTCCTTGGTTTGAATCCCACCTGCGGCAACCGCGTTGTGTCCTTGGGCAAGACACTTCATCTCCATTGCCCACGTGGGGGGCACGGTGGCGTTGTGTACTAAGGCGTACTGCACGTCGATGGTGCACTTGTCTTCAACCAATGTTAACCCTGCTTGTGTGGAGTTAGTATGTTGGGGAGCTGACAGTTGCTCACCATTGCTCAGTGGTTCTCTCCAGGTACTCCGGCTTCCTCCACCCGTAAAACTGTCACGGTCATGCTTAGCCATTGTGCATAAATATGTGACCTTAAACACCATTAAATAAATAAATAACTCCATTTAAGTTGATAGGAACTCAATACAAAATAATGAAAGTTCTCATACAATATTGCCACTGTCTTAAACAAATGGTAATCTTGGCTAGATTATTTTTGAATTCGCACTAATAAATGTAATGGGGTCCGAAGCACTTCACCTGCTGTTTTTTTCCTGATTGCTTGCAACGTGTTTTCTCGAAATGTTTACACCTCGCAACCTGTGACCTTGCATAGATTAAAAGTCAAAATGGCAGTTTCGAAAAAGGCTTATTCCAAAGTTGTAATTAGTTATTACATTGTATATCAGACTGTGTCAACTTTCGTGTCACATGTGATTACGGGACGTATCATCCCCATGCCATTTCGTTTTTCGTCCCAGAATCAAAGCCTGGACGATTCGGCCCCCAAATCCTTTAAACCATGTAATGTATGGATATGGGCTTGGCTATTTGGATGCAAGATAGCTATAACACTCACTATTAGTGAGTGTCTTGGGTAACCTGGTATCTTGCATCCAAATATTCAAGCCTGCATCTATACATTACGTGATGATGTACATCATAATTACACAAACCATGTACCTTAAAATGATATTAGTTGTCTACCCAGCAGACTGAAACAAAATTGTCCCCAAACCATAAATGACCATCCTTAGCACGCGATATAAAACATAGTAGTTTTTGTTTTCCAAAAGAAAATAAAAAATGATTCAATCTAACAGCTGATCAGAGAAACAGGAAGTTTTTTTTCACGTCTTGGGCAAATGATGAACAGCGAGATATTACCTGACTTTGGCTTCTGACCTTTGAACTGTGCCATGTATCGACAAACAGACATGGGTTTTTAAGACTTGTGGGGGATATTAGTTTGTTTGTTTTTATCAATAAACTTCATACCCAGTACATGAAATATTCTCAGCATATATTATTAGCCAACATTCTTCCAAGCGCTTGTTTTACTGGCTTTCATTTCCCCGTGGGAACCCCGGGAATTGAAGCAGTGCCTGTTCACTGCAGTAAACAGGCTCTGTTTTACTGGTAAAATAGGACCCAGGCACCAATGCTTGGGAGGTGCAAACCCTCTCCAAAATGGGCAACATGGCTTATTAACGCTCACCCCTGGTCTTGAGTTGATACTCATATTGTGGTCATGATTAGCCATTGTGCAAAAATATGTGACCTTAAACACCGGTATATAAATAAATAATAATATACCGGCTTTCATTGTACAGAAAGTTTGAACCACAGCAAATCCCCATTGTCCATTAAACTGCTGGAAAAACACTGTTGGTTGAACTTGATGTGGGTAACTTAGTACTCGCTGAGCCACGCTATTGCTGTAATAACTACTCTTTGTAAGTTGCTTGTGTGTAGCTTAATGAGAAACAAGGATACAAGACAATAATACTTTTGTCCTCTCTAATCTTGTCATAACAGTGTCGGACCCACTGAAGAAATTTTAGAGTCCCACTGTGCAAACAAATATGAATTGAAGATTATATATTGCCCAATTTTATCTATAGATCATATCAAACTTCACCCTCCCACCCCCCCCCCCCCCCCCCCCCACACACACACACACACACACACACACACTCTGTATTTTTATTCATACGTGTGACAGTATAAATTTATTTCAGCTGACTGGTACATTTACTGCATTGTAGCTGTCAACAGTCAACACTGCGTGTAAATGTAACAGACATTCCGTGGCAATTGTCGTTTCAGTAATACAAGTGGCACAGTTGTCCCCCTAAGGCATACATGAATCAAAACAGTTGTAAGCCATTTCCAATTGCATGAAATCTTTCGAATGGACTTGCCGTCTCGTAACAATAGCTACCCGTTTCTAGAAATATACAGAACCCTTTCAACAAATAATAATAAGCATGCAACCCTCTATTATAAGAATATAGAAAAAAGACAGTTTTCTATAGTATCAAAACAGCAGTAATATCTGACTACCTTCTCAACTTGAACAAATTTAAGACAATATGCCTGTATATTGCGATATTATTTATTTATATCACCTGTATTCAAATTTGAATATCGTGCAGCCCCAGATTCAGAGGGTTAACTGAATGTGATGTAGTTATCATTATGCTGTTGGAGATGCACTGAAAAGAGCAGCACAAATAATTACACTGTTTGAATGGGGACATTGTATGACCTGAAAGGGGTAATGCCAGGATTATCATAGTTAAGACTATGAAAGACCTTACCGTATTTACTCTATGTATTGGGACAGCTAAAAATAATTATTTTCACAGGTGTCCCAATTCTTAGAAAATGGGGAAAGAATGCAGCCTGGTCTTGATTTGATGCTGAATAAAGTTGTGTGTGATTCGTTTTCCATCACTATATACGAAAATCGCCGTCCAATTTTTTTTATATTTTCATTTTCTCTTCCAAAACATAGCTTATGATCCCTCATTGGAACGTGCGCATTGCGCTCGTTCCAGTGAGGGATCATAAGCTATGTTTTGGAAGCGAAAAATGAAAATTTTTAGTTACTCAAGAATTTTTTTTTTGAGGGTCGTCTGCTACTAGTGACTGGCCAACTGAAAACAAATCTCCTGAATGTCCCAAACTTTGGAGCATAAAAAAAATATAGTTTTCTGGAAAAAATGTGTGTCACAAATCATAGAGTGTCCCAATACATAGAGTAAATACGGTAATGCTTATCCAGTTAAGAAACTCAACCAAAATTGGAAATAGGCTCATGAGTCTTAAACTCTTATACATATATATATAATACAAGGTTTGTTTTTTACTATGAAATATTTTATGGTTGTGCTCACAGGGATAACAAGGATTTCACAGTGTTCTCACATTATACATGTAAATTATTTAAAAACTGAAAATTAATGAATTGGGACAAATTTTAAGACCCGAAAATCATATTATAACAGCGATTGGGAGTTTGGGGTGGGGGGGGGGGTGGGGGGGGGGGCAGAGGGTTAATTTCACTGGGATAAAAAACCTTGTGTATTTTATCTGAAACTTTTTCAATTAACTATCTGTTTATTTTAGTCACACTACATATAGTACTGTGATCACGAAGGTGATCATGAAGTTTGATTGAGTCAAAATAAAATCACAATGTGATTGATGACACTGAGGAAAGCTGTGTCAGTAAAAATATTTGAAAATTAATAGAAAATGGTTTCCATGATGAGCTCATGTCAGTGATCGACCTTAAATTTTTATTCTTCAGTTCAGTGCTCAAAATAACTTGTTTTCTTTGCATAGCAAAATGCTACAAATTTCCAAAAAATGAATAGCATTTTGTAAAAATTACATAGCTATTTTTGTATACCAGAGTTATGTTATGCTGTTTTGTATTGAATTCTTCTAAGTAGATAGAATAGTTTCCATCCATTTCTGGGCATTTCCAAATGATCTGCAACACATGAAACATTTACTATGTTTTTTTTAACTGAACTGCCTTTTAGGGTTGCATGGACTTGGATATTTTCAAATAGTGTCTTGGTTGATCAATAGAGTTCTCAAAATGGAAGTGGGATTTTTAATTTGATGGGCTTGAAGTTATTTTTAATGTACATTTTATGCTAAATGTTGTAAAAACAGGAAGAATTTAAACCAATAGAATTCATCTTACATATGAAGTTGCTAATGATGCTTGATGGAGAGTTAATCTGAGTTATGCCTGGAATGTTCCACAATCAGAAGTAAAGCATCAGTGAACTAGTTTTCAAATTTGTTTGCAAATTTTCATTTACATTTTGTGATACAAGATAATCAACTGCAGCCTAATAGACTGCAGTTGATTATCTTGTATTGCAAAATGCTATACATAATTGAACATTGTATAGCTTTTTGCAAGTTTTGCATAGCAAAAAGTGACGCAACTCCGCTTATTTTGAGCCCTGCTTCAGTTAAAATTAGAAGTGCTGTTCTGAATTTCACACAAATAGCACATCACTCTGCGCATTGATCAGCATGTTATGCTGACAGTAAAATTATCAAATTCTGTACATATGTCCTATGCAGGAGCAATGTGTCAGCCAATAGACCTACAGGTTTAACCCGTAGGTTCATTGACTGAAACATTGGTTGTGCTTTCTATTGATAACCAGGAGATCAAAGACAACACGCAACATATTGCTGAAATTGCAATTCTTTTCCAAATTATGAATAAATTATTCATTGGACATTGCACTTGATTAATTTGATTTTCCCTTGATTTAGTCACCACAGGGTTTGGCATCTTTGAACAAAATCATGTTTTTCTGTTGCAACTTTATTAAAATTCTGTTTCGATAAAATCAGCTAAAAGACCACTCTCACGATCACAGTAATGTACATGTGGAGTTGTGGATTTCATACATACATTCTGTTGACAATACAATAATTCTGACATTCAATCACTTTAAAAATAATTGGTCACTTCAATTTCTGTGATCTGTTGGTAAATCTGGTATCTGTGACAGCTTTAGAATAAGTTAGACTGCTTTACAAAAAAAATTTTAAATCCTTTTTTTTTAGACTATAGTGCAGTCTGGAAGATTTTGTTGGTTGTTGTAACAACTAAATAAAGATATGGGAAATACTGAAAGTTCTGAGCAGGCCAACATTGAGGAGATGATGGCTGGAGATCCATTTATAGCTGATATTGCAATTGATATGATAGTGTCAGAGCATAACATTGCTGCAAGTGCCCAGAAGGATGGTAATGGTGCTGCTGCTGTTGCTGGTACCAAGAAGGATGGTAAGATCCCAATTTAGGCAAAATTAGTTTCATCGTACACTCTAATAAAAATTAAATAAGTGTATGTGAAGAAAGTTTCCATTTTTTTTTCTTTTGAAACATTTGAAAATACATGTACATATGTAGAATTAAGTAATGCAATCTTCTGATACATACCAGGGATTCTTCTGCCCTCTTTGGGAAAGGGTTCGGAGCCCATGACATTGGGAAAATTTGCGTCATTTGGGAATTTGTTTTGGAGGGGAAAAAACAAACCAAACTAAGAAATTTTATATTCGAACTGAGCCGAGAACATTAAGATCAGCACCTCAGCAACTACATGTATACTACAAGTAAGCTTTATAACAAACATTCACATGGAATCATATTCACGCAGTCTGTTGTCTCTATTAAACTGTTCTGTATTATTAAAGAATTTGTTATTTGCCTTTGAATTAAGAGACTTAATTAGGCAAGCAATTTAAACTTAAATAAACAACTGGTGTCCTGAACTAGGTGGTCATAAGACCTCAGAAAACCAAGGGTTTTCTGAGGCCTTATGACTGCCCAGTTCGGGTCACCAATTGTGCATTAAATTTTTATTGGAGTGAGAACTGAGATTGGGAAATTTGGAGTTGAGAATTGGGAAAAATCATGCCCAAATATCTTTGGGAAAGGGTCCCATAAATGGCCCCTTTAGATACCCCAAAAGAATCCCTGCATACATACATGTTTTGCAGTAATTTTCCCTGGTAAATGATTATAGTTTGTAAAAGAAATCTCTGTTGACTAATAGATTGTAGATTAATTTTGTTAGTCAAATCTCTTTATATGAAGTTGTTTTATTATAATTTATGAAGTGTGCTCATTAATTTTGTCAATCAGGTATCTTTATATGAAGTTATTTTTTTACAATTTATGGAGATTGTCCAATAATTTTGTTTGGCAATTGTCTTTATATGAAGTCGTTTTATGACAAATTATGATGGGTGCTCATTAATTTTGCTAGTGAAGTGTCTTTATATGAAGTTCTTTTTGTAGCTCACTTGAGCAGAGCTGATCACTTTCTTTCTGTCTGTCCATCCATCTGTCTTGCTATCCATCCATCCATCTGACATGAACTTTACATTATGAACACGTCCTTATAAACTACTGGAACAAACTGAACCAAATTTGGTATGCATGTTTCCACATCATACCTCAATTCAAATTTGTTCAAATCAGTGTGCCTTGTCCACAGAGGGAAACACAAGTGGCATAAATATGTTAGCACACAAAACCTTTTTTGCTTTTTCAGATTCACCCGGCAGAATCGTTTGATATTTCGTATATAGCATTACAATGACACCTAGTTTAAAATTTGTTCAAAGTGTTATGCTGGACTTATTTTGTTGAGCACCAGAGGGGTTTCAGATTTAACACAGAACTCAATGAGAATTTACTACTTGTTTAAATGAATTATACACGCTTAGTTTAAACAATTTCTTTTCAACCTACTCACAATTGTTTACAATTGGCTGTAACATAAGTGCAAGCCCTACTTCGGAACTAACTCAAGCTTTTAGAATCTTTTCCAAACGAGTTGGAAAAGTACTAGAGTGCAAAAGCACGAAAAAGATCGAAAAAAGGGTCGAGCGAGACCAGCGCTCGAAATTACAGGTACTCTCTCTGCACACCTCTTGCGTTTACCGAGCGCATGCGCAACAACCGTGACGTCAATTCCTTTATTTTCCGCCATTGTTCATGGTCGGAAATTTTTGTGACTTGTGCTGTTTATGATATTAATTCTTCGTGAACAACTTATTAATCGTCTTTAGTGTGCTACTGGATTGTATCCTTTTTCAAGCTACCAAATTATTACTCTCATTTAATGTTAATTTGTATTATTATTGCTGTTCTTTTCACACTTTATCTTGCCTTCCCCCACGTGTGAACACGACCTTCGTTCTGTTTTCCGTCGGCGGGAAGCTTGATTGTTGTATTTATATCATGCCTAAGACTATTCCTTGTACCTCTTGTTTGCAGGTGAAACATGTGGATTCCCATACCACATGTGTCACTTGCAACAATTGCACCCAGGCCCAATCATGTGGTATCTGTGGGGTTTGGTCCTCTAAATTTTGGGCTTCTGTTAACAAGGTGGTTCTTTCCAGAGCTAGAACCCCTCGTTCTCGGGGTAAGGGTAGCCGTGCCGTTGCAGACATTTCTGCTGGTGCACGTGGTGACTCTGTCACACAGGATTCGGTTCTGACTTCTGTGGCGAGCTCCTCTGCAACTGTTGACGGTGTTTGTTCTGTGATACCTGATGAGGAGACCGCGGTCTCTTTGTCTTCGGATGTCACTATTGAGGCGTCTGTTTTCGTTGAGAGCTTTTCCGAGGTCAGCTCGGTAACCCTCTCCGATCTGCCTCCTACACCGTCGACCGTTGTTGAGGGGGTTGCTACTCCAGATCCTATTCTGTCTGATGGTGGCTCTTCCATCTCCTCTGGGGATGGTCTACAGTCTCGGGGGACCGAGGCTGTATCTGCTGGTGTGTCTGTGTGTTCTCAGCCTCCCCCAGCCTCGCGGCGAGGCTGTGCGGGTTTGCTGTCTGCTCCGTCTCATCTGGCTAGGTTTGCTCCTAGTCGGTTGAGCCGGCCGGTCGCTTCGGCAGCGATTCCTCGTCCCTCGAGTGAATCGTTTATTGTTCCACCTTCGCCTGCTAGTGTGCCGGCTAGCAGGATGGTGTTGGGACGTTGGCATCCAGGGCCTGCTGTTCGGCAGCGGTCAGTGACAGCCCCGGTTAGCTGTCACTCTCGGAACCTTCCTCCGGTGATTCCTCACTGTGTTCCGAGTCTGGGTGTCGATCGATGCTTGCCGTCGGTCTCAGAGGATAGGCAGTTGGGGCCGTCTGCTGCGCAGAGGTCAATGACAGGTTCCTGTCATTCTTGGGACAATCCTCCGGTGTCTTCTCACCGTGTCCTAGGTCCAGCTACCGATCGACGTGCGCCGTCGGTCCCTTTCGAGGATTTGCAGGCAGGGCCTTCTGTTTCGCAGAGGCCAGTGATGGCTCCTGGGCGTCACAATCGGGACTATCCTCCGGTGTCTTCTCACCGTGCTCCTATTCTGTCTGCCGATCGACGTTCGCCGTCGGTCTCTTCTGAGGATTTGGGTTCTTCTACCAGAAGGGTCCATTGGGAGGACACTCCGTCGGGCGATTCTGCTGCGACGGATTCTCAGGGTGACCTGCGCCAGGCCGTTTTGGCGCTCACCCGGTTGCTTTCTGGCAACCCTCAAGTTGGCCTCCCTGTGCCTCCTGAGGCACAACCTCCTTTGGTCGGTCGCCGAGATGTCTCGCCTGGCCCCTTGGATACTGCACAGTATTCACAGGAGGTTTCTGCTGGTCAGCCCGAGTTGGGCTACGTCTCCTCTGCTACGGAGGATGACGAGTATCTTGAAGGTGATGGTCCCCCCTCGTCAGTCTTGGGGCAGGCTTTGGATTTCGTCTTTGGCTTATTGCCGGACGTTCTACCTTCCGACCAGCCTTCTGTGACCGTCCGGCCGCGGTCCACTGTGGAGCGCCGTAACCCTGTTGAGCCTTCTAGCTCCGGGGCTTTGCGTCCTCTGCAATCGGCTCAGGTGGTTGAGTCCTTCCAGGGCTTAGACGCCAAAATGCGTTCTAAGGCCCTCAAGGGTTCCTTCTTTTCTAGAGCTGATGCCTTTCTGCCTCCATCGCGGTTTCGTGTTTACGATTCCGTCTCTCCACCAGTCTTCCAAGGGATGACTACTGTGGATGAGGATTCTTCTTCCCTCGGGTTGACTAAGCCTAAGTCGGCAGTTCTCCCGATGTCGGTAGTTGAGTCTATGGTGGGCCTGTCCCGAGAGATGCTGGGTATGTTATCTCTCGCGGACCATGTCGTCGCTGCTCTGGCTGAATATTTTCCACCAGGGGAGTTTGATGACGCTCAGGCGCCTTTTCGCGTTTTGTCACAGGCTCTTATGAACTTGACTCACGCTCACGCCTGTAACACGGCCAATTTGGAGCTGGCACGCCGGGATGCGGTTTTGGATTCTTTACCATCCCTTCCTTCTGAGCAACGTGCTGTTCTGAGGTCTGCCTCTTTGGTAGGACCTCAGTTGTTCCATGGTTCCGTGGAAGCTGTTCGTGGCGAAGTTCTTCGTCATTCGAAGGACCAGCTTTTGCTGAGACAGCTTGACCCACCTGCTGCTGCGGGTGGGGGTCGTTCCAGGCCTGCCAAGCGTGCTGCTGCGTCTGCCTCGTCGGCGACGTCGGCTACGCCTTCGGCTCCGTCTGCTCCTTCTGCTCATAAGAAGCACCGACGTGGCCAGGCCCGCTGGCAGCCTCAGGCTGGAAAGTCTCAGGACTCTGTCACTTCCCGAGGTGGTTTCTCCTCTCGGGGGCCTCGTCGAGGCCGCAAGTGAAGGTTCTCACCTCGATTCGCCTCCAGTCGGAGGAAGGCTGTCGCTGTTTTACGACCGTTGGACAGAGATAACGTCGGACTCTTGGGTCCTCGACGTCATTCATTCCGGTCTGCGACTGTCCTTCCATCGGCACCCCAGTTTATCTCGGGTGCCCCTTCCGACTCAGGTCCCTTCAGATTCTCTGCGTCGGGACCTTCTGGTGCAGGAGATCGACAATCTCCTCACCAAAGGGGCGATCGAGGTGGTCAGGAACACCCTTTCACCGGGATTTTACTCAAGACTTTTCTTGGTGCCGAAGAAAAACGGCCAATTTCGTCCTGTCATCGATCTGAGTACCCTGAACGAGTACATAATTGCTCCTCGTTTCAGTATGGAGACTTTCCGGTCGGTTCGACGTTCAGTTCATCAGGGCGATTTTGCGGCCAGTATCGACCTGAAGGATGCCTACTTCCATGTACCCATTCATCTGGCGTCACGGAAATACCTTCGGTTCTCGTTTCGGGATCGAGTTTTTCAATTCAGAGCTCTCCCGTTCGGTTTGAACCTGGCGCCTTGGGCCTTCACCCGACTGATGTCACATGTGCTTGCTTTCCATCGCACTCAGTCGGCGGTGACTTCGTCCGCCTACCTAGACGACATCCTCCAACGGCACCACGATGCTGCTGTTCTGGAGTTCGATGTCCGGCAGTTTCTTTGCCTGCTAGCGTCGCTGGGTTTCAGAGTCAATCGCGAGAAGTCGGATCTTCTTCCTTCTCAGCGATTCCGTCATTTGGGGATGGATTTTGACACTCTTCACAATGTAGTGTCGGTTCCCCAGGCTCGGGCGACGATTCTTTCCGCCTTGACTCGGGACCTGCTTCAATCTTCCTCGGTCTCGGCCAGGACTTTCTTTCGGATGCTGGGCCTTTGCGGTTCGGTGACCGATCTCATTCCGCTCGGTCGCTTGTTTGTCCGACCTCTCCAACACTTCCTGTTGGATCATTGGCGTCCGAATGTAGATCCACTGGACCTGGAACTCACTATTCCTCGGTCTCTGCTTTGTCACCTCCGCCCTTGGGCAGATATTCCCTGGCTGACACAGGGTGTTCCGTTGGATCTTCCTTTGGCCGATCGCATCCTTACTGCGGATGCCAGCGATCGGGGCTGGGGTGCGACGTTGGACCCTCTCGGTCTGTCTACTCACGGAGAGTGGGACAGCGAGCAGGTGGGCCTTCATATCAACCAGAAGGAGCTCCTTGCTCTTCTGTTGAGTTTTCGGCTTTGGATCCCTCATCTGTCGGACCATGTTGTCCTACTTCTTTCGGACAATTCGACAGTAGTGGCCTACATACGGAATCAGGGAGGCACTCATTCGATTCCTATGTATTGGCTGTCTCGGGATCTTCTTCTGTTGGCGCGGGATGTGAACGCTCGGGTGTCCATTCGACACATTCCCGGGCGTCTCAACGTCCTAGCAGACTCCCTGTCCCGACGCGACAGTGTCCTTCCAACCGAATGGATGCTACATCGGTCGGTGTTTCAGGCGATTTGCGAGCAGTGGGGTCGTCCTCAGGTCGACCTTTTCGCTACTCGCTGGAATCATCAGGTCGAGACTTTTGTCTCCCCTTGTCCAGATCCTCTGGCATTTGCAGTAGACGCTCTGTCTCTGGACTGGACAGGCTGGGTCGGCTATGCCTTTCCTCCTGCACCGATTCTTCCTCAAGTTTTAGCGAAGATTCGTGCTTGCAGTTGCAGGATCATTCTGATCACACCCCTGTCTCCACAGAGGGTGTGGATCAATCTGCTGCGGCCTCTATTGGCCGATCGACCGATTCGTCTACCTCTACGTCGTGATCTTCTTTCACAGGGTCGTCCCAGGAAGTATCACAACAACCTGGCGAGCCTGTCCCTTCACGCCTGTCTTTTATCAGGTCCAGTCTCCGACGTAGAGGTTTTTCGAGACGATCAGTGGAGTGCATTTCTGCATCGCGGCGACCTTCCACTGGTATGACTTATGCCGCCAAGTGGAAGGTTTTCTGCCGCTGGTGTTCAGATCACAATGTGAATTACCGTGATCCGTCTATCGCTCAAATTGCGGATTTTCTGGTTTTTCTTTTTGACTCCAAGGGCCTCCAGCCTATTACGATTAAGGGCTATCGGTCTATGCTGTCTGATACTTTCTCTTATGTGGGAAAGCAGTGTATCGGTCGTAATCTTTTCCTCTCCAAACTTATTCGGCACTTTTCTTTGAAGAGGCCTCGAGTTTTGCGTCTTACACCCAAGTGGAACTTGGCATGGGTGTTGCACTGTTTGGAGGGGGCGCCTTTCGAACCTTTATCTGAGACCGACATGCGTTTTCTCACCTATAAGACGGCTTTTCTTCTAGCGTTTGCTTCTGCTCGTCGAGTCAGTGAGCTTCATGCGCTATCTGTTGATTCTGCCTTCTTCCGAAATGAGGCTAACAGTGTCACATTCACTACTGATTGCTCTTTTCTGGCTAAGAATCAACTCCCCGATTCGGTACCTCCTCCCATCTGCATTCGGGCTCTCCCTGCTGTAGATGGACGGAGGCCTCTTCTTTGTCCTGTTCGTGCGGTCAAGACTTACATTACTCGCACTCAGTTCATTAGGAGGGATCGGAAGAGATTCTTTCTGTCCCTCATTCCTAAGCGGCAGTCTATCTCTTCCCATTCTATTTCCAGGTGGATCTGTCTTGCAATCAAGCTGGCTTATTCTCGCTTGTCTGCATCGGATCTTGTTTCGAACCGGCTTAATGCTCACGAGGTTCGTGCCATTTCTACATCCTGGGCGTTCTCCAATTCTGTTTCGCTCCGTGATGTTATGAATGCGGCTTACTGGAGGAATGCTTCTACCTTCTCCTCCTTTTATCTCCGCCACCTTCAGCAGCAATCTGAGGACCTTTATTCTTTAGGCCCTCTCGTTGCTGCTCAGGCTGTTGTGCACCCTCGTTAAATTGTTTTTGTCGAGGTTGCGCTTCTCTCAGCTTTGTTCTTTTCAGGTGCCTTCTCTCTTTCTTCATTACAGGTTTTAGTTTTTGTTCTCTGCCATCCTTGCTTTCGTTCTGCTACTCTTGTTGGTATTGGTTATGTGATTCACCTCCTCCTATTGTTTATTCAGCCAATTGTAAACAATTGTGAGTAGGTTGGAAAGAAATTAAAATTTTTTAGTAAATTTTGTTTCTTAACATACCTACCACAATTGTTTACCGGAGGCCCACCCTCCTTGGGGATATCTTTGATATCGATGCCTTCCCGCTAAATCACAAACTTCTCGTTGGCGGAAATACGGAATTGACGTCACGGTTGTTGCGCATGCGCTCGGTAAATGCAAGAGGTGTGCAGAGAGAGTACCTGTAATTTCGAGCGCTGGTCTCGCTCGACCCTTTTTTCGATCTTTTTCGTGCTTTTGCACTCTAGTACTTTTCCAACTCGTTTGGAAAAGATTCTAAAAGCTTGAGTTAGTTCCGAAGTAGGGCTTGCACTTATGTTACAGCCAATTGTAAACAATTGTGGTAGGTATGTTAAGAAACAAAATTTACTAAAAAATTTTAATATTTATTCAATAATTGACAAATGCATACATTTCACAACAATAGTTGAGTAACAAAAAATATGAACAACAAAAAATACAGTATTATACATGAAACAACTAAAGACAGGGAAGTTTGTTACTGTGTAAAAGAGGGATTCGACTGAAAGCTTAAAGCTTATATGTAAGTCGTCTCCCGAGCAGTTTATAAGATAACTCCTTTATGTGGTACAATACAGCGGAGAAGCTCGGGTATCGTCACTTGGAGGCCGAGACCCTTCCCATTTTATATAAGTTGAACTTAGTTGCTGCGATCGTAGATCAAGTGGCTGTTAAGTTAAGCGACACATCAGAATGGTTGAGAACAAAAACACACGCACAACCCACCACACAATATATCTCTATCACACACGCACAACTCTCTCTCTCTCGCCGACTTCCTCTCACCATTTACTACACACTTACCCCAACACAATCAGACTCAAGTGCAAGGACGCAGCCCCCAGACCTAACTCAACACAAAGAAGCGGGAGATGTCAATGTCATTCGTGTCCGACGCCAGCCGGGATGCTGGGTGGGGGGGGGGGGGGTATGGGGGGGTGAACCACCCCCATGACAACCTCCATCGGAAATTCTGGTTCCTTTTTACTAGAGTTTGTGTGCAAAGTGGAAGATCTTTGGTCATTTTCCCAGTATTTTAACTGTTTTACCAATGGTGATAGCAGGCGTCACCTGCAAACAGAGTTCTCCATTTTGTGCCTCAAAAAACACAGCCCATGGCCCCTCATTGGAACAAGCTCAACCAGCTCATTCGAATGTAGGGTCAAAAGCTATCTCCTTGAGACAAACATATAAAAACATACGATCACTACGTTGGGCAAAGGTATCAAACTTCATGCCCGTTTGTGACAGATCTGATTGTTTTAAACTTTATTTAGATGTAAATGTGAGTACATAACATTCACATGGGAACCATCAGGCCAGCAGAGGCCCAGGGCAAGAGATGAAAGGGTCCTTTGGATGAAATTATTTTTCTGGCTGGAAAAGAAGATTTGGAAGATCTTGCATGATTTTATGCCAAAAAAGGAAAGATTTTTCACCTTGTTGTGTGGAAAGGTGGGGGGGGGGGGGGGGGGGGGGTCCCACCAGGAGATTTTCTGTCTCTTTTCTTTGAAATGTATTTTGAAGGGGTTTTAGTGATTTTATGCAAAACAAGAAATTATAGCAAATCTATGCAAAAAAAGGACGATGAAAAAATCCAGAGCTGCGAGTAACTGTCTGATGATATTTTTTATATTTTAAAATTTTAATCTCAAATGGAAAAGATAATCTTCCAAGTCATGTTTACAGAGTGCCAGTTCAAGGTTCAGGTTGCCACTATACACTGCTAAAACTGTATTTCTCAGAATTCCTGCTGTAAAATTTAGCCTTATAGATGAGAGTGCGACCATACCAAATGTGTAATGTTACAGTAGCCACAGAAACCCCAACCATAAAATAAGTGAACGGGACATCCATTAGGGTATTGAAAATGTGAAAACGTTACAATTGAAAGCAGTATTTGGTATTTTTTTTAATCATTAGTGATGATCGGACACGATCTGACAATCGTCTTTCCAAAATATGACGATGTCAGATGATTTTCGAAAAACATGTCTCAAAACAGTCACTAACATGCCGCCACATAAATTAGTTTGGCACATTATATCGCACGTTGGTTGCTAAGGTAACCATCTAACATCATTGCCGACTCCTTGGTTTAGATCCCTGGTGCATTATAGGTACATATATTGAATTTAGTCAAAATTTTCCTAATAGATAGCCCATTGCTAGGGAGGCACGTTGGTGTATAATGGGCCCATATATCAGACTTGGCCAGAATTGGCCCAATAGACCATCCGTTGCTAGGGAGGCATGTTGGTTGCCAAGGAAACCAACGGACGTCATTGCCAACTCATTGGTTTGGGTGTCTAGTGCATTATGGGTTCATATATCAATATATCAAATTTGGTCAAAATTCACCCCGTTTTCGACTCCATGGTTTAGATCCCTAGTACATGGTGGGTCCATAGATTGAATTTGGTCAAAATTGACCCAATAGGTTGCCCGTTGCTAGGGAGGCACATTGGTTACTAGGGAAACAAACTGTCATCATTACCGACTCATTGGTTTGAATCCCTGATGCATGATGGCTCCACATATCAAATTTAGTCAAAATTGGCCCAGTAGGTCGCCCATTGCTAGGGAGGCACGTTGGTTGTTAGGGAAACCAACTGACACCATTTTCAATTCTTTTGTTTGGATCCCTAGTGCATTGTGGATCCATATATCAAATTTGGTCGAAATTGACCCAAGAGGACGCCCATTGCTAGGGAGGCACGTTGGTTGCTAGGGAAATCAACTGACATAATTTTTGACTCCTTGATTTGGATTCCTAATGCATTATGGGTTCATATATCAAATTTGGTCCAATTGGCACAATAGGTTTCCGTTGCTAGGGAGGCACGTTGGTTGCTAGGGAAACAAAACTGACATCATTACCGACTCCTTGGTTTGAATCCCTGGTGCATTAAGGGTCCACGTATCAAATTTAGTCAAAATTGGCCAGTAGGTCGCCCGTTGCTAGGGAGCCACGTTGGTTGTTAGGGAAACCAACTGACACCATTTTCGATTCTTTTGTTTGGATCCCTAGTGCATTGTGGTTCCAAATATCAAATTTGGTCAAAATTGGCCCAAGAGGCCGCTCGTTGCTAGGGAGGCATGTTGGTTGCTAGGGAAACAAACTTGCATAATTTTTGACTCCTTGGTTTGGATTCCTAGTGCATTATGGGTTCATATATCAAATTTGGTCAAAACTTTCCCAATAGGTTGCCCGTTGCTAGGGAGGCACGTTGGTTGCTATGGAAACAAACTGACATCATTACCGACTCCTTGGTTTGAATCCCTGGTGCATTAAGGGTCCAGGTATCAAATTTAGTCAAAATGGGGCCCAGTAGGTCGCTCGTTGCTAGGGAGGCACGTTGGTTGTTAGGGAAACCAACTGACACCATTTTCAATTCTTTTGTTTGGATCCCTAGTGCATTGTGGATCCATATATCAAATTTGGTCGAAATTGACCCAAGAGGCCGCTCGTTGCTAGGGAGGCACGTTGGTTGCTAGGGAAACCAACTGACATAATTTTTGAATCCTTGATTTAGATTCCTAATGCATTATGGGTTCATATATCAAATTTGGTCCAATTGGCACAATAGGTTGTCCGTTGCTAGGGAGGCACGTTGGTTGCTAGGGAAACCAACTGACATCATTTCTGACTCCTTGGTTTGAATCCCTGGTGCATTAAGGGTCCACGTATCAAATTTAGTCAAAATGGGCCCAGTAGGTTGCCCGTTGCTAGGGAGGCACGTTGGTTGTTAGGGAAACCAACTGACACCATTTTCGATTCCTTTGTTTGAATCCCTAGTACATTGTGGTTCCAAATATCAAATTTGGTCGAAATTGGCCCAAGAGGCCGCTCATTGCTAGGGAGGCACGTTGGTTGCTAGGGAAACAAACTTGCATAATTTTCGACTCCTTGGTTTGGATTCCCAGTGCATTATGGGTTCATATAATCAAATTTGGTCAAAACTTGCCCAATAGGTCGTCCGCTGCTAGGGAGGCACATTGGTTGCTACGGAAACAAACTGACATCATTACCGACTCCTTGGTTTGAATCCCTGGTGCATTAAGGGTCCAGGTATCAAATTTAGTCAAAATGGGCCCAGTAGGTCGCTCGTTGCTAGGGAGGCATGTTGGTTGTTAGGGAAACCAACTGACACCATTTTCGATTCTTTTGTTTGGATCCCTAGTGCATTGTGGATCCATATATCAAATTTGGTCGAAATTGACCCAAGAGGCCGCCCATTGCTAGGGAGGCACGTTGGTTGCTAGGGAAACCAACTGACCTAATTTCTGACTCCTTGATTCCTAATGCATTATGGGTTCATATATCAAATTTGGTCCAATTGGCCCAATAGGTCATCCGTTGCAAGGGAGGCACATTGGTTGCTAGGGAAACAAACTGACATCATTACCAACTCCTTGGATTGAATCCCTGATGCATTATGGGTCCACAAGTGAAATTTAGTTAAAATTGGCCCAGTAGGCCGCCTGTTGCTAGGGAGGCACATTGGTTGCTAGGGAAACAAACTGACATCATTACCGACACCTTGATTTGTTCCCCTATTGCATTATGGGTCCATATATCAATTTTGGTCAAAATCGGTCCAATAGATCGCCTGTTGCTATGGGTGTTGCCTGTTGCTAGGAACCTCACATGATGTAGTAAATTGTAAATTAGTCTGACTCCCAGTGTATTATGGGAGAATATCTCACGTCCCCCCCCCCCCCCCCCCCCCCCCCCCCCTTCCCCACTTCCAGTCTCATGTTATTTCCCTCAACTGATGGTTCACTCACTTTACCCAATTGGTATCCGAACGTTCCTTTGAAAACTATTATATTGTCCATTTTTGTTCTTGGGAAGATTCCTCGAATAAGAGCCATTCTCATAAAGTCTCTTCTCGGGCGTTCCTTCTGGTGAATAAAAAAAGTGTTTATAATATAAAAGACTCTCAAGTTCAGACACCTCCGGCGTATGAACTCGTGCGCCTGCGCTGCAATCGTCCTTTAAAAAAAAAATACCCCAACAATCCCTTCTCACTACACCCCCACTCCCTTAGCTAAATTAGATTAACTATACTAACATGTAGATGCTGAATGTGATCTTAAATCCTTCTTTAACAAATTTGATCAGGTGAGTGACTAAGGCCCCTTGGGCATCCTGTTTTTTAAACAGATTGTTTTTGGTTCAGTACACTCAAAGTAGTAGGAACGTGATGCTTTCAAAGGAAGCATATACACATGCTTATTGTTAACCCTCTACCTAACATGAAAAGCAGACGACACTTGCAAAAATTAAGTCTTGAATAACTAATTTTTTGTGTCAAAATCATAGGTTATGACCCCTCATTGGAATGTTCTTGACAAGCTCGTTACAATGAGGGGTCAAAACCTATGTTTTTGAAACAAAAAATTAAAAATAATGAAAATTAATTGGCTGTTTTTGAGAATAGAGCCGGCTGGTTTTGTTTATTACGTTGGGTAAAGGGTTAACTTAGTTCATAGTCACTAGAACTGCTGTATTGCTTCTTACAGAAAATTTACATGCAGTTCCCCTCTTCTTTTTGTCAGTTGAAGTATTTGATTTGTTCTGAGCTTCATGATGTTGAAATAACAAAACTGCAGTTGGAATCACTGCGATTTTACAAACTTTATCAAGTTGAAAATTGAGGAATTTGAACATTTTATATGAATTTCACACTTATAATAACAAATACTGTTCAATATTAAATGTATATTTTTTTTTTATCTGATACACGTTTCAAAAATCTTGAGGTTGAATGAGTGATTTTGTTGGAAAGAGGTATTGGAACAATTGAAATATTATTGTAGCTACCATTTGTGGCAGCAAAAAATACCACCAACAAGCTTCCTTGAGACAGAACTTTCAATGACATTGCCAAATGTCACTGCTTATTTTCTGGGCAGAACATCCCTTTCCCAGTATATGTTGAATTTGTTGCGTTTGGGTGGTGTTTGTGCCATTTTTCATCAATGCCACAAAGAAACCCTTCCTATTTTGAGTTTGAGGAAGGAAATCAAACATAGAGAAAAATTTGGTAACTTTTAATTGCTTCGGTGTGGTGTATCAGTATCTATGCAATACCAACACTGCAACCTACTCATCTCTAGTTATTGCCCCTATTGGACTTTGAAGTTATTGTCGTCCCATCACCATTTCTTGTCATCACATTTCAAAGAAAACAATTCAAGATTTTGCAAGACACTTAAACCTGATTGCTCATGTGGGTCCCACAGTGGCGTTGTGTACTAAGGCGTATTGCTCATTGATGGTGCACTTGTCTTCAACCAGTGCTAACCTGCTTGTGTGGAGTTAGTTTGTTGGGGAGCCTGACAGTTGCTCGATGTTGCTCAGTTGTTCTCGCCCATTAATCTGGCTTCCTCCACCCATGAAACTGTCTGACACTAGGTGACCCTGGCTGTCAAAAGTGTCATTAAACCCCAATAAATAAATTCAAGATTTCTTTTCCAAATTTAACATATAGCTTTTTGGTGATAATATCGTGAAGTGGATTGCGAACCAGCTGTGTCCAGTCATTTCTTCAAGAGTTATTACCCTTGTTAGACTCAGAATTTCTTATAATCACATTACTTTTTATTAGCATCACATTTCAAAGAAATTGGTTCAAGGTTTTTTTCTTAGTTTAATATGTAGCTTTCTGGTGATGATATCCTGAAGGGGATTGCAAACCAGCTGTATCAAGTATTTCTTTGCAAGTTATTGCTTTTAATGGAGTAAGGTGATGTGGGACTTGCCATCCCATGGTGTTGCATTATTTCTTTTATTTTGAAGATGAAATGGAAGAATTTGTTAGCAGTGAACAATTTATGAAGATACAAGTACAGCTTCCAGAGCTAGATAAATTTTGTTTACAAGAAAGAACAAAAACCCATTTAATTCTTGTGGCAGACAGAAGTGGTTCCATGGCTGGTAATCCATGGAAGCAGGTAAGAATCTTATCAGCAGGGTGAGTTGGATTTATACCTCAAATTTTCTATTTTAGAGTTTGAATGAAGCAAGACTGAAAATTTTTTTTGTTGGTGCTGTCATTGTGACAGGTTTGAATAGTTTTGTCACCCCAAACGTGGTGCTTATCAAAGGATTTAGGATATAATAGCATGGTGTACTATTCCTTTAACAAAACCTTATGCATTGGGGCCCACTTAATAAGATATCTCTAAACTGAATAACCTTGTTAATTGAATATAATTTCCGAACACAAAACCATTTACCATACCGCCAGTACAAATTTGACTTATTAATTGAATATAAGTTATAGAGTAAACTCCTGTTAATTGAATAAAAAATTTTGTAACCTGCAGAGAAATTACCCTGGCGCTAGCCAGTTTTTCTTTGTTTATATACTTATTTATCCTCAGTACATCTCTAATACAGGCATTTAATTTATTATTCTTGTTTGACAGAGCTTATGGATCTCTGTCACAACAAACTTTTATAGAATTAAATGCTAAGTTTTTCTCTAGAATACAATCCCTGTTAATTGAATACTCCTGTTAATTGAATAATTTTCATTGGCAAAGTAACTATCAGTTAACAGGGTTCCACTGTATATATTGAGATAGGTATATGAGGGAACATCATTTCTTATCAACCTTCCTTACAATTGTTTACAACAGGCTTGCACTACAGTGGAAGCATCTAACCTGGAAATAAACTTTCTATAGTTCTTTCCCAAGTGATTTGGGAAAGAAAAAAGTGGTGCAAAAGCACCAAGAAAAAAATAATCCAAAACTGGGCCGAGTGCGACTGGTATACACCCAGTAGGGGACACTTGCTCTGTACTAATCCTTGGATTCTGGTACCAGTGCACAGATGTATAACGAACGTCATTCTTTTTTCTCCGGCCATCTCGTGCAGATGTGCTATAATTTTGCTCATGTTATGATGTTCCTGTTCTGTATTGTGGAATCGTAGCTGTTGCTTCACCATCCAGGCATACTGGGCTGTGTTTTTGTATATTCTCTCTATTATTATACCCCCCACAAACAAAGTTTGGGGGGGTATATAGGAATCACCCTGTCCGTCCGTCTCTCCGTCTGTCCTGGCCAACATTTCGGGTTTAGGGGATATTATTATTAGGGGCTACCTCCAAATTAAGGTAGTGTTAGGGTTAGGAGTGGGGTGGGGTTAGGGTTAGGGGTAGCCCCAGAGTAGGGCTTAAGGTTGAGGAGGGTTAGGTCCCAGGGGGGTTAGGGTTAGGGCCAGGGTGGGGTTTTAGTTTTAGTAGCCCCTAAACCGAAAAATAGCTCCTAATCCTATTGGTTTGGCTAGGGTGGGGGGTTGGGTGTGGGGTGGGGGTTAGGGTTAGGGGTAGCCCCAGAGTAGGGCTTAAGGTTGGGGGGGGGGGTATGTCCAAGGGGTGGGTGGGGGTTAGGGTCTGGGGTGGGCTTTTAGGGTTTAGGGTCAGGGTGGGGTAGGGTTAGGGTTAGGGTGTGGTTTTTGGGTGGAGGGGTGGGGTTAGGATTAAATATAAGTTCTAGGGTGGAGGGGTTGGGGTTCTGGGTAAAATAAGGTTTTGGACATACAAAATGTTTTTTTGGTAGCCCATAAACCCGAAATGTTGGAGCGTCCGTCTGTCCATCCTTGTAAGTGCAACTCCTCCTAAACCATTTGAAGAATTTTCATGAAACTTTACACAATGGAAGAACTCCATATGAAGATGTGCATAAAGCAATATAATTCCATTCTGACATTTCCAAGGGGAGATAATCTAACTTATACCGTCTGTCCATCCTTGTAAGCGCAACTCCTAAACCGTTTGAAGAATTTTCATGAAACTTTACACAATGGAAGAACTCCACATGAAGATGTGCATGAAGCAATATAATTCCGTTCTGACATTTCCAAGGGGAGATAATCTAACTTATACCATCTGTCCATCCTTGTAAGCGCAACTCCTCCTAAACTGTTTGAAGAATTTTCATGAAACTTTACACAATGGAAGAACTCCATTTGAAGATGTGCATGAAGCAATATAATTCTGTTCTGACATTTCCAAGGGGAGATAATCTAACTTATACATTTCAGGCGCGGGGAGGTATCACTTTGTGAGTTTGCTCACAGTACCTCTAGTTCACATTATTTTTCATGATATATGTTTTTTTACCAATTTCACACATGATATTTGCATGCTGTGCCATTTTAGTCTCTTGTTCATTAAATTGACATTAATGCTAACCCTTGGGGGGTTGGGGGGGGGGGGGGGTATTTATCTGAGTTGGGTGTCAGCTGGGACTTTTGTGGCCGCTTTTCACACCTCTGTTGAGGGTCGAATTTCTACCAATTTTTTTCCCTTTTTGGCTATTGGGGTTCTTTAAATTCTCATCAGGCTTTCATTTCCTGCCACCTTACTCTTGTACCTCGGGGTGTCCTGATTTTTTTTTGTGCCCCCAGCTTCTTTGAGGAGGGGGCATTATGTTATCACCATGTCTGCTGTCCATCCATTAACTTTTTGCATTTTGTCAATTAAGTAAAGTTCTACCAACCGGAGCTTTACCAAACTTCATATGTGGGTAAGATATGATGAGTGGAAGAAGACTATGTATTTTGACCATGATGTGTCAAAGGTCAAGGTCACAGTGACCTCCAATGTTAAATACACTTGAAATTGGTTTGAAGGATGTTTTTTTTTATTTTAGCCCAAAAGGCTACCCCCCCTCCCCTCCCTCACTCCAGATGAGATTGTCCCCTTTGGTTGCGATCATTCAACCATGATGGCTGCCTGAGCCCGAAGCCCAAAAACCTTTAGAACAGTCTACAGGTCATATATATGAAGGGATTTCATTGTAGCTTGGTAGGATGACTCCAAATAATGTCTAGATGAGAACATCCCCTTTTGGTCGCGATCATTCAGCCTTTATGGCTGCCCGAGCCCAAAGACCTTTAGCATAGTCTATAGGTCGTATTTATGGAAGGATTTCATTGTAATTTATTAGGTTGACTCCATATAATGCCTAGATCATGACATCCCCTTTTGGTCGTGATTGGTCAACTGTGATGGCTACAGGTGCCCGAAGCCCGAAAATTTTGAGCACAGTCTACAGGTCATATTTATGAAGGTATTTCATTGTAACTTTGTAGGATCACTCCAGATGATGCCCAGATGAGAATGTCCCCTTTTGGTTGCGATCATTTAGCCATTATGGCTGCCCGAGCCCAAAGCCCGAATACCTTTAGCACAGTCTACAGGTCATATTTATGAAGGGATTTCATTGTAACTTGGTAGGTTTGACTTCATATAATGTGTAGATGAGAACGTCCCCTTTTGGATACGATTGGGCAACTGTGACCGCTACAGGGGCCCGAAGCCCGAAAACCTTTAGAACAGTCTACAGGTCATAATTATGAAGGGAATTCATTGTAGATTGGTAGGATGACTCCAAATAATGTCTAGATGAGAACGCCCCCATTTGGTTGTGATCATTCAGCCTTGATGGCTGCCCGAGCCCAAAAACCTGTAGCATAGTCAAAAGGTCGTATTTATGGAAGGATTTCATTGTAACTTGTTAAGTCGACTCCATATAATGCCTAGATGATGACATCCCCTTTTGGTCATGATTGGTCAACTGTGATGGCTACATTCAACCATGATGGCTGCCCGAGCCCAAAGCCCAAAAACCTTTAGCACAGTCTACAGGTCACATTTATGAAGAGACTTCATTGTAACTTGGTAGGAGGACTTCATATAATGTCTAGATGAGAACGTTCCCTTTGGACGCAATTGGGAAACGGACAGCTACAGGGGCCCGAAGCCCGAAAACCTTTAGCACAGTCTACAGGCCATATTTATGAAGGGATTTAAATGTAACTTGATAGGATGACTCGTTTTGGAATAATTTCACTGTAACTTGGTAACTTTCATTGATATAATTAACTGTGAGGGCCACATACATTAACTGTGTGGTCATATTAACCAACCCTTCAGCTCTTTAGTACAGTGTACACCTCATATTATTTTTATCAAAAACATAGCATACGGGGAACAGAAATGAACATATTCCCAATTATCACAATTCTTGTCTTATTTCATAATCCTTTCATAAACATTGAACATTATCCTTTTCATCAAACACAACACTCAAGTTAAGCTACAGTGTCATTGGCACTTTCATGTTGATACTGGAATTGACACCGCACGTGATTGTTTTGTTTGTCTCTCACTGCAACGGGCAATCCACAGACACTACGTTTTACGTTCTAATCATGCTCAGTAAGTCTGGTGCCCAGTTAGCAAACTTTTTTAAGAATAATGCTTCTTACAATTTTGTCATGAGAAAGGGTATGTATCATGATGGCAACTGACGAGCCCTGTGTAGTGGTGACTTCCATGAAATCCTGATGTTCCGTTCTACAGTTTCGCAGTATGTAAAATTCTGAACAAAAGGCATCTGTCGAAACTAATACAGTGGAACCCTGTTAATTGAATATTCAATTAACAAGGATTGTGTCACTCTGTATTACAGAGATAAACTTAGCATTTATTCTATTATATCTTGTTTGACAGGGCTGCATGAGCATTGTCAAACAAGATATAATAGATTGGATGCCTGTATTAGGTGCACTGAGGCCAAATAGATCTATAAACAAAGGAAAACTGGGTCGAGTCAGGGTAATTTCTCGACAGGTTACAGACGTCCTTACTCTGTTAGCACAATAACTTCAACAGACGTGCGGCCCAATTTTTGTTATGTAGTTATGGGCCTTAATTAGTTAATTTTTTACGAATTTTGAGCTTGTAATAGCACAGTAAATTGAACAAATATTCTCAGATTTGACTAATATTTGCCATACAGGCCATTTGCAGTAATATCTCAAGCAAGTTGAAAACTGGCGCAGTCCGATTTGTTTGGTACAGAGTTATGGGCCTTAATTAGATCAATTTTTACGAATTTTGAGTTCGTTAGCACAATAATGTGAACAAATGTTCTCTGATTTGACAACCGGCATGACCGATAACTGGGTTATAGACATGCAACACTCTCCGATTACCACCACAACTCGACGTCTGCATCTCGGTCTTGGATACTCACCTCATGCTTTCTTATTTTGGAAACAGGAGGTGATATGCTACAGGGGCAGGGAAGTGTTGGGTCGTGGGGAAATTGCTTGATGGCTAAAAATGACTGGCTTTGACATTTTTGATGCAAGTTTTCAGGTTGAGGCATTGCATTAGACAATAAATTATATCGCCCACATCAAGATTTATTTCTACTTAATCATGTAGTGTTGTATGTTTTTAGTGGATTTGTAAAATGTAATTAGTGTTACGAGTTAGATAATTAAGTTAATGAATATTTGCGATTGGAGACATTAAAACATTCACAGTGCTGGGCAACATTTTTTATAATAACTATCCCTTCTAGCAAAGAGTTTTCCACAGATATGATAGATTCATGATATGGGCCCATTTTAATTTTGACAGTCTTGTTTTCCGTTACTGCGAGATATCGTCTCTTCCCCAGACCTGTTGTCTACATGGAAAGACATCCCCCAACTTCCTATGCAAGATATGTGTCTCATGAGAGAAGACCATGTGAGATAGATATCTACCTCATATGACCCACATGACCAGCGTATTAGCATATTTAATGAGCACCGGTCTATTCGATCATCGCACGTTCTTCTGTAAACAGACAACATGGTGTCATGTTTAGGAAATATTAGCAGACAAACATTTGTTGATGAAAATAGACACAAAAACACAGACAGCTAAAACCTAAGGACACTTGACTCATTTGTAGGAATTTTTGTGTGAATGCCGTTATGAGTGGAGAGTTGCACGAAAATCCCATCGAAAGTTTACGTGGATACATTTCAGAATTCATAACATGATGTCATCAGAATATGTCAATGTTCATTTCGCTACAGATCCTTAACCCTTGTCTTGTCCGCGTTGGGATGTAAGTTCGTGGTATATACCTGTGGTATATTCAGAACTTTGTGCGCTCTTTCTGATAAGCAAATCAATTTTTTTCCTATAGCTTAATGTGCCCCTGAATTACTTTTGATGAAATCAGGGTTTTTTGGTGGTGGAGAAAAATGATCCCTGATGGGGTGAGTGTGAGATGGGGAAATCTCACTCTCAGTACAAGATATTTGGTCCAGACATTCGGCAAACCTCGTGTCTGGTTCAAGTATCTTTCCCTCGGGTTAGATTTTCCCATTTCACACCCTCACCTATCAGGGATAACAATAATCCCTGATATGTGATTTCATTAGGCTATTTGTTTGACAAGAGCACTCAAAGTTTTTGTCTCAGAGTTTGAGTCTGATACATTGGAGTTAATTGCACCTCATATTACACTTACATCTCACTTGCAAACCCATTAGGGGTAATAATAATCGCCGATGGGTGAAGGTGTGAGGTGGGGAAATCTCTTTATAAGGTTCACTAAACACGTACACCATGCACATCTACTTGTCGCAGAAAAGTAACGAAAAGAGAGGGGATGGTCAATGCAGTTGTTCTATTAACCCTTTACCTAACATGAAAAGCAGACGACACTTGCAAAAAAAATTCTTGAATAACTAATTTTTTTCATTTTTTTGTCTCAAAAACATAGGTTATGACCCATCATTGGAACGAGCTCGACAAAAAAATGAAAAAATAATGAAAATTAATTGGCGATGTTTTTAGAATAGCGCTGGCCGGTTTTGGCCATTACGTTTGGTAAAGGGTTAAACAAAATTTGAAAGGAGGAATGGTTAGAGTTGACAACTAAACAGCTGTACTGCTGACAAATCCTCCCTTACAGTCAAAAACGACAGTGAACTTAAAAAAAAAGCATGTTTTCTAATTTCGAGGTAGACAAACATTGATTTTTTAGAGATAAAATAAGCTATTTGAGCTTAGCTCGCAGAGCGTGAAGGTAGATTGCACATCTACAAATGCACATGGGATAGTTTTGTGAAAGTTTGGTAACATATGACTTTGGTCTCCTAGGGTCTATTTTATGATTTACAAAAAATGGATTAAATTTTGATAAACCAAGAGCACATAAAACTCTTATATAGCGAGAATACTAGTGTTATTCTGGACATGTGCAGATAAGGCAGAATGCGATTTGTATCGTTTTGTTCAAGTGAATGTATTTGGGAATACTATTTGGAATGCATTCTGTTAATCCACCTCACAAGGAGGAATGAACGTTATTCTAGACATGCGCAGTATTGCGCACAGCCTTATAAAGTTTTGCATACAGTAGAACCTGGCTTGAGAGACCACCCTTTGGGCCACACAAAAGTGGTCTCTCAAGACAGGCGGTCTCTCATAACAGGTTTCAGGTTTTCTCAAGTCTGTGAATAAACAACCACAAAATTCAGAAATGGAGAAGAATGGATTCTTTTAATTACTTTGTAGTTGTTCTTTTTTATGAAGTTTTTGTAACAAATTGAAATGGACTGTTATAAAAATTATAAAAATAAATTAGTGTTGAAAATCCTCAATGAAGATTTTCAACACTAATGCATTTTTATAATTTTTATAACAGTCCATTTCAATTTGTTACAAAAAGATTTTCAACACAAATTTATTTTTATTCCTATCTGTCACATTTCAGGTATGTATGAAATTGTTTATTCTACAATAATCCTATTCTTTTTGCAGGGGTCTTATAAAAACATCTCAATCTTTAATGAGTTAGCAATTGAAACTCAGTTAAGAGCTTTTAATACTTTTAATTATGTTAGTATAACCACAATGGATTCTTTTCCATATAGCCTTCCGGCTATTTCGGGTATAATATGGCATATCACTTCGCTCGTGCAGCTTGTCGCTCGATTCACAGTAGTGAACAAAAGGTGTATAAAAGGCCCTGACCTGTCTCAATCAGTGTCTTTTTCACTTCGAGTGCATGCCGCATACATTAGACGATGACTTCCACTTCTTGTTCTGACTCGGAGAGTCAGGGAAATTTATCGGAGGATACCAATATTTTAACACCTCCGACGCCTGTTCTTAGTCTGAGTTCACCCAAAGCCAGTTTAACACATGATGATGATGATGCTTCCAATATTTTTACGGATGGGGAGACTTTATCAATTTACGCTGAAAGCGATTTTCACACTTTACAAAGTGCTCCACTTGAAATAACCGGTTCCAAACATCATAATAAATCCTCCAAACGAAAGAAACATGATAAATCCAAACAGAAACAGGTGTTCTGCTCCACTTCCGGTTTGGGTGACAAGGAAAACGCTACTTCGGAACGCAGTTCCAGAAAACGGACACGGGCTGAGGTACCAAATTCGGGAAAGGCGAAAATTTCAAGAACATCTCTATCTGAGGCACGTAGTGCCGTGAATACCCAGTCTATACTAAATAAAACTGGCAAGGCACGCAGTGCCGAGCGTAATATTCATATTCCTAGTACATCCAAGAACTCAAATTCTGAACCACACATCAGAAGTGTTATTGTTGATCGTCGATCCATGCAAACTTCACCCAGGCACAATTTGGATAAGTTTAGTTCAGACAGCGATTCTGTTTCAGCGCTGGACCATTTATCAGGTGGAGGTTCTGATAGTGAAGATTTTGATTTTCCAAAAATATTTCAAACTGACTTATCTCTCGGAGAACCAGTCAACAGTAAATTGGCCGAGTATGCCAATAAAGTTACCACAACTAAAACTGAATACAGTGAATTGACTGGGAAGCACCTTATTCCTCAGAACTGTACTTCGATTGAAGCTCCTCGTGTCAATCATGAGATTTGGACTCAATTGGATGCTGGTACTCGCACCAAAGACTTCTATATTCAGGAGCCACAGAAATTATTGGGTAGGGCTATGGTCCCTTACCTTAAGATTAATGACTTGTTAAAACAAATCAAAAAGCTTAACACAGTCAAAACCGATATCACATTGAAATTGACTGGAAATGCTTCATCATGTAATGATAAGTTTAAGCGGAAATTGGCATCTGTCGACTCAGAGATAGAGGAACGTTTTACTCAAATGAGGATCCTGATTGTTGATGGGGTTACACTAACGGGAGCTGCTAGTTATGAATTTTCCCTACGCAGACGTTATCTTCTGAAGCCACATATTCTGCCTCAATTTAAAACCCTCTGTTCATCTGACCAGCCAATTTCGTCATTGCTCTTTGGAGATGACTTCGATAAGACTGTCAAACACTGCAAAGACTTTACTAGAATCACGCCAAGAGGAAACAGGAGTTTTAAATCTTATAGAGGACAATACAATTCTAGACATGGCAGGGATTCTTTTTTAGAGCAAAGAGGGTCTTACCAGCCTCGCCAGCGGTTTCGACGACCCTACAGAGGCCAGTCTCGAGGGTCTCGACGAGCACAGTATCAGTACCCAAGGAGGTCATGAAGCAGGTAGAGTGTCCTTCTGATTTATTTATTGCTGGACAACTGAAACAGCATGTTTCTGATTGGTCTAACCTTACTAGTGATCAATGGATCATCAATGCCATTTCTGGGTATAAAATTGAATTTTCGAGCAAACCTCAACAACGATTTGCTCCACATCCATTGCCCTTTTCTGCTGCAGAATCTTTACTGATTGATCAAGAGGTCGAGACCTTGCTTCAGAAAGAGGCTATTATCCAATCAGAACACTCAGAATGTGAATTTCTGTCAAACATATTTTTAAGGGAAAAGAAAAATGGGAAGTTCCGATTAATCTTTGATTTGACTTCCCTGAATAAATTCATTATTTATCGTCATTTTAAAATGGAAACTCTTACTACTGTTCGCAGTTTAATCCAAAAAGGGGATTTCTTTACCTCTGTTGATTTGACAGATGCTTATCTGAGTGTTCCTATCCACTCACAATATCAAAAGTATCTTAAGTTTCAATGGAAAAACCAGTTATATCAGTTTACTTGTCTCCCTTTTGGAATTTCTTGTGCGCCATGGGCATTCACAAAAATCATGAAACCCATTTTTTCTACCGAGCGATTATTGGGCACACGATGTAGCCATTATATTGATGACTCATTGATTATTAATAATAATGTTGATCAGTGTCAGTTACAAACCAACCGTCTCTGTGAAACCCTACAGAAACTGGGGTTTACAGTTAACAGGGAGAAATCTATTTTACAGCCATTGCCTGTAGTGAAGTATTTAGGACATATTTTGGATTCTAATGCCTTTACCATTTCACTTCCAAAAGAAAAAATTTTGTTTATAAAATCTGAGTCTCAAACCATGTTGACCCGTCCGCATCTGAAAATAAGAGATATTGCTCATCTTATAGGACTATATGTGTCTGCTTTCCAAGCAATTTGGTTAGGGCCACTCTTTTATCGACAGATAGATCAATCTAAAAACATAGCTCTTGCTCACTCAAGCTCATATGACTCTCCAATCGCCTTATCCACTCAGTCTAAGGCTGAAATATCTTGGTGGATCTCTAATGTAGAAGCTATGAATGGATCTTACATTCGATTACCACCACCCGCCCTAACCATAACAACCGATGCATCAATATCTGGATGGGGCGCCCATACCGACAGCTCGTCCACGAATGGTGTTTGGTCTCGGTGGGAGAAGCTTCTTCATATCAATGAGCTGGAATTGCGAGCCATTCAACATGGTTTGCTGACATTAGCCTCAAAGTGCCAGGGCATTCACATCTGTATCAAATGTGATAACATTACAGCTGTCTCATATATTAATAATAAAGGAGGCCCTCATCCTCATCTGCACAAACTCAGTAAAAGTATAATTTTATGGGGTTTTCACAGAGACATCTACTTGTCTGCAACTCATATTCCGGGAAAAATTAATGTCACAGCAGATAGACTCTCCAGGGAATCTTCTTCCTGTTCTGAATGGATGTTGAATAGAACCATATTTGAACAAATTTGTGGGGCTCTTCTCCAGCCAGATATTGATTTATTTGCATCCAGCAGAAATGCTCAATTACCAGTATACTGTTCCTGGTTTCCTGATGAAAACACCTCTTATACTGATGCATTTTCATTTTCGTGGACAGATTTCACACCATATCTTTTTCCACCTTTCAGGTTAATCGACAGAGTTCTCATCAAATTAGGACAGGATCAGGTACAGGATGCAATCCTGATAGTGCCTTTTTGGACAACACAACATTGGTTTCCCCTTCTTCTGCAAACCCTCATCGGGCGACCTACTCTCATTCCACCAAGTCCAGACCTTCTCACAAATCCTCTAACCGGATCTCATCATCCACTAGAAAAATCTTTACACCTGATCACTTGTCCTGTATCCGGAATTGTCTCCAGGACAAAGGCATTTCAAGCGCAGCTGCCCAGCTTATTACTGGGTCGTGGAGGAACTCCACCAATAAACAATATGGGTTTGCCTGGCAAAAATGGTGTGTGTGGTGTAATAGATGGAAAGTTAATCAAGCTCAGATTTCAGAGGTTCAAATTCTAAATTATCTCACTTTTTTGTTTTACCAAAACAAATCCTACAGTGTTGTAAACACACATAAGTCATGTATACTTCAAACTCTGTTATCTATGGGTAATACTCACCTCCAACACACTCCACTCATTTCTAGATTCATGAAAGGAATTTTTCATAAAAATCCTCCTTGTCCTCGGTACAATTTTACTTGGGATGTAGGTCAATTGCTAAAGTATTTAGCAACATTATACCCTCTTCCACAACTTTCTTTGGAGTTGTTAACTAAGAAGACTACATGTCTTATGGCTCTTACGTGTGCTCAACGCAGTCACACTTTAAGTTCTTTGAAATTAGATCATATGACGGTGTCTCCAAACCACATTTCTTTTGTCACAGACAGCCTACAGAAAACTTCAAGGCAGGGTCGAGGGTCACATACAATTGACTTCCTTGCTTATCGAAATAAGAAGATTTGTGTTGTTGAGACACTTAAACATTATTTAAAGATAACACAGAACATTAGAAAACCAGAATCTACAATTTTATTAATATCATATAAAACTAAAAAATCAGTCTCTTCTTCCACCATTGCTCGGTGGATCAAACAATCCATGCAGAAGGCAGGGATTGACACAACCACATTTAAAGCTCACTCGGTTCGAGGAGCTACCACATCAGCCTTATATTCAGCTGGGTTTTCTCTACAGAATATTTTGAAAACTGCTAACTGGCGTTCTTCTCACACCTTTTTCAAATTTTATTGCAGACCTGCAGGTGTACCAGATAGGGATTTTGGACACGCTGTTCTGGACCAGCTGCGGAGGTAACAAACACTCCCTTTGTATTCTCCTGAAATAATACAGAACATATGAATGTTATTCTTAGTTTGTTGTTCTTTTAAAGCCCTGATCCATTCATTGAGATTTGTCGCGTTCACAAGGACATTCCTTATATACCGCTCCTACTATACAGTCACCTGCGCCTTTTTTGGCCTACCTGTCACTTGTCCTGTCTTGCCTCGCGAACTACAATCATTGATACTTTGAACATGCCATATTATACCCGAAATAGCCGGAAGGCTATATGGAAAAGAATCCCCCTCTCATCCAAGCATCCTATGGATGAGATGGATGAGAAGGATTCTTTGAATATAAGCCTGGAGGCTTTGAGGGTATCTACCCTCCCTCTGGCTTGTATTCTGCATATTGATTTTACGTTTCTGTTCCAGGGTTTTCACTGTTACCCTCCCGATACTTCACTGCTTGTAGTTCTTTTTCATTTACACTCTACTTTGAATAAGACACTGATTGAGACAGGTCAGGGCCTTTTATACACCTTTTGTTCACTACTGTGAATCGAGCGACAAGCTGCACGAGCGAAGTGATATGCCATATTATACCCTCAAAGCCTCCAGGCTTATATTCAAAGAATCCTTCTCATCCATCTCATCCATAGGATGCTTGGATGAGAGGGGGATTTTCCAATTCCAGAACAGGTAAAAAGTTTTTGTCATGGTTTCTGTCTTCAAAGGGGTGGTCTCTCAAGACAGGTCCATTATGGCATAAAAATACAAGTTGGTACCAGGTCACAGTGGTCTCTCAAGACAGGTGGCCTCTCAAGACAGGTGGTCTCCCATAGCAGGTCCATTATAGAGTAAAACTAATCGGTGCCTGGCAGATGTGGTCTCTCAAGAAATAACTGGAGATGGGTTGGCACTAATTCGCCACTGTTGAAAACAAATTTCGGCCTCAAGAAAGTGGTCTCTCAAGACAGGTTTTACTGTACCACAAATCTTGAGGCCGAAATTTGTTTTCAACAGTGGCGAATTAGTGCCAACCCATCTCCAGTTATTTATCTGTTACAGCAGATAAATAAACTTTTACAACAGATTCATAATTTGTTATAACAAATTAGTAATGTGTTGTAACCAACTAATAATCTGTTTTTAACACTCTTTACTCAGTTATAACCAACTAAAATAATCTGTTATAACAGATTAAGTTGGCCTTATCTAATTTAACCAATTAATGATCTGTTATAGTAATCTTTTAAAAGCAACTAGTGGGTAACATGGCGGCTCATTGTTTGGCACATCAGACTTGTGACTGAGAGGTTGACAGTTCGAAAGAGGTCCAAACCATTTGTGTTGTGACACTGAGCAAATCACTCCTAACTGAACACACAGGGGCACAGATGTAAACTGTTCTTAGATATGCAGCACATTGATGGCACGCGTGCATTCAACCAGTTCTCATCTGGCTTGTACCTGGTGAGTACGTTGAAGAGTCTAGCAGTTACTTGTCACTGTATGATGGTTTTCTCTGCATACTTTGGCTTCTGTGATCTGTAAAACTGCTCAACACGATATGACCCTGGACTTCGAAAGTGCCTTAACCCTGAGCAATAAACAAACTAATGATCTGTTATAACAATTTAGTAATCTGATAGATTGCGTTTTATTATAGGAAAGTGGTGGGACCGAAACATGCCTTCTTATACGGAATAGCTATTGCAGAAGTTATGTAATTGGGGATGAAGGGGAGGGGATATCGTCAAAGAGCTATCCTTTTCTGAAAATGTCAACGAAGAAATTTTTAAAATGATGTTTTTGTGGTCAGTACTGTAAGCCAAAATACCCCCCCCCACTCCACCCCTATTCACACACAAAAAATGGCATACAAGTATGCCTCAAGGGGTGAAAATTAAGGTGAATCCTAGCTTCTTCATGTTCCACGTGTGCAATTTAAGAAAAGAATTTACAAGTCATCTGTTCAACCATCAATCTTTTGTAAGTGATTGTGCAAATAAAACCTTTATGGTTCACAGACTATCAGATGTGGTATTACAATGGGATTTCAAGGCTTATGTGAATGGGTATAGACCTTGTAAAGTAGTAGAGCGGTATGTGTTGATATGTACAGTTTAGGGCCAGAAATCCACATGTATCCCTCTTCCTATGGTAAGAGTCTTTAACAGCTCGACTCTAGTGTAGGGACTCGATGCTTCTTACTGAAGCCTGTTTACCCTATATAACACTGTATCCCCCCTCCCCCCCCCCCCCCCCCCCCCCCCCACACACAACTCACTTGTTACAATGACAGGAACATTCTCAGTGCACAGCCGTCCTCTCGCTCTGACGCCGCTCGTGCCCATGACTCTTTTGCGATGTCACTCTAGTAGCATACGAAGCCTCTTTGACTCAACTGCGACTACAGAATTGTGCACCACCTAAATGGGCCTTATTATGCTTTACCTCATGTAACACTGTACTGCTATGATCCATTCGCTTTAATGTGCAAGGACTCGGAGCACATCCCATGCAGCTTTACCGACTTTATTCACCGGGCCCAAACATCTGACGGCCACCTGGTCTTTAGGCAACATTTTGAGACTGGTGTCCAACACGAGCCACCTACCTCTGTTTCTTCTTGCGAGTTTTACTGCCGTATCATATGGGAAATCCTTCGGACTCTTAAATTTCCCTGTTCTGCAGTACAACACAGTCACATGCACAAAATCTTCTTCGAGTAGGTGATTAAATTATGCAACTTGTCATTTTGACCAGACCCTCCCCTTACCCCAAATAAACACTGGGCCACTTTTTAGAAATAAGCCGTAACACATGACTCCTGTTGGCCCCATATATATTTATGAGCCAAGTTTCTGTGAGGTGACGCCTTATCCTGGTACCCAAGCCTATACTTTGGCTCTCTAATTTCATAGAAAAATAAACTGAGACTATCTTTATAATTCCATGTTGGTGTTGAGACCAATTTGTTTCAGCCACATCTCACTCTACCATTCAAAAATAAATTCAAACTATCCTTATAATTGCAATTCGCTGTTGAGACCAAATTGTATCCGCCATGTCTCACTCTACCATAAAATAAAACATTGTTGAAAGTTCAAAGCTTTCAAAGATTTTACACATTGCAGGTACATAAAGTGTCGAATCTACTTCCATTCACAGGCACTCGACAAATTATCAGATTTTATCAATTTTAATAAAATAAATATTATATTATCAACACTCATTTTTTAAGTATTGATAATATAATATATATTTTATTAAAAATGATAAAATCTGATAATTTGTCGAACGCCTGTGCACAGAATAATTCATGTTAGCTGCCAATAATGTAACCAACTTTTTCTGTGTCATCATTTAATTGTTCGACGAGAAACGCAATCTTGGACAATATCGATTATTCTGAATAACCTGTAATGTCAAATGAATGTTTCCTTGGAATAAAATTCTTTAATTGAACTGTGCATGACACACTAGTCAGGTGAATTCTGAATATATTCAGAATGGCCCACGGAAACGTACCCTTTGTTTGAAGCATGAACAAAATGGGACCACTGAATGATTAATTCATGGACCAGTCAAAAAGTTAGAATGGAGTAACAAACAAACAAATGACCTGTAACCTTTATCTTTGATGTATAACCTTGGGCAAATGTCAAGACACACTCTTGGGCTATAAGCAATCATTGTGAGAAGTATGAAGAAGATTGGTCCATTGAATAATTTTTTATGGACTGGACAAATACATGCCCACACAGATGCATGGATGGACAAAAAGCAGCTGCGATATGTTCCCCCCAAAATATTTTGGGGAGCATAAAAAGTAAAAATGCACCAATATTTTGGGGTCTTGAAAAATGGCTAATTAAAAATAAAATAAAACTTTTCGTTCTGTGTTTTAAAATATTTTTGAATGATTAAAATTTATCTTCTAGTGATAACAAACAGATTTTAAAGCTAATACTATCCTTTCAAACTGCAGGTCCAGCAGTCGTTGGTAGAAATAATCAGAAGTAACCTAACCAACAGTCAGATTTCCATCAACTTGATTGTATACAATTCAACAGCCAAGGAAGTGGAGTTTAATAATGAGAATTTTGAGTCAGTGATCTCGGCTATTTCATGTGGTAGCACAACCAGCTTCTTGCATGCATTTGAATGCGTTGATAAAGTTATGGAGAGGAAGAAAGGTAACTGAAGGGTGAACTTTCTGGACACTAAAGTTCAGCCAATTATTTCTTAAGAAATTCTTCAAATATTAACCCTTTACCTAACACACATAACATCAAACTTTGTTATTTTAAATATTTTTTTTTCTCCAATTTAAAAAAAAATTTCAACAAAGTCATATTGTGTAACCGCTCATTGAAAAGAGCCTGCCGAAATTTTTGAAAAAAATTTCGTTTCTAATGCTCTGCTGCTAATTTATGCTACATAACGCAGCAATTCGTTTAGTAAAGGGTTCACAAAATTATGAAGACAATTTATGTTGTTGTGTTTGACACCCGATGAGCTCTTACAACCAATATGTAGTGTGTTATTGCAGGTCATTTCACTCTTACTTTTGAGGCCATATAGGAGGCCAGCACTAATTAGAAATTAAGGCAACTTTGAAAAGGTGACCTTGAATTTTTTGAGGCAACCTATTTCTTCGCAACTTGCCAAACTAACATAAGTGCTTTAACCTCACATCTAATTCCTCTTTGAAAATGAGCAATTTAGGATGTTCTGAGGATGTCATTCATGCAGTTAGCATTTGTGTTTTAAATAGTTCCTTTCAGTATCTTTCCAATATATTGTAAGGGTAAATTTACCTGATTAATATTTCTTTTTGTTTGGTTTATGAAAATAGATTTTGAGTACAAATAGCATTCTATTTGTTCTGAAAGTTGAAAAAATGAAAAGGATGCCTTCTTAATAGGACTTCTGAGAACCTTGGTCATGTCATTGTTAATAGTTCAAGAATAGCTAGGGGGAGAAGGGTTAACTCCTCTTCCCACTGTAAGAAGTTTTGTTGGGAAATTTGTATCCCTGCAGCTAGGACACTGCAAAGCTTTGATATTCAATGTGATTTGAAATTGTCTTGATGATCAATTTGATTTGAGCCATGCTGATTTGGAAATTTCAAATTATCAAGGTGTTCTTAAATTCCTAACAATTGTCTTCCCCTTAACGCTTCTTCTATGGCTTGGTCTCTTGTACAGGAAACTTCATGATCAGGAGCGTAGCCAGGATATCAAAGTTGGGGGGGGGGGGGGGGCAAGAGTAATACGTAGGGGGGCATACAGAATGTGATTCACAGCATTATCCGAGCCCCGCAGTGGCAATATGGGGGTGAGCACAAGAGAGGGTGCCCACTCTCGTCGGAGGGAGAATAATAATTATTTGATGAATGAAATTCCATGACTTTTCATTATTTTCCATGTTCATTTTTTTTGTCTCTCGCTTTTTGAAAAAAACGAGAGATATTAAATTTGGGGTGTCCTTCCATGTTTTTTGTTTCCAGACTCTAACTTTCCTTATAGTGAACGGATTTCGATGAAATTTGGGTAGTAGATCACTTTCATCAATTGTGGATCCAAGTTCGAATATGGGCATTTTCTGCACATATTTAATTAGATTGGTGAAATTTTATTGGCTGACGGTTTTCAGACTCTAACTTTCCTTAAAATTAATCGATTTCGATGAAATTTCATATATGGATTACTTTTATCAATACCTAAGTCAAGTTCGATTGTGGGAAATTTTGTACCGAAAATCTGTCCATCTGCCGCGTGTATCAACGCACATCGGACTAAAAGCTGTATTTATGAGCTGATCTTCACGAAAATTCTTTGGTATCTTTGTTATCATTGTGAGATCAGAATATGTGTTTTGGGGTTTGGTCCAAAATTCAAGATGACCACCAGCGGCCATTTTGCTCCGAAATTGGGTGTAATCAGTTTTTTGTACAGAACTTCTGTATGAAAGTTCGGATTTGAATAAATTTTTGTAGGACTGTTTAGTAACATGCAATACATCACATATAATATGGTTTTTGTTCTCGTACCAAATATTATGCCTGGTGGCCATTTTGTTCCAAAATTGGGTGTAATCAGTTTTTGGTACAGAACTTCTATATGAAAGTTTGGATTTGATTAAATTTTTGTATGAATGTTTAGTAACATGCAATACATCACAAATAATACAGGTTTTGTTCTCATGCAAAAATTATGCAAACTAGGGAAACTTTGATTTATTCAGTGCTACAATTTATACACAATAAGTACACACCTTCCGTGTTTTTCATTTCCAGACTCTAACTTTCCTTACAGTCAGTCGATTTAGATGAAATTTGGGTAGTAGATCACTTTCATCAAGTGTGGGTCCAAGTTCGAACATGGGCATTTTCCACGCATATTTGCTTAGGTTGCTTAAATTTGATTGGCTGATGGTTTCCAGACTCTAACTTTCCTTAGAGTCAACCGATTTCAATGAAATTTCATATATGGATTACTTTTATCAATACCTACATCAAGTTCGAATGTGGGAAATTTTGTACTGAAAATCTGTCCATCTGCCTGTCCGTCTGCCCATGCATTAATGCACCTCGGACTAAAACCTGTATTTATGAACCAATCTTCACGAAACTTCTTGTGTATCTTTGTTATCGTTGTGAGACCAGAATATGTCTTCATCATTACTTCTTTTGCAACTCTATAAAGTCAGACTCTCCCAGTACCATATACAGACCACCATATTATCTGGACATCACTTCCAAGGTTTCATGAACTTCCAGTCACAAGCTTTACAGGTTGGTTAACACTTTTCACATCAGTTTAATGTAATATGTCTTATCATACAGTCTTAATTTTTAGTGATTCTCTCAGTTATACTCCACATCACTTTACTTACTTTGACAGTGACTTGTGTGAAAATAAATCTGATAACCACTGTCTGAAGCACTGTCTGTTCTGTCTCCTAAATAACTTCCACTTGCAACTCAACTATATTCCACTGGATGCATTAATTCCCCTTGAAACTGCTGCCCAGTGGGAGACATGAATTCACTGAATTTGCTTGTTTTTTTTTATAATTTCTATGACATTCAAATTCATTGGACATTGGAAGTATCAAATGGGCACTTGCAGTTTGGAAATTCAGTGGTTATAGTAAATCTTTGTTAGATTACAAGTTTCTTTCCTTAACACTTAAAGGCCTATTTCACACATTGGTCTTTTTTTTACTGCATTAGAACAGGTGCCCCAACTTGCAGTCTTAAGCTACATTTGCAAGGTACATTCTAAATATATTTGCATTTGTTTGTAGAAAAGTCTTGTCTGCCTATAGAGGCAACCAAGACTTGCCTACACACAATTGCAATGCCTCAAATAATTAATTGACTTAGTGTGGTAAAATGCATGAAATATCTCATGGCCTTTCAGATTTAATTAACAGAAATTTAGTAAATGTATATTTCTTATCAACCTACCTTACAATTGTTTACTACAGGATTGCACTACAGTGGAAGACCCTAACTCGGATAAAATACTCTCTATTTTAATCTTTCCCAAGAGATTTGGGAAAGAAAAGTGGTGTAAAAACACCACCAAAAAATAAGCCAAAACTGGGTCGAGCGCCATCGGCAGTAGGGGGCGCTTTTTTCTTAGTACAATTCCACGACTTCCGTTAACCAGTGCACAAGCAGTCATCAAACCATTCTTTTTTGTCCGCGAAACGTGGAGGACGTGTTGCTATTTTGCATTACGAAACAGTGATAATTCAACTCGTCGATAATGGTTTTCCTGTGACTAGAATTATGGATCTGAAGATTGTATAATAACAGGACTGTGTTTTATATATTCTCGTTAATATTTTCAATCACATTTCATTGAATTTTATTGATATATTTTCCGATTTCGCGCTTGATTTTCGACATCGTTTCAACGCGGTTCGGACATAAAATTTTTCCGTTGATAAATTTTAATATTATTATTGGAGTTAGGTGTCAATGAGGGACTGTGTGGACAGGATTTCTTCACTCTGTTGAGGGCTGAATTTCTGTTTTTTAAGTAACAGTCAGCCGTCTGGGTTCTGTTGTGTACCCACCTGTTCTTTTTTCTGCCACCTTTCTCTCGTAGTTGGGGGTGTTCTACTTTCTGTATCTTCTACTGCTCTCACCTCTGTTATGTTCAGTTTGGTTCCTTCAGGGCAATGCCTTTTGCCCTTTTTTTTGGTGCGTTCTCATGGCTGTTCCTCCCGCACTCATGGGGGGGGGGAGGATGCTGTCGTTTCGGGGCCTCCCGACACGACCATGTCTGGTGAGAGTTATACCCCCTCTGTGGGGGATGTGCAGCTCCTCCCACACCCATGGGGGGGGGGGGGAACGCTGTCGTGTTGGGGCCTGCTGACACAACCACATCTGGTGAGAGTTATACCCCCTCCATGGAGGATGTGCAGTTTTTTACCGTGGTGGACTATGCGCCTTCTCCAGTCAACATCTGTGGCTGTCACTAGGGTTGTGACTCCTCCTTTGGAGGCCAAGCTAGGTTGCTCTCTCCCCTTTTCCACCAGTTTCAACAGCTCCCGTCATATCTGCTGCTACTGCTGTTCCGTGTACAACGTCATCGGTCACCGTTTTAGCCGGCCTTGGCTTATCCCTGCAGGGGTCTGCAGTGATGTCTGTAGTGTGGATGTGGGGTATCGGCCTCAGCCTTCCCTGACTTCAACTCGGCGAAGTCGGAAGTGGCTGCCGACCGAACCCCCTGCTGTGTCCTCTCAGCCATTGAGCACAGCCGTTTTATCCCTGCAGAAGTCTGCAGAGGTGTCGGGTAGTGTAGACATGGGGTATCGGCCTCAGCCTTTCCTGACTTCAGTTCGGCGAAGTCGGAAGTGGCTGCCGACCGAACCCCCTGTTGTGTCCTCTCCGCCGTTGAGCAAAGCAGTTTTATCCCTGCAGGTGCCTGCAGAGATGTCTGGTAGTGTAGACATTTGGTATTGGCCTCAGCCTTCCCTGACTTCAACTTGGCAAAGTTGGAAGGAGCTGTTGGCCAAAGCCTCTACTGTGGTCTCTCAGTCGTGGTGTACCTCAGTTTTTCTCATTGAATTCGGATGTTCATGGTCGGGTCACCATGAGTTCCGTGGCGTTTCCGTCCACGCACTCTGGTCCCATGGCCAGTTTTGCGGGACCAACGCTTTTTGTGCAGCCTGGACCTTCTGTCCCACAGAGGTCCGTGGCGACTCTCCTGAGTTTCCGCTCTGTAGATCCTTGGGGTATGTCATACCCCAATACACATCTGCCTTCAGATGTTTTGACTGCAGTTCGTCGCCATGTGCCAGGTGTATTTGAGGATCATGACCCTTTGCTGGTAAATGGGTCAGGAGTGAAGCCACTTTGTCGGTTTGTTCCCACGTCGAACCATTCCGACACAGTCAGTGAGCTTAGGGAGGCCCTCTCCTTGCTCACTTAGGTTCTGTCCAAGAGCCCTTTCCGTTGCTTCCAGCGAGGCTACGAGTGGTTTCTGGGCACCCCCCTGTGGCGCCACCTCCCAGGATTGGAAACAGGCCGCTTTCTGATCCCACTGGTGTGCCTACACCATGGGAGGTGTCGGCTGGTTTGCCCATGATGGGCTATGTGTCTTCCGACTCATAGGATGAGTCCGACATACCTGATGTCGAGAGCCAACAATCTTCTGACTTGGGGCAGCTCTTGACTTTGTGTTTGCGTTCATTCCAGATCTCAAACCGTCAAACCAGCCGACAGAGTGAGCCCGGCCGCGATCATCGATCGCACGGCTACAGCCTGTGGAGCAACCTGCTTCTGGGCACCTTCGACCATGCCTGTTGGTACAGGTGGTTGAAGCTTTTACATCTTTGGACTCTAAGCTGAGTTCCAAGGCCATGAAGACGCCGTTCTTCATCAGGGTTGACACTTTTTTGCCTCTGGTGCGTTATCGTTCTTACGATTCCGTTAGTCCGTCAGTCTGCCAGACTTTGAAGGTCTTGGATCGGGACTCCACTCCCAAGCCGGCCATTTTTCATATGGAGACTCTGGAGTCCATGTTGGGCTTATCGGGAGAGATGCTGGAATGCTTTCTCTCTTCGATCACGTCATCTCTGCTTTGCTGCTTATCTGCTCCCAGATAATTTTGATGACGAACAGGTTTTTTGTGTGTGCTGTCCAAGGCGCTCATGCATCTTCTCACACACATGCCTGTAACACGGCTCACTTGAAATTAGTTCGCAGGGACGCTGTGCTGGACACATGCTGTTCCCCTCTTGAGGGGCAGTGCGCTGCTCTTCGATCTGCTTCTATCGGTGGGTCCGCTAATATTCCATGGTTCCGTGGCGACGGTCCAGGATGACTTCCTATGTCATTCCATAGATCAGTTGCTGCTTCATCAGCTTGATAAGCCTTCTGTTGGAGGCAGGGGCCGTCCAAAGCCTAACAAGTACCCTTCTGCTTCCTCTGCGAAGCTTAGGGCTGATCCTCTTGCCGCCACTTCTACTCACTCACAGGTAAGAGTAGGTATCGGCAGTAGTCACCTCAAATTTGTCCCAGGTTGAGGCATTCCACTCAGTCAAGAGTGCCTCTTCCAACACAAGTCCCTTTCAACATTACACGTTGGGAACTTTTGATCACTGAGATAGGCAATCTCCTGTCAAAGGGGGCGATCAAGGTTATCAAGAACATTCTTTCAGTGGGATTTTATGCCAGCCTGTTATTGGTGCCAGAGAAGGACGGCTGACTAAACAGGTTATCGAGCTGAGTCTCCTGACCCAGTCTCTCATTGCTCCTCAGTTCAGCATGTAGGCTTTCAGGTCGGTTCGCCGCTCCATTTCCCAGGATGTTTTCCAGTTCAAGGCCATGCCCTTTGGCCTCGACCTGGATCCTTGGGTCTTCACTCGTCTGATGTCGCATGTGTTAGTCTTACATCGCACACAGTCCAGGGTGTCTTCTTCGGCATATCTAGTCGATATCCTCCAGAGGCGTTCCAATGCTGCCTTTCTGGAATTGGATGTCGTCACACTGTTGAGCCTGCTCACATCACTAGGGTTCAGAGTCACCAGGAAGCAGTCGGACCTGGCTGGTCCCTTCTCCACCATTTTGTCATCTGGGATGGGCTTCCATACTCAGCTGATACGGTGGTGGTTTCCCAGGCAAGGGCTGTGTTTTTCTCAGCCTTTTGCCCTGACTCTGTCCCAGTCCATGTCCGAGTCAGCCCCGGCTGCTCGGTCTCTGCGGTTCGGTGATGGATCTCATTCCTCTGGGTCGGCTGCATGTCTGACCTCGCCAACACTTTCTGCTCAGTCGTTGGAGGCCGAATGTCGATCCTCTGGATCTGGTGCTTCAATTACCGGAGTCTCTTCCTAGTCACCGTCTCCCGAGACAGATGTTCAGTGGATTCTGCAGGGAGTTCAGTTTACTTCCCCACGTCCGATCATGTTCTGATGGCAGTCGCCAGCGATCTCGGATGGGGTGTGACGTTGGATCCTCTAGGTCTTTTCCTTCACAGGTCATGGGACCAGGATCTAGCAGCTCTTCATGTCAACCAGAAGGAGCTTCTTGCTCTTCTTCTGAGTTTCCGGCAGTGGATCCCCTGCCTTTCGAATTGTCAGGTCCTTCTGTCGTCCGACAATTCGACAGTGGTTGTTTACATTCGGAACCAGGGCGGCACGCACTATGTTCACATGTACGAATTGGTTCGGGATCTTCTGCTGCTCGCTCAGGATGTCAACGACGGGGTGGTGGTTCGTCACTTTCCCGGTTGTCTGAACGTCCTAGCCAACTCCCTGTCCTGACGGGGAGGTTCTTTTCCACCGAGTGGATGCTCTACATCGTGGTGCTCCAGTCTTTTTGCGATCTCTCGGGTCTTCCCCACATCGATCTCTTTGTGACTCATTGGAACCATCAGGTGGACACTTTCGTGTCCCTGTGTCCAGATGCTCTGGCTTTCACCGTGGATGCTCTGTCCCTCCTTTGGAACGGTCTTGTCGGCTACGCCTTCCTGCCGGTTCTGATTCTGCCTCAGGTTCTAGCCCAGATACGAACCTGCAGTTGTCGAATCATTTTGATCGCACCCCTGTCGCCTCAGTGGGTGTGGATCACTCTGCTCCGCTCTCTGTTAGCGGCGGTTCTTGCACGTCTCCCTCTACATCGCGACCTTCTTTGCCAAGGTTTCCCGAGAAGGTTTCACGACGACCCAACTTCATTGTGCCTTCGTGCATGTCTTTTGTCAGGTCCTGTCTCCTCTGTAGTGGTTTTTTCGAGACGTGCAGTGGAGTTTCTTTTCTTCTTCAAGGAGGCACTCCACTGGTTTAGCCTCTGCTGCTAAGTGGAAGGTCTTCTGTCGATGGGTTGCGGATCACTCTGTTGCTTCTGTCACTCCTTTGATAACACATATTGCGGAGTTTCTGGTATATGTTTGATTCTCAGGGCCTCCAGCCTGTTTCCATCAATGGGTACAGGTCCATGTTTCGGAGACCTTTTCGTATGTGGGACAGCGTCGTATCGGCACAACCCCATGCCTCTCCGTGCTTGTTCGACACTTTTTCTTGAAAAGGCCTAGGATTTTAAAGCTTACCCCAAGATGGTATCTTCTCCATAAACTATGCAATGCATTTAAATCGAAAACGCACCCACCAACTTCTAATGTACAACAACACAGAAATAGGCTACCTGCGATACGACAATTTAATACTCTTTATCTTACACATCAATTGTACACCGAATACCACCTGTCACGCAAGTATTCTAATGGCTCTTCAGCCAGGAACTGTTCATTCAATTCCTATCCACTGTCTTCTTCGACTTTAAAGAAGATCCAAACATCACATAATCGACAGGATTATATGTAATCTGTAAAGAAAGCAAAAAAAGAAAATTACATTTCGAAATATTTGAAAGAAAATTGAAAATGGCTGTGTCTGTCTTGCCGTATCGCTCCCAAATTAACTGTTCATACGTCAGAACCAAACTTAGTTCCCGTAATTATCTCCCTTGATATCTCCATCGCACCTATGCTGACAACACAAATGCATTAACCCACCATGGAGAAAATAATTTCGGTCTATTTCGTACCTCAACCGACAGAAATAATATTTCTCCATAAACTATGCAATGCATTTAAATCGAAAACGCACCCACCAACTTCTAATGTACAACAACACAGAAATAGGCTACCTGCGATATGACAAAAACAGACCAAGAAGATCAAAGGCCCAAAGAGAGAGACACCTTTAATGGCTTTTCGACGTCATCTTTCACATAACCGTCTTTTGCATTTTCACTTCTCCACCTCCCATGTCGTTTAAATAAATGGTCAGGGATACCATTATTCGCAGCGGCACTTGCGCCACCAGCCCTCAAACTATGGAGCCCAAAACTATTAATATTTTCAACAAAAGGTGAAAAAGCTTCTCGGAATAATTCCCTTACTCTGGTATAGGAAATTGGAACATTATTTTTCACGAGATTATGTCCAGAATGTGTTTTAGAAAGACTTCTGAAAATATACTCCTCCGAATTTTCATCAATGTCAGCCAGTTGAAGATAAATCTTCAATGCCGATACAGGACACAACTTTGAGTCAGTTTTGGCTATTATCACCCAGCTTCCATCTCTATAAATATCAGTTTTTGTTTTTTCAATAAATATAGACATATAAGTGGGGAAAAATATAATGTCTGACCATTTGATATTTCGCAATTCCTGGCTTCGAAGAAATCCAGAAAAAGACAAAATACATAAAGTTAGAACTCTCTGATTCAACAAATTGGGAAATTCTGACTTTGACTCAAATAGCTTTGTAAGCAATTCGCAGGTAATAGGATCTTTTTTATTTACGGGTTTTGCCAGTCGTCATTTCGCCCCTTCTAACACGTTGATTACTAAAGTATGATCCGTTGGACTAACTTTTCCAAATAATCTATGCATGTGCCGAACACTGTAAAAAGCATTGATGACGGAAGAAGATGAACCAAAGAAAGTAAGAACAAAGCGAATGACATTGGTTTAGCAGGTAAAATGTCAACTACATGATTTGCCGCAGCCCAGATACGCCAACGCTTGAATCCCGAAAAATATTTTTTAAAGGTGCTTTCGGCTCTACAGTCCTTCAATAAAGACACCACAGCAGGAACGCTGGATTTTAAATTCTGTGGTAAAAGATCTATCTCCTCTCTGTAGGACTCGGAGAATAAGCCTGTAAAATAATATGAAATTAAATACACATAAAAGCTAACGACAATCCATTCTGAAAGCAATCATATTGAAATGTAAGTTTTGCTCACCAAAAATTCCCCCATTAACTCTACTAGGAATATAGAATTCTTTAAGAGTGGGCAAATAAATCCAATCCTTAACAGAACTGTCCCAGTTACCGTTTGGACACAGTAAAGGCCAGAAATTAGACGAAACCCATAATGGAGCTATTAACGTGCCTCGAGCTTTGTCTTCGATAAGTTTTTTGAAAACTTTACTCACTAGATAAACAGGGGGGACAATCCAATTCAAATCCAAACCCCAATGAGTGGTGAAAGAATCTACTTTGTCACATCCGGGATTCCAAAATCGGGAATTGTAAATCCCAACTTTTGCATTGTGAAAGGAAGCAAACAAATCTCTTGTGTGTGGACCCCACTTTTCATCAAGCCACTTAAACAGGCCGTCTTGCAGACCCCAATCATCCAAGTCTGTAATGCGACTCAAATAATCAGCCTTCTCATTTAATGATCGTGGTATCCACTGTGGTTCAATGCTAATGTTATTTTTAATGCAGAGATTATGGATATCAACAGCTACATTCTGTAGATCATTATTCATGCTACCTTTCTTAATAATTTTTTCGACATTTTGATTGTCTGTGAACCACTTTATATTACAGGCTGATAATGACCCGATCAAACTATGCAACACATGAAAAACCGCCTTCAGTTCACGCCACGTTGAACTTCGTGCTTTTTCAACCTCGTCCCACTGACCGTGTGACACGCAATCAAACACCTCAACAGAATATCCACCGAAACCAGTGTCGCTGGCATCGGAAAAAACAATTTTATCAACAGTGACTCGGGACAATAAATTTTTTGATCTTAAATCGTCGATATTTCTGTGCCAAAATTGTAACTGTTCAACACTTCGATCAGATAATCGTATATAAGAATTCCAGGAAAATGCATTGACAATATCTATACTCAAATACCGTGTCATCAGTTGAATGAACTGACCAAGCACTAATTTCATGGAAATCAGCTGACCTACAACACATGCAACTTTTTTCACATGACAACATGACCTGTACGATAAAATATTTTCAATAAATATTTTTAATTTTGCAGTTTTATCGATCGGAATTTTTAACAACATTTTTTCAGTGTCTATGTGAAAGCCTAAAAATTCGAGACTATGGGTGGGTTCCCATAAACATTTTTCATATTTCGGAACAAATCCACTGGCTATCAAATCATTTTTAACCCTCAAGGCTTTAGTCCGGGCATCCGTTTTAACAGAGAATAGCCCATCATCCAAGAACATCAATATTTTTAACCCCTCGGCTCTCCACTTTTTAACAAGCTGTCGTGCGACTTTAGAAAACGCGTATGCTGCAGATTTTATTCCAAAAGGCAGCACGTTAAAAATGTAATATTGAACAATTCCTTCATTGTCAAGCCACGAAAAACCCAAAAATTTTCTATCACTTTCTCGAATTGTTATATGATGGTAAGCAGCATGTATGTCAAACTTTACCAAATAATCATTCTTTTCAATAAATAATAGGGCAGTTTTCCAATCATCGTAACGAACAGATTGTTTATAAATATACTTATTTACATGTCGCATATCTAAAATCAAACGTTTTTTGCCATTGTTTCGAGTCGAAACTGTTAATGGATTGACAACGAAGGGTCGTTCCCCACTGTGAGAAATTAAACCTTTGATCAACAGTTCGTGTATGGCTTCAGTGACAAAAGCACTGTTAGCAAGAGCCGAGTGATTATTTGTAGCACAAGCTCCATGAGGCTCGTGCGTGAAAGGAATTTTGTATCCATTTCTGATTGTATCAATGACAAAGTCACTTGCCCCAATATCTAACCAAAATTGTATATTGTTTTTCAGTCTATCTTTCACTAAAATGGGTGCCATACCCTGCTCGTACTCCGAAAGTTTTTCTGTAACTGTAAAGTGCTCGGGCATATTGTCAAGAGTGGTTTCAGTCTGAGAAGACTTAAAAGTGATAAAGTACTTATCTATGAAATCGTCATCTGGATATTCCTGTTTACTGGGTGAAGTTAAAACTGGCTGGCTTAGCAGTGTCGATTCCGTTTCTTTGGAAAGGACATTCCTTTCTCCAGTGAGAAAACGATCCACAGGAAAAACATCCAGGCCTGTTGAATTTATTCCGAAAGGAACTAGCACTTGAAACAGCAGGAATATCAGAAACACACTGTTGAACACTTGGCGGCTTACTGACGGTAGCCGAAGGCACCATTCTTGCTTTTTGTGATTTTGATTGTTTATTTTTAATTTTTCTGCAGGCTCTGTTCTCTGCTCGGTCAATTCTTTTCTCGTCGTCAGAATCCTCGGCGAGATCATGGGTAACATATTGACGCACCGTTTCCCATCCTCCTTCAGAAGAATCGGCAAGTTTAATATGTTTGTTTCTGGTTTCCAAGGACGAAATAACGCTATCAACCATTTCATTGGCATAATCAGTCTTTCCATTATTTAATGCCCACTTTATTTGCTTTAAGGAGTCTAAATTTTCAGTATTGAATTTGTATTGGATTTTGTTCCCTTCTCTTTTCCAGTTATATTCACACTCAACCTTCAAACGTTTCACATCACTAGCTGTTGCATGAAATTCTTGCTTGAGATCCGAAATTTTCTTCTCAAAAGAATATTCTAAATCCCTCTTGGTATTGTCAAACCTTTCTAAAAGGGCGTCCAACTTATCATTGATAGAATCTGCATTTGCCATTTGAACTTCGAACTAAAAACTGCAATAATTTTGGAGAAATTGAAAATGGCTGTGTCCGTCTTGCCGTATCGCTCCCAAATTAACTGTTCATACGTCAGAACCAAACTTAGTTCCCGTAATTATCTCCCTTGATATCTCCATCGCACCTATGCTGACAACACAAATGCATTAACCCACCATGGAGAAAATAATTTCGGTCTATTTCATACCTCAACCGACAGAAATAATATTTTCTTGGTTGCTATTTTGCTTGGGGGGTGCCATTCGAGCCTTTATCTCAGGTGGATATGCGTTTTCTCACATACAAGACGGCTTTTCTGATGGCTTTTGCCTCTGCCAGACGGGTTAGTGAGCTTCACGCCCTCTCGGTTGAGCCAGCCTTTTTCTGGAGGCCTCCTACCAGTGATTGCTCCTTTCTGGCCAAGAATCAGATACCGGAAACTACTCCGCCTCCTATCTGTATCGGGACTCTTCCTTCTGTTGAGGGTAAACACCCTTTGCTCTGTTCATTTGGAAGGGTAGGATCAATTTTCTGTCCCTTATTCCTGGTCGACAGACGATCTCTCCTGAATCCATTTCTCGATGGATTTGTCTTGCTATTCATGCAGCTTCCGCTCATCTAGCGACTGGCGATTGTATTACCAATCGTTTTTCTGTCACGAGGTGCGTGCATTGTCTACCTCTTGGGACTTATACTAACTCTGTCATGTTGCCGGATGTTATGCTGACAGCCTACTGGAGAAATGCTACTTTCTCCACTTATCTGCGACAGTTGCAGGCACAGGCAGAGGACCTTTGTTCTACGGGCCCTCTTTCTTCTGCTCAGGCTGTTGTCTATCCCAGCCATTCGGCTGCTTACAAGGTCAGTTCCAGCTCTGTGCTGTTACTGCCCTTTCTGTCTGTGCATCGCACATCACCATACGCCTCATCTCTCATTGTCTTTTACTAATGTTTGTGATGCTATGGTTTGATAGGCCTAGGGACCTCTTCCTCTGTCCAGGGTTCCAGTGCAGTTGGGTTATGTGTGGGTTGGTTATGTGTTTCCCTCCATCCTATTGTCTATTCAGCTTGTAGTAAACAATTGTAAGGTAGGTTGATAAGAAATTTAAATTTTATAGTAAATTTCCTTTCTTATTATACCTACCACAACTGTTTACATGGAGGCCCTCCCATCTTATTCGGGTAAGAATCTTTCCTCCCCGCTGATCACATAACTCCAATGTTGGCGGACTCAAAATAATGGTTTGACGACTGCTTGCACACTGGTTAACGTAAGTTGTGGAATTGTACTAAGAGAAGAGCGTCCCCTACTGGGTGTGCGCCGATGGTGCTTGACCCAGTTTTGGCTTATTTTTTCATGGTGTTTTTACACCACTTTTCTTTCCCAAATCTCTTGGGAAAGATTAAAATAGAGAGTATTTTATCCGAGTTAGGGTCTTCCACTGTAGTGCAAGCCTGTAGTAAACAATTGCGGTAGGTATAATAAGAAAGGAAATTTACTATATAATTTAAATTTCTATTCAATTCTAGTTGAAGGTATGCTCCTTGCTTTGGTGTTATATGCAACTAACAGGGTTATGCAGTTAAGAAATATCCAGTTAAATTGGCTCCACTGTATTTGCTTTTCATGTAGGGCATGTGAAGCTTTGAGATTCAATTCAATTTTGAATCTTAAGTTGCTATTATTTTCTATTCAAAATTGGCTGCTTCATTCGTTTTCCTTCAAATCATTTCACTGAAATTTCACTTAGTATCAGCCATCTTAGTCGTCTCACAAAGCATATAGCTGAGACAGAAATTGTTCATAAATAATGTTGAAAATAAAGACTGAGTTCAATCTCTGTAATATTAATTTAAAAAGCATCTGTACCCACTTCACCATCAATGCTAATTCCAGTTCTGCTAGTCACTACCACTGCTAAAAGCAAATTTCAAATTCATAATCAATATCAACGATGAGCCCACGGTTGGTTGTGGGTAGCCCTGTGCAGTGCCCTCTCACCCATTTCTGTTTTTGAACAAAAATCCTTACTGAGTAATACAGTAGAACCTGTCTTGAGAGACCACCCATTTTGCCAAGCAAAAGTGGTCTCTCAAGACAGGTGGTCTCTCATTAGAGGTTTGAGGTTTTTGCTCATCAGAGAATGATCAATCAGAGAATTTCTTACTTTATGCAAACAAAATGTTCTCTTTCTATCAGTATTTTCAAATGAGTTATTTTTATGATAATTTACAGTTATACCATGAAAAGTCTGTTTTGGTGTCTGTCAAGTTTTGTTCTAATAGAAAATAATTTGAGTCACACTTTGAGTAAAAATAAGCTTACCAGAGTGTTTCAATTTGCTTAATCCTCTTTGATTTTATCACACTTTAGCAAATAATGGACATAAACTAAGTTTGTTTTTTTTAACAATAATCTTTATATTTTCAAAGAGATCTTGATACAAATTTCTTAGACTTGAAGACTTATACAATTGAATAACAATGTAATTGAAAGTCAGTTAATATAGTTTTCAGACAATCTTCAGTGAAAGATATTTGTCATACATGTGTATGATTTCAGATATTTAGGTTTTATGGGACAATTGTCCTGACAATTTTACTGATGGGCAGATGTCCTGGTTACATTTTTGAACTATTGATTTCTGTATACATTGCATTGATCTTAATTGATTTTAATACTCTGAAATTGCAAAAAATGATATTTTTATACTGTACCAATGACCCAGACTTAGCTGGTGCTAACTCTAACAAAACCAGGGCCAAACACAAATTTTGCCCCCCATTCCCCAAAATTTGCATCCAAAACAAAAAGAAATCATGTCCTAAAGGACCTCCATACTACGCCTCTACTGCGCATACGCAGTGACGCAGACATCCCGAAATTGGCGCCAATTATCATTCTCTGTTTGGCCCTTCATCAGTCAACATCTCACTGATCTTTGTGCTTGTAAATCTCAGTTTAAAGGATGCCAGACACGTAATTTTTGGAGAAAATGTGATTCTAAGGAGGATAGAAGGAGGAGAGGAAAAAGAAGTGACAAAAAATAATCAGGGCTGTACTTAAAATTTTTTGATGAAATTATGTTAAGTTGCCTATTTTTGAGGCATGGGCCTCTTGTTGTCATTCTTGCTAAATGTTGCACTGCTTATTCAGTGTTTCCTCTCCCCTAGCCTTCTAAAGTCCCCCCTTGCAATTCTCCCATGCTTTTGGCATATTTTTGAGAAAGTGCATTTCTAAAATTTCCTGGGAGAGTTGCTTGGTTACAGAATGTTTTCTGTTGTTTTCCCCCATAGTTACGTTTTCACCCATGGGTGTATAACGTTTGTGTTCTGCATCTTCCATCTGATGTTCTGCAGATTCTCCCCTGGGAGTCTCTGTTTTGCATCAGATAGAGTGTAATTTGATGACTGATTCCGGGCCAGTTTTTTCAGTGCCTGGAGTCATGTTTTCTGGTGTTTTACACTGTTTGTTTTCATTGGCAACAGCCTTTTTTGAGGGGGGCTGTTTGCCTTTGCTGTAGTTTATATCATTATAAGATACATTTATATTATCCGTAAGTGTCTCATTAATTATTTAATATAAATTTAAAATTTTTGACCACACTTTGCCATCGGATCCATCGGGGCTCAACGTTACTTTTCAGCAACTTGGGCTTCGCTGAAAAAATATTTTTTCAAAATTATTTTGATATGTAATTGTTTTTCATTTATTAATGGATCATGTTATTATGTATCTTTGTGTCAGGGGTTTTTGCGAGTAACTAGGACTTGTTGTTGTTCTTTCACAATGAAGGGACTTTGTTCAAATTGTAATAGGAAGAAATCTTCCTCTGACTTTCATGATCATTGTATTAATTGTAGTCAGTGTTCTCGCATTAATCCTTGTCCTATATGTGAATATTGGGATGAAAAACATTGGAAACGTGTGTCACGATATGTTGTTTCTGGAGAAAGGGCTATGCCGGCTCTTTCTCCGCAAGGTCACTCTACTCTCTCAGTTTCTATTTCAGAGGAACAAGAACAGGGTGATGTTTCCATGTTATCTTCTACAAGTGTGCGTCCGTTGTCACAAATGAATTCAGAGCTAGCGGCAAAAGTGCTCATGGAGATTAGACAAATGTCGTCCGCTAGCTCGCCCTGTGTAGCGTCCATTCACTGAATGGTTCGGCAGCCGGGTTCGTCCGATGCGGTCCAGGAGGAAATTTTGGGTGATGCGAGCACTATAAACATAATAGATGCACACCCAGTGACGGCGGATAGTAAGCGAGAACGGGGGAAGCCTTTGAGTCCGGTTCCTAGCTCGTCCAGGTCCAGCCGGGCCGCGAGCGAGAGAGGCCCCTCTCTTGTACAACAACATCTGGGACCAGATGTTGTGGTACAGAATGTGTCTTTAGCGGAGCATACGTCCGTCGCTCGGGACGCTCCGTTGTATAAGCAGTCCGCGGAGACTGTTAAGGCTTCCTCTTCTCGTCAGCGCACACGACCGCACCTTGGCTGCGTGACCGCCGATATATTGCCAGCTTCGCCGATCAAGGATTCTTCGGCGACCAGGTCACACCATCCGGCAGCCAGGGATTCGAGACCGATGGACTCCGGACGTTCGCATAGGAAAAGTATGCGGGAGCCATCTGATGCGGGGCTGCCCTCGGCGAAGCAGCGAAAGACTGCGCCTCCGCAGGTCTCGACGCCGGACATTCTTGTGCAGATAGCACAGCTTATCGCAGCATCCCAGCAGCCGACAGAAACGGTGTCGGATCGAGAATTATCCGACAGCGCTGGGTCGGTATGCTCCGCCGAAGCATCGGGGGCGGACGACCGGGAACATCATGAGGTCCGACCGGATGGTGAAAGGGATACGGATGACTTGGAGCTATCCCTTTCGGAACAACATAAAGCTGCCGTGGACTTCATCCGGCACTTTCTCCCTCAAGTTGTTCCATCGGGCCAGACTGCTGCGGTTCCGGACAAGAGGATTATAGCGTCATTGGACTCTGAATTTTTTGAGCGGTTCAGGGACATCGCTCCCGAGTTTCCGTCGCAGTCCAATAATGTTGCAAGAACATTTGAATTATTGAACGACGCTATATTTAAACTTGCTTCCAATACGGGGAAAGCAGGTTTCTTGTCCGCTAATACTCTCAACCTGCCTTTCATTAATGCAAGGAATAAATTCGATACGGCAGGACAGGGTATACCGAGAGTTCCTCTGCGTATGGACGACGAGGCGGAAGACTTAGAGCTATCATTACCGTCGTCGGCTTCTATTCCAACCGCGGTGTTGGAAACAGCTATTGCGTCTAACAGAGCCAATTTAGATGCCTTATCTTACGCAGATCACCTTACTAAGGCGTTATCACTGCGCCTTCAAGGGAAAGAGTTTCAGGATATACAATCCTCTTTAAGACTTCTTTCAAGGGCAGTAGCTTATTCCACGTGTAACTCCGCCCTTTCAGTGGCAAATCTGGAGTTGGTTAGACGTGACGCAGCCCTAGCTACATCCACACTAGTGGATACTAAGGTGAAGAACTCTCTTAGAGTCGCTTCGGTCTCAGGAGAACTTCTCTTTGACGGCAAGCTTTCTGCTATTTATGATAAAATTACAAAGAAAGCTAAGGATTCTCTGTTGTTCAAATCTGCTCCTAAGAAGTCGGATACAGCAGACACGAATAAGACAGGCACTTCTGGGTCTAATGCGCCCAAGAGAGGTTCCTATAGAGGTTCTGGTGCGTCCTCTTGGTCTTATTCGAGAGACCGTCAGGGTAGCGACTCTCATTCGGGACGTCCTTCAGGCCGGGACAATCGGTCGGATGCCCCGAGGTCGACGGGGCGAGGTGCGGGCCGTGGAGAACGTGGTTTCTCCTACCGCAGGCCTCGCAGGTCCAGGAGGTGATGGCTTAAACCTCTATCGCGTACCGGTTGGTGGAAGGTTGTCGAGCTTTTCACAAGAATGGGCGTCGATTACGGACGACCCTTGGGTGAGAGGAGTGACTTTGGAAGGTCTAAAGATATCCTTCAAACGAAAGCCTCCATTAACTCGGAAGTCCAAAGTGGACTCATCTTCCGTCAAATCCGCAGAAAAGAGACGCTCTGTTATCAGAGGTGCAGTCTCTTTTAATGAAGAACGCGGTAGAGGTCATAGAAAACCAGGAATCTCCGGGATTCTACAGCCATCTGTTTCTGGTTCCGAAACCAGACGGCTCGTTCCGTCCAGTCATAGATTTGAGCTGGATGAACAAGCTGATCGTCGCTCCGAAGTTTTATATGGAGACGATTCGGTCGGTCAGAGCGAGTATTCGGGTGAACGATTATGCAACGAGCATAGATCTCAAAGATGCGTACTTTCACGTCATGGTACATCCGACATTCCGAAAGTACCTACGCTTCGCAGTCCTAGGAGTGGTGTATCAATTCCGGGCGATGTGCTTCGGATTGAATATAGCACCCTGGGCTTTCACTCGGGTAATGAACTCGGTAATGATCTATTTCCGAGCTCATTCGTCTGCGGTAACGTCGGCCTACCTGGACGACATTCTTCAGAGGTACGGCAACGAGTTAACGCTTCAGAACGATGTTCAGAATCTTCTTCTATTGCTCCGACGTCTCGGTTTTATAGTAAACGAGGAGAAGTCGGATCTGGTGCCGTCCAAGTCATTCACTCATCTGGGAATGAGCTTCGAGACGCACAACAATCTCGTTCGTCTGCCGTTAACCAGAGCGAAATTAGTCAGTTGTTACGCTCGCTATTGTCTGCACGCAGACAAAGTCACGGCGAGAGAATTTATGAGACTGATAGGTCTGTGCGGAGCCGCCGCGGATCTCATTCCGATGGGGCGGTTACGCACACGTCCTCTTCACATTTTCTTGACTCAGAATTGGAGTGTGAAAATTCATTCGCTCGATGTAGACGTTCTCTTGTCAGATCAAGTGAAACAAGAGATTCAGACTTGGGCAAACATTCAGTGGTTAACTCAGGGAGTTCCGCTGCAGTTGCCGGATCCGAGTTTTACCGTTATGACGGATGCCAGTCAAACAGGTTGGGGTGCATCATTAATCCCAACGGATTCGAGATGCCAGGGTCTTTGGGATCCGCAATTCCTGTGCAAGCACATAAACATCAAGGAAATGATGTCAATTTGGCTTGCGTTACGTCACTGGATGGACATTTTTCACAATGCTCATGTCCAAATCCTATCCGACAATACGACAGTAGTGGCGTATATACGGAATCAGGGAGGCACTCATTCAGTTCCGTTGTTCAATCTAACGGAAAGAATCCTTCTGTTTGCGCTAGAACATCACATTCTTCTTTCGGTCCGTCACATACCGGGTCGTCTGAATGTGCTAGCAGACTCCCTTTCACGAAAGGGTCGCTTGTTGCCGTCGGAGTGGACTCTCAACAAACAAGTATTCAATCAGATTTGCTACCAATGGGAACGGCCAATGATAGACTTATTTGCGACACATCTCAACAATCAGTTGCAGACGTATGTGTCTCCGTGTCCGGATCCAAGAGCATTTGCAGTAGACGCTCTGTCGATCCCTTGGGACGGAATGATAGGATATGCGTATCCTCCAGCGCCGTTAATTCAACAAGTATTGCTAAAGATAAAACAATCTCAATGCAAGATTCTGTTGGTAGCATCTCTGTCGCCACAGAGACCGTGGATAAATCTACTCAGGTGTCTGTTGTGGGACCTACCGCGAAAGCTTCCTCCACGGGAGGATCTTCTTTCGCAGGGGAAATCGCGTCAACTCCATCACAACCCGCAAGGTCTCAACCTTCACGTTTTTCCGTTGTGCGGTCCTTCTTGCATGGCAAACACTTTACAGGACGAGCAGTGGACGCGATTTCTAACTGTAGGAGGACCTCCTCTTCGCTAAACTATGCGGCTAAGTGGAAGGTTTTTCGTCGTTGGTGTAGGGATCATTCTGTAGATATATTCGATCCCTCTATACCAGACATTGCAAACTTTCTAGTATACTTGTTTGACAAAATCAAACTGCAGCCTGTTACTATAAAGGGTTATAGATCTATGTTATCTGATACCTATGCACATCATGATAGTTTACAAATTGGATCTAATGTCTCTTTATCTAAGTTGGTTAGAAACTTTTCGATAAATAGACCCAGAACTCTTAGATTAATTCCTAACTGGAATTTAGCTTGGGTTCTTCTTAAATTGAAGGAAAAGCCATTTGAACCTCTTGGGACAGTAGATTTCAAATTCTTATCTTATAAGACAGCTTTTCTCTTAGCTTTCTCTTCTGCTAGAAGAGTCAGTGAGCTTCATGCACTGTCGGTGGATGATTCTCGCTATCGTAGTGTTGGGAACACTATCACCTTCACTACTAATGTGGGTTTTTTAGCTAAGAATCAGGCTCCTAATAAATATCCGGAACCTATTGTTATTAAGGCTCTTCCGTCTTCAGACGGGCGTAGGCCTTTACTCTGTCCTGTTAGAGCATTACGTATCTATAAACAGAGATCTCAGTTTATCAGAAAGGGACGGAAACGTTCCTTTCTGTCTCTGATGCCTAATAGAAAGGACATTTCGGTCCATTCTATTGCTAGATGGATTCAATTAACTATCCGTACTGCTTATGAAAATTTATCTTCTTCTCAGCAGTCTGTGCTTAAGATTTCTGCTCATGAAGTAAGAGCTCTTTCTACTTCCTGGGCTTATGCTAATAGTGTTGCTATTACAGATTTAATGAAGGCTGCTTATTGGTCTCAGCCATCCACATTTACGAATTTTTATCTCAGAAATATTGAGCCCATTTCTGGAGACCTGCATTGTTTAGGTCCGTTATCTGTTGCTCAGAATGTCGTCCACTAAACAGTTGCAACTATAGTTATGCAGGCTTTCTGTTCCGGCAGTGACTCCGTCCGGCTGCCCTCTTCGCTCTGGGCTATTTGACCCAGGGCAAGGGGGGGAGGGGGGGGGGGTGTTCCCTTAGGTCACCTGCTTTATAGTGAAAAGCAAGGGAATGCCTCCTCCAAGTCAGTATTTCTGAGTTGCTTCCGGGATGGTTTTAAAGTGTAATATTAATGTTAAAATTCATTCATGTCTTATTTTTAAAGTGTAGCTCGGTGTGAAGCATTTGTATATGTCAAGTGTCAAACGGGCTTTAATATACAATACTCGGACACTTTTAAATGACTATAAAGAGTCTCAATTCTCTGGACTACTTTATTTATTGGCTTGCTTTAAAAATAATTAGTATAAGGGATATACTGGATGTTAATAGAGAACATGAATGTTATTGTGCTCAATTATTAAGGGTAGTGTATCTTTCTAATTTAATATTAAATAAGAAAGATACATGTAAAGCCTAATACTCCTTTTCTCCTTAAGGGGTTACCTCTTTACTATATAGTTGAGCTTATTGGATTTTCCTCTATGTCCTAGGCCCTCCAGCCTGTTTACTATTCAGCTAAGTCTGGGTCATTGGTACAGTATAAAAATGTTAAAAAATTTATAGTAATTTATATATTTTTTATACTTACCAATGACCCAGACGGGGATGGCCCTCCCTGGAGTTGGGAACTCTTGCCTCCCCGCTGAGTACATAGCGCTGACTAGGCACTGCCAGTAAGAATGATAATTGGCGCCAATTTCGGGACGTCTGCGTCACTGTGCATGCGCAGTAGAGGCGTAGTATGGAGGTCCTTTAGGACATGATTTCTTTTTGTTTTGGATGCAAATTGTGGGGATTGGGGGGCAAAATTTGTGTTTGGCCCTGGTTTTGTTAGAGTTAGCACCAGCTAAGTCTGGGTCATTGGTAAGTATAAAAATATATAAATTACTATAAATTTTTTAACTTTCCAGTCTCTCAAAACAGGTGAAAAACTGAGTTTTTGCCACAGTTTTGCAGTCTCTCAACACAGGTGGTCTCTCATGACAGGTGGTCTCTCATGACAGGTCCATTATAGAGTGAAACCAATCGGTGCATGGTCTCTCAAGACAGGTTTTACTGTATTGCAACGTCATTATCAATGCATGCCTTCAACGAAGGCATGCCTTGATGATGTAGTTGGAATATTTTATCAGTCGGGACTTCAAGACGCATGTTTTCAAATTGAGGTTTGATTCAGTTTCGAATAATACACTCGATTTGATTCGAGATTTGAATCGAAGTGAAAATATGTGATTCGCAGGGCTCTATTTCCATGAACTGTATGAATCAAAAGGTAGAAATGACATTGCTTAGCCTTTTTTCTGTCACAAACTTTTATTCTTTCAAAAGGTGAAGGATTCTCGAAAGTTGTCATCGTGTTTCTGACTGATGGCGAAGATACTGTGTCTGGGAGTGCCTCTGTTGGTGGTATAGCAGATAATTGGAAAGTGAGATTATTACGATTTGGTGGAGACATATGCATCCATACCGTGGGTTTTTCTCGCAGTAAGTTTTAATGCTATTGTGATTGTACTCTGTTTTTTGGTCTAGTATAAGTTAATATTATGCAAAAAACTAGCTCGCAAACTAGAATTTTTTTGTGGGTTTTTCAGGAAATTAATTCTTGACTACTTCTGCAAGGCATAATTTGATGGATAAAACTTGATCCGAAAAATTATTGGTACAGAAAATGATTCGATTTATCTGGTGTGTTTTGTTAAACAGAGGATAGAATAAACATTAGAGCTGTAGGTTAACCAAAACCGAACCGAGGTTTTTAGTTTTTTTCAAAAACCGAAACCGTCGACATCCCGTAATCTAAGGTTTTTCATTTTTTATTAAATACTCTCTTGCTGCAGAAATTCACAGAATGTAGCCATCCCAGAGTAGTGAGAGTACCCAGACACTGCCAATGGCAGTGTCTGGGTACTCTCACTACTCTGGGAAGGCTACATTCTGTGAATTTCCGACATTTCAGTTTAGTTGTGTTTGCAGCTTTCCTCAAGTTGCGTGTAGGTGTCAGACCTCGAAAAATGGCCAAGCACAATAAAAGTTCTGTATATTTAGGTAATTATTATATTGGACTTCCTGATTCTTCATGTATTATAGCATACTTCGGGCATTCATTGAGTTTCACTCAGTTTCACTGCCATTCAGTTATGACTCTGGACATAAGAATGAGTTTTATTGAATTTTATTTGGCCTCATGAACAAACCGAAAACCGAACCGAACCGAGGTTTTACTCCACCTGAAAAACCAAAACCGAAACCGAACAAGAAATTTAAAAACCTACAGCTCTAATAAACATTTATTAATGAATAGAATATTATTATACTGAAGAGTAAATTTGGAGAGAGTTAATTCGGAATAAGACAAGTTATTTGTTTCTTGCTCATTTTTCATTTGCTATTTCTATAGACTAAAATATAAGGAGAAAATGATCACAGGAACAATTTTGTTAAGAATTATTTGCTTAAAAGCTACTCTTAGTATTGTTAATCCTGCATTGATCCAATTGGTAAAGCTGGCATTCAAATTTCAGGGGATCATAATTTTGTTTGACTTTTACTTATATACATATAGCGTTACCCTTGTCCATCCGTCATTCCAAAATACCAGTATATTTTTACACAGTAATACCAATGGCCCAGGCATAGCTTGTGCTAACTCTAAAATATCTAGGGCCAAACACAAAATTTTGCCCCCCAATCCCAAAAATTTGCATGCAAAACCAAAAATTAGAAGTCCTATCTGGTCCTCCATACATTTACCCTCTGCGCATGCGCAGACATCAGGAAGTGACCGGAATTGGCGCCAACACCATTCTTTGTTTGGCCCTTGTCAGATAACAACAAACTGACTTTTGTGCTTTTTAAATCTCAATTAATAATGATGCCAGACACAAATCAATGGTTAATTTGGTGGATCCAAGGACACAACTGGATGAAGGAAGGAAGAAACGGTGGTTTGAAACGTTCAGGGCTGTAATTTTATAATATTTATAAAAATTAGTTCATGTTCCCCAATTTCGGGACATAGCCTGACATCATCATTGTTGATAATGATTTTTCCACTGTTGGTTAACTATTCCTTCCCTACCCTCCCTTGATTCCCCCCAGTTAAACTCTCAAGCTTTTTTTGCTTGTTTTTTGGAAATTTTTTTATAAAATTTCTTGGGAGTTTAACGTGTTACACAGAAAGTTTATTCTGTATATCCCCAGGGTATCATCCTCACCCTTAGAGTGTTTAGGTGTTTTTAGTCATGCATCATACATCCAATGTATCGTTTTATCTTCTGATGAAGATCTTACCTTACATCAGATAGTTCAAAATCTGTTACTGACTTTGGGCCGTGTTGCCTGGGGTCTCGTTTCCGGTTTTAAGTCTGATGTTGTTAAAATTAGCAACGTTCTTTATTTATATGTAGGTTCCTATTTATTATATGGTAGGTCTGTTGTAAGATACATTATACAGTCCCGTAGTGTGGCAGTTAATTTTTTGGATGAAAAAATTAATTTTGTCCACATTTGGGTTCTTTTGGGATACATTTGGGCACTTTGTTCCCTTTGGGAACTTGGGCTCGTGTCAAAATTAAAAAAAAAATTCTCTTTTGTGTTAACTATTTTTAGCTCAACTTTGATGTAAGTCAAATTTGAGCTTATGCCATGGCCAGTCGTGCGTCTTTCCATCTGGCCATCTGTCCATCAACAATTCAATACGGCTCGGGCTAGAGTCCGCATTTATGAACTGATCTTTACGAAACTTCGTGGGTACCTTTGTTATCACCGTGGGACAAGAACGAGTGTTTTTTGGGTCCGGTCCGAAATTCAAGTTGGCCGCTGGCAGCCATTTTGTACAAAATTAGGTGCAATCAGATTTATGTGCAGAACTTCCATATGAAAGCTCTGATTTGAATAATTTTTTGTATGAATGTTTAGTACCATGGGATACATCACATATAATACAGGTTTTTTTCTCTTGCATAAATTATGCAAATTAGACTAACTTTGATGTATTTAGTGTTACTTTCAGCACTGTAAGTGCAAATGCCAATACGGCTCAGGCTAGAGGCCGTATTTATGAACTGATCTTTACGAAACTTCTTGGGTACCTTTGTTATCACCGTGGGACGAGAACGAGTGTTTTGGCGTCTGGTCCAAAATTCAAGATGGCCACTGGCAGCCATTTTGAACAAAATTAGCTGCAATCAGATTTTTGCGCAGAACTTCCAAATGAAAACACTGATTTGAATAATTTTTTGTGTGAATGTTTAGTACCATGGGATACATCACATATAATACAGGTTTTTTTCTGGTGCATAAATTATGCCAATTAGAATAACTTTGATGTATTTAGTGTTACTTTTTTAGCACTGTAAGTGCAAATGCCAACACGGTTTGGGCTAGAAGGCGTATTTATGAACCGATCTTTACGAAACTTCTAGGATATCTCTGTTATCACTGTGGGACGAGAATGAGTGTTTTGGGGTCCGGTCCGGTCCGAAATTCAAGATGGCCACCAGCATCCATTTTGTACAAAATTTTGTGCAATCAGTTTTTTGCTCAGAACTTCTATATGAAAGCTCGGATTTGAATAAATTTTTGTGTGAATGTTTACTAACATGGGATGCATCACATATAATACTTATGTCCTATTCTTTAGCCCATAGCAATCACCTTGTAATTGATTTACTATGGTTGACGTGGTCACAACAAAACTCCTTTTTCTCCTTTCATATTCATTATTGTTGACCTGGTCACAGCAAATACTAATTCCTGTCATATTCAGAGTTGAGCTACAGTGTCATTGACACTTTCATTCGATTTATATTTTGTATGTTTTTGATATGTATCTTTTTATTTTATTTATTGTGGAATTGGTGGGAGTACGATCGACTCAGTTTGCTCATTATGTAAGCATATTGCTCAAAAAGCAAGGCGAGGAAGTCTTTCCTCTTATTTACATGTAGGTTGCCTTGCTTGTAGTTGATGTACTTAAACTAATACTTGCTCAACACGTGTCGCATGGATGACAAATGTTGCTGACGGGTGTCACGATACGTTGTTAGCAAGGGACCACTGCCGGTCCTCTCGCGATGAGAGGCTGCCGCCGGTCCTCTCGCCCTAAGATTGCTCTAGTTTTTTAGTTTCTATTTTCAGAGTAACAAGAACATGGTGATGCGTATCTTTGTTATCACTGTGGGACGAGAATGAGTGGTTTTGGATGCAGTTCGAAATTCAAGATGGCCACCAGCAGCCATTTTGTACTTTAGTTAGTGCAATCAGTTTTTTGTACAGAACTTCTGTATGAAAGTTCTGATTTGAATAAATTTTTGTATGAATGTTTAGTAACATGGAATACATCACATATAATACAGGTTTTTTTCTCGTGCAGAAATTATGCAAATTAGATGAACTTTGATTTTTTCAGTGCTACTTATACACAGTAAGTGCACATGTCAATACGGCTCGGGCTAGAGTCTGTATTTATGAACCGATCTTCACAAAACTTCTTGGGTACCTTTGTTTTCACCTTGGGATGAGAACGAATCTTTCTGGGTGCGGTCCAAAATTCGAGATGGCTGCCAGTGGCCATTTTGTACCGAAATTAGGACCAATCAGCTTTTTGTACGCAACTTCTATATGGCTCAGGCTAGAGGCTGTATTTATGAACCGATCTTTACAAAACTTCTTGGGTACATTTGTTATCACCGTGTGATGAGAACGAGTGTTTTTGGGTGCAGTCCAAAATTCAAGATGGCCACCAGCAGCCATTTTGTACCAAAATTAGTGCAATCATTTTTTTGTACACAACTTCTGTATGAAAGTTCTGATTTGAAAAAAAGTTTGTATGAATGTTTAGTAACATGGGATACATCACATATAATACAGATGTTTTTCTCGTGCAGAAATTATGCAAATTAGATGAACTTTGATTTATTCAGTGCTACTTATACACTGTAAGTGTACATGTCAATACGGCTAGGGCTGGAGGCTGTATTTATGAACCGATCTTCACAAAACTTCTTGGGTACCTTTGTTATCACCTTGAGGTGAGAATGAGTGTTTTTGGGTACGGTCCAAAATTCAAGCGGTGGCCATTTTGTATCAAAATTAGTGCAGTCAGTTTTTTGTACAGAACTTCTGTATGAAAGTTCTGATTTGAATAAATTTTTGTATGAATGTTCAGTAACATGGAATACATCACATATAATACGGGTTTTTTTCTCGAGCAGAAATTATGCAAATTAGATTAACTTTGATATATTCAGTGCTACTTATACACAGTAAGTGCACGTGTCAATACGGCTCGGGCTAGAGGCTGTATTTATGAACCGATCTTCACAAAACTTCTTGGGTACCTTTGTTGTCACCTTGGGACGAGAACGAGTGTTTCTGGGTGCAGTACAAAATTCAAGATGGATGCCAGTGGCCATTTTGTACGGAAATTAGGTCCAATCAGTTTTTTGTACACAACTTCTATATGGCTAAGGCTAGAAGATGTATTTATGAACTGATCTTTACAAAACTACTTGAGTACCTTTGTTATCACCATGGGACGCGGGCAAGTGTTTTTGGGTGTGGTCCAAAATTCAAGATGGCCACCAGCAGCCATTTTGTACCAAAATTAGTGCAATCAGTTTTTTGTACAGAACTTCTGTATAAAGTTCTGATTTGAATAAATTTTTGTAGGAATGTTTAGTAACATGGAATACATCACATATAATACGGGTTTTTTCTTGTGCAGACATTATGCAAATTAGATGAACTTTGATTTTTTCAGTGCTACTTATACACAGTAAGTGCACATGTCAGTAAAGCTCGGGCTAGAGTCTGTATTTATGAACCGATCTTCACGAAACTTCTTGGGTACCTTTGTTATCACCTTGAGGTGAGAATGAGTGTTTTTGGGTACGGTCCAAAATTCAAGCGGTGGCCATTTTGTATCAAAATTAGTGCAGTCAGTTTTTTGTACAGAACTTCTGTATGAAAGTTCTGATTTGAATAAATTTTTGTATGAATGTTCAGTAACATGGAATACATCACATATAATACAGGTTTTTTTCTCGAGCAGAAATTATGCAAATTAGATTAACTTTGATATATTCAGTGCTACTTATACACAGTAAGTGCACGTGTCAATACGGCTCGGGCTAGAGGCTGTATTTATGAACCGATCTTCACAAAACTTCTTGGGTACCTTTGTTGTCACCTTGGGACGAGAACGAGTGTTTCTGGGTGCAGTACAAAATTCAAGATGGATGCCAGTGGCCATTTTGTACGGAAATTAGGTCCAATCAGTTTTTTGTACACAACTTCTATATGGCTAAGGCTAGAAGATGTATTTATGAACTGATCTTTACAAAACTACTTGAGTACCTTTGTTATCACCGTGGGACGCGGGCAAGTGTTTTTGGGTGTGGTCCAAAATTCAAGATGGCCACCAGCAGCCATTTTGTACCAAAATTAGTGCAATCAGTTTTTTGTACAGAACTTCTGTATAAAGTTCTGATTTGAATAAATTTTTGTAGGAATGTTTAGTAACATGGAATACATCACATATAATACGGGTTTTTTCTTGTGCAGACATTATGCAAATTAGATGAACTTTGATTTTTCAGTGCTACTTATACACAGTAAGTGCACATGTCAGTACAGCTCGGGCTAGAGTCTGTATTTATGAACCGATCTTCACGAAACTTCTTGGGGTACCTTTGTTATCACCTTGTGACAGGAACGAGTGTTTTTGGGTGCCTTTGTTATCACTGTGCAATGAGAACAAAATATTTTTGGGTTTAGTCAGACCCACTCTGGGACTCATAGATTTCTTTTCTATGTTTAGCATCTAACTGTCACCCCACCTTTACAGTACTTTACCTATATATTTGTTACAGGCTACGATCAGCATTTATGTACAGACCGTTACAATACTTTACATGTATCAGGTCATTACCTAGATGTTTGTCATTGCTGTGTCATACTATACATGTACATGTCTTAAACAAGTTGCGCTACAGTGTCATTGACACTTTCATTTAATACATGCAATCTATGCATTTATGTCATGTTCTATGGCAACCTCATGGGCTCATCCACTTTTTAGCTGAATCAATGCCCTGTTATTTTTGTTGATTTGTTATATACAAGCACTTATTTACAAATCATCACAATTAAATGCTACTTTTGAGTACCTCGCAGACTGCATAACCAGTTAACTGGTATTCAGATGATTACATGCTAAATTTTAATGCTCTCCCGCATTATTATTATTAGGCTAATGCTTTATTGTATTTATTGTATTTGGTCAGGGTTCCCGTGGGCCTTGAAAAGTCTTAAAAAGTATATTTGAAAAAAAAAATTCAAGCCTTTAAAAGTATGAAATTTGAAGCCTGGGCCTTGAAAAGTCTTGAAAACCGGACATTTCTAAATATATAACATATTTTGGACTAATATTTGCCCTCCTGAAAAGTGCAGGAACCCTGTTGGTGGACCTTGAAATCATATTCTATTTTGGGGGTGGTCCGTGTAGGAGCCTGTTAATCATACCTATGTACATCTCTAGATCCAAGTTTCTATTTTGTTTTGTACTGATCTTACACGTGTCTTTAGATATCGAATAGTACATGTTGGAGAGTGTTGTTACTGGAATTTATTGTACAGTGGCCGTCTATGGATTACGTAGGAAGTGTGTTTTCTCTTCAGGAATCATTCAGTGTGGCTTGGTTGGATTATGTGTATGTTATTTTTATATATCACCGGTTTTCGACATATTTGTGTACGTTGTCTGTGGTGTATGTTATTTAGTGTGCAATATTAATTACCAGGATCATTGTTATAGCCATAACTTCTGAAGTAACGTTAAGCACCACTTATTAATCTTGAATTGATACCTGAGTGCCTGTTCGACGATTATTTATATTGTTTTTTTGGGTACCGCTCTTACTATTTCCAGAGCTCTCCCATTTTTCTTTTGAAGACTTCTTCAAAAAAGGGTGTGAGTGTGTTTTTACCCATAATCTGGCTTAAATTGTATGTATCTTTGAAGGAAGCTGTTTTATCCGTATTTATATCCCACATACAGCTGAAATGTTATTGTAAGACGTATGTTTGTGGGAGATTTTCTCTCATTCTCAGATACGCCATCCTAATTTTTGGGGCTTAGTCCAAAGCAGCCTTCAAAATTAGGAACTTGTCTTCATGCTTACAATAAGGAATTAGTTAAAATTGGGTCCTTATTTAGAATATGTCTCCTCTATTACTGTATAGAGAGACATACATGTAATTCCTAATTATTCTAAGTTCCTTCATCATGGTTTGCAGGATTGCAATTATTTCAGAAGTCATAGGCCCTCCACCTATTTACTATTCAGCTATGTCTGGGCCATTGGTATACTGTGTAAAAATATGATAAAATTATAGTATTTTGTATATTTTTATACTTACCAATGGCCCAGATGGGAAGGGTCGTCCCATGAGTGGGCACTCATACCTCCCCGCTGAATTATTATGTAATACTCTCTTTTACAAAGAATGGTGTTGGTGCCAATTCCGGTCACTTCCTGACATCTGCACATGCGCAGAGGGTATATGTATGGAGGACCAGATAGGACTTCTAATTTTCGGTTTTGCATGTAAATTTTGGGGGATGGGGGGGGGGGGGGGGGCAAAATTTGTGTTTGATCCTAGATATTTTAGAGTTAGCACCAGCTATGTCTGGGCCATTGGAAAGTATAAAAATATACAAAATACTACAATTTTATCATTTTCCAGAACTTTTTTCACCATACATTGAGGTACTTGGCTGGTTTCTGGGATAGGCTTTGTTATGGGTACCTACAAATTGAGTTCATGTTTGGTTCTGATTAGATGATATTTTTATACTGCAACCAATGACCCAGACTAAGCTGGTGCTAACTTTTAAAATTCAGGGCCAAACACAAATTTTGCCCCCCAATCCCCAAAATTTGCATCCAAATAAAAAAAAATTATGTCCTATATGGTCCTCCATACTTTTTCCCACTGCGCATGCACAGTGTCAAGGAAGTACTGAAATTGGCGCTAAGGTTCATTCTTTGTTTGGTCCTTCTGTCAGTAACATCTCACTGACTTCTGTGCTTATAAATCTCAGTTAAAAATATGCCAGACACAATATCATGATGGAAATGGTGGATCCAAGGATGCAATAAGAGGATGAGAGGAAGAAACAGTGGTTGGATGTGTTCAGGGCTGTAACTTATAATTTTTATTTAAAAATTATTTCATGTTCCCTAATTTCGGGGCATGGGCCTGTTTTCATTCTTGCTATGAAATCTCCAAATCTTTGGTAAGTGTTTTCTCTCTCCCTTTCCTTGAAACCCCCCTAGTTAATCTCCCATGCTTTTGGAATATTTTTTGAAATTTTTTTTCTTGAAAAATTCTTTGGAGTTAACTTAGTTACAGAATGTTTATTCTGTTTTCCCCATGGTTACGTCCTCACCCTTTGGGTGTTTAGGTCTTGTTGGTCATGCATCTACCATCTGATGTATTCCAGTTTCTTCAGATGAAGATTCTGTTTTACATCGGATAGTTTTAAGAATCTTTTACTGACTTCGGGCCGGATTTTTCAGTGCCCGGAGTCTTGTTTCCGTTTTTCATAATTCTTTGTTTACGTTGACAATTGTTACTTTCCTTAGTAATTTCTTGTCATCTGTTAGGATATATATGTAGTCAGATACATTAATATACTCCGTAAGTGTTACATTAATTTTTTAGATTGTTTACAAAATTTTGTCCACACTTAGGCTTTTTTAGGATCCATTTGTTCTCATCGTTCCCATTGGGAACCTGGGCTTATGTCAAAATTTTTTTGAAAATTTTTTTTTGAATTATTTTTTCAAAATTTTGTTATGGATTGTATTTTTATCATGTATCTTTGTATTATAAGGTTAGTGCGAGTACTACGGCTTAATAAAATTTTATAATTATGAAAGAATTTTGTTCAAATTGTAATTCGAGGAAGTCTTCCTCTGATTCTCATACTCATTGTGTCTGCTGTAGTCATTGTACTCGCACTAACTCTTGTTCTGTTTGTGCCAATTGGGATGACAAACGTTGGAGACGTGTGTCACGGTACATTGTTAGTTGTGAGAGATCGATGCCTGTTCTCTCACCACAAGGTCACTCAAGTTTTTCAGTTTCTTTTACAGAGGACATGGTGATGTTTCTGTGATGTCTTCTGGAAGTGTGCTGCTGTCGTCGCAAATTAATGAAGAGCTAGCGGCAAAAGTGTTCAATGAAATTGGACAGGTGCTTAGGTCCCAAAAGTGATTTACGGCCATGTCGCCAGCTAGCTCGACCGGCGGTTGCATCACCCCTCAAATGGGTGGTGTGACACCGGGTAAATCCGTTGCGGTCCAGGAGAGGAATACGGGTGTTGCGAGCACTGTAATCTTGGATCACACACACCCTGCGGCGACGGAACGGAAGATGGAAAGGAGGAAGCCACTCAGTTCGATAGTAAGCTCGTTCAGGTCATCCTAGACCATGAGTGAGAGAGGCCTCTCTCTCTTACAAACAGCATCTGGGGCCAGATGTTGTTGTTGATAATGTTTGTCAGTCGGAGCATACGTCCACACCCCCTGTTCAGGACGCTCCGTCTTATAGACAGCCGGCTTCGCTGACAAAGGATTCCATGCCGTCTAGGTCACGCCATCCAGTAGCCAGGGACACGAGGCCTCATCAGTTGGGACGTTCACATAAAAGAATTATGTCGGACACACTGTCCCAGGAGCTTCCAGAAGCTAAGCAACAGAGGACCGCTGCTCCACAGGCCTCTGTGACAGACTTGCTATCACAGATAGCACAACTCATCGCAACATCCCAGCAACGTACGGAACATCCTACCACAGTTTGCGATCAGTCTTTTTTGATCCTCCCTAGTACTATGGAGATGACGATTTCGTCGAATAGGGCGAATTTAGACGTATTATCATACACAGATCACCTTACCAGAGCATTAGCGTAACATCTCGATGGTAAAGAATTCGAGGACGTTCGCTCCTCCTTAAAAGTTCTTTTGAGGGCTATGGCATTCCCCACGTACAACTCCGCCCTATCAGTGGCTAATTCGGAGTTGGTCAGACGTGATACGGCCCTGGGTTCATCCTCTATAGTGGATTCAAAGGTGAAAAACTCTCTTCAAGTCGCTCCGGTTTCCGGGGATTTTCTCTTCGATGGTAAGCTTTCTGTTGTCTATGATCAGATTACCAAGAAAGCTTTAGATTCTCTTCTTTTTAAGTCGGTTTCTAAAAAACCTGATGTAGCAGAAAAGAGTAAGGCAGGAGCTTCTGGTGCGAGTACGTCTAAAGGAAGATCCTATAAAGGGTATAAAAAATCCTCTAGCTCTTACTCTAGAGACTGTCAGAGTAGCGACTCAGGTAGGGGATGTGGTTCTGGTCGAGACAACTGGTCAGATGCCCCTAGGTCGACAGGACGAGGCACTGGACGGGGAGGACGTGGTTTCTCTTCCCGTAAGCCTCGTAGTTCCAGGAGGTGATGGTCAGGACCTCTATTGCAGTCCGGTGGGCGGAACACTGACAAAGTTTTTGACCAATAGCTTGTCAATTACAGACGACCATTGGGTAAAAGAGGTTATTTCGGATGGCCTAAAGATATCTTTCCGAGAAAAACCTCCGCTAACTCTGAGTCCGCGCTGGACTCAGCTTCCGTCAAATCTTCAAAAAAAGAGATTCACTTTTAGCAGAGATGCAATCTCTTTTGGAGAAGAATGCAATGGAGGTCGTGGAAATCCAGGAATTCCTGGGTTTTTACAGGCACCTGTTCTTGGTACCGAAGCCAGATGGCTCGTTCCGTCCAGTTATAGATCTGAGCTGGATAAACAAGCTGATCGTGGCTCCAAAGTTCTATATGGAGACCATTCGATCAGTGAGGGTGAGCATTCGAGTGAATGATTATGCATCAAGCATAGATCTCAAGGATGCGTACTTTCATGTCATGGTACATCCGGCATTCAGAAAGTACCTTCGCTTCGCTGTCCTAGGAGTTGTTTATCAGTTCCAAGCGATGTGCTTCGGACTCAATCTAGCGCCCTGGGCTTTCACTCAAATAATGAACTTGGTAATGGCTTATTTCCGAGCTCATTCGTCTGTGGTAATGTCGGCTTACTTGGACGACATTCTTCAGAGGTACGGCAACAAAACAGTTCTTCAGAACGATGTTCAGAGTCTGCTTCAATTGCTCCGATGTCTCGGTTTCATAGTAAACGAAAAGAAGTCGGATCTAGCTCCGTCCAAGTCGTTCATTCACTTGGGAATGAGCTTCGAGACTCACAACAATCTAGTTCATCTTCCGTTACCCAGAGCGAAGTTAGTCAGTTGTTATGCTCGCTTTTGTCTACACTCAGACGTAGTAACAGCGAGAGAATTCATGCGACTGATGGGATTGTGTGGAGCGGCGGCAGATCTCATTCCGATTGGCCGCTTGCGCGCACGTCCAATCCAGATATTTTTCACTCAAGTTTGGAGTGTGAAGGTTCATTCGCTCGAAACAGATATCGTTTTATCGGACCAAGTAAAACTAAGGATTCAGACTTGGGCAGATATTCAGTGGTTAACTCAGGGAGTTCCACTGCAACTGCCGGATCCGGTTTTTACGATTATGACGGATGCGAGTCAAACAGGTTGGGGTGCGACATTGAACCCAACAGACTCCAAGTGCCAGGACCTTTGGGATCCGGGGTTCCTAAACAAGCACATAAACATCAAAGAGATGATGTCAGTTTGGCTTGCGCTACGCCATTGGATGAACATAATTCAAAATTCACATGTTGAAATACTGTCGGACAATTCGGCGGTAATAGCGTACATCAGGAACCAAGGAGGCACTCATTCGATTCCGTTATTCGATGTGTTGCCATGCCCAGATCCGAGAGCGTTCGCAGTCGACACTCTCTCAATCTCTTGGGACGGAATGATAGGATATACATATCCTCCAGCTCCGTTGATTCAACAGATCTTGCTAAAGATCAAGCAATTGCAATGCAAGATACTGTTGGTAGCATCTCTGTCCTCTCATAAACCATGGATAAATCTACTCAAGTGTCTGTTATGGGATGTTCTTCGGAAGCTTCCTCCACCGGAGGACCTTCTTTTTCAGGGGAAATCTCGCACACTGCATCACAACCCGCAAGGTCTCAGTGTATCCTCCAGCTCCGTTGATTCAACAGATCTTACTAAAGATCAAGCAATTGCAATGCAAGATACTGTTGGTAGCATCTCTGTCCTCTCATAAACCATGGATAAATCTACTCAAGTTTCTGTTATGGGATGTTCCTCGGAAGCTTCCTCCACAGGAGGACCTTCTTTTTCAGGGGAAATCTCGCACACTGCATCACAACCCGCAAGGTCTCAACGTATCCTCCAGCTCCGTTGATTCAACAGATATTGCTAAAAATCAAGCAATCTCACTGCAAGATTCTGTTGGTAGCATCTCTGTCGCCCCAGAGACCATGGATAAATCTACTCAGGTGTCTGTTATGGGACATTCCTCGGAAGCTTCCTCCATGGGAGGACATTCTTTCGCAGGGGAAATCGTGCACACTGCATCACAACCCACAAGGTCTCAACCGTCACGTATTTCGTTGTGCGGTCCTTCTTGCACGGGAAGTGCTTTACAAGATGAGCAGTGGACGCAATTTCTAACTGTAGGAGGACCTCCTCTTCGCTAAATTATGTGGCAAAGTGGAAGGTTTTTTCTTGTTGGTGTAAGGATCATTCTATTGATATTTTTGATCCTTCCATTCCAGACATTGCTAATTTTTTTGGTGTACTTGTTTGACGAAATCAAACTGCAGCCAGTAACCATTAAGGGTTATAGGTCTATGCTATCGGACACATATGCTCATCATGATAGCTTACAGATTGGATCTAATATTTCTTTATCTAAGTTAGTAAAAACTTTTCGATAAATAGACCTAGAACTCTTAGGTTAATTCCTAAATGGAATTTAGCTTGGGTTCCACTGAAGCTTAAAGAAGCTCCTTTTGAACCTCTAAATACTGTAGACTTCAAATTCTTGTCATATAAGACAGCTTTTCTCTTAGCCTTTGCTTCCGCAAGAAGAGTTAGTGAGCTTCATGCTCTGTCTATTGATGATTCTCATTATCGTAGTGTTGGTAATACTATTACTTTAACTACTAATGTGGGATTTTTAGCTAAGAATTTGGCTCCTGATAAGTAGCCTGAGCCTATTGTCATCAAGGCTCTTCAGTCCTCAGATGGCTGTAGGCCTTTGCTGTGTCCAGTTAGAGCTATGGGTATTTATAAACGCAGATCAAAATTTATCAGAAAGGGGCGTAAACGCTTCTTTCTGTCTTTAATTCCCAATAGAAAGGACATATCTGTTCATTCTATTTCTAGATGGATTCATTTAGCTATTCGTACTGCTTATGAGAGTTTATCTTCCAATTAGCAGTCCGTGCTTAAGATTTCAACGCATGAATTTAGGCCGCTGTCAACATCTTGGGCTTATTCTAACAGTATTGCTATTACAGATCTTATGAAGGCTGCTTACTGGTCACAGCCTTCTACCTTCACTAATTTTTACCTTAGAAATATAGAGTCTATTTCTGGCGACCTTAGGTGTTTAGGTCCGTTATCTGTTGCTCAGAATGTTGTCCACTAAACGATTACAGCTATAGTTATGTAGGTTTTCTATCCCAGCAGTGACTCTGTCCTGCTGCCCTCTTCATTAGGTGGTGATTTCAGAGCAAAGGGAAGGGGGGGGGGGGGGGGGGGGATGGTGTTCCCTTATATCACCGGGTTTATAGTGAAAAGCAAGGGAATATCTCCTCCTGAGTCATTAATTCCGAGTCAGTGCTGGGATGGTTTTAAAGTGTAAAGCTAATGTTTATCTCATTTATGTAATATTTTTAAAGTGTAGCTCGGTGTGAAGCATTTGTATATGTCACGTTTCATACGAGCGTTAATATATAATCCTCGGACACTTTTAAATGAGTATAAAGAGTCTCTTTCTCTGGACTATCTTTATTTATTGGCTTTCCTTTAAGAAATTAGTATAATGGGTTATACTGGATGTTAATAGAGATCATAGATGTTATTCTGCTCAATTATTGATTGGTGATGTGTCTTTCTTATTTTTAATAAACAAGAAAGACATATCTAAATCCTTTCTCTCCTTTTCTCATTGAGGGGCTTATTCTTTATGCATAATTGAGCCTATTGGATTTTCCTTTAAGTCCTAGGCCCTCCAGCCTCTTTTCTATTCAGCTAAGTCTGGGTCATTGGTACAGTATAAAAATATGAAAAAATTTATAGTAATTTATATATTTTTTATACTTACCTATGACCCAGACGGGGATGGCCCTCACATGAGTTGGGAACTCATACCTCCCCACTGATTATATAACATTTAGCAGGCACTGGTTGGAAGAATGAGGCTTGGTGCCAGTTTCGGTACTTCCTTGACACTGCACATGCGCAGTGGGCAAAAGTATGGAGGACCATATAGGACACAAGTTTTTTTGATTTGGATGCAAATTTGGGGGATTGGGGGGGGGGGGGGCAAAATTTGTGTTTGGCCCTGAATTTTAAGAGTTAACACCAGCTAAGTCTGGGTCATTGGTAAGAATAAAAAATATATAAATTACTTTAAATTTTTTCATATTTCATGATGTTATTGACCTTGAACTTAGTTTATGATGTGAAAACTCAAGAGAATCAGTTTTCAGGACTTTTTTTGCTCATGTGGGCATATGTGTCATACTGACACATCTAGGCACGTGCGGAAGTCTGGGAGTCTGTCAGTCTGTTCACATTTTCCTTTAGCACAGGCTACATCCTGCAGTCATTGTCCGATCGTCACAAAATTTCATATGCAGATTTGAGGTCATGTCTAGATGAGAACGTTCTCCATTGGTCATGATCGGTCAACCATGATTGCTTCCCAAGCCTGAAACCCCAAAACCTTTAGTACAGTCTGCAGGTTGTATTTATAGTGGGATTGCATTGTAACTTGGTAGGATGACTCCATATAATGTCTAGATGAGAATGTCCCCTTTTGGTCGTGAGTGGTCAACTGTGGCGGCTACAGGGGCCCAAAACCTGGAGACCTTTAACACAGACTGCAGGTTGTATTTATGAAGGGATTTCATTGCAACTTGATAGGATGACTCAGAATAATGTCTAGATGAGGATGCACAGGCCCAAAGCCCAAAAACCTTTAGCACAGTCTACAGGCCATATTTATGAAGGGAAATCATTGTAACTTGATAGGATGACTCGTTTTGGATTAATTTTCCTGTAACGTTGTAACTTTGGTTGTCATACATTCAGGCCTGGCATTTTCAGGCACGCAATTTTTTTGCGTGCCTTAACGTGCACCAAGAACCATTAAGGTCCGCGAAATTTCGCTCTCCTGGGTGCACAAAGATAAGTATAACCCTTTTGAAAAATGCAGCTTCAAAATTGAAGGATGCGTATTTATGCTTGCGTGTCATAGTGCAGGGAAAATCAGAAGGTTATCTCATTTTTTTTTGTTTTCATTTCAGAGGTTTCATACCTATTTTTCTGTTATGTAAACTGTAAAACACACGACCATGGAATAATTTAGGTGACCCTCACAAGTTCAGTATCATAAATCCATGGAGGATATCATAACGTCACCAATAACAGAGTTTATTACTTCCTCAGTTCCTGGTGTGACAACGTACGCGCTTTAGCTTTGGATGATTCGCGGGTTAAGTTGCTCTAAATCTCGATTTATTTTGGTGGTTACTGTATCACAATGCCATTTTTCGTCAGTTACACAAGGCATTACTGAACAGCATAACACAGGCTATTTACAAACCTCTGTTGTGTTTACTTTCATTTTTGGTTGCCATGATATTAGATTATCTGACTTTTTGTGAATTTCCGCGAATATTCAAAACGTCACCATCACCTGCCCACTAGAATTATTTGATTGGTTTCATTTTTCACCGGGTATGTACAGTTTCTATTACTATTCAAACATTGCCCCATAATGGACCATTTCAAAACCAACTTATATTCCCATTAAACGACATCAGATAATCAAAGAACTTAAATTAAGTGATAACCACGTGGAGTGATGGTATTCCCTCAACACAAATTCGATAGGCATGACTATTGACGTACAATTTCCGAAAACTGTCCCCATCTAAGAGTGTTCACATTTTTTTTATTTACCGCATCAAGAGTAATTCCGAACGCGATGATAAAAAAATTGAAGATAAAAATTTGTGTTATCCCAGGACCATTTAGAAAATCTTCAATTGGCATCATGTACTGTACAGCTGGCTCAGGTGCAATGAACTGAAATTCAACATTTATCTGATGGGATGAACTTGAAGAGGATGAAGTTGAACCATGATTGGCTTGTGACAGTTGTGAGTTGTCACGACCGGCGACTTCAACACAGTATTGAGTAACTTTCGAAGTAACATGTATTACAACTATCCAAATTACGCAATGCAACTTTGTGAGTAGAGCATCATGCATGTCTGGTCACAGTGTTGAACTGCATTCATATGATATATCATGGTTCAACTGCCTTCCATGTCAAAAGTAAATTAGGAGAGCCATTGGCTCTCCTGGATCATTTCAGGGGAGCGATTTTTAGCCCCCCTAAATTTTTCAGAATGGCAGGCCTGTACATTAAATGTAAGGGCCACATTAACCTAATCCTCAATTCTTTAGTATAGGCTACATCTCAAAAATATTTTTATTGAAAACACAGCATACAGGGAACAAAAATTAACATATTTTCAATTATCACAATTCTTGTTGTATTTCATAATCCTTTCATAAACATTGAACATGATCCTTTTCATCAGACACAACACAGTTAAGTTAAGTACAGTGTCATTGACACGTTCATTATTTAACTTATTACACAAAGTGACAAGATTCAAGATTGTGCAATTATGTTAGAAATAGCCACACAAGGACACCAGTTCTTTGCTACTCCCTACCTTAGGCCCTATCTGAACTGATTCATCTTCTTTTTTTGACATCGTGTGATATTGTGTCCAATGCACTCTGTTCTATTGGGACAGTCAGTATTACTACAATTATGCATGTTTTCAATAATTTTATTGTGAAAATGTGTCCTCATTTTTGGCAATTATAGTTTGAACTTTCCTGATTATATATCATGTTCCCATAGTTCGTTTCTGTAGATCATCTCTTTGGTTGTTATCCTCCGCTGACGAAGTCGGGAGGGGGATATTGAAATGGTATTCTTTCGTCCGTCCATCCATCACAGACTTTGTCTGGTTAACTCCTTCTACAGTTTTCAGTGTATTTTTACGAGACTTGGTCTGAAGTTTCAGTATCAAGTGTAGATGTGCATATGGTCAGGAATTTTTGATGTGCCAAATTTTTGTGTGGTGACAGTCCTTGGAAATAGCAAAATTCCCATCACAAAGGCTGTCCACTGAAGTCCTCCTACATTTTTTATTGGATTTTTATGAAACTTGGTCTGAAGTATCTGTATCAAGTGTAGATGTGCATATGGTCATGCAAAACTTGGTGTGCAGTATGAATATGATGCATACATGTGCATGTGGAAAGGAAGCTTCAATTCAAAATAATTTTTTCCAAGGTTAAAGCCCTTGTTAACTTTGAATTTACCAAAATTACAGGTTTTGTAAGATATCTTCAACTGCAATAAAAGAAATTAAATAATATTTTGGTGAGTAACATTACTGGGTATGAATACATGTCCAGGTCGATAATGAGATTATTCGTATCATGACATAAAAGTTGGCGGGGGATATGGACATTAGACTCTTGTTCACTCAGTTGTGACCTTCATTGGCCTAAATTATTGTTGCTCTGGTATGTCAATGTCATTTGGTATTAGCTTTAAATAAGCTAATCTCTTCATGGAATGCCTTATTCTTGGCTTTAGATAAAAATATCAACATAACCATATCATGTGCTCTTTGAGCTCATTCCAATAAGTGGTCACCTGATATGGTTGTATTGAAAGTTTTGGAAAAATATAAAAAAACAATAATTACAGTGATAAATAGAGGCTATCCTGTGCATTGGGTTAACTGGTCTACCATTTCAGCATTTCAACTGATATTCTAGTTTTCCATTTTTCAAGGTCATGACCTACAATTCATGAAGAAGTTAACAACTTTAGGTGGGAACGATGGGATGTACAGATACTGTGAGCCAGCAGATGGGCCAACAGCACTAAAACAAAAACTGGATGATTTGTTTGATTTTATCACATTCAGGTAACTGTTTATCAAGTAAAATTATCAATTGCAATGTTAAAAGTACGGTGAAACGTGTGTGTGATATTCTCATATAGGAGCACTGTGTTATTTGAATAGCCACTTAGCAAAGAGAAAAAGATTCAATTGACAACTGTTTGAAAATATCCAGAATGTATCCTTTTACCAAATTAGCAATGAAGACGTGTGCTATTATGATGGTGGCAGAGTTGGTTGTATGTGTCCTAGGGCTTTGATATTTCATGTGGGTAGCAGGGTGTCCTTCCCAACATTATTCTGCACCCAAACCAGGATTTAAAAAAAAAATTTAACAAAATTTGGGGTTAAAAAGTTAGTTTTTATATGCCTATTTATAAAAACGGTTGTATTATGTAAATGGTCTGTCTGTCTGTCTGTCTATCCATAAACAATTGGTTTCCAACCGATAACTCCAGTTTGGATTATTTGATTTCAACCAAAATTGGTATGTGTATTCTCCTGCTAGTAATACAGGCTAGTAATATGTTCGAATATGGGGTTCTGTTCAATTATTTTTACATGAGTTATGGCACTTTTTCCACTTAGAATTTGATCTTATATTAAGATGTTTGGTTTCTCACCGATAACTCCAGTTTGGATTATTTGATCTCGTCAAAGTTGGTACGTGTATTACCCAGATAGTAATGCAGGCCAAGTTTGATTATGGGTTCCATCAAATTTTTATATGAGTTATGGGCAAGTCTGGAAATAAGCAGTGTGTCATTTTCAGAATGAGGTCCCCAGACGGTGAATTTGGTAATGCAATCCCAAACAGTGGGCCAATTTATCTGGGTACCTCATTCTGTTTAGGCTTGAGACTTAGATTCAGATTCAGGTTCACAGAGGGTAAATTTCATGATGCTACCCGGCTGTGCAAAGATGATTCAAGTTTATTCAATACAAGTGCCTAGGTTTATATTTGGGCTCCATATGGGAACCTGAAATTTAACTTAGTATAATATGAGGAAATTTATTCAAAAATCTTCTTCAGATTCAATGAGCAGTTATAACCCATCTTTTTGGGACAAAAAATGAAAAAATAATGAAAATTAATTGGCGATTTTTAGCTTAATTGACAAAGTCAAGATAAGCTATTGCCATCACCATGCGGAAGTCTGTGAGTCTGTTCACATTTTCCTTTAGCACAGGCTTCATCCCATAGTTCTTGTCTGATCGTCACGGTATTTCGAATGCAGGTTTGGGGTCATGTCTAGATGAGAACATCCCCTTTTGGCCATAATTGGTCAACTGTGATGGCTGCCTGAGCCCAAAACCCCAAAACTTTTAGCACAGTCTACAGGTGGTATTTATGAAGGGATTTCATTGTAACTTGGTAGGATGCCTCTGTATAATGTCTAGATGAGAACATCCCCTTTTGGTCATGATCTGTCAACCGTGACTGCTGCCCAAGCGTGAAACCCAAAAACTTTTAGCACAGTCTGCAGGTCATATTTAATATGGAGGAATTTCATTGTAACTTGGTAAGATGGCTCTGTATGATGTCTAGATGAGAACTTCCTTATTTGGTCGCGATTTGTCAACCGTGAGTACTGCCCGACCCGAAAACCTTTAGCACAGTCTACGGGTCGTATTTATAAAGGGATTTCATTGTAGCTTGGTAGGTTGACTTCATATAATGTCTAGATGAGAACGACACCTTTTTGGTCGCGATTGATCAACTGTGACGGCTACAGGAGCCCGAAGCCCAAAAACCTCCAGCACAGTCTACAGGTCATGTTTATTAAGGGATTTCATTGTAACTTGGTAGGATGACTCCAAATAATGTCTAGATGAGAATGCGCCCTTTTAGTTGCGATCATTCTGCTGTGATGGCTGCCCAAGCCCAAAACCTGAAAACCTTTAGCATAGTCTATAGGTCATATTTATGGAGGGATTTAATTGTAACTTGGTAAGTTGACTCCATATAATGTCTTGATGATAACATCCACTTTTGGTCATGATTGGTCAACTGTGATGGCTTCAGGGGCCCGAAGCCTGAAAACCTTTAGTACAGACTACAGGTCATATTGATGAGGGAATTTTATTGTAACTTGGTAGGATGACTCCAGATAATGCCCAGATGAGAAGGTCCCCTTTTGGTTGTGATCGTTCAATCATGATGGCTGCCCGAGCCCAAAACCCGAAAAACTTTTGCACAGACTACAGGTCATATTTATGAAGGGATTTCATTGTAACTTAGTTGGATGACTCAGTATGATGTCTAGATGAGAAAAGAAATTTGAGATCTTTGATTGGAAGCCCTTTTTTAACTGTAATAATTACTTATGGTTACAGAACAGTTGTTCATTTCAAACTGTTTCTGGTAAGTGATGTCTTGTGAATTTGGCTACTGGTATTGACATAATTGTTGCAGAACGAATAGTTCACCTCTCTCAGTGGTGAACGCATTTCTGTAGCTGTACATGTTGGTGCCACAAACGCAGGTGACAAATTAGAAAATAAATGGACCGCTTGCACTTGAAGTCGATGTTATAACATCGCTAGCTGATCGGTCAGAAATATTTGGCCTTGAACAATTAAAATTATTATTGCCAATTGTCAGAATTTTGGTTTTCTATTTCGCACATAGTGTCCATAAATTCTTCATTGTATGAAAAATTGCTGTTTATAAATTATAATATCACTAACTGGTTCCACACGGTTGCCGTTAAGCCTGTCGGAATCAGCTTTTTCAACTCTCATTTCATTACTCGGCAGTCTCTACTAAACCTCTTCCACATTAATATAAAACTTTCCAACTTCATCCATATTAATTACAAGAAAGATAGAAAACGTTTTTTTTTTTTACAGAAAGTCAACGCGTTCACAGCGTTTGTTTACCTTGGATACGGTAGTCAATGACTCTAAATGGAACGAAAATAGAATGCCCACAAATACATCTTGACTTTACTGAAATAGTTTTTGAAAACACGAAATTTCCGACATTTTATACCGATTTTACTGTCGCAAATTTTATTGATTAACCAATCAGATTTTGAAATTTATAGTAATTGTATTAGAATATGCTATTCAGTTTTGCAGAAAGTTCTTGAATTCAAACCAAATTTGGTGTACAAACCCTGGGTTAAAAAGATTGTTCTTTTAACTGGCATATGATTAAGTGGGAACCACTGTAACATGTTATGGTTCAAGCCTCTTTGTTTCAGTTCAGGACAAAAGATAGATGTTGAAGTATGCATGCATGGTGAAGATAAATTGATAGGTCTTGGCAAATTAAGTTCACAATCCATCCTGGAGGGAGAAATTGATGATGATGAAACAGGTGGAGGTGAGTTGATCAGCTTCTCATATGTTCTATACATTGTATTGCAATTCCATACTTATCACTTCATACGGAATTTTAATTATATCCCTCTTTATCCCTTCATCTAACATTATTATCAGACAACACTTGCCAAAAACGTTTTGCCCAAAAATATGGCTTGTTAGCCCCCATGGAAATGCGCAATGAGTTGGATAAATTTGTTCTAGGTGTTTGGAGGCAATGTTTTAGAGGTAAAAATAAAAAAAAAAAAAATTTGAATAGGCCTGAAAAAAATAAAAATCTGTTTCTCCGGCCCTCCCGCATGGTCCTTTTGACTGCTGCATGCTCTCTTTTTATAACTATCCAAACTTAAAAAAATCAAAATCGAATGGATTATGTCTGATATTTTACCCAAGTTAATAAAATTGTCCCTTGAGTGCAAGAAGGCTTTGCAATGCTTTAGCATTGCAAAGCCTTCTTGCACTCAAGGGACGTAATACATCACCATCCATGGTATTCTGTAGATTATGGGACCTAAAACATAAAACAAACCAAGAACATGAACTTTTTAATGGCAAAGAAATAATTAGAAAAATAAAAAATAAAATAAAAAGCCGCCCGCACGCATGCAATTTTACAAAAAATGGCCTGAGAAACAGAGGATCTACTTTGTGAGGCTATAGCTTTTTTGTGTGAATAGTTCTGATCCTTTACATTAGTTCAACAGTTGAAAATTAGGAGGAGGTATATTACATTATACAGTGGAGCCCACTTAATGTATATCTCTTAACTGAATAACCCTGTTATTTGAATATAATTTCCCAACACAAAACCATTTACTATTCATCAGTACAAATTTGACCTGTTAATTGAATATAGGTTAAAAAATAAACTCCTGTTAATTGAATAAAAAATTTGTTTATAGACCTATTTGGTCTCAGTACATTCAATACAGGCATTTCATCTATTATATCTTTTTGACAGAGCTCATGGAGCTCTGTCAAAAAAGATATAATAGAATAAATGCTACGTTTATCTCCAGAAGACAGGAAAGTAACACAATCCCTGTTAATTGAATACTCCTGTTAACTGAATAATTTTCATTGGGAAGGTGGCTATTCAATTACAGGGTTCTACTGTATTACAGTTACTGTTTCACACTTTGTCTGTCTGTCTGTCCATTCATGTCATATGTTTCAGCAGGCAGTTATTTTCATTTTTTTGTTTAAAAAAAGGTGCTTCAGACAGTTGTGGATATACAGATGGAATGTGAGTGGTGGTCCTCCTGACACAGCCCCATTTGGCATGAGATTGCATCCATCTTCAGTTAGTGAATCATAACTCATCTGTCTCACACGCCTTCTGTGGCTTCAATGGTCATTTAATTGCTGATTGCTTCCATTGACAGCTGCTGCTCTGGAGGTAAGAAATCATCCACACGGACTGCCAGGGACATAGCAAAAGAAATTTAGGGAGGTTTAATACAACCCCCCTCCACCCCCCCACCCCCACCCCCACCCCCCACCCCCCCCTTCATTTTTAGCTGACTGAAAGTCTTGATAAGCTATAGTGATCACTCACCATCCGGCGCCCATGAACATGGTGTTTGCACCTGCTCCTTCTAAACTACTGAACCAATTTTATTTAAATTTGAGGTGGGCGCTTGTTCTGTCATTGCATTTTGTTTCTCATTGAAATTAACATGTCCAACCCCATAGGGTGGGTGAGGGGGTGGGGGGGCTCTGGGGAAACGCTCCAAAATTCTTTAAAAATCTTCTTCTCATGAACCAGTAGGAACAATGACTTGACATTTGATATGGAACTTCCTATTGAGATGTAGAATCAATTTTCTTCAAACAAAGTTTGTGGAGCAATATTTGCCTTTGTAAATGGAGGGGCAAGTTTTTGGTCCTGCCCCAAAATTCTATCTTCTGAACCGATGGTTTGATTTGAACCAAATTTGGTATGTGATATTATTGAGTCATAAGTACTTGATTTGTGCCCCAAATCACATAACCCCATGGGAACTCTAGGAACTAAAAATCAAATTTTTTTCAAACGCCCATATTTTCCAAACTGCATGGAACATAACTATTATATGATATAAAGCATCCTTTGGACCAGTAGAATTGAATGGGGAAAAAAATTGCTATCGGTTTTATTAGGTTGTTCTGCAGGGGCATTAAAAAACAGGATTCCTGCTGGCCTTAAAAAACATTGAAAATCCTTGAATTTAAAAATCAGTTTTCAAGGCCTGGAAAGTCCTTGGACTTCCTCCAAATTCCCAAAGTGGCCTGGAAAATCCTTGAAAACAATCTTTCAAAATATAAAGATCCTTTTTTGTGGTGGGTTTCATAAAATGTTGGGGCAAAAACATCCAGGAATCGCATCGGTAACCTTGGAAAACCATGAATTTAACTTATATTAAGCTTTGAAAAACCTTGAACATGGCATGAAATTGCCGTGAAAAGTCTGGAATCCACTTTCTGATTAACTGCAGGAACTCTGAAAAATGCTGAGTCAGTATATTTGCAAAAGTTAAAAAAAAATGTTTCTCCAGAACCATTGGTCAGAATCTTTTGATATTTGGTATACAGCATCCATAGGAGGATCAAATACAAGTTTGTTAAAATGAAGCTCCTTGGTTCATTTTTGGGCAATATGGGGAATAATCTTTAAAAATCTTCTTCAGAATCACCAGTCAGAAGCATTTCATTTTTGGCATACAACATCTCTGGGTGGGTCAGATTCAAGATTGTTCAAATCGGGTTCTTGGTTTGATATTTGGGCTCTCTGTTGGAGCCCGAAGTTACACTTAGTGCAATATGAGGAATTTTTTAAAAAAATATTCTTCAGATCCACCAGCTAGAATGTTTTTATATTTGGTATATAACATCTCTAGAGGGGTCGGATTCAAATGTATTCAAATCATGCCCCAATGGAGCCCAAATTTTAACTTAGTTCAATATGGGGGATAATTTTTAAAAATCTTCTTCAGATCCACCAGTCAGAATGCTTTCATATTTGGTGTACAACATCTCTAGGGGGATCAGATTCAAGTTTGTTCAAATCGGGTCCCTAGGTATGTATTTGGGCTCTCTGTGGAAGCCCAAATTTTAACATAGTTCAATATGTTGAAATTTCTTAAAAAATCTTCGTCTTCAGATCCACGAGTCGGAATGCTTTCATATTTGGTTTTCATTATCTCAAGGGAGGTCAAATTCATGTTTGATCAATTCAAGTGCCTGGGTTAATATTTGGGGTCCATATGGGAATCTGAAATTTAACTTAGAACAATATGAGGGAATTTCTTCAAAAATCTTCCTCTTCAGATTCGCTTGTCAGAATCCTTTCATATTTAGTTTGCAACATCTCTAGGGAAGTCAAGATTCCAGTTTTGTTCAAATTGGTTCCCTGGGTTAATATTTGGACTCCCTATGGTAACCTGAATTTTAACTTAGTGCAATATGTTGAAATTTCTTTAAAAATCTTCTTCAGATCCTCCAGTTAGAATGCTTTCATATATGGTATACAACATCTCTAGGGAGGTCAGATTCAACTTTGTTCAAATTGAGCGTCTGGGTTAATATTTGGCTCCCTATGGGAGCCAGAATTAGCCATGTAGCTGAAGAATTAGAAATTTTGTATTCAGTACGCTTTAGATGTGTGTGACTAAGATTAATCCACATAGGTTGTATCAAGGGGCTTCATAGTGGAGCTCTACATTTTATGTTATGATTAACTGAAGAAAAGGCATGATACTCGGACTATTTTTGTCACTCCTGAGGGGGTCAAGGCTTGACAATGTATCCTATTAAGATGGATTGCTTAATGTAGACTCATTCTTGGACTCTGTTTTTATCGTGTTCGGTTCAAGGCGAGAGCTTCAGGCCCCATGGGGCCTCTTGTTTTAGCTCAACTTCACAATGTCAAGTATGAGCTATTGGAATGAGTAGCGCAGTCATCCATCTGTATGTCCACATGTCAATCCATACATCCTCCTGTGCGTTCCTCTCTCCATCCCCAATTCCTTTAGCACAATCTACAGGCCGCAGCTCTCACTTGATCAGTTCCAAATTTCATATGTAGCTTTTGTGTGATGTGTACATGGGAGATATCAAATTTTTCTGAATTTCGTTGAAAAACATTGGCGCCAGCATCCATCCTAGATTTGGTATATAAATTGTCAACAATTCCATTGGCACACCCTACAGACTGCATCTCTCAGACGATCTTTTTCAAATTTTATATGTAGCTTTGGTGTGATGTCTTGATAGGAGCTATTGTATTTTTTTGAATTTCGTTGAAAAATATGGCTACCAGCAGCCATCTTGGATTTGGCATATCAATTGTCAACAATTCCATTAGCATACCCTACAGACCACATCTCTCTCCTGATCTTTTTCAGATTTCATATGTAGCTTTGGTGTGATGTCAAGATGGGAGTTATAGAATTTTTCTCAATTTTGTTGAAAAATATGGCAGGGAGTGGCCATCTTGGATTTTGAATATAAATTATCAACAATTCCATTTGCACACCCTACAGACCACACCTCTCGTCCAATCTTTTATGGTTTGATGTAAAGTAAGTGTGTAAATTCGAGCATAAGTTCCTTTGGTATTGGTCTTTATTGTGGTCTCCTTTGAATATTGTTACATAGGGATGCCTTATATATTGGACATTCAGATAAGCTTGATTAATTGTACATGTATCATATATTGAACTATTTTCGTGTTTTATATATACTTCATGAATTTGTTAGTGATTTTAGCAAAAACTTAATTTTTTGTCCCCCCGAAAAAAATTTTCAGTGGTGGGAGGAAGCTATTAAAATAGCTGGTGTCTGTTGGTCCGTGCATCCATGTGTCCCAATGATGACTTTAGTTACAGTCGGCCAAATCGAATGAAATTTGTTATGTCGGTGTATCAATATAAAATACAGGTCAAGTTCGAATCGGGGTGCGGTCCAACAATTATGTCTCCCCTTCCCAGAAGGGAGACATATTGTTTTAGTGCATATTCTTCTTCTTCTTCTTCTTCTCCTTCTTCTTCTTCTTCTTCTTCTTCTCATACAAACTTTGTCTGGGCCATAACTTTTTTGTCTTTTGACCTACATCTTAGATACTTGGCATGTGAATGTATCACCATGAGCCGGTGTGCAGTGTACCATAGTGACCTTCATGTGACCTTGACCTTTGACCTGAAGGTCAGATTTATGTGTTTTTTTAAGGGAAACATCACACAAACTTTGTCCGGGCCATAACTGTTTTGTCTTTTGACTTACACCTTAGATACTTGGCATGTGGATGTATTACCATGAACCGGTGTGCAGTGTACCATAGTGACCTTCATGTGACCTTGACCTTTGACCTGAAGGTCAGATTTATGCGCTTTTTTAATCATAAGTACTTGACCCATGCAAAAAAAAAAAATTCCCGCTTCCCCATGGGAACCCTGGGAGCTAAAAATAGAAATATTTTCAAACGCCCATATTTCCCAAACTTCACAGAACAGAGGGCTGTTATTTGGTATGAAGTATCCTTAGGACAAGTAGAATTGAATGGTAAAAAAAAATAGCCATCGGTTATGTTAGGGTATTCTGTAATGGGCATCGAAAAAATTCTGAGTCAGCATATTTGCACAAATTTTAAAAAATCTTTTCTCCAGAACCAATCATCAGAATCTTTTGATATTCGGTATACAGCATTCACAGGGGGGTCAGATACAAGTTTGTTGAAATAAAGCTCATTGGTACATATTTGGGCTCACTACAGAAGCCCAAATTTTTAACATAGGGTAATATGGGGAATATTCTTTAAAAATCTTCTTCTTCAGAACCACCAGTCAGAATCTTTTAATGTGTGGTATACATCATTGTTAAGAGGGTCAGATTCAAGATTGTTCAAACCAAGTCCCTAGGTTAATATTTAGCCTTTGAATCTGAAGAAGAAGATTTTTAAAAAACAATTCCTCATATTGAACTAAGTTATAATTCGGGCTCCCACAGGGAGCCCAAATATGAACCCAGGGACTTGGATTTAACAAATTTTAATCACACCCCCCTAAGGATGCCAGATACCAAATATCAAAACATTCCAACTGCTGGATCTGAAGAAGAAGATTTTTAAAGAAAATTCCTCATTTTGAACTAAGTTATAATTTGGGTTCCCACAGTGAGCCCAAATATGAACCCAGGGACTTGGCTTGAACAAACTTGAATCACACCCCCCCCTAAGGATGCCACATACCAAATATCAAAACATTCCAACTGCTGGATCTGAAGAAGACTAACTAACACTAGGTCTTCCAACCGGAAATTGACTATGTTTGGAGTGACAATTTTTGTCAAAACCGGAAAAAAGTCATCCGTGTCAGGGTCTCAAGGTCAAATATATGTACTTCAAATAGGGAGTAATTGTCCAGACCAGAATTTTTTTGTTTTTTGACCTAGGACTTGGTTATTTGACATGTGGATGTGTCACCATGAGACCGCATGTCGTCTACCTCAATGACCTTCATGTGACCTTGACATCTGACCTTAATGTCAAATTTATGTGCTTCAAATAGGGAATAATTATCCAGACCAGAACTTTTTTGTTTTTTGACCTAGGACTTAGATATTTGACATGTGGATGTATCGCAATTAGACCGCATGTCACATGTAATCATGACCTTCATGTGACCTTGACCTCAGGGTCAAAGTCCGCTACCTTGATGAACTGCATGTGACCTTGACCTCTGACCTCCATGTCAGATTTATGTGCTGCAAATAGGGATTAATTGTCCAGAAAAGAACTTTTTTCTTTTTTGACCTAGGACTTAGATGATTGACATGTGGATGTATCACAATGAGACTACATGTCATCATGACCTTCATGTGACCTTGACTTCAAGGTCAAATTTATGTACTTTAAATAGGGAGTAATTGTCCAGACCAGAATTTTTTTTTTTTTGGACATGTGGATGTGTCACCATGAAACCGCATGTCCGCTACCTTAATGAACTGCATGTGACCTTGACCTCTGACCTCAAGGTCAAATTTATGTACTTCAAATAGGGAATAATTGTCCAGATCAGAACTTTTTTGTTTTTTGACCTAGGACTTAGATGATTGACATGTGGATGTATCACAATGAGACCACATGTCATCATGACCTTCATGTGACCTTGACCTCAAGGTCAAATTTATGTACTGTAAATAGGGAGTAATTGTCTGCACCAGATCATTTGTAGTGCATAAAATAGAAAGGAAGGGGAGACATATGTTTTAGTGTGCTAAAACACTTTCTAGTTATTATTATGTATCTTTGTTTTCAAGGGTTGGTGCGAGTATGATGACTGTTTAATATTTTTTCAAAATGAAAGAATATTGTTCAATTTTAAATCGCGGAAGTCTTCCTCTGATTCTCATGGCCATTGTATTTGCTGTAGTCTGTGTACTCGCACTAATTCTTGCTCAGTGTGTGCCAATTCAGATGACAAACATTGGAGACGTGTGTCATGGTATATTGTTAGTGGTGAGAGGTCCATGCCGGTCCTCTCTCCACAGGGTCACTCTAGTTTTTTCAGTCTCTTTTTCAGAGGAACAAGAACAGGGTGATGTTTCCATAATGAGCTAGCGGCAAAGTGCTCAAGGTATGCGGCAAGTGCCTAAGAGGTCCCACATAGGATTGACGGTCACTTGCTCCCCGTTGAAGCAATCATTCACGAAATGTTTGTGACGCTGGGTTTGTCCATTGCGGTCCAGGAGAGGAGAAGGGGTGTTGCGAGCACTATAATCTCGAATCACGCACACCCGCGGCGACGGATTGGAAGATGGAACGGAGGAAGCCAGTCAGTCCGGTAGCTAGCTCGTCCAGGTCTATCCAGACCGCGAGTGAGTGAGGCCCCCCTCTCTCTTACAGCAACATCTGGGCCAAGATGTTGTTGTATGTAACGTTCGTTAGTCGGAGCATACGTCCACTCCTCCTGCTCGGGACACTCCATCACATAGACAGTCCGACGCAGCTTGTCTATTGGCTTCCTCATCCTCATGTCAGCACACACGACCGCACCTTAGCTGTGTGACTGCAGATATCCAGCCTGCTTCCCCGACCAGGGAGTCCATGTCGACCAGGTCACGCCATCTGCTAGCCAAGGACACGAGGCCTTTCCAGTTGGGACGTTCGCATATCAGAAGTATGCAGGAATTAACGTTCCTGGAGCTTCCAGTGACTAAATTACGTAAGACCGCGGCTCCACAGGCCTCAGTGACGGACTTGCTATCACAGATAGCTCAATTCATCACAGCATACCAGCAGCTATCAGAAACTTTTTCAGTAAAGAAACTGTCTGAGCAAGCTGGGTCGGTTCGCTCCCCTGCAGACTCAGTAAGGGACGACCGAGATTCTTATGTGGTCCAGGCAGATGGTAAAAGGGATTCAGCACAGCTGAAATTTTCCCTTTCCGAACAACTTAAGGTGGCCGTAGATTTTATCCGGCATCACCTTTTAGAAGTTGTTTCTCCGGACCAAAATGCTGCGTTACCTGATAAGAAACTAAAAGCGTCAATGGACACAGACTTTTTCGGAGGGATTAGGGACACTGTCCTTGAGTTTCCAGCCCAGTCCATAAATGTCATGGACATTTGAACTTTTGAATGACGCTATGTTCAAGCTAGCCTCTAAGACTGGTAAATCTGGTTTCTTATCGCCTCGCGCTATACAGCTGCCTTTCGTCAATGCTGGACATAGATTTGAAACTGTAGGACAAGGCGTGCCGAGAGTTCCTCTGCGTTTGGACGACTAGGCTGAAGACCTGGAATTGTCATTGCCGGCATCCATGTCTATTAACTCCAGTGTACTGGAGACGACAATCTCATCTAATAGAATTAATTTAGACGCATTTTCTCACGCAGATCACCTTACCAGAGCATTATCACTACGTCTCGAAGGGAAAGAATTCCAGGATGTTCAAACTTCCTTAAGAGTTCTTTCGAGGGCTATAGCATATTCTACGTATAACTCTGCCCTTTCAGTGGCAATCTGGAGTTAGACGTGATGCTGCCCTGGCTGCATCCACAAGAGTGGATAGTAAGGTGAAAAACTCTCTTCCAGTTGCTCCGGTCTCAGGAGAGCTTCTCTTCAACGTTAAGCTTTCTACAATCTATAATCAGATTACTAAGAAAGCTTTAGATTCTCTGCTTTTAATTCCGCTTTGAAAAAGTCGGACTCAGCAGGGAGGAGTAAGGCAGGTACTTCGGGGGCGAATACGTCCAAAGGAAGTTCCTATATAGGATCTAAGAAAGCCTCTACTTCTTACTCCGGAGACCGTCAGAGTAGCGACACACATAGGGGTTGTAATGCTGGCCGAGATATCCGGTCAGACGCCCCTAGGTCGACTGGGTGAAGTGCGGGTCATGGAGGATGTGGTTTCTCCTTCCGCAATCCTCGCAGGGCCAGGAGGTGATGGTCTAAACCTCTATTGCGTTCCAGTAGGCGGAAGGCTGTCGAGATTCTTAACCAATTGGTTGTCAATTACGGACGACCCATGGGTGCAAGGGGTTATTTCCGAAGGTCCAAACTGTCCTTCAAGGAAAAACCTCTGTTAACTCGAAGTCCACGCTGGTCTCAGCTTCCGTTAAACGTTCAGAAGAGAGATTTGCTTCTATCAGAAGTTCAATCTCTTCTGGACAAGAATGCTATAGACGTCGTAGAAAACCAGGAAAATCCAGTTTTCTGCAGTCACCTGTTCCTGGTTCCAAGATGAGATGGCTCTTTTTGTCCAGTTATAGATCTGAGCTGGATAAACAAGCTGATCGTGGCTCCAAAATTTTATATGGAGACCATCCGATCGGTCAGAGCAAGCACTCGAGTGAACGATTATGCTGTGAGCATAGATCTTAAGGATGCATACTTTTACGTCATGGTACATTCGGCGTTTAGAAAGTACCCTCGCTTCGCTGTCCCAGTTTGTTTTCAGTTTCGAGCAATGATGCTCTAGTCTGAACCTAGCGTCCTGGGCCTTCACTCGAATAATGATCTCGGTAATGACTCATTTCCTAACTCATCTGTGCTAACATCGGCCTACTTGGACGACATTTTTCAGGGTTACGGCAGCAAGTTAACGCTTCAGAACGATGTTCAGAGTCTGCTTCAATTGCTCCGACGTATCGGTTTCATAGTAAACGAAAAGAAGTCGGATCTAGTGCCGTCCAAATCATTCACCCACGTGGGAATGAGCTTAGAGACGCACAACAATCTCGTTTGTCTGCTGTTAACCAGAGCGATATTAGTCAGTTGTTATGCTCGCTTTTGTCTTAACTCAGATGTAGTAACAGCGAGAGAATTCTTGAGACTGACAGGTTTGTGCAGACCCGCTGCGGATCTTATTCCAATGGAGCGGCTACGCACTCATCCACACCACATATTTTTTATCTCAGAATTGGAGTGTGAAGACTCATTCACTCGAATCGAACATCGTCTTGTCGAATCAAGTGAAACAAGAGATTCAGACTGGGGCAGATATTCAGTGGTTAACTCAAGGAGTACCACTGCAACTGTCGGATCCGAGTTTTACGATAATGACGGATGCGAGTCAAACAGGTTGGGACACAACTATGAGCCCAACGCAATCGAGGTGCCAGGGTCTTTGGGATCCACAGTTCCTAATCAAGCACATTAACATCAAGAGATGATGTCAATATGGCTTGCGTTACGTCAATGAATGAACATTCTTCAGAATTCGCATGTCCAAATTCTGTCCGACAATTCAACAGTAGTAGCGTACATTCGGAACTAGGAAGGCACTCATTCCATTCCGTTATTTAATTTAACGGAAAGGATCCTTCTGTTTGTCCTAGAGCATCAAGTTCTTCTATCGGTCTGTCATATACCGGGTCGTCTGAACGTTCTAGCAGACTTCCTTTCTTGGAAAGGTTGCATGTTGCCGTCAGAATGGACTCTTAACAAACGAGTATTCAATCAGATTTGCTACCAATGGGATCGTCCAATGATAGACTTATTTGCGACGCATCTCAACAATCAGTTGCAGACATATGTGTCGCCATGCCCAGATCCACGAGCGTTTGCAGTAGACACTCTCTCGATCTCTTGGGATGGAATGATAGGATACGCGTATCCTCCAGCTCCGTTGATTCAGCAGATATTGCTAAAAATCAAGCAATCTCACTGCAAGATTCTGTTGGTAGCATCTCTGTCACCCCAGAGACCATGGATAATCTACTCAGGTGTCTGTTCTGGGACATTCCGAGGAAGCTTCCTCCACGGGAGGACCTTCTTTCGCAGAGGAAATCACACACACTGCATCACAACCCGCAAGGTCTCAACCTTCACGTATTTCCATTGTGCGGTCCTTCTTGCACGGCAAGCATTTTACAGGACGGGCAGTGGACGCAATTTCTAACTGTAGGAGGACATCCTCTTCGCTAAATTATGCTGCTATGTGGAAGGTTTTCTATAGGTGGTGTAGGGAACATTCTATTGATTTTTATGATTCCTCCATTCCAGAGATTGCTAATTTTCTGGTCTACTTGTTTGACGAGATCAAACTGCAGCCGATAACCATTAAGATTTATAGGTCTATGCTATCGGATACCTATGCTCATCATGATAGGTTACAGATTGGATCTAATGTCTCTTTATCTAAGTTAGTGAAAAACTTTTCGATAAATAGACCTAGAACCCTTAGGTTAATTCCTAAGTGGAATTTAGCTTGGGGTCTTCTGAAGCTAAAAGAAGCGTCATTTGAGCCTCTTGATAACAGTGGACTTCAAATACTTATCTTATAAGACAGCTTTTCTCTTAGCCTTCTCTTCTGCCAGAAGAGTTAGTGAGCTTCATGCACTATCAGTTGATGATTCTCACTATCGTAGTGTTGGTAATACCATTACTTTAACTACTAATGTTGGATTTTTGGCTAAGAATCAGGCTCCTAATAAGTATCCTGAACCTATTGTTATTAAGGCTCTACCGTCTTCAGACGGTCATAGGCCTATGCTCTGTCCAGTTAGAGCCATGCGTATTTACAAACGTAGATCTGAGTGTATCGGAAAGAGACGTAAGCGTTTCTTTCGGTCTCTGCTGCATAATAGAAAGGACATTACAGTCCATTCTATTGCAAGATGGATTCAATTAACTATCCGTACTGCTTATGAAAAATTATCTTCAACTCAGCAGTCTGTGCTTAAGATTTCGGCGCATTAAGTAAGAGCGCTGTCTACATCTTGGGCTTATGCTAATAGTGTTGCTATTACCGATTGATGAAGGCTGCTTATTTGTCTCAGCCTTCCACATTCACAAATTTTTATCTTAGAAATATTGGGTCCATTTCTGGCGACCTTCGATGTTTAGGTCCGTTATCAGTTGCTCAGAATGTCGTCCACTAAACAGTTGCAACTATAGTTGTGCAGGCTTTCTTACAAATGACCCAGACGGGATGGCCCTCCCATGAGTTGGGAACTCTTACCTCCCCGCTGATTACATAACGCTTACCAGGCACTGGTGGTAAGAATGAGGATTTGGCTCCAATTTCAGACTTCCTTGACACTGAGCATGCTCAGTGGATTAAAGTATGGAGGACCACATAGGACATATATTTTTTGGATTTTGATGCAAATTTTGGGGATTGGGGGGGCAGAATTTGTGTTTGGCCCTAGAATTTAAGAGTTAGCACGAGCTAAGTCTTGGTCATTGGTAAGTATAAAAAATATATAAATTACTATAAATTTTTTAACTTTCCTTAAAATACTCTCAGTGGAGTTTCATACGTTTTCTTTGCATTATATATAGAGCTGTGAGTGGATGCATTAACAAGGGAAAAACTATGATAAAGAGAACATGATGTATCTGGCCCTTTGCTGGATGGACTAAGTGTCGAGGGTCCATAGAGGCCACAAGTCCAGTTCCCTCCCAGTAAGATCATTTGATCAGTTTATGCAAAAACACAGCAAAACCGTTTAGTTGGATTTTGCTGGGTCTTGTAGTTCGGTTTTCTGGTATGCTGGAAAATTCAGAAACACCACATAACCCTAATGTTATATTTCATTTGCTGATACAAATGACCCATTGCTTGAGAAAGGAAAAAATGTTATTGTACTCCACAAAAATGCATTTTGAGGTTAGCAAAATACCCAAGCAACCCTTTAGAAACATGGATAAGTCTTGACATTTCACACATCTCACATTCTAAGTCTTCCTAATACTTCATATTAGGGAGTGCGGTGGCTCTGTGTTAGACTGTTGGACTTCTTTGCTAGAGGTCTCGAGCTTGATCCCCATCCGGAACGACCTGCGTTGTGTCCTTGGGCAAGGCACTTTATCCCAGTTGCCTACATGGGGACACGATGATGCAGGCCTGGCATTTTCAGGAGAGTGATTTATTTGCTCGCCTATTGCTTGCCTTCAAAAAATTAAGGAGGGCGAAAACGAGCTGTCCTGGCCTTAGAAAATAATTATTACCACAGCAGCTTGTTCCTGAAACCCACATCTTTTCAGATCTCTGCTTTGTAAGTGGTCTCTATAAGACAGCCACACTGCCCCTCCCATACCTCCGGGCCTTGTCAAGGCCCAGAGGTGTGAGAGGGACAGTGTAGCCGTCTCACAGAGACTACCTTGTTGGCAGTTCCAAATAAAACCAAATAAAATGTACAAAACCTACTAGGCATTATTCATTAAAAGCAAAACTTAATTTTGCCACTTTTTTATCTTTTGTAAGCTTGAGTAGTGTTAATCGCTCGCCTAGGCCATGCAAGGGAAGCTATTTGTAGCCCTCCTGCATTTTTAAGAATGCCTCGCCAGATGACTCCATGTACTAAGGTGTACTGCATGTCTATGGTCCACATGTCTTCACCCACTGTAACCCTGCTTGAGCAGAGCTTGAACAGAGCTGTAATGTTGAGCAGCTGACAGCTGCTTGTCGCTGCTGGAGGTTCTCTCCATGTACTCTGGCTTCCTCCACCTGTAAAACTCATGGTCATGATTAGCCACTGTGCATAAGTATGTGCCCTTAAACACCAATAAACTTTCAATAAATAAATAAATAATACTTCATTTTGTACTTCAGAAGCCAAAGTTGTGAATGCAGAAACTTGGATATATCTTTCTGATCCTGAATCAGTTCCAGAAGTTTCCATAAATGTGAAAAAAGTTTTGAGGCAGGTAAGTGAGACATATGATTTTCTGAAAAATGTTTCATACCTTTTTGAAAGGCCTCTTTTTGAATTAATTTCCACTTTGTGATTATGGGCAACTTGAACAAATATTTTTTTCAACAAAATGGAAACAGTATTTCCAGATATTCAGAATCCAATCTGAAATTTTTTTGTCGAAGAAGGTTTCCTGACTGTTCACTGGAGTAGTCATTACAATATTAATTTCTTTGGAGCAGAAAGCTATGTATGTTACTGTGAACTTGAAGACATTTTATTAGCTCACCTGGCTGAAAATCAGGGTGAGCTTTTCTTATCACTCTTCGTCCGTCGTCCGACCATCCATCCATCCGTCCGTCCGTCGTCCTGCGTGAAGGTGGTGTTTGAGCCTGTTTCTCCTAAACCACTGGCCACATTTTAATTAAATTTCATGTAAGTAGTGGTTATATAGGGGCATTTTGATTTTTATGCAAATTAGGTTTCGGCTCGTATTGAACAGAGGGGTGGGGAAAAAATGGCCAAATGTTTTGAAAATCTTCTTCTAATGAACCACCAGTAGCAGAGACTTGATATATGGTATACAGAGTCCTTTTGAAGTTTAGAATCAAGTTTGTTCAAGAGAAGTTTGTCGGGCATTATTTGCCTTCGTTATGGGAGGGGCAAAAACTTTGGCCACGCCTAAAATTTCTATTTTCAGAACCATGAGGTCGATGTGAACTAAATTTGATATGAGATGATAATGGGTCATAAGTAGTTGATTGATTCAAGAAGTTTTTTTCTCATTGCCATAAAACTGCCATATCTCCAAAACTACACGGCACAGAGAATTCTTATTTTGTATAAATCTTACTTTTATCCAGTAGAATAGAATGGTTAAAAAAAATCCCTATCGGTTTGAACACAAGGTACTTTTTTTCAGGACTTTGAAAAAGTGCTGAGTCAGCACTTTTTAACACTGTAGGCAATGGGAAAAACATTAAAAAATCTTCTTCTCCAGATCCAGCTGCCAGAATCTTTTGATATTTGGTATGCAACATTGTAGGGTGGATCTGATTCAAGTTTGTTCAAATCGGTTCCCTGAGTTCATATTTGGGCTCAGTATAGGAGCCCGATTTCGAACTTAGTGCATTTCAGGCAAATTTCTTAAAAAATCTTCTTCTCCAGATCCAGCAGGCAGAATCTTTTGATATTTGGTATGCAACATTGTGGGGTGGATCTGATTCAAGTTTGTTCAAATCGGCTCCCTAGATTCATGTTTGGGCTCACTATAGAAGCTTGAATTCGAACTTAGTGCATTTCAGGCAAATTTCTTAAAAAATCTTCTTCTCCAGATCGAGCAGGCAGAATCTTTTTATATTTGGTATGCAACATTGTGGGGTGGATCTGATTCAAGTTTGTTCAAATCGGCCCCTAGATTCATATTTGGGCTCTCTATAGAAGCTCAAATTCAAAAATCTTCTTCTCCAGATCCAGCAGGAAGAATCTTTTGATATTTGGTATGCAACATTGTGGGGTGGATCTGATTCAAGTTTGTTCAAATCGGCTCACTGGGTTTATATTTGGGCTCAGTATAGGAGCCCAAATTTGAACTTAGTGCATTTGAGGCAAATTTCTTTGAAAATCTTCTTCTCAAGATCCAGCAGGCAGAATCTTTTGATATTGGGTATGCACCATGCTTAGGGGGGTGAGATTCAAGTTTGTTCAAGCCATGTCCTTAGGTCCATATTTGGACTCACTGTGGGAGCTCGAATGATAACTTAGTTCAAAATGAGGAATTTTCTTTAAAAATCTTCTTCTTCAGATCCAGCAGTCGGAATGTTTTGATATTTGGTGTGCAGCATCCTTAGGGGGGTGAGATTCAAGTTTGTTAAAGCCAAGTCCCTCGGTTCATATATGGGCTCCCTGTGGGAGCTCAAATTATAACTTAGTTCAATATGAGGAATATTCTTTAAAAATCTTTTTTTTTAGATCCACTGGTCAGAATCTTTGGATATTTGGTATAAGCTTTTCTTAGGAGGAACAGATGCAACTTGTTGAAATCAATTCTCTGGGTTGATATTTAGGCTACCATGTCAGGTGAGCACACTCAGGCCCCTTGGGGCCTCTTGTTAAATATATAGATACAACCTCTTAAGTGTTGGAGTCGTAGTGTTTTTATACGGCCGCTCATATGAGTGGGCCGAATTATGGTATTGCAATGTCCGTCTGTCCATCTGTCTGTCTGTCTGTCCATTCTCAAAAATTATTCATTCCGTCCATCCATCTATCCATTAGCTTTTTTTTGTCCACGTGATAACTTGAAAACAATACATCCAACAGATTCTATATTTTTTATGGTTGAATAGTCATGACTAGAGGATGGTTCCTTTCTGTAACCAGCATTCTGGCATATCCAATATGGCCACCACGGCAGCCATCTTAGATTTTCAGGGACATTTGATTGTCCACGCGATAACTTGAAAACTATAGATCCAACAGATGCTGTTTTTTTATGGTTGATTAATCATGACTAGAGGATGGTTCCTTTCGATAACCAGCATTCTGGCATATCCAAGATGGCCACCATGGCAACCATCTTGGGTTTTTAGGGACTTTTGATTGTCCATTTGATAATCCAACAGATACTGTTTTTTATGGTTGTTTAGTCATGACTAGAGGATAGTTCCTTTCAATAACCAGCATCAATGTCCATCTGTCCATCCATCTGTCTGTCCATCCGTCTGTCCGTTAACTTTTGTTTGTCCATGCTATAACTTGAAAACAGTACATCCAACAGATACTGTTTTTTTATGGTTGATTAGTCATGACTAGAGGATGGTTCCTTTCGATAACCAACATTCTGGCATGTCCAATATGGCCACCATGGCAATCATCTGAGAGTTTGGGTGACTTTTGATTCTCCACGCAATAACTTGAAAACAATATATTCAACTTTAATTGGTCATAAGCCAGGAATGTACAATTATTTTTGAAGGAATTATTGACCTTTTGTTCAACAAAAAATTTCTTCAAAAGCCCATTTTCTTCATAGGTGGACGTATATTGATCCACCACCTGGTGGTGCACTTGTTGTTCACTTGGTGGAATAATAAATGAGTCGATAAAGGTATTACAGTTTATTTCGTATCATATTCAATCTGAAGATTCATACAAGCCAGAAAATAAGCAGACTGCCATCTGCAAAATGAGGTCCCCAGAGGGTGAATTTGGTGATGCTACCCTGCACAGCACTGAATTTACCCTCTGTAAACCTCAATCTGAATCAGAATCTCAAACCTAAACAAAAAGAGGAACCCAGAGGATAAATTGGCCCACTGCATGGGATAGCATTGGCAAATTCACCCTCTGGAAACCTTAAGGAGTTAACCCTCAAGGACCTGAAACATTTTCAACATTTCTCTTGCACACAAAATGTGTCTAATGGCTTAACATTGCTTTCTTGTCAAGTCGTGTCCACCTGTAAAGGCAGCCAAGATATGAGTAGAAACCACTGCAAAGATAACTTGACTAGTATCTGCACAACATTCATGTTGTACTGAAGGCTGGGTTTGTACTCCATTTTGAAATTCTTCAAAAGAGTTTGCAAATTTAGAGTTAGTCTTGAAAACTATGGAAAGCAGCATCAGTCAAGTCCTGAGGGTATTGATAAAGTACAGAAATTAATTTTTGTAACAAATTTTAACACTCTCCACACTGATGTCAAAATATCAAAATTTCAGCCTGTAAATATTTTCCATAATGCAACCAAGAACTTAACCAATTCAGTCTTGTTTGACAGAGCTCAGTGATTGAATTGGTTAAATTCCAAGTTGCATTATGGGAAGATTTGCCGTATTCAGAGAACTGAATCATTTGAAGTAAAAAAAAAAACACTAAAGTTCCTATTTATTTCATAATCTTTTGTCTACTCAACAATGCTGTTTTGTTAACCCTTTACCCAATGAATCGGCCACATCTGCCCGCGTAATATGCAAATTCAGTAGTTGAAAAAATATTATTTTTCAAAAAAGTTCAACAAAAACATATCATGTGACCCCTCACGGGTCACATGATATGGTTTTGTTGAAATTTGTTCAAAAATTTGAAAAAATGGTATTTAAAATAATAAATTTTGATATCGTCTGCATTGGGTAAAGGATTAAACCACATGAGTTTGAAGAAATTACATTCTTGAAATTGTTTTTCAAAGACATAAAATGTTAACTTTTATTACTTTTCCACTGTCAGATTTTTGTCAGTTTGAGGTATGCAAATGGGTATGGTAAAATGGGCTGACATTTCTGGAAAAAGAATGGTAAAAAGAATAGAGCATTTTTTTTCCTAGTGAGTGGAAGAACCCTGTGTACAGTAGCATTCCTGTTTTGAGGTCATAAATGTTTAGTATTGTTTGCAGAACTTTCCCCTTATACCTGTAGTATGATAGGCTTCCTGTTCTGATGTCAAAGAAGTTTGTCAAAGTTTGATGCCTGTCTTCAAAGTTCTTTTGCCTAATGCTACATACTATATATATATATGATACACACACAAAATATGGTACCTTCTTTTTAGATCTGCATCCAAAGACAGCATCAGTCCTGCAGTTAATGCTGTAGAGGAGTGTTCAGTCATTTTGGATTGGTCATCAAATATGTGACCTGAAGCTTGAGAAACCAGTGCACTGTTCTCGTTCACTCAGTCATTGCTGTTATAAACATTTATGGCCTAATTCCAGGTGATCAGTTTTTACTACATCATAGTATGTGCACCAACAATCTGTTGTTACAATCTAGGTACCTTTCCAGTTTTGTAAGAATTTGTGTTTAGGCCATTTTCTCAAAGTTTTGTTTCTGTGGGTCTATCAAGGTCTTTGCAGTAATATTAAGTTTTTGATAACCACAAAATATCCCATTTAAAATTAAATATAACCATTATTTGGAGTGATATAAACAATAAAAATGCAGCTTCAAGGAGCCTTCCTGACATTGGATCGACTATATCAAGCACAGAGGTAGGTGAGCATTCAGGATTTAACATCTCTCTTGTTTAACCAAAGTATAGTGCAGCCCTGTTAATTGAATAGCCACTTTGCCAATGAAAATTACTCAATTCACAGGAGTATTCAATTAACAGGGGTTGTGTCACTTTCCTGTTTTCTAGAGAAAAACTTAGCATTTATTCTATTATATCTTGTTTGACAGAGCTCCATGAGCTCTGTCAAACAAGATATAACAGATTAAATGCTTGTAATGGATGTACTGAGGCCAAATAGGTCTATAAACAAAGGAAAACTGGGGCAAGTCAGGATAATTTCTCGACAGGTTACAAGATTTTTTATTCAATTAGCAGGAGTTTACTCTATTACTTATATTCAATTAACAGGTCAAATTTGTACAGGATGTATGTTAAATGGTTTTGTGTTGGGAAATTATATTCAGTTAACAGGGATATACAATTAAGAGATATCCAGTTAAGTGGGCTCCACTGTATAGCTTATGTTCTCTAATGAGAGCAATTGAAGTGAGACTTAACCCTTTACCTAACATGAAAGCAGATGACACTTGCAAAAAAAATTCTTGAATAACTGTTTTTTTTTCATTTTTTGTCTCAAAAACATAGGTTATGACCCCTCATTGGAACGAGCTCGACGAGCTCGTTCCAATGAGCGGTCATAACCTATGTTTTTGAGACAAAAAATGAAAAAATAATTAAAATTAATAGGCGATTTTTGAGAATAGTGCTGGCTGGTTTTGGCCGTTATGTTGGGTAAAGGGTTAAAGAAGAAAAATAACTTCTTTTCCTCAAACTGCACAGTACTGTGATTGAGAAAATGGTCCTTTTCTCAATCGGTTGTGAAACATTTTCGTCAGTGGACAGAGATTCCATGAATAAAATAATGCTGCATCGAGATTGAATGATGAAAAATGAAATAATATCCGAGATGTAATATTTTTGCATTTTGAGATTCTACAAAATTGTTGATAGCGATTAGAGAATTTTTACAAGTTCGCAATGTAGTTGTGATCTAGTCTGAATTCTCTTTTTGTGTTTGTGATCACTGAGCTGAAACTTTTAATAGCCCTGTTGAAACCAGCTGAACAATCTTGTTTAACATTTAAAAGCCTTATTTATATTTTGATAATTTGTGAGACTTTAGAACAACTTCTCCAAAATGCAAGAATGATGGTGTCCTTAAAATAATAGTTAAATTACTTCCTGGAAAATATGAGGTCTCCAAGTTGGGAATAAATTTTATTCAATGGCAGCAGAAATTTAATAATTTTTATACGCTCTGTCTGTCTGTCTGTCTGTCTGTCTGTCCATCCGTCCGTCCGTCCGTCCGTCCGTCCGTCCGTCCGTCCGTCCGTATCATGTTATGGCATTGTCTGTCTGTTTGTCTGTCTGTCCGTCCCTCTGTTTGTCTGTCCATCCGTCCGTCCGTCCGTCCATCCGTCTGTCCATCCGGGCCAACATTGGGGGTTTAGGGAATATTATTATTAGGGGCTACCTCCAAATTAAGGTAGTGTTAGGAGTGGGGTGGGGTTAGGGGTAGCCCCCAGAGTAGGGCTTAAGGTTGGGGAGGGTTAGGTCCTGGGGGGTTAGGGTTGGGGTCAGGGGTGGGGTTTTAGTTTTAGTAGCCCCTAAACTGAAAAATAGCTCCTAATCCTATTGGTTTGGCTAGGGTGGGGTTGGGTCAGGGGTGGGGTGGGGTTAGGGGTAGCCCCAGAGTAGGGCTTAAGGTTGGGGAGTTAGGTCCCGGGGGTGGGTGGGGGTTAAGGTCAGGGGTGGGCTTTTAGGGTTTAGGGTCAGGGTGAGGTTGGGTTAGGGTGTGGTTTTTGGGTGGAGGGGTGGGGTTAGGGTTAAATATAAGTTCTAGGGTGGAGGGGGTGGGGTTCTGGGTAAGATAAGGTTTTGGACTTACAAAATGTTTTTTTGGTAGCCCATAAACCTGAAATGTTGGAGGGTCCGTCCATCCGTCCATCAGTCCATTCCATCCATCTGTCCGTCCGAGCTTATGGGGTTTACATTTTAAGCTCAGTGGTAGTTGTGGGGTTGGGTTAGTACAGTGGCCACTTGTGGGGTCTATTTTTTGCACTGTGGGGTTAATTTTTTGACCTTGTGGGGTTAGGGTTTAACATGGGAAAAACCCCACAAGTAAGAATGTGTAAGAATGTCCGTCCATCCGTCGTCTGTCCGCCCGCACTAACAAATGACTACTTATGTGGCTACGAGTTAGTAAAACAGGATACTTATGTGGTTAAAGTCTGTTATGTGGCTAGCCACGTAACAGAATCCCTTATTGTGGGGGTGGGGGCGGTTGGGGGTGGGGGTTTGGATAAATGTAGAGAAGGTTTAGGGCATTCCGGGGTGGGGTTTAGGAATGGGGTAGGGTGGAATGGGGGTCAGTGGAGGGGTGTTAGAGTTACGTGGCTAGGGTTAGTTTTAGTTTAGGGTTAGCTTAGGGTTAGGGTTAGGGGTGGGTAGGGTTAGGGTGAGTAAAGGGTAGGGTTAGGATTAGCTGACCCCCCACCAAAAATTTTCCCCCAAAAAACTTATTTTATTATGTTGGACATGTGTTTTAGGTTAGCCACCTAATATGTCCATAAAATAGCCACATAAGTAGCCATTTGTTAAAGTCCGTCCGTCCGTCCATCCGTCCGTCCGTCCGTCCATCCGTAAACAATTTTTGTGTCGCCTACTCCTCCAAAAGTTTACATGCTACATTGTTCAAACTTTGCTCACATGTTGATCAGTAATTGCCGTTGTGCATGTGACAAGTGCAGGTAACTCCATTTTGTATTTCCATAGTTATGCCCCCTTTTAGTACTTAAAACATTACAGTTTTGTGTCGCCTACTCCATCAACATTTTACATGCTATATTGCTCAAACTTTGCACACCTGTTGATCACCGATTGCCATTGTGCATGTAACAAGAGCAGGTAACTCTGTTTTGTATTTCCAGAGTTATGCCCCTTTTAATATGTGAAACATTACACTATTGTGTCGCCTACTCCTTCAACATTTTACATGCTGCATTGTTCAAACTTTGCACACATGTTGATCAGTAATTGCTGTTGTGCATGTGACAAAAGCAGGTAGCTCTGTTTCGTATTTCCAGAGTTATGCCCCCTTTTAGTTCTTAAAACATTGAAGTATTGTGTCGCCTACTCTTTCAGCATTTTACATGCAATATTGTTCAGACTTTGCACACATGGTGATCACCAGTTGCCAGTGTGCATGTGAGAAGAGCAGGTAACTCTATTTTGTATTTCCAGAGTTATGCCCCTTTCAGTACTTAAAACATTACAGTATTGTGTCACCTTCTCCTTCAACATTTTACATGCTATATTGTTCAAACTTTGCACACATGTTGATCACCAATTGCCATTGTGCATGTGACAAGAGCAGGTAACTCTGTTTTGTATTTATAGAGTTATGCCTCCGTTTAGTACTTAAAACATACTCCTTCAGCATTTTACATGCTATATTGTTCAAACTTTGCACACATGGTGATCACCATGGGCGTATGTTGCCCCGCTAGGCGGTGCTCTTGTTATATGGCCCATGTTAAATGGGTAGGCAGGGGGAGTTTAACCATGTTAGTCAGCACATGCATTTGTTTGTTATGCAATCTTGAAAAATGCCACCACACCAATGAGCAACATATGCTATCCATGGTCACATGCAATGCTTCACATTGCTCCTCTTTTTAGTTCACCTGACTGAAAGTCAGAGCGAGCTTTTCTTATCACTTTTCGTCCGTCGTCTGTCCATCCATCGCCCATCGTCTGTCATCCGTCGTCCTGCGTGAAGGTGGTGTTGGAGCCTCTTTCTCCTAAACCACTGGCCACATTTTAATTAAATTTCATGTAAGTAGTGGTTATATATGGGCATTTGAGTTTTTCTTGAAATTGGATTTCAGCTCATATTGTGGAGTGGGGTGGGGCCAAAATGCACAAAATTTTAAAAAATCTTCTCATGAACCAGCCATAGCAGAGTCTTGATATTTGGTATGCAGCTTCCATTTGAGGTGTAGACTCAAGTTTGTTCAAGAGAAGTTTGACAGGCAATATTTACCTTTGTTCTGAGAGGGGCAAGAATTTTTGCCCCACCCAAAATTTCTATTTTCTGAACCCAGAGGCCGATTTGAACCAAATTTAATATGAGGTATTATTGGGTTATAAGTACTTGATTTATGCAAAAAAAAATTTTCCTGCAGCCCCGTGGGAACCGCAGGAGCTAAAAATAGAAAAAAATTAAAATGCCCTTATCTCCAAAACTGCACGGCACCGAGAATTTTTAGGACCAACAGAAAGGCTTGGTAAAATAAAATTGCCATCGGTTTTATCATAGGGTACAGTCTTCAGATCCAGCAGTCGGGATGTTTTGATATTTGGTATGCAGCATCCTTAGGGGGGTGAGATTCAAGTTTGTTCAAGCCATGTCCCTAGGTCCATATTTGGGCTCACTGTGGGAGCTTGAATTGTAACTTAGTTTGAAATGAGGAATTTTCTTAAAAAATCTTCTTCTTCAGATCCAGCAGTCGGAATGTTTTGATATCTGGTGTGTAGCATCCTTGGGAGGGGGGGGGGGGGAGAGATTCAAGTTTGTTAAATCCAAGTCCCTGGGTTCATATTTGGGCTCCCTGTGGGAGCCCAAATTATAACTTAGTCAATATGAGGAATTTTTCTTTAAAAATCTTCTTCTTCAGATTCAGCAGTCTGAATGTTTTGATATTTGGCATGTAGCAACCTTAGGGGGCTGAGATTCAAGTTTGTTCAAGCCAAGTCCCTTGGTTCCAATTTGGGCTCACTATGGGAGCCTGAATGACAACTTAGTTCAAAATGAGGAATTTTCTTTAAAAATCTTCTTCAGATCCAGCAGATGAATGCTTTTGATATTTTTTATGCAGCATCCTTAGGGGGGTAAGATTGAAGTTTGTTCAAGCCATGTACCTAGGTCCAAATTTGGGCTCATTGTGGGAGCTCGAATTGTAACTTAGTTCAAAATGAGGAATTTTCTTTAAAAATCTTCTTCTTCAGATCCAGCAGTCGGAATGTTTTGATATTTGGTGTGCAGCATCCTTAGGGGGAGGGGGTGGGGGGGGGAGATTCAAGTTGGTTAAAGCCAAGTCCCTGGGTTCATATATGGGCTCCCTGTGGGAGCCCGAATTATAACTTAGTTCAAAATCAGGAATATTCTTTAAAAAATTTTTTTTTTAGATCCACTGGTCAGAATCTTTGGATATTTGGTATAAGCTTTTCTTAGGATTAGGAGCAGATGCAACTTGTTGAAATCAATTCTCTGGGTTGATATTTAGACTGCCATGCCAGGTGAGCACCCTCAGGCCCCCTGGGGCCTCTTGTTTTGGTATTACTTTTCAAATGAAGTCCTTGAAGGAAGTCTTCACATCAATACCAACACTTAATATTCTATTTTTTTAACAGAAGAATGGTACAAGAGAGATCTGTGTGCCTTGTATCATAAACAATATCAGAAAAGTGATAGTTGATAAACCTGAGGATAAGGTTATGTGGTCACTGAGAATTTTATCAAGAAATACTGACATTTTAACAACAAAGTTTGCTTCAACTGTAGAGGCTAAAGGGGGTAAGTAATTTTGTTCACTTTATTTTAACTCTTTACCTGTGGCAGCCGCCATTTCCAGTCAGTGCTATTCACAAAAATTGTCATTGAAATTGTATTACTTTCAATTATTCTCTTAAGTGGTTGAGTTTTAAAAGCCACTATCAGGACTCTACTGAAATGTACTGAAAGCCACTACACTGCACTAATTTGTTGTTGGCTCAGCAGTAGAAGAAAAAGATTATTATAAAATTGTTTTGTTACAATATATTGGAGAGTGCCAACTGGCACTCTGCAATATATTGCAACAAAACAATTATTTATGAGCAATATCTTGCTGAATTAAGGTTTCTTTTGCTAGTAGTTAGTGCTGTGCGGTATTGAAATTTCAGGTTCAGTATCGGTATCGGTATCAGTATCTGTATATTTTTATACTGTACCAATGACTCAGACATAGCTGGTGCTAACTCTTAAAATATAGGGCCAAACACAAATTTTGCCCCCCAAACCCCAAAATTTGCATCTAAAACCAAAGAAAACATGTCCTGAATGGCCCTCCACACTTCGCCTCTACTGTGCATGCGCAGTGTCAAGGACGTTCCGAAATTGGCGCCATTATTCATTCTTAGTTTGGCCCTTCATCAGTTAACATCTGACTGATCTTTGTGCTTGTAAATCTCAGTTCAAATGATGCCAGACACATAAATATTAGTGAAATGGTGATTCTAAGGAGGATAGAGAAGGAGGAGAGGAAAAAATGTGTGACAGAATATTATCAGGGCTGTAACTTAAAATTTTTTTAATGAAATTATGTTAAGTTACCTATTTTCGAGGCAGCAGCCATTTTGTTGTCATGAAATGGTGCTTCTAAGGAGGATATAGAAGGAGGAGAGGAAAAATGTGTGACAGAATATTATCAGGGCTGTAACTTAAAATTTTTTAATGAAATTATGTTAAGTTACCTATTTTCGAGGCAGCAGCCATTTTGTTGTCATTCTTGTTATTTAGTTACACTGATATTTTTATACTGTACCAATGACCCAGACATAGCTGGTGCTAACTCTTAAAATATAGGGCCAAACACAAATTTTGCCCTCCAATCCCCAAAATTTGCATCTAAAACCAAAGAAAACATGTCCTGAAAGGCCCACCACACTTCGCCTCTACTGCGCATGCGCAGTGTCAAGGACGTTCCGAAATTGGCGCCATTAATCATTCTAAGTTTGGCCCTTCATCAGTTAACATCTGACTGATCTTTGTGCTTGTAAATCTCAGTTTAATTGATGCCAGACACATAAATATTAGTGAAATGGTGATTCTAAGGAGGATAGAGAAGGAGGAGAGGAAAAAATGTGTGACAGAATATTATCAGGGCTGTAACTTAAAATTTTTTTAATGAAATTATGTTAAGTTACCTATTTTCGAGGCAGCAGCCATTTTGTTGTCATTCTTATTATTTAGTTACACTGTTTTTTAAGTGTTTTCCTCTCTCCCTGTCCTTTAAGTCCCCCCTTGCTATTCTCCCATGCTTTTGGCATAGTTTTTGTAATTATTATTACTAAATTTTCTTGGGAGTTTTAGCTGAATAACAGAATGATTTCTGTTCTTTTCCCCATGTTTACGTCTTCACCTACGGGTGTTTAGGTGTTGTGTTCTGCATCTACCATCTGATGTTCTGCAGTTTCTTCCCTGGAAGTCTCTGTTTTGCATCAGATAGTGTATTTTTGGTAACTGATTTCGGGCCTGGGTGCCTGGAGTCTTATTTTAGTGTTGTTACACTCATTGTTTACATTTACAACAGCCCTCTGTGTGAGGGGGGGATTTCTGGAAAATAATATCTTCATGTTATTTTAATCATAACTAGATACATTATTATTGTTCGTAAGTGTTGAATAAATTGTTTAAAATATTTTTAAAATTTTTGTCCACACTTAGGCTTGGGATCCATTGGGGCTCAACATTACTTTTCAGAAACTTGGGCTGTTCTGAAAAAATATTTTTTCAAAATATTTTGATTTCAATTATTTTTTCTATATTAATGGATCATATTATTGTTATGTATTTTGATTGCCAGGGGTTAGTGCGAGTACCAGGACTTGTTTTCTTTTCACATTGAAAGGATATTGTTCAATTGTAATAAGAGGAAGTCTTCCTCTGACTTTATAATCATTCTATATGTGGTCAGTGTACTCGCATTAACTCCTGTTCTGTATCGTATGATTTCGATGACAATATGGGAAGCGTATGTCACGGTATGTTATTGGGGAATTGGACACTCTGGTCCTTTCCCCACAGGGTCACTCTACTTTATCAATTTCTATTTCAGACGATCAAGATTAGGGTGATGTATCTGTGATGTCTTCCAACAGTGTGCCTCCGTCGTCACAATTAATGAAGGGCTAGCGGAAAAGTGCTCATGTAAATACGCCAATTGCCTAAGAGGACCCTAGTAGGTTCGACGGCCTTTGACGTCCGCTAGCTCGCCCGGTGTAGCGTCCATTCACCGAATGGTTCGGCAGCCGGGTTCGTCCGTTGCGGTCTAGAAGGAATTTTGGGGTGATGCGAGCACTATAAACCAACCTAATGCACACCCAGTGACGGCGGATCGGAGGCAGAACGGAGGAAGCCTTTTAGTCTGGTTCATAGCTCGTTCCGGTCCATCCGGACGGCAAGCGAGAGAGGCCCCTCTCTCGTTCAACAACATCTGGCCCCAGATGTTGTGGTACAAAATGTTTCGCATTCGGAGCATACGTCTGTCGCTCGGGACGCTCCGACATATAGTCAGTCCGGAGTAGACTGTCAATAAGGCTTCCTCATTCTCATAGTTGCGCACACGACCGCTCTTGGCTACGTGACCACGGATATCCAGTCAGCTTCGCCAGTCAGAGATTCATCGGCGACCAGGTCACACCATCCGGTAGCCAGAGACACGAGGCCTGCAGACTCCAGACGTTCGCATAGGAAGTGTGCGGGAGTCAATGTACACGGAGCTTCCGGCGGCAATGCATCGTAAGACCGCTACTGCACAGGCCTCGGGAACGGACGTGCTTTCCTAAATAGCACAGTTTATCGCAGCATCCCAGCATCAACTGAATCTGTCGCATATTTTTTATCCGACGATGCTGGGTCGGGACGCTCCGCGGAAGCGGGTACGGACGTCCGAAAATTTCATCCGGTCCGACGGGATACCGAAAGGGATTTGGAGGATTTCGAGCTTTCCCTTTCGGAACAACATATGCTGTTGTGTATGTCATCTGACTTGGTCTTCTACAGCTTCTTTCGTCGGACCAGAATGCTGCGATGCCGGATAAGAAACTGATAGCGTCGGTGGACTTAGAAATTTTTGGTTCGGTTCAGGGACATCGTCCCTCAGTTCCGACATAGTCCAATAATGTCACACAAACTTTCGAATTATTGAACGACGCTATATATATTATTATTTTATGCTTGCTATAACCAAGCATTTCTGGTTTCTTGTTCGCAAAGTTATGGAGATGTCTTTCAAAAGTGTGCCTCTGTCGTCATAGTTAATGAAGAGCTAGCGGCAATAAGTGCTCATGGTATATGTCTATCGCCTACGGAGTGACATTCGCTAGCTCACCCGGTGTAGCGTACTTTCATCGAATGGTTCGGCTGCCGGGTTCGTCCGTTGCGGTCTAGGAAGGAGTTTTGGGTGATGCGAGCACTTTAATTACTTTAGTACTCACCCAGTGACGGCAGATTGAGGACAGATCGGAGGAAGCCTGTTAGTCCGGTTCCTGGCTTGTCCAGGTCCGTCCGGGCTGTGAGCGAGAGAGGTCCCTCTCTCGTCCAACAACATAGGGGACCGCATGTTGTGGTTCAGATATTTTACATTCGGAGCATATGTCTGTCGGTCAGGACGCTCCGTTATATTGACAGTCCTAGAGACTGTCCTTAATGCTTCCTCATCCTCACAGCAGGGCACATGACCGCACATTGGCTACGTGACCTCGAGTATCCGATCAGTTTCGTCATTCAGTGATTCCACGGCGAATAGGTCGCGCCATCCGGTAGCCAAGGGACACGAGGCCTATACACTCCGTTCGCTCGCATATTGGTAGTATGCATGGGGTAACTATCACGGAGCCTCCAGCGGCAATGCATTGTAGGAGCGCTTCTCCTCAGGCCTCAGTGACGGACGTGCTATCCGAGTTAGCACAGTTGTTTCGCAGCATCCCAGCAATTGACAGTTTCTTGGTCGAATCAGGAATTATCCGACGGCGCTGGGTCGGTGCAGTCCGCGGTTGCATCAGGTACGGACGACCGAATGCTTTATAGGGTCCGACAGGATGGCGAAAGGGATTCGAAAGTTTTCGAGTTTTCCCTTTAGTAGTATCGGAAGCTGCCTTTCATATCTTCTGGCATTATCTTCCAGTGATTGTTTTTTCGGACTTCATTGCTGCGATCTTGGATAAGGGGAATAAGGGGATAAGAGACTTATAGCGTCATTGGACTCGGATTTTTCGATCGGTTCAGGGACATTGTCCCTGACTTACCGACGCAGTCCAATAATGTCATTACAACATGTGTTTTATTTTTCGACTCTATATATGCATACAAGCCTGCTACCAAGCATGATAGTTTAGTTTCTTGTCCGCGTTGCTCATTTCTGCCGTTTTATCTTTTATACGAATAGTTTATTTTGGCAGAGCAGGGCATACCGAGAGTTCATATGCGTCTAGATGGTGTGGTTAAAGACTGGAAATATTCTTTTTCGCCGTTTATGTCTTTTCCAACTTCAATGTTGGAAACGACATGATGTATAGTAGACTTAACTTAGACGCTTTATCATACGTAATCCGCCTTACTGAGGCGTTATCATTACGTCTTCAAGAAAAGATTTACGGGATATTATTCTCAATGTAATTTCTTTTGAGGGCAGTAGTTTGATCACATATAACTCCGCCCTTCAGTGGCTGATTGGAGTTGGTTAGACGTGACGCAGCCCTAGCTACATCCACACGCGTGGATAGTAAGGTTAAGAACTCTCTCAGAGTCGCTTCGTTCTCGGAGGAACTTCTCTTCGACGGCAACTTTTCGACAATCCATGAATTGCTCGATTTACACGTTCTCTTGTCTATCTAGTGTTACAAGAGATTCAGACTGGGGCAAACATTCGGTGGTTGACTCAGAGAGTGCCACCGCAGTTGCCGGACCTGAGTGTTGCTGTTATGACGGTTGCCAGTCAAACAGATTGGGATATAATACTGATCCCAACGGATTCGAAGTGCCAGGGTCTTTGGGTTCCGCAGTCTCTTGCAACCAATTTTCTTCCGCGGAATAATGTTTTTTTAGGCTTGCTTTATGTCATTGCATGAACATTATTCAGAAACGCATGCTCAAATCCTGTCCGTTAATTCGACAGTAGTGGCGTATCTCCGGAACCAGGGAGGCACTCTTTCGTTTCCGTTATTCAATTTAATGGAAAGAATCCGTCTGTTGGTTATAGTACACCAAGTTCTGTTTTGGTCCGTCATATTCCGGATCGTCTGATTGTTTTACCGGACTCCCGTTCACTTAGGGGTCGCTTGTTGCTGTCAGAATGGACTCTCAACAAACAAGTATTCAATCAGATTTGCTATCTATGGGAGCGCCCAATGATGATTTATTTACGACACAGCTTGCTAATCTATTGCAGACGTATGTGTTGGCTTGTCCAGATCTCTGAGCTAATGTTGTTAACGCTCTATTGATCTATAGGACGGAATGATAGGATACGCGTATCCTCCGGCGCTGTTGTTTCAGCAGGTATTGCTAAGATAAACAACCACAATACATTTCTGTTGATAGCATCTCTATCTTCACAGAGATCATGGGTAATTTACTCTCTTGTCTACTGTGGGACTTAACGTGAAATCTTCCTCAATGTGAGGATCTTTTTTCACTGGGTAAGTCGTGTCATCTTTATCACAACCCGCAAGGTCGCAACCTTCATGTATTCCGTTGTGTGGTCCGTATTGCATTGTAAGCATTGTACTGGACGAGCTTTGGACGCGATTTCTTACTATAGGAGATCCTCTTCTTCGCTATTCTATGCGGCTAAAGTGGAGGCTCTTCCGTCGTTGGTGTAGGGATCATTATGTTCATATTGTTGATCCCTCCACACTACTCATTGCAATTTTTTAGTATACTTGTTTCACAAGATCTACTGCAGCCTGTTTTTATTAAGGTTATAGGTTTATGTTACCTCATACCTATGCACTCTAGGATAGTTACAATTGAGTCTTATGTCTCTTTATCTAAGTCAGTTAGTAACTTTTTGATAAATAGACTTAGAATCTTTAGATTAAATTCCTATATGGATTTTAACTTCGGTTCTTATTTAGCTAAGTAATCATTTGAGCCTCTGGAAACAGTAGTTTTCAAATTCTGACCTTTTAGACAGTAATTCTGTTGGTTTCTCTTTTACTGTAGAGTCAGTGAGTTTCATGCACTATCGATGGATGATTTTCACTTTCGTAGTTTCGGAATCACTGTTCCGTTACTATTTAGGTTGGATTTTTGCATAAGAGTTAGGCTCCTAATATCCGGAACCTTTTGTTATTAAGGTCCTTCCGTCTTCGTACGGGCATAGGCCTTTACTCTTTCCGGGTAGAGTTTATGTATTTATAAACAGATATCTGTTTATTACTATGGGCGTAAGTTTCTTCTGTCTTTGATGCCTAGTAGAAGGACGTTAAGCTCCATTCTATTGTTAATGGATTCTATTAACTATCGGTACTGCTTATGGTATATCATTGACTTAGCAGTTGTGCTTAAGATTTCGGCTCATGAAGTAAGAGTTCTTCTACATCTTGGGCTTACATTAATAGTGTCGCTATTATAGATTTTTGAAGGCTGCTCATTGCGCTCAGCCATCCACATTCATGAATTTTTATCTCAGAAATATCGAGTCCATTTCTGGAGGCCTCTATTGTTAGGTCTATTATCTACTGCTCAGAATGTCATTCACTTAACAGTTGCTACTATAGCTAGGTAGGCTGTCTGTTTCGGCAGTGTCTCCGTTCTGCTGCCCTCTTCGCTCTGGGCTATTTAACCCAGGGCAAGAAAAAGGGGGGGGGGAGGGTGTTCCCTTGGGTCACCTGTTTTACTATGAAAACAAGGGGATACCTCCTCCGGAGTTAGTAATTCTGAGCTGTTATTGGGATGGTTGTTTAGTGAGAAGTTTAGGTTTTTAAAATTCATTCAAGTCTTAGTTTTTAAAGTAAAGCTTTTGATTATTGCATATGTCAACGGACATGATTATGCAATCCTCAGACACTTTTAGGAGTATAAGAGTCTCTATTCTCTAGACTTACTTATTTATTGGCTTACTTTAAAAATTATTAGTATAAGGATTATATTGGATATTAATAGAGTACATGGATGTATGAAGCTCAATTTTGGAAGGTGTTGTATCTTTCTAATTTATCATAAATAAGAAAGATACATGTAAGGCCTATTACTTCTTTTTCCCTACAGGGGATGACTCTATTTTATATTATTGAGCGTATTCCATTTTGCTCTATGTCCTTGGCCCTCCAGGCTTTTTACTATTCAGCTATGTCTGGGTCATTGGTACAGTATAAAAATGTTAAAAAATTTATAGTAATTTCTATATTTTTTATACTTACCAATGACCCAGACGGGGATGGCCCTCCCAGGAGTTGGGAACTCTTGCCTCCCCGCTGAGTACATAGCGCTTACCAGGCACTGGTTTTTAGAATGATTAATGGTGCCAATTTCGTAACGTCCTTGACACTGCGCATGCGCAGTAGAGGCGAAGTGTGGAGGGCCTTTCAGGACATGTTTTCTTTGGTTTTAGATGCAAATTTTGGGGATTGGGGGGCAAAATTTGTGTTTGGCCCTATATTTTAAGAGTTAGCACCAGCTATGTCTGGGTCATTGGTAAGTATAAAAAATATAGAAATTACTATAAATTTTTTAACTTTTCAGTGTTTTCCTCTCTCCCTTTCCTTTAAGTCCCCTCTTGCTATTCTCCCATGCTTTTGGCATAGTTTCTGTAATTATTATTACTAAAATTTCTTGGGAGTTTTAGCTGAATAACAGATTGAATTCTGTTCTTTTCCCCATGTTTACGTCTTCACCTATGGGTGGTTAGGCGTTGTGTTCTGCATCTACCATCTGATGTTCTGCAGTTTCTTCCCTGGAAGTCTCTGTTTTGCATCAGATAGTGTATTTTTGGTAACTGATTTCGGGCCTGGGTGTCTGGAGTCTTATTTTAGTGTTTTTACACTCATTGTTTACATTTACAACAGCCCTCTGTGTGAGGGGGGGATTTCTTGAAAATAATATCTTGATGTTAATTTAATCATAACTAGATATTTTATTATTGTTCGTAAGTGTTGCATAAATTGTTTAAAATATTTTTAAATTTTTTGTCCACACTTAGGCTTGGGATCCATTGGGGCTCAACGTTACTTTTCAGAAACATGGGCTGTTCTGAACAAATATTTTTTCAAAATATTTTGATTTCAATTATTTTTTCTATGTTAATGGATCATATTATTATTATGTATTTTGATTGTCAGGGGTTGGTGTGAGTACCAGAACTTTGTTTTCTTTTCGCATTGAAAGGATTTTGATCAATTGTAATAAGAGGAAGTCTTCCTCTGACTTTTATAATCATTCTATATGTAGTCAGTGTACTCGCATTAACTCCTGTTCTGTATCTGATGATCATGGGAAGCATATGTCATGGTATGTTAGTGGGGAATTGGACATTCCGGTCCTTTCCCTGCAGGGTCACTCTCTTTATCAATTTCTATTTCAGACGATCAAGATTAAGGTGATGTATCTGTGATGTCTTCCAACAGTGTGCCTCCGTCGTCACAATTAATGAAGGGCTAGCGGAAAAGTGCTCATGTAAATATGCCAATTGCCTAAGAGGACCCTAGTAGGTTCGACGGCCTTTGACGTCCGCTAGCTCGCCCGGTGTAGCATCCATTCATCGAATGGTTCGGCAGCCGGGTTCGTCCGTTGCGGTCTAGAAGGAGTTTTGGGGTGATGCGAGCACTATAAATCAACCAAATGCACACCCAGTGACTGCGGATTAGAGGGAGAACGGAGGAAGCCTTTTAGTCCGGTTCATAGCTCGTTCTGGTCCATCCGGACGGCGAGCGAGAGAGACCCCTCTCTCGTACAACAACATCTGGCCCCAGATGTTGTGGTACAAAATGTTTCGCATTCGGAGCATACGTCCGCCGCTCGGGACGCTCCGACATATAGTCAGTCCGGAGAGACTGTCAATAAGGCTTCCTCATTCTCATGGTAGTGCACACGACCGCTCTTGGCTACGTGACCTCGGATATCCAGTCAGCTTCGCCAGTCAGAGAATCATCGGCGACCAGGTCACACCATCCGGTAGCCAGAGACACGAGGCCTGCAGACTCCGGACGTTCGCATAGGAAGTGTGCGGGAGTCAACGTACATGGAGCTTCCGGCGGCAATGCATCATAAGACCGCTACTGCACAGGCCTCGGGGACGGATGTGCTATCCTAATTAGCACAGCTTATCGCAGCATCCCAGCAACAACTGAATCTGTCGCATAATGTTTTATCCGACGATGCTGGGTCGGGAAGCTCCGCGGAAGCGGGTACGGACGGCCGAAAATTTCATCCGGTCCGACGGGATACCGAAAGGGATTCGGAGGATTTCGAGCTTTCCCTTTCGGAACAACATATGCTGTTGTGTATGTCATCTGACTTGATCTTCTACAGGTTCTTTCATCGGACCAGAATGCTGCGATGCCGGATAAGAAACTGATAGCGTCGGTGGACTTAGAAATTTTTGGTTCGGTTCAGGGACATCGTCCCTCAGTTCCGACATAGTCCAATAATGTCACACAAACTTTCGAATTATTGAACGACGCTATATATTTATTATTATATGCTTGCTATTACCAAGCATTTCTGGTTTCTTGTTCGCAAAGTTACGGAGATGTCTTTCAAAAGTGTGCCTCTGTCGTCATAGTTAATGAAGAGCTAGCGGCAATAAGTGCTCATGGAATATGTCTATCGCCTAAGAGGTCCCTTGTAGGATCGACGGAGTGACATTTGCTAGCTCACCCGGTGTAGCGTACATTCATCAAATGGTTCGGCTGCCGGGTTCGTCCGTTGCGGTCTAGGAAGGAGATTTGGGTGATGCGAGCACTATAATTACTTTAGTACTCACCCAGTGACGGCGGATTGAGGACAGATCGGAGGAAGCCTGTTAGTCCGGTTCCTGGCTTGTCCAGGTCCGTCCGGGCTGTGAGCGAGAGAGGTCCCTCTCTCGTCCAACACCATAGGGGACCGCATGTTGTGGTTCAGATATTTTACATTCAGAGCATATGTCCGTCGCTCGGGACGCTCCGTTATATTGACGGTCCGAGAGACTGTCGATAATGCTTCCTCATCCTCACAGCAGTGCACACGACCACACATTGGCTACGTGACCTCGAGTATCCGATTAGTTTCGTCATTCAGTGATTCCACGGCGAACAGGTCACGCCATCCGGTAGCCAAGGGACACGAGGCCTATACACTCCGTTCGCTCGCATATTAGTAGTATGCACGAGGTAACGATCACGGAGCTTCCAGCGGCAATGCATCGTAGGACCGCTTCTCCACAGGCCTCAGTGATGGACGTGCTATCCGAGTTAGCACAGTTTTTTCGCAGCATCCCAGCAATCGACAGTTTCTTGGTCGAATCAGGAATTATCCGACGGCGCTGGGTCGGTGCGGTCCGTGGTTGCATCAGGAACGGACGACCGAACGCTTTATAGGGTCCGTCAGGATGGCGAAAGGGATTCGAAAGATTTCGAGTTTTCCCTTTCGTAGCATCGGAAGCTGCCATACATATCTTCCGGCATTATCTTCCAGTGATTATTATTTCGGACTACATTGCTGCGATGTTGGATAAGAGACTTATAGCGTCATTGGACACGGAATTTTGGATCGGTTCAGGGACATTGTCCCTGACTTACCGACACAGTCCAATAATGTCATTAGAACATGTGTATTATTTATCGACGCTATATATATATAAGCCTGCTACCAAGCATGATAGTTTAGTTTCTTGTCCGCAATGCTCATTTCTGCCTTTTATCATTTATACGAATAATTTATTTTGGCAGAACAGGGCATACCGAGAGTTCATATTCGTCTAGACGGCGTGGTTAAAGACTGGAAATAATCTTTTTCGCCGTCTATGTCTTTTCCAACCACAATGTTGGAAATGACAATGATGTCTAATAGCTTTAACTTAGACGCTTTATCATACGTAATCCACTTTACTGAGGCGTTATCATTACGTCTTCAAGAGAAAGAATTCCGGGATATGATCCTCAATGTGATTTCTTTTGAGGGCAGTAGTTTGTTCACGTATAACTCCGCCCTTCAGTGGCTGCTTGGAGTTGGTTAGACGTGACGCAGCCCTAGCTACATCCACGCGCGTGGATAGTAAGGTGAAGAACTCTCTCAGAGTCGCTTCATTCTCGGAGAAGCTTATCTTCGACGGCAATTTTCAGCAATCCATGAATTGCTCGATTTACATGTTCTCTTGTCTATCTAGTGTAGCAAGAGATTCAGACTGGGGCAAACATTCGGTGGTTGACTCAGAGAGTGCCACTGCAGTTGCCGGATCCGAGTTTTATAATTATGACGGTTGCCAGTCAAACAGGTTGGGATATAATATTGATCCCAATGGATTCGAAGTGCCAGGGTCTTTGGGTTCCGCAGTCTCTAAGCAAGTACTTATCTTCCATGGAATAATGTTTTTTTAGGCTTGCTTTATGTCATTGGATGAACATTATTCAGAAACGCATGTCCAAATCCTGTCCGTTAATTCGACAGTAGTGGCGTATCTCCGGAACCAGGGAGGCACTCATTCGTTTCCGTTATTCAATTTAATGGAAAGAATCCTTCTGTTTGTTATAGTACATCAAGTTCTGCTTCGGTCCGTCATATTCCGGGTCATCTGATTGTATTACCGGACTCCCGTTCACTTATGGGTCGCTTGTTGCCGTCAGAATGGACTCTCAACAAACAAGTATTCAATCAGATTTGCTATCAATGGGAGCGCCCAATGATAATTTATTTACGACACAACTTGCTAATCAATTGCGGACGTATGTGTTTGCTTGTCCGGATCTCTGAGCTTATGTTGTTAACGCTCTATTGATCTAATAGGACGGAATGATAGGATATGCGTATCCGCCTGCACTGTTGTTTCAGCAAGTATTGCTAAGATAAACAACCACAATACATTTCTGTTGATAGCATCTCTGTCTTCACAGAGACCGTGGGTAAATTTACTCTGATGTCTACTGTGGGACTTAACGCGAAATCTTCCTCCATGAGAGGATCTTTTTTCGCTGGGTAAAATCGTGTCATCTTTATCACAACCCGCAAGGTCTCAACCTTCACGTATTCCGTTGTGTGGTCCTTATTGCATTGTAAGCATTGTATTGGACGAGCTTTGGACGCGATTTCTTACTATAGGAGAACCTCTTCTTCGCTATTTTATGCGGCTAAAGTGGAGGCTCTTCCGTCGTTGGTGTAGGGATCACTATGTTGATATTGTTGATTCCTCCATACTAGTCATTGCAACTTTTTAGTATACTTGTTTGACAAGATCTACTGCAGCCTGTTATTATTAAGGTTATAGGTTTATGTTACCTCATACCTATGCACTCTATGATAGTTTACAATTGAGTCTTATGTCTCTTTATCTAAGTCAGTTAGTAACTTTTCGATAAATAGACTTAGAATCATTAGATTAAATTCCTATACGGAATTTAACTTCGGTTCTTATTTAGCTAAGTAATCATTTGAGCCTCTGGAAACAGTAGTTTTCAAATTCTGACCTTTTAGACAGTAATTCTGTTGGCTTCTCTTTTACTGAAGAGTCAGTGAGTTTCATGCACTATCGGTGGATGATTTTCACTTTCGTAGTTTCGGAATCACTACTTCCTTTACTATTTAGGTTGGATTTTCGCATAAGAGTCAGGCTCCTAATTAATATCCGGAACCTGTTGTTATTAAGGTCCTTCCGTTTTCGTACGGGCATAGGCCTTTACTCTGTCCGGTTAGAGTTCATGTATTTATAAACAGATATCTGTTTATTACTACGGGCGTAAGCTTCTTCTGTCTTTGATGTCTAATAGAAGGACGTTACGCTCCATTGTATTGCTAATGGATTCAATTAACTATCGATACTGCTCATGGTATATCTTTCACTCAGCAGTTGTGTTTGAGATTTCGGCTCATGAAGTAAGAGTTCTTCTACATCTTGGGCTTACATTAATAGTGTCGCTATTATAGATTTTTGAAGGCTGCTCATTGCGCTCAGCCATCCACATTCATGAATTTTTATCTCAGAAATATCGAGTCCATTTCTGGAGGCCTCTGTTGTTAGGTCTGTTATCTACTGCTCAGAATGTCATTCACTTAACAGTTGCTACTATAGCTAGGTAGGCTGTCTGTTTCGGCAGTGACTCCGTTCTGCTGCCCTCTTCGCTCTGGGCTATTTGACCCAGGGCAAGAAAAGGGGGGGGGGGGGGAGGGTGTTCCCTTGGGTCACCTGTTTTACTATGAAAACAAGGGGATACCTCCTCCGGAGTTAGTAATTCTGAGCTGTTATTGGGATGGTTGTTTAGTGAGACGTTTATGTTTTAAAAATTCATTCAGGTCTTAGTTTTTAAAGTATAGCTTTTGAATATAGCATGTGTCAACGGACATTATTATACAATCCTCAGACACTTTTAAGGAGTATTAAGAGTCTCTATTCTCTAGACTTACTTTATTTATTGGCTTACTTTAAAAATTATTAGTATAAGGATTATACTAGATATTAATAGAGTACATGGATGTATGATGCTCAATTTTGGAAGGTGTTGTATCTTTCTAATTTATCATAAATAAGAAAGATACATGTAAGGTCTAATACTTCTTTTTCCCTAGAGGGGATGACTCTATTTTATATAATTGAGCGTATTCCATCTTGCTCTATGCCCTTGGCCCTCCAGCCTTTTTACTATTCAGCTATGTCTGGGTCATTGGTACAGTATAAAAATGCTAAAAAATTTACAGTAATTTATATATTTTTTATACTTACCAATGACCCAGACGGGGATGGCCCTCCCAGGAGTTGGGAACTCTTACCTCCCCGCTGAGTACATAGCGCTTACCAGGCACTGGTTATAAGAATGAATAATGGCGCCAATTTCGGAACGTCCTTGACACTGCACATGCGCAGTAGAGGTGAAGTGTGGAGGGCCATTCAGGACATGTTTTCTTTGGTTTTAGATGCAAATTTTGGGGATTGGGGGGCAAAATTTGTGTTTGGCCCTATATTTTAAGAGTTAGCACCAGCTAGGTCTGGGTCATTGGTAAGTATAAAAAATATATAAATTACTATAAATTTTTTAACTTTTCAGGTAAATAAATACCTTGGTTTTGGTATGGTATTTGGTATGTTCACAGAACACTAAAAGTAGTCTCAAACTGACCCAGTTTCCCTTTGTTCAACCATATAGTAACTTAACATGTTCAGCCTTGACATCTCATGAACTTGACAAGTAAATTCAACAGTGATAACTGATTAGTCTAGCAAGTTATTTAATGATCACTTGACTCCGTGTGAATCATCACACTGAATCGAGTGATTCATTAAATAACTTGGTAGCTTAATCAGTTGGCCTCTTTGTGCTTTTTACCATGCCCCTCCCCCAAGTCAAGCCGTCACCCCTCCCCCAGTGAATCAGAAGAAACATTTATATATGTTCTTCAACTTCAAGGCTTTTCAGTAAGTTTTCACTAGTGGTAACACTTGGCCAGTGTAATTAATCTCTCTATGAGAATCCCAGTTGTGAAAACATTGTTCAATCATTGCCAATCATGCAATGCGTCAATTACATGGTGTTACCCACCTTTCATTATTTGGGTTCATCCTTGATAAATAAGTAAAATAACATGTTTTATGACATTCATCTAGTTGAAACTGTAGAGTATTTGGGGTGTAATCACTCTATCAGTGTTCACTTCTGGTTCCTGGCTTCATACACATTTCTGAAAAGTCCAGAGAATCCACGATTTTCCATGATACATTCAGGTAGATTTTCATTTTCCAAGAGAAAAAAAAGTATAAATCGATGATTTACTGATAGCATCAAATCATTTTCAAAGCATTTGCTGCGCCTCGATCGATCAAATGAACTTTGAGAATTCTAAATCTGTTGTCTTCCATACATTGTTTTTTAGCTCAACTTGACAAAGTCAAGCTGAGCTATTACCATCACTTCTCGTCTGTCAGCGTACGTACGTACATACGTACGTACGTACGTTAGTATGTTAGTCTGTTAGTACGTACGTCCGCAATTTCCTTTGGCACACCTCACAGGTCGCATTTATGATCAGATCACTTTGAAACTTGGTATGCTTATTTGGGGTGACCTCTAGATGGGAGCTATCGATTTTCTTCAATTTCCATCAAAAAATGTTGCCGCGGCCAACGTTCTTAGAACTTAGTTTAGTCAGACCACAATATTTCCCTTTGGCACACCCTACAGGGCACATTTATGATTGGATTGCTTTGAAACCTGGTTTGCTTGTTTAGGGTGACCTCTAGATGGGAGCTATCCATTTTCTTCAATTTCCGTCAAAAAATATTGCCGCGGCCAACATTCTTAGAATTTAGTTTAGTCAGAAGACCTCAATATTTCCCTTTGGCACACCCTACAAGGCACATTTATGATAGGATTGCTTTGAAACCTGGCATGCTTGTTTGGGGTGACCTCTAGATGGGAGCTAGCGATTTTCTTCAATTTCCGTCGAAAAATGTTGCTGCGGCCAACGTTCTTAGAACTTAGTTTAGTCAGACCACAATATTTCCCTTCTAACACCCAACAGGGCACATTTATGATTGGGTTGCTTTGAAACCTGGTATGCTTGTTTAGGGTGGCCTCTAGATGGGAGCTGTCGATTTTCTTCAATTTCCGTCAAAAAATGTTGCCGTGGCCAACGTTCTTAGAACTCAGTTTAGTCAGACCTCAATATTTCCCTTTGGCACACCCTACAGGGCACATTTATGATCTGATTAATTTGAAACCTGGCATGCTTGTTTGGAGTGACCTCTAGAAGGGAGCTATCGATTTTCTTCCATTTCCGTCCGTCAAAATATGTTGCTGCTGGCAACGGTCTTTGAACTTAGTTTAGTCAGGCATCAATATATTCCTTTGACATGCCATAAAGGGCACATTTATGATCAGATCGGTTTGAAACTTTGTATACTTGTTTGGGGTTACCTATGGATGGGAGCTATCAATTTTCGTCAAAAAATGTTGCCACTGGCAATGACCTTCTATGAACTTAGTTAAAACTTAGTGCAGTTAAGCATCAATATTTCCCCTTGACACACCCTGCAGGGCACATTTATGAATGGATCACTTGCAGGCTCGGTGTGGTTGTGTGGGGTGACATCTATATGGGAGCTGTCGATTTTCTTCCATTTCTGTCAAAAAATGTTGCCGCTGACCTTTGAACTTAGTTTAGTCAGACCTCAATATTTTCCTTTAACACACCCTTCAGGGCACATTTATGATCGGATTACTTTGAAACTTGGTATGTGTATTCGGGGTGACCTCTAGATGTGAGCTGTTGCCTTTTTTCATTTCCATAAAAAATTATTGTCGTTATCACCAGCCTTTGAACTTACTGCATTTGTGCATCAACTTATCCCTTTTGCACTCTCTGCACGGTATATTTATGAATTTCCATAACCCCCCCCCCCCCCCCCAAAAAAAAAAAAATCATTGCCACAAGCAATGACCTTCTACTTAGTGCATTTGTGCATTAACATCTTCCTTTGGCATGCCTCCGAGGGCACATTCATTATCAGGTTGTTTTGAAACTTTGTATGCTTATGCAGGGTGACAAAGATAGGAGCTATTGATTTTCTTTTCATTTCAATCAAAAACTGTTGCTGTTAGCAACAATTTTTGAATTTATTGCATTTGTGCATCAACATTCTTTGATATGGTCTACAGGCCACATTTATCATAGGATTGTTTTTGAACTTGGTGTGCTCATTAGGCAAGACCTTTAGATAAGAGCTATTGATTAGCATTCATTTCTGTGAAAAAAAAGTTGCCATTTACATTAACTTCTGAACATACTGCATTTGTGTATCATCATTCTTCCTTTAGCCAGTCTTACAGTTTACATGTACATTTAAAAATGCATGGATTACTCTGATGTTGTGCACACACAATGCTGTTATGTTGAAATTTCATCAAATAACATTGGTACCAATGATCTTCAATTTTGCCATTTCATTTATAACTTAACAAGTTCAAGTTTGTTAAGTTGAGCTACAGTGTCATTGACACTTTCATTACTGTATCTTAAAATTTATGCACTGGTGTGTGGTATAAATTATTTATTTGAAAGAATATAAAGCAGATGTGCACTGGTTTATATCTTTCAAATAAATAATTTCCAGTGTGCACTAGTGTGTGGTATAAATTTTTTATTTGAAAGAATATAAAGCAGATGATTGGGTATTAAAGTTTGGGGGCTTGTATTTTAATAAAATGATCAGTTGTTAAAAGTATCTGCAACTTAAAATAGCAATGCTGAATTGAAATAAATGCTATAAAAAAAATTGTCAAGAAGAGATATTCACAGTCAGTATTTCTGTTTGTGTGTCAAGTTGTCAACGTATTGAATTGTCAATGCCGGTGGATTATTTCCACCCAATTGTCAACCAGTCAACCACCCACCTGACCCCTAATGTCCCCTGTGAATAAATCGCATAGTAATTTCCAGAAAATTTATTGAGTCAGTCTGAATGCTGGGAACACTGGAAGCGGGCCATATTTCTTTAGAAATGGAAGTCTACCAAGTTAACAACTTGCCATTTTTTGTTTTTCTGCCATCGCTTTTTTATTTCTTTGACGTATTCGCAGCGTCTGCTGCTACCTGTCGCTTATAAAATTTACTATTTGAACATTTTCTTATCAATTCAATCAAAATATACTGCACTGGCTTTTAGCTTTACGATCCATCTTGATGAGTTGACTTTCTGTCAATTTTGAGGAAAATATAAATATGAACCAATATTTTGATTTCATTTCTGTACGGTTTTCGGTATCCCTGTAATACCAAAATTATACCAAAAAGTCGGTATACCGCCCAGCACTACTCGTAGTGTGATATTTTTGAAAAAAAAAATACCTGCATTACAAATGACCATTGAACTTAATATAGCACTCCACCAGTTAACCCTTTACCTAACATGAAAATCAGACGACACTTTCAAAAACAATTCTTGAATAGCTAATTCTTTTCATTTTTTGTCTCAAAATCATAGGTTATGACCCTTGTTGGAACGAGCTCGGTGATCTTGTTCCAACGAGGGGTCATAACCTATGTTTTTGAGACAAAAAATGAAAAAATAATGAAAATTAATTGGCGATTTTTGAGAATAGCGCTGCCGGTTTTGGCTGTTACATTGGGTAAAGGGTTAACCATAGGTAATGAACCCTGTTTGCAACAAGCTCATTCTGTACTAACCAAAAAAAAGTGTTGAACCACCCCAGTTTTCACAGCTTTTTCAAAACTATATCTGCCTGAATGCTTTATGAAATGTAAGACATGAATCTCAACTTCACAAGAAAAGGTTAATTTTGAAGTTGACTTATGTGCACTCTTCACCATTGCAACACCAAATAAGTAGGCCTGTTGTACTGTTTGGGAAATCACAAATTGAATAGCAACATGTATTGCAAGAGACCTCTTTGCATTTCTTCATCAGAACTGTTTATTGTATGACTTTTATACACTTTAAATACATCTGACGATGTCCCAGGTAGAATATTATCTGCTCATGGGAGAACACATGTCCTAGGGCATTATCAAACTGGAATGTGTGCAAGGCAAGAAGGTTGAGGAGAGATTTGGAGTAACATTCTTGATCAACCTGATCAGGATCAAATTGGTACTCTTATTCACAATATTAGTCAGAGGCGTCTAGCATATTTAGAAGTCAAAGGAGGGTACACCTGATACTGACTAGTAAAAATTTGTTTTTTGGATATCGACCCCTTGTGTATGTTACAGATGATACCCAGACACTCTTCAGTGAATTTGTCTGAAACAATTATTCATTTATCAATACATGAATTCACTTTCATGTGGCATATTGACTTTTAGCCTGACTGTTTACAGTCAGGGGTATAGTCATGACTTTCGTCTGTCTGTCCATCCGTCTGTCCATCTATTAACATTTAGAGTTTTGGTTAAAGTTTGTAGTTAAAGTTTTTTAGTCAAGATTAAAGTTTTTTTCTTTTAAATTAATATTAATTACTATTGATTGTATCATTCTCATTATATTTCATGTTGTTTTGAGAAATATTGAACCCTTTTTTGTATGACAATTTAACTTACAACTTCCAGGTTAAAGTTTTTAGTTAAAGTTTTTTTGTTTACAAAGTTACACCTTTAATTCTTCAAACAGTTTAGTGCAATGTCCCTGTTTCTCATTTGGGACAATGTCTACTGTCTACCCGAACCTTTCTACAGTGATTTTCATTAATATTGGCATGATTTTAACCCCTTTTATACATGTTTTCAGACTTAGTTTCTTTGTATTGGAAATTAGGCTTTGCCACATACTTTCTTAATTTAATTCTTGCATAGTCAATACAACTTAACTTCTATACCCCCCCCCTTCCCCTCCTACCCCCTCCTCCTTCCCCTCCTACCCCCTCCTCCTCCCCAGGGTCATTTAAGCAATATTTTTTCTTTGGTCCAGAATGCATTTTGAAGGATTTAGAGTGACTACATGCAGAAAACATTTTGACTCCCATAACCTCCCCCCCCCCCCCCCACACTACTTGTGGTGCATTTTTAGCCCAACTGTTTACAGTCAGGGCTATAGTTATGATGTCTGTCCATCTGTCCTCCATTCGTCCGACCGTCCGTGCCTGCCACACAGGTACACGAAGGCTAGCAATATCAACCGAATCTATTCGTGAAAGTATTCGGAATCCATCCAAAACAGTTACTGTTCAGGAATCATATGCTTTAACAACTTATGAACGACCAACCACCAGAAGCAAATCAACTAAAGAGTGGATGCGCCCTGATGTCGCAGTTAGACCACAACCCACCCGCCACTCGAAGAGCAATGAAAGACGCACATATAATTGAATGCATACAAGGCTTACCAGAAGAAAACTACATCCTGCCCTGTAATTGCCTCTTAACATATTGGGGGCTGGGGGGTTGACGAATAAATCAAATCGAATCCCCCTCACCCGCTTTATTTCAAATGCAAGATAAGTAAGGTGCAGTAATACTAAAGCTTGGAACAGTGACGTGACAAATTCCTTTTTTACTATAGGAAAAGGAAACTTTACCCTACGTTCCCAAAGCTCCACTGCTGCTGCTATTCTCAATAAAGAGTAATACAGCTAAAAAGCTTACAGTTAGTCAATGCAAGCATAATCACACTAACCCGGGGCAACTCGTAATGCTTTAGTGTTAGTTATCTAGAATAGTATAGAAAACGTAGGGCTCCCTCATGTCTGACTGACTCCATAATGCCACTAAGGATGGAGGGGGGGACGTGATGAACATGGCACTATTTCAAAGATATACCCGCTGAAACAGCGTCGACATATCCCTTGAAATCAAGACAGTATGCCATGGCACCAAATAATACACCATATAGACATAATATAATGTACAACAATAGATTGGATAAAAATGAAGTGGGAGATGAAAAACTATATTCCGGCACCCGATCATAACAACCTACATGAACTCCTTGTGCTTCGTTCCGATTATAGCAGGAAATATATTCCTGAAAAGGAGTTAACTATAGGCATTTGAAAGAATGCTCATTAATCATACTAGATTAATATGGCTTCATCAATAAGGCTAAAAGCCTCAGACAACTAACACACAAAAAAAAATACTGTTAAGAAGAGAGCAAACTCTTTTCTTGTAACGGTACCTTGTCCGATAGGACAGTGGTCTCAGCCTAGCTGATGCTGCTAAAGGTCTTCCTATTCATGAAGACAATTGAATGGCTGTTAACATGCAGCCCTAGAAGCTCACTAAAGGAGACTTACAACACTAGCCGCTAATGATAGGTAAAAAACACTGCTCATAATTCTAGCTAGGCTACTATAGTGTCAACAATAAGATTAAAGTCTGTGACACCTAAGAAAACAACACCGAGAAGGAAAAATATACTTTTTCCTTTTAGCGGTTCTATTCCCAGAAGTCTGTGACACTAAAGAAAACAACACTGGTGTTAACTGTCATTTCTATCATGCTATCTTTCAAATGGCCAAAAGTGATTGTTTGTGGAAAGAATGGTCTATTGACAAATGAAAGATAACACGATGAAAATATGCAGTATTTTAATGTCGCTAATTACACATATCTGTCACTAATGTTTTTGATGGAAAAATGTTCTCTCAACAAGTATGGTGCTGGAACGGTCCATGATGAAACAGTGCCTGTATTTACTGACAAAAAATGTAACTTGTAATCTCCTGAACACAATAGCAGTGTCTGACGTCATTTGCGGGTGTATCCACCATGTGCCTGATGACAGCCTGAACCCTGCTCCTAATGTACCAGTGAGCCTTCTGATATGATCAAGAGACAAGTGGCGCCACTCCGCATGCAATGCAGCTTCCAAATCAGAAAAATTCTGTACACTGTCAGGTGGATCCCTTGCTTGCACACGGCATCCAAGAAAGTCCCAGATGTGTTCTTAGGGATTCAAAGTGGGGCTCATTGCAGGCCAAGGTAGTGTGTAATAGCCTTGTTCTGAAGGAATGCTCTCACAGCATGGTAATGATGTGGCCTTGCATTGTCATCCATAAATATAGAGCTTGTAGCCAATGGATGATTGGCAAAATAAGGCATGACAGCCGGGTTGAGAATGTCCCTGATGTACTGATGACCGTAGAGATTACCACGTACAGTCACCATATCAGGTTTGCAATCATGAGAGAGGCATCCCCACATCATTATTGATCCTCCACCATAAGGAACAGTATGTCTGATGTTCCTGGGCATGTAAGCAGTATTTCTATGCCTCTACACTCGCATGTGACCATCTGTGATGTGAAGCAGGAACCTACTCTCGTCTGACCAATGGACTCTCCTCGAAGTCCTGAGATTCCAATGTTGTCGTGCCATACACAACACCAAACGTCATCTTTGATACTGATCGAACAGAGCTGGGTGCTTGATGACCCTTTGGGACCTCCTACCCACTGCTTTGAGACAGTTTCGGACAGTTCTGTTGCACAAATGCCTCTTGGGAACCCAAAGGTATTTCAAAACCCCACTTGAAGCAAAGCGTTCATGCCTAATGAGGCGTGCCAGACTCCGATCTTCCCATCTTTTGGGGTTGTCCCGGCCTTGGTCGGTCCTTAACATCATTGGTTTGTTGATGTTTTCGGACAAGTCTGCTGATGACATGCCTGTTGCATGTGTGCCCACAATTTGCCATCTTAGTGCCTCTGACAGTTTCCTCCTTGCCATGTCAACATTTATTGATAAAAGAAGTGACAAATTTTCTTGTTTTATACCCAGATATTGCATGTGGATGATAGTGTTTTTTGTGACATTCTTGAGAAGCATGCTTCAGGTGGATGAGGGGATGTGTTTTGGGTATACTATCAGCCAGAAACATCATGTTTCACTGAAATGTACTGCAAGACACTGCAATCATTAAAACATAATAATCAGTAACAGCAACTTCACTGTCACGAAACATTTCAGGGGGTGCTTAATTCAGAAACAATATTTAACTGCTGGTAACAATAAATAGTTATCAGTAATGACGAAAATACTGTTTAGATCATAACTCAGAGTTATTTAGAAGTTTCGCAAAATTAAACCTATTGGGAAACAGAAAATGGGTGCAAAAGCACCAGATTTTGACCGAAAATGCATCTATTGGACAAGAACAGCCAGAGCTCATCTAGTTGGTGTTGCCTATCCGGCATCCGTTACTCTCTGTACGTCCATCAGAAGAAGCTACAAGAAGTTAATTCATTTTTTTCTGCTCACATGTATGTTGTGATTTCGAAATATTCCTTGGATGTTCTTTGAATACTGTATGATTCTACCTTTATAAACTAACCTTAATGAAAGTTAGGTTGTGCTGTTGTGATCACTCTTCATCTATGGTCACTTGTGTTCGAGTCTTTTCCACCCAAACTGCCAGACCGATTCCCATAAAATTACATGGGAATGATGACTGGGGAGAGGCAATTCACTTTTATTAAAATTGATATGCTGCCCCACAAAGAGAGGGGTGGGTGAAAAATTGCCTCAAATATTTAAAAAAATCTCTTGGAATAACATGATATGTGGTATTCAGCTTCCTTTAGAGGTGTACACTAAAGTTGTTCGAGAAGTTTTGGGAGCATATTTTCAGTTGTTCTGGGAGAGAAAGTTATTTATCTACCATTACAACTGGCTCAGACATGCTGCCTCTCTATTCGTCAGAATTCAGGCCAAATGCTTAATTTTGAACCCTCCCCCCCACCCCCCCACACACCCCAAAAATTAAGCGAAATCATTAAAAAAATTAAGAGTCCTGTACAGTCCTCCACAGATGGCTTATGTGCAAAGCCAAGAAACTGTCCTCAATTCCCGCCAATGACCATTCTTTTGATTGGCTTGGTGTAAACAATCTTGTTTCTTAGCTATTCAGTTACATGTCTAACATTATGCATGCTGCATGCTGGAGAAATTCCTTGACATTCCCCACCTTTTATCTCTGCAGCTTACAGGTGCTGTCTGACAATAAATGGTTCTCTTTTAACTCTTTACCCAATGCAGATGATTTTAAAATTTATCATTTTAAATATCATTTTTTAAATTTTTAGCTCAACTCTGGCGAAGCCAAATTTGAGGTATTGCCATGGCCCGTCGTCCGTCTGTCTGTCCGGGCCAACATTGGGGGTTTAGGGAATATTATTATTAGGGGCTACCTCCAAATTAAGGTAGTGTTAGGGTTAGGAGTGGGGTGGGGTGGGGTTAGGGTTGGAGGTAGCCCCAGAGTAGGGCTTAAGGTTGGGGGAGGGTTAGGTCTCAGGTGGGGGGGGGGGTAGGGTTGGGGTCAGGGGTGGGGTTTTAGTTTTAGTAGCCCCTAAACCGAAAAATAGCTCCTAATCCTATTGGTTTGGCTAGGGTGGGGTTGGGTCAGAGGTGGGATGGGGTTAGGGTTAGGGGTAGCCCCAGAGTAGGGCTTAAGGTTGGGGTGGTTAGGTCCCAGGGGTGGGTGGGGGTTAGGGTCAGGAGTGGGCTTTTAGGGTGTAGGGTCTGGTGGGGTAGGGTTAGGGTGTGGTTTTTGGGTGGAGGGGTGGGGTTAGGGTTAAATATAAGTTCTAAGGTGGAGGGGGTGGGGTTCTAGGTAAAATAAGGTTTTGGACTTACAAAATGTTTTTTGCGTAGCCCATAAACCTGAAATGTTGGAGCGTCCGTCTGTCCATCCGTCATGCCATACACACAGCTCGGGCTAGAGGCTGTATTTATGAACCGATCTTTACGAAACTTCTGGGGTACCTTTGTTATCTCTGTGAGAAGAGAACGAGTGTTTTGGGGTCCGGTCCGAAATTCAAGATGGCCACTGGCAGCCATTTTGTACAAAATTAGGTGCAATCAGATTTTTGCGCAGAACTTCCATATGAAAGCTCTGATTTGAATAATTTTTTGTATGAATGTTTAGTGCCATGGGATACATCACATATAATACAGGTTTTTTCTCGTGCGTAAATTATGCAAATTAGACTAACTTCCATTTATTTAGTGTTACTTTCAGCACTGTAAGTGCAAATGCCAATACGGCTTGGGCTAGAGGCCGTATTTATGAACCTATCTTTACGAAACTTCTTGGGTACCTAGGGGGCGCGGTGGCTCAGTTGGTAGAGGTGCAGGCTGCAAGCCGAGAGGTCCTCGGTTCGAATCCCACCTGCGGCAACCGCGTTGTGTCCTTGGGCAAGACACTTCACCCCGATTGCCTACATGGGGGCACGATGACGCTGTGCACTGAGGCGTACTGCTCGTCGATGGTGCGCATGTCTTCAACCAATCTAACCCTGCCTGTGCTGCGGTGCAGAGTTCAGAGTTACGATGTTGGAGAGCTGACAGCTGCTCGTCGTTGCTCGGTGGTTCTCTCCGGGTACTCCGGCTTCCTCCACCCGTAAAACTGTCACGGTCACGATTAGCCATTGTGCATCAGTATGTGACCTTAAACACCAATAAATAAATAAATATCTTAGGTACCTTTGTTATCACCGTGGGACGAAAAAGAGTGTTTTTGGATCTGGTCTGAAATTTAAGATGGCCGCTGGCATTCATTTTGTACAAAATTAGGTGCAATCAGATTTTTGCCAGAACTTCCATATGAAAGCGCTGATTTGAATAATTTTTTTGTGTGAATGTTTAGTATCATGGGATACATCACATATAATTTGGGTTTTTTTCTCATGCATAAATTGTGCCAATTAGACTAACTTTGATCTATTTAATGTTATTTTCAGTACTGTAACTGCAAATGCCAATACAGCTCGGGCTAGATGCCGTATTTATGAACCGATCTTTACGAAACTTCTTGGGTACCTTTGTTATCACCGTGGGACGAGAACGAGTGGTTTTGGGTGTGGTCCGAAATTCAAGATGGCCACCAGCAGCCATTTTGCACTTTAGTTTGTGCAATCAGTTTTTTGTACAGAACTTCTGTATGAAAGTTCTGATTTGAATAAAATTTTTGTATGAATGTTTAGTAACATGGAATACATCACATATAATACAGGTTTTTTTCTCGTGCAAAAATTATGCAAATAAGATGAATTTTGATTTATTCAGTGCTACTTATACACAGTAAGTGCACATGTCAATACAGCTCAGGCTAGAGTCTGTATTTATGAACCGATCTTCACGAAACGTTTTGGGTACCTTTATTATCACCTTGGGACGAGAACGAGTGTTTCTGGGTGCGGTCCAAAATTCAAGATGGCTGCCAGTGGCCATTTTATAGAGAAATTAGGTCCAATCAGTTTTTTGTACACAACTTCTATACAGCTCAGGCTAGAGGTTGTATTTATTAACCGATCTTTATGAAACTTCTTGGGTACCTTTGTTATCACTTTGGGATGAGAACGAGTGTTTTTGGGTGCGGTCCAAAATTCAAGATGGCCACCAGCATCCATTTTGTAACAAAATTAGTGCAATCAGTTTTTTGTACAGAACTTCTGTATGAAAGTTCTGATTTGAATAAATTTCTGTATGAATGTTTAGTAACATGGAATACATCACATGTAATACAGGTTTTTTTCTTGAGCTGAAATTATGCAAATTAGATGAACTTTGATTTATTCAGTACTACTTATACAAAGTAAGTGCATGTGTCAATACGGCTTGGGCTAGAGGCTGTATTTATAAACTGATCTTCACAAAACTTCTTGGGTACCTTTGTTATCACCTTGGGATGAGAACAAGTGTTTCTGGGTGTGGTCCAAAATTCAAAATGGCTGCCAGTGGCCATTTTGTACCGAAATTAGGTCCAATCAGTTTTTTGTACACAACTTCTATTTGGCTCAGGCTAGAGGCCGTATTTATGAACCGATCTTTATGAAACTTCTTGGGGTACGTTTGTTATCACCTTGTGACAGGAACGAGTGTTTTGGGGTGCCTTTGTTATCACTGTTGCTATGAGAACAAATATTTTTGGGTTCAGTCAGACCCACTCTGGGACTCAAAGATTTCTTTTCTAGTTTAGCATCTGATTGTCACCCCACTTTTACAATACTTTACCTATATATTTGTTACAGACTATGGTCAGCATTTATGTACAGACCGTTACAATACTTTACATGTACCTTTGTTATCAGGGCATTACCTAGATGTTTTTCATTGTTGTGTCACATACTGTACATGTGTATGTCTTAAACAAGTTGAGCTACAGTGTCATTGATACTTTCATTTAAAAAAAATTCACCAAAACCATATCATGTGACGACGAGATCATTCCAAAGAGTGGTCACATGATATGGTTTTGGTGAAATTTTTCGAAAAATAATATTTTTTCAGCTGCTGAATTTGCATATTACGCGGGCGGATGCGGGCAATTCGTTGGGTAAAGGGTTAAACACTTTTCTTATGTAGTCAGTTCTGGTTACCTACACAGTTTCTTTACTGACTATATTCACTTGTCACATTGTGTGATATTTACAGTTGCGCAAATCGTGTGTATCCATCATTCCCTGTTTTTTGCTGGATAGCCTGCTTACTAATAGAATTTTTTTTCTTGTTGGGTAGTTTTTTCTGTAAGTTTTTTTCGCACTTGTATGCCTGTTGCTTTCCCTGTTTGTGCCCTTCCTGCAGTTCAGTTTCTCTTAAGGTTTTTTGATATATGCTGCACTGCCTCCTATTATTTATTCAGTCTATAGTACACAATTGTGAGTAGGTTGGCATTACGTGTACACTCCATATAAAAAAATTATTCCAATGTCGACTGAGTGCGTTATGTATGATTATATAACAGCAGTTATTTACTCATTAATCAGTGTTGACTGGGAAAACACCTCGCAATTTACATAATAAGTTTTCTTCACTAAATCCTTTTTCTGTGCCTGAAATATTTTTGGAGAGAATTTTCTGGATCAAAAGAATCCTTTAAATGTGAAAATCGGTCCAATAATTCACGTTTTGTGTTCTAATAAATTTTTTAAAAAAATGTGAATTTTGACGATCCCGTGAAGCAATGTGGCTCTTCCATCTATTGGATTTACATGATATAAAATAGTCTGAACTCGCTCAATCGAGGTCATTGTTGTTGAAAAATACATTCTGATTCTCAACCGAAATGGACGGGTACAGATAACTACACATTTTTCTTTTTGAACATACTGGCAATTTATCTGCTTTTCGCCCGGGATATAACATGATAATCCCCCCAAATGTAAAAATTAAAACACATTTTTTATTCTATCTGACAGCCGCTATGGAACCCCAAACCCGGGGGGAGATTATCTTCAAAACACGGATCAGATCCAATTTGGGTAAACCCGATCCATGCTTCTCTCATCTTTTTCCTGGCGCTACTTCAAAACACGGTATCATAATTCAACTCGGGACCATTCCGATCGATGAAGTGTGTCCCCACGGGAACGAAATGACGCCACCCAGGAATACATTACTTGAGTTTATGGTCATGAGAACAACGTTGTGACATCTTATTCAACCCGGGGAATCGGTCATATCAGCGGTGACTGATATTGGTGATAAAACGAGTTTTGGCTCCCATTCTTTTTTTTTGGAGGGGGAGGGGGGCTGATTTTGAAAAGATTAGGGCCAAAACGCATGCTCTATTCAATTCGGCGAAACTCAAACCGTTCTCACCCTAACTCGGTGGTAGTGTTGCGGCATCATACTATGATGTGGATAATGAAACAGTCCACCAATAATATTAGCAACAAATAATAAAAAATAAATAAAGCTTGATGAGACGCGTGTTCATAGCTAATATTATTGGACTACTTGATCAAGACATCGTGTTAAGCACTAAATATACAAAGTTTCAACTAATGAAGTCTCTTATTTGTAGCTAATATCATTGGACTCGAGACCGCGCAAGCACTAACTTTCAGGAGATTTTAAAAATGTTTCCTGTGAATATTTTTATATTTGGGGGATGTGATATGATGAAACATAGCAAGTGTTTCGTTTCTTTTAACATTTTCTTGGGGATTAACAACAAACAAAGGATTTAATTTAACACGCCACTGAACAGAAGTAACTAATTGAGCATAATTGTATACTGGTATGTCATATGTTCAACACCTTTTCTTAGGCTAATTTACTTATTAATCTGTCAAAGGGCCGAAGCATTTGAAGCATCTATTGAAAAGAAACCCATGCTAGCTGGGGAGAATTATTATTACCAAAACACCAACATACAGACGACAGCGTCTGGCCAAAATGTTATCAGTCTACCCAGTTTCCAGCCACGAAAATAAACATACTATTTCCAAGAAAAAACGTACCAAATGCTAGGAAGATAAATCCGGTGATCCAATAGTCTCCACCCGCCTACAGGACCAGGTGGCACTTGCAAGATAAATTCTTTAATAACAACTAAAAATTTGAATTTTTTTGTCTCAAAACAGAGCTTGGGACCCCTCAATGGAAAGACTCAAAATCCACTAGCTCGTTCCAATGAAGGGTCATAAGCTATGTTTTTGAAACAAAAACTTAAACATAATAAAATTTGAATGCAGATTTTTGTATAGCCTGAGTGCTCGCCAAATTCGGCCATTGGCGTTGTGAATTTAGTGAATTTCCATATTTTGTTTCAGTCACATAGTTTATGGCCCCTCATTGGAATGCTCCCCTCCCCCGTTAATGAGGGCCACAAGCTGTAAAAAAGGAAAATATATAAAATTTTAAGGGAGAATTTTTCCAGGCGCGGCGGATCAGATTTAAAAGTGGAGAGATTATACTGTCGATCGTTGACTCACGGGAGGCGTGAATACGCCATGGTTACGGGGGTGGGGTGGGGTGGGGGGGATAGAGACAGAGAGAGAGAGAGAGAGTTTGTGTGTGTGTGTGTTATGGACGTGGGAAGCAAATGTGGGCAAAATCTGTGTTTAAGGGGCAAATACCTACCCCTCCCCTGGCCCCCAGTGACGCCACCAATTTTTCATGCCTTTTTCAGATATTGGAAGTTGACAAGAAAATCCCATTGTGGGTGCCTTCCACTTCCTAAACTACACTATAAATTTGTTTACCGTAGGCCATGATTCGTATGTCTCTTCTTCTAAAATTTCATGATTCCGAAGACTGAACGTAATTTGAAAAAATCCACCCGAGTTGTTACGAAAATGACCGGAAGGAGCAGATGGATTTATTTATTAATTCTGTTTCATTCTCAATTTAGTTCGTCAAAAATAATTACTGAGGTAAACGTGAAGCAGCTTATCTGCAATGATATTAAATCATATGCCGAGTTCGTAATGATTCCGAGTCTGAAAAATAGGGGCCGCACTTCGTAAAGACAGGATGTATCGCCGAGACTGTCACATTATTGTTCTAAAAAAACATAGCAACGCACAGAATTTGTTTTATTTTAAAATACTTCCTCTATTCGGTAATTTTATTTAAAAATGTCTCGATGAAATGTTTCGAGAATGAAGGTGGACAAGATCATGTTCGATGGCGATAAACTTACCTTTAATTATACAGGGGGGAATCCATATGACATATCGGCAAAACATTTTATTTTAATACGGAAACAAGTTAAATATCTCGAAAAATATTGGGCGAATTGTTTAAAAGCGGACATTATTCCGGGGTACAATGATCTGGAAAAGACAGATATAATATTTTTATGTCATTATTTTATGAAATGCAGGTTTTAGAAATTCACTGACTGAAGACTAATATTGCTAATCAGGTTCAGACTCTGGAAGAAATTTCTCGTGAAGCACTAATTGATTATGTAATGCTTCTCTCCTAACCGCACTTGGGTGCCCCACTTTTCTACACAAAAAGTGGGGTACGCGAAGTGCGGTTTTATATGGAGTGTACACGTAATGGAAAGAAATTAAATTTTTCCAGTTAAATTGGTTTCTTTACATACCTACCACAGTTTACCAGAGGCCTTCCCAAATTCCCGAGACTATGTATAAGTTCAGAATACTCCTCCCCTCTTATTACATACATTGTGGTTTGCAGAATCATGTTGGAATAACTTGTGATAGTTTCTAATGCATGCGCAGAGAGTCACAGTTGTGGGATAGGGAAGGCAACACCAGCTAAGTGAGCACTGGCTGTGCTTGCCCAGTAGATGCATTTTTGATAAAAATCTCATGCCTTTGCACTCTTTTTCCATTTCCCCAAAGGGTTTTCTTTTGGAAAACTTTTAAATAACCATGAGTTAGGATCTAAACAGTTATGGTAAGCCAGTGGTAAACAACTGTTGGTAGTATGTAAAGAAACCAATTTTGCCAGAAAAATGAAATTTTTTGAAGACATCAAAGTATTGGAAAACTTTTGAGACTTTTTTGTCGCTGTGCATTGTCTGCTTATGGCAACAGTTGCCATGCCTTCTCCTCAAAGATGGCAGCGAGTGAGACACTTTTCTATATATGACCAATGAGCATTCCTACAATCCTGTTGTATAGAGATCAGTGGTTTTACTACACATAATATCTGAACAGTATTATGGGATTGCAAGTTTATTATCCCGGCAGAATCGTAAAACCGATGAAAAAATATGTGATTACGGAAATTTCACTATAAACTAGGGTCTTGCAGGAGATCCTCTATGTACTCCATCATATTTGTTTTCCTGTGGAGAACTTGGGAAGTGGAGCAATGCAGGTTTACTCTTGCAGGATACTTCTGTTTCCTGGTATTTAGGTGTGAGAAAAATAGGTTATATGTACAGAACTGCACATATGTTTGAATGGGTTAAGAATTATCGCACGAAATTGCTTTGGCCCAGGATGTCACGAGAGCCAAAAGCAATCGAGTGCGATAATTCTTTACCCATTCAAACGTGGGTGCGGTTTTGTATTTATCACACACCTCCCATATAACAACCAGTCTACATGAACATTGAGCCCAAAGCATTTTTCAGCTGGAAAATTGCTGCATTTCCTTCATTGCCAAGGAGACATCACTGTTCGGTGGAGGGGTACCAACCCTAATTTGCTTTTTAATTTTTATGGAATTCAGTTGGTCGAAACCAATTGACACCGATCAGTCTCACGGTCATGATGATCGAACTTCAAGTATCGACTGAACTGCAGGGAATAACACAACAAAAGCTTTTTAAATAGCTAATAAGTTTAGCACACTCCATCATTATATGACCAGTTGTGGAAAGTATTTGTCAAGGAACAAGCAGTCAGAATTTTATTTTTATTTTGTAGATTTTTTTCTCGAATCTGGTTGTTTAAATATCCTGGGTAAACAAATCTAAATGAGGAACTTGGAATTTCCAAGCGATCTTGACTCTGGTGCATTCGACCAATCAAAGTTACTGGAAGTTGTGGCTGCAACCACTTTTTTCACTGACAACAATGAAAGCACCATGTCGGTCCTGACCCCATGTTATACATGCAGTAGTCTATATAATAATAGACAAGTAATGAAAGCCTATTTTGCCCTGACCGATACCCCCTTCCCAGTTCATTTGTGAATTCGTTCATTGAACAAAGATTTATCAACACAGTTTTCTTGTACAGCTATCCACAAGGTATTTAACTTCATGTTTATCATAAATTAATAATCAAATCATCATACTACGGATTCTTTATTTGATAAAAAAAACTCTCTGTTCGACTTTTTTGACCGCGACTCGACGCCATTAGAACAAAAATGATGGCGTGACATTTCGTTGCTAGGCTGTACACAAGTTAACCCGGAAAACGAAACTACGCACTGCGTTGTTCTTGTGCTGCAGACGACAGAACAGAAGAATAATGGGTGTGGGCTATAATGTAAGAGTCTTCCCTGCAAAACAATTGTTGCACCCCTGTCCTCGAGTTCTATTTATTGTCAAGGCACAACCAACTTGTCCGAACTTTGATAAAAAAAAACAAAAAACCAGTGGTTAATTTAAGATAGCGCTACCGTGTTGTCAGAAGGTGAAAATGCAGGAAGCTTTGAAAGGAATATGTATTGGCAGGTGGAAAGGGTATTAGATCTAGGCTATGGGTCTAAATGACAGACAGGGAGGGATGAGAATGATCTCATGGCCTGTATAAAAAAGGAAATTCTATTGCATCTCTTTTTTACAATGCCAGCTTGGAATCGTGAAATTGACAACATTTAAATTTAATGCTGAACATCATTAATCATAATAGTGTATTAGGCCCACTAAATGCTGGTTGAAACATGGTGCGGGGAGGGGGGGGGGGGGGGTGAATGGGTTTGGAGCAGCGAGGCTTGTTGTAGGCACATATTATTCAGATGAAGCACTTGGCTGATTAAGATATCTCTGGGTCTCGACAAAAAATCTTTCCCGGAGACATTTTTTTTTAAAAAAAGAAAAACCTTTCTAGAAAACCCACTGTGAGCATTTGTGCGTGCGTTTGGGAGTCGGTGGGGAGGCAAGAGCAGTGATGCTTTTGGTGGAACTCCGTTCCCCTTGACCCCTTCTACTTGCTGCTGCAAACATTCTTCCTCCTCAATTGCCAAACTTGAACTGGCTACATCAAAAATTACCTGTTACTTGCATGATGAGTGAAACGTAAAATTAGAAGCTGGTGAATGGGAGGTGGGAGGGAGCTTGTAGGCGCAGACTTTCAGATGCGGCGCTTGGTGGATGAAGATCAACAGCCCTCTGCCTTATTAACGGCCTCGACTCTCGGGTCGGTAATAAACCCTCGGGCTTTTATTCATTCCTCTCGGACCGGCAAGGCCCTCCAAACTCATGGTATTGTTATACTATTGGAAAATATCTTCGGAATCTGTAGTTTATGTTAACTTGGCTGCTCGCAGTTACTGGCTTTCTTGCCTCTAGATTCATGGATAAGCCTATTGTGACTTTTTCCCAATTAAAACAAAAATTATACACATCAGGCCAAGCCATGGTCGTCCCGGGGATTTCCAGACCCCTGCCCGCTGGAATTCCGGGAAGTAAAGCAGTGCCTATTCGCTGCTGTAAACAAGCTCTATTTTACTGGTAAAATAGGACCCAGTCACCAATTCTTGGGAGGTGTAAACCCTCTCTAAAATGGGCAACATGGCGTATTAACGCTCACCCCTGGTGTTGAGTTGATACTCATGTTGTGGGCATGATTAGCCATTTCGCAAAAATATGTGACCTTAAACACCTATAAATAAATTGTCTAGACCCCCCCCCCCCCCCCCTCCGTTGGGGGTCATACACCAACATCGGGAGAATGTTGGGCGCCACCCCTAGATTGCGGCGCATTTCCAAAGTCAAATAACCTGAGAGAACGAAATAAGCAACACTAATAGGTGTATAAATGGGGGTAGGCCTAGACTTTATTTATTTATTTCATTTTTTTCTTTGAACTAACCGTAACATTAGCTGCACATTTTCCACACGCAGATACTGCTGCAGACATGTCCAACTTCTAAGTACTTCCTTTTTCTTATCATAAATAGCATAAAACATTCAACTGCAGTCTAAAAATTCACCGACTACCACTGTAAAGCAGATGACAAGAACTTGATCCGTTTCAGTATTCCGCAATGATTTTTAGACGGTATTTTTAGACATTAGAAACATTACGTCATCATTGTTGTTCTAATGGCGTCGAGTCGCGGACAAAAAAGTCAAACGGAGAGTTTTTTTTATCAAATAAAGAAGCCGTAGTATGATGATTTGATTACTAATTTATGATAAACATGAAGTTAAATACCTTGTAGATAGCTGTATAAGAAAACTGTGTTGATGAATCTCTATTCAATGAACAAATTCACAAATGAACTGGGAAGGGGGTATCGGTCAGGGCAAAATATGCTTTCATTACTTGTCTATTATTATATAGACTACGTTATGTGTAACATGGGGTCAGGACTGACGTGGTGCTTTCATTGTTGTCAGTGAAAAAAGTGGTTGCAGCCACAACTTCCAGTAACTGTGGACCAATGATGACTTGATTTATTTAGAAGGGTTCCTTCTCTGTTTACATTGGAAACAAAATCAAACTTGTTTTTTGTCACCACAATATTGTGCGATACAACTTTATTTTTATCATGCAGGCAGAACAGTGGAAATCCTGTGTTTTACATTATAGGTATGTGATAAAATGATAAATGATTGGCAAAAATTTGTTTTATTTTATGTTGTGATCATTCTCTAGCAGCAGATATGGAAAGTCACAATAAATCCAATAAACAAATAAATAAATATTACGGTGTAGCAGTGTTATTAACTGGTTGAGTGCTAGAAGCCACTATCATGACACTATTGAAAAGTGCTGCAGGCCTCTTTAGTGGCTTCACTTTGTATATGCTTGGTTGTTGTTGGGTCAGCAATGAAAAAAAAAATTAATGTAAAATTGGCACTCTCCAAAAAATAGTAACAAAACAGTTATAAGGCCCCACAAAGTAGATCTTCTGTTTCTCAGTCCCTTTTTTGTAAACTTACATGTGGGCGGCAGTTTTTTTCTTTAATTTTTTATTTTTGTAATTATTTCTTTGCCCTCAAAAGTGCATATTCTTGATTTGTTTTATGTCTTAGGCCTTATAATGTACAGAATAGGTGAATTTCATCCCTTGAGTGCAAGAAGGCTTTGCAATGCTAAAGCATTGCAAAACCTTGTTGCACTCTAGGGACAAACTTATCAGTTATATTAACTTGGGTAAATTATCAGACATAAACCATTGAATTTTTTTTTTCAAGTTTGCATCGGTTATAAAAAGAGAGCATGCGGCAGCCAACAAGACCACATGGGAGGACCTGAGAAACAGATTTCTTTTAAACTTTTGTAGGCCTAAACAGTACATTGCAAAACTAAGGATCCTCTTGCTGGTAGTACGATATCTTTGAAAAAAATAGTTGTGTTACAAATGACCTCCTCAGATAATTTAGCACTCTACCAGTTAAACTGTATGGCATTAGTTTGTGGTGTTCTGGTTATGTTGGAAACAGTGTTCTGACATCCTGAGCTTTTTTTGTATTTTAGATGTATCAAAGCTAGAAACTCGATTGAAGAAGCTTCAGCAGAGAGTATCAAATACCCAAGTTTTTGGACATGGTATAAATAAAGAATTGAGACCTACAATTTTTGAGATAATGAAGAAAACTCAGGAAAAGGTATGAGCTTTGCTCTGGCAAAAAATAAATTAGCTATTTGTGTACTCTTGAAATACTTTTCATTCGGGGGATCTTAAGTGATCACTTTCTGTCTTTCATTCTATCTGTTGTCTGTCCTTCCATCATTCGTCGATCTGGTCTGAACTTTACATTATTGACCAGCTTTACATTATCGACCAGGCTTGGGGCGAATACTTTGTAAATGTATTCGAATACGAATACTTTGAAATTTCATGAATTCCAATACAAATACACAAATTTTCAAATGTATTTGAATACGAATACAAATACATTACAATGTATTCATGAATACATTTTTGAATACTTGAATACTTTTTAAATTAGAAGTATTTATAGCAAGGCCTTTAAGTTTTTTGTTTGTTGGGTTAAAAGTCATTTTTAAATTGATGGTCCTTTAGCTGAAGCTTTAATTGTGCTTACCATGCTTTGTAACCACACATGACATTAATTAGATGTAAATGTGAGTACATAAGATTAAAGTTTGCACAAATGGGAACCACCCAAGCCTAAAAATAAGCAATCTGTCATTTGCCAAATGAGGTACCCACAGGGTGAATCTGCTGATGCTATCCCATACAGTGTGCCAATTTATCCTCTGGGTACCTCTTGCTGTTTAGGCTCAAGATCTTGATTCAGAATGAGGTTTACAGAGGGTAAATTTGGTGATGCTACCCTGGTGTGCAGGGAAGCATCACCAAATTCACCCTCTGGGGTCCTCATTCTGCAGACGACAGTCTGCTTATTTTCAGGCTCGGAACCACCAGATCACTAGAGGCCCAGGGGTCCTTTTGGCTAAAATTATTATACCCCACAAAACAAAATTTTAGGGGAGGTATATAGGAGTCATCTTGTTGGTCGGGCTGTCGTTGTTGGTCCGTTGCACATGTAAACTTGTGGAGTGAACTACAGCCACAGTTATAGCTGCAGTTTCATGAAACTTCATAAAAATGATCAACATGATGAGGAGCAGTCTGTGACATAATTGTTTCCCGATCAGATTCAAGATGGCCGACTGGTGGCCATAATGGATTTTTAGCTCACCTGAGCAAAGCTCAAAGGGAGCTTTACTTATCACTTTCCGTCCATTGTTGTCGTTGTCCATCCATCCATCCGGCGCCCAGCATTTTACATCATCGACTTCTCACAAACTGCTCAACCAAATTAAACCAAATCTGGTGTGCATGTTCTCTATCATATGTCAATTCAAGTTTGTTCAAATCAAGTTGAACAAACTTGAATTGACATATGATTTTGGGTGTGGCCTTCGTAGGCCCACACCCAAAAAGTGAGCCTAAATCTTAAAAACTCTTCTTCTCACGAACCAGCAGTAGCAGAGACTTGATATTAGGTGTGCAGCTTCCTTTTGTAGACTCAGATTTGTTCAAGAAAAGTTCTAGGGGCTATATTTGCCATCATTATGGGAGGGGCAAGAATTTTTGCCCCACCCAAAATTTCTATTTTCCAAACCAAGAGGCTGATTTGAACCAAATTTGACATGAGGTTTCATTGGGACATAAGTAGTTAATTTATGCCAAAAAAATTTTCCTGTCGCCCCCATGGGAACCGCAGGAGCTAAAAATAGAAAAAATTAAAACGTCCATATCTCCAAAACTACACGGCACTGAGAATTCTTATTTGGTGTGAGGTTTCCTTACGACCAACAGAATGGAACAGTAAAATAAAATTGCTCTCAGTTTTATCATAGGGTACTTTTTGGGGACTTTGAAAAAGTGTTGAGTCAGCATTTTTTAACACTGTGGGTAATGGGAAAAATATGTAAGACTACTTTTCTCCCAAACCACTGCTCCAAAAGCTTTCAAATTTCACAAATAACATCTTTGGAAGATTGTTTGACATGTTTATTGAAATCAATTCCCTGGGTCCATATTTGGGCTCTCTATGGGAGCCCAAATGTTTAAATTAGTGCAGTATGCGGAATATTCTTTAAAAATCTTCTTCTTCAGATCTACCAATAAGAATCTTTTGATATTTGGTGTGCAGCATCCTTAGGGAGGTGAGATTCAAGTTTGTTAAAGCCAAGTCCCTGGGTTCATATTTGGGCTGAAAATTTGGGGTCCCGGCCCGAACTCAGAAATTTTGGACCAAAATCCGGAAATGAGTTTTTTTGTTATTTTGTGCATTTCGGTCAGTTTTAAGACAAATTTCTTTTTTTTTCACACTGAAAATTTGGGATCCGGGTGGGAGTTGGAAATTTTGGACCAAAATCCGGAAATTAGGTTTTTTATGCATTTTGGTCAATTTTAAGACAAATTTTTTTTTTTTTTTTACGCTGAAAATTTGGGGTCAGGGTGGTACTTAGAAATTTTGGACCAACATCCGGAAATTACGTTTTTGGTTTTTTATGCGTTTTGGTCAATTTTAAGACAAAATTTTTTATTTTTTTTTACACTGAAAATTTGTGGATCCGGGTGGGACTTAGAAAATTATGGACCAAAATCCAGAAATGAGTTCTTTTTGTTTTTTATGCATTTTGGTCAATTTTAAGACAAAAAAAATAATTTTTTTTTGCACTGAAAATTTGGGGTCCGGGTGGGACTATAAAAATTTGGACCCAAATCCGGAAATGAGTATTTGGGTTTTTTTTATGCGTTTCGGTCAATTTTAAGACAATTTTTTTTTTTTTTTTTACACTGAAAATTTGGGGTCCGGGTGGGACTAGAAAAATTGGACCAAAATCCAGAAATTAGTTTTTTTGTTTTTTTTATGCGTTTTGGTCAATTTTAAGACAAATTTTTTTTTTTTTTACACTGAAAATTTGGGGTTCGGGTGGGACTCCAAAAACTTTGAACCAAAATCTGGAAATTAGTTTTTTCTTTTTTTATGCGTTTTGGTCAACTTTAAGAAGAAAAAAAAAGTTTAGTCTGAAAATATTTTATTTAGGACTTCAAAAATTTCTGAACAAAAATAAAAAAAAATCTGTTTTTTATGCGTTTATCTCCATTTTGGGATGTAAAAGTGCAGGAACTGAAAATAGAAGGAAAATCTTGTGTATTGTGTTGGCACAATCGCTTCATCTAGTTGGTATATGCTTTTCATGCAGCTTATTCAAGTCAAGTCCCTGGTTTGATATTCAGACTACCATGTCAAGTGAGCGCCCTCAGGCCCCCTGGGGCCTCTTGTTTTGTTATGTAAACTTGTGGAGCGAAATACTTCCACAGTTTTAGATGCATTTTCATGAAAATGCACTGGGTGATTTTTTTTCTCTTTGCTTCAAAATGTGCTTTGAAGGGGTTTGAGTGATTTTATAAAAAAGAATAGCCACTTTACCAATGAAAATTATTCAGTTAACAGGAGCATTCAATTAACAAGGATTGTGCCACTTTCCTATATTCTAGAGAAAAACTTGAGCTCTGTCAAACACAATATAATAGATTAAATGCCTGTATTGGATGCACTGAGACCAAATAGATCTATAAACAGAGGAAAACAGGGGAGAATCAGTGTAATTTCTAGTCAGGTTACAATATTTTTTATTCAGTTAACAGGAGTTTAATCTATAACCTATATTCAGTTAATGGGTAAAATTTGTACTGGAGGTACGGTAAATGGTTTTGTTTGGGAAATTATATTCAATTAATAGGATTATTCAGTTAAGAGATATCCAATTAAGTGGGCTCCACTGTAAAAAAAACCAAAATAAAATAAAATATCGTCCCACAGTCCCTTCCCCCTCACTCCAATAGCTAATTTAGATTAATTATATTAACAAGTAGGTGCTGAATATGACCTTAACCCTTTACCCAATGCAGACGATTTCAAAATTTATTATTTTAAAATATTATTTTTAGCTCAACTTTCGCGAAGCCAAATTTGAGGTATTGTCATGGCCCGTCGTCCATCTGTCTGTCCGTCCGTCCGTCTGTCATGCCATACACACGGATTGGGCTAGATGCCGCATTTATGAACCGATCTTTACGAAACTTCTTGGGTACCTTTGTTATCACCGTGAGACGAGAACGAGTGGTTTTGGGTCCGGTCTGAAATTTAAGACGGCCGCTGGCATCCATTTTGTACCAAAATTAGGTGCAATCAGATTTTTGTGCAGAACTTCCATATGAAAGCTCTGATTTGAATAATTTTTTGTATGAATGTTTAGTACCATGGGATACATCACATATAATATGGATTTTTTTCTTGTGCGTAAATTATGCAAATTAGACTAACTTTGATTTATTTAGTGTTACTTTCAGCACTGTAACTGCAAATGCCAATACGGCTCGGGCTAGAGGCTGTATTTATGAAGCGATCTTTACAAAAATTCATGGGTACCTTTGTTATCACCGTGGGACGAGAGCGAGTGTTTTGGGGTGTGGTCCAAAATCAAGATGGCCACCGGCAGCCATTTTATACCCAAATTAGTGCAATCAGTTTTTTGTACAGAACTTCTGTATAAAGTTCTGATTTGAATAAATTTCTGTATGAATGTTTAGTAACATGGAATACATCACATATAATATGGGTTTTTTTCTCGTGCAAAAAATTATGCAAATTAGATGAACTTTGATTTATTCAGTGCTACTTATACACAGTAAGTGCACATGTCAATACGGCTCAGGCTAGAGTCTGTATTTATAAACTGATCTTCATGAAACTTCTTGGGTACCTTTGTTATCACCTTGGGATGAGAACGAGTGTTTCTAGGTGCGGGCCAAAATTCGAGATGGCTGCCAGTGGCCATTTTGTTTCGAAATTAGGTCCAATCAGTTTTTTGTACACAACTTCTATACGGCTCAGGCAAGAGGCCATATTTATGAACCGATATTTACGAAACTTCTTGGGTACCTTTGTTATTACCGTGGGATGAGAACAAGTGTTTTTGGGTGCGGTCCAAAATTCAAGATGGCCGCCAGCAGCCTTTTTGTACCAAAATTAGTGCAATCAGTTTTTTGTACAGAACTTCTGTATGAAAGTTTTGATTTGAATAAATTTTTGTCGGAATGTTTCGTAACATGGAATACATCACATATAATACGGGTTTTTATCTCGTGCAAATTAGATGAACTTTGATTTGTTCAGTGCCACTTCTACACAGTAAGTGCACAGTCAATACGGCTCGGGGCAGAGTCTGTATTTATGAACTGATCTTCACGAAACTTCTTGGGTACCTTTGTTATCACCTTGTGACAGGAACGAGTGTTTTGGGGTGCCTTTGTTATCACTGTGCTATGGGAACAAATATTTTTGTATTCAGTCAGACCCTCTCTGGGACTCAAAGATTTCTTTTCTAGTTTATCATCTGTCACCCCACTTTTACAAAACTTTATACCTATATATTTGTTACAGAATTTATGTACAGACCGTTACAATACTTTACATGTTCCTTTGTTATCAGGTCATTACCTAGATGTTTGTCATTGCTGTGTCACATACTATACATGTACATGTCTTAAACAAGTTGAGCTACAGTGTCATTGACACTTTCATTTTTATTTTTTTCAAAACATTTCACCCAAACCATATCATGTGAAACCCCCTCTTTGGAAATAGCTCGACATGATACTGTTTTGGTTGACCTTAAACACCAATAAATAAATAAATAAATAAATAAATAAATAAATAAATAAATAAATAAATAAATAAATATGGTTTTGGTGAAATTTTTCGAAAAATAATATTTTTTCAGCTGCTGAATTTGCATATTACATGGGCGGATGTGGGCGATTCGCTGGGTAAAGGGTTAAATCCTTCCTCTTCAACCGATTTTACTGGGTGAGCAATTAAGCCCCCTTGGGGCCTCTTGTTTTGTGTAGTTTTTTTTATAAATGCTTTGTTGCAGATGTGTGCTAAGGCGTATACATCAATCAAAAAAGGTTCCATTTCACAATTTCATTCTAATGTTGGAAGACACCAGAAGCCAATTAACCCTTTACCTAACATGAAATGCAGATGGCACTTGCAAACAAAATTTTTTAATAACTAATTTTTTTCATTTTATGTCTCAAAAACATAGATTGTGGCTCCTCATTGGGACAAGCTCAATGAGCTCGTTCCAAAGAGGGGTCATAACCAATGTTTTTGAGACAAAAAATGAAACAATACTGAAAATTAATTGGTGACTTTTGTGAATAGCGCTGGCCGGTTTTGGACATTAGGTTGGGTAAAGGGTTAAAATGTTCAACGAGGGGATTCCATTTCAGTGAGATTATTGCCTGAGAACCAAGTCCTTTTTTTGCCAAATTAAATTTATCTCAGTTTTATGAAAAAAAAATATTGTAGAATTTGTCAGGAGAGAGAGGAAACTTGTTTGTGAGGTGTTTGTTTCCTTTTCACAAGTTGCCCATCATGAATAGAGGATAACACTTTCAAAAAATTCTTTTGACTAACTACATATGTTGATTTTTGCCTCAAAAATATAATTTATGATCCTTCACTGCAACAAACTCAAGCTTGTTCCAGTGAGGTGTCGCAAACTATGTATGGAGACAAAAATTTGAAAAAGTCATAAAATTTAATTTTTTAAATAGCACTACTCAAAGTACAGTGGAACCCTGTTAATTGAATAGTCACTTTGCCAGTGAAAATTATTCAATTAACAGGAGTATTCAATTAACAGGGATTGAGTTACTTTCCTGTATTCTAGACAAACTTTGCATTTATTCTATTATATCTTGTTTGACAGAGCTCCATGAGCTCTGTCAAACAAGATATAATAGATTAAATGCTTGTATTGGAAGTAATTAGGCCAAATAGGTCTATAAACAAAGGAAAACTGGGGAGAGTCAGGGTAATTTCTCAAAAGGTTGCAAGTTTTTTTTATTCAATTAACAGGAGTTTACTCTATAACCTATATTCAATTAACAGCTCAAATTTCTACTAGAGGTAAATGGTTTTGCATTGGGAAATTATATTTAATTAACAGGGCTATTCAGTTAAGAGATATCCAATTAAGTGGACTCCATTGCATTGCGTTAAGCAAAGGGTTAAAATGATATTTCTGTAAACTTACAATATGTTTTTTATGTGTATATTTCAGATAGATGTGATGCATAGCATGCTCGCAAATTATGTAAGAGGAGAGACCCAGTCTGTATCCATGTTGGCAAAAGCTCATGATTTGAGATATGCTGCAAATGTATGTTAATGAGTATAAGTAGAAATTTATTTACCTTTAACATAAGCTGTCAAAAACTGAATTGATTTTTACTGTGCATGTACTGTGATTTTTGTAGATATTGGTCCATGGAGTGGTCACGATATAACTGAAGGTTATACAAGGAATTTGGGGGTAGGTGGGAGGTGTTATTAAATTGGTTTCACCCGTGTTAGGTTATTTTGACCCCTTAGGCCAAATTCTGAATTTTATCCATTTTAATGTAGTGGAACAGGTGTCCCAACATGCAGTCTCTGAGCAAATTTGAAGATTGTCTTCTAAATAACTTGAGAGTGGTTTCTATGCAAGACTTGCCTGGAAATAATAGTAGGCAGAATCACCAACTGGCAATGTATTTCATTCCATATTCTGAACATCCCATGTATCCTGTATTCTGAATAGATTGTAATACCATATTTCTGATGCGTGAAATCATATCACATTTATGGTTAACACACATGCAAAATTTGTTTTCAGTTGTGCTTTGTTCCTTTTCTTTTCAACAATTTTCAACAAAGAATATGTTTAATCAGGATTCTAAGTTAGTAAATGAGTTAGTTATATTTATCTATTTATTGGTGTTTAAGGTCACATATTTCTGCACAATGGCTTATCATGACCACAACAGTTTTACCGGTGGAGGAAGCTAGAGTACCCAGAGAGAACCACCGAGCAACAGTGATCTACTGTCAACTCCCCAACATATTAATTCCACACAAGTAGGGTTAGCATTGGTTAAAGACAAGTGCACCATTGACATTCAGTATGCCTTAGTACACATCACCATGCCCCCACATGGGCAATGGGGGTGAAGTGTCTTGCCCAAGGACACAACGTGGTTGCCGCAGGTGGGAATCGAATCGAGAACCTCTCAGCTTGCAGCCTGCACCTCTACCTACTGAGCCACCACACCCCCAGTAAATGAGTTAGAGAATGAAGAATAAATTTAAACGAGTTTGGTTGGTGGAGAGGGATGTTAACAGAGGTTTTATTTATGATCATATGAAAAATAAATATCAGGAAAAGTCATAAAGACTTTTTGTGGTGAGCATTTGAAGTATGGATGTTCAGAGTCTTAGACTGGACTGCTGGTTGTTATTTCCGCTCCTCACTTTTACCTGGATAGTTAGAGGGGTGGGTAACAACCAGAAGTATCTTATTGGTACTAGGATTGTGGGGAAAGAAAGCACACCACTCTCACACAGGGATTTCTTGGGCTGGGGTGGAGGTGGGGGGTTCCCAGCATGGCAAGATGCCCACACAAATATTTGTTTTTAATGACTAAAAATATTATTTATTCCAACAAAAGATTGCTTGTTCCACGAGACACAAGTCATCATAAACTATGTTTTGGAAGTAAAATTGACTAAGTAATGTAATTTGAATGCTGATTTTTGTGAATAATACTGGGCATACCAGCTATACAGTTCATGTAAGAATTGGGAGTCAGTTCTCGTAAATGATGTTTCAAGGAAAACATTGTGAATCAACTTTTGATTGTCAAACATTTTGATTCTTGTCATAGATTCTGAATGTTTTCCTAATGTCCTGTCAAATTTTACTTATTTTTTGCTACCTCATAATAAGGCAAGACTTTGACTTGGCAGTGGTGTCTTGGATGCATATACAGTGGAGCCCACTTAATTGGATATCTCTTAATTGTATATCCCTGTTAATTGAATATAATTTTCAAACACAAAACCATTTACCATATCTTCAGTACAAATTTGATCTGTTAATTGCATATGGGTTGTAGAGTAAACTCCTGTTAATTGTATATAAATTTTTGTAATATGTCAAAAAATTACTGTGACACGCACCAAATTCCCCTTATTTATCAACTTTTTTGGCCTCACTACATCCAATACAGGCATTTATTCTATTATATCTTGTTTGACAGAGCTCATAGAGCTCTGTCAAACAAGATATAATAGAATAAATGCTCAGCTTACCTCCAGAACACAGGAAAATGACCAAATCCCTGTTAATTGTATACTCCTGTTAATTGAATAATTTTCACTGGCAAAATGGATATTCAGTTAAGAGGATTCTACTGTATAGCTACCAATACTTCACTACAACCTACAACTAAAGGACAAAAAGTGTGTGGTTTAGGGTAAGGGTCAGTAAGCTGAAGGGGTTTGGGTTTGCTACCGTCCAGAAATTAGCCTTGAAAATGAATTTTTAATGGTTGTCCATGCATTTTAAATTCATCTTTTATTTTAGCTACATAAACTCTGATGTTAGGCATGTCTGTTCTTCCATCCATACAAACATATATTGACAGACGAATTATATGACACAATGCATGGAAGATAAGACACATTTGCAAAGACAAGACAAACATGATGATATATTTTAGTTTTAACAGTCATCAAAAACATGCCTTCAGCCATTTTATTCTAAAAATAGCAGTTGCACACTTCCGGCAAGAATTTCCAAATAGTGATTTTGATTATTTTTTGTATGGAAAACAACTAACACAATATACTAATATAATATAATATTATAACATTGTTCACATGTTTTTCTCTCATGCATAAATTATGCAAATTGTCCTGCCAGTTTAGTTTTTTTAGAACGATTTCTTTGCATGTGTGTTTGTTTGACATCTCCATGTGGATAGACCAATTAACCCCAAACTTGGGGTGGGGTGGGGTGGTTATTTTATAGATTGGGGTGGAGTGGCTTTAAAATGAATTTGGAAGGATTTCAAGTATTTTTATTAAAAAAATGTTTCCCTTGGGATGGGTAGCTGGGTGATATTGTCCATCCTGACACAGCCCTATCCCTTGACTTGGCACCGGTGGAGGAATGTCAACACCTCTCGTGCAATCTACTTTCACTCATGAGGGTATAACAGTACATCAAATTCTCAATTATTTAAGAAGTGAAAATTGATTCTCGCAGAAAAAGTTGGCAAGAATCAAAACCGGTTCTTGTAAATTAGTACATATTTTAGGCTATGGATACATTGGGTAAGGATGAAATGGATTAGAACCAGGCTTGAAAATAAGCAGTCTGACATTTGCAGAATGAGGTGCCCAGAGGGTAAATTTGATGATGCTATCCCACACAGTGGGCCAGTTTATCCTTTGGGTACCTATTTCTATTTATTCTTGAGACCCTGATTCAGATTGAGGTTCACAGAGGGTAAATATAGTGATGCTACCCTCCTACAGCAGGGTAGCATCACTAAATTCACCCTCTGGGGGACCTCATTTTGCAGATGTCAGTCTGCTTATTTTTTTGCTTAATTAGAACTTACTGAAGAGTTTTTTTTATTGCAGTTCAGTAAATCAAGAAGGCAAAGACTGATGGATAAGAGAGCAACCAAAAATATGCGACATGCCAAAACTGCTCAGGACACATTGCAAACTCTGCAAGTGGATGAAGATGACTTGAAAAGACTTTCACAAGATTCTCTGGACTTTTACTTTTGTCCACTGTCACAGAATTCTATCTCAGACCTTTTGAGAGGTGATGACAAGAATGATGCTTTGGGATTTGGATTAGCTGTGAAAAGACCGGAGTTTGCATTGGATGAACCAACAACTGTGAGTACAAAACAGTACTGAAATTACAAAAACAGATAGAGAATTGTTGCCATAGGCACTAAATGTTTTTTGGGAGGTTTTGTTTTGTAAGATTTGGTTTTGGCTTCAAGAAAAAAAACTTGGTTTATTTTTTTTTTCTCCATTGGAATAAAGTTTGTCTAATCTAAAACCAAAACATTAAAAAAAAAACCCAAAAAACAAAAACCGCCCAGCATTTTTTCTCCATTGGAATAAAGTTTGTCTAATCTAAAACCAAAACACCAAAAAAACCCCCAAAAAAACAAAAACCACCAAGCATTAATTTTCAGTATGATTTAGTTCATCTGAAATAGAAATAAGTTCAAAAACATGAGAAAGAACTAAGACCAGCGTGTTTTGTTTGTGATTAACTGGTAGAGTGCTAAATTATTTTTGGTCATCAAAATTTGTTCACATGTCTTTGCCTTGTTGCAATTTATGGGATGGGAGAGTACCAACAAACACTCTCCCATAAATTGTAACGAGGCAAATAACTTTTACGGAAGATCGGTGGGTGAGAACTGTGGTCTCGGAAAGACTAAGACTGTCGTTCCGAGCCAAACCTCCGCTAACACGAAGTCCACAGTGGACTCAACTTCTGCCAAATCCTACAAAAAGAGAGTCTCTCTTCTCGGAGGTAAGGTCCCCCCTGGAAAAGGATGCAATAGAGGTCGTAGAAAACTAGGAATCACTAGGTTTCTACAGTCACCTGTTCCTCGTACCGAAGCCAGACGGCTCATTCTGACCAGTAATAGACTTGAGCTGGATAAACAAGCTTATCATAGCTCCAAAGTTCTATAAGGAAACCATTCGGTCGGTAAGGGCGAGCATATGAGTGAATGACTATGCGGCTAGCATAGATCTAAAAGATGCGTACTTTCATGTCAAGGTACATCCAGCATTCAATTACGCAGCAGAGTGGAGGGTTTTCTTCTGTTGGTGTAAGGATCAGTCGATAGACGTTTATGATCCATCCATACCAGACATTGCAAATTTTCTGGTCTACTTGTTTGATGTTCTCAAACTGCAGCCCATCACTATTAAGGGCTATAGGTCTATGCTTTCTGACACTTTCAGCACCAGCTAAGTTTGGGCCATTAGTAAATATAAAAAATATACAAATTACTTTAAATTTATAATTTTTCATGAAAGTACTCTTTGCAGCATTTAATACATATTTTGAGTTGAACACTTTGGGCGCTGATGATAACGACCAATCACCCACTGCTCAAGAAAGCATGTGTTATAGTGCTGCACAAAAATGACGTTGTTAACAATGCATCAAGCCAACTCATTAGAAGCATGGTGATGCACAAGCATTGTTGCATGCCTAAAATTTGAAGGCCTGTTTGTTCATTTTCATTCATTATGAATCTGCTGTAAGTGTGTTTTTGGAAGGTGCAGTTTGAAGCAATTTCTCTTCTAGTTCACCAATAAATATGTTGGCATATGTTCAGGCTACTTTAGTCACCATACAGGTACCAAAAATTTGTTTGTAGTAGTTGATGTTAAATTCAGAATTATTGTTCTGTAGGACTATTCTAAACAAAGAGAGAGAGAGAGAGCTGTTATATCACAAGTCTATTTTGATTTTTACCGCCTTAACTCGTAACACACTGTATTTTTAAAATATTTTTCATCACATCTTGTCATGGCTGCTGTGGAGCAGCCATGACTAGATTTGATGAAAAAGTCCTATAAATTCAATTATAAAAATCATTGGTCAAACAGATAATCCGATACACAAGGGAGAATATGTGGTTAAAAGTACTTAAATTATACTTAATTATACTGGCAACTATTCCTTGTTCTAGGTAGGAATATCCACTTACAGCATGCAAAGAGTTTAACATTGTGTTATTGCCAATAGTCCTCCATGGTTTGGGATAATTGTGTATAGAAAAGTGGCATTCATTGTTACTTGAAATTTTTGCTTTTTTGCCAGATTTATAGGAAAATGTATGGCGGGAAGTCTGTAAAACACCCGAGGGCCTTAAAAATTATATAACTCTTATCAAATGTTTTTTTTAGCTCAACTTGACATACGTACTTATGTACGTTAGTACGTACGTCCACAATTTCCTTTGGCACACCTCACAGGTCACATTTATGATCAGATTACTTTGAAACTTCTTATGCTTGTTTAGGGTGACCTCTAGATGGGAGCTATCGATTTTCTTCAATTTCCGTCAAAAAATGTTGCCGCGGCCAACGTTCTTAGAACTTACTTTAGTCAAACCACAATATTTCCCTTTGGCACACCCTACAGGGCACATTTATGATTTGATTGCTTTGAAACCTGATACGCTTATTTAGGGTGACCTCTAGATGGGAGCTATCGATTTTCTTCAATTTCCGGCAAAAAATGTTGCCACGGCCAACGTCCGTAGAACTTAGTTTAGTCAGACCTCAATATTTCCCTTTGGCACACCCTACAGGGTACATTTACGATCAGATTGCTTTGAAACCTGGCATGCTTGTTTGGGGAGACCTCTAGATGGGAGCTATCGATTTTCTTCAATTTCTGTCAAAAAATGTTGCCGCAGCCAACGTTCTTAGAACTTAGTTTAGTCAGAAGACTCAATATTTCCCTTTGGCACACCCTACAGGGCACATTTATGATTTGATTGCTTTGAAACCTGATACGCTTATTTAGGGTGACCTCTAGATGGGAGCTATCGATTTTCTTCAATTTCCGGCAAAAAATGTTGCCACGGCCAACGTCCGTAGAACTTAGTTTAGTCAGACCTCAATATTTCCCTTTGGCACACCCTACAGGGTACATTTACGATCAGATTGCTTTGAAACCTGACATGCTTGTTTGGGGTGACATCTAGATGGGAGCTATCGATTTTCTTCAATTTCCGGCAAAAAATGTTGCCGCGGCCAACGTTTTTAGAACTCAGTTTAGTCAGACCACAATATTTCCCTTTGGCACACCCTACAGGGCACATTTATGATTTGATTGCTTTGAAACCTGGTATGCTTGTTTGGGGAGACCTCTAGATGGGAGCTATCGATTTTCTTCAATTTCCATCAAAAAATGTCACCGCGGCCAACGTTCTTAGAACTTGATTTAGTCAGAAGACTCGATATTTCCCTTTGGCACACCCTACAGGGCACATTTATGATCGGATTGCTTTGAAACCTTTCATGCTTGTTTGGGGTGACCTCTAGATGGGAGCTATCGATTTTCTTCAATTTCCATCAAAAAATGTTGCCGCAGCCAACATTCTTAGAACTTAGTTTAGTCAGACCACAATATTTCCCTTTGGCTCACCCTACAGGGCTCATTTATGATTAGATTGCTTTGAAACCTGGTATGCTTATTTACGGTGACCTCTAGATGGGAGCTATCGATTTTCTTCCATTTCCGTCAAAAAAATGTTGCCACGGCCAACGTTCTTAGAATTTAGTCTAGTCAGACCACAATATTTCCCTTTTGTACACCCTACAGGGCACATTTATGATCGGATTGCTTTGAAACCTGGCATGCTTGTTTGGGGAGGCCTCTAGATGGGAGCTATCGATTTTCTTCGTTTTCTGTCAAAAAATGTTGCCACTGGCAAAAAAACTGACATTGGTCCCAATGATCTTCAATTTTGCCATTTCATTTATAAATTACCAAGTTCAAGTTTGTCAAGTTGAGCTACAGTGTCATTGACACTTTCATTTCAGATTAGAATATATGTCATCAGTGGAACTGTAGTAAGCAGATCAGCAATATTTGATGCACTCGAGTATAAAATCAAAGTTGATGGTCATCTTGAAGCTCATGGAGGGTTTACATTTGATTATGAATCAGATCTCGGCGTTGCAACTGTTGGAATGGGAAGAGAACCAATAAATGCCTGGTTGCCATTATACATCACTAAATCGCACTGGGATCGTGTTAAGGTGAGACTAACTATACTTGTCATACTGCAAAGAGAAATGTCATATTGGGATCATTCACCTTGCCAAGGTATCCACAGCTATGTTCGGGTTTTTGTCAGGATGCATAAAAGCACACAATGTTCTGCATAAGCATGTCAAGGGAGATACATTCCACTCAAAAATTGTACTGAAAGGATGATTACGTCTAAAAATAAAGTGACATATGCTTTGAAACAGGCCTGAAAATAAGCAGTCTGACATTTTGCAGAATGAGGTCCCCAGGGGGAGAATTTGATGATGCTATCCCATACAGTGGGCCAATTTATCCTGGAGTACCTCTTTCTGTTTAGTTTTGAGACCCTGATTCAGATTGAGATTCACAGGGGGTAAATTTAGTGATGCAGGGTAGCATCACTAAATTCACTGTCAGGGGACCTCATTTTGCAGGTGACAGTCTGCTTATTTTCTGGCTTGCTTTGAAATGTAAAGAAACAAACATAAAACGGTTTGCTAACCATGCAGACACTGGAATAGAAGTAGGTAAAATTAATGCCAATTTATACAAACAATATTAATAACTCTGCTGTTTATAGATATTTGAGTGATGCAAACCCAAACACCATATTTGAATATTATTTGAAAGAGTGACCTGACAAAGTCATTTTCATCTGGGTGCATGAAGGAAGATGACTTAAAATATAATATATGTCAATAATCAACACATTTCCTAGTTGCTCAGTTTTAGTGCTCAGCGGTGTTGCCCAGCACTGCCAGGTGTGGCACATCCTTACAAGTATAGCATCCATTCAGGACTTTAATATTGAGCCATTGTCAGCCAGTATAAACTATCTCAAGATGTCTGCAATTGGTCCATGTTGAGAGTTGTTTGACAAGTTCCACTTTTGTCACAACAGATTGTATTAAGCATCAATATATGTTCTCACCACTATTTATTACATGCCTGTTCTATGAAATCCTCATCTACAGCAACATTAAACCATGCAGAAAATGAAAATCCGTTCCGCACATATGTGCTGAACAGAAATCGTCGACATGCTATTTTTAAATAGAAGCAAAATTTCACTGGAATTTTCTACAAATCGTGCACAGCAATTACAGTTTAAATCGTTAGCGATAGCTAAAAATCCTCCCCTGAGTTCCAATGTGTTCTATGTGCCAGTAGGCACAAAGAACACATTGGAACTCAGGGGACGAAATAGTAATGCTGGTTCCCCTCGCAAATTTGGTTGGCGATAAACTGTTCTTTGTGTTGAAGTTGTCAAATAAATTGTTGAGTGTCCTTCTGGTAATTGTTTTTAGAGACTTGAAGGCATGTAATAAACACAGAATGACATGCGCATGTGAATGGGTTAATCAATATGGCACTTGTGCCATCACGGAAGAATAAAACTCGAGGCCTGTGGCCTCTTGTTTTATCCTTTGGCACTGTCACTTGTGCCATATCGTGTGTCATTACGTGTATGTGTTGTTCAAGAAACTTGTATGAAGCTGAGACGGTGTTTCTGTTAGGTATCGTGGCAAGTCTTTTAGGGCGAGTTGCGATACATAATAGAAACACCATCGAGGCTTGATACAAGTTTTTCAATCAACATATAGTGGTAACGATGGTGGATTTCTCCAAAAAATCTAGTAAGTATTCAAGAGAAATTGACCATTTGCAGGTCTTGGAGTGACATTACAAGTTGCATGAACAAAAGATTACGGTAAGCGTTTGTTAACCCTCCAGAGGCAGGAAATTTTGAGAAAATGGGCTGTAGTTGGCCACCCATTACACCCAATGTGTACCTGCGAGATGAACATAACCACCTTCATTGGAATTGGGATTCATCGAGGATCATTTTTGTAAGTCATGAAGGTATTCATAAAACCAAACATTAACCCGTTTAGAGCTGGTTACAGGGTGATACCACTCAAAAGGTTAACAATTCATGTTATCTGAGGATTTCTCTAAAAACATCACGTAGATTTTAAAGGAAAATTGGCCATTCTCAGATCTTAGTGTGAATTACAAGTTGCATGTTCAAAATATTCCAGTAAGCATTTGTTAACCCTATGCTGGTTCTCAAACATCAAAATGTTGAAAAAGGGGGCTGTGTTTGCATACCCGCAGCACCCAAAGTTAAGAGGAGAAATCAACATAAGTGGAAGTAGAATTCACTGAGAATTATTTTTATACGTAATAAGCGTATTAAAAAAACAACCCTTAACCCGTTTTGGGCTGGATAAACAATTATACCCATCAACAGCTTAAAATTCATGTTCTCCCTGGATTTCTCTGAAAACATCTCGTAGATTTTTAAGTAAAAATGGACATTCACAGTTTTTGGTGTGCAATTACAAGTTGCATGAATAAACATTCCTGTTAGCACTTGTTAACCCTTAACAGGCTGCCAGACATCAATATTTTGGATACATTTGAGATAAAACGGACCATTTTCAAATAGTTACAGCACTCAGTGGGTATGTGTCAAACAAACATAACTCCTTTTGTCGGTCATTAACTTGTTGGACGACGATATTGATATTAACCCTCTCCTCCGTTAATGATGGTTTTTACCTAAACAATTTTTTTTATCAATCATTTGAGACTTCTATACTCACCTTTTTCATGACATCAATGAAGGAACTTCAGTGAGACAGTCAAAAGCAATTCATCATACACTGTGGGGTCATGACAAATCATGGAATCTCCTCGGGAAAAGCCATGATTCACCAGAATCATAAAGTCTAGTTTATATATTTTTTATACTTACCAGTGGCCCAGACGGGAATGGCCCTCCCATGAGTGGGCAGTACTGGGCACTCATACCTCCCCGCTGAATTATTATATAATAATCTTTTTTACAAAGAATGAGGTTGGTGCCAGTTTCAGTGACTTCCTGGCGTCTGCACATGCACAGAGAATAAATGTTTGGAAGACCAGATAGGACTTCTAATTTTCGGTTTTGCATGCAAATTTTGGGGATTGGGGGGACAAAATTTGTGTTTGGCCCTAGATAATTTTGAGTTATCACCAGCTAAGTCTGGGCCATTGGTAAGTATGAAAAAATATAAATTACTTTAAATTTTTTCATTTTTAACCCCCCACCAAATAATAAAAAAAGATCTGTACAGTCCTTCAAAGATGGCTTCTGTGCAGGCGTCGAGTCAAGGAAGTATTCTCATTTCCTGACAATAACAAATTCTCTGTGTTTTCCTGGCTTCAAACGTTTGATCAAGGAAAAGGATCATGTCATAAGAAGATATGACACCATCAGGAAGGAGGCAGATAGTGATTTGTTCAGGGCCATGCTTTTAAAAATTATGATTTAATTTAATTTTGTGTCACCCAATTTTGGGTCAAGCCTTGAACGAGGACTATTCATAAAATATCTATATTTTTATACTGTACCAATGACCCAGACATAGCTGGTGCTAACTCTTAAAATATAGGGCCAAACACAAATTTTGCCCCCCAATCACCAAAATTTGCATCTAAAACTAAAGAAAACATGTCCTGAAAGGCCCTCCACACTTCGCCCCTACTGCGCATGCGCAGTGTCAAGGACGTTCCGAAATTGGCGCCATTAATCATTCTAAGTTTGGCCCTTCATCAGTTAACATCTGACTGATCTTTGTGCTTATAAATCTCAGTTTAAATGATGCCAGACACATAAATATTAGTGAAATGGTGATTCTAAGGAGGATAGAGAAGGAGGAGAGGAAAAGAATGTGTGACAGAATATTATCAGGGCTGTAACTTAAAATTTTTTAATGAAATTATGTTAAGTTATCTATTTTCAAGGCAGCAGCCATTTTGTTGTCATTCTGATTATTTAGTTACACTGTGTTTTAAGTGTTTTCCTCTCTCCCTGTCCTTTAAGTTCCCCCTTGCTATTCTCCCATGCTTTTGGCATAGTTTTTGTAATTATTATTACTAAATTTTCTTGGGAGTTTTAGCTGAATAACAGAATGAATTCTGTTCTTTCCCCATGTTTACGTCTTCACCTACGGGTGGTTAGGCGTTGTGTTCTGCATCTACCATCTGATGTTCTGCAGTTTCTTCCTTGGAAGTCTCTGTTTTGCATCAGATGGTGTATTTTTGGTAACTGATTTCGGGCCTGGGTGCCTGGAGTCTTATTTTAGTGTTTTTACACTCATTGTTTACATTTACAACAGCCCTCTGTGTGAGGGGGGGATTTCTAAAAAATAATATCTTGATGTTATTTTAATCATAACTAGATACATTATTATTGTTCGTAAGTGTTGAATAAATTGTTTAAAATATTTTTAAAATTTTTGTCCACACTTAGGCTTGGGATCCATTGGGGCTCAACGTTACTTTTCAGAAACTTGGGCTGTTCTGAAAAAATATTTTTTCAAAATATTTTGATTTCAATTGTTTTTTCTATATTAATGGATCATATTATTATTATGTATTTTGATTGCCAGGGGTTAGTGCGAGTACCAGGACTTGTTTTCTTTTCACATTGAAAGGATATTGATCAATTGTTTTAAGAGGAAGTCTTCCTCTGACTTTATTATCATTCTATATGTGGTCAGTGTACTCGCATTAACTCCTGTTCTGTATCATATGATTTCGATGACAATATGGGAAGCGTATGTCACGGTATGTTGTTGGGGATTTGGACACTCCGGTCCTTTTCCCGCAGGGTCACTCTACTTTATCAATTTCTATTTCAGACGATCAAGATTAGGGTGATGTATCTGTGATGTCTTCCAACAGTGTGCCTCCGTCGTCACAATTAATGAAGGGCTAGCGGAAAAGTGCTCATGTAAATACGCCAATTGCCTAAGAGGACCCTAGTAGGTTCGACGGCCTTTGACGTCCGCTAGCTCGCCCAGTGTAGCGTCCATTCACCGAATGGTTCGGCAGCCGGGTTCGTCCGTTGCGGTCTAGAAGGAATTTTGGGGTGATGCGAGCACTATAAATTAACCTAATGCACACCCAGTGACGGCGGATCGGAGGGAGAATGCAGGAAGCCTTTTAGTCCGGTTCATAGCTCGTTCCGGTCCATCCGGACGACAAGCGAGAGAGGCCCCTCTCTCGTTCAACAACATCTGGCCCCAGATGTTGTGGTACAAAATGTGTCGCAAGCGGAGCATACGTCCGTCGCTCGGGACGCTCCGTTGTATAGGCAGTCCGCTGAGACTGCTAAGGCTTCCTCTTCTCGTCAGCGCACACGACCGCACCTTGGCTGCGTGACCGCCGATATATTACCAGCTTCGCCGATCAAGGATTCTTCGGCGACCAGGTCACACCATCCGGTAGCCAGGGACTCGAGGCCTGCAGACTCCGGACGTTCGCATAGGAAGTGTGCGGGAGTCAACGTACACGGAGCTTCCGGCGGCAATGCATCGTAAGACCGCTACTGCACAGGCCTCGGGAACGGACGTGCTTTCCTTAATAGCAGAGTTTATCGCAGCATCCCAGCATCAACTGAATCTGTCGCATATATTTTATCCGACGATGCTGGGTCGGGACGCTCCGCGGAAGCGGGTACGGACGTCCGAAAGTTTCATCCGGTCCGACGGGATACCGAAAGGGATTCGGAGGATTTCGAGCTTTCCCTTTCGGAACAACATATGCTGTTGTGTATGTCATCTGACTTGGTCTTCTACAGCTCCTTTCGTTGGACCAGAATGCTGCGATGCCGGATAAGAAATTGATAGCGTCGGTGGACTTAGAAATTTTTGGTTCGGTTCAGGGACATCGTCCCTCAGTTCCGACATAGTCCAATAATGTCACACAAACTTTCGAATTATTGAACGACGCTATATATATTTTTATTTTATGCTTGCTATCCAAGCATTTCTGGTTTCTTGTTCGAAGAGTTATGGAGATGTCTTTCAAAGTGTGCCTCTGTCGTCATAGTTAATGAAGAGTTAGCGGCAATAAGTGCTCATGGAATATGTCTATCGCCTACGGGGTGACATTCGCTAGCTCACCCGGTATAGCGTACATTCATCGAATGGTTCGGCTGCCGGGTTCGTCCGTTGCGGTCTAGGAAGGAGATTTGGGTGATGCGAGCTCTTTAATTACTTTAGTACTCACCCAGTGACGGCAGATTGAGGACAGATCGGAGGAAGCCTGTTAGTCCGGTTCCTGGCTTGTCCAGGTCCGCCCGGGCTGTGAGCGAGAGAGGTCCCTCTCTCGCCCAACAACATAGGGGACCGCATGTTGTGGTTCAGATATTTTACATTCGGAGCATATGTCCGTTGGTCAGGACGCTCCGTTATATTGACAGTCCGAGAGACTGTCTTTAATGCTTCCTCATCCTCACAGCAGGGCACACGACCGCACATTGGCTATGTGACCTCGAGTATCCGATCAGTTCGGCATTCAGTGATTCCACGGCGAATAGGTCGCGCCATCCGGTAGCCAAGGGACACGCGGCCTATACACTCCGTTCGCTCGCATATTGGTAGTATGCACGGGGTAACGATCACGGAGCTTCCAGCGGCAATGCATCGTAAGACCGCTTCTCCTCAGGCCTCAGTGACGGACGTGCTATCCGAGTTAGCACAGTTGTTTCGCAGCATCCCAGCAATTGACAGTTTCTCGGTCGAATCAGGAATTATCCGACGGCGCTGGGTCGGTGCGGTCCGCAGTTTCATCAGTTACGGACGACCGAACGCTTTATAGGGTCCGACAGGATGGCGAAAGGGATTCGAAAGATTTCGAGTTTTCCCTTTAGTAGTATCGGAAGATGCCTTTCATATCTTCTGGCTTTATCTTCCAGTAATTATTATTTCGGACTTCATTGCTGCGATCTTGGATAAGAGACTTATAGCGTCATTGGACTCGGATTTTTCGATCAGTTCAGGGACATTGTCCCTGACTTACCGACGCAGTCCAATATTCTCATTACAACATGTGTTTTATTTTTCGACGCTATATATATATATATACAAGCCTGCTACTAAGCATGATAGTTTAGTTTCTTGTCCGCGTTGCTCATTTCTGCCATTTTATCATTTATACAAATAGTTTATTTTGGCAGAGCAGGGCATACCGAGAGTTCATATGCGTCTAGACGGTGTGATTAAAGACTGCATATATTCTTTTTCGCCGTTTATGTCTTTTCCAATTTCAATGTTGGGAACGACATTATGTATAGTAAACTTAACTTAGACGCTTTATTATACGTAATCTGCCTTACTGAGGCGTTATCATTACGTCTTCAAGAAAAGATTTACGGGATATTATTCTCAATGTAATTTCTTTTGAGGGCAGTAGTTTGTTCACGTATAACTCCGCCCTTCAGTGGCTGATTGGAGTTAGTTAGACGTGAAGCAGCCCTAGCTACATCCACACGCGTGGATAGTAAGGTTAAGAACTCTCTCAGAGTCGCTTCGTTCTCGGAGGAGCTTCTCTTTGACGGCAACTTTTCGGCAATCCATGAATTGCTCGATTTATACGTTCTCTTGTCTATCTAGTGTTACAAGAGATTCAGACTGGGGCAAACATTCGGTGGTTGACTCAGAGAGTGCCGCCGCAGTTGCCGGACCCGAGTGTGGCTGTTATGACGGTTGCCAGTCAAACAGATTGGGATATAATACTGATCCCTACGGATTCGAAGTGCCAGGGTCTTTGGGTTCCGCAGTCTTTTAGCAATCAGTTTAACTTTCGCGGAATAATGTTTTTTAGGCTTGCTTTATGTCATTGCATGAACATTATTCAGAAACGCATGCCCAAATTCCTGTCCTTTAATTCGACAGTAGTGGCGTATCTCCGGAACCAGGGAGGCACTCTTTCGTTTCCGTTATTCAATTTAATGGAAAGAATCCGTCTGTTGGTTATAGTACACCAAGTTCAGTTTTGGTCCGTCATATTCCGGGTCGTCTGATAGTTTTATCGGACTCCCGTTCTCTTACGGGTCGCTTGTTGCTGTCAGAATGGACTCTCAACAAACAAGTATTCAATCAGATTTGCTATCTATGGGAGCGCCCAATGATGATTTATTTATGACACAGCCTGCTAATCAATTGCAGACGTATGTGTTGGCTTGTCCAGATCTCTGAGCTAATATTGTTAACGCTCTGTTGATCTATAGGACGGAATGATAGGATACGCGTATCCTCCGGCGCTGTTGTTTTAGCAGGTATTGCTAAGATTAACAACCACAATACATTTCTGTTGATAGCATCTCTATCTTCACAGAGATCATGAGTAATTTACTCTCTTGTCTACTGTGGGTCTTAACGTGAAATCTTCCTCTATGTGAGGATCTTTTTCACTGGGTAAATCGTGTCATCTTTATCACAACCAGCAAGGTCGCAACCTTCATGTATTCCGTTGTGTGGTCCGTATTGCATTGTAAGCACTGTACTGGACGAGCTTTGGACGCGATTTCTTACTATAGGAGATCCTCTTCTTCGCTATTCTATGCGGCTAAAGTGGAGGCTCTTCCGTCGTGGTGTAGGGATCATTATGTTCATATTGTTGATCCCTCCATACTACTCATTGCTATTTTTTAATATACTTGTTTCACAAGATCTACTGCAGCCTGTTATTATTTAGGTTATAGGTTTATGTTACCTCATACCTATGCACTCTACGATAGTTTACAATTGAGTCTTTTGTCTCTTTATCTAAGTCAGTTAGTAACTTTTTGATAAATAGACTTAGAATCTTTAGATTAATTTCTTATACGGATTTTAACTTCGGTTCTTATTTAGCTAAGTAATCATTTGAGCCTCTGGAAACAGTAGTTTTCAAATTCTGACCTTTTGACAGTAATTCTGTTGGTTTCTCTTTTACTGTAGAGTCAGTGAGTTTCATGCACTATCGATGGATGATTTTCACTTTCATAGTTTCGGAATCAATACTTCCGTTACTATTTAGGTTGGATTGTTGCATAAGAGTTAGGCTCCTATTATCCGGAACCTATTATTTTAAGGTCCTTCCGTCTTCGTGTGGGCATAGGCCTTTACTCTTTCCGGGTACAGTTTATGTATTTATAAACAGATATCTGTTTATTACAAGGGCGTAAGCTTCTTCTGTCTTTGATGTCTAGTAGAAGGACGTTACGCTCCATTTTATTGTTAAGGGATTCTATTAACTATCTGTACTGCTTATGGTATATCATTGACTTAGCAGTTGTGCTTAAGATTTCGGCTCATGAAGTAAGAGTTCTTCTACTTCTTGGGCTTACATTAATAGTGTCGCTATTATAGATTTTTGAAGGCCGCTCATTGCGCTCAGCCATCCACATTCATGAATTTTATCTTAGAAATATCGAGTCCATTTCTGGAGGCCTCTATTGTTAGGTCTATTATCTACTGCTCAGAATGTCATTCACTTAACAGTTGCTACTATAGCTAGCTATAGCTAGGTAGGCTGTCTGTTTTCGGCAGTGTCTCCGTTCGGCTGCCCTCTTCGCTCTGGGCTATTTGACCCAGGGCAAGAAAAAGGGTGCGGAGGGGAGGGTGTTCCCTTGGGTCACCTGTTTTTCTATGAAAACAAGGGGATACCTCCTCCGGAGTTAGTAATTCTGAGCTGTTATTGGGATGGTTGTTTAGTGAGAAGTTTAGGTTTTTAAAATTCATTCAAGTCTTAGTTTTTAAAGTATAGCTTTTGAATATTGTATATGTCAACGGACATGATTATGCAATCCTCAGACACTTTTAGGAGTATAAGAGTCTCTATTCTCTAGACTTACTTTATTTATTGGCTTACTTTAAAAATTATTAGTATAAGGATTATATTGGATATTAATAGAGTACATGGATGTATGAAGCTCAATTTTGGAAGGTGTTGTATCTTTCTAATTTATCATAAATAAGAAAGATACATGTAAGGCCTATTACTTCTTTTTCCCTACAGGGGATGACTCTATTTTATTTTATTGAGCGTATTCCATTTTGCTCTATGTCCTTGGCCCTCCAGCCTTTTTACTATTCAGCTATGTCTGGGTCATTGGTACAGTATAAAAATGTTAAAAAATTTTTTATATTTTTTATACTTACCAATGACCCAGACGGGGATGGCCCTCCCAGGAGTTGGGAACTCTTGCCTCCCCGCTGAGTACATAGCGCTTACCAGGCACTGGTTATTAGAATGATTAATGGCGCCAATTTCGGAACGTCCTTGACACTGCGCATGCGCAGTAGGGGCGAAGTGTGGAGGGCCTTTCAGGACATGTTTTCTTTAGTTTTAGATGCAAATTTTGGGGATTGGGGGGCAAAATTTGTGTTTGGCCCTATATTTTAAGAGTTAGCACCAGCTATGTCTGGGTCATTGGTAAGTATAAAAAATATATAAATTACTATAAATTTTTCAACTTTTATACTGTACCAATGACCCAGACTTAGCTGGTGCTAACTCTAACAAAACCAGGGCCAAACACAAATTTTGCCCCCCAATCCCCAAAATTTGCATCCAAAACAAAAAGAAATCATGTCCTAAAGGACCTCCATACTACGCCTCTACTGCACATGCGCAGTGACGCAGATGTCCCGAAATTGGCGCCAATTCTCATTCTCTGTTTGGCCCTTCATCAGTCAACATCTCACTGATCTTTGTGCTTGTAAATCTCAGTTTAAAGGATGCCAGACACGTAATTTTTGGAGAAAATGTGATTCTAAGGAGGATAGAAGGAGGAGAGGAAAAAGAAGTGACAAAAAATAATCAGGGCTGTACTTAAAATTTTTTGATGAAATTATGTTAAGTTGCCTATTTTCGAGGCATGGGCCTCTTGTTGTCATTCTTGCTAAATGTTGCACTGCTTATTCAGTGTTTCCTCTCCCCTAGCCTTCTAAAGTCCCCCCTTGCAATTCTCCCATGCTTTTGGCATATTCCTGAGAAATTTCATTTCTAAAATTTCCTGGGAGAGTTGCTTGGTTACAGAATGTTTTCTGTTATTTTCCCCATAGTTACGTTTTCACCCATGGGTGTATAACGTTTGTGTTCTGCATCTTCCATCTGATGTTCTGCAGATTCTCCCCTGGGAGTCTCTGTTTTGCATCAGATAGAGTGTAATTTGATGACTGATTCCGGGCCAGTTTTTTCAGTGCCTGGAGTCATGTTTTCTGGTGTTTTTACACTGTTTGTTTACATTGGCAACAGTCTTTTTTGAGGGGGGCTGTTTGCCTTTGCTGTAGTTTATCTCACTATAAGATACATTTATATTATCCGTAAGTGTCTCATTAATTATTTAATATAAATTTAAAATTTTTGACCACACTTTGCCATCGGATCCATCGGGGCTCAACGTTACTTTTCAGCAACTTGGGCTTCGCTTAAAAAATATTTTTTCAAATTCTTTTGATTTGCAATTGTTTTTTCATTTATTAATGGATCATGTTATTATGTATCTTTGTGTCAGGGGTTTTTGCGAGTAACTAGGACTTATTGTTGTTCTTTCACAATGAAGGGACGTTGTTCAAATTGTAATAGGAAGAAATCTTCCTCTGACTTTCATGATCATTGTATTAATTGTAGTCAGTGTTCTCGCATTAATCCCTGTGCTATATGTGAATATTGGGATGAGAAACATTGGAAACGTGTGTCACGATATGTTGTTTCTGGAGAAAGGGCGATGCCGGCTCTTTCTCCGCAAGGTCACTCTACTCTCTCAGTTTCTATTTGAGAGGAACCAGAACAGGGTGATGTTTCCATGTTATCTTCTACAAGTGTGCGTCCGTCGTCACAAATGAATTCAGAGCTAGCGGCAAAAGTGCTCATGGAGATTAGACAAATGTTGTCCGCTAGCTCCCCCGGTGTAGCGTCCATTCACCGAATGGTTTGGCAGACGGGTTTGTCCGATGCGGTCCAAGAGGAAGTTTTGGGTGATGCAAGCACTATAAACATAATAGATGCACACCCAGTGACGGCGGATAGTAAGCGAGAACGGAGGAAGCCTTTGAGTCCGGTTCCTAGCTCATCCAGGTCCAGCCGGGCCGCGAGCGAGAGAGGCCCCTCTCTCGTACAACAACATCTGGGACCAGATGTTGTGGTACAAAATGTGTCTTTAGCGGAGCATACGTCCGTCGCTCGGGACGCTCCGTTGTATAAGCAGTCCGCAGAGACTGTTAAGGCTTCCTCTTCTCGTCAGCGCACACGACCGCACCTTGGCTGCGTGACCACCGATATATTACCAGCTTCGCCGATCAAGGATTCTTCGGCGACCAGGTCACACCATCCGGCAGCCAGGGATTCGAGACCGATGGACTCCGGACGTTCGCATAGGAAAAGTATGCGGGAGCCATCTGATGCGGAGCTGCCCTCGGCGAAGCAGCGAAAGACTGCGCCTCCGCAGGTCTCGACGCCGGACATTCTTGTGCAGATAGCACAGCTTATCGCAGCATCCCAGCAGCCGACAGAAACGGTGTCGGATCGAGAATTATCCGACGGCGCTGGGTCGGTACGCTCGGCCGAAGCATCGGGGGCGGACGACCGGGAACATCATGAGGTCCGACCGGATGGTGAAAGGGATACGGATGACTTGGAGCTATCCCTTTCGGAACAACATAAAGCTGCCGTGGATTTCATTCGGCACTTTCTCCCTCAAGTTGTTCCGTCGGGCCAGACTGCTGCGCTTCCGGACAAGAGAATTATAGCGTCATTGGACTCTGAATTTTTTGAGCGGTTCAGGGACATCGCTCCCGAGTTTCCGTCGCAGTCCAATAATGTTGCAAGAACATTTGAACTATTGAACGACGCTATTTTTAAACTTGCTTCCAGGACGGGGAAAGCAGGTTTCTTGTCCGCTAATACTCTCAACCTGCCTTTCATTAATGCAAGGAATAAATTCGATACGGCGATATGGACGACGAGGCGGAAGACTTAGAGCTATCATTACCGTCGTCAGCTTCTATTCCAACCGCGGTGTTGGAAACAGCTATTGAGTCTAACAGAGCCAATTTAGATGCCTTATCTTACGCAGATCACCTTACTAAGGTGTTATCACTGCGCCTTCAGGGGAAAGAGTTTCAGGATATACAATCCTCTTTAAGACTTCTTTCAAGGGCAGTAGCTTATTCCACGTGTAACTCCGCCCTTTCAGTGGCAAATCTGGAGTTGGTTAGACGTGATGCAGCCCTAGCTACATCCACACTAGTGGATTCTAAGGTGAAGAACTCTCTTAGAGTCGCTTCGGTCTCAGGAGAACTTCTCTTTGACGGCAAGCTTTCCGCTATTTATGATAAAATTACAAAGAAAGCTAAGGATTCTCTGTTGTTCAAATCTGCTCCTAAGAAGTTGGATACAGCAGACACGAATAAGGCAGGCACTTCTGGGTCTAATGCGCCCAAGAGAGGTTCCTATAGAGGTTCCGGTGCGTCCTCTTGGTCTTATTCGAGAGACCGTCAGGATAGCGACTCTCGTTCGGGACGTCCTTCAGGCGGGGACAATCGGTCGGACGCCCCGAGGTCGACGGGGCGAGGTGCGGGCCGTGGAAGACGTGGTTTCTCCTACCGCAGGCCTCGCAGGTCCAGGAGGTGATGGCTTAAACCTCTATCGCGTTCCGGTTGGAGGAAGGTTGTCGAGCTTTTCACAAGAATGGGCGTCGATTACGGACGACCCTTGGGTGAGAGGAGTGACTTCGGAAGGTCTAAAGATATCCTTCAAACGAAAGCCTCCATTAACTCGAAGTCCAAAGTGGACTCATCTTCCGTCAAATCCGCAGAAAAGAGGCGCTCTGTTATCAGAGGTGCAGTCTCTTTTAATGAAGAACGCGGTAGAGGTCGTAGAAAACCAGGAATCTCCGGGATTCTACAGCCATCTGTTTCTGGTTCCGAAACGAGACGGCTCGTTCCGTCCAGTCATAGATTTGAGCTGGATAAACAAGCTGATCGTCGCTCCGAAGTTTTATATGGAGACGATTCGATCGGTCAGAGCGAGTATTCGGGTGAACGATTATGCAATGAGCATAGATCTCAAAGATGCGTACTTTCACGTCATGGTACATCCGACATTCCGAAAGTATCTATGCTTCGCAGTCCTAGGAGTGGTGTATCAATTCCGGGCGATGTGCTTCGGATTGAATCTAGCACCCTGGGCTTTCACTCGGGTAGTGAACTCGGTAATGATCTACTTCCGAGCTCATTCATCTGCGGTAACGTCGGCCTACCTGGACGACATTCTTCAGAGGTACGGCAACGAGTTAACGCTTCAGAACGATGTTCAGAATCTTCTTCTATTGCTCCGACGTCTCGGTTTTATAGTAAACGAGGAGAAGTCGGATCTGGTGCCGTCCAAGTCATTCACTCATATGGGAATGAGCTTCGAGACGCACAACAATCTCGTTCGTCTGCCGTTAACCAGAGCGAAATTAGTCAGTTGTTACGCTCGCTATTGTCTGCACGCAGACAAAGTCACGGCGAGAGAATTTATGAGACTGATAGGTCTGTGCGGAGCCGCCGCGGATCTCATTCCGATGGGGCGGTTACGCACACGTCCTCTTCAAATTTTCTTGACTCAGAATTGGAGTGTGAAAATTCATTCGCTCGATGTAGACGTTCTCTTGTCAGATCAAGTGAAACAAGAGATTCAGACTTGGGCAAACATTCAGTGGTTAACTCAGGGAGTTCCGCTGCAGTTGCCGGATCCGAGTTTTACCGTTATGATGGATGCCAGTCAAACAGGTTGGGGTGCATCATTAATCCCAACGGATTCGAGATGCCAGGGTCTTTGGGATCCGCAATTCCTGTGCAAGCACATAAACATCAAGGAAATGATGTCAATTTGGCTTGCGTTACGTCACTGGATGGACATTATTCACGATGCTCATGTTGCCGTCGGAGTGGACTCTCAACAAACAAGTATTCAATCAGATTTGCTACCAATGGGAACGGCCAATGATAGACTTATTTGCGACACATCTCAACAATCAGTTGCAGACGTATGTGTCTCCGTGTCCGGATCCAAGAGCATTTGCAGTAGACGCTCTGTCGATCCCTTGGGACGGAATGATAGGATATGCGTATCCTCCAGCGCCGTTAATTCAACAAGTATTGCTAAAGATAAGCAATCTCAATGCAAGATTCTGTTGGTAGCATCTCTGTCGCCACAGAGACCATGGATAAATCTACTCAGGTGTCTGTTGTGGGACCTACCGCGGAAGCTTCCTCCATGGGAGGATCTTCTTTCGCAGGGGAAATCGCGCCAACTCCATCACAACCCGCAAGGTCTCAACCTTCACGTTTTTCCGTTGTGCGGTCCTTCTTGCATGGCAAGCACTTTACAGGACGAGCAGTGGACGCGATTTCTAACTGTAGGAGGACCTCCTCTTCGCTAAACTATGTGGCTAAGTGGAAGGTTTTTCGTCGTTGGTGTAGGGATCATTCTGTAGATATATTCGATCCCTCTATACCAGACATTGCAAACTTTCTAGTATACTTGTTTGTCGAAATCAAACTGCAGCCTGTTACTATAAAGGGTTATAGATCTATGTTATCTGATACCTATGCACATCATGATAGTTTACAAATTGGATCTAATGTCTCTTTATCTAAGTTGGTTAGAAATTTTTCGATAAATAGACCCAGAACTCTTAGATTAATTCCTAAGTGGAATTTAGCTTGGGTTCTTCTTAAATTGAAGGAAAAGCCATTTGAACCTCTTGGGACAGTAGATTTCAAATTCTTATCTTATAAGACAGCTTTTCTCTTAGCTTTCTCTTCTGCTAGAAGAGTCAGTGAGCTTCATGCACTATTGGTGGATGATTCTCATTATCGTAGTGTTGGGAACACTATCACCTTCACTACTAATGTGGGTTTTTTAGCTAAGAATCAGGCTCCTAATAAATATCCGGAACCTATTGTTATTAAGGCTCTTCCGTCTTCAGACGGGCGTAGGCCTTTACTCTGTCCTGTTAGAGCATTACGTATCTATAAACAGAGATCTCAGTTTATCAGAAAGGGACGGAAACGTTTCTTTCTGTCTTTGATGCCTAATAGAAAGGAGATTTCAGTCCATTCTATTGCTAGATGGATTCAATTAACTATCCGTACTGCTTATGAAGATTTATCTTCTTCTCAGCAGTCTGTGCTTAAGATTTCTGCTCATGAAGTAAGAGCTCTTTCTACTTCCTGGGCTTATGCTAATAGTGTTGCTATTACAGATTTAATGAAGGCTGCTTATTGGTCTCAGCCATCCACATTCACGAATTTTTATCTCAGAAATATTGAGTCCATTTCTGGAGACCTGCATTGTTTAGGTCCGTTATCTGTTGCTCAGAATGTCGTCCACTAAACAGTTGCAACTGTAGTTATGCAGGCTTTCTGTTCCGGCAGTGACTCCGTCCGGCTGCCCTCTTCGCTCTGGGCTATTTGACCCAGGGCAAGGGGAAGGGGGGGGGGGGGGTGTTCCCTTAGGTCACCTGCTTTATAGTGAAAAGCAAGGGAATGCCTCCTCCAAGTCAGTATTTCTGAGTCGCTTCCGGGATGGTTTTAAAGTGTAATATTAATGTTAAAATTCATTCATGTCTTATTTTTAAAGTGTAGCTCGGTGTGAAGCATTTGTATATGTCAAGTGTCAAACGGGCTTTAATATACAATACTCGGACACTTTTAAATGACTATAAAGAGTCTCAATTCTCTGGACTACTTTATTTATTGGCTTGCTTTAAAAATAATTAGTATAAGGGTTATACTGGATGTTAATAGAGAACATGAATGTTATTGTGCTCAATTATTAAGGGTAGTGTATCTTTCTAATTTAATATTAAATAAGAAAGATACATGTAAAGCCTAATACTCCTTTTCTCCTTAAGGGGTTACCTCTTTACTATATAGTTGAGCTTATTGGATTTTCCTCTATGTCCTAGGCCCTCCAGCCTGTTTACTATTCAGCTAAGTCTGGGTCATTGGTACAGTATAAAAATGTTAAAAAATTTATAGTAATTTATATATTTTTTATACTTACCAATGACCCAGACGGGGATGGCCCTCCCTGGAGTTGGGAACTCTTGCCTCCCCGCTGAGTACATAGCGCTGACCAGGCACTGCCAGTAAGAATGATAATTGGCGCCAATTTTGGGACGTCTGCGTCACTGCGCATGCGCAGTAGAGGCGTAGTATGGGGGTCCTTTAGGACATGATTTCTTTTTGTTTTGGATGCAAATTTGGGGGATTGGGGGGCAAAATTTGTGTTTGGCCCTGGTTTTGTTAGAGTTAGCACCAGCTAAGTCTGGGTCATTGGTAAGTATAAAAAATATATAAATTACTATAAATTTTTTAACTTTTCACAAATTATGCCAATTTGTGTATGTTAGAAGTGGGTACCCAAGGTCACCACTCTTTGGGTGCCCATCAAATTTGGGCCCTGCTCTAGTGTGTTTTGGATTTTGCCTGTTATTTATATTTTCGGGTTATTATGCCCCACCGACGAAGTTGAAAGGGGCATATTGAAATGGTGTCCATCCATCCATCTGTCTATCTGTCCATCACAAACTTTGTCTGCTTAACTCCTAAAGTTTTCAGTGGATTTTTAGGAAACTTGGTCTGAAGTATCAGTCTCAAATATAGATGTGCATGTATTCAGGATATTCCAATGCGACAAATTTTTTGTGGTTACAGCCCTTGGAAATAGCAAAATTTCCATCACAAAGGCTTGTCCGCTTAACTCCTCCAACATTTTTTATTGGATTTTTACGAAACTTGGTCTGAAATATCAGTATTTGCTTAATTACGGCCCTTGGAAATAGGAAAATTTCCACCACAAAGGCTTGTCCGCTTAACTCCTCCTACATTTTTTATTAGCTCACCTCGCCTAAAAGGCCATGTGAGCTTTTCTCATCACTTGGCGTCCGTCGCCGTCCATCGTCTGTCGTCCGTCATCTGGCGACCATAAACTTTTCACATTTTCATCTTCTTCTCTTTAACCACTGAGCTGGTGTGAACCAAGCTTGGCAGGAATGGTCTATGGGAGGTCCTCTACAAACGATCCTCATTTTGTTCCCGTGGAATGAAAAACATGGTTTCCAGAGGCATTCTTTGATTCTGGTTGGTGGATTTTCAAAAATCTTCTCCTCTGAAACCAAAGGCCAAATGTTTTGAAACTTCAGATAAATGATGACTGGGACCCCCTCTACCAACGATCCTTATTTAATGTTGATTGGGTCACAAACAAGGCCACAATTGCAGCTTATAGTTACTGTAGAAACCCTATGGAAAATCACATTTTCCTCTTCTTCTCTGGAAAAACCGAGGCGACGTGAAAACAAACCTGGCAGGGATAGTCTATGGGAGATCCTCTACAAACTATCCTCATTTTGTTAACATGGGTTGAAAAACATGGCCGCCAGAGGCATTCTTTGATTCTGATTGGTGGATTTTTCAAAAATCTTCTCCTCTGAAGCTGCCAGACCAGATGTTTTGATACTTCACATAAATGATGACTGGGACCCCCTCTACCAACGATCCTCATTTAATGTTGATTGGCTCGCAAACATGGTCACAATTGCGGCTTATAGTTACTATAGAAACCCTATGGGAAATCACATTTTCCTCTTCTTCTCTGGAACTACTGAGCCAACGTGAATGAAACTTGGCAGGGATGGTCTATGGGAAGTCCTCTACAAACGATCCTCATTTTGTTCACGTGGGTTGAAAAACATGGCCGCCAGAGGCATTCTTTGATTCTGATTGGTGGATTTTCAAAAATCTTCTCCTTTGAAACTGCCAGGCCAAATGTTTTGATACTTCACATAAGTGATGACTGGGACCCCCTTTTCCAACGATCCTCATTTAATGTTGATCGGGTTGTAAACATGGCCACAATTGCGTTTTATAGTTACTATAGAAACCCTATGGGAAATCACATTTTCATCTTTGGAACTACTAAACCGACGTGAACCAAATTTCGCAGGGATAGTCTGTGAGAGGATGGAAATATGTGGCCACCAGAGGCTATATTCTAATGCTTAACCCAAAGCCTCTCCTGTCTGCACGAAGATCGGTACTGTCAGCAAAATACTTGTTTTTTGAGAATCTCGTAAGGGTTGGTTCCAGTTTTTCTCCACTGAGAACTGGTGAAAAAAAAAACCAAAAATATTCTGTAGCATAACTGCAATAAACTAAGTAAACTGCTGCTTCTGCACTGACAAGATCAGAATCTGACATTTTCTGGAAAGCTATCCGTGAGACCTTTCCAGAAAATGGTGTCGGCTTCTGGTCTTATTAATATAGGAAGAGAAAGATACATAGTTTATAGGATTAACCTAACTTATTTTGACTTGTACTGTAAAACAACTTCAACTGTAAAGTAATTAAACTATTCTCTCTTACTTATCAGAAAAATAGTGACTGATGACAGGTGAGAACAGAAAGAATGGAAGTTTGTTTATATTCTGTTCCCATCATGTCAGCTAAGATGACAGTAATTATATATATCTTTTAAGATCTGACAAAAATTCTAATAAAATGTGTTTCCTGTAACCCTTTACCTATCCAAAAGCTATTTTGAAAGAGAATACTGTCTGAAAAAATTGTAATTTTCAAAATATTTTAACCCTTTTTTACTCATTTTTTTTTAAGACAGAATTCATATAAATGTGTGCATTTTCAAGAAAATCTTTTTTGAAACTACAAGGCCAAATGGTTTGAAAAACTTAATGTGACTGATGACTGAATACCCCCTCTACCAATGATCCTCATTTAATCTTCATCGGGTTTCAATTATGGCTGCATTTGTGGCTTATAGTTACTATAGAAACCCTGTAGGAAAATCACATTTTCATCATCTTTACTGAAAGTACTGAGCCAATGTGAACCAGACTTGGCAGGTATAGTCTATGAGAGGTTCTCTCCAACTGTTACTCATTTTATTCCTGTTGGGTGAAAAACGTGACCGCCAGAAGCATTCTTTGATTCCGATTGGTCAATTTTGAAAACTCTTCTCCTCTGAAACCACAGGGCCAACTGTTTTGAAATTTTGCATGGTTGATGGCTGGGACACCCTCTACCAACAGTCCTCAAATAATGTCTATCGTTTTGCAAACATGGCCACAATTGCGGTTTATAGTTACTATAGAAAACCCCTATGGGAAATCAAATTTTCATCTTCCCTCTGGATCTACTGAGCTGACGTGAACCCAAAAACTTGGCAAGAATGGTCTATACAAGGCCCTCTACAAATGATCCTCTTTTTGTTCCTGTTGGTTGGAAAATATGGCCACCAGAGACATTCTATGATTCTGTTTGGTGGATTCAAATGTTTTGAAACTTCACGTCATTGAAGACTGGGACACCTTCTACTGATCCTCATGCAATGTTGATGTAATGTTGCAAACATGGCCACAATTGCAGCTCATAGTTGCCATGGAAAGCCAATAGGAAATCACATTTTTATATGTAGTTCCAGGTGAACGATTACAGGTTCTGTAGAGCCTTTAGTTGGATTTTTAAGGAACTGAAGTATCAGTCTCAAGTGCAGATGTGGTCAGGATATTCCGATGCGACAAATTTTGCGGGGTGTCAGCCCTTGGAAATAGCAAAATTTCCATCACAAAGGCTTGTTTACTTACCTCCTCCTGCATTTTTCATTGGATTTTTATGAAACTTAGTGTGCAGTATGGGTGAGATGTGTACATGTCCATATGGAAACGAAGTTTCGATTTGAGGAATTTTTCCAGAGTTATAGCCCTTGTCAACTTCGAATTTACCAAAATTGCAGGTTTTTGGAAGATATCTTTAGTTGCGATTAAAGAAATTAAATGATATTTAGTGAGTGACATTATTTGGTACGAATACATGTCCAGGTCGATAATGAGATAGGCCTGCATCTTTTTACCAAATTTGTGGCCTTTTCTGTACTTAGAATACTTCTGAATTTCTGTAACATTTCAGGTTTTTTGGAGGATATCTTCAGTTGCTATAAAAAAAATAAATGATATTTATTGAGTGACATTATTGGGTATGAATACATGTTCAGGTTGATAATGAGATTAGTCCATTTTTTTTACCAGAATTATTGCCCTATCTGTACTTGGAATTCTTCTGAATTTCTGTGATGATATATTTGTTTACATCTTTTTCTGGTTATGGCTTGCATGCATGCAACTGTCTGTTCATTTAAGCTTGCAGAAATTTTACATGGTTACAACTCTTGGTAATAGCAAAATGTCCATCATATGCTTGTCTGCTTAACTCCTCTTCCATTTTTCATTGGACTTTATTCATAACATAAAAGTCAGCGGGGGATATTTAGACACTCTTGTTCAATGCTAGCTTCGCTAGAGCAGTTTTCACTCAGATGCAGTACACTTCCAAATATTATTTTTATTTGTGGCCTTAGTTGGATTCTGTGTTTTCATAATTGTAGCTTGGATACTTGTCTATAATTCTGAAATATCTTAGATATTATCAACTCAGAATGGGTTCATAATATCTATATTCATCACTTACAGTCTGTCTATCTGTGTAACTGATTAGTTTTGTTATTACAGTAGGGATCGTGGTGGCTCAGTGGTAGACTTTTGGACTTCTATGCTAGAGGTCCCAAGTTTGATCCCCGTCCGGGACGACCCGCGTTGTGTCCTTGGGCAAGGCAATTTATCCCGGTTGCCTACATGGGGGCACAATGACGTTGTGTACTAAGGCGTACTGCATGTCGATGGTGCACATGTCTTCAACCGCTGTAACCCTGCTTGAGCAGAGCTTGAACAGAGTTAGAATGTTGAGCTGACAGTTGCTCGTCGATGCTCAGTGGTTCTCTTCGGGTACTCCGGCTTCCTCCACCCGTAAAACTGTCATGGTCACGATTAGCCATTGTGCATAAGTTTGTGACCTTAAACCCCAATAAATAAATAATAATAATGTTGTTACATTATTGCGTATTATCTGTAAGAACTTCACTCAGGTTTGGCCTTAACCCTATGAACTCTAGTGGTATATTCCATGCCAGTTCAATGGCAGCAATTAGAAGAGTCCATATTCATTATTTGGGGTAGACTAATCAAAATTTTCAACGTGCAGCCTCAGGGCTGCACGTTGAAATTATTGATTGGTCTACCCCACACTTTTACTGAACAGCCATCCTATTTAATTACATTAGGACGTATCATATTCCTGGTCGGAAAAGCGACCGCTGGAGTTCAAAGGATAAAGTTGATAAAGTTTAAGAGATATGTTTCTCTTTTCCTTTATTTACTACTACACTATCTTGCTTCATTGCTTATTACTTGTACAGTAATTGTGTTCATTATATCAGGTATTTTTTAACCTTCGGATATTTTCTCTTGATGTTTAAAACATCACCCGGTATTGATTAGATATTATGAAGCTTAAGGCTGCTTCCTGGTCACAACCTTCTACATTCACTTTTTAACTGAGAAATCTAGAATCTATGACAGGGGATCTAAGTTGTCTAGGTCCCCTGTCTGCTGCTCAGAATATTATATAATTTAAATTTCAATTATTGTGGCCTACCTCTGTTTTGAAAGTATTTCTTGCAAAACAGGGAGTGGGGGTGGGGGGGTGGGGTGGGAGAGGTATTCTCACATACAGTTTGGCTTTATAGCTTCTCTCTTGGCTTTGCTGGACCAGAGTTAATGCCAATGTTTCATATGTTATATATTTGTATGTAGTTTTAGATCTCAGGAGCTTATTCCATACAGTAGCTTATAATTCATAATCTTGATATAAATCGTCTTATGTTACCTCTGGATGCCTTTATATTTTGGTCCCCTTAACCTAAATTATAGCGTTTGGGGCATGCTATTGTCTTAGAAGAGGTAACCAACCTTACTCCAGTATGGATTCTTGTATCCTTATAGGTATTGCATCCATCAATGAATTTTATCTATCACTCTTGGATGTAAATAAATCATATTTTATCCTTAACAATATGCTTAAGGATTCCCACCATTTGGAGTGTGCAATAGCCTGCTTGTTATTATATTTCCTTTCAGTCCTGTTTCAGCCCTCCATCCTATGATCTAATCATCATTTCTGGGCCAGTGGTAATGGTGGATAAATAATGGAAATTTCAAGTATTTATCATACCTACCACTGGTTCAGACAGGAAGTGCCATCTCGTGAGTTATTCACTCACACCTCCCCACATTAGAACTATTACACTCAGCAATCATCACTTAAGAATGGTTATTGACAGAAATTGAGGACACTTTCTTGGCTCTGCGCATGCACAGAAGCCATCTATGGAGGTCTGTACAGGATTCTAAATATTTTTATACTGTACCAATGACCCAGACATAGCTGGTTCTAACTCTTAAAAATATAGGGCCAAACACAAATTTTGCCCCCCAATCCCCAAAATTTGCATCTAAAACCAAAGAAAACATGTCCCGAATGGCCCTCCACACTTCACCTCTACTGCGCATGCGCAGTGTCAAGGACGTTCCGAAATTGGCGCCATTAATCATTCTAAGTTTGGCCCTTCATCAGTTAACATCTGACTGATCTTTATGCTTGTAAATCTCAGTTTAAATGATGCCAGACACATAAATATTAGTGAAATGGTGATTCTTAGGAGGATAGAGAAGGAGGAGAGGAAAAATGTGTGACAGAATATTATCAGGGCTGTAACTTAAAATTTTTTAATGAAATTATGTTAAGTTACCTATTTTCGAGGCAGCAGCCATTTTGTTGTCATTCTGGTTATTTAGTTACACTGATTTTTCAGTGTTTTCCTCTCTCCCTTTCCTTTAAGTCCCCTCTTGCTATTCTCCCATGCTTTTGGCATAGTTTCTGTAATTATTATTACTAAAATTTCTTGGGAGTTTTAGCTGAATAACAGAATGAATTCTGTTCTTTTCCCCATGTTTACGTCTTCACCTACGGGTGGTTAGGCGTTGTGTTCTGCATCTACCATCTGATGTTCTGCAGTTTCTTCCCTGGAAGTCTCTGTTTTGCATCAGATAGTGTATTTTTGGTAACTGATTTCGGGCCTGGGTGCCTGGAGTCTTATTTTAGTGTTTTTACACTCATTGTTTACATTTTCAACAGCCCTCTGTGTGAGGGGGGGGATTTCTGGAAAATAATATCTTGATGTTATTTTAATCATAACTAGATACATTATTATTGTTCGTAAGTGTTGAATAAATTGTTTAAAATATTTTTAAAATTTTTGTCCACACTTAGGCTTGGGATCCATTGGGGCTCAACTTTACTTTTCAGAAACTTGGGCTATTCTGAAAAAATATTTTTAGTCGAGTTGTGACGAAGTCAAACTCGACTTATAGTTTGGTGAATGGCGGGCGGGCGGGCGGGCGGGCGGGCGGGCGGGCGGGCGGGCGTAAACAATTGGTTTCCGGATGATAACTTGATAGTGGTTCAACTCACATTCATGAAACTTCATAGGTAGATTGGCCTTGGTGAGGGGAAGAACCCTATTGATTTTGGACTCGCTACGTCAAAGGTCAAGGTCACAGTGACCTTTAACATAGTATATCGCAACAATTGGTTTCCGGATGATAACTTGATAGTGGTTCAACCTAGAGTCATGAAACTTCATAGGTGTGTTGGCCTTGGTGCGAGGAAGAACCCTATTGATCTTGGACTCACCAGGTCAAAGGTCAAGGTCACAGTGACCTTGAACATAGTATATCGCAACAATTGGTTTCCGGATGATAACTTGATAGTGATTCAACCTAGAGTCATGAAACTTCATAGGTATGTTGGCCTTGGTGTGAGGAAGAACCCTATTGATCTTGGACTCACCAGGTCAAAGGTCAAGGTCACAGTGACCTTGAACATAGTATATCGCAACAATTGGTTTCCGGATGATAACTTGATAGTGGTTCAACCTAGAGCCATGAAACTTTACAGGCGTGTTGGCCTTGGTGCGAGGAAGAACCCTATTGATGTTGGACTCACCAGGTCAAAGGTCAAGGTCACAGTGACCTTGAACATAGTATATCGCAACAATTGGTTTCCGGATGAGAACTTGATAGTGGTTCAACCTAGAGTCATGAAACTTCATAGGTGTGTTGGCCTTGGTGCGAGGAAGAACCCTATTGACCTTGGACTCGCCTGGTCAAAGGTCAAGGTCACAACTCGACATTGGATCTGTGATCCTGAGCGGCATTTTTTCAAAATATTTTGATTTCAATTATTTTTTCTATATTAATGGATCATATTATTATTATGTATTTTGATTGCCAGGGGTTAGTGCGAGTACCAGGACTTGTTTTCTTTTCACATTGAAAAGATATTGATCAATTGTAATAAGAGGAAGTCTTCCTCTGACTTTATAATCATTCTATATGTGGTCAGTGTACTCGCATTAACTCCTGTTCTGTATCGTATGATTTCGATGACAATATGGGAAGCGTATGTCACGGTATGTTATTGGGGAATTGGACACTCCGGTCCTTTCCTCGCAGGGTCACTCTACTTTATCAATTTCTATAGCCCTAGCTACATCCATACGCGTGGATAGTAAGGTTAAGAACTCTCTCAGAGTCGCTTCGTTCTCGGAGGAGCTTCTCTTCGACGGCAACTTTTCAGCAATCCATGAATTGCTCGATTTACACGTTCTCTTGTCTATCTAGTGTTACAAGAGATTCAGACTGGGGCAAACATTCGGTGGTTGACTCAGAGAGTGCCACCGCAGTTGCCGGACCCGAGTGTGGCTGTTATGACGGTTGCCAGTCAAACAGATTGGGATATAATACTGATCCCAACGGATTCGAAGTGCCAGGGTCTTTGGGTTCCGCAGTCTCTTAGCAACCAATTCTCTTCCGCGGAATAATGTTTTTTAGGCTTGCTTTATGTCATTGCATGAACATTATTCAGAAACGCATGCCCAAATCCTGTCCGTTAATTCGACAGTAGTGGCGTATCTCCGGAACCAGGGAGGCACTCTTTCGTTTCCGTTATTCAATTTAATGGAAAGAATCCGTCTGTTGGTTATAGTACACCAAGTTCTGTTTTGGTCCGTCATATTCCGGGTCGTCTGATTGTTTTACCGGACTCCTGTTCACTTACGGGCCGCTTGTTGCCGTCAGAATGGACTCTCAACAAACAAGTATTCAATCAGATTTGCTATCTATGGGAGCGCCCAATGATGATTTATTTACGACACAGCTTGCTAATCAATTGCAAACGTATGTGTTGGCTTGTCCAGATCTCTGAGCTAATGTTGTTAACGCTCTATTGATCTATAGGACGGAATGATAGGATACGCGTATCCTCCGGCCCTGTTGTTTCAGCAGGTATTGCTAAGATAAACAACCACTACACATTTCTGTTGATAGCATCTCTATCTTCACAGAGATCATGGGTAATTTACTCCCTTGTCTACTGTGGGTCTTAACGTGAAATCTTCCTCAATGTGAGGATCTTTTTTCACTGGGTAAATCGTGTCATCTTTATCACAACCCGCAAGGTCGCAACCTTCATGTATTCTGTTGTGTGGTCCGTATTGCATTGTAAGCATTGTACTGGACGAGCTTTGGATGCGATTTCTTACTATAGGAGATCCTCTTCTTCGCTATTCTATGCGGCTAAAGTGGAGGCTCTTCCGTCGTTGGTGTAGGGATCATTATGTTCGTATTGTTGATCCCTCCATACTACTCATTGCAATTTTTTAGTATACTTGTTTCACAAGATTTACTGCAGCCTGTTATTAGTAAGGTTATAGGTTTATGTTACCTCATACCTATGCACTCTACGATAGTTTACAATTGAGTCTTATGTCTCTTTATCTAAGTCAGTTAGTAACTTTTTGATATATAGACTTAGAATCTTTAGATTAAATTCCTATATGGATTTTAACTTCGGTTCTTATTTAGTTAAGTAATCATTTGAGCCTCTGGAAACAGTAGTTTTCAAATTCTGACCTTTTAGACAGTAATTCTGTTGGCTTCTCTTTTACTGAAGAGTCAGTGAGTTTCATGCACTATCGGTGGATGATTTTCACTTTTGTAGTTTCGGAATCACTACTTCCTTTACTATTTAGGTTGGATTTTTGCATAAGAGTTAGGCTCCTAATATCCGGATCCTATTGTTATTAAGGTCCTTCCGTCTTCGTACGGGCATAGGCCTTTACTCTGTCCGGTTAGAGTTTATGTATTTATAAACAGATATCTGTTTATTACTACGGGCGTAAACTTCTAATGTCTTTGATGCCTATTAGAAGGACGTTACGCTCCATTCTTTTGCTAATGGATTCAATTAACTATCGATACTGCTTATGGTATATCTTTGACTCAGCAGTTGTGTTTGATATTTCGGCTCATGAAGTAAGAGTTCTTCTACATCTTGGGCTTACATTAATAGTGTCGCTATTATAGATTTTTGAAGGCTGCTCATTGCGCTCAGCCATCCACATTGATGAATTTTTTATCTCAGAAATATTGAGTCCATTTCTGGAGGCCTCTATTGTTAGGTCTATTATCTACTGCTCAGAATGTCATTCACTTAACAGTTGCTACTATAGCTAGGTAGGCTGTCTGTTTCGGCAGTGACTCCGTTCTGCTGCCCTCTTCGCTCTGGGCTATTTGACCCAGGGCAAGAAAAAGGGGGGGGGGGGAGGGTGTTCCCTTGGGTCACCTGTTTTACTATGAAAACAAAGGGATACCTCCTCCGGAGTTAGTAATTCTGAGCTGTTATTGGGATGGTTGTTTAGTGAGAAGTTTATGTTTTAAAAATTCATTCAAGTCTTAGTTTTTAAAGTATAGCTTTTGAATATAGCACATGTCAACGGACATGATTATGCAATCCTCAGACACTTTTAAGGAGTATAAAGAGTCTCTATTCTCTAGACTTACTTTATTATTGGCTTACTTTAAAAATTATTAGTATAAGGATTATACTAGATATTAATAGAGTACATGGATGTATGATGCTCAATTTTGGAAGGTGTTGTATCTTTCTAATTTATCATAAATAAGAAAGATACATGTAAGGCCTAATACTTCTTTTTCCCTAGAGGGGATGACTCTATTTTATATTATTGAGCGTATTCCATCTTGCTCTATGTCCTTGGCCCTCCAGCCTTTTTACTATTCAGCTATGTCTGGGTCATTGGTACAGTATAAAAATGTTAAAAAATTTATAGTAATTTATATATTTTTTATACTTACCAATGACCCAGACGGGGATGGCCCTCCCAGGAGTTGGAAACTCTTACCTCCCCGCTGAGTACATAGCGCTTACCAGGCACTGGTTATTAGAATGATTAATGACGCCAATTTCGGAACGTCCTTGACACTGCGCATGCGCAGTAGAGGTGAAGTGTGGAGGGCCATTTAAGACATGTTTTCTTTGGTTTTAGATGCAAATTTTGGGGATTGGGGGGCAAAATTTGTGTTTGGCCCTATATTTTAAGAGTTAGCACCAGCTATGTCTGGGTCATTGGTAAGTATAAAAAATATATAAATTACTATAAATTTTTTAACTTTCGAGGCAACAGCCTGTTGTGGTCATTCTTGTTATCAAGATTACACTGCTTATTCAGTGTTTTCCTCTCTCCCTTTCCTTTAAGTCCCCTCTTGCTATTCTCCCATGCTTTTGGCATATTTTCTGTAATATTATTACTAAAATTTCTTGGGAGTTTTAGCTGGATAACAGAATGAATTCTGTTCTTTTTCCCATGTTTACGTCTTCACCTATGGGTGGTTAGGCGTAGTGTTCTGCATCTACCATCTGATGTTCTGCAGTTTCTTCCCTGGAAGTCTCTGTTTTGCATCAGATAGTGTATTATTGGTAACTGATTTCGAGCCAGGGTGCCTGGAGTCTTGATCTTATTGTTTACATTTCCAACAGCCCTCTGTGTGAGGGGGGATTTCTTGAAAATAATATCTTGATGTTAATTTAATCATAACTAGATACATTATTATTGTTCGTAAGTGTTGCATAAATTGTTTAAAATATTTTTAGAATTTTTGTCCACACTTAGGCTTGGGATCCATTGGGGCTCAAAGTTACTTTTCAGAAACTTGGGCTGTTCTGAAAAAATATTTTTTCAAAAGTTTTTGATTCAATTATTTTTTCTATGTTAATGGATCTTGTTATTATGTATTTTGATTGTCGGGGGTTGGTGCGAGTACTAGGACTTTGTTTTCTTTTCACAATGAAAGGATATTGTTCAATTGTAATAAGAGGAAATCTTCCTCTGACTTTCATAATCATTGTATAATGTAGTCAGTGTACTCGCACTAACTCCTGTTCTGTATGTGTTGATTACGATGACAACATGGGAAGCTGTGTCACGGTATGTTAGTGGGGAATTGGCCATTCCGGTCCTTTCCCCGCAGGGTCACTCTACTTTATCAATCTCTATTTCAGACGATCATGATCAGGGTGATGTATCCGTGATGTCTTCCAAAAAGTGTGCCTCCGTCGTCACAATTAATGAAGAGCTAGCGGAAAAGTGCTCATGTAATACGTCAATTGCCTAAGAGGACCCTAGTAGGTTCGACGGCCTTTGACATCCGCTAGCTTGCCCGGTGTAGCGTCCATTCATCGAATGGTTCGGCAGCCGGGTTCGTCCGTTGCAGTCTAGAAAGGAGTTTTGGGTGATGCGAGCACTATAAAATATCCATGTGCACACCCAGTGACGGCGGATTAGAGGGGAGAACGGAGGAAGCCTTTTAGTCCGGTTCATAGCTCGTCCAGGCCCATCCGGGCTGCGAGCGAGAGAGGCCCCTCTCTCGTACATCAACATCTGGCCCCAGATGTTGTGGTACAAAATGTCTCGCATTCGGAGCATACGTCTGCCGCTCGGGATGCTCCGTTATATAGACAGTCCGGAGAGACTGTCAACAAGGCTTCCTCATTCTCATGGCAGCGCACACGACCGCACCTTGGCTACGTGACCTCCGATATCCAGTCAACTTCGCCAATCAGAGAATCCTCGGCGACCAGGTCATGCCATCCGATAGCCAGGGACACGAGGCCTGGAGACTCCGGACGTTCGCATAAGAAAGTATGCGGGAGTCAATGTACACGGAGCTTCCAGCGGCAAAGCATCGTAAGACCGCTTCTGCACAGGCCTCGGTGACGGATGTGCTATCCCAAATAGCACAACTTATCGCAGCATCCCAGCAACAACAGAATCTCTGTCGCATAATATAATATCCGACGACGCTGGGTCGGGACGCTCCGCGGAAGCATCAGGTGCGGACGTCCGAAAATTTCATATGGTCCGACAGGATGCCAAAAGGGATTCGGAGGTTTTCGAGCTTTCCCTTTCGGAACAACATAAGCTGCTGTATATGTCATCCGACTTCATCTTCTAGAGGTTCTTCGTCGGACCAGAATGCTGCGATACCGGATAAGAAACTGATAGCGTCGGTGGACTTAGAAATTTTTGGTTCGGTTCAGGGACATTGTCCCTCAGTTCCGACACAGTCCAATAATGTCTCAGATACGTTCGATTTATTGAACGACGCTATATATATTTTTTATATGCTTGCTATGTACAAGCATATCTGGTTTCTTGTTCGCAAAATTACTGAGATGTCTTTCAAAAGTGTGCCTCTGTCGTCATAGTTAATGAAGAGCTAGCGGCAATTAGTGCTCATGGATTACGTCAATCGCCTAAGAGGTCCCTAGTAGGATCGACGGAGTTGACATTCGCTAGCTCACCCGGTTTAGCGTCCATTCATTGAATGGTTCGGCAGTTGGGTTCGTCCGTTGCGGTCAAGGAAGGAGATTTGGGTGATGCGAGCACTATAATAGACTTTAGTACACACCCAGTGACGACGGATTAGAGGAGAGATCGGAGGAAGCCTGTTAGTCCGGTTCCTAGCTCGTCCGGTCCGTCCGGGCGGCGAGCGAGAGAGTTCCCTCTCTCGTGCAACAACATATGGGACCGGATGTTGTGGTACAGACATTTCACCTTCGGAGCGTATGTCCGCCACTCGGGACGCTCTGTTATATAGACAGTCCGAGTGACTGTCGATAATGCTTCCTCATCCTCACAGCAGCGCACACGACCGCACATTGGCCTCGTAACCGTGAATATCCGGCCAGCTTCGGCATTCAGTGATTCCATGGCGAACAGGTCACGCCATCCGGTAGCCAAGGGACATGAGGCCTGCACACTCCGGTCGCTCGCATAATAGAAGTATGCACGGGGTAACGAACACAGAGCTTCCAGCGGCAATGCATCATAAGACCGCTTCTCCACAGGCCTCAGTGACGGACGTGCTATCCAAAATAGCACAGCTTATCGTAGCATCCCAGCAAACGACAGATTCTCGGTCGGATCAGGAATAATCCGACAGCGCTGGGTCGGTGCGCTCCGCTGTTGCATCAGGTACGGACGACCGAATATTTCATAGGGTCCGACAGGATGGCGAAAGGGATTCGGATGATTTCGAGCTTTCCCTTTCGGAAAAACAGAAGCTGCCATACATTTCTTCCGGCATTATCTTCCAGAGGTTGTTCCGTCGGACTACATTGCTGCGATGCTGGATAAGAGACTAATAGCGTCATTGGACACGGAGTTTTGGATCGGTTCAGGGACATTGTCCCTGAGTTGCCGACGCAGTCCAATAATGTTTTTAGAACATTCGAATTATTGAACGACGCTATATATATAAGCTTGCTATCAACATGCTAGTCTAGTTTCTTGTCCGCAATGCTCTATTCTGCCTTTCGTGAATTCTAGGAAATAATTGTTTATTGGCAGAACTGGGCTTACCGAGAGTTCCTTTGCATCTAAGACGGCGAGACTGAAGACTGCAAATTATCTTTTTCGCCGTCTCTGTCAATTCCAACCACGATGTTGGAAATGACAATGATGTATAATAGACTTAACTTAGATGCTTTATCATACGTACACCACCTTACTGAGACGTTTATCATTACGTCTTGAAGAGAAAGAATTTCAGGATATGATCCTCAATGAGATTTCTTTCAGGGGCAGTAGTTTTTCCACGTATAACTCCGCCCTTCAGTGGCAACCTGGAGTTGGTTAGACGTGACGCAGCCCTAGCTACATCCACGCGCGTGGATAGTAAGGTGAAGAACTCTCTCAGAGTCGCTTCGGTCTCCGAGAAGCTTCTCTTCGACGGCAACCTTTCAGCAATCTTGAATTGCTTGATATACACGTTCTCTTGTCTATCAAGTGTAACAAGAGATTCAGACGTGGGCAAACATTCGGTGGTTGACTCAGAGAGTTCCACTGTAGTTGCCGGATCCGAGTTTTTTGATTATGACGGATGCCAGTCAAACAGGTTGGGACACAATTTTGATCCCAACGGATTCGAAGTGCCAGGGTCTTTGCGTTCCGCAGTTTTTAGGCAAGCTCCTTACTTCCAAGGAAGAATATTATGTTGGATTGCACTACGTCTTTGGTTGAATTTTATTCAGAAACGCATGTTCAATCCTGTCCGATAATACGACAGTAGTTGCATATATCCGGAACCAGGGAGGCACTCATTCGGTTCCGTTATTGATTTTAACAGAAAGAATCCTTCTGTTTGTTATAGAACACCAAGTTCTGTTTCGGTTCGACATATTCTCGGTCGTCAGATCGTATTAGCAGACTCCCTTTCACGTAAGGGTCATTTGTTGCTGTTGGAATGGACTATCAACAAACAAGTATTCAATCAGATTTGCTATCAATGGGAGCACCCAGTGATAAATTTATTTGCGACACAACTCTCCAATCAATTGTAGACGTATGTGTCACCGTGTCCGGATCCCTGAGCATATGTAGTTAACGCTCTATCGATCTAATAGGACGCGATGATAGGATATGCGTATCCTCCAGCGCTGTTGATTCAGCAAGTATTGCTAGGATTATTCATTCACAATACAATTCTGTTGGTAGCATCTCTGTCTCCACAGAGACGATGGATAAATTTACTTAGATGTCTACTGTGGGACTTACCGCGGAAACTTCCTCCACGAGAGGATCTTTTTTTTCGCAGGGGAAATCGTGTCAACTCTATCACAACCCGCAAGGTCTCAACCTTCACGTATTCCGTTGTGCGGTCCTTCCTTGCATGGCAAGCATTGTACAGGACGAGCAGTGGACGCGATTCCTAACTGTAGAAGGACCTCCTCTTCGCTATACTATGCGGCTAAAGTGGAGGGTCTTCCGTCGTTGGTGTAGGGATCTTTATGTTGATATTTTTGATCCCTCCATACCAGACATTGCAAACTTTCTAGTATACTTGTTTAATGAGATCATCTGCAGCCAGTTACTTTTAAAGGTTATAGGTCTATGTTATCTGATACCTATGCACACCATGATAGTTTACAATGGAGCCTAATGTCTCTTTATCTAAGTTAGTTTGAAACTTTTCGATAAGAAACCTTGAATCGTTAGATTAATTCCTATTCGGAATTTAGCTTGGGTTCTTATTAATTAAAGCAACCATTTGAACCCCTTGAGACAGTAGTTTCAAATTCTGGCCTTTTAAGGCAGCGATTCTCTTAGTCTTCTCTTCTGCTGAAGAGTCAGTGAGCTTCATGCACTATCGGTGGACGATTCTCACTTTCGTAGTATCGGGAACTCTATTACCTTTACTACTAATGTTGTATTTTTGGTTAAGAATCAGGCTCCTAATGATATCCGGAACCTATTGTTTTTAAGGTCCTTCCGTCTTCGAGCGGGCATAGGCCTTTACTCTGTCCAGATAGACCTTTATGTATTTATTAACAGATCTCAGTTTATCAGTAGGACGTAAAGCTTCTTCTGGCTCTGATACCTAATAGAAAGGTCATTACGGTCCATTCTATTACTTAATGCATTCAGTTAACTATCGGTCCTGCTTAGGATAATCTATCCTTAACTCAGCAGTCTGTGCTTAAGATTTCGGCTCATGAAGTAAGAGCTCTTCTACATCTTGGGCTGACGTATAGTTTTGCTATTATAGATTAAGTAGGCTGCATATTGGTCTCAGCCATCCACATTCACGAATTTTTATCTCAGAAATATTGTATCCACTTCTGGAGACCTGCATTATTTAGGTCCATTATCAGCTGCTCAGAAAGTCGATCACTTAACAATTGCAACTATAGCTATGTAGGCTTTATGTTCCGGCAGTGACTCCGTCCTGCTGCCCTCTTCGCTCTGGGCTATTTGACCCAGGGCAAGAAAAAGGGGGGGGGGGGGGGGAGGGTGTTCCCTTGGGTCACCTGTTTTATTATGAAAACAAGGGGATACCTCCTCCGGAGTTTGTAATTCTGAGCTGTTACTGGGATGGTTTCTTAAGTGAAAGTTATGTTTTTAAATTCATTCATGTCATAGTTTTAAAGTATAGCATTTGAATATGTCATGTGTCAAACGGATGTTATTATACTATCCTCGGACACTTTTAAAGAGTATAAAGAGTCTCAATTCTTTGGACTAACTTTATTTATTGGCTTACTTTAAAAATAATTAGTATAAGAATTATACTGGATATTAATAGAGAACATGGATGTTATGATGCTCAATTATAGAAGGTATTGCGTCTTTCTAATTTGTCATAAATAAGAAAGATACACGTGAAGCCTATTTCTCCTTTTCTCCTCCAGGAGATGACTCTATTTTATATAGTTGAGCTTATTGGATTTTCCTCTATGTCCTGAGCCCTCCAGCCTTTTTACTATTCAGCTATGTCTGGGTCATTGGTACAGTATAAAAATCTTAAAAAATTTATAGTAATTTATATATTTTTTATACTTACCAATGACCCAGACGGGGATGGCCCTCCCAGGAGTTGGGAACTCATACCTCCCCGCTGAGGACATAGCGCTTATCAGGCACTGTTGGTAAGAATGATTAATGGCGCCAATTTCAGGACGTCCTTGACACTGCGCATGCGCAGTAGTGGTGAAGTATGGAGGGCCATTCAGGACATGTTTTCTTTGGTTTTAGATGCAAATTTTGGGGATTGGGGGGCAAAATTTGTGTTTGGCCCTATATTTTTAAGAGTTAGCACCAGCTATGTCTGGGTCATTTATTGATTTGGCTTTATTTTTTTTTTTTTGGGGGGGGGGGGGGTTAAAAATTAAGCGTTTGTCCTGAATTCTGACAAATAGAGTGCCAGCATGTCTGGGCCAGTGGTAGTTATGATAAATACAAAAATTACTTGAAATTTCCCTTTTCCCTATGCTTACATCATGATGATCTCCTTCACCAAGGTCAACCTCAGAGATTTCTGCTGAACGCGAGACAATAGCACCTTCAGGTCTGTCTTTTATCAGGTCCTGTCTCAGGTACAGTGGTTTTTCTAGAAGAGCAGTGGAGTCGTCATTTCTGCACCTGGAATGCTATCCACTGGTTAGCTTATAATTCTAAGTGGGATATTTTTACTTGTTGGTGTCAGAGTATTGATGTTAGTCTTCATCATCCATTTTTAGCTCCACTGGCTGATTTCTTAGTCTATTTGTTTAACACTAAGGGGCTCCAACATATTACAATTAAGAGTTATCACCCTTTGCGGAAATAATCCACTATGGGTTTTGGGTGTAATGTGGGGAAATAGACATATCTGCGCTAGACACTTGGTAGGCTGCAAATCTGGTCTATCTTCCCCTTCTGGTGAGATTTCCCCATCCCATACCCAGCGGGTATAATGATAATATTGGACAACACCATTCTGTGACACATCATTGAAGAGATTGGGTTGATCCATTGCCAGTGACAGTACACTTCTATTATGGTGGTGGTATTTTCCTAGAACCCTATTACTGAGGGACTCCCTAAATATGACCAGTATGGATCAGGTCCCCATTCATATAAATCATATGTGCCCTTAAGCATGAGGGTCCATCTACAGACGTTGGCTGCACTCTGTATTCTAATAATTGCACAGTTCATTAGTGACCTAATATGGTGTATGTTGTTGTGTCGCCGCCCCACGAAGTGGGAAGTGACATATAGGGATTACTTTTGTCGTCTTGTGTCGTCCACGTCGTCGTCCGCGTCGTCTGCGTCACACTTTCTCTTATCCGCCACTCCTCTTTAACCTAGGAATGGATTTGATGAAACTTTCAGTGATTCTTTATCACATCATGACATTGTGCACCTCTTATTTTATTTTTTGATCCGCTGTATTTTTTCCTGAGTTCTTGCGTCGTCGTACGCGTCATCCGCGTCACACTTTCTCTTATCCGCCACTCCTCTTTAACCGAGGAATGGATTTTGATGAAACTTTCAGTGATTCTTTATCACATCATGGCATTGTACACCTTCTATTTTATTTTTTGATCCGCTGTATTTTTTCCAGAGTTATGCCCCTTTTCCACTTAGAATTCTGTCTGAAACGCCAGGCGACACACGTCTTCCATGGAAGACTCACATCTAAGTGTTTGTTACTGATAATTCCAGATTTGGCAAGAGTGAGGCTCATATGGAATTAACGGACACCATATATACCATATTACATCATGAACAAATTTAACTAATTAATTTTTTTATAAACTGAACTAACATCTGCGATCAGTAATAAATGATTGGATTCTTACTTGTTTAATGTGAAGCAGTTATCGTCTGCCAACATTTGAAAGATCAATGAACAAATAGGAGAGCATACTTGGCTGTCATCCATATATAGATTTTGACTGGTGGTATATAGTTTATATCCAGCTTGCATGTGACATTTGAGAACTTGTGAAATTCTGAGATACTTTTTGGAGGGAAGGTATAATAGCCTTAACCCTTTACCCAATGCAGACAATATCAAAATTTATTATTTTAAATATATTTTTTTTAATTTTTCAGAAAATTTCAACAAAACTATATCATTTGACCCCTCATTGGAACGAGCTCAATGAGCTCGTTCCAATGAGGGGTCACATGATATGGTTTTGTTGAAATATTTTGAAAAATTTAATTTTTCCAACTGCTCAGTTTGCATATTACGCAGGCGGATGCGGGCGATTCGTTAGGTAAAGGGTTAATGAAATTGTAAAATTATAAAAATATGTTGCATGTTGTAAGTATGTTGTAGGCATTCTTGGTGGTTCTCTCTGGGTACTCCGGCTTCCTCCAGCCGTGAAGCTGTCTGGCACGAGGTGACTCTGGCTGTCGAATGTGTCGTAGAACCCCAGTAAATAAATAAATATAAATAAATCAAAGTTTGGGGGTACAATGATCATGTGGTAAAAATATTCCATATATTTACCTTCAGAAGCTTTCATGCATTTGTGTCTGTTGATCTAATGGGGCTCTCTGCAAATTGTTGATCTAATGGGGTTCCTCTGTATATTTTCTCCTTTCCTCAGCTTTCCTCTGTAGATTTAATATTTTTATTATTGTAGGTTTTGCTAAAACCCAGCCTGGGGTACTTTTGCACTTTGGATCCTCTTGGCTATGATTACAAACAGATTGATGTAATGTTCATGATTCTTGGTCAAATGATTGGACAACTGAATGATAAAACTGTTGGAGAACATCAGTTGAAAATTCTGTTTGCATTTCAAAGAACGTGTTCTGGTGAGTTTGTGGTGACTTATGACATTCTTTAACCATAAAAAGACTAAATCATTTTTACTGCAACAAAACAGGTGCCCCAGCATGCTGTCTTTATTTATGGTTATTCAGTTGGCAGAATTTGACTGTATTCATAGATTTGTGTTCTCAGCATACAAGCATTTGTTCATGATGTTATCACATTGATTATCTGCTAGCACTGTACCAAAAAATCACAATTCAGATTCTGTTATTTTTCCGTTGGACCTTCAGCATATAGTTTAGGACACTTTTTGGATGAGCTTGTTGAATTCATTTCACTGAGGGGTTAGGGGGTGTTGGGGATAATCCCCAACCCTGCCTAAATTGTAAGCCTCTAACCACCCACAGTTGGAAATTTTGTGGCATTTTATTTTTGGCTGTTGACAATTTCTAACAGACATTCAGAGATTTTCGACTCCACATTTCCTGGGATTTTCTAACCAGAGTCGATACTTTATCCATTAAGTGCAACAAGGCACCATCTGCAATGCTAAAGCATTGTAGTTGGTGCATTGTTGCACATTAACTGGTTGAGTGTTAGAAGCCACTATCAGGGCTTTCAAAAATATGGGGGTACCAGAGCAAAAGCCAACATTTTTCTTGATCATATTTCCTATTCAGTCAAATGCAAATAATATTTTTGATTATATAAGTTTGTTCTATAACAAATTATTGGAAAGTGTTTGTAGACACTCCAATAATTTGTAATAAAACAAATTTTGTATGACAAATTTAGATCACCAAAAATAATCTAGCCCTCAACCAGTTTAAAGACAGATTCCAACTCTATATATTTCAACCACAAGCAGAGAGGATGTATTTGGATGCCTCCAGCAATTGGATATTAACTGGCAGCAGTTAGAAAATTCTCATTCAATGGTGAGGCTTGTGGGTGGGGATTCAGAGGATGCACACACTCCAAACAAGGCCCTTTAGTCATGTCTCCACTGAGTCATCACAAGCAACATTTTTAAAATCAGAAATGAGAATTTTTGATAAAATTTTATTATGAAGATTGTAATCAAGTTTTATTAGGTAAAGGGTCAGCTTAAAAAACAATTTTACAAAAGCCATTTATATTTTTTTTTTCAATTTTAGTATTTTGTTAAATTTTTTCCTTCAAAATATGACCCTTCATTGGAATGAGCTTACTAACCGGGGGTAAGCTTGATTCAGTGCAATGTCATAAGCTATGTTTGGAAGCAAAAAATAAAAACTGATTATTCACAAAAAGATTTTGCTAGTGACACCTTCTTGACATATGAGGTAAAGGGTTTACAGGTCTTTTTAATCCTTTACCTAACATGAAAAGCAGACAACACTTGCAAAAATAATTGTTGAATAACTATTTTTTTTCATTTTTTGTCTCAAAAACATAGGTTATGACCCCTCGTTGGAACGAGCTCGATGAGCTCGTTCCAACGAAGGGTCATAACCTATGTTTTTGAGTCAAAAAATGAAAAAATAATGAAAATTAATTGGCGATTTTTGAGAATAATGCTGGCCGGTTTTGGCCGTTACGTTAGGTAAAGGGTTAATAGATAACATGAGTTGCTTATTTTCTTTTAAACAGCATGCATTGAAGATTTTGGACTGACAGAAGAAGTGACAAATGTGATCAAGAAGTTTATTGAAGGCCCTGCAGGCAGAACAAAAGATATTATACCAAACTTATTTACTCTCATGGGCTACATTGTTGCACTGCCAATATCTCTCTCCAGAGACCTGTTCTTAGTAAATTCTGGTAGGTATTTATTTATTATCTGTTTTCTTGGGGGCGCGGTGGCGTTGCGGTTCTCGGCAGATCACCAGAGGTAAGCAATGTCGAACCCGGTTAGTCCTCGGATGGGTGACCATCTGAGCAATTGATTCGGTCTCCTGCATTGTGTCCTTGGGCAAGGCACTTAACTCCAATTGTCCACATGGGGCACAATGACCCCGTGTATTGAGGCGTACTGCAAGTCGATGGCTTGCATGTCTTCAACCAATCTAACCCTGCCTGTGCTGCAATGCGGAGTTATGATGTTGGGGAGCTGGCAGCTGCTCGTCATTGCATGGTGGTTCTCTCCGGGTACTCAAGCTTCCTCCACCCATAAAAATGTCACGGTCATGATTAGCCATTGTGCATAAGTATGTGACCTTAAACACCAATAAATAAATAATAATCTGTTGTCTTCTCAAAGTGATCAGTGGTAAAATGGTTTGTGTGATAGTCAGTATGATTATCCCATATAATCCCATTGCATTTGTGTAGTTTTTTCCTGTTAAACTGCATACTATGAATTACTTCTCTCTATATGTTGCCCTCAAAAGGGATACTCTTCCCCATGTGGTAAGCAAGATTTGTTTTATTGGTAAAATGGGATCTGGTCACAAACACTTGGCATGTAAGTCCATTACAGTGAGTAGAATAGGTGTTGCAAATGATTGGCTAAAATTGACTTTAAAAGTTTATACTTGCGTTGCTGTAATGATATAACCATAGATGCTGAAAGTGACTGTAACTCTTTCAATGTATTATCCATTATATTTTGTGAAAGAAATTTATTGGCCAGACAGCAAACAACGTAATGGAAAACCATTATTTAACCCTTTACCTAACGTAATGGTCAAAAACAGCCAGCACTATTCTCAAAACTCACGAATTAATTTTCATTATTTTTTAATTTTTTGTCATTTTTTGCTTGTTGAGCTCGTTCCAATGAGGGGTCATAACCTATGTTTTTGAGACAAAACATGAAAATAATAGTTATTCAAGAATTTTTTTTGCAAGTGTCGTCTGCTTTTCATGTTAGGTAATGGGTTAAGGCAGGTCAGTACTAATTTGATCTAAGAGACCCAATTGAACCACTCTACAGATACAAAATGGATTCACCCAATCACTACAGCCAGTATTCTTACTCTTATTATAAAATCCATGCGCTTATTATCCCCACATGATCAGAATCATCTCAGGTTTTATGAAATTCCTCCGTTGACTTTTCGGAGCACCCTGAGTGACTCTTAGCGGGTGCCCTATTACATGTAATGAAGTACACTATATACAAGGGGGTCAGATAATTTTGCCAAGCTGCAGCTCCATTGCCACGGTAGAGTTCTTTAATGTGCAGAGTAAATACTGCACACGGGACAGCCATTTACATCTTCACCCAACAGGATGAGCATAGCACCATTCCTGCACATGGCTCTATGGAGGAGCAGTGTGGGTTGAATCCAAGACGGCATGCATTATGTTATGTTTCCTCAACTGGGGTTCGAACCTGCAACCCTTGGGCTCTGAGCGCAGTGCGTTACACTCTCGGCTACTGCATCCTAATAATGCAGTCCCATTCAGGAACTCAGTATTGAGATGCTTGAGTACCAATAAGAATAATAGGAATACTCCGCTTGATTCTCTGTAAATCTGTATCAAAATTAATGACATGAAATTCTTACATGACATTCTTAGACTTTATAAATCCACCGACACTCATTCTGGAAATGCAAGAATGTAAACAGACCATGAAAAGGTGACATTTTTCTTAAAAAATATCAGCCTCATTTACTTAATTCAAGTTGAATCATTTTATAAATACAGAACACAACTCCGGCAGAGTACAGGGACAGAAATCTATTACCCTTGTTGAACTTTTTCATGGATTCTTGGCACACCTTCGGAGCTTGTAAAATACAGTGGAGCCCACTTAATTGGATATCTCTTATTTGTATATCCCTGTTAATTGAATACAATTTTCAAACACAAAACCATTTACCATACCTTCAGTACAAATTTGATCTGTTAATTGCATAGGGGTTGTAGAGTAAACTCCTGTTAATTGTATATAAATTTTTGTAATATGTTGAAAAAATTTCTGTGACACGCACCAAATTCCCCTTATTTATCAACCTTCTTGGCCTCACTACATCTAATACAGGCATTTATTCTATTATATCTTGTTTGACAGAGCTCTATGAGCTCTGTCAAAAAAGATATAATAGAATAAATGCTCAGTTTACCTCCAGAACACACGAAACCGATCAAATCCCTGTTAATTGTATACTCCTGTTAATTGAATAATTTTCACTGGCAAAATGGATGTTCAATTAAGAGGATTCTACTGTATAAATACAGAACACAACTCAGGTAGAGTACAGGGACAGGAAACTATTACCCTTGTTGAACTTTTTCATGGATTCTTGGCACACCTTCGGAGCTCGTTAAATACAGGAAAAACTCCCAACTTTGGTTGTGGATTCCAGTCCCCATACTTCACCCTCATTGTGTTGTTTCTTATTCTTCATCTTTATAAAATAATAGTACAAGTACAATAGATCCCACTGAGTTGGATATTGGTTCAATGCAGTAAAACCTGTCTTGAGAGACCACTGTCTTGAGAGACCACCTGTCTTGAGAGACCACATCTACAAGGCACCAATTGGTTTTACTCTATAATGGACCTGCTATGGGAGACCACCTGTCTTGAGAGACCATATCTACCAGGCACCGATTGGTTTTACTCTATAATGGACCTGCTATGGGAGACCACCTGTCTTGAGAGACCACCTGTCTTGAGAGACCACTGTGACCTGGTACCAACTTGTATTTTCATGCCGTAATAGACCTGTCTTGAGAGATCGCCCCTTTGAAACCATGACAAAAACTTTTTACCTGTTGTGGAATTGGAAAATCCATTGTGGTTATACTAATAGACATAATTAAAAGTATTAAAAGCTCTTAACTGGGTTTCAGTTGCTAACTCATTAAAGATTGAGATGTTTTTATAAGACCCCTGTGAAAAGATTAGGATTATTGCTGAATAAACAATTTCATACATACCTGAAATCTGACAGATAGGAATAAAAATAAATTTGTGTTGAAAATCTTTTTGTAACAAATTGAAATGGACTGTTATAAAAATTATAAAAGTAAATTAGTGTTGAAAATCTTCATTGAAGATTTTCAACACTAATTTACTTTTATAATTTTTATAACAGTCCATTTCAATTTGTTACAAAAATTTCATAAAAAAGAACAACTACAAACTAATTACAAAAATCCATTCGTCTCCATTTCTGAATTTTGTGGTTGGTTATTCACTGACTTGAGAAAACCTGAAACCTGTTATGAGAGACCACCTGTCTTGAGAGACCACTTTTGTGTGGCCCAAAGGGCAGTCTCTCAAGACAGGTTCTACTGTAATAATTTCAAATTTTCTTCACCGAACTATTTACCTCTCCTTTAGTTTGAATTTGACCTGTCAGTTGCTTTTAGGTTATTTGAATAAAAAATGTACAATAATAATATTGAATAGAAAAAGTTATAGCAATTTTCATGCAAAGTATTTCATCTCTACAAATTATGCTATAAAATCAACAGACACTGAAGCTAATCTGTAAGCATATATATTACATGCATAAAATGCATTATTATGAAGGAAATTACATATTATTTCCCAAAACTCTTTAACATCTGCAGTAACAATTTTAGCTCTCCTAAAAGAGTGTCTTGACAATTTTAGGTGAACAATTTCTGGCTCTCATTCATCTTCATTTCAAAGATTGAAGTAAATTGTCATGCAGCATGTATATTTTTTCTGAAACCCAAATATATATGAAAGTGTGCTTGGCATGTTTGTTTATAGCATATATCCAATGAGTTCATATTTAATCCCAATTTACAAAACTTGCTCTCTTACATTGATGTGGGCTGCTCCAAAGAAGAATGGCCAACTCCAACCTGTTATCGACGTGAATCTTCTGAAGCTATCCATGGAAGCTCCAGAATTCAGCATGGAAACATTCGGAACAGTCAGGTGCGCCATTCATGAGAATCACTCTGCCTTCAGCGTAGATCTCAAAGATGCTTATTTGCACATTGTGATTCACAAAGCATCACAGAAGTACCTACTGTTCTCATTCTGAGGCATCGCTTACCAGTTCAAAGTGAAGCCATTTGCCCTTCTTCTAGCTCCTTGGGCATTCACTTGCCTGACAAATCAAGTGATGGTATATTACAGGGTACATTCATTAGTGATGTCTTGGGCATACCTGCATGATATCCAAATTCTGGAGAAAGATGTCCAACAACTGTTAAATCTGCTACAGTTGCTCAGTCTTCAACTGAATAGGGAGAGTCACATTTAACACCATCCCAAATGTTCACTCATCTTGGGATAGAGTCCCATTAGCAAGAGCTAACATTCTAAGTACTTATCTCTCCTATCAAATTTTCTGTCCTGATCTTATGAGACAATTTGACAGTTGTGGTGTACATTTGAAACCAAAACATAACTCATTCTTCTCTGATGTTGAACTGACGAGAGACCTCTTTCTGGCACAACAAAACACCATTCAGCTGCTAGTGAGACACATACCAGGTTACCTCATTGTGTTAGCAGATGCACTATCTCACAAAGGCAAGATTCTTCTATCCGAGTGGATGCTGAACAAAGAGGTATTCAAGTTGATCTGCTCAAAATGGGGAACTCCCAACATTGACTTATTCACAATGAGAATGAACTACCAGCTAGACACGTTTATTTCTTCTTGCCAAGACCCTTTTGCCCGTGAACTTGATGCCTTGTCACTTGACTTAAGTGGAATAGATGGCCATGCCTTTCCACTGATGCCAATCATCCAGTGCATTATCAATAAAATTTAAACTTCACACTGCCAAATTATCCTGATTGCTCTGCTGTCAACACAGAAAGTGTGGATCAATCAAGTCATGCTTAAGAATCTGCTCTTGAAATCAGAGCCCTAGCTTCTTTATAGGAATACGCTAACTCTGTGTCTATCTCCGACCTCTTGCAAGCAGCGTACTGGAGAAGCAGAACCACCTTCTCCAGTTTTCCCTTTAACCCTTTACCCAACGAATCGGCCGCATCTGCCCGCAAAATATGAAAATTCAACAGTTGAAAAAATATTATTTTTCAAAAAATTCGACAAAACCATATCATGTGACCCCTTGTTGGAACGAGCTCGTTACAACAACAAGGGGTCACATGATATGGCTTTGTTGAAATTTTTTGAAAAATTTGAAAAAATGATATTTAAAATAATAAATTTTGAAATCGTCTGTGTAGGGTAAAGGGTTAAACCTTCAAGAACATTCCAGAGATCTTTTCGCACTCGGTACAGTCTTCGCTGCTCTATTATTGCACCCTGTCAGCATTAGGCACAATTTTGATTTCTTTTATTAATTTATTAGGGATGGTTTTCATGTACGACACATGAACTATAAATAACATATAAATATATAGATATTTATATGTTAAATATAGAGATATATATATATCTGTCATATAGATGTGTGTATACAAATATGGTTAATATTTATATATATATGTACATAGCATAAAAATGACCAAAGATTTTTTGTATCCTATGTAAATGTGGATTACAATGAATAATACAGACATATAAAGAATTGTTTGAAACTGGTATCTTTTAGAATCTTTTTCCTATATGTCATACTTGTGTGGACAAACTTTTGTTCTATTATATGTACATATATATATATGTGACAGATATAACCTTCACAGTCATATGGTTCTTCAATTTAGATAGTATAGTGGTATAACTACTATAACTATTAGTTATGTCAAACTAGCTTTAATCAGGTTCAAGACAATACAACTCACACAAAGTACGTTAGAACACACAGATACTCAAGAGACGTCATGATGTACACAGCGTCTGTTTGGAAAGTTTTCAATCAAGCCATCATGCCATAAATCCAGTGTCATTATTAATGCCACCACCAACATAGAATTCATGAATAAATTTCTGTTTGGCGATTCTCCGTTCTGGCAAGTCATGTAAATCACCCCTCAACACCTGAATTCTTATATCAGACAACAAATGTCCGGGTTTATTAAAGTGGACAGCGACTGGTAGTCCAAAGTTGTGGGCACGAATGTCCTGTCGATGTCCAGTAACTCTCTGGCAAAGGGACTGTCCCATTTCCGCTATGTAGAACATATCAGGACACTTTGAACAAGTCATGAGGTATACAACATCACTCGATGTACAGTTGAAAGAGTTTTAGGGTTGAAAATGCTGCCATTCATCCTGTGTATAGGATCATAACTGATGATACTGCACATCCCACTCTGTCCTGGTTACATGCCCGTGTACCATTTTTAACATCTGATGTATTATTTACAGAGCTGGGAGCACGGTGGCTCAGTGGTAGACTCTTGGACTTCTATGCTAGAGGTCCTTAGTCTGATCCCATCCAGGATGACCCGCGTTGTGTCCTTGGGCAAGGCACTTTATCCCGGTTGCCTACATGGGGGCACGATGATGCCGTGTACTAAGGCGTATGGCATGTCGATGGTGCACATGTCTTCAACCGCTGTAACCCTGCTTGAGCAGAGCTTGAACAGAGTTAGAATGTTCAGGAGCTGACAGTTGCTTGTCGATGCTCGTTGGTTCTCTCCGGGTACTCCAGCTTCCTCCACCCGTAAAACTGTCACGGTCACGATTAGCCATTGTGCATTAAGTATGTGACCTTAAACAATAATAAATAAATTTACATAGCACCGAACCAGTTGATTCTTGAGTGGCGGGGGTTGTCTCATGGCCACTATGGTTTTCTCCAGAAACACCATATTAAGATAAGTGTCCCCCGTAAAAATGTTGTGGAGATCAGACACGATACCTCATAGTTTTTCCAATACAGGGTGGTAAGTTACCATTTGCAGTACTTGTTCAGATTCCATTTCAGGTTTGTAGACTAGTAGCTCTTCACGGTCTTTCTTTTTAGCTTTTCCTAATTCCGATTATACTGTCTGTTTGTCATGTCCCAAGTCGAAAAATGCCTCTGATAACATATCTAGCTGTCTCTCCCGATTCTCTGTGTCTTAATTAATTCTAGCGTATCTCAACCCTTGACTGTATATAACTGAATGCTTAGTGTGGTTAGGGTGGGAGCTTTTGGGGCTGAGATAAGTATATATCGGTCTGTAGGTTTACGATACACTTCAGTCTTAAGTTTCCCATCGGCTTTGTAAATTTTTACATCTAAGAAATTGACACTGTTGTGTGAGCATTCTAATTTGAATTTAATACTGGATTGGAATGCGCTGAATTCATCCACAAAGTCCTGTAGTTTCTTCTTCCCATGATTCCATAGTCAGAAAATGTCATCTATGTCATCTGTCTATTGAGTAGATATCAGATTTTAGACTTTGTTTTTCCAAAAAACTTTCTTGCAAGGAGGCCATGAATAAATGTGCAAATTGCGGAGACATGGGGGATCCCATACTACATCCCTTATTTTGAAGGTAGTTATTTCCATCAAACGTAAAGTAATTGTGTTTTAGAGCATATTCTGCCAGTTTAAGAACAGTCTCTTTCTACATGGTTTTACAGTCCAACTCTGCAAGCCTGTTGTTAATGGTGGCCACTTCCATCTGCATGGGGTACATTAGTATTTAATGAAACCATATCAAATGTCACTAACAGTGTCTCCTCATTGATAGTGCCAGCTAATGAAATTTTATACAGAAAGTCAGTGGTGTCTTGCACAAACTCTTACATTATCTGACAACTGGTTTAAGAATAGAATTCACTTGCCTTGATGATAATTGCTCCATAATAGTCCCAATTCCAGAAACGATAGGTCACCCAGGGACACCCTCTTTATGAAAAGTATAGAAAATACCAGGTCACGGTTTCTCTTTGCGTAAAGAGCTGACAAACTCCCTATCTTTTCATGTTTATATGTTAAATATATACACAAAGAAAAAAGTTGAGCACCCCCTGATATTTTTGATGATTTCCCCCCTCTGATTATTCGAAATAGTTAAACAAGGTACAATGATGGGAAGAGTAGGGTTTGCATGATATGTTGTAACCAGTGATGTGTGACAGTCGTGCTTGCATCCCTTGTGACAATTCGTGCAACATGCTACCCTCGCGGATCCTAAAAAGCAGTATGTACCGACTGTATTTGTGGGTATTTAACGTAGTGCGAAACAGACATTTAAGCATAATCATTGACCACGAGACGATTGTCAGTGGAGATTAGGAATCAGATTATTGGTATGCATTCCGCAGGAATGTCCTTTAAGGCGATAGGACGAAATCTGGGCTACCATTACACTGTTGTTAGCTGCTTAATCCAGAAGCATGCACAGACCGGAAGTGCAATGGACCGTCCAAGGTCAGGAAGACCTCCTGTCACTACACCGTGAGAAGACAGGAATCTGATACGATTTGCTCGACAAGAACCCTTCAGTACAAGTTCTCAGATGAAAAGACTGTGGTTACCAAATCAACCCATCAGCACCAGATCAGTCCGAAATCATCTCAAAGCAGCAGGATTAAAGGCCAGAAGAGTCATTAAACGTCCCTTGTTGAGTGACCACCATAAACGTGCACGTTTGGCATGGCTTTTGACCAGACGAGACTGGAATCTGAGGACCTGGAGCTGGAGGAACTTAGTGCATTTCAGACAAATTTCTTAAAAAATCATCTTCTCCAGATCCAGCAGGCAGAATCTTTTGATATTTGGTATGCAACATTGTGGGGTGGATTTGATTCAAGTTTGTTCAAATCGGCCCCCTGGATTCATATTTGGGCTCACTATAGAAGCCCGAATTCGAACTTAGTGCATTTCCGGCAAATTTCTTAAAAAATCTTCTCCAGATCCAGCAGGCAGAATCTCTTGATATTTGGTATGCAACATTGTCGGGTGGATCTGATTCAAGTTTGTTCAAATCGGACCCCTGGGTTTATATTTGGGCTCAGTATAGGAGCCCAAATTTGAACTTAGTGCATTTCAGGCAAATTTCTTTGAAAATCTTCTTCTCAAGATCCAGCAGGCAGAATCTTTTGATGTTGGGTATGCACCATGCTTAGGGGGGGTGGGGGTCTGGGGGTGGGGTGAGATTCAAGTTTGTTCAAGCCAAGTCCCTGGGTTCATATTTGAGCTCACTGTGGTTGCCCGAATTATAACTTAGTTCAAAATGAGGAATTTTCTTTAAAAATCTTCTTCAGATCCAGAAGTCGGAATGTTTTGATATTTGGTATGCAGCATCCTTAGGGGGGTGAGATTCAAGTTTGTTCAAGCCATGTCCCTAGGTCCATATTTGGGCTCACTGTGGGAGCCCAAATAATAACTTAGTTCAAAATGAGGAAATTTCTTTAAAAATCTTCTTCTTCAGATCCAGCCTGTCAGAATGTTTTGATATTTGGTATGCAGCATCCTTAGGGGGGTGAGATTCAAGTTTGTTCAAGCCATGTCCCTAGGTCAATATTTGGACTCACTGTGGGAGCTCAAATTGTAACTTAGTTCAAAATGAGGAATTTTCTTAAAAAATCTTCTTCTTCAGATCCAGCAGTCGGAATGTTTTGATATTTGGTATGCAGCATCCTTAGGGGGGTGAGATTCAAGTTTGTTAAAGCCAAGTTCCTGGGTTCATATATGGGCTCCCTGTGGGAGCCCGAATTATAACTTAGTTCAATATGAGGAATATTCTTTAAAAATCTTCTTTTTTTTTTTAGATCCACTGGTCAGAATCTTTGGATATTTGGTATAAGCTTTTCTTAGGAGGAGCAGATGTAACTTGTTGAAATCAATTCTCTGGGTTGATATTTAGGCTACCATGTCAGGTGAGCGCCCTCAGGCCCCCTGGGGCCTCTTGTTTACTTTTCTTGATTGATACCAGTTTTTGACATTTTAACATCAATTGAAGTTTTAGAACCTTTTGGCTTTAAAACCAAAACACCAAAATGGCGACACATGTTAATTCCTTACCGCAGCTATGAAACATCATAACCTTATTCTTGGGATTGAGGTCTAGTCTAAGCCATTTTAACAAATTCCTTCTTTATCAAAAACGATGTCAGTTTTATCATTGTTTTCTCTATCTTTTAATATAAGTTACTGTGTCAAGTCTGTGTTTTTCAGCTTTTGAATACACCATCTCCAACAAAAACCATACCAAAATATTTGATACCGGCATGGAAAATTCAAAATGGTTATTGCCGAACTCAAGGGTGACCTTATTGACATCGACATCATAAAATATTAAATTACGTTGGATTTTTAAATAAATTTGTAGTGCTCCAAGAATTAACTTACACATGTTTTTTAATTTTTCAATTTATCGTCACTTTTTGACATTTTTTTGTGACTTCAACCTTTCACCATTCTTTGCATATTCATTAAAAATGCTAAGGATTTTGAAGGGTTAGCTTTGTTGCAACATCGGACCTGTTATTGAGCCATTTGAAAAATTAAAAGCTGACAAATGCCTTCTTCTAGCTGTGCAGCCCACTCAATGATGGACATTCTTCATTGAATGACTTCCGAAAATTCACTTTGTGATTTATTTCAAAACCATATAGTTTTATTACTCGGCCTCTAAAGCATATATAATCTTCATGTCGCTTATTTTTGTTTTTTGCAGATTTATCAAGATTGAATGAGTTTTTCATTGGCCTTTTAGCTGAAATAACAAGAAGATCTGCTGGACGTACATACAAAGACACAAGCGATGTTATAATCAATGGGTTGATAAATACATTACTTGGAGGAGATGGTATATCTTGTTACATTCTTACATTTCATACCCTGAAAATATTTCTAGGGGATGGTGCCATTCACATGTCTGTCCATCCATTTTTAGCTCAACTTTGGCTTAGTCAAATTGAGGTTTTGTCATGACCCGTCGTCCATCTGTCCGTTTGCCAACAATTCAATACCGTTCGGGCTGGAGACCGTATTTATGAACCAATCTTTACGAAACTTCTTGGGTTCCTTTGTTATCACCATGGGGCGAGAACAAGTGTTTTTGGGAGCGGTCCAAAATTCAAGATTTTGTACCGAAATTAGTGCAATCATTAATTTTGCAAATTTGATGAACTTTGATTTATTCAATGCTACTTATACGCAGTAAGTACGCATGTCAATACGGCTTGGGCTAGGGGCTCTACTTATGACCTGATCTTCACAAAACTTCTTGGGTACCTTTGTTATCACCTTGGGACGAGAATGAGTGTTTTTGGGTCCGGTCCAAAACTCAAGATGGCTGCTGGTGGCCATTTTATACCAAAATTTGGTGCAATCAGTTTTTTGTACAGAACTTCATAGGATGGTAGCAAGTGCTTTTAGGCTTGGCCCAAATTTCAGAATGCCTGTCGGCAGTCATGTTTACAAGAATTGTGTGTATTACATTTTTTGTACAGAACCTGTGAAGAAGATTTATGTCAGTAATGTTTGCTATAAATTTATTGGGTGCCTTTGTTGTCACTGTGCTATGGAAACAAATATTTTGGGGTTCAGTCAGACCCACTCAGCGACTCAAAAAGGGAGATAATTAAAAATCTTTTCCAAAAACAGACAAAATAATATTTCTTGAATTCAGCATCCCTAGGATGTGTATATTCAAATGTGTTGAAGCCAAGTTCCTTTGTTAATATTTGGTGTTATGTTAGAGTAAACATTATTAGCACAACCCGATTTTCTATTTCCAATGTGAAAAATAAAACCACCTCACCCGTGGGAACCCTATGAGCTGAAGATAAAAAATTCAAATACCTATATTTTAAGAATATATAAGACTCAACAAATATTTATTAATTAGTATGAATCTACCCTAGAAGGGTTTGAATCAAACAGGCCAAAACAATTGCTAACATTTGGCTTATGGTGCACCAAACAAGGATCCTCATTTTAACATTAACCCCATGGAGATTTCTTCTCTAGTTTAGCATCTAACTGTTGCCCACCTTTACAGTACTTTACCTGTACATTTGTTACAGACCGTGGTCAGTATTTATGTACAGACCTTTACAATACTTTACATGTACCTTTGTTATCAGGTCATTACCTAGATGTGTGTCATTGCCGTGTCACATACTATACATGTGCATGTCTTACACAAGTTGAGCTACAGTGTCATTGACACTTTCATTTTGTCTGTCCATCTGGAGATGAAGTTGTTTTTTGCTCTCTAATTAAAGTTCTGTTTTGCTGATTGAGACCAAACCTGACATTTGGGTTGATCTTGATGAGAGAAAGAACCCTATTTATTTTGTTATCATTGTGCCAGAAGTCAGCGTCATACTGACTGTGAACTTAAAAATTTCCAGAGTGATTTCCACTCTCTAATGAAATTCCACTTGGCCAATTGAAACCAAACTTGACATGTTGGTTGGGCATGCTGAAAGGAAAACCCCTATTTATTTTGTCATTTTGTTAAAGGACAAGATCAAAGTGACCTTGAACTAAACATTTTTCCAGAGTTTGTTTCTCCAGTTAAGATTCCACTTATCCTATCAAAAACAAACTTGGGACAAGCATGATGAGAGAAGAATCCTATGTATTTTGGGATCATTGTGTCAAAGGTCAAGGTAACAGTGATATTGGCTTGAAATTGGTTTATCGTTACATATTGGTGAGGTAACTGTATTAGGGTGTTATTTTGTGGGTATTAGCCATCCTTAGCAGCCAACATTAGTTCAGCCTTGTGTTTTTCATAAGAGAACTGTCTCCATGAAATGCGTGAAGCTATTTTGCATAAATAGGGAAGTTCAGTAATAATCTTAGCCTTCAACCTTAGGGTTGTTGAATAAAATTATCACAAATTTAAAAAATTGCAAATGTCGTCTTCTTTAGAGCTGGTTGGTTTAAGTTAACCGAAACCAAAACTCGGTTTTTAAGTGGAAACCGAAATTGAATCGAAAAAGAGATTAAAACCATATATTTTCGGTTTTGCTTAACTTTTGAATATTCACATTTAGCATACCATAGATTTTTTGTATAATCAATAAAATGCCAGCTAAAACGCATAGTAGTATATATCAATATTTTGTAAGAAGCGATGATAGAAATGTCAAATGCAAATTATGCAATAAGTCAGTCGTCGCCCATTGCGTAAATACCTCCAACCTTCATCACCACATACAGAATTATCACGCCAAAGAGTACAAAACTGTTCTTGAAAAAGAACAGACTGTGACACCTGCAAAGCGACTTGGTTTGGTGTCAAGGTAAGAGAAAAAAATCAATTCGCTCAATGCTCTGTTAATGTTTGGGAACCCAGGATTTCAGGAAAGGGGTTAAATTAATGTTAATAAAATGTTTGCTGCACATACCTGTCATACAAAGTGTCAATCGGAAATTTGAAAAGAACGAGAACTATAAATCCAAAATACAGATATACGTGCAAAATGCACTTGGGTGTGTTGTTTTTTGAAGTAATGGGAATTCTCAGAATTCAGTGAACACTCTCTGATAATGATAATTCTTTGCAAACCGAAAGGAAGAATGGACATGGAAATCAGGTCAGGTGACCATCTTGTCGATAATTTGCATAACCTCTACAGTGTTTTGTGAATGAATGATTCTGGGATTTAGAATTAGCTCCTTTTGAGTACAAATGTCAACTTGTCAAGTTAGTTAGCTTGTGAAATGGGTATCTGTCTTTCTCAAAGTAAAAGGCATGTTCTGAAGTTCTCCTTGATTTCGGGCAGTTGCTTTTTGAAATTCTAACCCTCTTCACTTATTTCCATGTCCGGAAATATGTCAATGCCATGAATGGAAATGAAAAACGAATTTCACACAATGGTCGAATCATAAATTTTCTGTCTCAAACAGCATCTTTGCACTGAATGTTTGACCCCCCTCAACACACACTCCCGACTCACGTATCTCCGGTCTTGCATTTGAATGACTTTTTATGAAAAGCATATGCAGATTAGAGATGTAATTTTTGTTCATCGAATTTACAGGAAACAATCGCAATACAGTTTTATTATATTGCTAGTTCACTTGTTTGTTATTTAACATTTTTTAGTACTATCCTAAAACCCCAGTTTAATACATAAGATATGGAAAATATGTTTTGTGTTACAAAGACCGAAACCAAAAACTAATTTTTTTGGTCCAAACCGAGGGAAAATTTAAAAACCGACCAACTCAGGTCTTCAGATATGACAGAATTATCTGTTATAAGCTCTTGCTGCTGAGCTATATCTTATTGTTATACCCCCACTCTCAAAGAGATTGGCGGTATCCATCCATCCATCCATCCATCCATCCATCCATCCATCCATCCATCCATCCATCCATCTCTCTGTCGCTCAATCTATCCATCTGTTCAGATCCATTTCTTGGCTTTGAGTGGATAGATTTCAGTGAAATTTGATATGTTGTGAAGCGGTATGCGATGGTGGGGGTATATATCTTTATCAACAAAAGTGTAACTGCTCTGACCTTATTATAGCCTTCAAATATCCTTCACTAGGATTCAGATCTACGTGCATTGCCACTTAGGATTTATTCATCTAGAGGTGATCATTATTTGCTTTATTAGTTTTATATAATGATACAGGGTGCTCCAGCTTACACTTTATCACGGAACCATACAGTACAAGTCAAAATAAGTTGTAGGATAAATGCAATAAACTAAGTATACTGCTGCTCCTGCACTGATAAGATCAGAATCTAACATCTTTTTCTGGAAAGCTCTCAGTGAGAGCTTTCCAGAAAATGATATCAACTTCTGATCTTATCAGTGTAGGACAAGAAAGATACATAGTTTATAGTGGTGTAACGGTCCCGCCCTTGGTAACTATAATTTACTGAATGGGGCCTCACACCCTTTATCTACACAATGAGGATAAACCGTTGGATCCGAGCGGTCAACAAGTTTCCTACGTGATCACACACACACAGACACTCCAGACTTGGGTCACATGGAAGTTTTACTTGAAATGGTAGAGTGATAATATAGTGTACACAATTGGTTACTCAAAGAAAAGTGTAAGGTTAATGCAGGGTCACCAGTACTTGGGTCACAGACCATGCACACTGTTCCAGTGATAGCTGTAGAAGTTTGACAGGGTTCACAGCCAGTTACTCTGTATCCAATAGTAGCTGCTCGGTTTGGTTGTGGTTTGCAGCCGTTTACTCTGTATCCAGAATGGTTCCAGGTAGGTTATGCCAATACTCCAGTGGTCATGATAGGTAAGGCTGCTATCTGGGTTTGGATTCCGCTACTCCCCAGACCCCCCTAAGGTTGGGCCAGTATATTCTATAGAAATACTGGGTGGACAGGCTCAAGACGACATGGAATAAACCACACCAAGATAAAGTTAGTCGATGTACAAATACTCTGCTAAACAATGGCCAGCTCTTGGAGCTCACAAAGTAAATGTACATGCAGCAAGTTTATGTTGACACTGGCATAAGTCTCCTATACCTACAGCACAATATAGATGTAGTCCTGGGTTGGATCAACAGTTGTGAAGAGGGTTAAAAGGGATTGGTTATAATTTAAAGAGGTAATACAAGGAATGCAGTCATAAACATGTTTTATTATGTACAAAATGATGGACTGTAGGAACTGGGTAAATCTGCTTGATGTACTATTACTTGCGCTTGCAATGGGTTATTTGAACCAGTGGGATTGTGTACTGGTCGTATAGACGTCAATAATTATTTATACTAAAATAAATGCATTCATTTAAATGTACCCCTAAGATCAAATTATAAACCCTCCCGTTATTCCGTTGCCTCAATTTTAATATGCCTGAACACAGTCAACAGTAGTATCCTAAAATGCCCTGGGTTAATTACATCAAAACAACGCGGTTGCAGATCTGCCGTAAAATACACATGTTAGGCAGTGTCTGAGAACAGTGGACAAGTCTTGTAAATGCTGTGAAATGGCTACAGATACCCCCAATCCATGAATGGTACTTGTAAAATAAGCTTTTTTGACTTGTACTGTTGTTGATCTAATCATTCCTTGTGTGCATTTGCTTTTCAGGTCATGCTGGAAATGTTCTCTGAACATGCCATCTTTTCACAGAGATAGTAGGTATTTTCTCATGTGAGCCCCTCCAAGCTTTAACCGTTGGAGGCCTGGAGATTTTAGCTTAACTCTTAACCGTCTGGGTATTTTCAAGATATTTTTCATCAAATCTAATCAAGCAGCCATGAGTAGATTTGAAGACAAATTAATCCAAATATAACACAAGAAATCATTGGTGAAAAATGTCCATTCTTTATACAGTTTACAGAGATTAAATATGATTAAATGTGCCCAAATTATACTGATTTCCGTGACAAGAGAAACCCTGTGCTGGGCAGGAATATCCACCAGCAGCATTCAAAGAGTTAACTTGACAAAGTCAAAATAAGCTATTGCCATCATGCGGAAGTCTGTCAGTCTGTTCACACCCCGTAGTTCTTGTCCAATTGTCACGAAATTTCATATGCAGGTTTGAGGTCATGTCTTGATGAGAATGTCCCCTTTTGGTCACGATTGGTCAACCACGATGGCTGCCCAAGCCGAAAACCCCAAAACCTTTAACACAGTCTGCAGGTCGTATTTATGAAGGGATTTCATTGTAACTTGGTAGATTGGCTCTGTATAATGTCTAGATGAGAACACCCCCTTTTGGTCATGATCTGTCAACAGTGATGGCTGCCCAAGCACAAAACCCCAAAACTTTTAGTACAGTCTACAGGTTGTATTTAATATGGAGGGATTTCATTGTAACTTGGTAGGATGACTCCATATGATGTCTAGATGAGAACTTCCCCATTTGGTCGCGATCTGTCAACCATGACGGCTGCCTGAGCCGAAAACCCGAAAACCTTTAGCACAGTCTACAGGTTGTATTTATGGAGGGATTTCATTGTAAGTTTGTAGAATGACTCAGTATAATGTCTAGATGAGGATGTCCCCTTTTGGTTACGATAGGTCAACCATGATGGCTTCACATGTCCGAAGCCTGAAAACTTTCAACACAGTCTATAGGCCATATTTGTGAAGGGATTTCATTGTAACTTGATAGAATGACTCGTTTTGGAATAATTTCACTGTAACTTGGTAACTTTGGTTGACATACATTAACTGTGAGGGCCGCATTAACTCACCCCTCAATTCTTTATTACAGTCTACACCTCAAATTATTTTGATTGAAAACATAGCATGCAGGGAACATAAATTAACATATTCTCAATTATCACAATTCTTGTCGTATTTCATAATCCTTTCATAAACATTGAACATTATCCTTTTCATCAGACACAACACACAGACAAGTTAAGCTACAGTGTCATTGACACTTTCATTACTACACTTCGGCAGTCTACCTCCTCTGGCTTTACAGTTGTTTTTAAGCAAGGCTTAGCTGCCTATATCGGCAACCAAATCTTGTTAAAAAATAACTGCCAAGATACTTAGAATATAATTTGAAAGTTTACCAAAAGATGGCATGTTGAGCACCTGTTTTGTTATGGTAAAAAAAATGATCAAAATTAGAATTAGGCTTTTAAAACTTTACCCAACGAAGCGAACGCTACCACCCACGTAATATGCAAATTCAGCAGCTGAAAAAATATTATTTTTTGAAAAATTTCAATAAAACCATATCTTGTGACCCCTCTTTGGAACGAGCTCGTTGAGCTCGTTCCAAAGAGGGGTCACATGATATGGTTTTGTTGAAATTTTTTGAAACAAATTAAAAATCGATATTTAAAATAATAAATTTTGAAATTGTCTGCGTTGGGTAAAGGGTTAAAACTTAAAATGCATTAGTCATGACACTTTGGAAACCATAGACTATGATTAAAGTATAGTATATCTCTGATAATTAGGTAATTTTGTCACAGTGGATGTTGGAAAAATGTTACTAAATACTTCACAGCAAGATATCTTGATTCTTGGGAGCATGGTGGTTCAGTAGATACAGATACAGGCTGCAAGCTGAGAGTTTCTCCGTTTGAATCTCACCTGCAGCAATTGCATTGTCTCCTTGGGCAAGACACTTAATCCCAATTGCCCACATGGGGGCAGGTGGCATTGTGCACGTCGATAGTGAACTTGTTTTCAACCAATGCTAACCCTACTTGTATGGAGTTAGTAAATTGGGAAGCTGGCAGTTGCTCACCATTGCTTGGTGGTTCTCTCGGGGTACTCCAGCTTCCTCCACCCGTAAAACTCTCTGACACGAGGTGACCCTGGCTGTCAAATGTCTCGTTAACGCCAATAAATAAATAAATAAATCTTGATTCTTACATAGGTTATTTCTTTTTTTTTTAGATGGAGGAGACAAACAATTAATTCCAGAATCTTGCATTAAAGCAAGACTTGTCAACAGCTGTCAGGATGTGCAAAAAGATGTAATTAATAGTGACTACTCATTTGATGCAGGTTCTGGGTTATGTCCACCCCAGATGGAATTGAAACACTCAGCCAAAGTTGATAAAGCTATGGAAATTTGGGCTCAAGCAAATTGTGGAGTTATCAAAGTAAGTAAGGGATAAGCAGCTGCGTCATCTGATCTATGGAGCTGGGTGATTTACTGAAAACTATGGGATGATGTTGCTACCTCTCTGATTTAATACACCAAAGTAGTTGTAAATTGTTGCTTTTCCAAACATTGAAAAAAAGAAGTAATTGGTTTCTCCATTATTAGTTAGCTGCCAGGAAAACATGCAGGTCAATACATGCAAGTGAAGTGTTGGAGCGGATCATTAATAATCCTTGAAATCCAAAATAGTATCTGCAACATAATCTAAAAAAAAATACCTGGAGACCTCAAAAACAATCATGGAATATTCCAACATAAAACAGAAAGAAGTGATTTTTATTAATTGATTTTATTACTTTCCAAAGTGGGATTTACTGGGATTTCCGGGTTTGATTATAAACGATAACTTCACAAGTGAATTATGCAATCAACAATTGTGTCATGTATCCGTGCGTGCAAACGAAGATGCTTTGCCTTTGCCGTAGGTGCAATGGGAACTTCATTGTGTTTTTTTGTTGCTTTTTTTTTTGACCCTTTACCTAACATGGAAAGCAGACGACACTCAGCTGCGACACTTGCCAAAAAAATTCTTGAATAACTATTATTTTCATTTTTTGTCTCATAGGTTATGACCCTTCATTGGAACGAGCTTGACTCTGCACCACCACCCCAAACCCCACCCCACCCCACCCCACCCCACCCTGGCACTTTTTAAACCTCACCATTAGATTCCTGGTAAAAAATTACCCCTAGTAGAGCCTTTGAAGACCTATATCGGTGAGAAAAATTTTTGTCATAACTTTTGGTGCCCCTCTACACCCCCACCCGATACTTTGTTAAACCTCACCATTAGATTCCTGATAAAAACGTACCCCTAGTAGACCCCTTTGAAGACATATATCGGTAAAAATGTACTATTTGAATTACCTTGTAAATTGCATAGATCTTCAAAATGACAAACTCTACCTTCAGTGAAAATTTTACCTGTTAATTGCATATAGGTTATAGAGTAACTCCTATGAAGTGAATGAAAAATAATTATGGTCTATCTAGGAATTACTCTGAAAACCACAGAATGTTTTTAGATCTATTTGGTATCACTTCATCCGCTATAAGTATAATATAGAGAGTAATCGATTGACTGGACTGGTTACGTGAAATAATTCATGAGAGGTGAGGGACCTTGTACAAACACGAATGCGCGAATGCGCACAAGTGTTTTACAGTGTAGTCCCTCACCTCGAATGAATTATATTTCACGTGTCCAGTCCAGTCAAGCGATTACTCTGTTTATTACGTTTCATTATTAACGATTATTATATTATTTAACCCTTTACCTAACGTAACGGCCAAAACCGGCCAGTGCTATTCTCAAAACTCGCCAATTTTCATTATTTTTTCATTTTTTGTCTCTAAAACACAGGTTATGACCCCTTATTGGAATGAGCTCGTTCCAATGAGGGGTCATAACCTATGTTTTTGAGACAAAAAATGAAAATAATAGCTATTCAAGAATTTGTTTTGCAAGTATCGTCTGCTTTTCATGCTGGGTAAAGGGTTAAAAAAGAAAAAAAAAACAATGAAGTCCCTATTACACCTACGGCAAAGCGTCTTCGTTTGCGCGCACGGATACATGACATTGTTGTTAACGACTATTTCACTGTTGGTTTAGTATTCCTTCCCTATCCTTCCCTGAACCCTTCCTGTTAAACTCCTAAGCTTTTTGGCTAATTTTTATAGAAATTTTTTGTTAAATCTCTTGGGAGTTTAACATGTTTTACGGAATATTTATTCTATTAGGTCGTTTAGTCTTGCATCTTTTATACGTATGAAGATCTAGCTTTGCATCTGGTAGCTTTTAAATTGGTTCCTGACTTTGGGCCCTTTTTGGTGTGCGAGATGTCTTGTTTTTCCGGTTTTTTAGCTCAACTTTGGCAAAGCCAAATTTGAGCTTTTGTCATGGACCGTCGTCCGTCTGTCCGTATGTCAACAATTGGATACGGCTCGGGCTAGAGGCCGTATTTATGAACCGATCTTTACGAAACTTCTTGGGTACCTTTGTTATGACTGTGGGACAAGAACGAGTGTTTTTGGGTGCGGTCCGAAATTCAAGATGGCTGCCAGCCGCCATTTTGTACCGACGATGCAGAAATCTGTTTTTTGTACAGAACTTCCATATGAAAGCTCTGATTTGAATAATGTTTTGTATGAATGTTTAGTACCATGGGATACATCACATATAATACGGGGGTTTTTTTCTCGTGCGTAAATTGTGCAAATTAGACTAATTTTGATGTTTTTTGGTGTTACTTTCAGCACTCTAAGTGCAAATGCCAATACGGCTCGGGCTGGAGGCCGTATTTATGAACCGATCTTTACGAAACTTCTTGGGTACCTTTGGTATCACCGTGGGATGAGAACGAGTGTTTTTGGGTGCGGTCCGAAATTCAAGATGGCCGATGGCAGCCATTTTATACAAAATTAGGTGCAATCAGATTTTTGCACAGAACTTCCATATGAAAGCGCTGATTTGAATAATTTTTTGTGTGAATGTTTAGTACCATGGGATACATCACATATAATACGGGTTTTTTTCTCGTGCAGAAATTATGCAAATTAGATGAACTTTGATTTTTTCTGTGCGACTTACACACAGTAAGTACACATGTCAATACGGCTCGGGTTAGAGGCTGTATTTATCAACCGATCTTCACGAAACTTCTTGGGTACCTCTGTTATCACCTTGGGATGAGAACGAGTGTTTCTGAGTGCAGTCCAAAATTCAAAATGGCTGCCAGTGGCCATTTTGTACCGAAATTAGGTCTAATCAGTTTTTTGTACACAACTTCTATACAGCTCAGACTAGAGGCCATATTTATGAACCAATCTTTACGGAACTTCTTGGGTACCTTTGTTATCACCGTGGGATGAGAGCGAGTGTTTTTGGGTGTGGTCCGAAATTCAAGATGGCTACCAGCAGCCATTTTGTACCAAAATTAGTGCAATCAGTCTTTTGTACAGAACTTCTGTATGAAAGTTCGGATTTGAATAAATTTTTGTATGAATGTTTAGTAACATGGAATACATCACATATTGTAAGGGGTTTTTTTTCGTGCAGAAATTATGCAAATTAGATGAACTTTGATTTATTCAGTGCCACTAACACAATGTAAGCACACATGTCAATACGGCTCAGGATAGAGGCTGTATTTATGAACCGATCTTCACAAAACTTCTTGGGTACCTTTGTTATCACCTTGGGACAAGAATGAGTGTTTCTGGGAGCGGTCCAAAATTCAAGATGGCTGCCAGTGGCCATTTTGTACCGAAATTAGGTCCAATCAGTTTTTGTCACAATTTCTATACAGCTCGTATTTATGAACTGATCTTCACAAAACTTCTTGGGTACCTTTGTTTTCACCTTGGGACAGGAACAAGTGTGTTTTGGGGTGCCTTTGTGATCACTGTGCTATAAGAACAAATATTTTGGGGTTCAGTAAGACCCACTCTGGGACTCAAAGATTTTTTTCTAGTTTAGCATCTGACTGTCACCCACCTTTACAATACTTTACCTATACATTTGTTACAGGCTACGGTCAGTATTTATGTACAGACCGTTACAATACTTTACATGTACCTTTGTTATCAGGACATTACCTAGATGTTTGTCATTGCTGTGTCACATACTATACATGTACATGTCTTTGTCTTGACAAGTTGAGCTACAGTGTCATTGACACTTTCATTCATTGACATTGTTTACATTGACAACATCCTCACATATAGGTCGTATTTTTTTATTCTATTACTGTAGAATTACTATAGGATACATGGACGATTTTTCCAGTAGTGTAGCTCAATATTTTGGATTTTTATCCACATTTAGGCTCTATTGAGATGCCCTTGGGCTCCCAATGTTCCCTTTGGGAACTTAGGCTTTTTTCAAATTATTTTTTCAAAAAATATTTGAATCGAATTTCGATTGCTGTTATTCATGTATCTTAATTATATATTTAGTTGTGGAGTTTGAAGGAGTGTTATCGACTTTAGTCGATTCACTTCTGCGGACTCTTGTCATTGTTGTGTCTACTGGAATGACATGTTGGAGACGGGTGTCGCAGTTTGTTGTTGGCAGTGGGGTTCTGAGACCAGGCCTCTCACTGCGTTATAATCCATTTTTTCAGTTTCTGTTTCAGAGGAACATGAACAGGGTGATGATATTGTGACACCCATCCAAGTGTGCTTCCGTCGTCGCACTCCGTTGAGCAAATAGAGCTAGCTGCAGTGCTCATGATTGCAAGGGTTAGGGCCTCTGGTTAGGAGTCTTAATCTCTTGCAAGCAGCTAGCTCAGCTGGTGAAGCGGTTACTCCGTCCATGGGAGCTTTGACACCGGGTAAGTCCATTGCGGTCGAAGGAAGTGGATGTGTGTAGAATGAGCACTTTTAATATAAATAGGCTCACCCAGCGACAACGGAAATAGGGAGGAATTAGGGAGGAAGTCTGCAAGTTTCTTATTAGGCTCGGTGAGGTCTAATAGACTTCGAGCGGGAGAGGCCCTCTCTAACCCAACAACATTTGGGGTCAAATGTTGTTGTGAGAAACTTGCATGTGCTGGAGCATATGTCCACCCACCACTCGGGCCGCTCTGTTTAGGCTGCAGCCGGGGTCGGCTTCAGTCACGGCTTCCTCCGCTACGTTTCACAGGCCGTAATGAAGTTTCTTGTTGGGAGGCTCGGGGCGGTCGATGAGACTGTGAGCGGGAGAGGTCCCTCTCTAACCCAACAACATTTGGGGCCAAATGTTGTTATGAGAAACTTGCTTGATACGGAGCATACGTCCGCCCACCGCTCGGGACGCTCTGTCTAGTCTGCAGCCAGGGTCGGCTTCAGTCACAGCTTCCTCCGCTATGATTTTATAGCACACACAACCGCATGCTAGCTACCCGACTTCAGATATCCAGTCAGCTGCTTGAAGACAAAACCATTCTTCACCTCTGAAGTCGGACCATCTGTTAGCTAGCGATCCGGGGCATCAATCAACGGGACTCTTGGAGAAGAGATCTATCTTCGGATCTTCGTCCCAGGAGCAGCAGGCGGTGGAAAAAACATGACTGCTGCTCCTCAAGCCTCAGGAATGGACTTGCTGTCGCAGTTGCGCAGCTATTAGAAGCATCCTAGCTAATGAAAGAGCAGCTTCCCGCAGACGCCGTGTTGAGCTGTCGTTCGGTGCTGGGTTAGTCAGGTCAATTGTGTATGTAGATGAAGCCAGAGGTTTTTCTACGGGACACTCCGTGGGACGCTCGGTTAGATCTGGGGTCAGATCTCCATTTCTCCGTTAACCGTCGCGGATGACTGTGTTTGTTGTGAGAAACAATATTAAGTAGAAACACACGTCAAACGTTCCTTCCACACTGCAGCCTGGGCCGGCTGCAGATAGGGCTTCTTCTGCTCACATGGAAGCGCACGAAAGAGGATTAAGCCTAGAAGTTTCTAAACAGGATACTCTGTGAGATCTTGGGTCAGATCACCAGTGCAGAGCATTTTTCTTTCTTTTAACATTCGAGGACGACTGTTTTGTGTTATAATAAACTTCTGTGATGAGGAGCATCCTTCCTATCTGACGAATCGGGATGCTTCTTCCGCACTTCAGCCGGCGTCGGCTGTGATTACGGCGACTTCCTCTTCTTCCATGGATATGCATGTTAAGGGATAGATGCCTAAAAGTTTCTAACGGAATGCTCAGCGAGGTCTGGAGCAGACTGCAACCTGGAGATCCTTCTCCTTTCCGTCAGCAGTCAGGGGTCGACTGTTTTTGGTGCGAGAAACTTTAGTGAGTTGAATCACCCGTTTACGCTTGCTGTTTGGGACGCTTTTTTCACACTGCAGCCAGATTCGGTGGCAGCTATGGCATCTTCCCTTGCTTCATTGAAGCGAGTTGACCACAGACTAGCTATCTGACTTCGCAAGTTCGGGTTGATAGCTGGTCGTGTGAGACTAGTACTAACTTTTAACCGACTCTGGTGGTGAACTTTTAGATGGTGCTGTGTTGGTCCAGTCATCTGTTTAGTTGGTTGGAGTTGACCATATTTGTGGCTGGAACATTTGGATGGTGAGAGGGATATGGAGTGTGAGTCTCCATCTCTCACAGAAGGGCACTTTATGACTATGAAAAGTCTTAAGCTCTTAAGAATATTGTTCCAAATGAATATGTCTGCTTTTAGATGAGCAGGCCGGGGATGAAAATATGTCCCTACCTGCATCATTTAAAATTTGCTCGGAAATAATGGAATGTGCTTTTTCATTGGAAAGAGCAATACTGGGCGCATTGTCTTAAGCAGATCACTTTACTAGAGCTATGGCGCAACATCTCAATGGAAAGAAATATGAGGGCGTGCTTCCTCGCTAAGAGTTCTTTCCAGGGCAGTCATGTATGCCACATACATTTCCATATGGACAGTGATTTTGGAGTTGATAAAACATGATGCGGCCCTTACGTCGTCATCACTTATAGATGACAAGGTGAAAAGCTGTCTCTGAGTCTCTCCGGTTACCGGGAATATACTATTTGACGACAAGCTTGCGTTGACATATGAGCAGGCTACAAGAAGTTTCAGTGCTCTGCTATTGAAGTTGCTGTTTTATCAACACACTTCAGCTGACTGGAGTAGGCGAGGTCGTTCCGCTTCTGAGAGAGAGAACGTCTCGCGAGGGTACAATAACCCTCTTATATTTACTCTGGATGGTGTCGCTAGAGCGACTCGGGAAAGGGGCATAGGTCTGATCAAGGCTATGGATCAGACACCCCTAAGCTGGCGATTAACGAGAAGTTATCATCTTCACGAAAAACTGGACGTTAATCACGGATGTTCCTTTCAAGAGAGTTGCTTCTAGTGAAAGTAAAGGCTCTCTTATTGAAGGGTACAATTGAGGTCGACGAGACAAGCTTCTTTGCGGGGAGGATGTAGTTTTCTCCTCCCGTAAGAATCGTAAGTCGTACAGGTGATGGACATGACCTCTATTGCTTGTCAGTTAACAGAGTTTTACCAACTTTACGAGAATCTGGACATTATTTTTCGGAATCTTCCTTTCAAGACAGTCACTCCAAGTGGAGGTAAAGGCTCTCTTATTGAAGGAAATAAGTGAGGTTGTCGAGAATACATTTCGGTTGCTTGCCACTTGGCGGTAGGTTATCAACCTCGCAAAGTGGATTTATTGCGGAAGATCAGTGCAGGAGAATGTAGTCTTGGCAGGCCCAAGCAAGCTTCATCCTCTTTCTTGTGCGACAATAAAGGTAAGCCTCCATTAAGTGAGCCTTCAGGGTCACAACTTACACTGATATATCTGTTTTCACATAGATGAAGACTTATAAGTTATGGCTACCGTTGTAAGTCTCCTCAGTGAGCTTCTAAAGCCTCAGTTATCAGCTTTTATTGCTGTTCACGTACAGGAAGACCTTTTAGCTTCTTCAACTAGACTGAGTTAGTGTCGTTTCGGACATGATACAGTTTGTTAGAGGAGGTTATTCTCTCGAAACTGGTATGGTTTGGTGTGAGTTATTTGTTTATACAGTGGATTTGTTCTCACTCCCTTCTCCGCCCTTAGTGACATTACAGAGTCGCTCAGACATGAGAGAGCCTTGCGGTTCCTATATTATTTGATGACTAACTAGAATGATTCAAGTAATGTGGGTGAGGGGGGTTCAATATAATTTTGAATCCATCCCCCCCCTTTCCCACCGCCAATGTGTTAAGAGGCGATTATTGGGTAAGCCTTGTATGCATTTAAGTATATACATGCATTTCATGACTTCTTGATTGTCGGCTGAGTCGTGTTCTATGGCGAACTCATGGGCACATCCACTTCTTAGTTGGCTTGCTTCCTGTGTTTGTTCGTCTATATGTCTTCTACGAGCATATGATTCATCATCAATAAATTTCTAGCCTTTGGGTACCTGTAAGGCTATCTAGTCAGTTAACTGGTGTTCAGACGAATACATGTGTGATTTCTATGCTCACGTGCATAATAAGTGTATTATTAGGCAGCCGCATTATTGTATGTTATGGACCTTAGAAACAATGATTTATTTCGGGGGCGGTCCGTGACAAGTCTGTTAATCATAGCTCGTTCCATCTCTAAATCCAAGTTTCTATATTTTTATACTGTACCAATGACCCAGACATAGCTGGTGCTAACTCTTAAAATATAGGGCCAAACACAAATTTTGCCCCCCAATCCCCCAAATTTGCATCTAAAACCAAAGAAAACATGTCCTGAATGGCCCTCCACACTTCACCTCTACTGCGCATGCGCAGTGTCAAGGACGTTCCAAAATTGGCGCCATTAATCATTCCAAGTTTGGCCCTTCATCAGTTAACATCTGACTGATCTTTGTGCTTGTAAATCTCAGTTTAAATGATGCCAGACACATAAATATTAGTGAAATGGTGATTCTAAGGAGGATAGAGAAGGAGGAGAGGAAAAATGTGTGACAGAATATTATCAGGGCTGTAACTTAAAATTTTTTTAATGAAATTATGTTAAGTTTCCTATTTTCGAGGCAGCAGCCATTTTGTTGTCATTCTGGTTATTTAGTTACACTGATTTTTCAGTGTTTTCCTCTCTCTCTTTCCTTTAAGTCCCCTCTTGCTATTCTCCCATGCTTTTGGCATAGTTTCTGTAATTATTATTACTAAAATTTCTTGGGAGTTTTAGCTGAATAACAGAATGAATTCTGTTCTTTTCCCCATGTTTACGTCTTCACCTACGGGTGGTTAGGCGTTGTGTTCTGCATCTACCATCTGATGTTCTGCAGTTTCTTCCCTGGAAGTCTCTGTTTTGCATCAGATAGTGTATTTTTGGTAACTGATTCCGGGCCTGGGTGCCTGGAGTCTTATTTTAGTGTTTTTACACTCATTGTTTACATTTACAACAGCCCTCTGTGTGAGGGGGGGATTTCTTGAAAATAATATCTTGATGTTATTTTAATCATAACTAGATACATTATTATTGTTCGTAAGTGTTGAATAAATTGTTTAAAATATTTTTAAAATTTTTGTCCACACTTAGGCTTGGGATCCATTGGGGCTCAACGTTACTTTTCAGAAACTTGGGCTGTTCTGAAAAAATATTTTTTCAAAATATTTTGATTTCAATTATTTTTTCTATATTAATGGATCATATTATTATTATGTATTTTGATTGCCAGGGGTTGGTACGAGTACCAGGCCTTTGTTTTCTTTTCACATTGAAAGGTTTTTGATCAATTGTAATAAGAGGAAGTCTTCCTCTGACTTTTATAATCATTCAATATGTGGTCCGTGTACTCGCATTAACTCCTGTTCTGTATCGTATGATTTCGATGACAACATGGGAAGCGTATGTCACGGTATGTTAGTGGGGAATTGGACATTCCGGTCCTTTCTCCTCAGGGTCACTCTACTTTATCAATTTCTATTTCAGACGATCAAGATTAGGGTAATGTATCTGTGATGTCTTCCAACAGTGTGCCTCCGTCGTCACAATTAATGAAGGGCTAGCGGAAAAGTGCCCATGTAAATACGCCAATTGCCTAAGAGGACCCAAGTAGGTTCGACGGCCTTTGACGTCCGCTAGCTCGCCCGGTGTAGCGTCCATTCATCGAATGGTTCGGCAGCCGGGTTCGTCCGTTGCGGTCTAGAAGGAGTTTTGGGGTGATGCGAGCACTATAAATCAACCAAATGCACACCCAGTGACGGCGGATTAGAGGGAGAACGGAGGAAGCCTTTTAGTCTGGTTCATAGCTCGTTCTGGTCCATCCGGACGGCGAGCGAGAGAGGCCCCTCTCTCGTACAACAACATCTGGCCCCAGATGTTGTGGTACAAAATTCGGAGCATACGTCCGTCGCTCGGGACGCTCCGACATATAGTCAGTCCGGAGAGACTGTCAATAAGGCTTCCTCATTCTCATGGTAGCGCACACGACCGCTCTTGGCTACGTGACCTCGGATATCCAGTTAGCTTCGCCAGTCAGAGAATCATCGGCGACCAGGTCACACCATCCGGTAGCCAGGGACACGAGGCCTGCAGACTCCGGACGTTCGCATAGGAAAGTGTGCGGGAGTCAACGTACACGGAGTTTCCGGCGGCAGTGCATCGTAAGACCGCTACTGCACAGGCCTCGGGGACGGACGTGCTTTCCTAAATAGCACAGCTTATCGCAGCATCCCAGCATCAACTGAATCTGTCGCATATGTTTTATCCGACGATGCTTGGTCGGGACGCTCCGCGGAAGCGGGTACGGATGTCCGAAAATTTCATCCGGTCCGACGGGATACCGAAAGGGATTCGGAGGATTTCGAGCTTTCCCTTTCGGAACAACATATGCTGTTGTGTATGTCATCTGACTTGATCTTCTACAGGTTCTTTCGTCGGACCAGAATGCTGCGATTCCGGATAAGAAACTGATAGCGTCGGTGGACTTAGAAATTTTTGGTTCGGTTCAGGGACATCGTCCCTCAGTTCCGACATAGTCCAATAATGTCACACAAACTTTCGAATTATTGAACGACGCTATATGTATTATTATTATATGCTTGCTATTACCAAGCATTTCTGGTTTCTTGTTCGCAAAGTTACGGAGATGTCTTTCAAAAGTGTGCCTCTGTCGTCATAGTTAATGAAGAGCTAGCGGCAATAAGTGCTCATGGAATATGTCTATCGCCTAAGAGGTCCCTTGTAGGATCGACGGAGTGACATTCGCTACCTCACCCGGTGTAGCGTACATTCATCGAATGGTTCGGCTGCCGGGTTCGTCCGTTGCGGTCTAGGAAGGAGATTTGGGTGATGCAAGCACTATAATTACTTTAGTACTCACCCAGTGACGGCGGATTGAGGACAGATCGGAGGAAGCCTGTTAGTCTGGTTCCTGGCTTGTCCAGGTCCGTCCGGGCTGTGAGCGAGAGAGGTCCCTCTCTCGTCCAACAACATAGGGGACCGCATGTTGTGGTTCAGATATTTTACATTCGGAGCATATGTCCATCAGTCGGGACGCTCCGTTATATTGACAGTCCGAGAGACTGTCGATAATGCTTCCTCATCCTCACAGCAGGGCACACGACCGCACATTGGCTACGTGACCTCGAGTATCCGATCAGTTTCGTCATTCAGTGATTCCATGGCGAATAGGTCACGCCATCCGGTAGCCAAGGGACACGAGGCCTATACACTCCGTTCGCTCGCATATTAGTAGTATGCACGGGGTAACGATCACGGAGCTTCCAGCGGCAATGCATTGTAGGACCGCTTCTCCACAGGCCTCAGTGACGGACGTGCTATCCGAGTTAGCACAGTTTTTTCGCAGCATCCCAGCAATCGACAGTTTCTTAGTTGAATCAGGAATTATCTGACGGCGCTGGGTCGGTGCGGTCTGTGGTTGCATCAGGTACGGACGACCGAACGCTTTATAGGGTCCGACAGGATGGCGAAAGGGATTCGAAAGATTTCGAGTTTTCCCTTTCGTAGCATCGGAAGCTGCCATTCATATCTTCCGGCATTATCTTCCAGTGATTGTTATTTCGGACTACATTGCTGCGATGTTGGATAAGAGACTTATAGCGTCATTGGACACAGAATTTTGGATCGGTTCAGGGACATTGTCCCTGACTTACCGACACAGTCCAATAATGTCATTAGAACATGTGTATTATTTATCGACGCTATATATACATATAAGCCTGCTACCAAGCATGATAGTTTAGTTTCTTGTCCGCAATGCTCATTTCTGCCTTTTTATCATTTATACGAATAATTGATTTTGGCAGAACAGGGCATACCGAGAGTTCATATGCATCTAGACAGCGTGGTTAAAGACTGGAAATATTCTTTTTCGCCGTCTATGTCTTTTCCAACCACAATGTTGGAAACGACAATGATGTCTAGTAGACTTAACTTAGACGCTTTATCATACGTAATCCACCTTACTGAGGCGTTATCATTACGTCTTCAAGAAAAGAATTACGGGATATTATCCTCAATGTGATTTCTTTTGAGGGCAGTAGTTTGTTCACGTATAACTCCGCCCTTCAGTGGCTGATTGGAGTTGGTTAGACGTGACGCAGCCCTAGCTACATCCACGCGCGTGGATAGTAAGGTGAAGAACTCTCTCAGAGTCGCTTCGTTCTCGGAGAAGCTTCTCTTCGACGGCAACTTTTCAGCAATCCATGAATTGCTCGATTTACATGTTCTCTTGTCTATCTAGTGTTGCAAGAGATTCAGACTGGGGTAAACATTCGGTGGTTGACTCACAGAGTGCCACTGCAGTTGCCGGATCCGAGTTTTATAATTATGACGGTTGCCAGTCAAACAGGTTGGGATATAATATTGATCCCAACGGATTCGAAGTGCCAGGGTCTTTGGGTTCCGCAGTCTCTAAACAAGCACTTATCTTCCGCGGAATAATGTTTTTTTAGGCTTGCTTTATGTCATTGGATGAACATTATTCAGAAACGCATGTCCAAATCCTGTCCGTTAATTCGACAGTAGTGGCGTATCTCCGGAACCAGGGAGGCACTCATTCGTTTCCGTTATTCAATTTAATGGAAAGAATCCTTCTGTTTGTTATAGTACACCAAGTTCTGTTTCGGTCCGTCATATTCCGGGTCGTCTGATTGTTTTACCAGACTCCCGTTCACTTATGGGTCGCTTGTTGCCGTCAGAATGGACTCTCAACAAACAAGTATTCAATCAGATTTGCTATCAATGGGAGTGCCCAATGATAATTTATTTACGACACAGCTTGCTAATCAATTGCAGACGTATGTGTTTGCTTGTCCGGATCTCTGAGCTAATGTTGTTAACGCTCTATTGATCTAATAGGACGGAATGATAGGATATGCGTATCCTCCGGCGCTGTTGTTTCAGCAAGTATTGCTAAGATAAACAACCACAATACATTTCTGTTGATAGCATCTCTGTCTTCACAGAGACCGTGGGTAAATTTACTCTGATGTCTACTGTGGGACTTAACGCGAAATCTTCCTCAATGAGAGGATCTTTTTTCGCTGGGTAAAATCGTGTCATCTTTATCACAACCCGCAAGGTCGCAACCTTCACGTATTCTGTTGTGTGGTCCGTATTGCATTGTAAGCATTGTACTGGACGAGCTTTGGACGTGATTTCTTACTATAGGAGATCCTCTTCTTCGCTATTCTATGCAGCTAAAGTGGAGGCTCTTCCGTCGTTGGTGTAGGGATCACTATGTTCATATTGTTGATCCCTCCATACTACTCATTGCAACTTTTTAGTATACTTGTTTGACAAGATCTACTGCAGCCTGTTATTATTAAGGTTATAGGTTTATGTTACCTCATACCTATGCACTCTATGATAGTTTACAATTGAGTCTTATGTCTCTTTATCTAAGTCAGTTAGTAACTTTTTGATAAATAGACTTAGAACCATTAGATTAAATTCCTATATGGAATTTAACTTCGGTTCTTATTTAGCTAAGTAATCATTTGAGCCTCTGGAAACAGTAGTTTTCAAATTCTGACCTTTTAGACAGTAATTCTGTTGGCTTCTCTTTTACTGAAGAGTCAGTGAGTTTCATGCACTATCGGTGGATGATTTTCACTTTCGTAGTTTCGGAATCACTACTTCCTTTACTATTTAGGTTGGATTTTTGCATAAGAGTTAGGCTCCTAATATCCGGAACCTATTGTTATTAAGGTCCTTCCGTCTTCGTACGGGCATAGGCCTTTACTCTGTCCAGTTAGAGTTTATGTATTTATAAACAGATATCTGTTTATTACTACGGGCGTAAACTTCTTCTGTCTTTGATGCCTATTACAAGGACGTTACGCTCCATTCTATTGCTAATGGATTCAATTAACTATCGATACTGCTTATGGTATATCTTTGACTCAGCAGTTGTGTTTGAGATTTCGGCTCATGAAGTAAGAGTTCTTCTACATCTTGGGCTTACATTAATAGTGTCGCTATTATAGATTTTTGAAGGCTGCTCATTGCGCTCAGCCATCCACATTCATGAATTTTTATCTCAGAAATATTGAGTCCATTTCTGGAGGCCTCTATTGTTAGGTCTATTATCTACTGCTCAGAATGTCATTCACTTAACAGTTGCTACTATAGCTAGGTAGGCTGTCTGTTTCGGCAGTGTCTCCGTTCTGCTGCCCTCTTCGCTCTGGGCTATTTGACCCAGGGCAAGAAAAAGGGGGGGGGGGGAGGGTGTTCCCTTGGGTCACCTGTTTTACTATGAAAACAAGGGGATACCTCCTCCGGAGTTAGTAATTCTGAGCTGTTATTGGGATGGTTGTTTAGTGAGAAGTTTATGTTTTAAAAATTCATTCAAGTCTTAGTTTTTAAAGTATAGCTTTTGAATATAGCTCGTGTCAACGGACATGATTATGCAATCCTCAGACACTTTTAAGGAGTATAAAGAGTCTCTATTCTCTAGACTTACTTTATTTATTGGCTTACTTTAAAAATTATTAGTATAAGGATTATACTAGATATTAATAGAGTACATGGATGTATGATGCTCAATTTTGGGAGGTGTTGTATCTTTCTAATTTATCATAAATAAGAAAGATACATGTAAGGCCTAATACTTCTTTTTCCCTAGAGGGGATGACTCTATTTTATATAATTGAGCGTATTCCATCTTGCTCTATGTCCTTGGCCCTCCAGCCTTTTTACTATTCAGCTATGTCTGGGTCATTGGTACAGTATAAAAATGTTAAAAAATTTATAGTAATTTATATATTTTTTATACTTACCAATGACCCAGACGGGGATGGCCCTCCCAGGAGTTGGGAACTCTTACCTCCCCGCTGAGTACATAGCGCTTACCAGGCACTGGTTATTAGAATGATTAATGGTGCCAATTTCGGAACGTCCTTGACACTGCGCATGCGCTGTAGAGGTGAAGTGTGGAGGGCCATTCAGGACATGTTTTCTTTGGTTTTAGATGCAAATTTTGGGGATTGGGGGGCAAAATTTGTGTTTGGCCCTATATTTTAAGAGTTAGCACCAGCTATGTCTGGGTCATTGGTAAGTATAAAAAATATATAAATTACTATAAATTTTTTAACATTCGATACCCAATCGAATATTACTGTATTTACATTCTCTTATATTCACACATGTTTGGGAGTATAGATATCGGATAGAACACGTCTAGGAGTGTTATTATTGGAATTTATTGTACACCTGAATTGAGTTGCCTGTGGGTTACCCCGGAAGTATGTTTATTCTCCAGAGATCGTTCGTTGTGATTCTGTTGGACATGTGTATGTTGTACATTTATATCACCGGTTTTCGACCTATCTGTGTATTCCGATTCCGGTATACGTTGTGAGCGGGCGCTATTAATTACCGGGATCGCCACTATAGCCTTAGCCTCTGAAGTGGCATTAAGCACCAATTTATTAATATAATTAATATCTGGGTGTTTGTTTTACAAATATAATATTGTAATTTGGTACCGCTTTTACTGATTCCGAAGCGCTCTCCTCTTGGTTTTTGAAGATTCCTTCAAAAAAGGGGGTGTGGTGATTTTTCAAATCTCCTCCGCCTTGATAAGTGTGTAACTTGAAGGAAGCTGTTTTGTCTGAAGATTATATCCTGACTACAGCTTTGTACTATTGTATATGGTGTATGTTTGTGGGGATTATCCTCTCATTCTCAAATACGCCATCCTAATTTTCAGGGCTTAGTCCGGACTAGCCTTAAAAATTGGAACTCGTTACATCCAATTAGCATAGTCATTAATGCCAAGTATATGGAATTACTTGAATTTAGCTCCTTAATTATGATATGTCTTCTCTATTACTGTATAGAGAGACATACATGTAATTCCTTTTAAAATTATTTTTCTTTCACCTGGATTGCAGGCTTGGGAACTATGTTAGTATGCTAATTTTAAAGTCCTAGGCCCTCTGCCTTTCTACGATTCAGCTAAGTTTGGGCTATTGGTGTATAGTGTAAAAATATAATAAATTTAAAGTAATTTGTATATTTTTATACTTACCAATGGCCCAGATGGAGATGGCCCTCCCATGAGTGGGCACTCATACCTCCCCGCTGAATTATTATGTAGTATTCTCTTCTACAAAGAATGATGTTGGCACCAATTCTGGTCACTTCCTGATGGCTGCGTGTGTGCAGAGAGTAAATGTATGGAGGACAGGTAGGACTTTTAATTTTCGGTTTTGCAAGCAAATTTTGGGGATTGTGGGGGGGGGGGGGGGGGGGGGGGGGGGGGTTCAAAATTTGTGTTTGGCCCTTGATAACTTTGAGTTTGCACCATTGGGCCATTGGTAAGTATAAAAATATACAAATTACTTTTAATTTATCATTTTCTATACAAAATTACTTAGAAATGTTTTAGAATCCTGTGTTACCCTCATTTGTGGTTTTCCCTGATGCAGAACTATTTGTTTATTATTATACTCCGACTTAAAAAGTCAAAGGGGTATCTAGGGAAGACCTCCATCCATCCATCTGTGTGCCCATCCATCTGTCCAGTCGTCCATCCATCTGTCCAACATTTTCCCTTGTATTTCAGCCACTGCTACTGCAATTTGAATGATAATTGGTGTTGTGATAGAGCATCATGGGGGAACGATACCTGTGTAACGTGAGTTTTTCCACTCATTTTTTCCAGAGTTATGGCCCATTTTCACTCTTTCACTTAGAAAATGTTTGCCGTGTCAGGGCATTGGCACACACTTTGTGTTGCCCCTCTTGTTAGCTCACCTGACTTTCAGTCAGGAGAGCTATAGTGATCACTCACCGTCCGTTGTCCGTCGTCGTCCGTGAACATGGTGTTTGCGTCTTCTCCTCCCAAACCGTTGAACCAATTTAATTGATATTGGAGATAATAGTTTGTTATGACATCGCAATTTGATTTTGTTCAAATCAAGTTGCCTCGCCCGTGGGTAGGGCCACACCCAAAAAGTGTGCTGAAATCTTAAAAAATCTTCTTCTCATGAACCAGCAGTAGCAGAGACTTGATATTTGGTGTGCAGCTTCCTTTTGAGGTGTAGACTCAGATTTGTTCAAGAGAAGTTTGTGGGGCTATACTTGGCGTCATTATGGGAGGGGCAAAATTTTTGGCCCCGCCCAAAATTTCTATTTTCTGAACCGAGAGGCTGATTTGAACCAAATTTTATGTGAGGGCTTATTGGGTTATAAGTACCTAATTTATGCTGTTTTTTTTTTCCCGTAGCCCCATGGGAACTTCAGGAGCTAAAAATAGAAAAAAATTAAAACGCCCATATCTCCAAAACTGCATGGCACCGAGAATTTTTATTTGGTGTGAAGCTTCCTTAGGACCAACAGAAAGAATTGGTAAAATAAAATTGCCATCGGTTTTATCATAGGGTACAGTTTCGGGACTTTGAAAAAGTGCTGAGTCAGCACTTTTTAACACCGTAGGCAATGGGAAAAACATTAAAAAATCTTCTTCTCCAGATCCAGCAGGCAGAATCTTTTGATATTTGGTATGCAACATTGTAGGGTGGATCTGATTCAAGTTTGTTCAAATTGGCCCCCTGGGTTCATATTTGGGCTCAGTATAGAAGCCCGATTTCGAACTTAGTGCATTTCAGGCAAATTTCTTAAAAAATCTTCTTCTCCAGATCCAGCAGGCAGAATCTTTTGATATTTGGTATGCAACATTGTGGGGTGGATCTGATTCAAGTTTGTTCAAATCGGCCCACTGGGTTTATATTTGGGCTCAGTATAGGAGCCCAAATTTGAACTTACTGCATTTCAGACAAATTTCTTTGAAAATCTTCTTCTCAAGATCCAGCAGGCAGAATCTTTTGATATTTGGTATGCAACATTGTGGGGTGGATCTGATTCAAGTTTGTTCAAATCGGCTCCCTGGGTTTATATTTGGGCTCAGTACAGGAGCCCAAATTTGAACTTAGTGCATTTCAGGCAAATTTCTTTGAAAATCTTCTTCTCAAGATCCAGCAGGCAGAATCTTTTGATATTGGGTATGCAACCTTGTGGGGTGGATCTGATTCAACTTTGTTCAAATCGGCTCCCTGGGTTTATATTTGGGCTCAGTATAGAAGCCCAAATTTGAACTTAGTGCATTTCAGGCAAATTTCTTCAAAAATCTTCTTCTCCAGATCCTGCAGGCAGAATCTTTCGATATTTGGTATGCAACATTGTGGGGTGGATCTGATTCATGTTTGTTCAAATCGGCCACCTGGATTCATGTTTGGGCTCACTATAGAAGCCCAAATTCGAACTTAGTGCATTTCAGGCAAATTTCTTCAAAAATCTTCTCCACATCCAGCAGGCAGAATCTTGTGATATTTGGTATGCAACATTGTGGGGTGGATCTGATTCAAGTTTGTTCAAATCGGCCCCCTGGGTTTATATTTGGGCTCAGTATAGGAGCCCAAATTTGAACTTAGTGCATTTCAGGCAAATTTCTTTGAAAATCTTCTTCTCAAGATCCAGCAGGCAGAATCTTTTGATATTGGGTATGCACCATGCTTAGGGGGGTGAGATTCAATTTGTTCAAGCCAAGTCCCTGGGTTCATATTTGGGCTCACTGTGGGAGCCTAAATTATAACTTAGTTCAAAATGAGGAACTTTCTTTAAAAATCTTCTTTAGATCCAGCAGTCGGAATGTTTTAATATTTTGTATGCAGCATCCTTAGGGGGGTGAGATTCAAGTTTGTTCAAGCCATGTCCCTAGGTCCATATTTGGGCTCACTGTGGGAGCTTGAATTGTAACTTTGTTCGAAATGAGGAATTTTCTTAAAAAATCTTCTTCTTCAGATCCAGCAGTCGGAATGGTTTGATATGTGGTGAGTAGCATCCTTGGGGGGGGGGGGGGGGGGGGGGGATTTAAGTGTGTTAAAGCCAAGTCCATGGGTCCATATTTGGGCTTCTTCTTCAGATTCAGCAATTGGAATGTTTTGATATTTGGCATGGAGCAACCTTAGGGGCTGAGATTCAAGTTTGTTCAAGCCAAGTCCCTTGGTTCATATTTGGGCTCACTATGGGAGCCTGAATGACAACTTAGTTCAAAATGAGGAATTTTCTTTAAAAATCTTCTTCAGATCCAGCAAATGAATGCTTTTGATATTTTTTATGCAGCATCCTTAGGGGGGTAAGATTCAAGTTTGTTCAAGCCAAGTCCCTAGGTCCATATTTGGGCTGATTGTGGGAGCTCGAATTGTAACTTGGTTCAAAATGAGGAATTTTCTTTAAAAATCTTCTTCTTCTGATCCAGTAGTCGAAATGTTTTGATATTTGGTGCGCAGAATCCTTAGGGGTGTGAGATTCAGGTTTGTTAAAGCCAAGTCCCTGGGTTCATATAAGGGCTCCCTGTGGGAGCCCGAATTATGACTTTGTTTAATATGAGGCATATTCTTTAAAAATCTTTTTTAGCTCAACTTGACAAAGTCAAGCTGAGCTATTGCCATCACTTCTCGTCCGTCGGCGTACGTACGTATGTTAGTTTGTTAGTACGTTAGTACGTACGTCCACAATTTCCTTTGGCACACCTCACAGGTCGCATTTATGCTCAGATTACTTTGAAACTTGGTATGCTTGTTTGGGGTGACCTCTAGATGAGAGCTATCAATTTTGTTCAATTTCCGTCAAAAAATGTTGCCGCGGTCAACGTTCTTAGAACTTAGTTTAGTCAAACCACAATATTTCCCTTTGGCACACCCTACAAGGCACATTTATGATTTGATTGCTTTGAAACCTGGTATGCTTATTTAGGGTGACCTCTAGATGGGAGCTATCGATTTTCTTCAATTTTCGGCAAAAAATGTTGCCATGGCCAACGTTCGTAGAACTTAGTTTAGTCAGACCTCAATATTTCCCTTTGGCACACCCTACAGGGCACATTTATGATCAGATTGCTTTGAAACCTGGTATGCTTGTTTGGGGAGACCTCTAGATGGGAGCTATCGATTTTCTTCAATTTCTGTCAAAAAATGTTGCCACGGCCAACGTTCTTAGAACTTAGTTTAGTCAGAAGACTCAATATTTCCCTTTGGCACACCCTACAGGGTACATTTATGATCGGATTGCTTTGAAACCTGGCATGCTTGTTTGGGGTGACCTCTAGATGAGAGCTATCGATTTTCTTCAATTTCTGTCAAAAAATGTTGCCGCGGCCAATGTTTTTAGAACTCAGTTTAGTCAGACCACAATATTTCCCTTTGGCACACCCTACAGGGCACATTTATGATTTGATTGCTTTGAAACCTGGTATGCTTGTTTGGGGAGACCTCTAGATGGGGGCTATCGATTTTCTTCAATTTCCGTCAAAAAATGTTGCCGCGGCCAACGTTCTTAGAACTTAGTTTAGTCAGAAGACTCAATATTTCCCTTTGGCACACCCTACAGGGCACATTTATGATCGGATTGCTTTGAAACCTTTCATGCTTGTTTGGGGTAACCTCTAGATGGGAGCTATCGATTTTCTTCAATTTCCATCAAAAAATTTTGCCGCAGCCAACATTCTTAGAACTTAGTTTAGTCAGACCACAATATTATTTCCCTTTGGCTCACCCTACAGGGCACATTTATGATTAGATTGCTTTGAAACCTGGTATGCTTATTTACGGTAACCTCTAGATGGGAGCTATCGATTTTCTTCCATTTCCGTCAAAAAATGTTGCCACGGCCAACGTTCTTAGAATTTAGTCTAGTCAGTCCACAATATTTCCCTTTTGTACACCCTACAGGGCACATTTATGATCGGATTGCTTTGAAACCTGGCATGCTTGTTTGGGGAGGCCTCTAGATGGGAGCTATCGATTTTCTTTGGTTTCTGTCAAAAAATGTTGCCACTGGCAAAAAAAATGACATTGGTACCAATGATCTTCAATTTTGCCATTTCATTTATAACTTACCAAGTTCAAGTTTGTTAAGTTGAGCTACAGTGTCATTGACACTTTCATTTAGATCCACTGGTCAGAATATTTGGATATTTGGTATAAGCTTTTCTTAGGAGGAGCAGATGCAGCTTGTTGAAATCAATTCTCTGGGTTGATATTTAGGCTACCATGTCAGGTGAGCGCCCTCAGGCCCCCTGGGGCCTCTTGTTATTAATTATGTCTGCTCAAGGTTTCCTTCCCCTTCATGTTTCCCCAGTCGTTTCCAACACTTGGCATTTTGAATTATTTTAAAAAAACAATTGCTGTATTTGTTTATGTTAGAAATGGATACCCAAGATCACCAGTTTTTGGGTACCCCTTATTTTAGGCACTGTGTCAAGTGAAATCCATTTTTGCCTTCTTTGAGACAGTTTAGTAATTATTGGGATTATGCATGTTTTCAAAATTTTATTTTGGAAACTTATTAATTTTAGTTAGTATTCAGTTATTCTTTTTAATACTTCTTCTCTGTAGGCTGCCTCATGTTATTCACTTTGCCGTGACCATTTTTGACTGAAACTAAAATTGTCAACCCATAATGTAATCTGCCGGAAAGCCTTTAGGCAAGCTCTACAACTGCAACTCACATGCATTACTGCAAGGGAGAAGTTGCCTAATCGGTTGTATATGCATATATGTACTCTCAGTCAGATCTACATTCGAAAGACTGTGATCATTATTCTCATTCATTTATTTGTCTTTAGGAAGACTTGTTAGATGACAGTGGCAGTACATCTTTTATCAATGCATCACACAGAGGCAAAAAATTCACTTTGTTCTGCATTATTGTCCAAGTACCATTCTCATTAAGCTCTAGCATTCAACTTTTATGTCTAACCAAACAAGTATTCAGTTACCAGAAGCAAGTACAGGTTTTGTTCTCCCAGCACGGTGTTCATAATTCACGATTGAAGCGTTCATAGAATAGAGTAGTCATCAGATGACAGCACGCTCCTCATCCACAAAGCCAACGGTAATATTTTGTGACCGAGGAAGATTCAGCTCTACCATCCAGAGTTTTATGGTTGTTCCAGACATACACAGAATGACACACGCGTGTGAATGGATCAATTGATATGGCACGAGTGCCAGGATGGAAGGATAAAATGTGTTTATTACATGCCTTCATGTCTATAAATACAATTATTAGGACACTCAGCATTTCATTTGACAATTAGCAACAAAAAGAACACATTTTATCGCCAATCAAATTTGTGACGGGAATCCCTGTTACTATTTCGTCCCTTGAGTTTCAGTGTGCCAGTAGGGGATGATTTTCAGCTATTGCTAGGGATTCAAATTGTAATTGCGTTGCAAGATTTGTAGAAAATTCTAGTGAAATTTTGCTTCTATTTAAAAATAGTCCATCAACGATTTCCATTCTGCACATATATGCAGAACAGATTTTCATTTTCCACATGGTTTAGTGTTGCTGTAGATGGGGATTACATAGAACAGGATGTAATAAAGTAGGTCTACTCTAATGTCAGTTCTGCTTTTGGACACCAATCTTTTATAAACATAAACATTATGAAGAAAAGAGAATAAGTATCTCACAGGAAATCATGACAGTGGGCAAGCGAGCATTCTGAGTGTTATTTTATAAGTTAACTACCTAAATCTTGACACCAAGATCTGCTAGCAGCTCAATGAATGGCAGCTCACAATGTTGCAGGCCATCTACCAAAAGTTTGGCTACAACTTATTTGATAAAATGCACTTAGCTAGTGAGACTATTAGCCCATCTGCACAATCTCTTACATCAAGTGGCTCTCCAAAGAGTACAACCAATAAGGCCCCACAAAGTTGATCTTATGTTTCTCGGGCCATTTCATCACTCCTATATTCACATTATGGTTGCCAAAGTAGACAAGGTCCAAGCAGTCCGTCAGACTCTGGAGTCCACAGATCTTGGCATAGTATTCAATAACATGAAGACGGTTGTTCAGTGAATTACAACTGGAATCAACTCATCTCTCCATCTCAGTAAGAACCAGTAAGCAGGTACATTGATGTCACCATGAAGTCTCTCCATCACAATCATTGTACAGTACAACCACCATTGAAAACAGTTAGGACTGAATTTATTCTAAAGAATTGGTAGATCCATGGCTGTTATTCGATGATTGAAGTGTTCAGCGGTGGTTTTAGATGTTCAGGGCTGTAACTTTATAATTATTATAAAATTATTTTATGTTTCCCAATTGTGGGATATACGCCTGACGTCATCATTGTTGTTAACGACTATTTCACTGTTGGTTTAGTATTCCTTCCCTATCCTTCCATGAACCCTTCCTGTTAAACTCCTAAGCTTTTTGGCTAATTTTTATATTTGGGCTTTTGTTAAAATTTTTTCAGAAATTTTTTTCATTTTTCATGATTTAATTTTTTGATTTTGTTTTGATTAATGGTTATTATGTATCTATTATATGTATTTATGTTGGAGTTTGTGGGAGTTGAACGACTTGTTTTGATTAATTATGAAGATGTATTGCTCAAAATGTAAAGCGAGGAAGACTTCCTCTGATTTACATGCCTGTTGCCTTGCCTGTAGTCAATGTACTCCCACAAATTCTTGTCCTACATGTGTTGATTGGGATAACAAACATTGGATTATATTATTAGCTGTGAGAGGCCCATGCCGGGCCTCTCTCTGCAGGGTTTTTCAAGTTTCTCAGTTTCTTTTTCAGAGGAATAAGAACATGGTGATGGTTATGTGATGCCTTCCAAAAGTGTGCTACTGTCATCACGCTCTGATGAGCAAACAGAGCTAGCTGCTAAGGTGCTCCTGAATATTAGGCAAGGGATAAAGCCACTGGGCAATGGTTTTAATCCTTTGCCGGCAACTAGCTCATATGGTGAAGCAGTTACTCCATCTGTGGGAGCCATGACACCGGGTATGTCCGTTGCGGTTGAGGAAAGTGTAACGGGTAGAGTGAGCACCTTAAAATCTAAACATGCTCACTCAGCGACAACGGAACAAGGAAAGAAGACAGCAAGTTCTTTGTCGGGAAGCTCGGTGAGGTCTGAAAGGACCACAAGCGGCAGAGGTCCCTCTCTATCCCAACAACATCTGGGGCCAGATGTGATAAAAAACTTGCATGGTCTGGAGCATACGTCCACACCTGCCGCACAGGATGCTCCATCTAGATTGCAGCCAGCCACGGCTACAGTCAAGGCTTCGAGTATTAAGTACACATGACCGCATCCTAGCTATTCGACTTCGGATATCCAGCCTGCTGCGCAAAAAAAGGGACCACTCTTCGTCCATGAAGTCGAGCCATCCGGTAGCTAGGGAGACGAGGCCTCCATCATTGGGACGTTCGGAGAAGAGATCATCTCCGCAGTGCCATCCCAGGAGCAGCAAGCAGCCAAGACACAGAAGACCGCTGCTCCTCAGGCCTCGATGACGGACTTGCCGTCGCAGATTGAGCAGCTGATCACAGCATCCCAGCAAGTGCAGGATCAGCCTCCCTCAGACTCAGAACCTGAGCTGTCGGATGGTGCTGGGTTGGTCCAGTCGTCTGTTCACTCAGATGCAATGGACTGAGATTCACAATTGATTCAGTCGGATGGTGAAAGGGATAAGAAAGAGGATTACCCTTCCCTTTCGGAAAAACACTTGGTTGCAATGGATTTCATCCATCAATACTACCTTGAATTTGCTCCACCAAATCAAATTGCTGCGCCAACAAGGGAGAAACCGCTGGCGTCTTTAGACGCAGACTTTATACTCAGGAAGGAAGAAGTTCTTTCTTTCCCAGTTCAGTCTAGGCAGGTGTCGCAGGCCTTTGGCCATGTAGGCGACACCATATTTAACCTCTCCAGTGCAAGGAAAAAAGGCGGTTTCTTACCTGCATCTTCCAGAAATATACCGTTCCTTGGACCTCTGCGTTTAGATGAGCAGGCCGGAGATTTAGATATATTCCTACCTGCATCATTTAGAATTTGCTCAGATGTAATGGAGATGGCAATTTCATCCAATAGAGCGAATTTGGATGCAATGTCCTATGCATATCATCTTTCCAAGGCTTTGGCACAACGTCTCAACGGGAAGGAATTTGACGACGTGCGTTCCTCTCTTAGAGTTCTTTCCAGGGCAATCATGTATACCACATATAACACCACCCTGATAGTGGCAAATCTGAAGTTAATAAGAGGTGATGCTGCCCTTGCGTCATCATCACTTATCGATGACAGGGTGAAAAGATCTCTCCGGGTCGCTCCGGTCTCCGGACATACTATTTTTGATGACAAGCTTTTGTTAGTATATGAACAGACTACTAAGAAAATGTCTAGTGCACTGCTTTTGAAGTCGCCAGCACAGCAACCCGCTTCAGCAGGCCAGAGTAAAGGAGGACGGCCCAAGGCTAAATCTTCCAAAGGGAACTCCTCATGTGGGTATAAGAAACCCATGTACAGTTACTCCCGAGGTCATCAATATAGTGACTTGGAAAGGGGCATAGGTCTGATCAGGACTATCGGTCAGATGTCCCTAAACCGGCAGGGCGAGGTTCTTCACAGGGAGGACGTAGTTTCTCCTACCGTAAGCCTCGCATGTCCTATAGGTGATGGTCAAGACCTCTATTGCTTGCCAGTTGGCGGAAGGTTATCAAACTTCGCGAGAAACTGGATAGCAGTCATGGAACATCAGTGGGTGAGAAGTGTAGTCTCAGACGACCTCTGGCTACCATTCCAAGTGAAACCCCCACTAACAAGATGTCCACGTTGGACAAATCTTCCGGCCGATTCTGCCAAAAGAGAGTCTCTCCTAATGGAGGTACAGGCTCTCTTGGCAAAGGAAGCAATTGAAATCATTGAGAACCAAGATTCTCCCGGATTTTACAGTCACCTGTTCCTCGTAACGAAGCCAGACAGCTCATTCCGACCGGTAATAGACTTGAGCTGGATAAACAAGCTTGTCATGGCTCCAAAGTTCTATATGGAGACCATTCAGTCGGTAACAGTGAGCATTCGAGTGAATGACTATGCAGCAAGCATAGATCTCATGGATGCTTACTTTCATGTCATGGTACATCCAGCATTCAGAAAGTACCTGCTGTTTGCCATACAGGGGAAGGTTTATCAGTTCAGAGCAATGTGCTTTGGTCTGAACCTGGCTCCCTGGGCATTCCACGAATAATGAACTCGGTAATGTCATTGTTCCGAGCTCATTTGTCTGCAGTAAAGTTGGCTTACTTGGATGACATTCTGCAGAGATACGGCAACAGAATTACACTTCAGAACAATGTTCAGAGTCTGATTCTGAACCAGGGCGGCACTCATTCAACTCCGTTATGCAAATTAACGGAGAAAATTCTCTTATACATCATGAACCATGGCATTCAACTTTCTGTCCATCATATACCAGGTCGTCTCAACGTACTAGCAGACTCGCTCTCTCGGAAAGGTCACCTGTTACCATCGGAATGGACTCTCAACAAGCAGATATTCAGACAGATCTGCTACCAGTGATAGATCTTTTTGCGACTCACCTGAACATCGGGATGGCCAGATCATCGAGCGTACGCAGTAGGCACTCTATCAATCTCATGTTACGAAATGATAGAATATGCATATCCTCCGACTCTGTTGATTCAGCAGATCCTGTTAAATATCAAACAGTCCCGTTGCAAAATTCTAATAGTAGCACCTCAGTCGTCTCAGAAACCTTGGATCAGTCTTCTCAGGTCTCTATTATGGGACGTTCCCCGGAAGCTTCCTCCATGGGAGAACCTTCTTTATCAGGGGAAGTCACGCACACTGCATCACAACCCGGAAGGTCTAAACCTTCACGTATTTCCGTTGTGTGACCCTTGCACGAAAAACATTTTACAGGATGAACAGTGGACGCAATTTCTAACTGCAGGAGGTCCTCCTCTTCGTTGAACTACGCAGTGAAGTGGAAGGTTTTCATCCATTGGTGTAAGTATTGGTCTATAGACGTATATGATATGTCCGTACCAAGTATTGCTGATTTCTTGGTCTACTTGTTTGATGATCTCAAATTGCCGCTCGTCACTATGAAGGGCTATAGGTCTAAGTTATCAGATACTTAACCTCATCATGATAACTTGGATATTGGATCAAATGCATCTTTATCTAAGCTAGTTAGAAATTTCTCTACCAATAGACCTCTATCCTTCCCTATCCTTCCTTGACACCCACTGCGATACTACAACCCTCAGATTAATTCCTAAGTGGAATTTGCCTTGGGTTCTGTTGAAGCTCAAAGAAGCTCGTTTTGAGTTGTTGGACGTTGTAGAGTTCAAATGCTTGACCTACAAAACAGCGTTTCTCTTAGCCTTTGCAACTGCTAGAAGAGTCAGTGTACTTCATGCCTTATTTGTTGATGAATCTCACTATCGTAGTGTGGGTAATACCATTACTCTCACTACGGAAGTGGGGTTTTTGGCTAAGAATCAGATTCCAGACAAGTGGCCGGAGCCTATTGTGATTAAGGCTCTTCCATCCTCCGATAACTATAGACCTTTGCTGTGTCCAGTCAGGGCTATGCACATTTATAAACATCAATCAGATTTCATTAGAAAAGGAAGAAAACATTTCTTTCATTCATTCCTAACAGAAAGGACATTTCTGTTCATTCCATTGCTAGATGGATTCAGTTGGCAATATGCATTGCCTACAAAAATCTATCTTCGGATTAACATTCTGTTAATAAGATATCAGCGCACAAGGTTAGAGTGCTGTCCACTTCTTTAGCATATTCAAACAGTGTAGCCATTACTGATCTCATGAAGGCTGCTTACTGGACACGGCCCTCTTCATTTACCAAGTTTTTCCTGAGAAATTTAGAGTATCTCCGGTGACCTTAGATCTTTGTTCAAGTGAACTACGGTGGTTTGGAACGTTCAGGGCTGTAACTTTATAAATTTTTATACTGTACCAATGACCCAGACTTAGCTGGTGCTAACTCCAACAAAACCAGGGCCAAACACAAATTTTGCCCCCCAATCCCCAAAATTTGCATCCAAAACAAAAAGAAATCATGTCCTAAAGGACCTCCATAGTACGCCTCTACTGCGCATGCGCAGTGACGCAGTCGTCCCGAAATTGGCGCCAATTATCATTCTCTGTTTGGCCCTTCATCAGTCAACATCTCACTGATCTTTGTGCTTGTAAATCTCAGTTTAAAGGATGCCAGTCACGTAATTTTTGGAGAAAATGTGATTCTAAGGAGGATAGAAGGAGGAGAGGAAAAAAGAAGTGGCAAAAAATAATCAGGGCTGTACTTAAAATTTTTTGTTGAAATTATGTTAAGTTGCCTATTTTCGAGGCATGGGCCTCTTGTTGTCATTCTTGCTAATTGTTGCACTGCTTATTCAGTGTTTCCTCTCTCCTAGCCTTCTAAAGTACCCCCTTGCAATTCTCCCATGCTTTTGGCATATTTTTGAGAAGTTTCATTTCTAAAATTTCCTGGGAGAGTTGCTTGTTTACAGAATGTTTTCTGTTATTTTCCCCATAGTTACGTTTTCACCCATGGGTGTATAACGTTTGTGTTCTGCATCTTCCATCTGATGTTCTGCAGATTCTCCCCTGGGAGTCTCTGTTTTGCATCAGATAGAGTGTAATTGATGACTGATTCCGGGCCAGTTTTTTCAGTGCCTGGAGTCATGTTTTCTAGTGTGTTTACACTGTTTGTTTTCATTGGCAACAGCCTTTTTTGAGGGGGGCTGTTTGCCTTTGTAGTAGTTTATCTCTTTTTAAGATACATTTATATTATCCGAAAGTGTCTCATTAATTATTTTATATAAATTTAAAATTTTTGACCACACTTTGCCATCGGGGCTCAACGTTACTTTTCAGCAACTTGGGCTTCTCTGAAAAAATATTTTTTCAAAATTATTTTGTTTGCAATTGTTTTTTCATTTATTAATGGATCATGTTATTATGTATCTTTGTGTCAGGGGTTTTTGCGAGTAACTAGGACTTATTGTTGTTCTTTCACAATGAAGGGACATTGTTCAAATTGTAATAGGAAGAAATCTTCCTCTGACTTTCATGATCTTTGTATTAATTGTAGTCAGTGTTCTCGCATTAATCCCTGTCCTATATGTGAACATTGGGATGAGAAACATTGGAAACGTGTGTCACGATATGTTGTTTCTGGAGAAAGAGCGATGCCGGCTCTTTCTCCACAAGGTCACTCTACTCTCTCAGTTTCTATTTCAGAGGAACCAGAACAGGGTGATGTTTCCATGTTATCTTCTTCAAGTGTGCGTCCGTCGTCACAAATAAATTCAGAGCTAGCGGCAAAAGTGCTCATGGAGATTAGACAAATGTCGTCCGCTAGCTCGCCCGGTGTAGCGTCCATTCACCGAATGGTTCGGCAGCCGGGTTCGTCCGATGCGGTCCAAGAGGAAATTTTGGGTGATGCGAGCACTATAAACATAATAGATGCACACCCAGTGACGGCGGATAGTAAACGAGAACGGAGGAAGCCTTTTAGTCCGGTTCCTAGCTCGTCCAGGTCCAGCCGGGCCGCGAGCGAGAGAGGCCCCTCTCTCGTACAACAACATCTGGGACCAGATGTTGTGGTACAAAATGTGTCTTTAGCGGAGCATACGTCCGTCGCTCGGGACGCTCCGTTGTATAAGCAGTCCGCAGAGACTGTTAAGGCTTCCTCTTCTCGTCGGCGCACACGACCGCACATTGGCTGCGTGACCTCCGATATTTTGCCAGCTTCGCCGGTGAAGGATTCTTCGGCGACCAGGTCACACCATCCGGCAGCCAGGGATTCGAGACCGATGGACTCCGGACGTTCGCATAGGAAAAGTATGCGGGAGCCATCTGATGCGGAGCTGCCCTCGGCGAAGCAGCGAAAGACCGCGCCTCCGCAGGTCTCGACGTCGGACATTCTAGTGCAGATAGCACAGCTTATCGCAGCATCCCAGCAGCCGACAGAAACGGTGTCGGATCGAGAATTATCCGACGGCGCTGGGTCGGTACGCTCCGCCGAAGCATCGGGGGCGGACGACCGGGAACATCGGGAGGTCCGACCGGATGGTGAAAGGGATACGGATGAATTGGAGCTATCCCTTTCGGAACAACATAAAGCTGCCGTGGACTTCATCCGGCACTTTCTCCCTCAAGTTGTTCCGTCGGGCCAGACTGCTGCGCTTCCGGACAAGAGAATTATAGCGTCATTGGACTCTGAATTTTTTGAGCGGTTCAGGGACATCGCTCCCGAGTTTCCGTCGCAGTCCAATAATGTTGCAAGAACATTTGAATTATTGAACGACGCTATATTTAAACTTGCTTCCAGGACGGGGGAAAGCAGGTTTCTTGTCCGCAAATACTCTCAACCTGCCTTTCATTAATGCAAGGAATAAATTCGACATGGCAGGACAGGGTATACCGAGAGTTCCTCTGCGTATGGACGACGAGGCGGAAGACTTAGAGCTATCATTACCGTCGTCAGCTTCTATTCCAACCGCGGTGTTGGAAACAGCTATTGCATCTAACAGAGCCAATTTAGATGCCTTATCTTACGCAGATCACCTTACTAAGGCGTTATCACTGCGCCTTCAAGGGGAAGAGTTTCAGGATATACAATCCTCTTTAAGACTTCTTTCAAGGGCAGTAGCTTATTCCACGTGTAACTCCGCCCTTTCAGTGGCAAATCTGGAGTTGGTTAGACGTGACGCAGCCCTGGCTACATCCACACTAGTGGATTCTAAGGTGAAGAACTCTCTTAGAGTCGCTTCGGTCTCAGGAGAACTTCTCTTTGACGGCAAGCTTTCCGCTATTTATGATAATATTAAAAAGAAAGCTAATGATTCTCTGTTGTTCAGATCCGCTCCTAAAAGGTCGGATACAGCAGACACGAATAAGGCGGGCACTTCTGGGTCTAATGCGCCCAAGAGAGGTTCCTATAGAGGTTCCGGTGTGTCCTCTTGGTCTTATTCGAGAGACCGTCAGGATAGCGACTCTCGTTCGGGACGTCCTTCAGGCCGGGACAATCGGTCGGACGCCCCGAGGTCGACGAGGCGAGGTGCGGGTCGTGGAAGACGTGGTTTCTCCTACCGCAGGCCTCGCAGGTCCAGGAGGTGATGGCTTAAACCTCTATCGCGTTCCGGTTGGCGGAAGGTTGTCGAGTTTTTCACAAGAGTGGGCGTCGATTACGGACGACCCGTGGGTGAGAGGAGTGACTTCGGAAGGTCTAAAGATATCCTTCAAACGAAAGCCTCCATTAACTCGAAGTCCAAAGTGGACTCATCTTCCGTCAAATCCACAGAAAAGAGACGCTCTGTTATCAGAGGTGCAGTCTCTTTTAATGAAGAACGCGGTAGAGGTCGTAGAAAACCAGGAATCGCTGGGATTCTACAGCCATCTGTTTCTGGTTCCGAAACCAGACGGCTCGTTCCGTCCAGTCATAGATTTGAGCTGGATAAACAAGCTGATCGTCGCTCCGAAGTTTTATATGGAGACGATTCGATCGGTCAGAGCGAGTATTCGGGTGAACGATTATGCAACGAGCATAGATCTCAAAGATGCGTACTTTCACGTCATGGTACATCCGACATTCCGAAAGTATCTACGCTTCGCAGTCCTAGGAGTGGTGTATCAGTTCCGGGCCATGTGCTTCGGATTGAATCTAGCACCCTGGGCTTTCACTCGGGTAATGAACTCGGTAATGATCTACTTCCGAGCTCATTCGTCTGCGGTAACGTCGGCCTACCTGGACGACATTCTTCAGAGGTACGGCAACGAGTTAACGCTTCAGAACGATGTTCAGAATCTTCTTCTATTGCTCCGACGTCTCGGTTTCATAGTAAACGAGGAGAAGTCGGATCTGGTGCCGTCCAAGTCATTCACTCATCTGGGAATGAGCTTCGAGACGCACAACAATCTCGTTCGTCTGCCGTTAACCAGAGCGAAATTAGTCAGTTGTTACGCTCGCTATTGTCTGCATGCAGACAAAGTCACGGCGAGAGAATTTATGAGACTGATAGGTCTGTGCGGAGCCGCCGCGGATCTCATTCCGATGGGGCGGCTACGCACACGTCCTCTTCAAATTTTCCTGACTCAGAATTGGAGTGTGAAAATTCATTCGCTCGATGTAGACGTTCTCTTGTCAGATCAAGTGAAACAAGAGATTCAGACTTGGGCAAACATTCAGTGGTTAACTCAAGGAGTTCCGCTGCAGTTGCCGGATCCGAGTTTTACCATTATGACGGATGCCAGTCAAACAGGTTGGGGTGCATCATTAATCCCAACGGATTCGAGATGCCAGGGTCTTTGGGATCCGCAATTCCTGTGCAAGCACATAAACATCAAGGAAATGATGTCAATTTGGCTTGCGTTACGTCACTGGATGGACATTATTCACGATGCTCATGTCCAAATCCTATCCGACAATACGACAGTAGTGGCGTATATACGGAATCAGGGAGGCACTCATTCAGTTCCGTTGTTCAATCTAACGGAAAGAATCCTTCTGTTTGCGTTGGAACATCACGTTCTTCTTTCGGTCCGTCACATACCGGGTCGTCTGAATGTGCTAGCAGACTCCCTTTCACGAAAGGGTCGCTTGTTGCCGTCGGAGTGGACTCTCAACAAACAAGTATTCAATCAGATTTGCTACCAATGGGAACGGCCGATGATAGACTTATTTGCGACACATCTCAACAATCAGTTGCAGACGTATGTGTCCCCGTGTCCGGATCCAAGAGCATTTGCAGTAGACGCTCTGTCGATCCCTTGGGACGGAAGGATAGGATATGCGTATCCTCCAGCGCCGTTAATTCAACAAGTATTGCTAAAGATAAAACAATCTTAATGCAAGATTCTGTTGGTAGCATCTCTGTCGCCACAGAGACCGTGGATAAATCTACTCAGGTGTCTGTTGTGGGACCTACCGCAGAAGCTTCCTCCACGAGAGGATCTTCTTTCGCAGGGGAAATCGCGCCAACTCCATCACAACCCGCAAGGTCTCTACCTTCACGTTTTTCCGTTGTGCGGTCCTTCTTGCATGGCAAGCACTTTACAGGACGAGCAGTGGACGCGATTTCTAACTGTAGGAGGACCTCCTCTTCGCTAAACTATGTGGCTAAGTGGAAGGTTTTCCGTCGTTGGTGTAGGGATCATTCTGTAGATATATTTGATCCCTCTATACCAGACATTGCAAACTTTCTAGTATACTTGTTTGACGAAATCAAACTGCAGCCTGTTACTATAAAGGGTTATAGATCTATGTTATCTGATACCTATGCACATCATGATAGTTTACAAATTGGATCTAATGTCTCTTTATCGAAATTGGTTCGAAACTTTTCGATAAATAGACCTAGAACTCTTAGATTAATTCCTAAGTGGAATTTAGCTTGGGTTCTCCTTAAATTGAAGGAAAAGCCATTTGAACCTCTTGGGACAGTAGATTTCAAATTCTTATCTTATAAGACAGCTTTTCTCTTAGCTTTCTCTTCTGCCAGAAGAGTCAGTGAGCTTCATGCACTATCGGTGGATGATTCTCATTATCGTAGTGTTGGGAACACTATCACCTTCACTACTAATGTGGGTTTTTTAGCTAAGAATCAGGCTCCTAATAAATATCCGGAACCTATTGGTATTAAGGCTCTTCCGTCTTCAGACGGGCGTAGGCCTTTACTCTGTCCTGTTAGAGCACTACGTATCTATAAACAGAGATCTCATTTCATCAGAAAGGGACGGAAACGTTTCTTTCTGTCTTTGATGCCTAATAGAAAGGACATTTCAGTCCATTCTATTGCTAGATGGATTCAGTTAACTATCCGTACTGCTTATGAAGATTTATCTTCTTCTCAGCAGTCTGTGCTTAAGATTTCTGCTCATGAAGTAAGAGCTCTTTCTACTTCCTGGGCTTATGCTAATAGTGTTGCTATTACAGATTTAATGAAGGCTGCTTATTGGTCTCAGCCATCCACATTTACTAATTTTTATCTCAGAAATATTGAGTCCATTTCTGGAGACCTGCATTTGTTTAGGTCCGTTATCTGTTGCTCAGAATGTCGTCCACTAAACAGTTGCAACTATAGTTATGCAGGCTTTCTGTTCCGGCAGTGACTCCGTCCGGCTGCCCTCTTCGCTCTGGGCTATTTGACCCAGGGCAAGGGGAAGGGGGGGGGGGGACGGGTGTTTCCTTAGGTCACCTGCTTTATAGTGAAAAGCAAGGGAATGCCTCCTCCAAGACAGTATTTCTGAGTCGCTTCCGGGATGGTTTTAAAGTGTAATATTAATGTTTAATTTCATTCATGTCTTATTTTTAAAGTGTAGCTCGGTGTGAAGCATTTGTATATGTCAAGTGTCAAACGGGCTTTAATATACAATACTCGGACACTTTTAAATGATTATAAAGAGTCTCAATTCTCTGGACTACTTTATTTATTGGCTTGCTTTAAAAATAATTAGTATAAGGGTTATACTGGATGTTAATAGAGAACATGAATGTTATTGTGCTCAATTATTGAGGGTAGTGTATCTTTCTAATTTAATATTAAATAAGAAAGATACATGTAAAGCCTAATACTCCTTTTCTCCTTAAGGGGTTACCTCTTTATTTATAATTGAGCTTATTGGATTTTCCTCTATGTCCTAGGCCCTCCAGCCTGTTTACTATTCAGCTAAGTCTGGGTCATTGGTACAGTATAAAAATGTTAAAAAATTTATAGTAATTTATATATTTTTTATACTTACCAATGACCCAGACGGGGATGGCCCTCCCTGAGTTGGGAACTCTTGCCTCCCCGCTGAGTACATAGCGCTGACCAGGCACTGCCAGTAAGAATGATAATTGGCGCCAATTTCGGGACGACTGCGTCACTGCGCATGCGCAGTAGAGGCGTACTATGGAGGTCCTTTAGGACATGATTTCTTTTTGTTTTGGATGCAAATTTTGGGGATTGGGGGGCAAAATTTGTGTTTGGCCCTGGTTTTGTTGGAGTTAGCACCAGCTAAGTCTGGGTCATTGGTAAGTATAAAAAATATATAAATTACTATAAATTTTTTAACTTTTTATCGAAATTATTTCATGTTTCCCAATTTCGAGACATGGGCCTGGCATCATCACTCTTGCTTTAGGCCACACAAAGGAGATCTTCTGTTTCTCAGGCCATTATTTGAGAAATTGCATGCGGGCGAGCGTTTTTTATTTTATTTTTTATTTCGGTAATTACTTTTTTGCCATCAAAAGTTCATGTTCTTGGTTCAAGTTTTAGGCCTCATAATCTACAGAATAGCATGGGTGGTGGTGTATTTCATCCCATGAGTGCAAGAAGACTTTGCAATGCTAAAGCATTGCAAAGCCTTCTTGCACTCAAGAGAAAAATTCATCAATTTTTTTAACTTGGATAAAATATCAGACATAAACCATTTAATTTTTATTTTTTTTAAGTTTAAATTGGTTATAAAAAGAGAGTATGCGGTAGCCAAAAGGACCATGCGGGAGGGCCTGAGAAACAGATTTTTTATTTTTTTAGGCCTTATCCACTGTTTGTTTAGTGTTCCTTTCCTATCCTTCCTTGTAGCCCTCCTGTTAAACTCCCATATCTCCAAAACTACATTGCACAGAGAATTCTTATTTTGTATGAAGCTTACTTTTATCCAGTGGAATAGAATGGTTAAAAAAAATTCCTATTGGTTTGATCACAAGGTACTTTTTTGAAGACTTTGAAAAAGTGCTGAGTCAGCACTTTCTAACACTGTAGACAATGGGGAAAAACATTAAAAAATCTTCTTCTCCAGATCCAGCAGGCAGAATCTTTTGATATTTGGTATGCAACATTGTAGGGTGGATCTGATTCAAGTTTGTTCAAATCGCCCCCCTGGGTTTATATATGGGCTCAGTATAGGAGCCCGATTTCAAACTTAGTGCATTTCAGGCAAATTTCTTAAAAAATTTTCTTCTCCAGATCCAGCAGGCAGAATCTTTTGGTATTTGGTATGCAACATTGTGGGGTGGATCTGATTCAAGTTTGTTCAAATCGGCCCCCTGGATTCATATTTGGGCTCATTATAGAAGCCTGAATTCGAACTTAGTGCATTTCAGGCAAATTTCTTTAAAAATCTTCTTCTCCAGATCCAGCAGGCAGAATCTTTTGATATTTGGTATGCAACATTGTGGGGTGGATCTGATTCAAGTTTGTTCAAACCGGCCCTCTGGGTTTATATTTGTGCTCAGTATAGGAGCCCAAATTTGAACTTAGTGCATTTCAGACAAATTTCTTTGAAAATCTTCTTCTCAAGATCCAGCAGGCAGAATCTTTTGATATTGAGTATGCACCATGCTTAGGGGGGTGAGATTCAAGTTTTTTCAAGCCAAGTCCCTGGGTTCATATTTGGGCTCACTGTGGTAGCCCGAATTATAACTTGGTTCAAAATGAGGAATTTTCTTTAAAAATCTTCTTCTTCAGATCCAGCAGTCGGAATGTTTTGATATTTGGTATGCACCATGCTTAGGGGGGTGAGATTCAAGTTTGTTCAAACCATGTCCCTAGGTCCATATTTGGGCTCACTGTGGGAGTCCGAATGATAACTTAGTTCAAAATGAGGAATTTTCTTTAAAAATCTTCTTCTTCAGATCCAGCAGTCAGAATGTTTGATATTTGGTAAGCAGCATCCTTAGGGGGGTGTTGTTCAAGCCATGTCCCTAGGTCCAAATTTGGACTCACTGTGGGAGCTCGAATTGTAACTTAGATCAAAATGAGGAATTTTCTTTAAAAATCTTCTTCTTCAGATCCAGCAGTTGGAATGTTTTGATATTTGGTGTGCAGCATCCTTGGGGGGGGGGGGGGGGGGGGGGGGGGGGGGGAGGGGGGCGGGAGATTCAAGTTTGTTAAAGCCAAGTCCCTGGGTTCATATATGGGCTCCTTGTGGGAGCCTGAATTATAATTTAGTTCAATATGAGGAATATTCTTTAAAAATCTTCTTTTTTTTAGATCCACTGGTCAAAATCTTTGGATATTTGGTATAAGCTTTTCTTAGGAGGAGCAGATGCAACTTGTTGAAATCAGTTCTCTGGGTTGATATTTAGGCTACCATGTCAGGTGATCGAACCTCAGGCCTCCTGGGGCTTCTTGTTTGTTATTTTGCTTAATTATGGGGGCTTGTAGGTTCAGAATTAAGTGTTTGGCCTGATTCTTTGTATTACCTAGCACAGCAATATCTGGGCTAGTGGTTAGTATGATAAATATAGCAATTATTTTAAATTTCTGAAATTGCTGTGAGTAGGTGAATAAATCAGGGCCCAATTGACTCATTTTACTTCTCATTTATTATATTTCAGAACAAAAATCGTGCTGAGCAGGTTGCTGAAGCTAAGAAGGCTGTTGAAAAGTGGATAAAAGATGGTGAGAGAATGGCTAGAGGTGAATCTGTAATGACAGAAGCAGAAGCAGAAGAAGCAATGCAGACCGAAGAGGATTTGAGGCTGACTGAACCAGCATTTGATTTGATGGTCAAGGTATATTTTAGATACTACAGTGGAACCTCTTCAGTTGGATAATTCAATCTAAAGTCTTAACACAAACCCATTTCCCATACATTCAGTACAAATTTGACCTCTTAATTGCATATAGGTTGCAGAGTAAACTCTTATTAATTGAATAAAAAATGTTGCAATATGTGGTAAAATTACCTGGACCAAATTCCCTATGTTTATAAACCTGTTTGGCCACCATAATCCAATACAGTCATTTAATCTATTATATTTTGTTTGACAGATCTCTGTCAAACAAAATATAATAGAATAAATGCTCATCAAAAGCATCATCAAATCCCTGTTAATTTGAATACTCCAGTAAATTGAATAATTTTCACTGGTAAAGCGGCTAATCAATGAACAGGCTTTCAGTGTATTATGTTTAATGCACAGGTCCTTGAATCCCCTTGCATAATGGAACTTTTTTGGAAAATCCTTGAAAAATGATGATATCAGACAATTGGAGGAGGTTCATTTCAGAAATATTCAGTGAGCTGAGTATTGTTTGAAATGAATCTTCTCTGCCAAATAAAATGTTTTCCTCATGGAATGAGATCCATGCTTTAAATTACAGATAAGATTGTGAAATAACATTAAAATAGGAAATATTGCTCATAAATTCACTCAACTTGTATGTAACTATATATATCTATTGAAGGGGCTTGCCTTGTTTTTATTCCAGAAAATCTTTGAATTTCTCACCTCAAGCACCTTGAAAACCCTTGAAATATACTGGGAAGGACCTCAAAATCCTTGAATTGACTAGTCATTCAAGTTCATGAACCTGAACTAGTTTTTAATATCCTCCACCAAAATGAAGTTTGCTGGGGATATAGAAATGGGGTTCGTCCGTTTATTCGTTAATCCATCTGTCCACCTAGGGGCGTGGTGACTCAGTTGGTAGAGGTGCAGGCTGCAATCCGAGAGGTCCTCGGTTCGAATCCCACCTGCGGCAACCGCATTCTGTCCTTGGACAAGGCACCTCACCCCCATTGCCCATGTGGGGCACGGTGATGCTGTGTACTAAGGCAAACTGCACGTCGATGGTGCACTTGTCTTCAACCAATGCTAACCCTGCTTGTGTGGAGTTGGTATGTTGGGGAGCTGACAGCTGCTCGCCGTTGCTCGGTGGTTCTCTCAGGGTACTCCGGCTTCCTCCACTCGTACAACTGTCATGGTTAGCCATTCTGCAGAAATATGTGACCTTAAATACCAATAAATAAATAAATAATAATCTGTCCACCCTTCCATCCATAACAACTTTGGACCTTCAGTGGATGTTGGATTTAAATGATCTTTGGTATGCTGATAGACCACCATGGGGGCATGGTATTCACAAGTAACAGGTTTTGTCCTTTTTTTTATTCTAGAGTTATGAGCATATTTTTATACTGTACCAATGACCCAGACTTAGCTGGTGCTAACTCTAAAATATTAAGGGCCAAATGCAAATTTTACCCCCCAATCCCCAAAATTTGCATCTAAAACCTAAAATTGCATGTCCTATATGGTCCTCCATACTTTTACCTCACTGCGCATGCGCAGTGTCAAGGAGGTCTCGAAATTGCCGTCAAAAATCATTATTTGTTTGGCCCGCAATTCAGTTACAACTGACTGATATTTGTGCTTGTAAATCTCAGTTTAAATGATGCCAGATGCATAATTATGAGAGAAATGGTGGATATATGGTGGAAATAGAAGGTGGAGAGGAAAAAACAGTGGAAACGAATGTTCAGGGCTGTAACTCATAATTATTTTACGAAATTATTCATGTTACCTATTTTCGAGGCATGACCTTGTTGTGGTCATTCTTGCTATGAATGTTAAAAAATTTATAGTAATTTATATATTTTTTATACTTACCAATGACCCAGACTTAGCTGGTGCTAACTCTAACAAAACCAGGGCCAAACACAAATTTTGCCCCCCAATCCCCACAATTTGCATCCAAAACAAAAAGAAATCATGTCCTAAAGGACCTCCACACTACGCCTCTACTGCGCATGCGCAGTGACACAGTCGTCCCGAAATTGGCGCCAATTATCATTCTTACTGGCAGTGCCTGGTCAGCGCTATGTACTCAGCGGGGAGGCAAGAGTTCCCAACTCCAGGGAGGGCCATCCATGTCTGGGTCATTGGTAAGTATAAAAAATATATAAATTACTATAAATTTTTTAACATTTTTATACTGTACCAATGACCCAGACTTAGCTGAATAGTAAACAGGCTGGAGGGCCTAGGACATAGAGGAAAATCCAATAAGCTCAACTATATAGTAAAGAGGTAACCCCTTAAGGAGAAAAGGAGTATTAGGCTTTACATGTATCTTTCTTATTTAATATTAAATTAGAAAGATACACTACCCTTAATAATTGAGCACAATAACATTCATGTTCTCTATTAACATCCAGTATAACCCTTATACTAATTATTTTTAAAGCAAGCCAATAAATAAAGTAGTCCAGAGAATTGAGACTCTTTATAGTCATTTAAAAGTGTCCGAGTATTGTATATTAAAGCCCGTTTGACACTTGACATATACAAATGCTTCACACCGAGCTACACTTTAAAAATAAGACATGAATGAATTTAAACATTAATATTACACTTTAAAACCATCCCGGAAGCGACTCAGAAATACTGACTTGGAGGAGGCATTCCCTTGCTTTTCACTATAAAGCAGGTGACCTAAGGGAACACCCCCCCCCCCCCCCCCTTCCCCTTACCCTGGGTCAAATAGCCCAGAGCGAAGAGGGCAGCCGGACGGAGTCACTGCCGGAACAGAAAGCCTGCATAACTATAGTTGCAACTGTTTAGTGGACGACATTCTGAGCAACAGATAACGGACCTAAACAATGCAGGTCTCCAGAAATGGACTCAATATTTCTGAGATAAAAATTCGTAAATGTGGATGGCTGAGACCAATAAGCAGCCTTCATTAAATCTGTAATAGCAACACTATTAGCATAAGCCCAGGAAGTAGAAAGAGCTCTTACTTCATGAGCAGAAATCTTAAGCACAGACTGCTGAGAAGAAGATAAATCTTCATAAGCAGTACGGATAGTTAACTGAATCCATCTAGCAATAGAATGGACTGAAATGTCCTTTCTATTAGGCATCAAAGACAGAAAGAAACGTTTCCGTCCCTTTCTGATAAACTGAGATCTCTGTTTATAGATACGTAGTGCTCTAACAGGACAGAGTAAAGGCCTACGCCCGTCTGAAGACGGAAGAGCCTTAATAACAATAGGTTCCGGATATTTATTAGGAGCCTGATTCTTAGCTAAAAAACCCACATTAGTAGTGAAGGTGATAGTGTTCCCAACACTACGATAATGAGAATCATCCACCGATAGTGCATGAAGCTCACTGACTCTTCTGGCAGAAGAGAAAGCTAAGAGAAAAGCTGTCTTATAAGATAAGAATTTGAAATCTACTGTCCCAAGAGGTTCAAATGGCTTTTCCTTCAATTTAAGGAGAACCCAAGCTAAATTCCACTTAGGAATTAATCTAAGAGTTCTGGGTCTATTTATCGAAAAGTTTCTAACCAACTTCGATAAAGAGACATTAGATCCAATTTGTAAACTATCATGATGTGCATAGGTATCAGATAACATAGATCTATAACCCTTTATAGTAACAGGCTGCAGTTTGATTTCGTCAAACAAGTATACTAGAAAGTTTGCAATGTCTGGTATAGAGGGATCAAATATATCTACAGAATGATCCCTACACCAACGACGAAAAACCTTCCACTTAGCCGCATAGTTTAGCGAAGAGGAGGTCCTCCTACAGTTAGAAATCGCGTCCACTGCTCGTCCTGTAAAGTGCTTGCCATGCAAGAAGGACCGCACAACGGAAAAACGTGAAGGTTGAGACCTTGCGGGTTGTGATGGAGTTGGCGCGATTTCCCCTGCGAAAGAAGATCCTCCCGTGGAGGAAGCTTCCGCGGTAGGTCCCACAACAGACACCTGAGTAGATTTATCCACGGTCTCTGTGGCGACAGAGATGCTACCAATAGAATCTTGCATTGAGATTGTTTTATCTTTAGCAATACGCGCTGGAGGATACGCATATCCTATCATTCCGTCCCAAGGGATCGACAGAGCGTCTACTGCAAATGCTCTTGGATCCGGACACGGAGACACATACGTCTGCAACTGATTGTTGAGATGTGTCGCAAATAAGTCTATCATTGGCCGTTCCCATTGGTAGCAAATCTGATTGAATACTTGTTTGTTGAGAGTCCACTCCGACGGCAACAAACGACCCTTTCGTGAAAGGGAGTCTGCTAGCACATTCAGACGACCCGGTATGTGACGGACCGAAAGAAGAACGTGATGTTCTAACGCAAACAGAAGGATTCTTTCCGTTAGATTGAACAATGGAACTGAATGAGTGCCTCCCTGATTCCGTATATACGCCACTACTGTCGTATTGTCGGATAGGATTTGGACATGAGCATCGTGAATAATGTCCATCCAGTGACGTAACGCAAGCCAAATTGACATCATTTCCTTGATGTTTATGTGCTTGCACAGGAATTGCGGATCCCAAAGACCCTGGCATCTCGAATCCGTTGGGATTAATGATGCACCCCAACCTGTTTGACTGGCATCCGTCATAACGGTAAAACTCGGATCCGGCAACTGCAGCGGAACTCCTTGAGTTAACCACTGAATGTTTGCCCAAGTCTGGATCTCTTGTTTCACTTGATCTGACAAGAGAACGTCTACATCGAGCGAATGAATTTTCACACTCCAATTCTGAGTCAGGAAAATTTGAAGAGGATGTGTGCGTAACCGCCCCATCGGAATGAGATCCGCGGCGGCTCCGCACAGACCTATCAGTCTCATAAATTCTCTCGCCGTGACTTTGTCTGCGTGCAGACAATAGCGAGCGTAACAACTGACTAATTTCGCTCTGGTTAACGGCAGACGAACGAGATTGTTGTGCGTCTCGAAGCTCATTCCCAGATGAGTGAATGACTTGGACGGCACCAGATCCGACTTCTCCTCGTTTACTATAAAACCGAGACGTCGGAGCAATAGAAGAAGATTCTGAACATCGTTCTGAAGCGTTAACTCGTTGCCGTACCTCTGAAGAATGTCGTCCAGGTAGGCCGACGTTACCGCAGACGAATGAGCTCGGAAGTAGATCATTACCGAGTTCATTACCCGAGTGAAAGCCCAGGGTGCTAGATTCAATCCGAAGCACATCGCCCAGAATTGATACACCACTCCAAGGACTGCTAAGCGTAGATACTTTCGGAATGTCGGATGTACCATGACGTGAAAGTACGCATCTTTGAGATCTATGCTCGTTGCATAATCATTCACCCGAATACTCGCTCTGACCGATCGAATCGTCTCCATATAAAACTTCGGAGCGACGATCAGCTTGTTTATCCAGCTCAAATCTATGACTGGACGGAACGAGCCGTCTGGTTTCGGAACCAGAAACAGATGGCTGTAGAATCCCGGAGATTCCTGGTTTTCTACGACCTCTACCGCGTTCTTCATTAAAAGAGACTGCACTTCTGATAACAGAGCGTCTCTTTTCTGTGGATTTGACGGAAGATGAGTCCACTTTGGACTTCGAGTTAATGGAGGCTTTCATTTGAAGGATATCTTTAGACCTTCCGAAGTCACTCCTCTCACCCAAGGGTCGTCCATAATCGACGCCCACTCTTGTGAAAAGCTCGACAACCTTCCGCCAACCGGAACGCGATAGAGGTTTAAGCCATCACCTCCTGGACCTGCGAGGCCTGCGGTAGGAGAAACCACGTCTTCCACGACCCGCACCTCGCCTCGTCGACCTCGGGGCGTCCGACCGATTGTCCCGGCCTGAAGGACGTCCCGAACGAGAGTCGCTATCCTGACGGTCTCTCGAATAAGACCAAGAGGACGCACCGGAACCTCTATAGGAACCTCTCTTGGGCGCATTAGACCCAGAAGTGCCTGTCTTATTCGTGTCTGCTGTATCCGACTTCTTAGGAGCAGATCTGAACAACAGAGAATCATTAGCTTTCTTTTAATTTTATCATAAATAGCGGAAAGCTTGCCGTCAAAGAGAAGTTCTCCTGAGACCGAAGCGACTCTAAGAGAGTTCTTCATCTTAGAATCCACTAGTGTGGATGTAGCTAGGGCTGCGTCACGTCTAACCAACTCCAGATTTGCCACTGAAAGGGCGGAGTTACACGTGGAATAAGCTACTGCCCTTGAAAGAAGTCTTAAAGAGGATTGTATATCCTGAAACTCTTCCCCTTGAAGGCGCAGTGATAACGCCTTAGTAAGGTGATCTGCGTAAGATAAGGCATCTAAATTGGCTCTGTTAGACGCAATAGCTGTTTCCAACACCGCGGTTGGAATAGAAGCTGACGACGGTAATGATAGCTCTAAGTCTTCCGCCTCGTCGTCCATACGCAGAGGAACTCTCGGTATACCCTGTCCTGCCATATCGAATTTATTCCTTGCATTAATGAAAGGCAGGTTGAGAGTATTAGCGGACAAGAAACCTGCTTTCCCCGTCCTGGAAGCAAGTTTAAATATAGCGTCGTTCAATAATTCAAATGTTCTAGCAACATTATTGGACAGCGACGGAAACTCGGGAGCGATGTCCCTGAACCGCTCAAAAAATTTAGAGTCCAATGACACTATAATTCTCTTGTCCGGAAGCGCAGCAGTCTGGCCCGACGGAACAACTTGAGGGAGAAAGTGCCGGATGAAGTCCACGGCAGCTTTATGTTGTTCCGAAAGGGATAGCTCCAAGTCATCCGTATCCCTTTCACCATCCGGTCGGACCTCATGATGTTCCCGGTCGTCCGCCCCCCGATGCTTCGGCGGAGCGTACCGACCCAGCGCCGTCGGATAATTCTCGATCCGACACCGTTTCTGTCAGCTGCTGGGATAAGCTGTGCTATCTGCACAAGAATGTCCGGCGTCGAGACCTGCGGAGGCGCAATCTTTCGCTGCTTCGCCGAGGGCAGCTCCGCATCAGATGGCTCCCGCATACTTTTCCTATGCGAACGTCCGGAGTCCATCGGTCTCGAATCCCTGGCTGCCGGATGGTGTGACCTGGTCGCCGAAGAATCCTTCATCGGCGAAGCTGGTAATATATCGGCGGTCACGCAGCCAAGGTGCGGTCGTGTGCGCTGACGAGAAGAGGAAGCCTTAACAGTCTCTGCGGACTGCTTATACAACGGAGCGTCCCGAGCGACGGACGTATGCTCCGCTAAAGACACATTTTGTACCACAACATCTGGTCCCAGATGTTGTTGTACGAGAGAGGGACCTCTCTCGCTTGCGGCCCGGCTGGACCTGGACGAGCTAGGAACCGGACTAAAAGGCTTCCTCCGTTCTCGCTTACTATCCGCCGTCACTGGGTGTGCATCTATTATGTTTATAGTGCTCGCATCACCCAAAATTTCCTCTTGGACCGCATCGGACGAACCCGGCTGCCGAACCATTCGGTGAATGGACGCTACACTGGGCGAGCTAGCGGACGACATTTGTCTAATCTCCATGAGCACTTTTGCCGCTAGCTCTGAATTCATTTGTGACGACGGACGCACCCTTGAAGAAGATAACATGGAAACATCACCCTGTTCTGGTTCCTCTGAAATAGAAACTGAGAGAGTAGAGTGACCTTGCGGAGAAAGAGCCGGCATCGCTCTTTCTCCAGAAACAACATATCGTGACACACGTTTCCAATGTTTCTCATCCCAATGTTCACATATAGGACAGGGATTAATGCGAGAACACTGACTACAATTAATACAATGATCATGAAAGTCAGAGGAAGATTTCTTCCTATTACAATTTGAACAACGTCCCTTCATTGTGAAAGAACAACAATAAGTCCTAGTTACTCGCAAAAACCCCTGACACAAAGATACATAATAACATGATCCATTAATAAATGAAAAAACAATTGCAAAACAAAATAATTTTGAAAAAATATTTTTTCAGCGAAGCCCAAGTTGCTGAAAAGTAACGTTGAGCCCCGATGGATCCGATGGCAAAGTGTGGTCAAAAATTTTAAATTTACATTAAATAATTAATGAGACACTTTCGGATAATATAAATGTATCTTATAGTGAGATAAACTACAGCAAAGGCAAACAGCCCCCCTCAAAAAAGGCTGTTGCCAATGAAAACAAACAGTGTAAAAACACCAGAAAACATGACTCCAGGCACTGAAAAAACTGGCCCGGAATCAGTCATCAATTACACTCTATCTGATGCAAAACAGAGACTCCCAGGGGAGAATCTGCAGAACATCAGATGGAAGATGCAGAACACAAACGTTATACACCCATGGGTGAAAACGTAACTATGGGGAAAATAACAGAAAACATTCTGTAACCAAGCAACTCTCCCAGGAAATTTTAGAAATGAAATTTATCAAAAATATGCCAAAAGCATGGGAGAATTGCAAGGGGGGACTTTAGAAGGCTAGGGGAGAGGAAACACTGAATAAGCTGTGCAACAATTAGCAAGAATGACAACAAGAGGCCCATGCCTCGAAAATAGGCAACTTAACATAATTTCATCAAAAAATTTTAAGTACAGCCCTGATTATTTTTTTTGTCACTTCTTTTTCCTCTCCTCCTTCTATCCTCCTTAGAATCACATTTTCTCCAAAAATTACGTGTCTGGCATCCTTTAAACTGAGATTTACAAGCACAAAGATCAGTGAGATGTTGACTGATGAAGGGCCAAACAGAGAATGATAATTGGCGCCAATTTCGGGACGACTGCGTCACTGCGCATGCGCAGTAGAGGCGTAGTATGGAGGTCCTTTAGGACATGATTTCTTTTTGTTTTGGATGCAAATTTTGGGGATTGGGGGGCAAAATTTGTGTTTGGCCCTGGTTTTGTTAGAGTTAGCACCAGCTAAGTCTGGGTCATTGGTACAGTATAAAAATATTCCATTGTTCAATCAGTGTTTCCTCTCTCCCTTTCCTTTATTCTCCCCTGTCTGGGCCATAACTTTTTTGTCTTTTGACCTACACCTTAGATACTAGGCATGTGGATGTATCACCATGAGCCGGTGTGCAGTGTACCATAGTGACCTTCATGTGACCTTGACCTTTGATCTGAAGGTCAGATTTATGTTTTTTAACGGAAACATCACACAAACTTTGTCCAGGCCATAACTAACTTTTTTGTCTTTTGGCCTACACCTTAGATACTTGGCATGTGGATGTATCATCATGAACCGGTGTGCAGTATACCATAGTGACCTTCATGTGACCTTGACCTTTGACCCGAAGGTCAGATTTATGCGCTTTTATAAGGGAAACTGTCTGGACCAGAATTTTTTTGTATTTCGAGTCAGGCTTTAGATATTTGGCATGTGGATGTATCACCATGAGCCGGTGTGTAGCATACCATTGTGACCTTCACCTTTGATCTGAAGGTCAGATTTGTGCTTTTTTCAAGGAAACTTTGTCCAGACCAAAACTTGTTTGTCTTTTGAGCCAGGCCTTAGATATTTGGCACGTGGATGTATCACCATGAGTCGGTGTGTCGCATACCATTGTGACCTTCATGTGACCTTGACCTCAAGGTCAAATTTATGTACTTCAAATAGGGAGTAATTGTCCAGACCAGAATTTTTTTGTTTTTTGACCTAGGACTTGGTTATTTGACATGTGGATGTGTCACCATGAGACCACATGTCGTCTACCTCGATGACCTACATGTGATCTTGACCTCTGACCTTAAGGTCAAATTTATGTACTTCAAATAGGGAATAATTATCCAGACCAGAACTTTTTTGTTTTTTGACCTAGGACTTAGATATTTGACATGTGGATGTATCGCAATTAGACCGCATGTCACATGTAATCATGACCTTCATGTGACCTTGACCTCAAGGTCAAATTTATGTACTTTAAATAGGGAGTAATTGTCCAGACCAGATTTTTTTTTTTGGACATGTGGATGTGTCACCATGAAACTGCATGTCCGCTACCTTGATGAACTGCATGTGACCTTGACCTCTGACCTCAAGGTCAAATTTATGTACTTCAAATAGGGAATAATTGTCCAGATCAGAACTTTTTTTGTTTTTTGACCTAGGACTTAGATGATTGACATGTGGATGTATCACATTGAGACCACATGTCATCATGACCTTCATGTGACCTTGACCTCAAGGTCAAATTTATGTACTTTAAATAGGGAGTAATTGTCCAGACCAGAATTTTTTTTTTTTGACATGTGGATGTGTCACCATGAAACCGCATGTCCGCTACCAGTGTTGGCCATATGAAAAATCGAGTGTGGTGACAAAACGCTCTTGTGAAACCATTCCAGGCGTGCGAATCGCTCGCCTAAATGTATTTTCAGCAAACTGAATGTAGAAGCATTAAAATAATGCAGTGTCGTGCATTACCGGTACGGTGTTACATGCACACCGACACTGACCAAACTTGGATGACAGGTCTTTAAGCACAGGCGTCTGGGGACCTGATCTAGAGCGATAAATAGCACCTAGAAGGTCTAAAATCACCCAACATCAAAATACCCCTACTGTATTATAAATATACACAAGGCTGGAAACTTCCAACGCTCGAAATTTTATACCACGTAATTAGAAACCACTCGTTTCAAATCAAAGAAACACGTTGACAGCTCGCATAGCACGTTTATCGATGCATAAATGAATACACTTCAAGTCTGCAGTTCACCCCTTAGCATTTTCTTGCAGAGAATGCCTTTATTTTCACTCCAACTCGACAAAACACACACAAAATTCAGCTAGACGAACTTCCATTACACGGGAATCTCCGCACTGAATTTTCTCTCTAGCGGGGATATCGGCTCAGGATGTTCAAAATTCGCGCTACACAGGAAAGGACCATACAGAATAACTACCAAAGTCACTCACGACCGTCATACTAAAACAGCTTGTAATTTGTTGATTGGTACACATTAAAAACAACCAGTGCAGCGCTAAAAGATTGTTGTTAGTGGAAAATGTAATCTTCTTCTATACATTAGAGTTTATTTGTGTGTGTGGTGGGGAGGGGGGGGGGCTATGTGTGTGTGTCTGTGAAAGAGTGTACCTGTCTGTCTGTCTGTAACGAATAGACTAGATCATCTAATAGTTAGGCGGATCGGGGCGAAATTTGGCATGCATATTCAGTTAGACCCCGGGAAGATTTTTGACTTGGCAAACTGGGGGTGTGGCATCCGGCTTCGCACATGCGCAATAAAGATCTCAGAAACTGAAATATGCTCTTCAGAACCATTACCGTTCACTATAATATCGCATTTTGGACACAATGTTAAATTAATTGTTTACAGTCATAACCGACTTGAGGAGAAAATTTTCCCGTGGCAGGTTCCCCGGATCCCTACCAACAGGAGGAGAGGACTCCGCTCCTGTTACCTCCCCCAAACCTTTAATCCTCGAGATATGCGTTCTGCATATCGCTTAGTGCCCCCCCCCCCTCAATTCATGTATTGCCCCCCCCCCCCCCCAATGAGCTATTAGCTCGTGTTTGTCTAGCATGGAGGGGCGTAGACAGGATATTTTTATATTGTACCAATGAGCCAGACATAGCTGGTGCTAACTCTTAAAATACTAGGGCCAAACACCCCCCAATCCCCAAAATTTGCATCTAAATCCAAAGAAATCATGTCCTGAAGGTCCTCCATACTTTGCCCTTACTGCGCATGCACAGTGTCAAGGACGTTCCGAAATGGGCGCCAATTATCATTCTCTGTGTGGCCCTTCATCAGTTAACATCTCACTGATCTTTGTGCTTGTAAATCTCAGTTTAAATGATGCCAGACACATAAATATTGGAGAAATGGTGATTCTATGGAGGATAGAAAAGGAGGAGAGGAAAAAGGAGTGACAGAAAATATTCAGGGCTGTAACTTAAAATTTTCTATGTGAAATTATGTTAAGTTGCCTATTTTCGAGGCATGGGCCTATTGTTGTCATTCTTGCTATGAAGTTGCACTGCTTATTCAGTGTTTCCTCTTCCCTTATCCTGTAAGTACCCCCTGGCTATTCTCCCATGCTTTTGGCATATTTTTCAGTAAGATTACTAATAAAATTTCTTGGGAGAATTAGCTTGGTAACAGAATGATTTCTGTTATTTTCCCCATGTTTACGTTTTCACCCATGGGTGTTTAGACGTTGTGTTCTGCATCTACCATCTGATTTTCTGCAGATTCTTCCCTGGAAGTCTCTGTTTTGCATCAGATAGTGTTTATTTTGATAACTGATTTCGTGCCAGGATTGTCAGTGCCTGGAGTCATGTTTTCTAGTGTTTATACACTTTTTGTTTACATTGGCAACAGTCTCTTTTGAGGGGGGCTTTTTGCCTTTGGAGTAGTTTACTCATTATAAGATACATTATTATTTTCCTTAGGTGTTGCATTAATTATTTAAAATAATTTTAAATTTTTTGACCACACTTAGCCTTGGGATCCATTGGGGCTCAACGTTACTTTTCAGAAACTTGGGCTTTGCTGAAAAAATATTTTTCAAAAATTCTTTTTGATTGCTATTGTTTTTTCAATATTAATGGATCATGTTATTATGTATCTTTGCTTTTAGGGGTTTGTGCGAGTACTAGGACTTGTTGTCTTTTCACAATGAAAAGATATTGTTCAAATTGTAATAGGAAGAAATCTTCCTCTGACTTTCATGATCAGTGTATTAATTGTAGTCAGTGTACTCGCACTAACTCCTGTTCAATATGTAATTTTTGGGATGATAAACATTGGAAACGTGTGTCACGATATATTGTTAGTGGGGAAAGGACCATGCCGGCCCTTTCTCCACAGGGTCACTCTAGTCTTATTAGTTTCTATTTCAGAGGAACAAGAACAGGGTGATGTTTCCATGTTATCCTCCAAAAGTGCGCTTCCGTCATCACAATTGAATGCAGAGCTAGCGGTAAAAGTGCTCATGGAGATACGACAGTTGCCTAAGAGGTCCCTAGTAGGATCGACGGCACTGTCGTCCGCTAGCTTGCCCGGTGTAGCGTCCATTCACCGAATGGTTCGGCAGCCGGGTTCGTCCGTTGCGGTCCAGGAAGGAGTTTTGGGTGATACGAGCACTATAAACATACAAGGTGCACACCCAGTGACGGCGGATATAAGGGGAGATCGGAGGAAGCCTTCTAGTTCGGTTCCTAGCTCGTCCAGGTCCAGCCGGGCCGCGAGCGAGAGAGGCCCCTCTCTCGTACAACAACATCTGGGACCAGATGTTGTGGTACAAAATGTGTTGGAAGCGGAGCACACGTCTGTCGCTCGGGACGCTCCGTTGTATAGGCAGTCCGCAGAGACTGCACAGGCTTCCTCATCCTCTCAGCAGCACACCCGACCGCACCTTGGCTACGTGACCGCGGATATTCTACCAGCTTCGCCGATCAGGGATTCATCGGCGACCAGGTCACGCCATCCGGTAGCCAGGGACACGAGGCCGATAGACTCCGGATGTTCGCATCAGAAGAGTATGCGGGAGTCAGTTGATGCGGAGCTTCCCGCGGCTAAGCAGCGAAAGACCGCTACTCCGCAGGCCTCGATGACGGACGTGCTAGCTCAGATAACACAGATTATTGCAGCATCCCAGCAACCGACAGAATCGGTGTTGGATCGGGAATTATCCGACGGCGCTGGGTCGGTGTGCTCCGCCGAAGCATCGGGTGCGGACGACCGGGAGCATCGTGAGGTCCGACCGGATGGCGAAAGGGATACGGATGACTTGGAGCTATCCCTTTCGGAACAACATAAAGCTGCCATGGACTTCATCCGGCACTTCCTTCCTCAAGTTCTTCCGTCGGGCCAGACTGCTGCGGTACCGGACAAGAGACTGATAGCGTCATTGGACACTGATTTCTTTGAGCGGTTCAGAGACATCGTCCCTGAGTTTCCGTCTCAGTCCAATAATGTTACAAGAACATTTGAATTATTGAATGACGCTATATTCAAGCTTGCTTCCAAAACAGGCAAAGCTGGTTTCTTGTCCGCCAGTGCTCTTAACCTGCCTTTCATTAATTCAAGGAATAAATTTGATATGGCAGGACAGGGTGTTCCGAGAGTTCCTCTGCGTCTTGACGACGAGACGGAAGACTTAGAATTGTCATTACCGTCGTCAACATCCATTCCAACCGCAGTGTTGGATATGACAATTACGTCTAACAGGGCCAGTTTATCTTACGCAGACCACCTTACTAAGGCGTTATCACTACGTCTACAAGGGAAAGAATTCCAGGATATTCAATCCTCTTTAAGACTTCTTTCAAGGGCAGTGGCTTATTCCACGTATAACTCCGCCCTTTCAGTGGCAAACCTGGAGTTGGTTAGACGTGACGCAGCCCTAGCTACATCCACACGAGTGGATAGTAAGGTGAAGAACTCTCTCAGCGTCGCTTTGGTCTCCGGAGAGCTTCTCTTCGACGGCAAGCTTTCTGCAATCTACGAGAAAATTACTAAGAAAGCTTCGGATTCTCTGCTGTTTAAATCCGCTTCCAAAAAGTCGGATACGGCAGAAAAGAGTAAGACAGGCACTTCTGGGACTAATGCGCCCAAGAGAGGTTCCTATAGAGGTTTTCTTGACTCAGAATTGGAGTGTGAAGATTCATTCGCTCGACATAGACGTTCTCTTGTCAGAACAAGTGAAACAAGAGATTCAGACTTGGGCAGACATTCAGTGGTTGACTCAGGGAGTTCCGCTGCAATTGCCAGATCCGAGTTTTACGATCATGACGGATGCCAGTCAAACAGGTTGGGGTGCATCATTGATCCCAACGGATTCGAGGTGCCAGGGTCTTTGGGATCCACAGTTCCTAAGCAAGCACATAAACATCAAGGAAAATGATGTCAATTTGGCTTGCGTTTCGTCAGTGGATGGACATTATTCAGAAAGCTCATGTCCAAATTCTGTCAGACAATACGACAGCAGTGGCGTATATCAGGAACCAAGGAGGCACTCATTCCGTTCCGTTATTCAATTCAACGGAAAGAATCCTTCTGTTTGCTCTAGAACATCAAGTTCTACTTTCGGTCTGTCATATACCGCGTCGTCTGAATGTACTAGCAGACTCCCTTTCACGGAAGGGTCGCTTGTTGCCGTCGGAGTGGACTCTCAACAAACAAGTATTCAATCAGATTTGCTACCAATGGGAACGGCCAATGATAGACTTATTTGCGACACATCTCAACAATCAGTTGCAGACGTATGTGTCTCCCATGTCCGGATCCAAGAGCATTTGCAGTAGACGCTCTATCGATCTCATGGGACGGAATGATAGGATATGCGTATCCTCCAGCGCCGTTAATGCAGCAAGTATTGCTAAAGATAAAGCAATCTCAATGCAAGATTCTATTGGTAGCATCTCTGTCTCCACAGAGGCCGTGGATAAATCTACTCAGGTGTCTGTTGTGGGACTTACCGCGAAAGCTTCCTCCACGAGAGGATCTTCTTTCGCAGGGGAAACCGCGTCAACTGCATCACAACCCGCAAGGTCTCAACCTTCACGTTTTTCTGTTGTGCGGTCCTTCTTGCATGGCAAGCATTTTACAGGACGAGCAGTGGACGCGATTTCTAACTGTAGGAGGACCTCCTCTTCGCTAAACTATGCGGCTAAGTGGAAGGTTTTTCGTCGATGGTGTAGGGATCATTCTGTGGATATTTTTGATCCCTCCATACCAGACATTGCAAACTTTCTAGTATACTTGTTTGACGAAATCAAACTGCAGCCTGTTACTATTAAGGGTTATAGGTCTATGTTATCAGATACCTATGCCCACCACGATAGTTTACAAATTGGATCTAATGTTTCTTTATCTAAGTTAGTTAGAAACTTTTCGATAAATAGACCCAGAACTCTTAGATTAATTCCTAAGTGGAATTTAGCTTGGGTTCTTCTTAAACTGAAGGAAAAGCCATTTGAGCCTCTTGGGACAGTAGATTTCAAATTCTTGTCTTATAAGACAGCTTTTCTCTTAGCTTTCTCTTCTGCTAGAAGAGTCAGTGAGCTTCATGCACTATCGGTGGAAGATTCTCACTATCGTAGTGTCGGGAACACTATCACCTTCACTACTAATGTTGGTTTTTTAGCTAAGAATCAGGCTCCTAATAAATATCCGGAACCTATTGTTATTAAGGCTCTGCCGTCTTCAGACGGGCATAGGCCTTTACTCTGTCCTGTTGGAGCTTTACGTATTTATAGGCAAAGATCTCAGTTTATCAGAAAGGGACGAAAACGTTTGTTTCTGTCTCTGATGCCTAATAGAAAGGACATTTCGGTCCATTCTATTGCTAGATGGATTCAATTAACTATTCGTACTGCTTATGAAAATTTTATCTTCAAGTCAGCAGTCTGTGCTTAAGATTTCGGCTCATGAAGTAAGAGCTCTTTCTACATCTTGGGCTTACGCAAATAGTATTGCTATTACAGACTTAATGAAGGCTGCTTATTGGTCTCAGCCATCCACATTCACAAATTTTTATCTCAGAAATATTGAGTCCATTTCTGGAGACCTGCATTGTTTAGGTGCGTTATCTGTTGCTCAGAATGTCATCCACTAAACAGTTGCAACTATAGTTATGCAGGCTTTCTGTTCCGGCAGTGACTCCGTCCTGCTGCCCTCTTCGCTCTGGGGTATTTGACCCAGGGCAAGGGGAAAGGGGGGGGGGGGGGTGTTTCCTTAGGTCACCTGCTTTATAGTGAAAAGCAAGGGAATTCCTCCTCCGGAGTCAGTTATTCTGAGTCGTTTCCGGGATGGTTTTAAATTGTAATATTAATGTTAAAAATTCATTCATGTCATATTTTTAAAGTGTAGCTCGGTGTGAAGCATTTGTATATGTCAAGTGTCAAACGGGCGTTAATATACAATCCTCGGACACTTTTAAAGAATATAAAGAGTCTCAATTCTCTGGACTAACTTTATTTATTGGCTTACTTTAAAAATAATTAGTATAATGGGTTATACTGGATGTTAATAGAGAACATGAATGTTATTGTGCTCAATTATGAAGGGTATTGTATCTTTCTAATTTATTATAAAATGAGAAAGATACATGTAAAGCCTAATACTCCTTTTCTCCTTGAGGAGTTGACTCTATATTATATAGTTGAGCTTATTGGATTTTCCTCTATGTCCTAGGCCCTCCAGCCTTTTTACTATTCAGCTATGTCTGGGTCATTGGTACAGTATAAAAATGTTAAAAAATTTATAGTAATTTATATATTTTTTATACTTACCAATGACCCAGACGGGGATGGCCCTTCCAGGAGTTGGGAACTCATACCTCCCCGCTGAGTACATAGCGCTGACCAGGCACTGCCAGTAAGAATGATAATTGGTGCCAATTTCGGAACGTCCTTGACACTGCGCATGCGCAGTAAGGGCAAAGTATGGAGGACCTTCAGGACATGATTTCTTTGGATTTAGATGCAAATTTGGGGGATTGGGGGGCAAAATTTGTGTTTGGCCCTAGTATTTTAAGAGTTAGCACCAGCTATGTCTGGGTCATTGGTAAGTATAAAAAATATATAAATTACTATAAATTTTTTAACTTTCATTTAAATGTTAGAGTCTAAATTGAGTCTTCCTGTGGCAAAAAGCATCAAACCTCTTGATCATGGGCCGATTAACTTCTGCCATCTGAACGTAGGGACTGGCTGTGGTAAGCTAACCCGATCATACATTCTGACAACAGAACCACATGGGCCTCAAAATGATCCGGCTTTGTATTTAATTAAATTTACTGCGAAACACAATTTGTCTTGTGTGTGTGTGTGTGTGTGTGTGTGTGTGTGTGTGTGTGCAACGAGGGGGGGGGGGAAGCCAGTCGGGAATTGCACTACTGACTAGTATCCTGGAAATAGTCGCTTTGTTGAGATTCGTGCCATAAAGATGATAAACTGAGTGAAAATTTACAGCACAATTTGTGGCATGAATTTCAATAAACACTACAGTGCATAGTAAGAAAGACACTGTAAAAGTTTTAGGCGGAACCCATTTATTATAAAATTAACGGGAATATCAAGTTGAATTCTGCAATGGTTTTGAAAAGAAAAAGTTCAACAGAATAGTAACGTATTCACAGCCATCGATCAGTTCTGTTTTTCCTTCTATCATTCCACCCGTATTCCATTTTCTAAAAGTTGAAGACTTAACACACGAACCCTTTATATTAGATGCCATACTGATAACAAATTTAACCGTACTGATTTGGGCTCTCAAACTTGACTCTCAAAGTACGTTTGATAGCAAACCACGTGACAGCGGCAACAGTCAGTCAAACGATAGAGTTGTTGATTTCAATGTAATACAGTATACTGCAGACGTGCGACTGTGTAGTGTGAAATCGGCGTGTGACGATGTCTGTGAACTAAAGTTAAACTGAACTCTGCAGGTGCAGGTTGTTGCAGAGTATCATTTTTATGGGATTCGAAAATAATAATTTAACCCTTTTAAAAGGGCAACAACTATTAAACTGCCGGCTTTACAAGAGATTGCTTGAGCGAGACGACGGCATACAGACTGTGTGTGAGACAGAAGCAAGGCGCGCGAAAAACCGCATGCGCGGAATAAGAATTAGGCGCACGATAAAATCGCGCATGTAATATTTCCAAGACTGCGCTACCTTGATGAACTGCATGTGACCTTGACCTCTGACCTCAAAAGGAAGGGAAGACATATGTTTTAGTGTTCTAAAACACTCTGTGTGTGTTGATTGATATGACATCGTTGGAGACGGGTGTCACGGTATTTTATTACCGGTGAGGGGTCCATTACGGTCCTCTCTCCGTAGGATCACTATATTCTATCATTTTCTTTTTCAGAATTCAGAGTGATGTTTCCGTGATGTCTTTGTCGTTGCAATAGTAGGGCTAGCGGGAAGTGCTCAAGGTATTAAGACAATTGCCGGGAGTTAGCTAGTTCAATCGAAGGCATTGTCGCCCGCTAGTCCGCCCGGTGTCGCGTCCATTCACCAGGAAAGAATGGTACAGCACCCAGGTTAGTCCGTTGCGGTTCAAGGAAGCAGATTGGGTGATGCGAGCACTATAAAACTTCAGATGTGCACACCCAGCAACGACGGATCTGAGGATAGTACGGAGGAAGCCTGTCAGTCCGGTAGCTAGCTCGTCCAGGTCCCCCGGACCGCGAGCGAAAGAGGCCCCCTCTCTCTTGCATCAACATCTGTGCCGCGATGTTGTATGTTGTTCGCTTAGTGGGAGCTTACGTCCACTCCTCCTGCTCGGGACGCTCCATCGCATGACAGTCCGACGCGGCTGCTATATTGGCTTCCTCATCCTTGTCAACACACACGACCGCACCTTGGCTAAGTGACCACAGATTTCCAGGGGACGTTCGCATATTATATAAATGCAGGACTGAACGTTCCTGGTGCTCCTGCTTCGCCGACCAAGGAATACACGTCGACCAGGTCACTCCATCTGCTAGCCAAGGATACGAGACCTTTCCAGTCGGGACGTTCGCATATTATATAAATGCAGGAATGAACGTCCCGGGAGCTTCCAGCGGATATTTCACGTAGGACCGCGGCTCCACAGGTCTGATAGGGTAACATGAACTAGGGATTGTTACCGTGAAGTCTTTGTAAGTGTGCTTCCATTGTCACAGTCAAATGAAGAGCTAGCGGTAAAGTGCTCATACAAATACGTCATTTGCCTAAGAGGTCCCAAGTAGGATCGACGGCGTTGGTGTCCGCTAGCTCGCCCGGTGTCGCAACCATTCACCGAATGGCTCAGCACCCGGGTTTGTCCGTTGCGGTCCAGGAAGGAGATTTGGGTGATGTGAGCACTATAAAATACATTGTGCACACCCAGTGACGACGGATTTGAGGATGGTACGGAGGAAGCCTATTAGTCCGGTTCCTAGCTTGTCCAGGTCCATCGGGCTGTGAGAGAGAGAGGTTCCTCTCTCGTATTACAACATCTGGGCCCAGATGTTGTGGTACAAAATGTTCCTCACTCGGAGCATACGTCGGCCGTTCGGGACGCTCCGTTATTTTTAGACAGTCCGGAGAGACTGCTCTTTCGGCTTCCTCATCCTCACGGCAGCACTCGCGACCGCACCTTGGCAATGTGACCTGTGATATTCAACCACCATCGCCGACCAGGGATTCTACGGCGACCAGGTCACGCCATCCGGTAGCCAAGGATACGAGGCCTTCATACTCCGGACATTCACATATTAGATGTATGCAAGAGTGAACATCCAAGGAGCTTTCAGCGGCTAAATCCTTTATGACCGCAGCTCCACAGTCAAATGTTACGGACCTGCTATCGCAGATAGCACAATTATCGCAGCATCCCAGCAACCGACAGTAACTCTGTCGGATCAGGAATTATCCAAGGAAGCTGGGTTGGTACGTTCCGCTGCAGGTTCAGACACGGACGACCAAGAATTACAAGTGGTCCGACAGGATGGAGAAAGGGATACGGATGAGTTGTATTTTCCCTTTTAGGAACAACATAATTTCCGTAGAGTGCTGCGTTGATGGATAAGAGACTGATAGCACCACTGGACACAGAATTCTTAATTGGTTTAGAGTCATTTAGTTAGTCCAGATATGTCTCACGGACATTGATCTGTTGAATGATGCTATATTATTTAACTTGCTACCTAAATGGGCAGGTCAGGTTTCTTATAGGCTATATGTTCTACATCTGCCTTTCATCAATTCAACGAATATTTTGAAACGGCAGGACAGAGCATTCTGAGAGTTCTCTGCGTCTAGACGACCAGGGCAGGACCTAGTATTGTTTTTTTTTACTGTCAATTCCAACGATGTTGAAAATAATAATATCGTCTAGCAGGGTCAGCTTAGACACATCATCGTACGCAGATCACCTAACCAGAACGTTATCATTACGTCTCAAAGGGAAAAGAATTCTAGGATGATAATATCCTTAAGAGTTCTTTCAAGGGCCTCACATAAAACTCTGTCCTTTAGTGACAATATGGAGCTGGTTAGACGTGACGTGGTCCTGGCTACATCCACGCGTGTAGATAGTCAGGTTAAAAACTCTCTCAGAGTCGCTCCGGTCTCCGGAGAGTTATCTTCGACGGCAAGCTTTCCACACTCTATGATCAGTTAACTAAGAAAGCTTTCGACTCTCTGCTATTAAAATTCGCTTCCATATAGTCGGATTCAGCAGAGAAGAGTAGGACAGGCACTTCAGGGACGAATACGTCCAAGGGAAGTTCGTTTAAGGTTCCTATGTGTCCTCTAGGTCTTATTCTAGAGACCGTCAGGGTAGCGACTCATATAGGGGCCGTAATTGGGGCAAGGGGCGGACCGTGGAGGACATGGCATCTCCTTCAGCAAGCCTCGCAGGATCAGGAAGTAATGGTTTTAACCTCTATCGTGTACTAGTGAGCGGAAGACGGTCGAGTTTCTCAATTATTTGGGAATAGATTACGGACATCCCTTGGATTCAAGGGGTGATTTCGAAAGGACTATATTGTTCCTCAAACGAAATCCTCTGTCAACTCGGAGTCCCAGATGGACTCAGCTTCCACCAAGTCAGTAGGATAGAGGCTCGCTTCCATCAGAAGTCTAGTCTCTTCGGGAATGATCGTGGAGATCGTAGAAATCCAGGAATTTCCAGGTTTCTACAAACATCCTTTTCTGGTTCCAAAAGCCAAACGGCTCGTTCCGTTCACTCATTATTCAGAACTGGATAAACAAGCTGATCGTGGCTCCAAGTTTATATATGGAGTCCCCCCGATCGGTCAGAGCGAGTATTCGGGTCTTCGGTTATGCTACATGAATAGATCTCAAGATGCGTACTTTCACGCCATGGTACAACAGGCGTCAGAAAGTATCTTCGCTTCCTTATCATAGGAGTCGTATATCAGTTCTGAGCAATATACTTCGGTCTGAATCTACCCCCCTAGGCCTTCGCTCGAATAACGGACTCGGTAATGACTCATTTCCGAACTTATTCGTCTGCGATAACGTCGGCCTACCTGGACAACATTCATACAGGTATGGCAATGAGTTAACGCTTCAGAACTATGTGCAGAATCTGCTTCTATTGCTCTGACGTCTCGAGTTTCTTAAGTAAACAAGGAGAAGTCGGATCTGGTACCATCCAAGTCGTTCAACCACCAGGGGATGAGCTTCGTAATGCACAACTTTTTCGTTCGTCTGCCGTTACTCAGAACGAAATTATTCAGTTGTTGTGCTCTCCATTGTCTTTGCTCAGACAAGTCTCAGCTAGAGACCTTATGAGACTGATACGTTTAGGTGGGACTGTCGCGATTTTATTCCGATGCGGCAGTTACGTATTGGTCCTCTCCAAATTTCTTTAATTCAGTATTGGAGAGTGAAGATTCTTTCGCTCAATACGGACATTGTCTTGTCTAATCAAGTGAATAAGAGATTCAGACTTGGGCAAGTTTTCTGGGCTTAACTCAGGTAGTTCCATTGCAATTGCCGGATCTGAGTTTTACAGTCTTGACAGATGCCAGTAAACAGGTTGGGTCGTTTTCATTGATCCCAATGGATTGAAGTGCCAGGGTCTTTTGATTCCGTAGTTCCTTATCAGCTCTCAAACATCAAGTATGATGTCATTTTGGCTTGCGCTACGTTATTGGATAACGTAATTCAGAATGTTCACATGCTAATTCTGTCCGACAATTTGACAGTATTAGAGTATTTTCGGAATTTTAGAGGCACTCATTCCATCCTGTTATTCATGTTAACGGAATGTATCTTTCGGTTGCTACTAGAACATTAAGTTCTATCAGTCCGTCATATTCCTGGTCGTCCGAACGTATTAGCGGACTCCCTTCACGGAGGGGCCGTTTGTTGCCAACAGAATCGGTTTTCAACAAGTTTTCAATCAGATTGCTACCATGGTGAGCGACCAATGATCTATTATTTGCGACGCATCTCAACAATTAGTTGCAGACGTATGTGTCATTATGTTTGGATCTTTGAGCGTTTGCAATAAACACTCTAGAGATCTTGTTAGACGGAATAATAAGATATGCGTATCTTACAGCATTGTTGATTCAACAGATTTTGCTCTAGTGTAATTATTTCAATGCAAATTCTGTTATTAGCTTCTCTAGCTCCACAAGACTGTGGACTATTTACTCAGGCGGCTGTTGTGGGACATGCCGTTGAAGCTTCCTCCACATTTCGGTCCATTCTATGGTCAGATGGATTCAATCTACTGTCAGTTCTGCTTATGATTATTTCTTCATTCAGCGGTCTGTGTTTTAGTTTAAGCTCATGAAATAAGGATTCTTCTACTTTATGGGCTTAAGCTATTAATATGGTTATTACAGATTTAATGAGGGCTGCATATTAGTGTTAGCCCTCCATTTTCACGATTTTGTATCTGAGAATATTGAGTCTTTTTCTACAGATCTACATTGTTTAGGTCCGCTATTTTTTACTCTGAAGGTCGTCTACTAAATAGTGACAACTATGTGTTGTATAGGCTTTCGGTTCTGGCATTGACTCTGTCCTACTGCCCTCTTTGCTCTGGAGTATTTGATCCAGGAAAAGGGAAAGGGTGGGGGTGGGGTGTGTTCCCTTAGGTCTCCTGCTTTATAGTGTAAAGCAAGGGAATACCTCCCTCGGACTTAGTAATTCCGTGTCGGTTCCGAGATAATTTTAGGGTTAAGCCTATGTTTACTCATCTGTGTAATATTTTTTAGTGTTAATTGGTGTGAAGCATTCGTATATATCATGTGATTAATTGAGCGTTAATATACAATCCTTGAACACTTTTAAATGAGTATATAGAGTCTCATTTCTCTAGACTCCCGCATTAGTTGGCTTTCCTTAAAAAATATTAGTATAAAGGGTTATACTAGATATTTATAGTTTATAGACATCATTGATGTTATTGTGCCCAATTACAGAATAGTATTGTGTCTTTCTTTTTTGTTACAGATAAGAAAGATACATGTAAGACTATCTCTCCTTTTCTCCTTAAGGGGATAGGTCTGTTATAGGTAATTGAGTCTATTGGATTTTCCTTATGTCCTTGGCCCTCCAACCTTTTTACTTTTCAGCTAAGTCCGGGTCATTGGTACAGTATAAAAATGTTAAAAAATTTATAGTAATTTATATATTTTTTATACTTACCAAAGACCCAGACGGGGATGGCCCTCCCATGAGTTGGGAACTCATTCCTCCCCGCTGATTACATAACGCTTACCAGGCACTGGTTGTAAGAATGATTTTTGGCGTCAATTTCGAGACCTCCTTGACACTGCGCATGCGGAGTGGGGTAAAAGTATGGAGGACCATATAGGACATGTAATTTTCGGTTTTAGATGCAAATTTTGGGGATTGGGGGGTAAAATTTGTGTTTGGCCCTTAATATTTTAGAGTTAGCACCAGCTAAGTCTGGGTCATTGGTAAGTATAAAAAATATATAAATTACTATAAATTTTTTAACTTTTCCACTTTTTTAAACTTAGAAACCCTTCAACTTAGAAACCCTTGGCTAGAAACGCTTGGCTGAGGATACTGGTGATGTTGCACCTTGTTCAGCATTGTAAAAGTGACTATATTCGATTCACCAACTTTGGGGTTTTCTGTGTTCTCTTAGAATTTTGACTCATTTTTAGCTCAACTTGACAAAGTCAAGCTGAGCTATTGCCATCACTTCTCATCCGTCAGTGTTTGAACTTGGTTTAGTCAGGCATCAATATATTCCTTTGGCACGCCCTACGAGGCACATTTATAATCAGATCAGCTTGAAATTTGGTATGCTTGTTTGGGGTGGCCTCTAGATGGGAGCTATCAATTTTCTTCGATTTCCATCAAAAAATGTTGCCGTTGCAGTGACCTTCAATGAACGTAGTGCAATTATGCATCAATATATTTCCCTTTGGCACACGCTGCAATGCACATTTTTGACCGGATCACTTTGAAACTTGGTATGCCTGTTTGGGGTGACCTCAATATGGGAGCTATCGATTTTCTTCCATTGCCGTAAAAAAAGTTTGCCGGTGGCAACTTACTTAGAACTTAGTTAAGTCAGACCTCAATATTTCCCTTTGGCACACCCAACAGGGCACATTTATGATTGGATTGCTTTGAAACCTGGCATGCTTGTTTTGGGTGACCTACAGATGGGAGCTATCAATTTTCTTCCATTTCCGTCAAAAAATGTTGCCACTGGCAATGTTCTTAGAACTTAGTTAAATCAGACCTCAATATTTCACTTTGACTCGCTCTACAGGGCACATTGATGATTGGATTGCTTTGTAACTTGGCATGCTTGTTTGTGGTGTCCTTCAGATGCGAGCTATAGATTTTCTTCCATTTCCATCAAAGAATCTCACCGCTGTCAATGACCTTTGAACTTAGTTTAGTCAGGCATCAATATATTCCTTTGGCACGCCCTACAGGGAACATTTATGATTGGATTGCATTGAAACCTGGTATGCTTGTTTGGGGTGACCTCCAGAGGGAAGCTATCGATTTTCTTTAATAACCTTTGAACTTAGTTAAGCCAGACATCAATATATTCCTTTGGCACTCTCTACAAGGCACCTTTATGATCAGATAAGTTTGAAACCTGCTGTGCTTGTTTGAGGTTACCTCAAGATGGGTACTATTGATTTTCTTCGATTTCCATCAAAAAATGTTGCTGCTGGCAATAGTCTTCGATGAACCTAGTGCAGTTATGCATCAATATCAATATTTCCCTTTGGCACTCCCTGCAGTGCACATTTATGATCGGATCGCTTTGAAACCTCATTCTTCTATTTTCGTCAAAAAATGTTGCAGCTGGCAATAACCTTTGAACTTAGTTTAGTTAGACCTTAATATTTCCCTTGGCACACCCAACAGGGAACATTTATGATTGGATTGCATTGAAACCTCATATGCTTGTTTGGGGTGACCTCTAGATAGGAGCTATTTATTTTCTTCCTTGCCCATCAAAAAATGTTGCCATTCGTAATGACCTTTGATGAACTTAGTGCAGTTATGCATCAATATTTTCCTTTGACACATCCTGCAGGGCACATTTATGATTGAATTGCTTGGAAACTTGATGTGTTTGTTTGGTGTGACCTCTAGATGGGAGCTATCGATTTTCTTCCATTTCTGTCAAAAATAGTTGCCATTGGCAATGACCCTTGATGAACTTAGTAAAAACTTAGTGCAGTTAAGCATCAATATTTCCCTTTGACATACCCTGCAGGGCACATTTATGATTGGTTCACTCTGAAACTTAGTATGCTTGGTTGGGTGTGACCTCTAGATAGGAACAATTGATTTTCTTCCTTGTCCTTCAAAAAATGTTGCCATTGGCAATGACCTTTGATGAACTTGGTCCCGTTATGCATCAATATTTCCCTTTGACACATCCTGCAGGGCACATTTATGATTGAATTGCTTGGAAACATGATGTGTTTGTTTGGGGTGACCTCTAGATGGGAGCTATTGATTTTCTTCCATTTCTGTCAAAAATAGTTGCCATTGGCAACGACTCTTGATGAACTTAGTAAAAACTTAGTGCAGTTAAGCATCAATATTTCCCTTTGACATACCCTGCAGGGCACATTTATGATTGGATCGCTTGGTGTGCTTGTGTGGTGGTGACATCTATATGGGAGCTATCGATTTTCTTCCATTTCTGTCAAAAACTGTTGCCGCTGACCTTTGGCATCCATAGATATGGTGACTTGCACAAAAAGTTTCCCCATTCTTCCATTGGCTTGTCTTGTAGAATTTTCTCGGCAAAAATAGTAGCCAGTGGGATGTTTTTGTGAGCATCTTCACTTCTAAGGATGCCAACAACTTGATTAGTTTTCAAGTTATGGCTAAAAAGTGTATAAATGGTAAATGTGAACTTCAGAAATGAATAAATGTGGATCTGAGGTTAGTAATTGTTAATGGTATACGATTAATATTTGAATCTGCCCTCCAAAGACAATGGAACCTCGATTTATTAATAATGAATTGGAGAATTGTCGCTCGTAACCCACTTTCCACTGAACAGTATCTTGTCCGACAAAATGTTTTTTGACCTTTTCTTCGACTTGTACTAGTTATCATGAACATTCCAAGAACACCCAATGGTCGAGTAATACACCACTGTAAAGCTTATTCATCCACCTTCCACTGACACCGGGTATTGCTGGATACGTTATGTGAATCAAATTTGAGGGGGGGGGGGGGGTGTAATGAAGTGAGTTGGTTACCTTGTTAATATTTATATACCATTATCGGGGCACATCAGCATCGATTCAAAAATGCTATCAAATATCATTTTTCTTTCGATTTCACACCTTGAGCTGAGTACCTGTGGGCGGGACCTTTAGAAGAGCTATTGATTAGCATTCATTTCTGCGAAAAGAATTGCCGTTTACAATAACCTCTGAACTTACTGCATTTGTGTATCATCATTCTTCCTTTAGCCAGCCTTACAGTTTACATTTAAAAATTTATGTATTATTCTGACGCTATGCACACACAATGCTGTTATGTTTAAATTTCACCAAATAACATTGGTACCAATGATCTTCAGTTTTGCCATTTCACTTTTAACTTACCAAGTTCAAGTTTGTCAAGTTGAGCTACAGTGTCATTGACACTTTCATTTACAATAACTTTCAGATGTTGAATTTCTTTTGAGGAAGACGTTCTTCATAAAGCGTAAAATAAAATTTTAGTACAGTGCTAGATTTCTTAACCCTTTACCCAATGAATTGTCCATATCCGCTTGCATAATATGCAAATTCAGCTAATGAAAAAATATTATTTTTCAAAAAATTTCAACAAAACCATATCATGTGACCCCTCTTTGGTACGAGCTCATCGAGCTCATTCCAGTGAAGTGCCAAATGATATGGTTCTGTTGAAATTCTTTGAAAATTTTTTTTAAAAAATATTTAAAATAATAAATTTTTATATTGTCTGCGTTGGGTAAAGGGTTAAAGAGAAGTTACTAAAAAAGAAGTAATTCATTTATAAATTTTGTTTTCCAGCTACACCAGAAACTGTTGAAATCTACACATCCTGGTTATGTACATATACCTGCCCTCTTTACCTTCTTTGAATACTGGTTAACTGAGTGTCCAGAATTTAGAGATATGGATGCTAACAGTGGAATTGCCCCACAGTCATGGATTGATGCAGTAAAGAAAAGGATTATCACAGCATATCACAGCATTGAAGGTTTTAATTTTAGTTAATTTTAATGGCTGAGTATTAACTTTCTGTTGTATTCCCAGGTCGCAAAATGGAATGGACTATAAAATCGGATCCAGCCATTAGCCTGTGGCCCTGTGTGTCCCTTTGTGCTTTGTCCGTGCATCTGTTACCTTTGTGAACACTGTTATTCCTACAGTTATTCACCAATTCATTTTTATATGCCCCCCCCCCCCCCCCCCCCCCCCCAAAAAAAAAAAAAACAAAAAAAAAAAAAACAGGAGTATTAAGTTATGGCACTATCCAGGAATCTGGTTATCCATCCGTTAACTTTTTCAAGTCTTGTTGTTTTTTCATGTACAAATTTACAACACCCCCACCACTAGGTCAAGGTCACAAATAGTGGTCACCACAAGGAATCAACATGCTCAACATTTTTGAACTGAGGACATAACTTTTTAGTGGAAGAAGATATCACAATGAAACTTAAACAACATATGTATCACCACTAAATGTTGTGCCACATCCAAAATTCATGACTGGCCAACTGTGATCAAGGTCACTGATAGAGGTCATGATGTACAATCAGCATGAACATCAACCTTTTTGTGTCCAGGACATTAGTTTGTAGGGGAAGGAGATGTCACAGTGGAACTTACACAACCTATGGAAAAACACTTAATGGGGTTTTGCGAATAAAATTCACTACCAGCCCACCAAGATCAGGGGCACATCAGAGGTCATCATACGGAATCAGCATGCACTTAAATTTTTTTTGTATCTGTTACATAACTTCTTAGAGAAAAAAGGTATCAAAATGTAAGATAGTGGTCAACACATAAAATCAGCATGTAGGGCCTCCTTTCAAGTGATATATAACAAACATACGATGCCCTGCTTGATGGTTCTTTTGTTTTATTTGTTTTGAATTTAATTATAAAACTAGAATTTACTCAAATAAACATGAACTCAAAAATATTTTTATCACAATTTTTAGCTCAACTTGACAAAGTCAAGCTGAGCTATTGCCATCACTTCTCGTCCGTCGGCATACGTACTTACGTACATACGTTAGTATGTTAGTACGTACGACCACAATTTCCTTTGGCACACCTCACAGGTCGCATTTATGATCAGATCACTTTGAAACTTGGAATGCTTGTTTGGGGTGACCTCTAGATGGGAGCTATCGATTTTCTTCAATTTCCGTCAAAAAATGTTGCCGCGGCCAATGTTCTTAGAACTTAGTTTAGTCAGACCACAATATTTCCCTTTGGCACACCCTACAGGGCACATTTATGATTGGATTGCTTTGAAACCTGGTATGCTTGTTTAGGGTGACCTCTAGATGGGAGCTACCGATTTTCTTCAATTTTTGGCAAAAAATGTTGCCACGGCCAACGTTCTTAGAACTTAGTTTAGTCAGACCACAATATTTCCCTTTGGCACACCCTACAGGGCACATTTATGATCGGATTGCTTTGAAACCTGGTGTGCTTGTTTGGGGAGACCTCTAGATGGAAGCTATCAATATTTTTATACTGTACCAATGACCCAGACATAGCTGGTGCTAACTCTTAAAAATATAGGGCCAAACACAAATTTTGCCCCCCAATCCCCAAAATTTGCATCTAAAACCAAAGAAATCATGTCCTGAATGGCCCTCCATACTTCACCTCTACTGTGCATGCGCAGTGTCAAGGACGTCCCGAAATTGGCGCCATTAATCATTCTTTGTTTGGCCCTTCATCAGTTAACATCTGACTGATCTTTGTGCTTGTAAATCTCAGTTTAAATGATGCCAGACACATAAATATTAGTGAAATGGTGATTCTAAGGAGGATATAGAAGGAGGAGAGGAAAAATGAGTGACAGAAGAAAATCAGGGCTGTAACTTAAATTTTTTTTAATGAAATTATGTTAAGTTACCTATTTTCGAGGCAACAGCCTAATGTCATTCTTGTTATTAAGTTACACTGCTTGTTCAGTGTTTTCCTCTCTCCCTTTCCTTTAAGTCCCCTCTTGCTATTCTCCCATGCTTTTGGCATATTTTCTGTAATATTATTACTAAACTTTCTTGGGAGTTTTAGCTGGATAACAGAATGAATTCTGTTCTTTTCCCCATGTTTACGTCTTCACCTGTGGGTGGTTAGGCGTAGTGTTCTGCATCTACCATCTGATGTTCTGCAGTTTCTTCCCTGGAAGTCTCTGTTTTGCATCAGATAGTGTATTATTGGTAACTGATTTCGGGCCAGGGTGCCTGGAGTCTTGATTGGTGTTTTTACACTTATTGTTTACATTTCCAACAGCCCTCTGTGTGAGGGGGGATTTCTTGAAAATAATATCTTGATGTTAATTTAGTCATAACTAGATACATTATTATTGTTCGTAAGTGTTGCATAAATTGTTTAAAATATTTTTAGAATTTTTGTCCACACTTAGGCTTGGGATCCATTGGAGCTCAACGTTACTTTTCAGAAACTTGGGCTGTTCTGAAAAAATATATTTTTATACTGTACCAATGACCCAGACATAGCTGGTGCTAACTCTTAAAATATAGGGCCAAACACAAATTTTGCCCCCCAATCCCCAAAATTTGCATCTAAAACTAAAGAAAACATGTCCTGAAAGGCCCTCCACACCTCGCCCCCACTGCGCATGCGCAGTGTCAAGGACGTTCCGAAATTGGCGCCATTTATCATTCTAAGTTTGGCCCTTCATCAGTTAACATCTGACTGATCTTTGTGCTTATAAATCTCAGTTTAAATGATGCCAGACACATAAATATTAGTGAAATGGTGATTCTAAGGAGGATAGAAAAGGAGGAGAGGAAAAGAATGTGTGACAGAATATTATCAGGGCTGTAACTTAAAATTTTTTAAGGAAATTATGTTAAGTTACCTATTTTCAAGGCAGCAGCCATTTTGTTGTCATTCTGATTATTTAGTTACACTGTTTTTTCAAGTGTTTTTCCTCTCTCCCTGTTCTTTAAGTTCCCCCTTGCTATTCTCCCATGCTTTTGGCATAGTTTCTGTAATTATTATTACTAAAATTTCTTGGGAGTTTTAGCTGAATAACAGAATGAATTCTGTTCTTTCCCCATGTTTACGTCTTCACCTACGGGTGGTTAGGCGTTGTGTTCTGCATCTACCATCTGATGTTCTGCAGTTTCTTCCCTGGAAGTCTCTGTTTTGCATCAGATGGTGTATTTTTGGTAACTGATTTCGGGCCTGGGTGCCTGGAGTCTTATTTTGGTGTTTTTACACTCATTGTTTACATTTACAACAGCCCTCTGTGTGAGGGGGGGATTTCTAAATAATAATATCTTTAGGTTATTTTAATCATAACTAGATACATTATTATTGTTCGTAAGTGTTGAATAAATTGTTTTAAATATTTTTAAAATTTTTGTCCACACTTAGGCTTGGGATCCATTGGGGCTCAACGTTACTTTTCAGAAACTTGGGCTGTTCTGAAAAAATATTTTTTCAAAATATTTTGATTTCAATTATTTTTTCTATATTAATGGATCATATTATTATTATGTATTTTGATTGCCAGGGGTTAGTGCGAGTACCAGGACTTGTTTTCTTTTCACATTGAAAGGATATTGATCAATTGTTTTAAGAGGAAGTCTTCCTCTGACCTTATTATCATTCTATATGTGGTCAGTGTACTCGCATTAACTCCTGTTCTGTATCGTATGATTTCGATGACAATATGGGAAGCGTATGTCACGGTATGTTGTTGGGGATTTGGACACTCCGGTCCTTTCCCCGCAGGGTCACTCTACTTTATCAATTTCTATTTCAGACGATCAAGATTAGGGTGATGTATCTGTGATGTCTTCCAACAGTGTGCCTCCGTCGTCACAATTAATGAAGGGCTAGCGGAAAAGTGCTCATGTAATACGCCAATTGCCTAAGAGGACCCTAGTAGGTTCGACGGCCTTTGACGTCCGCTAGCTCGCCCGGTGTAGCGTCCATTCACCGAATGGTTCGGCAGCCGGGTTCGTCCGTTGCGGTCTAGAAGGAATTTTGGGGTGATGCGAGCACTATAAAATTAACTTAATGCACACCCAGTGACGGCGGATCGGAGGGAGAACGGAGGAAGCCTTTTAGTCCGGTTCATAGCTCGTTCCAGTCCATCCGGACGGCAAGCGAGAGAGGCCCCTCTCTCGTTCAACAACATCTGGCCCCAGATGTTGTGGTACAAATGTGTCGTTAGCGGAGCATACGTCCGTCGCTCGGGACGCTCCGTTGTATAGGCAGTCCGCTGAGACTGCTAAGGCTTCCTCTCCTCGTCAGCACACACGACCGCACCTTGGCTGCGTGACCGCCGATATATTACCAGCTTCGCCGATCAAGGATTCTTCGGCGACCAGGTCACACCATCCGGCAGCCAGGGATTCGAGACCGATGGACTCCGGACGTTCGCATAGGAAGTATGCGGGAGCCATCTGATGCGGAGCTGCCCTCGGCGAAGCAGCGATAGACTGCGCCTCCGCAGGTCTCGACGCCGGACATTCTTGTGCACATAGCACAGCTTATCGCAGCATCCCAGCAGCCGACAGAAACGGTGTCGGATCGAGAATTATCCGACAGAGCTGGGTCGGTAGCCGGGGACTCGAGGCCTGCAGACTCCGGACGTTCACATAGGAAGTGTGCGGGAGTCAACGTACACGGAGCTTCCAGCGGCAATGCATCGTAAGTCCGCTACTGCACAGGCCTCGGGAACGGACGTGCTTTCCTTAATAGCACTGTCACAGTTTATCGCAGCATCCCAGCATCAACTGAATCTGTCGCATATATTTTATCCGACGATGCTGGGTCGGGACGCTCCGCGGAAGCGGGTACGGACGTCCAAAAGTTTCATCCGGTCCGACGGGATACCGAAAGGGATTCGGTGGATTTCAAGCTTTCCCTTTCGGAACAACATATGCTGCGATGCCGGATAAGAAACTGATAGCGTCGGTGGACTTAGAAATTTTTGGTTCGGTTCAGGGACATCGTCCCTCAGTTCCGACATAGTCCAATAATGTCACACAAACTTTCGAATTATTGAACGACGCTATATATATTATTATTTTATGCTTGCTATCCAAGCATTTCTGGTTTCTTGTTCGAAGAGTTATGGAGATGTCTTTCAAAAGTGTGCCTCTGTCGTCATAGTTAATAAAGAGTTAGCGGCAATAATTGCTCATGGAATATGTCTATCGCTTACGGAGTGACATTCGCTAGCTCACCCGGTGTAGCGTACATTCATCGAATGGTTCGGCTGCCGGGTTCGTCCGTTGCGGTCTAGGAAGGAGATTTGGGTGATGCGAGCACTTTAATTACTTTAGTACTCACCCAGTGACGGCAGATTGAGGACAGATCGGAGGAAGCCAACAACATAGGGAACCGCATGTTGTGGTTCAGATATTTTACATTCGGAGCATATGTCCGTTGCTCGGGACGCTCCGTTATATTGACAGTCCGAGAGACTGTCTTTAATGCTTCCTCATCCTCACAGCAGGGCACACGACCGCACATTGGCTACGTGACCTCGAGTATCCGATCAGTTTCGGCATTCAGTGATTCCACAGCGAATAGGTCGCGCCATCCGGTAGCCAAGGGACACGAGGCCTATACACTCCGTTCGCTCGCATATTGGAAGTATGCACGGGGTAACGATCTCGGAGCTTCCTGCGGCAATGCATCGTAAGACCGCTGCTCCTCAGGCCTCAGTGACGGACGTGCTATCCGAGTTAGCACAGTTGTTTCGCAGCATCCCAGCAATTGACGGTTTCTCGGTCGAATCAGGAATTATCCGACGGCGCTGGGTCGGTGCGGTCCGCGGTTGCATCAAGCTACGGACGACCGAATGCTTTATAGGGTCCGACAGGATGGCGAAAGGGATTCGAAAGATTTCGAGTTTTCCCTTTAGTAGTATCGGAAGATGCCTTTCATATCTTCTGGCATTTCTTCCAGTGATTATTTTTCGGACTTCATTGCTGCGATCTTGGATAAGAGACTTATAGCGTCATTGGACTCGGATTTTTCGATCGGCACAGGGACTTTGTCCCTGACTTACCGACGCAGTCCAATATTGTCATTACAACATGTGTTTTATTTTTCGACGCTATATATTATTTATATATATACAAGCCTGCTACTAAGCATGATAGTTTAGTTTCTTGTCCGCGTGGCTCATTTCTGCCATTTTATCTTTTTTACATATAGTTTATTTTGGCAGAGCAGGGCATACCGAGAGTTCATATGCGTCTAGACGGTGTGATTAAAGACTGCATATATTCTTTTTCGCCGTTTATGTCTTTTCCAATTTCAATGTTGGGAACGACATTATGTATAGTAGACTTAACTTAGACGCTTTATTATACGTAATCCGCCTTACTGAGGCGTTATCATTACGTCTTCAAGAAAAGATTTACGGGATATTATTCTCAATGTAATTTCTTTTGAGGGCAGTAGTTTGTTCACGTATAACTCCGCCCTTCAGTGGCTGATTGGAGTTGATTAGACGTGATGCAGCCCTAGCTACATCCACGCGTGGATAGTAGGTTAAGAACTCTCTCAGAGTCGCTTCGTTCTCGGAGGAGCTTCTCTTCGACGGCAACTTTCCGGCAATCCATGAATTGCTTGATTTATACATTCTCTTGTCTATCTAGTGTTACAAGAGATTCAGACTGGGGCAAACATTCGGTGGTTGACTCAGAGAGTGCCGCCGCAGTTGCCGGACCCTAGTGTGGCTGTTATGACGGTTGCCAGTCAAACAGATTGGGATACATACTGATCCCTACGGATTCGAAGTGCCAGGGTCTTTGGGTTCCGCAGTCTTTTAGCTATCAGTTTAACTTCCGCGGAATAATGTTTTTTAGGCTTGCTTTATGTCATTGCATGAACATTATTCAGAAACGCATGCCCAAATTCCTGTCCTTTAATTCGACAGTAGTGGCGTATCTCCGGAACCAGGGAGGCACTCTTTCGTTTCCGTTATTCAATTTAATGGAAAGAATCCGTCTGTTGGTTATAGTACACCAAGTTCAGTTTTGGTCCGTCATATTCTGGGTCGTCTGATTGTTTTATCGCACTCCCGTTCTCTTACGGGTCGCTTGTTGCTGTCAGAATGGACTCTCAACAAACAAGTATTTAATCAGATTTGCTATCTATGGGAGCGCCCAATGATGTTTTATTTATGACACAGCTTGCTAATCAATTGCAGACGTATGTGTTGGCTTGTCCAGATCTCTGAGCTAATACTGTTAATGCTCTATTGATCTATAGGACGGAATGATAGGATACGCGTATCCTCCGGCGCTGTTGTTTTAGCAGGTATTGCTAAGATAAACAACCACAATACATTTCTGTTGATAGCATCTCTATCTTCACAGAGATCATGAGTAATTTACTCTCTTGTCTACTGTGGATCTTAACGTGAAATCTTCCTCTATGTGAGGATCTTTTTTCACTGGGTAAATCGTGTCATCTTTATCACAACCAGCAAGGTCGCAACCTTCATGTATTCCGTTGTGTGGTCCGTATTGCATTGTAAGCACTGTACTGGACGAGCTTTGGACGCGATTTCTTACTATAGGAGATCCTCTTCTTCGCTATTCTATGCGACTAAAGTGGAGGCTCTTCCGTCGTGGTGTAGGGATCATTATGTTCATATGGTTGATCCCTCCATACTACTCATTGCTAGTTTTTAGTATACTTGTTTCACAAGATCTACTGCAGCCTGTTGTTATTTAGGTTATAGGTTTATGTTACCTCATACCTATGCACTCTACGATAGTTTACAATTGAGTCTTTTGTCTCTTTATCTAAGTCAGTTAGTAACTTTTTGATAAATAGACTTAGAATCTTTAGATTAAATTCCTATACGGATTTTAACTTCGGTTCTTATTTAGCTAAGTAATCATTTGAGCCTCTGGAAACAGTAGTTTTCAAATTCTGACCTTTTAGACAGTAATTCTGTTGGTCTCTCTTTTACTGTAGAGTCAGTGAGTTTCATGCACTATCGATGGATGATTTTCACTTTCATAGTTTCGGAATCAATACTTCCGTTACTATTTAGGTTGGATTGTTGCATAAGAGTTAGGCTCCTATTATCCGGAACCTATTATTTTAAGGTCCTTCCGTCTTCGTATGGGCATAGGCCTTTACTCTTTCCGGGTACAGTTTATGTATTTATAAACAGATATCTGTTTATTACAAGGGCGTAAGCTTCTTCTGTCTTTGATGTCTAGTAGAAGGACGTTACGCTCCATTTTATTGTTAATGGATTCTATTAACTAGCGTACTGCTTATGGTATATCATTGGCTTAGCAGTTGTGCTTAAGATTTCGGCTCATGAAGTAAGAGTTCTTCTACTTCTTGGGCTTACATTAATAGTGTTGCTATTATAGATTTTTGAAGGCTGCTCATTGCGCTCAGCCATCCATTCATGAATTTTATCTCAGAAATATCGAGTCCATTTCTGGAGGCCTCTATTGTTAGGTCTATTATCTACTGCTCAGAATGTCATTCACTTAACAGTTGCTACTATAGCTAGGTAGGCTGTCTGTTTCGGCAGTGTCTCCGTTCGGCTGCCCTCTTCGCTCTGGGCTATTTGACCCAGGGCAAGAAAAAGGGGGGGGGGGAGGGTGTTCCCTTGGGTCACCTGTTTTTACTATGAAAACAAGGGGATACCTCCTCCGGAGTTAGTAATTCTGAGCTGTTATTGGGATGGTTGTTTAGTGAGAAGTTTAAGTTTATAAAATTCATTCAAGTCTTAGTTTTTAAAGTATAGCTTTTGAATATTGCATATGTCTACGGACATGATTATGCAATTCTCACACACTTTTAGGAGTATAAGAGTCTCTATTCTCTAGACTTACTTTATTATTGGCTTACTTTAAAAATTATTAGTATAAGGATTATTGGATATTAATAGAGTACATGGATGTATGAAGCTAAATTTTTGGAAGGTGTTGTATCTTTCTAATTTATCATAAATAAGAAAGATACATGTAAGGCCTATTACTTCTTTTCCCTACAGGGGATGTCTCTATTTTATTTTATTGAGCGTATTCCATTTTGCTCTATGTCCTTGGCCCTCCAGCCTTTTTACTATTCAGCTATGTCTGGGTCATTGGTACAGTATAAAAATGTTAAAAAATTTATAGTAATTTATATATTTTTTATACTTACCAATGACCCAGACGGGGATGGCCCTCCCAGGAGTTGGGAACTCTTGCCTCCCCGCTGAGTACATAGCGCTTACCAGGCACTGGTTATTAGAATGATAAATGGCGCCAATTTCGGAACGTCCTTGACACTGCGCATGCGCAGTGGGGGCGAGGTGTGGAGGGCCTTTCAGGACATGTTTTCTTTAGTTTTAGATGCAAATTTTGGGGATTGGGGGGCAAAATTTGTGTTTGGCCCTATATTTTAAGAGTTAGCACCAGCTATGTCTGGGTCATTGGTAAGTATAAAAAATATATAAATTACTATAAATTTTTTAACTTTTTCAAAATTTTTTGATTCAATTATTTTTTCTATGTTAATGGATCTTGTTATTATGTATTTTGATTGTCAGGGGTTGGTGCGAGTACTAGGACTTTGTTTTCTTTTCACAATGAAAGGATATTGTTCAATTGTAATAAGAGGAAATCTTTCTCTGACTTTCATAATCATTGTATAATGTAGTCAGTGTACTCGCACTAACTCCTGTTCTGTATGTGTTAATTTCGATGACAACATGGGAAGCGTGTGTCACGGTATGTTAGTGGGGAATTGGCCATTCCGGTCCTTTCCCCGCAGGGTCACTCTATTTTATCAATCTCTATTTCAGACGATCATGATCAGGGTGATGTATCCGTGATGTCTTCCAAAAGTGTGCCTCCGTTGTCACAATTAATGAAGAGCTAGCGGAAAAGTGTAATACGTCAATTGCCTAAGAGGACCCTAGTAGGTTCGACGGCCTTTGACGTCCGCTAGCTTGCCCGGTGTAGCGTCCATTCATCGAATGGTTTGGCAGCCGGGTTCGTCCGTTGCGGTCTAGAAAGGAGTTTTGGGTGATGCGAGCACTATAAAATAACCAAGTGCACACCCAGTGATGGCGGATTAGAGGGGAGAACGGAGGAAGCCTTTTAGTCCGGTTCATAGCTCGTCCAGGCCCATCCGGGCTGCGAGCGAGAGAGGCCCCTCTCTCGTACATCAACATCTGGCCCCAGATGTTGTGGTACAAAATGTCTCGCATTCGGAGCATACGTCCGCCGCTCGGGACGCTCCGTTATATAGACAGTCCGGAGAGACTGTCAATAAAGCTTCCTCATTCTCATGGCAGCGCACACGACCGCACCTTGGCTACGTGACCTCCGATATCCAGTGAACTTCGCCAATCAGAGAATCCTCGGCGACCAGGTCATGCCATCCAATAGCCAGGGTCACGAGGCCTGGAGACTCCGGACGTTCGCATAAGAAAGTATGCGGGAGTCAACGTACACGGAGCTTCCAGCGGCAAAGCATCGTAAGACCGCTTCTGCACAGGCCTCGGTGACGGATGTGCTATCCCAAATAGCACAACTTATCGCAGCATCCCAGCAACGACAGAATCTCTGTCGCATAATGTAATATCCGACGACGCTGGGTCGGGACGCTCCGCGGAAGCATCAGGTGCGGACGTCTGAAAATTTCATGCGGTCCGACGGGATGCCGAAAGGGATTCGGAGGTTTTCGAGCTTTCCCTTTTGGAACAACATAAGCTGCTGTATGTGTCATCCGACTTCATCTTCTAGAGGTTCTTCATCGGACCAGAATGCTGCGATACCGTATAAGAAACTGATAGCGTCGGTGGACTTAGAATTTTTTGGTTCGGTTCAGGGACATCGTTCCTCAGTTCCGACACAGTCCAATAATGTCTCAGATACTTTCGATTTATTGAACGACGCTATATATATTTTTTATATGCTTGCTATTTACAAGCATGTCTGGTTTCTTGTTCGCAAAATTACTGAGATGTCTTTCAAAAGTGTGCCTCTGTCGTCATAGTTAATGAAGAGCTAGCGGCAATTAGTGCTCATGGATTATGTCAATCGCCTAAGAGGTCCCTAGTAGGATCTACGGAGTTGACATTCGCTAGCTCACCTGGTGTAGCGTCCATTCATCGAATGGTTCGGCAGTTGGGTTCGTCCGTTGCGGTCTAGGAAGGAGATTTGGGTGCTGCGAGCACTATAATAGACTTTAGTACACACCCAGTGACGACGGATTAGAGGAGAGATCGGAGGAAGCTTGTTAGTCCGGTTCCTAGCTTGTCCGGTCCATCTGGGCGGCGAGCGAGAGAGGTCCCTCTCTCGTGCAACAACATATGGGACCGGATGTTGTGGTACAGACATTTCACATTCGGAGCGTATGTCCGCCGCTCGGGACGCCACGTTATATGGACAGTCCGAGTGACTGTCGATAATGCTTCCTCATCCTCACAGCAGCGCACACGACCGCACATTGGCTACGTGACCTTGAATATCCGGCCAGCTTCGGCATTCAGTGATTCCATGGCAAACAGGTCACGCCATCCGGTAGCCAAGGGACACGAGGCTTGCACACTCCGGTCGCTCGCATAATAGAAGTATGCACGGGGTAACGAACACGGAGCTTTCAGCGGCAATGCATCATAAGACCACTTCTCCACAGGCCTCAGTGACGGACGTGCTATCCAAAATAGCACAGCTTATCATAGCATCCCAGCAAACGACAGATTCCTGGTCGGATCAGGAATAATCCGACAGCGCTGGGTCGGTACGCTCCGCTGTTGCATCAGGTATGGATGACCGAATATTTCATAGGGTCCGACAGGATGGCGAAAGGGATTCGGATGATTTCGAGCTTTCCCTTTCGGAACAACAGAAGCTGCCATACATTTCTTCCGGCATTGTCTTCCAGAGGTTGTTCCGTCGGACTACATTGCTGCGATGCTGGATAAGAGACTAATAGCGTCACTGGACACAGAGTTTTGTATCGGTTCAGGGACATTGTCCCTGAGTTGCTGACGCAGTCCAATAATGTCTTTAGAACATTCGAATTATTGAACGACGCTATATATATAAGCTTGCTATCAACATGCTAGTATAGTTTCTTGTCCGCAATGCTCTATTCTGCCTTTCGTGAATTCTAGGAAATAATTGTTTATTGGCAGAACTGGGCTTACCGAGATTTCCTTTGCGTCTAAGACGGCGAGACTCAAGACTGCAATTGTCTTTTTCGCCGTCTCTGTCAATTCCAACCACGAAGTTGGAAACGACAATGATGTATAATAGACGTAACTTAAACGCTTTATCATACGTACACCACCTTACTGAGACGTTATCATTACGTCTTCAAGAGAAAGAATTCCAGGATATGATCCTCAATGGGATTTCTTTCAGAGGCAGTAGTTTTCCACGTATAACTCTGCCCTTCAGTGGCAGCCTGGAGTTGGTTAGACGTGACGCAGCCCTAGCTACATCCATGCGCGTGGATAGTAAGGTGCAGAACTCTCTCAGAGTCGCTTCGGTCCCCGAGAAGCTTCTCTTCGACGGTAACCTTTCAGCAATCTTGAATTGCTCGATATACACGTTCTCATGTCTATCAAGTGTAACAAGAGATTCAGACGTGGGCAAACATTCGGTGGTTGACTCAGAGAGTTCCACTGTAGTTGCCGGATCCGAGTTTTTCGATTATGACGGATGCCAGTCAAACAGGTTGGGACACAGTTTGATCCCAACGGATTCAAAGTGCCGGGGTCTTTGGGTTCCGTAGTTTTTAGGCAAGCTCTTTACTTCCAAGGAAGAATATTATGTTGGCTTGCACTACGTCATTGGATGAATTTTATTCAGAAACGCATGTTCAATCCTGTCCGATAATACGACAGTAGTTGCGTATATCCGGAACCAGGGAGGCACTCATTCGGTTCCGTTATTGATTTTAACGGAAAGAATCCTTCTGTTTGTTATAGAACACCAAGTTCTGTTTCGGTTCGTCATATTCTCGGTCGTCGGATCGTATTAGCAGACTCCCTTTCACGTAAGGGTCGTTTGTTGCCGTCGGAATGGACTATCAACTAACAAGTATTCAATCAGATTTGCTATCAATGGGAGCACCCAGTGATAAATTTATTTGCGACACAACTCTCCAATCAATTGTAGACGTATGTGTCACCGTGTCCGGATCCCTGAGCATATGTAGTTAACGCTCTATCGATCTAGTAGGATGCGATGATAGGATATACGTATCCTCCAGCACTGTTGATTCAGCAAGTATTGCTAGGATTATTCATTCACAATACAATTCTGTTGGTAGCATCTCTGTCCCACAGAGACGGTGGATAAATTTACTTAGATGTCTACTGTGGGACTTACCGCGGAAACTTCCTCCACGAGAGGATCTTTTTTCGCTGGGGAAATCGTGTCAACTCTATCACAACCCGCAAGGTCTCAACCTTCACGTATTCCGTTTTGCGGTCCTTCTTGCATAGTAAGCACTGTATAGGACCAGCAGTGGACGCGATTCCTAACTGTAGAAGGACCTCCTCTTCGCTATACTATGCGGCTAAAGTGGAGGGTCTTCCGTCGTTGGTGTAGGGATCGTTATATTGATATTTTTGATTCCTCCATACCAGACATTGCAAACTTTCTAGTATACTTGTTTAACGAAATCATCTGCAGCCAGTTACTTTTATAGGTTATAGGTCTATGTTATCTGATACCTATGCACACCATGATAGTTTACAATGGAGCCTAATGTCTCTTTATCTAAGTTAGTTTGAAACTTTTCGATAAGAGATCTAGAATCGTTAGATTAATTCCTATTCGGAATTTAGCTTGGGTTCTTATTAACTAAAGCAACCATTTCAATCCTTGGGACAGCAGTTTCAATTCTGGTCTTTTAAGGCAGCGATTCTCTTAGCCTTCTCTTCTACTGAAGAGTCAGTGAGCTTCATACACTATCGGTGGATGATTCTCACTTTCGTAGTAACGGGAACTCTATTACCTTTACTACTAATGTTGTATTTTGGGTTAAGAATCAGGCTCCTAATGATATCCGGAACCTATTGTTTTTAAGGTCCTTCCGTCTTTGAGCGGGCATAGGCCTTTACTCTGTCCAGATAGACCTTTATGTATTTATTAACAGATCTCAGTTTATCAGTAGGACGTAAAGCTTCTTCTGGCTCTGATGCCTAATAGAAAGGTCATTACGGTCCATTCTATTACTTAATGCATTCAGTTAACTATCGGTACTGCTTAGGATAATCTATCCTTAAGTCAGCAGTCTGTGCTTAAGATTTCGGCTCATGAAGTAAGAGCTCTTCTACATCTTGGGCTGACATATAGTTTTGCTATTATAGATTAAGTAGGCTGCATATTGGTCTCAACCATCCACATTCACAAATTTTTATCTCAGAAATATTTTATCCATTTCTGGAGACCTGCATTGTTTAGGTCCATTATCAGCTGCTCAGAAAGTCGATCACTTAACAATTGCAACTATAGCTATGTAGGCTTTATGTTCCGGCAGTGACTCCGTCCTGCTGCCCTCTTCGCTCTGGGCTATTTGACCCAGGGCAAGAAAAGGGGGAGGGGGGAGGGTGTTCCTTTGGGTCACCTGTTTTTATTATGAAAACAAGGGGATACCTCCTCCGGAGTTAGTAATTCTGAGCTGTTACTGGGATGGTTTCTTAAGTGAAAGTTATGTTTTTAATTCGTTCATGTCATAGTTTTAAAGTATAGCATTTGAATATGTCATGTGTCAAACGGATGTTATTATACTATCCTCGGACACTTTTAAAAGAGTATAAAGAGTCTCAATTCTTTGGACTAACTTTATTTATTGGCTTACTTTAAATATAATTAGTATACGAATTATACTGGATATTAATAGAGAACATGGATGTTATGATGCTCAATTATAGAAGGTATTGTGTCTTTCTAATTTATCATAAATAAGAAAGATACACGTGAAGCCTATTTCTCCTTTTCTCCTACAGGAGATGACTCTATTTTATATAGTTGAGCTTATTGGATTTTCCTCTATGTCCAGGGCCCTTCAGTCTTTTTACTATTCAGCTATGTCTGGGTCATTGGTACAGTATAAAAATCTGAAAAAATTTATAGTAATTTATATATTTTTTATACTTACCAATGACCCAGACGGGGATGGCCCTCCCAGGAGTTGGGAACTCATACCTCCCCGCTGAGGACATAGCGCTTACCAGGCACTGATGGTAAGAATGATTAATGGCGCCAATTTCGGGACGTCCCTGACACTGCGCATGCGCAGTAGAGGTGAAGTATGGAGGGCCATTCAGGACATGTTTTCTTTGGTTTTAGATGCAAATTTTGGGGATTGGGGGGCAAAATTTGTGTTTGGCCCTATATTTTTAAGAGTTAGCACCAGCTATGTCTGGGTCATTGGTAAGTATAAAAAATATATAAATTACTATAAATTTTTTAAGTTTCTTCAATTTCCATCAAAAAATGTTGCCGCGGCCAACGTTCTTAGAACTTAGTTTAGTCAGACCTCAATATTTCCCTTTTGGCACACCCTACAGGGCACATTTATGATCAGATTGCATTGAAACCTGGCATGCTTGTTTGGGGTGACCTCTAGATGGGAGCTATCGATTTTATTCAATTTCCCTCAAAAAATGTTGCTACGGCCAACGTTCTTAGAACTTAGTTTAGTCAGATCTCATTATTTCCCTTTAGCACACCCTACAGGGCACATTTATGATTGGATTGCTTTGAAACCTGGCATGCTTGTTTGGGGTGACCTCTAGATGGGAGCTATCGATTTTCTTCAATTTCCCTCAAAAAATGTTGCCACGGCCAACGTTCTTAGAACTTAGTTTAGTCAGACCTCAATATTTCCCTTTGGCACACCCTACAGGGCACATTTATGATTGGATTGCTTTGAAACCTGGCATGCTTGTTTGGGGTGACCTCTAGATGGGAGCTATTGATTTTCTTCCATTTCTGTCCGTCAAAAACAATCTTTGAACTTAGTTTAGTCAGGCATCTATATTGGCATGCCCTACATGGCACATTTATGATCAGATCAGTTTGAAACTTTGTATGCTTGTTTGGGGTTACCTCTAGATGGAAGCTATCGATTTTCGTCGATTTCCATCAAAAAATGTTGCCACTGGCAATGACCTTCGATGAACTTAGTAAAAACTTAGTGCAGTTAAGCATCAATATTTCCCTTTGACACTCCCTGCATGGCACATTTATGATTGGATCGCTTGCAAACTTGGTGTGCTTGTTTGGGGTGACATCTATATGGGAGCTGTCTATTTTCTTCCATTTCTGTCAAAAAATGTTGCCTCTGACCTTTGAACTTAGTTTAGTCAGACCTTAATATTTCCCTTTAACACACCCTTCAGGGCACATGGATGATCGGATCACTTTGAAATTTGGTATGTGTGTTCAGGGTGACCTCTAGATGTGAGCTATTGCTTTTTTTCATTTCCATAAAAAATTATTGTCGTTATAACCAGCCTTTGAACTTACTGCATTTGTGCATCAACTTATCCCTTTTGCACTCTCTGCAGGGTATAACATCTTCCTTTGGCATGCCTCAGAGGGCACATTCATTATCGGGTTGTTTTGAAACTTTGTATGCTTATGCAGGGTAACAAAGATAAGAGCTATTGATTTTCTTTTCATTTCCATCAAAAACTGTTGCTGTTAGCAACAATCTTTAAATTTATTGCATTTGGGTATCAACATTCTTTGACATGGCCTACAGGCCACATCTCTCATAGGATTGTTTTTGAGCTTGGTGTGCTCATTAGGCAAGACCTTTAGATAAGAGCTATTGATTAGCATTCATTTCTGTGAAAAAAATTGCCGTTTACAATAACCTCTGAACTTACTGCATTTGTGTATCAACATTCTTCCTTTAGCCATGGCGACTTACAGTTTACATTTAAAAAGGAATGGATTACTCTAACGTTGTGCACACACAATGCTGGTATTTTTAAATTTCACCAACATTGGTCCCAATGATCTTCAATTTTGCCATTTCACTTATAACTTACCAAGTTCAAGTTTGTCAAGTTGAGCTACAGTGTCATTGACACTTTCATTGATGAATGCTGACACATATTGTGGTTTGATAAGCATGCTTGGAAATTCTAAATAAACATTTGAAAAAAAAAATTGTAAAACAATTTAAAAAAAAACCATATCATGTGCTCTCCCCCACTGGAACAACTTCGTTAAGCTCATTCCATTGATGGGCCCAGGGATTCTTTTGGGTAGCTTCAGGGGCCATCTATGGGCCCCTTTCTCAATGATATTTGGGTATGAGTTTTAGCTCAACTTTGGCGAAGCCAAATTTGAGCTTTTGTCATGGCCTGTCGTTCGTCGTCCGTCTGGCTGTCTGTCCATCTGTCGTCTGTCTGTATGTCAACAATTGGATACGGCTCAGGCTGGAGGCCGTATTTATGAACCGATCTTTACGAAACTTCTTGGGTACCTTTGTTATGACCGTGGGACGAGAATGAGTGTTTTTGGGTGCGGTCCGGAATTCAAGATGGCTGCCAGACGCCATTTTGTACCGACGATGCAGAAATCTGTTTTTTGTACAGAACTTCCATATGAAAGCTCTGATTTGAATAATTTTTTGTATGAATGTTTAGTACCATGGGATACATCACATATAATACAGGTTTTTTTCTCGTGCGTAAATTGTGCAAATTAGACTAATTTTGATGGTTTTTGGTGTTACTTTCAGCACTGTAAGTGCAAATGCCAATACAGCTCGGGCTAGAAGCCGTATTTATGAACCGATCTTTACGAAAGTTCTTGGGTACCTTTGGTATCACCGTGGGACAAGAACGAGTGTTTTTGGGTCCGGGCCCAAATTCAAGATGGCCAATGGCAGCCATTTTGTACAAAATTAGGTGCAATCAGATTTTTACACAGAACTTCCATATGAAAGCGCTGATTTGAATAATTTTTTGTGTGAATGTTTAGTACCATGGGATACATCACATATAATACGGGGTTTTTTCTCGTGCAGAAATTATGCAAATTAGATGAACTTTGATTTTTTCAGTGCGACTTACACACAGTAAGTACACATGTCAGTACGGCTCAGTCTAGAGTCTGTATTTATGAACTGATCTTCACGAAATGTCTTGGGTACCTTTGTTATCACCTTGGGATGAGAACGAGTGTTTCTGGGTGCGGTCTAAAATTCAAGATGGCTGCCAGTGGCCATTTTGTACCGAAATTAGGTCTAATCAGTTTTTTGTACACAACTTCTATACAGCTCAGACTAGAGGTCATATTTATGAACCAATCTTTACGAAACTTCTTGGGTACCTTTGTTATCACCATGGGATGAGAGCGAGTGTTTTTGGGTGTGGTCCGAAATTCAAGATGGCCACCAGCAGCCATTTTGTACCAAAATTAGTGCAATCAGTCTTTTGTACAGAACTTCTGTATGAAAGTTCTGATTTTAATAAATTTTTGTATGAATGTTTAGTAACATGGAATACATCACATATTGTAAGGGTTTTTTTCTCGTGCAGAAATTATGCAAATTAGATGAACTTTGATTTATTCAGTGCTACTTATACACTGTAAGTGCACATGTCAATACGGTTTGGGCTAGAGGCTGTATTTATGAACCGATCTTCACAAAACTTCTTGGGTACCTTTGTTATCACCTTGGGACGAGAACGAGTGTTTCAAGATGGCTGCTAGTGGCCATTTTGTACCGAAATTAGGTCCAATTAGTTTTTTGTCACAACTTCTACACAGCTCATATTTGTGAACTGATCTTCACAAAACTTCTTGGGTACCTTTGTTTTCACCTTGGGACAGGAATGAGTGTGTTTTGGGGCGCCTTTGTTATCACTGTGCTATGAGAACAAATATTTTGGGGTTCAGTCAGACCCACTCTGGGACTCAAAGATTTTTTTCTAGTTTAGCATCTGACTGTCACCCACTTTTGCAATACTTTACCTATATATTTGTTACAGGCAACGGTCAGTATTTATGTACAGACTGTTACAATACTTTATATGTACCTTTGTTATCAGGTCATTACCTAGATGTTTGTCATTGCTGTGTCACATACTATACATGTACATGTCTTTGTCTTGACAAGTTGAGTACAGTGTCATTGACACTTTCATTCCAAATTCGTAATCCCAAATTTCCCAATCTCAGTTTTCTCTCAAATAAAAATTTAATGCACAATTGATAACCTGAACTGGGTAGTCATAAGGCCTCAGAAAACCATTATGATTACCTAGTTCAGGACACCAGTTGTACATTAAATTTAAATTGCTTGCCTAACAAAGTCTCTTAACCCTTTACCCAATGTAGACGATTTCAAAATTTATTATTTTAAATATCATTTTTTAAATTTTTTCAAAGAATTTCAACAAAACCATATCATGTAACCCCTCTTTGGAATGAGCTCGACAAGCTCGTTCCAAAGAGGGGTCACATGATATGGATTTGTTGAAAATATTCGAAAAATAATATTTTTTCAGCTGCTGAATTTGCATATTACGCAGACGGATGTGGGCGATTCATTGGGTAGAGGTTTAATTCAGAGGCAAATGACAAGTTTTTCTTTAATACAGTAGAAACCTCTTAACTGGTAGAGTGCTAAATTATTTTTGGCCATCAAATCTTGTACACATGTCCCATAGGCACTCTCCATTAAATTGTAACAAGGCAAACCTTTACAGACTTATTAATACCACTTCAAAAATAATACAAATCACATCCACCGAATATGAGCCTTGAAGCTGTGGTACCTACACTCCAGAATAAAGCCCAAATATGGACTTCCAGCACTCTACCAGTTAATTGAATATCCATTTTGCCCGTGAAAATTATTCAATTAACAGGAGTATACAATTAACAGGGATTTGGTCAGTTTCCTGTGTTCTGGAGGTAAACTGAGCATTTATTCTATTATATCTTGTTTGACAGAGCTCATAGAGCTCTGTCAAACAAGATATAATAGAATAAATGCCTGTATTGGATGTAGTGAGGCCAAAAAGGCTGATAAATAAGGGGAATTTGGTGCGTTTCACAGTCATTTTTTAGACACATGGCACAAATTTATATACAATTAACAGGAGTTTACTCTTCAACCTATATGCAATTAACAGGTCAAATTTGTACTGAAGGTATGGTAAATGGTTTTGTGTTTGAAAATTATATTCAATTAACAGGGATATACAATTAAGAGATATCCAATTAAGTGGGCTCCACTGTAGTACAAGGACAGTTTAATAGAGACTACAGAGACTGCATGAACATGATTCCATGTGACTATTTGTTATAAAACTTACTCATAGTATAGATGTAGTTGTTGAGGTGTCTTAACATTCTCTTTTCAATTTGAATATAAAATTTCTTAGCTGTGTATGTTTTTCCCCTCCAAAACAAATTCCGAAATGATGCAAATTTCCAAATGTCATGGACCCAGGACCCTTTCCCAAAGAGGACAGAAGAATCCCTGGAGCATGAACATATCTATGAATCTGTTAACCCTTTACCTAACGTAACGGCCAAAAACGGCCAGCGCTATTCTCAGAACTCACCAATTAATTTTCATTATTTTTTCATTTTTTTCTCTAAAACATAGGTTATGACCCCTCATTGGAATGAGCTTGTCGAGCTCGTTCCAATAAGGGGTCATAACCTATGTTTTTGAGACAAAAAATGAAAATAATAGTTATTCAAGAATTTTTTTTGCAAGTGTCATCTGCTTTTCATGTTAGGTAAAGGGTTATTAAAGGTATGATTTTGGAGGGTGCAGTTGAAGCAGTTTCACTTTTAGTTCACCCATAAATATGTTGGTGTATGTTGGGGCTACTTTAGACACCACACAGGTGCCATATATTTGTTTGTAATAGTTGATGTTAAATTCCAAATTATTGTTTTGTAGGACTATTCTAAACAAAGAGAGTCAGTTGTTATATCACAAGTCCCATTTTGATTTTTGCCACCTTAAATATTTTGTTGCTGCCAATAACCCTCCATGGTTTGGGATAATTGTGTATAGAAAAGTGGCATACATTGTTACTAGAAATTTTTGCCGATTTCTAGATTTAAAGGAAATTGTATGGTGGGAAGTCTGATGAATGAGATGCAATGGTTTTGTTGAAATTTTTTAAAACATTTGAAAACAAAATAATTGAATAACGGATTTTGATATCATGTGCAATGGGTTAGGGATTCATTTCTTATCAACCTACCCTACAATTGTTTACTACAGGCTTGCTCTACAGTGGAAGTCCCTAACTAGGAAAATATACTCTCTATTTTGATCTTTCCTAAGTGATTTGGGAAAGAAAAGTGGTGCAAAAGCACCAAGAAAAAATTAGCCAAAACTGGGTCGAGTGCTACTGGCACACACCCAGTAGGGGATGCTCTTCTAGTACAGATCCACGGCTTCCGGTACCAGTGCGCAGTCATGTAACTAATGAATCATTCTTTTTTCTTCTGCCATCCTGGAAAGATGTGCAGCCATTTGCATTACGAAACAGTGATAATTCAGCTCATTGATAATGGTTACCTGTGACTAGAATTATGGATTTGAGTATCATATAATAAGAGGACTGTGTTTTATATACTATTCAAAGTTTGCTAAGAACCAAGTATATCCAACTACCTGTTTTACGTTTTAGTTGAAATATTGTTATGAAAAGTGTTTATATTTTTTATTTAATTATATCTTTAATGATTTAAGCACAGAAATTAAGATTTTGTTTGTGTTTGACATTATTTTTTAGCTTTTGAATACGATAACTATGGAAAATGGATATTATTGGTAAAAGAGAAAATTTTTCAAATTTGCCAAAAAGTTGACGGGGCGAACTGATATGGGTTCAATATCGACTATGAGACCCATTATTGTTAATTACACTTTGACAACGCCTTCTAATGCTCCCAATCAGGTTCCAGATGGTCCTTTGTGGGATGTTGTTCCATTCTTGGACCAGCATGAGGGGCAGTGCACTGCTCTTTGATCCGCTTCTTTGGCAGGTCTGTGACTTTTCCATGGTTCCATGGCAACAGTCTGGGATGTCGTCCTGCATCATTCCAAAGATCAGCTGTGCTTCGCCAGCTTGATCAGCCTTCTGTTGGAGGCAGGGGCTATTCTAAGCCTAACAATCGCCCTTCTGCTTCCTCTGCGAAGCCAAGGGCTGATCCTCCTGCCGCCGCTTCTACTTCTTACTCATGTGGTGAGGGTAAGCGTCGGCTGACCATAGGGAGGACTCAGGATCATTCATTTAATAGAGGAGGTGGTTTCTCCTCTTGCGGACCTTGCTGGGGCTCGAGATTAAGACCCTCATCTCAATTCATCCCAGGTTGGAGCAAGGATATCAGGGTTCGCAGACCATTGGGCCACAATCACATCCGATCCTTGGGTGTTAGATGTTATTTGGTCTGGGCTGCAAATATCCTTCCAGAGGCACCCCACTCAATCGAGAGTGCCTCTTCCAACACAAATTCCTTTAGACATTTCATGTCGGGAGGTTTTGATCACGGAGATACACAATCTCCTGTTAAAGGGGGTGATCGAAGTCATCAAGAACATTCATTCAGTGGGATTTTATTCCCGCCTGTTCTTGGTGCAAAGAAGGACGGCCAACTCCAACTGGTTATCGATCTGAGTATCCTGAACCAGTCTATCATTGCTCCCAAGTTCAGCATGGAGACTTTCTGGTCGGTTCGCCACTCCATTCACCAGGGATATTTTGCTTCCAGCATCGACCTGCGAGACGCTTACTTTCATGTTTTGATTCACTGGACATCTTGAAAGTATCTCAGGTTTGCTATTCTGGGGCGAGCTTACCAGTTCAAGGCCATGCCTTTTGGCCTCAACATATGGCTCCTTGGGCCTTAACCTGATGATGTCACATCACATAGCCTTCCATCGCACACAGTCCAGGGTGATTACTTTGGCATATCTGGAAGATATCCTCCAGAGGCACTCCAATGCTGCTGTTCTGGAGTCAGATGTCGATACATTGTTGAGCTTGCTCACATTGCTAGGGTTCAGAGTCAACAAGGAGAAGTCGGACCTGGTCCCTTCTCAGTCATTTTGTCATCTGGGGATGGACTTCCATACTCAGCTGAATATGGTGGCTGTTCCCCGGACAAGGGCTGTAATTCTCTCAGCTTTTGCCCTGACTCTGTCCCAGTCCACGTCCTCAACAGCTCAGAGTATTCTCCAGCTGCACGGTCTCTGCGGTTTGGTGACGGATCTCATTCTTCTTGGTCGGCTGCATGTCAGACCTCTCCAACACTGTCTGCTCAATCGTTCGAAGCCGAATGTCAATCCTCTGGATTTGGTGCTTCAGGTACCAGACTCTCTTCATTGTCACCTTCTTCCCTGGACAGATGTTCAGTAGATTATGCAGGGAATTCCGTTGGACTTGCCCACTTCCGATCGTGTTCCGACGGCAGATGCTAGCTTTTAAATACGATAACTATGGAAAATGGATATTATTGGTAAAAGAGAAAATTTTTCAAATTTGCCAAAAAGTTGACAGGGCGAACTGATATGGGTTCAGTATCGACTATGAGACCCATTATTGTTAATTACACCTTGACAACGCCTTCTCATGCTCCCAATCAGGTTCCAGATGGTCCTTTGTGGGATGTTGTTCCATTCTTGGACCAGCATGGCACCAAGCTCATGGACACTTCTTGGTTGGACTGGACGGACTGAAATTGCAAGCTGCAACTCATTCCAGACATGTTCGATTGGATTGAGGTCAGGGGATCTTGCTGGCCAGTTCATACGCTCAATCCCCTCCCTCTATCGGTACTCCCGGACAGCATGAGCAACATGAGGATGGGCATTATCATCCATCAGAATGAATCTATCACCCACTGCACCTGCATACAATCTGACGTGGGCATCCAGGATCTCATCAATATACCGCTGTGCAGTCAATGTACCACGGTCAAGGAACCAGCTGATGCTGCTCCAGACCATTATTGACCCGCCACCATAGCAGTCATGCTCAGCAATGTTGGCTGCATGGAATCGCTCTCCCGGTCTTCTCCATATCCTAGAACGCCTATCTGTGTTGTCTAGGCAGTACCTTGACTCATTTGTAAAAAGGGCAGGTCGCCAATCTTCTCTGGTCCATACAACAAGGTCCATGGCCCATTCATATCATGCCTGGTGGTGGTTCTGAGACAGCTGAATGCGAATACATGGTCTTCTCGATCGGAGACCACCTTTGTGCAACCTTGCCCGGATAGTCTGCCTCGAAACATTTACCCCGGATGCATTCTGAAGGTCACTGCAAAGCTGGGTTGCTTGTCAAAGGGGTTCTTACAGGCCTGAATGATCAGAGACCGGTCTTCAACTGCAGATGTTGCCCTGTCTCTGCCACCACCATGTCGTCTGACTGGTGTGCCATACTGCTGAAGTCTTGCCCAGGCTCTGCTGATCACCATCTGGTGCACACCAAGGGCTTCACCAAACTGATGATGGGTACCCCCTTGTTCCCCCATCCCTACAGCCTGCCACATTTCTGCTTTAGACAAATGTCTTGTTACATTTGCATTCGCCATATTCAATCATTAAATCACAAGGGTTTATGTTGAAATGAAGACTGAATACCCTACACATCTCATGTACATGTAGACAGTACATGAAAATATCATGAAAATCAAGGGGTACATGCTTTCCATCACTGTCACAATCATATCCACCAAAAATATCGCAAATGTGTCACAAGAAAATTTCACAATGATGTGTCAAATATGTGGTGCTTGGCAAACTGTGAGGAGTATATATTCTCATTATTAATTTCAACCACATTTTCATTGTATTTTGTATATCCTTCGTGTTCGGGGCCTCCCGACACAACCACGTCTGGTGAGAGTTATACTCCCTCCGTGGGGGATGTGAGGTCTTTTCCTGTGGTGGATACTGCAGGAGCTGTTGAGTTGTCTGGTGTAGAGATGCCTGGTTCCGGAACTGCTCCCTCTCCAGTCGACATCTGAGGCTGTCACTAGGGTTGTGACTCCTCCTTTGGAGTTGAGCTCGGTTGCTCTGTCCTCTTTTACACTGGTTTCAACAGCTCCTGTTGTATCTGCTGCTATTCCTGTTCTGTCTGCAACGTCATCGGTCACTGTTTCAGCCGGCCTCGGCTTATCCCTGCAGGGGTCTGCAGAGATGTCTGGTAGTGTAGATGGGGGATATCGGCCTCAGCCTTCCTTGACTTCAACTCGGCAAAGTCGGAAGGGGCTACTGGTTGAACCCTCTGCTGTGGTCTTACAGCTGTCGGGCCCAGAACCTTCTCTTTGGATTCGGATGTTCCTGGTAGGGTCACCAGGATTCTGTTGTGTTTCCGTTCACGCACTCTGGTCCAACGGCCAGTTTTGCGGGACCAACACTTTTTGTGCAGCCTGGACCTTCTGTCCCTCAAGGTCCGTGATGACTCTCCTGAGTTCCTGCACTGTTGATCCTCGGGGTCTGGTATACCCCTATCGGCATCTGCCTGCAGATGTATCGGCTGCAACCCGTCACCCTGCGTCGGGTGTTCTGGAGGCTTGTGACCCTTCGCTGGTTAAGAGGGTCAGGAGGGAAGCCACTTTGCCAGTTCATTCCTCACGTCGAACCGGCTGCCACGGGCAGTGAGCTTAGGGAGGCCCTCTCCTTGCTGACTCAGGTTCTTTCCAAGGGCCTTCCCATTGCCTACAGCGAGGCTACTAGTGGTTTCCAGGTGCCCCAACGGTGCCACCTCCTGGGATTGGAAGCAGGCCACTTTCTGATCCCCCTGGTGTGCCTACACCATGGGAGGCATCGGCTGGTTTGGGCTCTGTGTCTTCCGACTCAGAGGATGGGTCAGACTTCTGACTTGGGGGCATCTCTTGACTTTGTGTTTGAGTTCCTTCCGGATCTCAGACCAGCAGACGGTGTCAGCCAGGCCGCGATCATCGGCCACGCGTCTCCAGCCTGTGGCGCCTTCGACTCATTCTTCTTGGTCGGCTGCATGTCAGACCTCTCCAACACTGTCTGCTCAATCGTTCGAAGCCGAATGTCAATCCTCTGGATTTGGTGCTTCAGGTACCAGGCTCTCTTCATTGTCACCTTCTTCCCTGGACAGATGTTCAGTAGATTATGCAGGGAATTCCGTTGGACTTGCCCACTTCCAATCGTGTTCCGACGGCAGATGCCAGCGATCTTGGATGGGTGGCGATGTTGCATCCTTTATGTCTTTCCCTTCACGGTGTATAGGACCAGGATCAAGCAGCTCTTCACATCAACCAGAAGGAGCTTCTTGTTCTTCTGAGTTTACGGCAGTGGATCCACCACTTTTGGATCATCAGGTCCTTCTGTTGTCCGACAATTCGACAGTGGTCGCTTACATTTGGAACCAGGGCGTCACGCACTCGGTTTCCATGTCCCAACGGGGCAGGGGCATTTCCACCTATTGGATGCTTCATAGGGCAGTGTTACAGTCGCTTTGCGTTCTCTGGGCTCGTCCCCACATCGATCTCTTTGTGACCCTTTGGAACCATCAGGTGGACACTTTCGAGTCCCCGTGTCCAGATCCTCTGGCTTTTGCCATGGATGCTTTGTCACTCGATTGGAATGTTCTAGTTGGCTATGCCTTCCCCTTGGTTCCGATTCTACCTCAGGTTTTGGCCAAGATCAGAATCTGCAGTTGTCGATTCATTCTGATCACTCCCCTGTCACCTCAATGGGTGTGGATCAATCAGCTCTGCTCTCTGTTGGCGGTGGTTCTGGCACATCTCCCTTTACGCCGCAACCTTCTTTGCCAAGGTCACCCGAGGAGGTTTAACTTCGACCCGACTTCATTGTGCCTTCACACATATCTTTTGTCAGGTCCTATCTCATCTGTATAGGTTTTTCGAGAGGAGAAGTGGAGTGCATTTCTTTTTCAAGGTGGCACTCCACTGGTTTAGCCTATGCGGCTAAATGGAAGGTCTTCTGTCGATGGTTTGCTGATCACTCTGTTGATTATGCCAATCTTTTGATAACACAGATTGCGAAGTTTCTGGTATATTTGTTTGATTCTCAGGGTCTCCAGCCTGTTACTATCAACAGGTACAGGGCCATGCATTCGGAGACCTTTTCGTACTTGGGAAAGCGTTGTATCTGCACTAATCCATAACTCTCCAAGCTTATTTGGCACTTTTCTTCGAAAAGGCCTAGGATTTTGCAGCTTACCCCAAAAAGGAATCTTTCTTGGGTGCTGCTTTGTTTGAGGGGAGGGGGGCGCCATTCAGACCTTTATCCCATTTGGATATGTGTTTTCTCACATACAAGACGGCTTTTCTGATGGCTTTTGCCTCTGCCAGATGGGTTAGTGAGCTTTGCGCTCTCTCGGTTCATCCACTTTCACCACTGATTGCTCCTTTCTGGCCAAGAATCAGATACCAGAAACAGCTCCACCTCCTATCTGTGTCAGGGCTCTTCCTTCGGCTGAGGATAATCGCCCTTTTCTCTGTCCAGTTCGTGCACTTCATATTTATCTCAACCGGACGCAGTTCATTAGGAAAGGCAGGAAATGATTCTTTCTGTCTCTTATTCCTGGTCGACAGAAGATCTCTCCTCAATCCATTTCTCGATGGATTTGTCTTTCTATTCGCGTGGTATGAATTGCCGATTGCCGCAGGTACGCTCAATTGTAAACTTTACATGTCGTTTAACTTTTATATCCCTAAAGGTGCATCTAGAGAAATTAAGAATATACATTGTGGTTGTTTCTAAACTTTAATCAATGATATCATTGACATCATTTTACAGTAACAATTGCAGAAGATAATAAAATGTGGCTAATGAATCATCACAAAAAAAAATGCTTGGCAACAATCGGTTGAACCAATGTTCCAGGAGCTGTTACTGTTGTCATCAAATTGTCCACAATCTTCTGATTGGGGTGGACGATTCCGAACTGCGGTTGAACTCTACGGCTGACATCAGTGTTGTTATTCCAAAGTCAGCAACTGGGCTTATTTGCAAGAAGGGGCACACTGAAACTAAATTCTGAAAAGTTGGTAAGCGTGTTTATTTTTCATTATGGGCTTATTCCTGGGTCAGTATGGTATATTCTATTGAAGGCTTTTCACCTAACCTGAGGGAAGTTCAAGGGAGCTTAAGTGACCACTTTCTGTAGATCATCCATCCATCTGTCGTCCATCCATCTTTCCATCCATCCATCTGTCTGTCTGGCATGAACTTTACATTGTCGACTTCTCATAAACCACTCTGCCAAATTGAACCAAATTTGATATGCATGTTCCTTATCATATGCCAATTCAAGTTTCTTCAAATAAAGTTGCCACACCCAGGGGGGACATCACAAGGGGTATAATTCTGTTAGCATCCCACTAAATTTACAAAAAAAATCATCTTCAGAACGTCCTATCAGAATCTGAAGATACTTGGTATACAGATTCAGGTTTCTTCAAAAAAAGTCCCTGGGTTCCTGTTTTGGGCTCCCTATGGTAACCCAAATTTAATTTCGTGTAGTATGAGGAAATGTATTTAAATATCTTTTTCAGATCTGTCATTCAAAATCTCTTGATATTTAGTATACTGCATCTTTAGGGTGGTCAGCATCAAGTTTGTTCAAATCAAGTCCCTGGGTTCATATTTGGGCTCCCAAAAGGAACCTGAATTTTAACTTCATGCAATATGAGGAAATTTATAAATCTTCTTTTTCAGATGTACCAGCCAACATATCTTGATATTTGGTATATTGCATCTTTTGGGGGTGAGGAGTGGGGGGTGGGTAGGGGGCAACTTGAAGTTTGTTCAAATCAAGTCCTTGGGGTGATATTTGTGCTCCCTGTGTGAGCCCAAATTTTAATTTTGTGTTATAGGAGGAATATTCTTAAAAAATCTTGTTCAGAAGGGTAGGGTGGTGGGGGGGGGGGGAGGGGGTGGGGGGGTGGAACTGGTGGTTGATTTGAATCGTGTCCTTGGGTTAATATTTGGGTCCCCTTGGTATCTGGAATTTTAACTTAGTCCTATATGAGGAAAAACTTTCAAAAGTCTTCTGAAGAATGTCCTTGTTTTAGAGTTGAAGGAAATCCTGGATATCCATACATTATATCTATGATAGCATCTGAACCTTAGAAAAATGAATGATACACAAGTTTGCCAAAATTTGAATTCCTGAGTTCCTATTTATAGGCGTTACAGTGATTCCAAATCCTGTCTCTGAAGAATCTTTGGTGTTTTGTTACGTGGATGCTTCAGGTCCCTTGGGGCCTCTTCTTAAATTTTGTGACTATTAAAAAGTAATTCTTATTATAGTAAAACGTGTTATGAGAGACCACTGTCATGAAAGACCACCTGTCTTGAGAGATCGTTGTGTCCTTGTACCGTTTGGTTGTTTTACTCTGTAAAGGACATGTCATGAGATACCACCTGTTTTGAGGGACCACTTTTGATTGGCAAAAAGGGTGGTCTCTCAAGACAGGTTCTACTGTATTGTCTGAAGTGATGCTTAAATTAGTGGAAGATAAGTTGTGGTGAAAAATTACATGTACTTTATTTGTAAAGAATTTTTATGTCACTCAAACTCATTTGCAATATTGTCCAATGCAATATAACACCGGTTGTTGAAAATGTCATTAAAATTGAAATACATAAATATGCTGGAGAATTTTAGCAACTCCGTAATAGATTGTAAAGTAATTTTTATGAAATAACAATGGTGGTTTAGAATTTAGGTACAGTAGAATCCTGTTAATTGAATATCCATTTTGCCAGTGAAAATTATTCAATTAACAGGAGTATACAATTAACAGGGATTTGGTCAGTTTCCTGTGTTCTGGAGGTAAACTGAGCATTTATTTTATTATATCTTGTTTGACAGAGCTCATAGAGCTCTGTTAAACAAGATATAATAGAATAAATGCCTGTATTGGATGTAGTGAGGCCAAAAAGGTTGATAAATAAGGGGAATTTGGTGCATGTCAGAGTAATTTTTTCGACATTACAAAAATTTATATACAATTAACAGGAGTTTACTCTACAACCCATATGCAATTAACAGATCATATTTGTACTGAAGGTATGATAAATGGTTTTGTGTTTGAAATTATATTCAATTAACAGGGATATACAATTAAGAGATATCCAATTAAGTTGGCTCCACTGTACATAAATATGTTGGAGAATTTTAGCAACTCCCTAATAAATTGTAAAGTAATTTTTATGAAATGACAATGGTGGTTTAGAATTTAGGTATTAATTACCATGTATATATATTTTTTTGTAAATGATCATTTTAACCTTTATGGGCCAAATTCCTTCTTTCACACACTTTATCCCTTTACCCAACGCAGACGCTATCAAGATTTATTATTTTAAATATCATTTTTTTCAATTTTTCAAAAAATTTCAACAAAACCATATCATGTCACCCATCGTTGGAACAAGCTCGACGAGCTCATTCCAACGAGGGGTCACATGATATGGTTTTGTTGAAATTTTTTGAAAAATAATATTTTCTCAACTGCTGATTTTGCATATTACGTGGGCGGATGCGGGCGATTGGTTGGGTAAAGGGTTAAGAACTCAAAACATGTGTTCCAATAGGTAATAATAAGTAAATTATCAGGCCAGTTCTCAGTTTACAAAGAGAGTAATGGCTTGACTGCACTGGTGTAGTAGATGCTGTTTTGGTAGAAGTAGATGCTGTGGTTAGCGTAGAAGTGATTGATAGAGTAATGGTTGGCATGGTATTGTAAGCGGGGCGACCAGCCGTCGGTATCTAATGTGTAGTTCTGGTGTCCGACTTGGAGACAAATTAAAGACGATAACAATTTAATAGCGAATGTGATATTTCAAATACCTCACAACAATAAACATGTAACACCCAGACCTGTTGGATATCTGAACAATATTACTGCAATAGACCACGGGACTTTCCAATAATATGAGACAGAGTAATGTTTGGCTATAACTGAATTCTTACTTGTAATTAAGGCTATATATACAATACAATAAAAATGCTTCATGTCATAACAAGTTTACGTGATATAAAGATTAATGTAAGCTTTCACTGGGTCTTAATGAGATGCTGTATTAACTTTCTGAATAGAGCTTAACCCTTTACCTAAAGTAATGGCCAAAACCAGCACTATTCTCAAAAATCGCCAATTAGTTTTCATTATTTTTTCATTTTTTGTCTCTAAAACATAGGTTATGACCCCTCATTGGAACGAGCCCATCGATCTCGTTTCAATGAGGTGTCATAACCTATGTTTTTGAGACAAAAAAATGAAAATAATAGCTATTCAAGAATTTTTTTTGCAAGTGTCATCTGCTTTTTATATTAGGTAAAGGGTTTAAAAACAAAAAAACAATGAAGTCCCCATTACACCCACGGCGAAGTGTCTTCGTTTGCGCACACGGATACATGACAGAATTGTTGATTGCATAATTCACTTGTGAAGTTATCGTTTATAATCAAACCTGGAAATCCTAGTAAATCACACTTTGGAAAGTAATAAACATTAAATTGGCCCCCAAAGAAACCTCACAGCTGCAATGTTAAGTTTGAGATTGCTAGATTAATTATTTTAATAAGGTTGTTAGAAAAACAGATACTTATTTCTCCAGCACCTCTTTCATCACTGAAAATCCACCGCATAAAATGTAACTAATTGTTTCTCTGTCAAACAAAATAGAGTTGGATGAATTTGTAGCAGCATTATGTGAAAATTTTGCTTCCTAAATTGATGGTTATTTTCGATATCTGAGTGGAGAGAGGTAATTTTTGAGACAGTTCAGCTATTTTATTACGGTTTTATTGATCAAAAAGAAACAGCACCTCACATCTTCATTACTAATTTGAGGAAAAACTTTTCCAAGGAAAGAAGAATTTTTAGTAGCTACAACAAACAGTTCTATATCGGGCAGTATTGGTCGGTCAGACTGTTGATCTGTCTGTTGGTCAGTCTGTGACCAATGAGTTTTTAAACTTAATAACTTTTAAACTATTTTGTGGAATGCCTTTATATTTGGTATGCAAATGTATCTTATTGATGTCTAGCACCATGTTCAATGCTCTTGTTATTCAAATCATTTTTGTCTGAGTTATTACCCTTTATGGACTTGGAATTTGTTTCATTTTTACCATTAAATTCATTAACTTTAAAATATTTGGTGGACAAATGTATCTTATTGATGTGTAATCCTCATATTCAATGCAAGTGTTATTCAAAGTACTTTTTGTCAGAATTGTGGCCCTTTATGTACATGGAATTTGTTTCTAGTTTGTTGCAGCTTAGGTACAATCTCACACCTTTTTTTTATATAAGTCTGAATATGTGCTTGCAAATAATTGTGTCTGTATAATTTATCATAGCGTACCCTTAGGTAGTGGTCTAATAGTGTCTCAGTTTTACCCAACATAACTTGAGGACAGATTTTTCAATAACCCAACAATTTTCATGTTTTGTTTCCAAAATATAGATTATTCTACCTCATTAAAATGAGAAATTTCTCGACAGGTTACAAAATTTTTTATTCAATTAACTGGCGTTTACTCTATAACCTATATTCAATTAATAGGTCAAATTTGTACTGGAGATATGGAAAATGGTTTTGAGTTGTGAAATTATATCAATTAACAGGGATATACAATAAAGATATATCCGATTAAGTGAGCTCCACTGTACCTAGTATTATCATTCTAACTTTGACATTTGTTTTTTTCAGCTTTCACAAAGGAATGTAAAACACAACCAGACAATAACAGTGATGATGAACTTGTTATTGTAGAAATGGATGTAGATTCTCCTTCTGGTCCAACAGACAGTACAAATGGCAGACCCCGCCCTCCAAATCAAAGAACTGACCATTCAAAACAAGTTACAAGCAGTAAAGAAGGAATGCAGGTTGAGGAGAACACGGATTCATTAGAATGGGAAGTATGTGACACAACTTCTGCAAATATTACTGAAGAGCAAGTATTAGTGTCTGACCCAACTCCTGTGACAACTGAGACAGATTCCATGGTTGTGGTTGATGGGTCAGTTCAAGCTTCTCTTACAGAAACACAATACTCTGATAATGGAGTTGTTCAGGATGAGGCATCAATTGCTGATATGAATAACTATGGGTCTGATGATGATGATGATAATGATTTTGAAGAAGAGTATGACCCAGCACAGTATCACATGAAGAACAAACCAGTTGAACAAAGAATTACTCTTCCTGCATTGTTAAGTATGCTCAGAAGCAACATTGATTTGTCAGTACATATGAGAGCCATACTTTGTCAAGCTATCAATTTTCATTCAAACAGCAAAGCAAGAACAGCTGCACAAAATGGTTTTCTTAAAGACCTTGGAGATGCAGGTAAATTTGAATACTCTTGTTGAACTACATTATTTATTTATTTATTGGTGTTCAAGGTCACATATTTCTGTGCAATGGCTAATCATGATCAAGACAGTTTTACGGGTGGAAGAAGCCGGAGCACCCAGACGGAACCACTGATCAATGGTGAGCAACTGTCAGCTCCCCAACATACTAACTCCACACAGGCAGGGTTAGCATTGGTTGAAGACAGGTGTACCATCGACGTGCAGTACGCCTTAGTACACAGCATCACCGTGCCCCCACGTGGGCAATGAGGGTGAAGTGTCTTGCCCAAGGACACAACGCGGTTGCTGCAGGTGGGCGTGCAGCCTGCACCTCTTCCTAGTGAGCCACCGCGTCCCATGTTGAACCACATATCTGTTTAACGCTTTCATTAACTGGTAGAGTGCTAAAAAAAATTTTTCAAAAGCTGATTTATAACATGAGTATTTTTTTTCAAAGATGCAATGCTTCCTGCAAGGGGAGCCTTAATTTAGCAAGATTTTGTTAATAAATAATTGCTTTATTACTTTTTATTGGAGAGTGCCTGTTGGCACTCTCCAATAAATGGTAACAAAAAAATTTTATATGAAAATTTTTTTTTTCCTACTACATAACAATGTTTTGCATACATTGTAAAGCCAGTATAGTTGCTTTCAGCACTTTTCAATAGAGCCCTGATAGTGGCTTCTAACACTCAACCAGTTAACAATTCATCGAGCTCATTTCAATGAGGGATCACATGGTATGGTTTTGTTGAAATTTGTGAAAAATTAGAAAAAAAATACTTAAAGTAACAAATTTTTATATTGTGTACATGGTGTCAAGGTCTCACACAAGGAAGTCTCAGGTAGGGTCAATTTGCCTTTAATTTCATATGACAGGTGCTCTAACAATGACCGTCTAAATTAGAGAACAGGAAAAGTCATATAATCTAAGCTGTTCATTCTTATCAAGTGTCATTTACCTCAATAGGTAGTCAACACCTCACAAGAAACAACTGCCAGGCAAGCTGTCTGGATTTATTTTTTGATGTTAAAATATTCACTCTACTTCCCGACTTGTATGGGTTAATCTTTTGCCCCAAAGAAGCGTTTACTTGCAGTGCTTTTAATAAAAATCGAACCAACACTTTACATTTTTGCTGCAAAATCTGTCTCTAAAAGTAATTATCCCTAGATCAACAGTAAAATGAGGTATCAAACCCCACCATGTTTATTTTTATACTGTACCAATGACGCAGACATAGCTGGAGCTAACTCTTAAAAATATAGGGCCAAACACAAATTTTGCCCCCCAATCCCCAAAATTTGCATCTAAAACCAATGAAATCATGTCCTGAATGGCCCTCCATACTTCACCTCTACTGCGCATGCGTTCAGTGTTTTCCTCTCTCCCTTTCCTTTAAGTCCCCTCTTGCTATTCTCCCATGCTTTTGGCATATTTTCTGTAATATTATTACTAAAATTTCTTGGGAGTTTTAGCTGGATAACAGAATGAATTCTGTTCTTTTCCCCATGTTTACGTCTTCACCTATGGGTGGTTAGGCGTAGTGTTCTGCATCTACCATCTGATGTTCTGCAGTTTCTTCCCTGGAAGTCTCTGTTTTGCATCAGATAGTGTATTATTGGCAACTGATTTCGGGCCAGGGTGCCTGGAGTCCTGATCTGGTGTTTTTACACTTATTGTTTACATTTCCAACAGCCCTCTGCGTGAGGGGCGATTTCTTGAAAATAATATCTTGATGTTAATTTAATCATAACTAGATATATTATTATTGTTCGTAAGTGTTGCATAAATTGTTTAAAATATTTTTAGAATTTTTGTCCACACTTAGGCTTGGGTTCCATTGGGGCTCAACGTTACTTTTCAGAAACTTGGGCTGTTCTGAAAAAATATTTTTTCAAAACTTTTTGATTCAATTATTTTTTCTATGTTAATGGATCTTGTTATTATGTATTTTGATTGTCAGGGGTTGGTGCGAGTACTAGGACTTTGTTTTCTTTTCACAATGAAAGGATATTGTTCAATTGTAATAAGAGGAAATCTTCCTTTGACTTTCATAATCATTGTATAATGTAGTCAGTGTACTCGCACTAACTCCTGTTCTGTATGTGTTAATTTCGATGACAACATGGGAAGCGTGTGTCACGGTATGTTAGTGGCGAATTGGCCATTCCGGTCCTTTCCTCGCAGGGTCACTCTACTTTATCAATCTCTATTTCAGACGATCATGATCAGGGTGATGTATCTGTGATGTCTTCCAAAAGTGTGCCTCTGTCGTCACAATTAATGAAGAGCTAGCGGAAAAGTGCTCATGTAATACGTCAATTGCCTAAGAGGACCCTAGTAGGTTCGACGGCCTTTGACGTCCGCTAGCTCGCCCGGTGTAGCGTCCATTCATCAAATGGTTCGGCAGCCGAGTTCGTCCGTTGTGGTCTAGAAAGGAGTTTTGGGTGATGCGAGCACTATAAAATAACCAGGTGCACACCCAGTGACGGCGGATTAGAGGGGAGAACGGAGGAAGCCTTTTAGTCCGGTTCATAGCTCGTCCAGGCTCATCCGGGCTGCGAGCGAGAGAGGCCCCTCTCTCGTACATCAACATCTGGCCCCAGATGTTGTGGTACAAAATGTCTCGCATTCGGAGCATACGTCCGCCGCTCGGGACGCTCCGTTATATAGACAGTCCGGAGAGACTGTCAATAAGGCTTCCTCATTCTTATGGCAGCGCACACGACTGCACCTTGGCTTCGTGACCTCCGATATCCAGTCAACTTCGCCAATCAGAGAATCCTCGGCGACCAGGTCACGCCATCCGATAGCCAGGGACACGAGGCCTGGAGACTCCGGACGTTCGCATAAGAAAGTATGCGGGAGTCAACATACACGGAGCTTCCAGCGGCAAAGCATCGTAAGACCGCTTCTGCACGGGCCTCGGTGACAGACGTGCTATCCCAAATAGCACAACTTAATCGCAGCATCCCAGCAACGACAGAATCTCTGTTGCATAATGTAATATCCGACAACGCTGGGTCGGGACGCTCCGTGGAAGCATCAGGTGCGGACGTCCGAAAATTTCATACGGTCCGACGGGATGCCGAAAGGGATTCGGAGGTTTTCGAGCTTTCCCTTTCGGAACAACATAAGCTGCTATATATGTCATCCGACTTCATCTTCTAGAGGTTCTTCGTCGGACCAGAATGCTGCGATACCGGATAAGAAACTGATAGCGTCGGTGGACTTAGAAATTTTTGGTTCGGTTCAGGGACATCGTCCCTCAGTTCCGACACAGTCCAATAATGTCTCAGATACTTTCGATTTATTGAACGACGCTATATATATTTTTATACTGTACCAATGACCCAGACATAGCTGGTGCTAACTCTTAAAATATAGGGCCAAACACAAATTTTGCCCCCCAATCCCCAAAATTTGCATCTAAAACCAAAGAAAACATGTCCTGAAAGGCCCTCCACACTTCACCTCTACTGCGCATACGCAGTGTCAAGGACGTTCCGAAATTGGCGCCATTAATCATTCTAAGTTTGGCCCTTCATCAGTTAACATCTGACTGATCTTTGTGCTTGTAAATCTCAGTTTAAATGATGCCAGACACATAAATATTAGTGAAATGGTGATTCTAAGGAGGATAGAGAAGGAGGAGAGGAAAAATGTGTGACAGAATATTATCAGGGCTGTAACTTAAAATTTTTTAATGAAATTATGTTAAGTTACCTATTTTCGAGGCAGCAGCCATTTTGTTGTCATTCTGATTATTTAGTTACACTGTTTTTTCAGTGTTTTTCCTCTCTCCCTGTCATTTAAGTTCCCCCTTGCTATTCTCCCATGCTTTTGGCATAGTTTTTGTAATTATTATTACTAAATTTTCTTGGGAGTTTTAGCTGAATAACAGAATGAATTCTGTTCTTTTCCCCATGTTTACGTCTTCACCTACGGGTGGTTAGGCGTTGTGTTCTGCATCTACCATCTGATGTTCTGCAGTTTCTTCCCTGGAAGTCTCTGTTTTGCATCAGATAGTGTATTTTTGGTAACTGATTTCGGGCCTGGGTGCCTGGAGTCTTATTTTAGTGTTTTTACACTCATTGTTTACATTTACAACAGCCCTCTGGGTGAGGGGGGGATTTCTGGAAAATAATAGCTTGATGTTATTTTAATCATAACTAGATACATTATTATTGTTCGTAAGTGTTGAATAAATTGTTTAAAATATTTTTAAAATTTTTGTCCACACTTAGGCTTGGGATCCATTGGGGCTCAACGTTACTTTTCAGAAACTTGGGCTGTTCTGAAAAAATATTTTTTCAAAATATTCTGATTTCAATTATTTTTTCTATATTAATGGATCATATTATTATTATGTATTTTGATTGCCAGGGGTTAGTGCGAGTACCAGGACTTGTTTTCTTTTCACATTGAAAGGATATTGATCAATTGTAATAAGAGAAAGTCTTCCTCTGACTTTTTTATTCATTCTATATGTGGTCAGTGTACTCACATTAACTCCTGTTCTGTATCGTATGATTTCGATGACAATATGGGAAGCGTATGTCACGGTATGTTATTGGGGAATTGGACACTCCGGTCCTTTCCCCGCAGGGTCACTCTACTTTATCAATTTCTATTTCAGACGATCAAGATTAGGGTGATCTATCTGTGATGTCTTCCAACAGTGTGCCTCCGTCGTCACAATTAATGAAGGGCTAGCGGAAAAGTGCTCATGTAAATACGCCAATTGCCTAAGAGGACCCTAGTAGGTTCGACGGCCTTTGACGTCCGCTAGCTCGCCCGATGTAGCATCCATTCACCGAATGGTTCGGCAGCCAGGTTCGTCCGTTGCGGTCTAGAAGGAATTTTGGGGTGATGCGAGCACTATAAATCAACCTAATGCACACCCAGTGACGGCGGATCGGAGGGAGAACGGAGGAAGCCTTTTAGTCCGGTTCATAGCTCGTTCTGGTCCATCCGGACGGCGAGCGAGAGAGGCCCCTCTCTCGTACAACAACATCTGGCCCCAGACGTTGTGGTACAAAATGTTTCGCATTCGGAGCATACGTCCGTCGCTCGGGACGCTCCAACATATAGTCAGTCCGGAGTAGACTGTCAATAAGGCTTCCTCATTCTCATGGTAGCGCACACGACCGCTCTTGGCTACGTGACCACGGATATCCAGTCAGCTTCGCCAGTCAGTGATTCATCAGCGACCAGGTCACACCATCCGGTAGCCAGAGACACGAGGCCTGCAGACTCCGGACGTTCACATAGGAAGTGTGCGGGAGTCAACGTACACGGAGCTTCCGGCGGCAATGCATCGTAAGACCGCTACTGCACAGGCCTCGGGAACGGACGTGCTTTCCTAAATAGCACAGTTTATCGCAGCATCCCAGCATCAACTGAATCTGTCGCATATTTTTTATCCGACGATGCTGGGTCGGGACGCTCCGCGGAAGCGGGTACGGACGTCCGAAAATTTCATCAGGTCCGACGGGATACCGAAAGGGATTTGGAGGATTTCGAGCTTTCCCTTTCGGAACAACATATGCTGTTGTGTATGTCATCTGACTTGGTCTTCTACAGCTTCTTTCGTCGGACCAGATTGCTGCGATGCCGGATAAGAAACTGATAGCGTCGGTGGACTTAGAAATTTTTGGTTCGGTTCAGGGACATCGTCCCTCAGTTCCGACATAGTCCAATAATGTCACACAAACTTTCGAATTATTCAACGACGCTATATATATTATTATTATATGCTTGCTATAACCAAGCATTTCTGGTTTCTTGTTCACAAAGTTACGGAGATGTCTTTCAATAGTGTGCCTCTGTCGTCATAGTTAATGAAGAGCTAGCGGCAATAAGTGCTCATGGAATATGTCTATCGCCTACGGAGTGACATTCGCTAGCTCACCCGGTGTAGCGTGCATTCCTCGAATGGTTCGGCTGCCGGGTTCGTCCGTTGCGGTCTAGGAAGGAGTTTTGGGTGATGTGAGCACTTTAATTACTTTAGTACTCACCCAGTGACGGCAGATTGAGGACAGATCGGAGGAAGCCTGTTAGTCCGGTTCCTGGCTTGTCCAGGTCCGTCCGGGCTGTGAGCGAGAGAGGTCCCTCTCTCGTTCAACAACATAGGGGACCGCATGTTGTGGTTCTGATATTTTACATTCGGAGCATATGTCTGTCGGTCGGGACGCTCCGTTATATTGACAGTCCGAGAGACTGTCCATAATGCTTCCTCATCCTCACAGCAGGGCACACGACCGCACATTGGCTACGTGACCTCGATTATCCGATCAGTTTCGTCATTCAGTGATTCCACGGCGAATAGGTCGTGCCATCCGGTAGCCAAGGGACACGAGGCCTATACACTCCGTTCGCTCGCATATTGGTAGTATACACGGGGTAACGATCACGGAGCTTCCAGCGGCTATGCATTGTAGGACCGTTTCTCCTCAGGCCTCAGTGACGGACGTGCTATCCGAGTTAGCACAGTTGTTTCGCAGCATCCCAGCAATTGACTGTTTCTTGGTCGAATCAGGAATTATCCGACGGCGCTGGGTCGGTGCGGTCCGCGGTTGTATCAGGTACGGACGACCGAACGCTTTATAGGGTCCGACAGGATGGCGAAAGGGATTCAAAAGATTTCGAGTTTTCCCTTTTGTAGTATCGGAAGCTGCCATTCATATCTTCTGGCATTATCTTCCAGTGATTGTTTTTCAGACTACATTGCTGCGATGTTGGATAAGAGACTTATAGCGTCATTGGACTCGGAATTTTCGATCGGTTCGGGGACATTGTCCCTGACTTACCGACGCAGTCCAATAATTTCATTACAACATGTGTTTTATTTTTCGACGCTATATATGCATACAAGCCTGCTACCAAGCATGATAGTTTAGTTTCTTGTCCGCGTTGCTCATTTCTGCCGTTTTATCATTTATACGAATAGTTTATTTTGGCAGTGCAGGGCATACCGAGAGTTCATATGCGTCTAGACGGTGTGGTTTAAGACTGGAAATATTCTTTTTCGCCGTCTATGTCTTTTCCAACTTCAATGTTGGAAACGACAATGATGTCTAGTAGACTTAACTTAGACGCTTTATCATACGTGAGGCGTTATCATTACGTCTTCAAGAAAAGATTTACGAGATATTATTCTCAATGTAATTTCTTTTGAGGGCAGTAGTTTGTTCACGTATAACTCCGCCCTTCAGTGGCTGATTGGAGTTGGTTAGACGTGACGCAGCCCTAGCTACATCCACACGCGTGGATAGTAAGGTTAAGAACTCTCTCAGAGTCGCTTCGTTCTCGGAGAAGCTTCTCGTCGACGGCAACTTTTCGGCAATCCATGAATTGCTCGATTTACACGTTCTCTTGTCTATCTAGTGTTACAAGAGATACAGACTGGGGCAAACATTCGGTGGTTGACTCAGAGAGTGCCACTGCAGTTGCCGGACCCGAGTGTTGCTGTTATGACGGTTGCCAGTCAAACAGATTGGGATATAATACTGATCCCAACGGATTCGAAGTGCCAGGGTCTTTGGGTTCCGCAGTCTCTTAGCAACCAATTATCTTCCGCGGAATAATGTTTTTTAGGCTTGCTTTATGTCATTGCATGAACATTATTCAGAAACGCATGCCCAAATCCTGTCCGTTAATTCGACAGTAGTGGCGTATCTCCGGAACCAGGGAGGCACTCTTTCGTTTCTGTTATTCAATTTAATGGAAAGAATCCGTCTGTTGGTTATGGTACACCAAGTTCTGTTTTGGTCCGTCATATTCCGGGTCGTCTGATTGTTTTACCGCACTCCCGTTCACTTAGGGGTCGCTTGTTGCTGTCAGAATGGACTCTCAACAAACAAGTATTCAATCAGATTTGCTATCTATGGGAGCGCCCAATGATGATTTATTTACGACACAGCTTGCTAATCAATTGCAGACGTATGTGTTGGCTTGTCCGGATCTCTGAGCTAATGTTGTTAACGCTCTATTGATCTATAGGACGGAATGATAGGATACGCGTATCCTCCGGCGCTGTTGTTTCAGCAGGTATTGCTAAGATAAACAACCACAATGCATTTCTGTTGATAGCATCTCTATCTTCACAGAGACCATGGGTAATTTACTCTGTTGTCTACTGTGGGACTTAACGTGAAATCTTCCTCAATGTGAGGATCTTTTTTCACTGGGTAAATCGTGTCATCTTTATCACAACCCGCAAGGTCGCAACCTTCATGTATTCCGTTGTGTGGTCCGTATTGCATTGTAAGCATTGTACTGGACGAGTTTTGGACGCGATTTCTTACTATAGGAGATCCTCTTCTTCGCTATTCTATGCGGCTAAAGTGGAGGCTCTTCCGTTGTTGGTGTAGGGATCATTATGTTCATATTGTTGATCCCTCCATACTACTCATTGCAATTTATTAGTATACTTGTTTCACAAGATCTACTGCAGCCTGTTATTATTAAGGTTATAGGTTTATGTTACCTCATACCTATGAACTCTAGGATAGTTTACAATTGAGTCTTATGTCTCTTTATCTAAGTCAGTTAGTAACTTTTTGATAAATAGACTTAGAATCTTTAGATTAAATTCCTATATGGAATTTAACTTTGGTTCTTATTTAGCTAAGTAATCATTTGAGCCTCTGGAAACAGTAGTTTTCAAATTCTGACCTTTTAGACAGTAATTCTGTTGGTTTCTCTTTTACTGAAGAGTCAGTGAGTTTCATACACTATCGATGGAAGATTTTCACTTTCGTAGTTTCGGAATCACTACTTCCATTACTATTTAGGTTGGATTTTTGCATAAGAGTTAGGCTCCTAATATCCGGAACCTATTGTTATTAAGGTCCTGCCGTCTTCGTACGGGCATAGGCCTTTACTCTTTCCGGTTAGAGTTTATGTATTTATAAACAGATATCTGTTTATTACTATGGGCGTAAGCTTCTTCTGTCTTTGATGGCTAGTAGAAGGACGTTACGCTCCATTCTATTGTTAATGGATTCTATTAACTATCGGTACTGCTTAGGGTATATCATTGACTCAGCAGTTGTGCTTAAGATTTCGGCTCATGAAGTAAGAGTTCTTCTACATCTTGGGCTTACATTAATAGTGTCGCTATTATAGATTTTTGAAGGCTGCTCATTGCGCTCAGCCATCCACATTCATGAATTTTTATCTCAGAAATATCGAGTCCATTTCTGGAGGCCTCTATTATTAGGTCTATTATCTACTGCTCAGAATGTTATTCACTTAACAGTTGCTACTATAGCTAGGTAGGCTGTCTGTTTCGGCAGTGTCTCATTTCTGCTGCCCTCTTCGCTCTGGGCTATTTGACCCAGGGCAAGAAAAAGGGGGGGGGGGGGGGGAGGGTGTTCCCTTGGGTCACCTGTTTTACTATGAAAACAAGGGGATACCTCCTCCGGAGTTAGTTATTCTGAGCTGTTATTGGGATGGTTGTTTAGTGAGAAGTTTATGTTTTAAAATTCATTCAAGTCTTAGTTTTTAAAGTATAGCTTTTGAATATTGCATATGTCAACGGACATGATTATGCAATCCTCAGACACTTTTAAGGAGTATAAGAGTCTCTATTCTCTAGACTTACTTTATTTATTGGCTTACTTTAAAAATTATTAGTATAAAGATTATATTGGATATTAATAGAGTAGATGGATGTATGAAGCTCAATTTTGGAAGGTGTTGTATCTTTCTAATTTATCATAAATAAGAAAGATACATGTAAAGCCTATTACTTCTTTTTCCCTACAGGGGATGACTCTATTTTATATTATTGAGCGTATTCCATTTTGCTCTATGTCCTTGGCCCTCCAGCCTTTTTACTATTCAGCTATGTCTGGGTCATTGGTACAGTATAAAAATGTTAAAAAATTTATAGTAATTTCTATATTTTTTATACTTACCAATGACCCAGACGGGGATGGCCCTCCCAGGAGTTGGGAACTCTTGCCTCCCCGCTGAGTACATAGCGCTTACCAGGCACTGGTTATTAGAATGATTAATGGAGCCAATTTCGGAACGTCCTTGACACTGCGCATGCGCAGTAGAGGTGAAGTGTGGAGGGCCTATCAGGACATGTTTTCTTTGGTTTTAGATGCAAATTTTGGGGATTGGGGGGCAAAATTTGTGTTTGGCCCTATATTTTAAGAGTTAGCACCAGCTATGTCTGGGTCATTGGTAAGTATAAAAAATATAGAAATTACTATAAATTTTTTAACATTTTTTATATGCTTGCTATTTACAAGTATGTCGGGTTTCTTGTTCGCAAAATTACTGAGATGTCTTTCAAAAGTGTGCCTCTGTCGTCATAGTTAATGAAGAGCTAGCGGCAATTAGTGCTCATGGATTACATCAATCGCCTAAGAGGTCCCTAGTAGGATCGACGGAGTTGACATTCGCTAGCTCACCCGGTGTAGCGTCCATTCATCGAATGGTTCGGCAGTCGGGTTCGCCGTTGCGGTCTAGGAAGGAGATTTGGGTGATGCGAGCACTATAATAGACTTTAGTACACACCCAGTGACGATGGATTAGAGGAGAGATCGCAGGAAGCCTGTTAGTCCGGTTCCTAGCTCGTCCGGTCCGTCCGGGCAGTGAGCGAGAGAGGTCCCTCTCTCGTGCAACAACATATGGGACCGGATGTTGTGGTACAGACATTTCACATTCGGAGCGTATGTCCGCCGCTCGGGACGCTCCGTTATATAGGCAGTCCGAGTGACTGTCGATAATGCTTCCTCATCCTCACAGCAGCGCACACGACCGCACATTGGCTACGTGACCTCGAATATCCGGCCAGCTTCGTCATTCAGTGATTCCATGGCGAACAGGTCACGCCATCCGGTAGCCAAGGGACACGAGGCCTGCACACTCCGGTCGCTCGCATAATAGAAGTATGCACGGGGTAACGAACATGGAGCTTCCAGCGGCAATGCATCATAAGACCGCTTCTCCACAGACCTCAGTGACGGACGTGCTATCCAAAATAGCACAGCTTATCGTAGCATCCCAGCAAACGACAGATTCTCGGTCGGATCAGAAATAATCCGACGGCGCTGGGTCTGTGCGCTCCGCTGTTGCATCAGGTACGGGCGACCGAACACTTCATAGGGTCCGACAGGATGGCGAAAGGGATTCGGACGATTTCGAGCTTTCCCTTTCGGAACAACAGAAGCTGCCATACATTTCTTCCGGCATTATCTTCTAGAGGTTGTTCCGTCGGACTACATTGCTGCGATGCTGGATAAGAGACTAATAGCGTCATCGGACACAGAGTTTTGGATCGGTTCAGGGACATTGTCCTTGAGTTGCCGACGCAGTCCAATAATGTCTTTAGAACATTCGAATTATTGAACGACGCTATATATATAAGCTTGCTATCAACATGCTAGTCTAGTTTCTTGTCCGCAATGCTCTATTCTGCCTTTCGTGAATTCTAGGAAAATAATTTTTTATTGGCAGAACTGGGCTTACCGAGAGTTCCTTTGCGTCTAAGACGGTGAGGCTGAAGCCTGGGATTTATCTTTTTTGCCGTCTATGTCAATTCCAACCACGATGTTGGAAACGACAATGATGTATAATAGACTTAACTTAGACACTTTATCATACGTACACCACCTTACTGAGACGTTATCATTACGTCTTCAAGAGAAAGAATTCCAGGATATGATCCTTAATGAGATTTCTTTCAGGGGCAGTAGTTTTTCCACGTATAACTCCGCCCTTCAGTGGCAACCTGGAGTTGGTTAGATGTGACGCAGCCCTAGCTACATCCACACGCATGGATAGTAAGGTGAAGAACTCTCTCAGAGTCGCTTCGGTCTCGGAGAAGCTTCTCTTCGACGGCAACCTTTCAGCAATCTTGAATTGCTCGATATACACGTTCTCTTGTCTATCAAGTGTAACAAGAGATTCAGACGTGGGCAAACATTCGGTGGTTGACTCAGAGAGTTCCACTGCAGTTGCCGGATCCGAGTTTTTCGATGATGACGGATGCCAGTCAAACAGGTTGGGACACAATTTTGATCCCAACGGATTCGAAGTGCCAGGGTTTTTGGGTTCCGCAGTTTTTAGGCAAGCTCTTAACTTCCAAGGAAGAATATTATGTTGGCTTGCACTACGTCATTGGATGAATTTTATTCAGAAACGCATGTTCAATCCTGTCCGATAATATGACAGTAGTTGCGTATATCCGGAACCAGGGAGGCACTCATTCGGTTCCGTTATTGATTTTAACGGAAAGAATCCTTCTGTTTGTTATAGAACACCAAGTTCTGTTTCGGTTCGTCATTTTCTTGGTCGTCGGATCGTATTAGCAGACTCCCTTTCACGTAAGGGTCGTTTGTTGCCGTCGGAATGGACTCTCAACAAACAGGTATTCAATCAGATTTGCTATCAATGGGAGCGCCCAGTGATAAAATTATTTGCGACACAACTCTCCAATCAATTGTAGATGTATGTGTCACCGTGTCCGGATCCCCGAGCATATGTAGTTAAAGCTCTATCGATCTAGTAGGACGCGATGATAGGATATACGTATCCTCCAGCGCTGTTGATTCAGCAAGTATTGCTAGGATTATTCATTCACAATACATTCTGTTGGTAGCATCTCTGTCTCCACAGAGACGGTGGATAAATTTACTTAGATGTCTGCTGTGGGACTTACCGCAGAAACTTCCTCCACGAGAGGATCTTTTTTCGCTGGGGAAATCGTGTCAACTCTATCACAACCTGCAAGGTCTCAACCTTCACGTATTCCGTTGTGCGGTCCTTCTTGCATGGCAAGCATTGTACAGGACGAGCAGTGGACGCGATTCCTAACTGTAGAAGGACCTCCTCTTTGCTATACTATGCGGCTAAAGTTGAGGGTCTTCCGTCATTGGTGTAGGGATCTTTATGTTGATATTTTTGATCCCTCCATACCAGACATTGCAAACTTTCTAGTATACTTGTTTAATGAGATCATCTGCAGCCAGTTACTTTTATAGGTTATAGGTCTATGTTATCTGATACCTATGCACACCATGATAGTTTACAATTGAGCCTAATGTCTCTTTATCTAAGTTAGTTTGAAACTTTTCGATAAGAGACCTAGAATCGTTAGATTAATTCCTATTCGGAATTTAGCTTGGGTTCTTATTAACTAAAGCAACCATTTGAACCCCTTGAGACAGTAGTTTCAAATTCTGGCCTTTTAAGGCAGCAATTCTCTTAGTCTTCTCTTCTGCTGAAGAGTCAGTGAGCTTCATGCACTATCGGTGGACGATTCTCACTTTCGTAGTATCGGAAACTCTATTACCTTTACTACTAATGTTGTATTTTTGGTTAAGAATCAGGCTCCTAATGATATCCGGAACCTATTGTTTTTAAGGTCCTTCCGTCTTCGAGCGGGCATAGGCCTTTACTCTGTCCGGATAGACCTTTATGTATTTATTAACAGATCTCAGTTTATCAGTAGGACGTAAAGCTTCTTCTGGCTCTGATGCCTAATAGAAAGGTCATTACGGTCCATTCTATTACTTAATGCATTCAATTAACTATCGGTACTGCTTAGGATAATCTATCCTTAACTCAGCAGTCTGTGCTTAAGATTTCGGCTCATGAAGTAAGAGCTCTTCTACATCTTGGGCTGACGTATAGCATTGCTATTATAGATTAAAGTAGGCTGCATATTGGTCTCAGCCATCCACATTCACGAATTTTTATCTCAGAAATATTGTATCCATTTCTGGAGACCTGCATTATTTAGTTCCATTATCAGCTGCTCAGAATGTCGATCACTTAACAATTGCAACTATAGCTATGTAGGCTTTATGTTCCGGCAGTGACTCCGTCCTGCTGCCCTCTTCGCTCTGGGCTATTTGACCCAGGGCAAGAAAAAGGGGGGGGGGGGGGGGGAGGGTGTTCCCTTGGGTCACCTGTTTTTATTATGAAAACAAGGGGATACCTCCTCCGGAGTCAGTAATTCTGAGCTGTTACTGGGATGGTTTCTTAAGTGAAAGTTATGTTTTAAAATTCATTCATGTCATAGTTTTAAAGTATAGCATTTGAATATGTCACGTGTCAAACGGGTGTTATTATACTATCCTCGGACACTTTTAAAAGAGTATAAAGAGTCTCAATTCTTTGGACTAACTTTATTTATTGGCTTACTTTAAAAATAATTAGTATAAGAATTATACGGGATATTAATAGTGAACATGGATGTTATGATGCTCAATTATAGAAGGTATTGTGTCTTTCTAATTTATCATAAATAAGAAAGATACACGTGAAGCCTATTTCTCCTTTTCTCCTCCAGGAGATGACTCTATTTTATATAGTTGAGCTTATTGGATTTTCCTCTATGTCCTGGGCCCTCCAGCCTTTTTACTATTCAGCTATGTCTGGGTCATTGGTACAGTATAAAAATCTTAAAAAATTTATAGTAATTTATATATTTTTTATACTTACCAATGACCCAGACGGGGATGGCCCTCCCAGGAGTTGGGACCTCATACCTCCCCGCTGAGGACATAGCGCTTACCAGGCACTGATGGTAAGAATGATTAATGGCGCCAATTTCGGGACGTCCTTGACACTGCGCATGCGCAGTAGAGGTGAAGTATGAAGGGCCATTCAGGACATGATTTCTTTGGTTTTAGATGCAAATTTTGGGGATTGGGGGGCAAAATTTGTGTTTGGCCCTATATTTTTAAGAGTTAGCACCAGCTATGTCTGGGTCATTGGTACAGTATAAAAATATATAAATTACTATAAATTTTTTAAGTTTTCTTGATTTTGGGTCCTTACTTTGATTTTAATTCATATATGCTTCACCGGTCCAGCATTGCAGTGGGAGTATAATTACCTTCAGCAATAGCTCCTGTTTTATTAGCTCACCTGACAGAAAGTCGGGTGGAGCTATAATGATCACTCTTTGTCTGACATTTGTCCATGAACATGGTATTCACAACTTCTTCAAAACCTCTGAACAGATTTCAGTGAAATTTAATAGAATTGTTTGTTATGACATTGCTTTTTGTTTTTGTCGATATCCACTAGATAGGGAGGTGATGGCAGCAAATTGCCCCAAATTTAAAAAACTCTTCTTCTCATGAGCTGATAGGTGGAATTAGCTGATATTTAGTATTCAGTTTCTGTTTTGAGGTGTACCCTAAAGTTTGTTCAAGAGAAGTTTGAGGGGCTATATTTTCAATTTCTTATCAACCCACCTTACAATTGTTTACAACAGGCTTGCACTACTCTGGAAGTCCCTAACTCGGAAAAATACTCTCTATTTTCTTCTTTCCCAAGCGATTTGGAAAAGAAAAGTGGTACAAAAGCACCAAGAAAAAATAAGCCAAAACTGAGTCGAGTGCGACCAGCGCACACCCAGTAGGGGTCACTCTTCTTGTACTAATCCATGGCTTCCGGAACCAGTGTGCAGACGTATAACCAACGTATCATTCTATTTCTTTCCGCCATCTTACAGGATGCGGATCATTTTACTCTTCAACAGTGATATCTTTTGACTCGATGTTAACGATGTTTCCTGTTCTGAATTGTGGATTCCTAGCTGTTTCTTCACTATCCATACATACAGGGCTGTGTTTTTATATATTCTCTCGATTATTCATTGTATTTTTTGTGATAAATCTCTATACCGATTTTGCACGCGATTTTCATGTACCGTGCTGTTTCGGCCTTTTGTTCATTAATGCTAACCCTTTGGGTTCTGCTTTTAACTGAGTTAGGTGTCAGCTGGGGGCAGTTGTGGCAGTTTTTCTCCCCTCTGTTTAGGGTAGAATTTCTGCCTGTTCCCTTTTGGCTGTTGGGGTACTTTTCTGTTACCGTCGGGCCTTTGTTTCCTGCCACCTTACTCTGGTAGCTGGGGGTGTCCTGATTTATTTTTGGGGGGGTTCACCTTTCCATTTACATTGCTCTCACCAGATATGCCTAGGACGATACCCTACAGGCCATTTTTGTTGTCTTAGCATGTTGAAGTTTCCCATTATTCATGTTCCACTTTATTTGGGTTTTCTATTGAAAGACCCTGTAGGCTGGGTGGTCTTCCACCTTTTGGGCTTCCATCGATTGTGTAGTTCGGGCACGTGACGTTTTCCTTGCGCACTCACAGGAAGGGGAACGCAGTCATTCGGGGACTCCCGATTCGACTCTGGAGAGAGTTATACCCCCTCCTTGGGGTTTTGCAGGGGTTTTTTGGCATGGATACTGTGGTAGCTGCTGACTTTTTGGTGAAGAGATGTCTGGTTCCAGGTCTACTGTCCCCCTCCAGTCGACATCTGAGTCTGTCACTAGGGTTGTGACTCCTCTTTTGGAGCCGAGCTTGGTTGCTCTCTCTGCCTTCCACCTTTGTCAACAGCTACTGATGTATCCACTCCTGCTGCTACTACATCGGTGATGTCATTGGTCTCCATTTCAGCCTGCTTCGTCTTATCCCAGCAATGGATTTCTGCTTCTTGGATGTGGGATATCAGCCTCAACCTTCCCTGGCTTCAACTCAGCGAAGTCAGAAGTGGTTTCCAGCCGATCCTTCTGCTGTGGTCTCTCAGCTGTCGAGCCCAGTAGGTTTAGATTTGGATTCATATGTCCAGGGTGGGGTCACTGTGGACTCTGTTGTACTTCCATCCCCGCACTCTGGTCCTTCGGCCTGTTTTGTGGGACCGGCACATTTTTGTGCACCCTGGACCTTCTGTCCCTCAGAGGTCTGTGGCAACTCTTCTGAGTTCCCACACTTCAGATCCTCGGGGTATTTCATACCTCTATAGGCATCTGCATTCAGATGTTTCGGCACCCACCCATCTCCACACATGGGTGTTCTAGAGGATCATGACCCTTTGCTGGTTTAGAGGGTCAGATGAGACGCCACTTTGCTGGGCCGGTCCCACGTTGAACTGGCAGATACAGGTTGTGAGCTTAGGGAGGTCCCTCCTTGCTGTCACAGGTTCTTTCCAAAAGCCTTCCTGTTGTCTCCAGCGAGGCTTCTGGTGGCTTCCAGGTGCCCACTGCAGCACCATTGAGGGCCCCAAGTCAGAAGTCTGATAGCCCTCAGTCTTTGTATTTGAGTTCCTTCAAACCGTCAGACCAGCTGGAGGTTTGGGAGGCCCCTTCTAACTCATGCAGGTTCTTTTCAAGAGTCCTCCCGTTGCCTCCAGCAAGGCTTCTAGTGGCTTCCAGGTGCCCTCCACCACACCACCTCCTGGGATTGGAAGCAGACCACTGCTTTCTGGTCCCTCTGATGTTCCTACACCATGGGAGGCATCAGCTGTATGCCCGATATGGGCAATGTGTCTTCCGACTCAGGCGATGGGTCAGACACACCTGACGTTGAGAGCCATCAGTCTTTCTGACTTTCAGCCAGGCCGCGATCATCAGTTGTGCGCCTACAGCCTGTGGAGCAACCTGCTTCTGGGTGCCTTCGACCGTACCGGTCGGTACTAGTGGTCAAAACTTTTGCAGCATTGGACTCGAAGCTGAGTTCCAAGGCTATGAAGACTTCGTCCTTCACTTGGCTGATACCTTTTTGCCCCCTGTGCATTATCGTTCCTACGTTTCCGCCAATCCGTCGGTCTGCAGATCGGGACTCCAAGCCCAAGTTGGCCGTTATTCCTATGGCGACTTTGGAGTCCAGGTTGTGCTTATCCAGAGAGATGCTAGGCATGCTTTCTCTCTCAGATCACGTTGTCTCTGCCTTGGCTGTTTATCTGCCTCCAGATAAGTTTGTCGACATACAGGCTCCTCTGCATGTGATCTCTAAGATGCTCATGCATCTTACTCACACGCATGAATGTAACACGGCTAATTTGGAATTAGGTCGCCGGGACGCTTTGTTGGTCGCAAGCCGTTCCCTTCCTGAAGGGCAGCGCTGCTCTTCGATCCGCTTCTTTAGTGGGTCCGCGACTATTCCATGATTCCGTGGCGATGTTCCTGGGTGATGTCTAGTGTCATTCCAAAGATCAGCTGCTGCTTCGCAGCTTGATCCGCCTTCTGTTGGAGGCTGGGGCCGTTTCAAGCCTAACAAATGCCCTTCTGCTTCCTCTGTGAAGCTAAGGGCTGATCCTCCTGCTTCTGCTTTTTCTCTTACTCACGTGGTAAGGGTAAGCGTCGGCAGTCCAGAGGAAGGTCTCAGGATCCTTCATCTAGCAGAGGAGGTGGTTTCTCCTCTCATGGGCCTCACCGGGGCTCGAAATGAAGGTCCTCACCTCGATTTGTCGCAGGTTGGAGGAGGGATATCTGAGTTTGCAGACCATTGGGCCACGATCACATCCTGTCCTTGGGTGTTTGGTCTAGTCTGTGGATATGCTTTTGGAGGCACCCCACTCTGTCGAGAGTGCCTCTTACAACCCACATTCCTTTAGACATTTCATGTGGGGAACTTTTGATCATGGAGATAGACAGTCTCCTGTCAAAGGGGGTGATCGAGGTCGTCAAGAACATTAATTCAGTGGGATTTTATTCCATCCTGTTCTTGGTGCCGAAGAAGGACGGCTGACTCTGACTGGTTATTGATCTATCTGAGTATCGTGAACCAGTCTATCATAGCTCCCAAGTTCAGCATGGAGACTTTCAGTTCGGTTCGCCACTCCATTCATCAGAGAGATTTTGCTTCCAGCTTCGACCTTGCGAGACGCTTACTTTCACGTTCCGATTCATCGAACATCGCAAAAGTATCTCAGGTTTGCTTTACTGGGTGAATTTACCAGTTCAAGGCCATGCCTTTCAGCCTCAACCTGGCTGCTTTGGCCTTCATCCGACTGATGTCGCAGGCTGATAGCCTTCCATCACACTCAGTCCAGGCATATCTGGATGAAATCCTCCAGAGGCACGCCAATGCTGCTCTTCTGGAGTCAGATGTCGATACACTTGAGCCTGCTCACATCACTAGGGTTCAGAGTCAACAAAGAGAAGTCGGACCTGGTCCCTTCTCAATTGTTTTGCCATCTGGGGATGGACTTCCGTACACAGCTGAATACTGTGGCAGTTTCCTGGGCGAGGGCTGTGATTCTCTCGGCTTTCTCCCTGACTCTGACCCAGTCCTCTAGGTCGGCTGCATGTCAGACCTCTCCAAACTTTCTCAGTTGGTGAAGGCTCGATCCTCTGGATCCATCAGTTACCAGCATCTCTTCATCGTCACCTTCTTCCCTGGATGGATGTTCAGTGGATTATGCAGGGAGTTCTGTTGGACTTTCCCATGTCCGATCATGTTCTGACGGCTGATACCAACGAACTCGGATGGTGCACGACGTTGGATCCTCTGGTCTTTCCCTTTATGGTGTATGGGACCAGGATCAAGCAGCTCTTCACATCAACCAGAAGGAGCTTCTTGCTATTCTTCTGAGTTTCCGGCAGTGGATCCCCCACCTTTCAAATCGTCAGCTCCTTTTGTTGTCCGACAATTCAACGGTGGTCGCTTACATTTGGAACCACGGCGGGACGCACTCGGTACCCATGTACGAATTGGTTCAGGATCTTCTACTTCTTGCTCAGAATGTCAATGCCGGGATGGTGGTTCGTCACATTCCAGGTCATCTGAACATCCTAGCTGACTCCCTGTCCTGACAGGGCAGGTTCATTTCCACCAAGTGGATGCTTCTCAGGGCAGTGTTCCAGTCACTTTGCGATCTCTAGGGTCGTCCCCACATCAATATTTTTTGTGACCCGTTGGAACCCTCAGGTGTACACTTTCATGTCCCTGTGTCAAGATCCTCTGGCTTTCGCCGTGACTCGCAATGACTCGATTGGAACGGTCTAGTTGGCTACGCCTTCCCGCGGGTTCCGATTCTGCCTCAGGTTCTAGCCAAGATATGAACCTGCAGCTGTCGAATCATTCTGATCGCTCCCCTGTTGCCTCGGCGGGTGTGGATCAATCAGCTGCGCTCTCTGTTGGTGGCAATTCAGGCACCTCTTTCACTACATCACAACCTTCTTTGCCAAGGTCACCCAAGGAGTTTTCATGTCGACCTGACTTTATTGTGCCTTCACGCATATCTTTTGTCAGGTCCTGTCTCCTCCTTAGAGGTTTTTCGAGATGAGCAGTGGAGTGCATTTATTCTTCAAGGCAGCACTCCACTGGTTTAGCCCATGCAGCTAAATGGAAGGTATTCTGTCGATGGTGTGCTGATCACTCTGTTGATTATGCCGATCCTTCGGTAACACACATTACAGAGTTTCTGTTATATCTGTTTGATTCTCAGGGTCTCCAATCAGTTACCATCAAAGGATACAGGTCCATGCTTTTGGAGACCTCTCCGTATGTGGGAAAGCATTGTATCGGCACCAATCCATCCCTCTCCAAGCCTATTCAGCACTTTTATTTGAGAAGGCCTAGGATTTTGCAGATTACCCCAAGATGGTATCTTTCTTGGGTGTTGCTTTGCTTGGAGGGAGGGGGGGGGGGGGTGCCTTTCAAACCTTTATCCCAAGTGGATATGCATTTCGTCACATATAAGACAGCCTTTCTGATGGCTTTTGCCTCAGCCAGAAGGGTTAGTGAGCTTCACGCCCTCTCTGTTGATCCGGCCTTTTTCAGGAGCTCCACCAAAAGTGTTACTTTACCACTGATTGCTCCTTTCTGGCCAAGAATCAGATGCCAGAAACTACTCAACCTCCAATCTGTATCAGGGCTCTTCCTTCTGCTGAGGGTAATTGCCTTTTGCTCTGTTCGGTTCGTGCAATTTGCATTTACCTCAACTGGATGCAGTTCATTAGAAAAGACAGGAAAAGATATATTTCTGTCTCTTATCCCTGGTCGACAGAAGATCTCTCCTCAATCCATTTCTAGATGGATTTGTCTTGCTATTCGCGTGTCCTACACTCGTCTAGCGACTGACAATTATATTACCAATCGTTTTTCTGCCCACGAGGTGCATGCATTGTCTACCTACTGTGCTTATGCTAACTCCATCAGATGTTATGCAGGCAGCCTACTGGAGAAATGCTTCTACTTTCTCCACCTATCTGCATCAGTTGCAGGAGCAGTCTGAGGACCTTTTTTCTTTAGGCCCTCTTTTCTTCTGCTCTGGCAGTCATCAACCATAGCCATTAGGGTTCTTGCGAGATCAGTTCCAGCCCTGTTCTTGGTACTGTTCTTTCTGTCTGTTTGTCACACATGGCCATATGCCTCATCTCCCATTGTCATTTACTAATGGTTGTGATGCTATGGTTTTATAGGCCATGGAAACTCTTCTGTCCACAGTTCCAGCGCAGTCAGGTTATCTGGGGGTTGGTTATGTGATTGCCTCCTCTTATTGTCTATTCAGCCTGTTGTAAACAGTTGTAAGGTAGGTTGATAAGAAATTTAAATTTTATAGTAAATTATACCTACTGCAGTTGTTTATGTGGAGGCCCTCCCGTCTTCTTTTTCGGGTAAGAATCCTCCCTTCCTGCTAATCACATAACTCCAATGTTGGCGGATTCAATAGAATGACACGTTGGTTATACGTCTGCACACTGATTCCGGAAGCCGTGGATCAGTACAAGGAGAAGAGCGTCGCCTACTGAGTGTCTGCCGGTCGCTCTCGACCCAGTTTTGGCTTATTTTTTCTTGTCTTGGTGCTTTTGCACCACTTTTCTTTCCCAAATCGCTTGGGAAAGAAGAAAATAGAGAGTATTTTTCCGAATTAGGGACTTCCACTGTAGTGCAAGCCTGTTGTAAACAATTGCGCTAAGTATGATAAGAAAGGAAATTTACTATAAAATTTAAATTATTTGGGGAGGGGCAAGATTTTTGCCCCCCCCCCCCCCCCCAATTTTATTTTTGGAACTGATGAGTTGATTTGAACCAAATTGGTATATGGTATTATTGAGTCACAAGTACTTGATCCATACAAATACAAAATGAATTGCCTGCATCTCTGTTGGAACTCCAGGACATAAAAATAGATAAAATATTAAACGGCCATATTTCTTAAACTGCCCAGAACAGAGAATTGTTATTTGGTATGAAGCATCCTTTCACAAGTAGAATCAAATGGGAAATAATTTTTCATTGGTTGTGTCATGTGGTACCACATGGGATGTCCATTTTAACATTGACAGTAATGGAAAAACGTTGATTGATTCACATTCAGAAATCTTTTTCCTGATAAAACTAATCAGAAACTTTTGATACGTGGTATACGGGAGTGCGTTGGCTCAAAGGTAGACTGTTGGACTTCTATGCTAGAGGTCCTAAGTTCAATCTCTGTCCAGGACGATCTGCGTTGTGTCCTTGGGCAAGGCGCTTTATCCAGGTTGCCTGCATGGGGGCACAATGACGCTGTGTATTAAAGCATACTGCATGTCGATGGTGCACATGTCTTCAACTGCTGTAACCCTGCTTGAGCGAAGCTTGAACAGAGTTAGAATGTTAAGGAGCTGACCAGTTGCTCGTCGATGCTCGGTGGTTATCTCCGGGTACTCCGGCTTCCTCCACCCGTAAAACTGTCACAGTTACGATTAGCCATTGTGCATAAGTATGTGACCTTAATCATCAATAAAAAATATAAATAAATATACATGGTATACAACATCCTTAGGGGGGATCAGATTCCAGTTTGTTCAAATCAGTTTCCTGGATTCATATTTGGGCTCCTTATGAGAGTCTTAATTTTAGTGTGATGTGATAAAAATTCTTTAAAAATCTCCTTACTCAGATCCGCCCATCAGAATATTTTGGTATTTGGTATGCAGCATCCTTCGTGGAGTCAGATGCAAGTTTGTTCAAACCAAGTCTCTGGATTATTATTTTCGTCTCATTATGGGACTCCAAATTCTAACTTTGTGCAGTATGAGAAAAATTCTTTTAAATCTTTAAATCTTTTCCTTCAGATGATCAATCTTTTGAGATTAGTGGTCGAGTGGATAAGTGTTTAGATTATATTATTATAAGTGAATTATTTATCCACATACCCTTGGCCCAGACATGCTGGCATTCTATTCATAAGGATCTGGGTCAAACACTTAATTAGAACACCCCCCCCCCCCCCCCCCCCCACACACACACACACACAAAAGTAAGGCAAAGTGACAGAAAACCAGAGTTCTCTAAGGGCCTCCATACAGAACGTCTGCACATGCATAGAGCCAAGGAATAATAACCATTCTTTTGTTTTGACCTCTTGTAAACAGTTCAGTGTTTACCTGCTCTCCAAAATAACCGTTATTTATTTATTTATTATGGTTTAACGACACTTTAACAGCAAAGGTCATATTATGTTGGTGACAGTTTTACAGCTGGCGGAACCTGGAGTACCCGGAGGGAACCACCAAGCAACAACAAGCAGCTGCCAGCTCTACAACATCATAACTCCGCACTACAGCACAGTCAGGGTTAGATTGGTTGAAGACATGCGCACCATCGACGTGCAGTACGTCATCGTGCCTCCAGGTGGTCAGTTGGGGTTAAGTGCCTTGCCCAAGTACACAACACGGAAGTCTGAATCGGTCGCTCAGACTGTCACCCATCCAAGGAGTAACCGGGCTCGACATTGCTTAACTTTGGTGATCTGACGAGAACCAGTTACCACAATGACACCGCACCCCAAAATAACTGTTATGATAGCTTCAAATGCTGGATGGCACATAATTTGGATTTGTTCAGGACTGTGCTTTACAAATTATATTACTAAATTAGAAACATATGTCGCCCACTTTTAGGTCAATTCCTGAATTGAACATCATTCATAGTTAATGTATTAATATGTTTGCTTAATGTTGTCCTTCCCACCATTTCTGCGTAGTTTGGCTTTTCTAGATAATTTTTCCCCCAAAATTTTGTTTGTTTATGTAAGAAATGATTACCCCGAGACAACAGTCTTTGGGTACCTCTATCAAATTGGGCCCTGTTCTAGTCATTGGCCTTTTTGTTTAGTTTCAGAAAATTGGATTTCCATTATGACTTGGACAGTTCGATTACACAGATTTGGTGTGTTTTAAAAAAAAATTTTTGTTGATTTTTTCGAAAATGAACTTTGAGTCCTTGTACATCTCTTGAAATGCCAGGATATATTATATTTTTATGGTGTATTGGCCAGTCGGTGTCAATAATATCCTCTTCATAACCTGCTTACAGGTTCAGTGTAGGTGACAGTTGTTTTATATCAGTTTACAGTAATTACCGATCTTATCCATTGTTACAATAAGTTAGCCTTAATAAGGTTTTTAATAAGGTACGTTTTTCTTTCTTATTAATTGCCGTTGTTTGGTATAATTCGTATGTTCGTTCCAAGATATATTCTCTCTTAGTTAAATATAGTAGTTGTTTACTTATCAGAAGGCTATGGAGACATATTTTTATGTCTCTATAGCCTTTTAACCCTTTACCAAACATGAAAAGCAGACGACACTTGTAAAAAAAATTCTTGATCAACTAATTTTTTTCATTTTTTTGTCTCAAAAACATAGGTTATGACCCTCATTGGAACGAGCTCGATGAGCTCGTTCCAAAGAGGGGTCATAACCTAGGTTTTTGAGACTAAAAATGAAAATATAATGAAAATTAATTAGTGATTTTTGTGTATAGTGCTGGTCGGTTTTGGCTGTTACGTTGGGTAAAGGATTAATATAATTTAGGCATTCTATATCATGGGATTTTACAATTACTATGCCTTATAGTAATTTATGCAATTTGTAATATTTTGGCCACAATCAGCATCTTAGGTTGTACCCATACTATTTGGGGTTTAATGTCACATAATTGTATTTATGTTCAATTAATCCCAGCACTTAAATATTTTCAAGTACATGGCTAGTTTATATGTTCTCGAATGGGTTGACAATAAAATGTTTTTATTTTTAAGCTCATTTATCCCAAATTTCTCAAAATTGGATTCCTTGTCTCCAAATTTCTTGCATCCAAATTTTGTGAAATGTGAAAACTTTTTGCTTGATTTCTTTCATTAAGGAGTCAAGAAATGACAATCACCTGTTGTGCTTGATCTGCACCAGCTGTAATTCACAAAAAGCTTGTGACATTTGTGCAAGAAATAGGAAAGCAACGTTGGACAATTTTTTTTTACGCTTGTTTTATAAAAACGGTCGGGGGCGCGGTGGCATTGCGGCAACCAGTTCTCATCAGATCACCGAAGTTCAGCAACATCGACCCCGGTTAATCATTGGATAGGTGACCCTCTGACTGATCAATTCAGGCTCCCGCGTTGTGTCCTTGGGCAAGGCACTTAACCCCGATTGTCCACATGGGGGCACAATGACGTCGTGTACTGAGGCGTACTGCACCCCAATGGTACGCATTTTTTCAACCAATCTAACCCTGCCTGTGCTGCAGTGCAGAGTTACGATGTTGAGGAGCTGGCAGCTGCTCATCTTTGCTTGGTGGTTCTCCCCGGGTACTCCAGCTTCCGCCACCCGTAAAACTGTCATGGTCATGATTAGCCATTGTGCATAAGTATATGACCTTAAACACCAATAAATAAATAAATAATAAAAACGGTCATTTTATGTTATGGCATTGGTGCCCATCTGTCTGTCCAGAATTGTTTTCTGGACTTTTTCTCATTATGGATGGACATATTGAGGAAATTTTTGGTATACAGCTTTGTTATTGTTATGGATACTTACAGATCAAGTTCGAATTTTGTTCTGCTCAGTTGATTTTTGGTGGTGTTACTGCCCTTGAACTTAGTTTCTATGAAAATAAGAGTTTCAAGGCCTCTGGAGTTAGAAATATTGTTTTCTGGGAAAAGTATTCTCCTGAAGTGCAGGCTGTTGGTTCTGATTGATCAGACTGATGTGAAAAAATAACTATAATTTTATTATGGAAATAAATATCCATTCATGAATAGCACTGTGTTTTTTTATTTTAGAAAGTGATAATGCTACAGCAGTTCTGAGATTACTTAAACAAGAACTCCAGAAAAAGAAAGACAGTGCAATACAAAATAATATTGATCAGGCTTTGTACACAAGAGCAAATTACTGTATGATAAATGCAACAACAGAGTGGGCATTTATTGGTGAGTTTATTCAAGTCACTTATCATTCTTCTTCCTTTTTGACTTTCTCCATGGAAATTGTAACATATTGGGAGCGTGGTTGCTCAGTGGTAGACTGTTGGACTTCTATGTTAGAGGTCCCGAGTTCAATCCCCATCCGGGACGACCTGTGTTGTGTCCTTGGGCAAGGCACTTTATCCCGGCTGCCTACATGGGGGCACGATGACGCCGTGTACTAAGGTGTACTGCATGTCGATGGTGCACGTCTTCCACCGCTGTAACCCTGCTTGAGCTGAGTTTGGACAGAGAATGTTGAGAAGCTGACAGTTGCTCGTCGATGCTTGGTGGTTCTCTCTGGGTACTCCAGCTTCCTCCACCCGTAAAACTGTCACGGTCACGATTAGCCATTGTGCATAAGCATGTGACCTTAAACACAAATAAATAAATAAATTGTAACATATCTTCAATGCTTTAGCATTGCAGATGGTGGCTTGTTGCACTCAAGGGGTGATATATTATAGCCAGATCTAATTTCTGTAAAAGTACAGTTATTTCAAAAGTGAACAGAGCATTCTGATCAGATCGTAACTGGGTTAAATGACAAATAACAAATCTCCAGGCTCATATGGCTTTACAGACAAATTTTACAAATTCTTCTGGAATGACATTAGTATGTACTTAATCAACTCCTTAAACTTTGGTTATTCTGCAAAAGAACTTTCAACCACTCAAAGAACTGGTATCATAACATGTATACCAAAACAAAACAAACCAAAAATGTTTTTGATAAACTGGTGACCAATATCCTTTATAAATGTAGATGTTGAGATCGGTTCTGCTACTATAGCCAATCACATCAAAATGGTCCAACAACAATTAATATCCGAAACACAACTTGGCTTTGTAAAGGGGAGGTATATTGGAGAATCAACTCGATTAATCTTTGACCTAATTGAAAAATGTGGGCAACAAAATATTCCCGGCATTTTAACTTTACTGAATTTCGAGAAAGCTTTTGATTCCTTGGAGTGGTCCTTTATTTTGAAAATCTTACGTTTTTTTAAACTTTGGTCCTTCGATCATCAGATGGTTTCAAACATTCTATAACAATATTTACAGTTGTATTTTAAATAACGGGCATTGTTCTGAAAAAATAAAGTTAGAGCGAGAGTGCAGCACTAAAATATAACCCAGATATAAATGGTATTAAAATAAATGGTATTAAAATAAACAACTCCGATTATTTGATTAGCCAATACGCTGACGACTCCACACTCTTTCTGAGTGATAACGGACACTTGTTAGATATAGCTCTTGAAACAGTGAACTCGTTTTCAAAAATCTCTGGATTAAAGGTAAACTTGGATAAAACCGAGGTGATATGGATTGGGTGACGAAACTCCTACACAACAAAACGTTAAATGGAATCACAATAAGGCCTTTAAAATTTTCGGAATCGAATATAATTTGTTTAGTGAGAATTGCATTACTACCTTACCGTATTTACTCTATGTATTGGGACAGCTAAAAATAATTATTTTCACAGGTGTCCCAATTCTTAGAAAATGGGGAAAGAACAGAGCCTGGTCTTGATTTGATGCTGAATAAAGTTGTGTGTGATTCGTTTTCTATCACTATATACAAAAATCGCCGTCCAGTTTTTTATATTTTCATTTTTTGCTTCCAAAACATAGCTTATGATCCCTCATTGGAACGAGTGTATTGCACTCGTTCCAATGAGGGATCATATGCTATGTTTTGGAAGGAAAAAATGAAAATTTTTAGTTACCCAAGAGTTTTTTTTATGAGAGTCGTCTGCTACTAGCGATGGGCCAACTGGAAACAAATCTCCTGAATGTCCCAAACTTTGGAGCATAAAAAAAATATAGTTTTCTGGAAAAAATGTGTGTCCCAAATCATAGAGTGTCCCAATACATAGAGTAAATACGGTAATCAGATGGGGGAAAATTGAAAAACTTCTTAGTGACTGGTCATCCAGAAATCTGACACTTATTGGGAAAACGGTAGTTATTAAAACTCTTGCTCTCCCAATGCTAATACACTGCTTGACAGTTCTGGATCCACCTGAAAATATCATATGTAGACAACAGACTCTCTTTTACAAGTTTCTTTGGTCGGGTAAAAATGAAAAGGTGAAACGCTGTACATTAATCAATTTAATAGAATATGGAGGACTTAAATTCCTGGATATAAAAACATACAGCTACTCTCTAAAAGTTAGCTGGATAAAAAGGCTTTTAGACCCAGACACACTGGTACCCTGGAAAACTTTGTTTTTAGATGATTTTTGAAGATCAAGGAGCCTACAAAATTTGTTATTTACACAAGGAAGGACTTCTAAAGGTTAGACAAGAATTAAATACCTTCTGGGAGAATGTAGTACATATATGGTCCCTACTAGATACAAATGTTACCTCATCCCCTGAAGATATTCTGTGTGAACCCTTATTTTATAATGAAAAAATTAAAATCAGTGATCAACCCTATTTCAGTAAAAAATGGAGTACCGTATTTACTCTATGTATTGAGACACTCTATGATTTGTGACACACATTTTTTCCAGAAAACTATATTTTTTTTATGCTCCAAAGTTTGGGACATTCAGGAGATTTGTTTCCAGTTGGCCTGTCGCTAGTAGCAGACGACACTCATAAAAAGAATTCTTGAGTAACTAAAAATTTTCTTTTTTTGCTTCCAAAACATAGCTTATGATCCTTCATTGGAACGAGCGCAATGCGCCCGTTCCAATGAGGGATCATAAGCTATGTTTTGGAAGCAGAAAATGAAATATAAAAAAAATTGGACGGCGATTTTCGTATATAGTGATGGAAAACGAATCACACACAACTTTATTCAGCATCAAATGAAGACCAGGCTGTGTTCTTTCCTGATTTTCTAAGAATTGGGACACCAGTGAAAATAAGTATTTTTAGCTGTCCCAATACATAGAGTAAATACGGTAGAAAGGATATCTTTTTTTATCAACGATCTCTTAAGTGAGCAAGGAGGCTTTTTAAGCTTCCCTATTTTTTCAGGGAAATACACCCTCGAGATGCCCTTCCCGGTTTACCAAGAAGTGATCAATGCAATACCAAAGCAGTGGAAAGAAGCAATAAAAGAGACCTGTAGAATCCCAACCATAAGAAAGGAATACATTGAAAAATTTAATTTTTTCGAAGAAACGTGCCAAACTTTCTGCCCCATCTTTTTAAAGTTAGCTGCTGCAAGACCTTATGAATCCCAGAAAAAGTGGGAAGAGTCCTTGGGTATCGACCTCCAACCGACAGACTGGGAGTCGATAAACAAGGGTTCTTTTACTATTAGTGATGACCCCTACCTTCAAAGTCTCCAATACAAAATATTGCACAGATCGATTTATACAAATTCCAAACTACTTAAAAGTAAGCTGTCTGAAAAGAACTATGTACCTTCTGCAGCAATACAAAAGAAACTCTATTGCACCTATTTTTCGAATGCAGTCATTCTGAGACGATGCTCGTGAATCTTCAAGATAAATTGTGATTTAATTGCGCTCTGTCCTTCCCTCTTACTCCACACACAGTATGTGCTGTTAGGTTTCCTAAACCAGGAAGTACCGTCAACAGTTGCTAATCTGTGTGTACTACTTTTAAAAAAATTTGTTTATTCTTGCAAGGTGAGGTGGTGTACACCTGACTTCAAAAGCTTCTTACAGCAGATAAAAGTATACCGTACATTAGAATTAATGTCCATTCATAAATATTCATCAAAAAAAGCAAAGTCCATTCAAGAGAGAAGTGACCAACTACTAAACATGCTTGGTATACAGCTTCCTCTAAATGAGATGGGTGGGGAAGCTCTAGTCGAATCCAAAGTTCTCAATAGTATTCCCTCTTATGCCCAATTCCTCCTCTATATTTTGAGACATTATGGTAATGACAGTACACACTGATCATCACCCTCTTTTCAGACACAAGTATAATCTCCTCAAAACACCCAGAACTCATCAGAGAAACCAGAAAGTGTGTATTATTTTATGTACATTTATTTATAGAAATTATAATGTTAGTCAAAAAGACAAACCTTGTAAAAACGTTTTTTGTACATATCTGTTGAAATTAAAAATTATTAAAAAAAAAAATTAAAAAAATTCGATGTCTCATTTTTCTATCCACAACTAGGGCTGTTGCATTTATTTTGTTAGTCAACTTACTGTTGACTATTGCAGTAGTTGATGATTTGTATTTTTTGTTGATCGTCGTTAATTTTCAAAGTGGTACAAGTTCGGATGTAAATTACTCTGTATGTTGAGGTAAATGAACAGTTGGATACTATTAATAAACTGTCATTTGCTATTGTACATTGTATCATTTCAGTACTGAATACTGATTTTATATAACCAACAATTTGTACTAAAGAGCATCATTCAAATACCAACATTGCCAGTACTGGTAATAGTAAAGGGGTAGAACTGCGGTACTGGTGATGGTAACAGTACAGAAAAAGACCTCTTATTGTTAGCTCACCTGACTGCAAGTCAGTGTGAGCTATTGCCATCACTTGGCATCCGCCATATGCTGTCTGTCGTCCGTTAACATTTGCAAACTTGGCTTCTTCTTCACAGCCATTCAGCCAAATTCAAACATATATTGCACAAACCATCCCTGGAGTATACCCTTCCTATTTAGTTCAAATGAAGCAGCTGTCTTCTTCAGGCTCTGGTCAATGATGCCAAAGCCTAAAAATCTTTAAAAATTTTCTTCTCATGAACCACCAGAGAGATTGCCTTGATCTTTGGTATGGAACACTCTTTGGTGTTGAAGGTTAAAGTTTGTTCAAGAGAAGTTGATAGATCAATATTTGGGCTCTCTGTGGGCACATACCCATTTTGGGCTCCGCCCAAAATTTCTTTTTGAAGAACCGACATGCCAATTTGAGCAAAATTTGGTATGTAGTATAAGTGGGTCCAAAGTACTTGATTGATGCCCAATTTTTTTTTTCGTAGCCCTGTGTGTACCCCAGGGGCTAAAAATAGAAAAAAATTCAAATTCCAATATTTCCCAAACAACACAGAACAGAGAACTGCTATTTGGTATGAAACATCCTTTTGACCAGTAGAATGGATTAAAAAAAAAAGGCCATCGATTGTGTCAGGGTGTTCTGCAGGGGCGTTGGAAAAAATGTTGAGTCGGCATATTTGCAAAAATTGAAAAAAAAATGTTCTCTTCAGAAACGCTGATCAGAATCTTTTGATATTTGGTATACAGCATCCATAGGGTAGTCAAATACAAGTGTGTTCAAATCGAGCCCCTCGGTTCATATTTGGGCTCAACACAGGAGCCCAAATAATTAACTTAGGGTGCTATGGGGAATAAGCTTTAAAAATCTTCTTCTTCAGATCAAACAGTCAGATTCTTTTAATACTTGGTATACAACATCTCTACAGGGGTCAGATTAAAGTTTGTTTAAATCGAGGCCCTGTGTTAATATTTGGGCTTCCTATGGGAGCCTGAATATTAACTTGGTGCAATATGGGGAATAATCTTTAAAAACCTTCGTCTTCAGATCCACCAGTCAGATTCTTTTGATATTTGGTATGCAGCATCTCTAGGGGGTTAGATTAAAGTTTGTTCAAATGGGATCCCTGGATGAATATTTGGGTTCTTTATTGGAGCCCAAATTTCAACTTAGTGCAATATGAGAAAATCTCTTTAAAAATCTTCTTTTTCAGACCTACTAGTGAGAATCCTTTCATATTCGGTATATGACATCTCTAGAGGTGTAAGATTTGAATTTGATCAAATCGAGTTCCTGGGTTAATATTTGGGCTTCCTGTGGGAGCTTGATTATTAACTTGGTGCAATATGGGGTATATTCTTTAAATATCTTCTTCTTCAGATCCACCAGTCAGATTCTTTTGATATTTGTATTCATCATCTTTAGCGGGGTTACATTCAAGTTTGTTCAGATGGGATCCCTGGATGAATATTTGGGCTCTTTATTGGAGCCCAAATTTTAACTTAGTGCAATATGAGAAGATTTCTTAAAAAATCTTCTTTTTCAGACCCACTTGTGAGAATCCTTTCATATTTAGTATGTGACATTTCTAAAGCTGTAAGGTTCAAATTTGTTCAAATCGAGTTCCTGGGTTAATATTTGATTTCCCTAAGGGAGCCCAAAAATTTACTTAGTGCAATATGGGGAATTATCATTTAAAATTATCTCCTGCGGATCCAGCAGTCAGATTCTTTTGATATTTGGTGTACAACACCTCTAGGAGGATAAGATTGAAGGTTGTTCAAATCAGGTCCCTGGGTTAATATTTGGGCTTTTTATTGAAGCCCAAAGTTTAATTTAGTGCAATATGAGAGAATTTCTTGAAAATTCTTCTTCTTCAGGTCCACCAGTGAGAATCCTTCCATATTTGGTATGTAACATCTCTAGGGGTGTCAAATTCAAGTTTTGTTCAAATCGAGTCGCTTGTTTTTTCTTCGTCTTTTGTAATTTTTTTTATGGGGGCTAGAGAGAATCACAATTGTTGAAAAGAAAACAAAAATTCCATTCGGTTGTTGTTTTTTAATACTTCACAGAACAGAGCTTGCTTGGAAGCTTTCCTAGGACCAGCAGAAATGATTGGCCAAAAAAGTTGCCTTAGGTTGTGTCATAGCAAATCAAAAAATTGCTCTTGCTGCTGATAACTTACTGATACACTCATCTCTTTTGACAATTTGAGCCAGGTGAGTGTTTTAGGCTCACTTGAGCCTCTGGTTTTCTTATAACAGCGGGATCATCGAGAGATAGTGGCTTGAAACATACAGATCGACTGTATTTTTATACTAGAACCAATGGCCCAGACTTAGCTGGTGCAAACTCGATAAAATCAAGGGCCAAACACAAATTTTGAACCCAGGAAGAGACCGGTTTTTGTGCAAATTGGTATTGAGCTGTCGAACAGTGCTGGGTTTGGTCCAGTCATCTGTACATTCGGATGGTGTTGACCATGTTTTTCAGATGGAACATTCAGATGGTGAGAGGGCTACAGAGGATGATTCTCCATCCCTCATGGAACAGCACATTAAGACAATGAATTTTATTCATAAGTTCTTTCGAATCTTGTTCCATCTGAACAAAAGTCTGCGATTGCTAGGCAAAATACAGCTTAAGGTAACGGGCGAAGGAAAGACGAAGATCTTTCCTTCCCGAATCTTTCTGCTCAGGTGTCGAAGGCCTTTGGTCCACTTAACGACGTCTCCCTTGGCCTAGCAATAGTATAAGAAAGGCAATGATCTATTCTTTACGGATAGAAGATCGATAGCTCATAGTTAGGCTGAGACAGCTGTCTTGTTTGGAATAGAGCCATTAGAAGGAAAAAGTATGTATTCCTAGGCATCAGAGGCATTTAGTTCTATTGTTGATGCCATATTAGCCTTATGTACTGTTAGAGCGGTCTTTTCTTATACATTAGCAGCTAATGCCATAAGTCTCCATTTAGTGAACTGTGTAAGGCTGCAGGGTAACACACAGATATCTGTCTTCACCAATATATGACTTTCAGGCCATGTCAGCTAAGCTGAGACCACTATCTTTTTGGAATTAGGCCGTTTGAAGGAAAGATTACGTTCTTTTGTTTTCGGTGTGGTATTCCTAGGCATCATAGGCATTTAGTCCTTTTGTTGTTGCCTTGGTATGTCTTATGTGAATTAAGAGTGGTCTGTTTATATATCATTAGCGGCTAACGTCATAGTGGCCTTATATATTTTACAGCGGTATTTTCTTATACATTGCAGGTAACGTCGTAAGTATATGTTTATTGAGCTTTCTAGGGCCGCAGGTGACAAAAATATCTGTCTTTACGGAGATGAAGACTAATAAGCAGTGTTAGCTAAGCTGAAATTACGGCCTTTAGAAGAGCAGTCCTTTGTTCCTTGCCTTGAGAGACTAACGTCGTAAGTCTCCGTTTAGTGAGCTTTCTAGGTTGCAAGTTACACTGAGATATCTTTCTTCACGGGAATGAAGACTTCTTAGTTACGCTAGCTAATCTGAGACTGCTGTCTCTTTGGAATTGGGGCCGTTAAAAGGAAGAGTACATTGTTTCCTTCTCGGTGTTGTATTCTTAGGTGTCTGAGGCTTTTAGTCCTTTTGTTGACACCTTATTATTAGAATCATGTGTGGCCCTTTTTCCCTTAACTTGAGCGACTAATGTTGTAAGTCTCCATTTAGTGAGCTTTCTAAAGTCGCAAACATTACAGCGAGATATCTGTCTTCACAGAGATGAAGACTTCTAGCTATGTTAGCTAGGCTGGGACCACTGTCTTTCGTGAATAGAACCGCTAAAAGAAAAGAGTACATTTTTTTCTTCTCGGTGTTGTTTTCTTAAGTGTCACAGACTTTAGTCTTATTGTTGACACTATAGTAGTCTAGCTAAAATTATGAGCGGTGTTTTTTCCCTATCATCACTGGCTAGCATTGTAAGTCTCCTTTAGTGAGCTTCTAGAGCCGCAGTTAACAGCCATATAATTGTCTTCACAAATAGGAAGACCTTTAGCTGCTTCAGCCAGGCTGAGACCACTGTTCTATCGGGCAAGGTACTGTTATAAGAAAAGAGGTGGTTCTCTCCTTAACGGTATTGTTTTTGTGTTAGTTGTCTGAGGCTTTTAGCCCTGTTGATGACGCCATATTAACCTAGTGAGAATAATGAGTGTTCTTTCGAATGCCCGTAGTTAACTCCTTTTTACCTGCGTCGCCATCGGCGAAGCAGGTCTAGTAACCGCACGACTCTGTCCGTCAGTCCATCCGTCAGTCCGTCCGTCCATCCATCCATCCGAAACACTTTTTCCATCAAAGTTTTCTTGGCTTATATGAAAGGGAATGATTTTATATTTGGTCTGCTGCTTCATAATGATGAGTTGTATCGTGTAAGCAATTTTCAGATCTGCCGTGCAGCCACTTCCTGTTTGCCGATACTTTGAAATTTTACTGTACCCACTGAACATTGAAATTTTCCATCAAGGGTTTCTCGGCTTCTATGCAAGGGATTGATTTTATATTTGGTCTGCTGCTTCATAAAGATGAGTTGTATCGTGTAAGCTATTTTCAGATCTGCCGTGCAGCCACTTCCTGTTTGCCGATACTTTGAAGTTTTACTGTACCCACTGAACATTGAAATTTTTCATCAAACTTTTCTCGGCTTCTTTGCAAGGGATTGATTTTATATTTCATCTGGAGCCTGATAATGATCAATTGTATTGTGTATGCAATTTTCAGATCTGCCATGCAGCCACTTCCTGTTTGCCGATTCAATTGCATGCAGCAACGCAGGTCCAGACCCGGTATTGGTCTTGTTTAGGAATATATTTCCTGCTATAATTGGAATGAGCCACAAGGAGTTCATCTAGGTTTTTATGATCGAGTGCTTTAACTTAGTTTTTCAACCCCTGCTTCACCTAATTCAATCTATTGTCGTGGATTATATTTCCACTCGGAAGATTGGATATTATGTCTATATGGTGTTTTGTTTGGCACCATGGTGTACTGTCTTTATTTCAAGGGATATGTCGACTCTATATCGGCGGGTATATTCCTTGCAATAGTGCCATATTCATCACGTCCCTCTCCGTCCTTAGTGGCAGTATGGAGTTGGTCAGATGTGAGGGAGGCCTACGTTTTTTTACTATTCTAGATAAATAACACTAAACCGTTACAAGTAGTGCTGGGTTAAATTGGTCGTGCTTGTTTTGACTAGCTATAAGCTTTTATTAGCTGTATTACTCTTTATTGAGAATAGCAGCAGCAGTATAGCTTTGGGAATGTAGCGTGAGGTTTCTTTTCCTACAGTGAAAAAGGAATTTGTCACAGTTACAAGCTTTAGTATTACTGCTCTGGCCTTACTTATCTAGCGATTCAGTAATGCGGGTGGGTTGGGGTGGGGGTCGATATTTATGTTGACCCCCCCCCCCCCCTCCCCCCGCCAATATGTTAAGAGGCGACGACAGGGCAGAATGTAGTTCTCTTCCTGTAAGCCTTGTATGCATTCAATTATATGCATGTCTTTCATTGGCGGGTGGGTTGTGGTCTAACAGCGACTTCAGGGGTGCCTCCACTCTTTAGTGGGTTTGCTTCCTGTGGTTGTTCGTTCATAAATTGTATACAAGTATATGATTCCTGAACAGTAACTGTTTTTGGATTCTGAATTCTTTCATGAATACATTCGGTTGATATTGCTAGCTTTCATGTAAAACTAGGAAGAATGATGCTTGGTGCCAATTCTGGTCTCTTCCTGGGTGCTACGCATGCGCAATACTAAAAGTATGGAGGGCCAGACTTTTTATTTTTTGTATTGTATGCAAATTTTGGGGATTGTGGGAGGGGGGGGGGGGGGGGGGTTCAAAATTTGTGTTTGGCCCTCGATTTTATCGAGTTTGCACCAGCTAAGTGTGGGACATTGGTAAGTATAAAAAATATATACAAATTACTTTAAATTTATCATTTTTGGAGAACAGTGGGTGAATGATCCAGTAATTAAGCAAACACATTTTAATAAAATTGAAACTCGAATTCCTTCTGAGTAATATCATTGTTCTTTAACTAAAGAAGAATTTGGCCATTTTCCTATATTCTTGTGATAAGTTGAGCATTTATTCTATAATATATTGATTGACAATGCTAATCTCTTGAACAGAAGTTCTACAGGCCCTTGATAATGAGAAAAATATACTACTCAAAGTTTGCTAAGCACCAAATATTTGACACATCATTGTGAAATTTGCTTGTAACATATTTGCGATATTTTTGGTGGATGTGATTGAGGAATGTATTGAGATGGTTCCCAGTGTTTACATTAGCTCTCTTGACAGGCAGACTGTTCGTGACAGTCATGGAAAGCATGTACCCCTTGATTTTCATGATGTTTTCGTGTACTGTCTACATGTATATGACATGTGTAGGGTTTTCAATCTTCCTTTCAACACAAACCCTTGTGATTTAATGATTGAATATGGCAAATGCAAATGTAAGAAGACATTTGTCTGAAGCAGAAATGTGGCGGGCTGTAGGGATGGTGAAGCAGGGGGCTACCCATCGTCAGGTTGGTGAAGCCCTTGGTGTGCACCATATGGTGATCACCAGAGCCTGGGCAGGATTTCAGCAGTATGACACACCAGTAAGATGGCATGGTGGTTGCAGAGACAGGGCAACATCTGCAGCTGAAGACCGGTTTTTGATCATTCAGGCCCGTAGGAACCGCTTTGCCACAGCAACCCAGCTTTGCAGTGACCTTCAGAATGCATCCGGGGTAAATGTTTCGACGCAGACTATCCGGGCAAGGTTGCACAAAGGTGGGCTCTGACCGAGAAGACCCATGTATTTGCATCTCGCCTTCCCAGAACCACCATCAGGCATGATATGAATGGGCCATGGACCACGTTGGATGGACCAGAGAAGATTGGCGACCTGTCCTTTTTACAGATGAGTCAAGGTACTGCCTAGACCACACAGATAGGCATTATAGGGTATGGAGAAGACCAGGAGAGCGATTCCATGCAGCCAACATTGCTCAGCATGACCACTATGGTAGAGGGCCAATCATGGTCTGGGGCAGCATCAGCTGGGATGGACGTACAGAGCTCTGTGTCCTTGAACGTGGTACATTGACTGCACAACGGTATATTGATGAGATCCTGGATGTCCACGTCAGATTGTATGCAGGTGCAGTGGGTGATAGATTCATTCTGATGGACGATAATGCCCGTCCTCATGTTGCCCATGCTGTCGGGGAGTACCGACAGAGGGAGGGGATTGAGCATATGGAATGGCCAGCAAGATCCCCTGACCTCAATCCAATCTAACATGTCTGGAATGAGTTGCAGCTTGCAATTTCAGCCTGTCTAGTCCAGCCAAGAAGTGTCCAGGAGCTTGGTGCCATGCTGGTCCAAGAATGGAACAACATCCCACAAAGGACCACCAAGAACCTGATTGGGAGGATGAGAAGGCGTTGTCAAGCTGTAATTAACAGTAATGGGTCTCACACTCGATACTGAAGTCATACCAGTTCTCTCCGTCAACTTTTTGGCATATTAAAAAATTTCCTCTTTTACTAATAATATCCATTTTCCATGGTTATCGTATTCAAAAGCTAAAAAATAATGTCAAACACAAATAAAATCTTAATTTCTGTACTTAAATCATTAAAGATATAATTAAATAAAAAATATATACACTTTTCATTACAATATTTCAACTAAAAAGTAAAACAGGTAGTTGGATGTACTTGGTGCTTAGCAAACTTTGAGTAGTATTTATTAAAAAAATCCTTTATAATGCTTTCCATTTTCAACAACTGTGGATATTTATATCTTTTCAGGTCCTCCTTCAATTACTTGATGGTTCATGTATTTTTTTTTTATCCTGACTTATCACCTTTCCTTCTGTCCTCATTTGAATTTGTTCATGCAGATCATTTCAATGGTCAGTTGACCTGGGATATTATATTATAGTGGAGCCCACTTAATTGGATATCTCTTAATTGTATATCCCTGTTAATTGAATATAATTTCCCAACACAAAACCATTTACCATTCCTCCAGTACAAATCTGACCTGTTAATCGAATATAGGTTGTAGAGTAAACTCCTGTTAATTGAATAAAAAATCTTGTAACATGTCGAGAAATTACCCAGACTCTTCCTAGTTTTCCTTTGGTAAAAGACCTGTTTGGCCTCAGTACATCCAGTACACTCATTTAATCTATTGTATCTTGTTTGACAGAGCTCCTGGTTTTCCTTTGGTAAAAGATCTATTTGGCCTCAGTACATCCAGTACACTCATTTAATCTATTGTATCTTGTTTGACAGAGCACCCTGTTAATTGAATACTCCTGTTAATTGAATAATTTTATTTGGCAAAAAGGCTATTCAATTAACAGGATTCCACTGTACTCTAAAGTGGGCCTTATAGGTGTAAACAATTGGCTAAACTTGACTTCATCCCTATGTTGTACTCATGAGACAGACAAAAAAAGTTGTAAGTGACCTTAAACATTAATAAATAGATTTCTATTTCATGTTTGAAAAATTGTGTCTGAATTCTATACATGTTTTCAGGAACCTCATTTAAAACCGGTATTTGAATATGTACCAGTAAAGACTTGATTTCTGGTGAACTAAAACTGATCGGCAAAAAAAAAAATTGATTGTTAAACTGTGGCAATATTGACAATATTAACATCCAGTTATTAGAAAAGGTTGAAGTGTGTGAATTCTGAGCTTTGCTGGGTAAACTGTTGATTAACCTTTTACATAAAGTAATGGAAAATCCAACCAGCACCATACATAAATATTGACATTCAAATTCTGTTATTTTTTCTGTTTTTCCCTCAAATGCATAACTCCAGAGAAGCTTAAAATTCATGCGAGAAGCAGAATAGATTCTTGCAAAATGTTTATTTGATTCTTGTCATAGATTCTGAAAGTGTCCTGAAAGTCTGAGGGAATTCTACATCTTTTTTTGCTCACTTATAATATGAGATATGACTTAGTAGTGATATCCAGTGCTGTCTTGGCTGCCTATATATGCAGTCAAGACTTCACTAGAAACCACTGCCAATATAATGTAACTCCATCTGCCAGACTACCAAAAACCTGTATGTTGGAAACTGTGTTCAAGATCCCAATGTGAGACAAGAAGCTCATCAAAATTGGAACGAGTCCCTTTAGTATTAAACTCTAGAGCAAATATGTTAATATTTCGGACCATACATCAGTGTATATGTACTGGTTGCACTTAACCCTTTACTCAATGTAATGGCCAAAACCGGCCAGCGCTATTCTCAATAATCAACAATTAATTTTCATAATTGTTTTCATTTTTTGTCTCAAAAACATAGGTTATGACCCCTCATTGGAATGAGCTTGTCAAGCTCATTCCAATGAGGGGTCATAACCTATGTTTTTGAGACAAAAAATTAATAAATTAGTTATTCAAGAATTTTTTTTTGCAGGTGTCGTCTTCTTTTCATGTTAGGTAAAGGGTTAAAAGGGTATCACAGTTCTAAATTTTGTAAGAACTGAAAATTGATTCTTGCAACAGGAGTTCACAAGAGTTTAACAGGACTCTCAAATTCCAAATTGTCTTAGAACTGAAAAATGATTTGGCAGCAGGAGTTTGCGAGAATCAAAACCGATTCTCATAAACTGAGACAAGTTCTAAGACCTGTTGAGATTGTTTCAATAAGGGTCATAAGCTATGCTTTAGCAAAGTTAAAAATTTTTGCTATTCAAAAAAAAATAAATAAAAGATGAGTGTGTCATTACCTAGTCATGTCAGGCAAAGGAAAGATTAACCCTTTGAAACCTGGTAGTATATTCCAGATCAGTTCAATGGCAGCAATCGGAAGAGTCCATATTCATTATTTGGGGGTAGACCAATTATTTTCATCATGTAGCCTTAGGGCCACACTTCTTAACAAAATTATGACGTATCATGATCCTGGGCCGGAAAAGCAGCCTCACGTGTTCAAAAGGTTAAATATTTGTTTTTTATTTATTACAGGTTATTTGATGAATATCCATAAAGATAGATTAGAGGGGTTCAGTCAGTTAATACAACTCTTTCTCGATCATAATAAACCTGAAACAATACCCTGTCTAAAAGAGAAGATCAAGATATTGTTAACAGGAAAATATGATGACCATGCAGTCCTTGCAAATGGTAACATGTGGTTGCCAGACCAAAAGTTCTCAAAAAAATTCTCCAATCTTATTGGCGAAGAGGTTAGTATGGATATAGGTATTTTATAGACTGAATAAGCATGTTGTCAGAAAAAGTATATTCTATTAGGCCTATTAAAAAAATCCTTGTTTCTCCACAACATTCCCTCACTTTTATAATGAAGGTGAGAGGCTTTGTTTGTTTTTTTTGTTAATCCACAAAATATTGGAATTATTAATTTGACTCCTTACCTTATACTCTGGGGAAACCAATGTTTTCAGTAGCAAATTTCCTTATGCTACAGTTACAATTTTTAAGGGCCTAATTTGGATATTGATCACACATTTTGCAACAGAACAGGTGCCCCTACATGCAGTGACTGGGTTAACCCTCTGCACTGTGATGTCAAAATGGCAAAGTTTTCAGCAGCAAATATTTCCCATAATGCAGTTTGATATTTAACCAATTATACCTTGTTTGACAGAGCTCAGTGAGCTCTGTCAAACAAGATATAATTGGTTAAATTCGTAGTTAAACTATAGAAAAACATAATGATTGGAGAAAATTCTGTTGCACTACCAGGGTGCTAGGGGGTTAACTCACAAGTTACATTCGAAGTACCTTGGAGTAGTTTTTAGGCAAGTCTGGTCTACCTATGTAGACAGCCAAAACAGCAGTAAATTCACAGGATGCAGACCGTCAAAGTGTAGCAAAAATATGTAAAAAATCTATAAGCCCTTAAGGGTTAATCCTTTACCTAACACGAAAGGAAGACAACACTTGCAAACAAAGTTCTTGAATAACTCATTTTTTTCATTTTTGGCACAAAAACATAGCTTATGACCACTCATTGGAACGAGCTCGTTCCAATGAGGTGTCATGAGGTATGTTTTTTGAGACAAAAAATGAAACATTACTGTAAATTGGATGGTGATTTTTGTGAATAGCATTGGCTGGTTTTGGCCATTATGTTGAGTGAAGGGTTAACCAACTATATCTTGTATGACAGTGCTCTCCACCCTCTGTCAACTAGATATAGTTCGTAAAATCTTTAGTCCTAAAAGTGCAAATAGTTTTATTATCCAGGTAAAAAAAAGGTGATGAGGCAGATTTTCAGTGATGACGCAGGTACTTGAGAAACAAGACTTTTTAATAACCTTAACAGAGATATTTTATTACAATCTGCTTCAATAACTACTTTCTAATAATAATTTTTGATATGAGGCAAAGTGACTCGTTTAGTGTAGCAAACTTCTAATCAGTTGGCTGTATGTTCTGTCCTAACCTACACCACTTACATTATGTTACTGAACATGACACTCAGTCTCACTTGTTCCAGTTCATTCAGTTTTATAAATAAATAGGTACCAACATAGGCTGCCCACTTAACTGGCTGAGTACTAAAAACCACTATCAGGGCTTTAAAAAAAATAAGGGTACCAAAGCAAAAATCAACAATTTCCTCCACACTCATGTTACCTATTCAGTCAGATGGAAATGATATTTTGTTTCTTTACATTTGTTTTATTACAAATTGTTGGAGAGTGCCTGTGGGCACTCTCCAATAATTTGTAATAAAACAAGTTTTGATGAACAAATTCAGACCACCAAAAATAATCTAGCCTTCAACTAGTTAAACTGTGATGGTTTGACATCCCGTACAGAGGGAATGTAGTACAGTAGATCCCTTGTAAATGAATATTCACATTGCTGGTGAAAAATATTCAGTAAACAGGAATATTCAGTTATTGGAATTTGATTCATTTCCATTTATTCCAGTGATAAAATGACAATTTATTCTATTTTATCTTATTTGTCAGAGTCTATGTTGATGTGGACATCATTCAGATTTACCGTATTTACTCTATGTATTGGGACACTCTATGATTTGGGACACACATTGTTTCCAGAAAACTATATTTTTTTATGCTCCAAAATTTGGGACATTCAGGAGATTTATTTCCAGTTGGCCCATCGCTAGCAGAAGATGACACTCATAAAAAAAATTCTTGAGTAACTAAACATTTTCATTTTTTGCTTCCAAAACATAGCTTATGATCCCTCATTGAAACGCGCGCAATGCGCTTGTTCCAATGAGGGATCATAAGCTATGTTTTGGAAGCAAAAACTGAAAATACAAAATTGGATGGCGATTTTCATATATAGTGATGGAAAACGAATCACACACAACTTTATTCAGCATCAAATCAAGACCAGGCTGTGTTCTTTCCCTATTTTCTAAGAATTGGGACACCTGTGAAAATAATTATTTTTAGCTGTCCCAATACATAGAGTAAAAACGGTACTGTTATTTGAAACAAACATTGAAATAACAATGTTGTGGAACTTCCATCCTATTGTAATTGACAGCCTTATAGTACAGCATTATTATTAGTCACTGTATGACTCTGCCTGCCCTAGGCCTACCTGAGGTCATAGGAGCCCAGGTTGAACAGGGTAGAACACACTCTTACAGAGGCTATATTATCCATTTTAACCTTCTGACATCGATCAGCCTTGATAGATATATTTATTTTTACACAGTAACCAATGGTCCAGACATAGCTGGTTCTAACTCTGAATTATCAAGAGCCAAACACAAAATTTTGCCCCCCAATCCCCAAAATTTGCATCAAAAACCGAAAATTTAATGTCCTATGTGGCCCTCCATACATTTTACAGCTGTGCATGCGCAGTGTCCAGGAAATGCCAAAATTGTTACCAAATATCATTCCTTGTTTGGCCCTCTGTCAGATAACAACAGACTGACTTTTGTGCTTTTAAATCTCTGTTTTGATGTTGCCAGACACAGATCAAAAATAATTATGGTGGATCAGAGGTGGATTAGAGGATAGAATAGAATCATGGAAGGAAGGAACAGTGCTTTTCTATGTTCAGGGCTGTAACTTTATAATTTTTGAACGAAATTTTTTCTAGTTACCCATTTTCGTGGTATCGCCTGAATTATCATTCTTCCTAATGATTAAGCTACTGTTTGTTAAGTGTTCCTTCCCTATCCTTCCCTGAAGCCCTCCAGTTAAACTCCCAGGCTTTTTGGTGTTTTTACTGAAATTTTTTTACATGAAAATTTCTTGGGAGTTTAACTTTTACAGAATGTTTATTCTGTTTATCCCCATGGTTAAGTCCTCACCCTAGGGGTGTTTAGTCGTTTGTAGTCATGCATCATCCTTCTGATGTTTTGCATTCTCTTCTGATGAAGACCTTGCTTTGCATCGGATAGTGTCAAATCTGTTACTGACTTTGGGCCTTAGTTTTTGGAAGATTGGAGTCTTGTTTCTGTTTTTTTGTGGTGTTGTTTCCATTGACAACGCTTTCTTTACATGTAATTTTCCTATGAATTATTCATGTTAGGATAAGTGTAAGATACATTTCTTATTCCGATAGTGTAGCCTTAATTTTTGGCAGTAAAAAAAATTTTTGATCCACACTTGGGCTCTATCGGGATTCATTTGGGCTCAGGGTTCCCATTGGGTACTTGGGCTCAAATCAAAATTTTTCAAAAATATTTTTTTTTTTTTTTAAATTTTTTTCGAATCATTGTTTCATGGATTGTTTAATGTATCTTTTTCAGTATATTGGGAGTCAAGTGTGAGTACTGTTGACTTTCATATTTTTCTATAATGAAAGCTTATTGTGTCTTGTAGTCATTGTACTCGCACTAATTCCTGTGCTACTTGTGTCAACTGGGATGACAAATGTTGGCGATGTGTGTCACGGTATGTTGTTAGCGGTGAGAGGACTATGCCTGTCCTCTCGCCACACAGTCACTCTAGTCTTTCAGTTTCCATTTCAGAGGAACAAGAACATGGTGATGGTTTCGTGACTCCGTCCATTAGTGTGCGTCCGTCGTCGCAAAATGATAGTCAGAGCTAGCGGCTAAAGTGCTCTCAAATATTAGACAGGGCAATAAACCATGCCCCCGTGGTCATAAGCCCCTGTCGCCAGCTAGCTCGTCCGGTGAAGCAGTGGGCACCACGACACCGGCTGTGTCCATAGTGGTCGAGGATAGAAATATGGGTAGAGCGAGCACTATAATCTCTTATCAGGCTCACCCAGCGACGACCAAATGGAGGAAGCAAGCAAGTTCGTCAGTCAGCTCGGTGAGGTCTAGCAAGACCGCGAGCGAGAGAACTCCTTCTCTCTACCAAAAACATCTGGGGCCAGATGTGGTTGTTAGAAACTTGCTTCAGTCGGAGCTTACATCCACGCAATCGGTCCGGGATGCTCTGTCATTTAGTCAGCCAGAGACGGCTGAGAGTAGAGCTTCCTCCAAGTCAGTACAGCACACACGCCCGCACCTTGGCTATGTGACATCCGATATCCAACCGGAATCGCCGAGCAAGGACCACTCATCTATTAAAAAGTCACAGCATCCGGTAGCCAAGGAGACGCTGCCTCGTTCGATGTGACGTCCGCAGAAAAGAGCCGTTGTGGACACACAGTCCCAGGAGCAGCCGCTGGCCAAGCAACAGAAGACTGCTGCTCCTCAGGCCTTGGTTATGGACCTGCTGTCGCAGATTGCACAGCATCCCAGCATAGTCAGGAGCCAGTTCCGGTAGTCTCGGAGCCAGTTCCGGTAGTCTCGGAGCATGAGCTGTCTGAAGATGCTGGGTCGGTCCAGTCATCTGCCCACTCAGAGGCAGAGGACCGTGAGGAAATTCTGTTTCAATCGGATGCAGAAAGGGATTTGGAGGATACGGACCCATCCCTTTCGGAACAACACATGGTAGCGATGGAATTTATCCATCAATACTTTCCTGAGATTGTTCCAGCGAATCAGACTGCTACATCTACACACAAAAAGCTGCTAGCGTCATTAGATGCGGACTATATCCGGTCAAGGGAGGATGTCCTTTCCTTCCCGGTGCAGTCGAAACTAGTGTCGAACACTTTTGCTCTCCTAAATGACGCTATATTCAGACTTAATAGTGGAAAGAGAAAAGCATCTTCCATTTGGATACCGTCTGTTGGACCACGTCCATTTAAAATGGTAGGGGAAGGTGTCCAGACAGTACCTCAGCGTTTAAATGAGCAGGCTGAGGACCTAGATTTGGCCTTACCTCCTTCATTTACTATTCGCTCAGAAACAACTGAGATGGCAATTTCTACAAATAGAGCAAATTTAGACACTATGTCGTACGCAGATCACCTGACGAGAGCTATGGCACAACGTCTCAATGGAAAGGAGTTTGAGGACGTTCTTTCTTGAGGGTTCTTTCCAGGGGTATACTGTTTACCACGTATAACTCCACCCTTACAGTGGCTAATTTGGAGTTAGTTAGACGTGATGGAGCCCTTGCGTTGTCATCTTTAATAGATGACAAGGTGAAAAACTCTCTTAGAGTCGCTCCCGTATCAGGACATGATATGTTTGACGATAAGCTTTCTCTGGTCTATGACCAAGCTACAAAGAAAGCGTCAAATACTCTGCTTTTAAAGTAGGCGTCAAATAAACCTGCACATGCAGAGAAGAGTAAAGCAGGAGGCTCTGGACAAAAATCGTTCGGAGGAAACTCCTTGCGAGGATATAAGAAATCCTCTTACAATTACTCGCAAAATCGTCAGTTCAGCGACTCTGGTCGGGGGCGTGGGTCTGGCCAAAACAACCAGTCAGACGCCCCCAAGCTGGCGGGCAGAGGCTCTTCACGGGGAGGACGTAGTTTCTCTTCCCGCAAGCCTCGCAGGTCCTACAGGTGAAGGTCAGGACCTCTGTTGTGTTCCAGTTGGCGGGAGGTTATTAAGATTCGTAACAAACTGGATAACCATAACGGAAGATCAGTGGGTGAGAAATGTAGTCTCGGAAGGACTAAGATTGTCGTTCCGAGCCAAACCGCCGCTAACACGATGTCCACAGTGGACTCAACTTCCGTCAAAATGAGAATCTCTCCTTTTGGAGGTCAGCTCTCTTCTACAAAAGAACGCAATAGAGGTCGTAGAAACCAGGAATCTTTAGGTTTCTACAGTCACCTGTTCCTGGTACCAAAGCCAGACGGCTCATTCCGACCAGTAATAGACTTGAGCTGGATAAACAAACTTATCATCGCTCCAAAGTTCTATATGGAAACCATTCGGCCGGTAAGATCGAGCATACGAGTGAATGACTATGCGGCAAGCATAGATCTAAAAGGATGCGTACTTTCATGTCATGGTACATCCGGAAGTCAGAAAGTACCTACGGTTTGCCGTTCAGGGGACAGTATATCAGTTCCGAGCAATGTGCTTCGGTCTGAATCTAGCTCCCTGGGCTCATTCGACTGCGGTAACGTTGGCTTACTTGGATGACATTCTTCAGAGATACGGTAACAAAGATATTCTTCAGAACGATGTTCAAAGTCTGCTTCTACTGCTCCGGCGTCTCGGTTTCATAGTAAGCGAGAAGAAGTCGGATCTAGCTCCGTCCAAGTCGTTCATCCATTTGGGTATGAGCTTCGAGACTCACAACAATCTGGTTTGTCTGCCGTGACCCAGAGCGAAATTAGTCAGTTGTTATGCTCGCTTCTGTCTACACTCAGACGCAGTAACAGCGAGGGAGTTCATGCAACTGATGGGTCTGTGCGGTGCGGCTGCGGAACTCATTTCGATGGGCCGTTTGCGCACACGTCCTCTCCAGATATTCTGTACTCAGAACTGGAGTGTGAAGTTGCATTCGCTTGAAACGATTATTGTTTTAACGAACCAAGTAAAACAAAAAGTTCAGATTTGGGCAGATATTCAGTGGTTAACTCAGGGAGGTCTGCTGCAATTGCCGGATCCGGCTTTCACAATTATGACGCATGCGAGTCAGATAGGTTGGGGCGTGACCCTGATTCCAACAGACTCGAAATGCCAGGGTCTTTGGTTCGTAGTCAAGCACATAATCATCAAACAAATGATGTCAATATGGCTAGCGCTACAACAATGGATTCACATTATAGAGAACGCTCATGTTCAGATATTGTCGGACAACTCGACAGTGGTGGCGTACATAAGGAACCAGGGTGGCATGCATTCAATTCTGTTATGCCAGTTAACAGAAAGAATCCTTCTGTTTGTCTTGAATCATCAAGTTCAACTGTCTATCCGTCATATTCCGGGTCGTCTGAACGTGTTGGCAGACTCGCTCTCTCGGAAGGGCCGCATGTTGCCATCAGAATGGACTCCCAACAAGCAAGCGTTCAGACAGATTTGCTACCAGTGGGATCAACCAATGATAGACTTATTTGCGACACATCTCAACAATCAGTTGCAGACTTACGTGTCGCCATGTCCAGATCCTCAAGTGTATGCAGTAAACGCTCTCTCGATTTCATGGGACGGAATGATAGGATACGCATATCCTCCAACTCCATGAATTCAACAGATCTTGCTAAAGATCAAGCAATCCCATTGCAAGATTCTGTTAGTAGCATCTCTGTCGGCACAGAAACCTTGGATCAGTCTTCTCAGGTGTCTGTTATGTCCACGGGAGGACCTTCTTTATCAGGGGAAGTCACGCACACTGCATCACAACCCTCAAGGTCTCAACCTTCATGTATTTCCATTGTGCGGTCCTTCTTGCATGGGAAGTGCTCTACAGGACAAGCAGTGGATGCAATTTCTAACTGTAGGAGGACCTCCTCTTCGTTGAATTATGCAGCTAAGTGGAGGGTTTTCTTCCGTTGGTGTAAGGATCAGTCGATAGATGTTTATGATCCTTCCATTCCAGACATTGCAAATTTTCTGGTCTACTTGTTTGACGTTCTCAAACTGCAGCCCATCATTATTAAAGGCTATAGGTCTATGTTATCAGACACTTACGCTCATCACGATAGCTTGGATATCGGGTCTAATGTTTCTCTATCCAAATTGGTTAGAAATTTCTCGATTAATAGACCTAGAACTTGCAGGTTAATTCCATAATGGAATTTAGCCTGGGTTCTGTTGAAGCTCAAAGAAGCTCCTTTTGAGCCGTTAGATGTTGTAGAGTTCAAATTTTTGACCTATAAAACTGCATTTCTCTTAGCCTTTGCGTCCGCTAGAAGAGTTAGTGAACTCCATGCGTTATCTGTGGACAAATCTCACTATCGCAGTGTTGGAAATTCCATCACTTTAACTACACAAGTTGATTTTTTGGCTAAGAATCAAGTTCCTAATGTAAGGCCAGAGCCTATTATCATTAGGGCTCTGCCTTCTGTGGACAACCGTAGACCATTGCTGTGTCCAGTCAGTCATGCACATTTATAAACGCTGATCTGATTTTATTAGGAAAGGAAGGAAACGCTTCTTTCTATCATTAGTTCCTAACAGAAAGGATATTTCTGTTCAGTCTATAACTAGATGGATCCAGTTAGCAATACGTATTGCTTATGATGATCTTTCTTCAGATCAACATTCTGTCAATAAGATTTCAGCGCACAAAGTTAGGGCGCTGTCAACTTCTTGGGCTTACTCAAACTGTATAGCTATAACTGATCTCATGAAAGCTGCATACTGGACACAGCCTTCTACATTCACTAGGTTTTACCTTAGAAATATAGAGTCCATCTCTGGTGACCTTAGAAGTTTAGGTCCTCTTTCTGTTGCTCAGAATGTCGTCCATTAAAATGTTTTCAGCTACAGTTATTTAGGTTTTCCGTTCCAGCATTGACGCTGTTCCGCTGCCCTCTTCATTCTGTGGTTGTGTGACCCAGAACAAGGGGAAGGGTGGGGGGAAGGTTTTCCCTTATCAACACCTGGCTTTATAATGAAAAGCAATGGAAGACCTCCTCCGATGTCAGTAGCTCCAAGTCGGTACTGGGATGGTTTTAATGTGTAGCTCAGTGGAAGCAATTATGATGTCAATTATGTAATATTTTTAAAGTGTAGCTCGGTGTGAAGCATTTGTAGATGTCACGTATCAAACGAGCGTTTATATACAATCCTCGGACACTTTTAATTTAATATAAAGAGTCTCATTCTCTGGACTTTCTTTATATTTTGGCTTCCCTTCACCAAATTAGCATAATGGCTTATGCTGGTTGTTAATAGAGTATTATATATGGAGTTATACTCAGTTACTTTGTTGGTGTTATGTCCTTCTTATTTTATTAAATAAGAAGGACATGTGTAATTCCATTCTCTCCCATTTTCCTGCAGGAGATAATCTATTTGTAGCAGTTGAGCTATTGGATTTTCTTTTATGTCCTAGGCCCTCCAGCCTATTTACCATTCAGCTATGTCTGGGCCATTGGTTACTGTGTAAAAATATGATAAATTCATAGTAATTTGAATATTTTTATACTTACCAATGGCCCAAACGGGGACAGCCCTTCCATGAGTGGGCACTCATACCTCCCCACTGACTATAACATTTAGCAGGCAATCTAGAAGGAATGATATTTGGCGGCAATTTTTGGCACTTCCTGGACACTGCACATGCGCAGTTGTCAAATGTATGGAGGGCCACATAGGACATTAACTTTTCGGTTTTTGATGCAAATTTTTCGGGATGGTGGGGCAAAATTTGTGTTTGGCCCTGGATAATTTAGAGTTAGCACCAGCTATGTCTGGGCCATTGGTATGTATAAAAATATACAAATTACTATGAATTTATCATTTTTCAGAATTCAGCAGTATCACTGATGGTATTGAATTTGAGACCAAATATAGCCAATATGTGCATATTATTAGGCCTAAAAACATTAAAAATCTGTTTCTCAGGCCCTCCCACATGGTCCTTATGGTTGCTGCATGCTCTCTTTATATAACCAGTGCGATCCCTTCCGGGACGACTCGCGTTGTGTCCTTGGGCAAGGCACTTTATCTCAGTTGCATACATGGGGGCACGATGACGCCATGTACTAAGGTGTACTGCACCTCGATGGTGCACATGTCTTCAACCGCTGTAACCCTGCTTGAGCAGAGCTTGAACAGAGTTAGAATGTTGAGGAGCTGACAGTTGCTTGTCGATGCTCAGTGGTTCTTTCCGGGTACTCAGGTTTCCTCCACCCGTAAAACTGTCACGGGCATGATTAGCCATTGTGCATACGTATGTGACCTTAAACATCAATAATTAAATTAAATTAAATTTATAACCAATGCAAACTTAAAAAAGTAAAAATTAAATGGTTTATGTCTGATATTTTACCCAAGATAATTAAATTGATAAATTGTCCCTTGAGTGCAACAAGGTTTTGCAATGCTAAAGCACTCAAGGAATGAAATTTACCACCACCCATGCTATTCTGTAATTTTTTAGGCCTAAAATATAAAACAAACTAAGAACATGAACTATCGATGGCAAAGAAATAATTACAAAAATAAAAAATAAAATAAAAAAAAACTGCCCGTCCACATGCAATTTTACAAAAAGTGGCCAAAGAAACAGAATATTTACTTTGTGGGGCCTTACAGCAGTCACTTGATCTAGATTGTTGTATTCTGTTGCTGATGAGACCAGATCAACTAAAATAAGCAAGATCCCATAGGCAATGACAACCCAGATCAATTGACCTTTGTAATCATCTGTTTATTATATCACCAATGGATATTTAACCCTTTACCCAATGCACACGATATCAAAATTATTTTAAATATCATTTGGATTTTCCTAAAGGGAAAATCTATTTGTTATTGCAATGATTATTTTTTTTTTTTTTATTATTATTATTATTAGCTCAACTTGACAAAGTCAAGCTGAGCTATTGCCATCACTTCTCGTCCGTCGGCGTACGTACGTACGTACGTACGTACATACGTACGTTAGTATGTTAGTACGTTAGTACGTACGTCCACAATTTCCTTTGGCACACCTCACAGGTCGCATTTATGATCAGATTATTTTGAAACTACTTATGCTTGTTTGGGGTGACCTCTAGATGGGAGCTATCGATTTTCTTCAATTTCCGTCAAAAAATGTTGCCGCGGCCAACGTTCTTAGAACTTAGTTTAGTCAAACCACAATATTTCCCTTTGGCACACCCTACAGGGCTCATTTATGATTTGATTGCTTTGAAACCTGACATGCTTATTTAGGTTGACCTCTAGATGGGAGCTATCGATTTTCTTCAATTTCCGGCAAAAAATGTTGCCACGGCCAACGTTCGTAGAACTTAGTTTAGTCAGACCTCAATATTTCCCTTTGGCACACCCTACAGGGTACATTTACAATCAGATTGCTTTGAAACCTGGTATGCTTGTTTGGGGAGACCTCTAGATGGGAGCTATCGATTTTCTTCAATTTCTGTCAAAAAATGTTGCCGCGGCCAACGTTCTTAGAACTTAGTTTAGTCAGAAGACTCAATATTTCCCTTTGGCACACCCTACAGGGTACATTTATGATCGGATTGCTTTGAAACCTGGCATGCTTGTTTGGGGTGACCTCTAGATGGGGGCTGTCGATTTTCTTCAATTTCTGTCAAAAAATGTTGCCGCGGCCCACGTTCTTAGAACTTAGTTTAGACAAACCACAATATTTCCCTTTGACACACCCTACAGGGCACATTTATGATTTGATTGCTTTGAAACCTGGTGTGCTTATTTAGGGTGACCTCTAGATGGGAGCTATCGATTTTCTTCAATTTCCGGCAAAAAATGTTGCCACGGCCAACGTTCGTAGAACTTAGTTCAGTCAGACCTCAATATTTCCCTTTGGCACACCCTACAGGGCCCATTTATGATCAGATTGCTTTGAAACCTGGTATGCTTGTTTGGGGAGACCTCTAGATGGGAGCTATCGATTTTCTTCAATTTCTGTCAAAAAATGTTGCCGCGGCCAACGTTCTTAGAACTTAGTTTAGTCAGAAGACTCAATATTTCCCTTTGGCACACCCTACAGGGTACATTTATGATCGGATTGCTTTGAAACCTGGCATGCTTGTTTGGGGTGACATCTAGATGGGAGCTATTGATTTTCTTCAATTTCCGTCAAAAAATGTTGCCGTGGCAAACGTTTTTAGAACTCAGTTTAGTCAGACCACAATATTTCCCTTTGGCACACCCTACAGGGCACATTTATGATTTGATTGCTTTGAAACCTGGTATGCTTGTTTGGGGAGACCTCTAGATGGGAGCTATCGATTTTCTTCAATTTCTATCAAAAATGTTGCCGCGGCCAACGTTCTTAGAACTTGGTTTAGTCAGAAGACTCGATATTTCCCTTTGGCACACCCTACAGGGCACATTTATGATCGGATTGCTTTGAAACCTTTCATGCTTGTTTGGGGTGACCTCTAGATGGGAGCTATCGATTTTCTTCCATTTCCGTAAAAAAATGTTGCCGCGGCCAACGTTCTTAGAATTTAGTCTAGTCAGACCACAATATTTCCCTTTGGCACACCCTACAGGGCTCATTTATGATTTGATTGCTTTGAAACCTGGTATGCTTGTTTGGGGAGACCTCTAGATGGGAGCTATCAATTTTCTTCAATTTCCATCAAAAAATGTTGCCACAGCCAACATTCTTAGAACTTAGTTTAGTCAGACCACAATATTTCCCTTTGTCTTACCCTACAGGGCTCATTTATTATTAGATTGCTTTGAAACCTGGTATGCTTATTTACGGTGACCTCTAGATGGGAGCTATCGATTTTCTTCCATTTCCGTCAAAAAATGTTGCCACGGCCAACGTTCTTAGAATTTAGTCTAGTCAGACCACAATATTTCCCTTTTGTACACCCTACAGGGCACATTTATGATCGGATTGCTTTGAAACCTGGCATGCTTGTTTGGGGAGGCCTCTAGATGGGAGCTATCGATTTTCTTCGGTTTCTGTCAAAAAATGTTGCCACTGCCAAAAAACTGACATTGGTCCCAATGATCTTCAATTTTGCCATTTCATTTATAACTTACCAAGTTCAAGTTTGTCAAGTTGAGCTACAGTGTCATTGACACTTTCATTATTATTCTTCCACACTTTTATTTTCACTATTTCTCGAAAATGCTCTGAACGATTTTTTTTAAACTTTCTGTACTCATAAAGGGCCATAAGTTGTATGCCCTCGCCATATTCCCATATTTTTATACTGTACCAATGACCCAGACATAGCTGGTGCTAACTCTTAAAATATAGGGCCAAACACAAATTTTGCCCCCCAATCCCCAAAATTTGCATCTAAAACTAAAGAAAACATGTCCTGAAAGGCCCTCCACACCTCGCCCCCACTGCGCATGCGCAGTGTCAAGGACGTTCCGAAATTGGCGCCATTTATCATTCTAAGTTTGGCCCTTCATCAGTTAACATCTGACTGATCTTTGTGCTTTTAAATCTCAGTTTAAATGATGCCAGACACATAAATATTAGTGAAATGGTGATTCTAAGGAGGATAGAAAAGGAGGAGAGGAAAAGAATGTGTGACAGAATATTATCAGGGCTGTAACTTAAAATTTTTTAATGAAATTATGTTAAGTTACCTATTTTCAAGGCAGCAGCCATTTTGTTGTCATTCTGATTATTTAGTTACACTGTTTTTTCAAGTGTTTTTCCTCTCTCCCTGTCCTTTAATTCCCCCTTGCTATTCTCCCATGCTTTTGGCATAGTTTCTGTAATTATTATTACTAAAATTTCTTGGGAGTTTTAGCTTAATAACAGAATGAATTCTGTTCTTTCCCCATGTTTACGTCTTCACCTACGGGTGGTTAGGCGTTGTGTTCTGCATCTACCATCTGATGTTCTGCAGTTTCTTCCCTGGAAGTCTCTGTTTTGCATCAGATGGGGTATTTTTGGTAACTGATTTCGGGCCTGGGTGCCTGGAGTCTTATTTTAGTGTTTTTACACTCATTGTTTACATTTACAACAGCCCTCTGTGTGAGGGGGGGATTTCTAAATAATAATATCTTTATGTTATTTTAATCATAACTAGATACATTATTATTGTTCGTAAGTGTTGAATAAATTGTTTAAAATATTTTTAAAATTTTTGTCCACACTTAGGCTTGGGATCCATTGGGGCTCAACGTTACTTTTCAGAAACTTGGGCTGTTCTGAAAAAATATTTTTTCAAAATATTTTGATTTCAATTATTTTTTCTATATTAATGGATCATATTATTATTATGTATTTTGATTGCCAGGGGTTAGTGCGAGTACCAGGACTTGTTTTCTTTTCACATTGAAAGGATATTGATCAATTGTTTTAAGAGGAAGTCTTCCTCTGACCTTATTATCATTCTATATGTGGTCAGTGTACTCGCATTAACTCCGGTTCTGTATCGTATGATTTCGATGACAATATGGGAAGCGTATGTCACGGTATGTTGTTGGGGATTTGGACACTCCGGTCCTTTCCCCGCAGGGTCAATCTACTTTATCAATTTCTATTTCAGACGATCAAGATTAGGGTGATGTATCTGTGATGTCTTCCAACAGTGTGCCTCCGTCGTCACAATTAATGAAGGGCTAGCGGAAAAGTGCTCATGTAATACGCCAATTGCCTAAGAGGACCCTAGTAGGTTCGACGGCCTTTGACGTCCGCTAGCTCGCCCGGTGTAGCGTCCATTCACCGAATGGTTCGGCAGCCGGGTTCGTCCGTTGCGGTCTAGAAGGAATTTTGGGGTGATGCGAGCACTATAAAATTAACTTAATGCACACCCAGTGACGGCGGATCGGAGGGAGAACGGAGGAAGCCTTTTAGTCCGGTTCATAGCTCGTTCCGGTCCATCCGGACGGCAAGCGAGAGAGGCCCCTCTCTCGTTCAACAACATCTGGCCCCAGATGTTGTGGTACAAATGTGTCGTTAGCGGAGCATACGTCCGTCGCTCGGGACGCTCCGTTGTATAGGCAGTCCGCTGAGACTGCTAAGGCTTCCTCTTCTCGTCAGCGCACACGACCGCACCTTGGCTGCGTGACCGCCGATATATTACCAGCTTCGCCGATCAAGGATTCTTCGGCGACCAGGTCACACCATCCGGCAGCCAGGGATTCGAGACCGATGGACTCCGGACGTTCGCATAGGAAGTATGCGGGAGCCATCTGATGCGGAGCTGCCCTCGGCGAAGCACCGATAGACTGCGCCTCCGCAGGTCTCGACGCCGGACATTCTTGTGCACATAGCACAGCTTATCGCAGCATCCCAGCAGCCGACAGAAACGGTGTCGGATCGAGAATTATCCGACAGCGCTGGGTCGGTAGCCGGGGACTCGAGGCCTGCAGACTCCGGACGTTCGCATAGGAAGTGTGCGGGAGTCAACGTACACGGAGCTTCCAGCGGCAATGCATCGTAAGTCCGCTACTGCACAGGCCTTGGGAACGGACGTGCTTTCCTTAATAGCACAGTTTATCGCAGCATCCCAGCATCAACTGAATCTGTCGCATATATTTTATCCGACGATGCTGGGTCGGGACGCTCCGCGGAAGCGGGTACGGACGTCCGAAAGTTTCATCCGGTCCGACGGGATACCGAAAGGGATTCGGTGGATTTCAAGCTTTCCCTTTCGGAACAACATATGCTGCGATGCCGGATAAGAAACTGATAGCGTCGGTGGACTTAGAAATTTTTGGTTCGGTTCAGGGACATCGTCCCTCAGTTCCGACATAGTCCAATAATGTCACACAAACTTTCGAATTATTGAACGACGCTATATATATTATTATTTTATGCTTGCTATCCAAGCATTTCTGGTTTCTTGTTCGAAGAGTTATGGAGATGTCTTCAAAAGTGTGCCTCTGTCGTCATAGTTAATGAAGAGTTAGCGGCAATAAGTGCTCATGGAATATGTCTATCGCTTACGGAGTGACATTCGCTAGCTCACCCGGTGTAGCGTACATTCATCGAATGGTTCGGCTGCCGGGTTCGTCCGTTGCGGTCTAGGAAGGAGATTTGGGTGATGCGAGCACTTTAATTACTTTAGTACTCACCCAGTGACGGCAGATTGAGGACGGATCGGAGGAAGCCAACAACATAGGGGACCGCATGTTGTGGTTCAGATATTTTACATTCGGAGCATATGTCCGTTGCTCGGGATGCTCCGTTATATTGACAGTCCGAGAGACTGTCTTTAATGCTTCCTCATCCTCACAGCAGGGCACACGACCGCACATTGGCTACGTGACCTCGAGTATCCGATCAGTTTCGGCATTCAGTGATTCCACAGCGAATAGGTCGCGCCATCCGGTAGCCAAAGGACACGAGGCCTATACACTCCGTTCGCTCGCATATTGGAAGTATGCACGGGGTAACGATCTCGGAGCTTCCTGCGGCAATGCATCGTAAGACCGCTGCTCCTCAGGCCTCAGTGACGGACGTGCTATCCGAGTTAGCACAGTTGTTTCGCAGCATCCCAGCAATTGACGGTTTCTCGGTCGAATCAGGAATTATCCGACGGCGCTGGGTCGGTGCGGTCCGCGGTTGCATCAAGCTACGGACGACCGAACGCTTTATAGGGTCCGACAGGATGGCGAAAGGGATTCGAAAGATTTCGAGTTTTCCCTTTAGTAGTATCGGAAGATGCCTTTCATATCTTCTGGCATTTCTTCCAGTGATTATTGTTCGGACTTCATTGCTGCGATCTTGGATAAGAGACTTATAGCGTCATTGGACTCGGATTTTTCAATCGGTACAGGGACTTTGTCCCTGACTTACCGACGCAGTCCAATATTGTCATTACAACATGTGTTTTATTTTTCGACGCTATATATATATTATATATATATACAAGCCTGCTACTAAGCATGATAGTTTAGTTTCTTGTCCGCGTGGCTCATTTCTGCCATTTTATCTTTTTTACATATAGTTTATTTTGGCAGAGCAGGGCATACCGAGAGTTCATATGCGTCTAGACGGTGTGATTAAAGACTGCATATATTCTTTTTCGCCGTTTATGTCTTTTCCAATTTCAATGTTGGGAACGACATTATGTATAGTAGACTTAACTTAGACGCTTTATTATACGTAATCCGCCTTACTGAGGCGTTATCATTACGTCTTCAAGAAAAGATTTACGGGATATTATTCTCAATGTAATTTCTTTTGAGGGCAGTAGTTTGTTCACGTATAACTCCGCCCTTCAGTGGCTGATTGGAGTTGGTTAGACGTGATGCAGTCCTAGCTACATCCACGCGTGGATAGTAGGTTAAGAACTCTCTCAGAGTCGCTTCGTTCTCGGAGGAGCTTCTCTTCGACGGCAACTTTCCGGCAATCCATGAATTGCTTGATTTATACATTCTCTTGTCTATCTAGTGTTACAAGAGATTCAGACTGGGGCAAACATTCGGTGGTTGACTCAGAGAGTGCCGCCGCAGTTGCCGGACCCTAGTGTGGCTGTTATGACGGTTGCCAGTCAAACAGATTGGGATATTCTGATCCCTACGGATTCGAAGTGCTAGGGTCTTTGGGTTCCGCAGTCTTTTAGCTATCAGTTTAACTTCCGCGGAATAATGTTTTTTAGGCTTGCTTTATGTCATTGCATGAACATTATTCAGAAACGCATGCCCAAATTCCTGTCCTTTAATTCGACAGTAGTGGCGTATCTCCGGAACCAGGGAGGCACTCTTTCGTTTCCGTTATTCAATTTAATGGAAAGAATCCGTCTGTTGGTTATAGTACACCAAGTTCAGTTTTGGTCCGTCATATTCTGGGTCGTCTGATTGTTTTATCGCACTCCCGTTCTCTTACGGGTCGCTTGTTGCTGTCAGAATGGACTCTCAACAAACAAGTATTTAATCAGATTTGCTATCTATGGGAGCGCCCAATGATGTTTTATTTATGACACAGCTTGCTAATCAATTGCAGACGTATGTGTTGGCTTGTCCAGATCTCTGAGCTAATACTGTTAACGCTCTATTGATCTATAGGACGGAATGATAGGATACGCGTATCCTCCGGCGCTGTTGTTTTAGCAGGTATTGCTAAGATAAACAACCACAATACATTTCTGTTGATAGCATCTCTATCTTCACAGAGATCATGAGTAATTTACTCTCTTGTCTACTGTGGATCTTAACGTGAAATCTTCCTCTATGTGAGGATCTTTTTTCACTGGGTAAATCGTGTCATCTTTATCACAACCAGCAAGGTCGCAACCTTCATGTATTCCGTTGTGTGGTCCGTATTGCATTGTAAGCACTGTACTGGACGAGCTTTGGACGCGATTTCTTACTATAGGAGATCCTCTTCTTCGCTATTCTATGCGACTAAAGTGGAGGCTCTTCCGTCGTGGTGTAGGGATCATTATGTTCATATGGTTGATCCCTCCATACTACGCATTGCTAGTTTTTAGTATACTTGTTTCACAAGATCTAGTGCAGCCTGTTGTTATTTAGGTTATAGGTTTATGTTACCTCATACCTATGCACTCTACGATAGTTTACAATTGAGTCTTTTGTCTCTTTATCTAAGTCAGTTAGTAACTTTTTGATAAATAGACTTAGAATCTTTAGATTAAATTCCTATACGGATTTTAACTTCGGTTCTTATTTAGCTATGTAATCATTTGAGCCTCTGGAAACAGTAGTTTTCAAATTCTGACCTTTTAGACAGTAATTCTGTTGGTTTCTCTTTTACTGTAGAGTCAGTGAGTTTCATGCACTATCGATGGATGATTTTCACTTTCATAGTTTCGGAATCAATACTTCCGTTACTATTTAGGTTGGATTGTTGCATAAGAGTTAGGCTCCTATTTCCGGAACCTATTATTTTAAGGTCCTTCCGTCTTCGTATGGGCATAGGCCTTTACTCTTTCCGGGTACAGTTTATGTATTTATAAACAGATATCTGTTTATTACAAGGGCGTAAGCTTCTTCTGTCTTTGATGTCTAGTAGAAGGACGTTACGCTCCATTTTATTTTTAATGGATTCTATTAACTAGCGTGCTGCTTATGGTATATCATTGGCTTAGCAGTTGTGCTTAAGATTTCGGCTCATGAAGTAAGAGTTCTTCTACTTCTTGGGCTTACATTAATAGTGTTGCTATTATAGATTTTTGAAGGCTGCTCATTGCGCTCAGCCATCCATTCATGAATTTTATCTCAGAAATATCGAGTCCATTTCTGGAGGCCTCTATTGTTAGGTCTATTATCTACTGCTCAGAATATCATTCTCTTAACAGTTGCTACTATAGCTAGGTAGGCTGTCTGTTTCGGCAGTGTCTCCGTTCGGCTGCCCTCTTCGCTCTGGGCTATTTGACCCAGGGCAAGAAAAAGGGGGGGGGGGGGAGGGTGTTCCCTTGGGTCACCTGTTTTTACTATGAAAACAAGGGGATACCTCCTCCGGAGTTAGTAATTCTGAGCTGTTATTGGGATGGTTGTTTAGTGAGAAGTTTAAGTTTATAAAATTCATTCAAGTCTTAGTTTTTAAAGTATAGCTTTTGAATATTGCATATGTCAACGGACATGATTATGCAATTCTCACACACTTTTAGGAGTATAAGAGTCTCTATTCTCTAGACTTACTTTATTATTGGCTTACTTTAAAAATTATTAGTATAAGGATTATTGGATATTAATAGAGTACATGGATGTATGAAGCTCAATTTTTGGAAGGTGTTGTATCTTTCTAATTTATCATAAATAAGAAAGATACATGTAAGGCCTATTACTTCTTTTCCCTACAGGGGATGACTCTATTTTATTTTATTGAGCGTATTCCATTTTGCTCTATGTCCTTGGCCCTCCAGCCTTTTTACTATTCAGCTATGTCTGGGTCATTGGTACAGTATAAAAATGTTAAAAAATTTATAGTAATTTATATATTTTTTATACTTACCAATGACCCAGACGGGGATGGCCCTCCCAGGAGTTGGGAACTCTTGCCTCCCCGCTGAGTACATAGCGCTTACCAGGCACTGGTTATTAGAATGATAAATGGCGCCAATTTCGGAACGTCCTTGACACTGCGCATGCGCAGTGGGGGCGAGGTGTGGAGGGCCTTTCAGGACATGTTTTCTTTAGTTTTAGATGCAAATTTTGGGGATTGGGGGGCAAAATTTGTGTTTGGCCCTATATTTTAAGAGTTAGCACCAGCTATGTCTGGGTCATTGGTAAGTATAAAAAATATATAAATTACTATAAATTTTTTAACTTTTCTGAAAATGTTTTTGTTAACAATTTAACAAAAATTGTCAGCAGCTCATATCTTTGGACTGGAAAGGGCGATTGACTTGAAATTTTCACAGACATGTCAGCAATACAGCCCTCTATCAGCATATGGTACAAAAATGTATGTAGTTAACACCTTTCTGCCAAAACGTTTTTCGAAACGAAAATTTTTTTCAAAATTTGACCATTTTTGAACTCAAACTCGGGACGTGGATATGCCAAACCATCCAAAATGGCTTGGAAATGAAGACTGTATCACCGAATTGTCAAAACCATCGAAAAAATTTCGATTCGATTTTCCGACAATCCAAAATGGCGGCCGAAAAATCGTATTTTTATTTTCGGTTATTTATGCGTTTCAGGGCATTTGGAGGCAAAAAAAATTTTTTTTTTGCACCAGAAAAATTTTCGGTTTGGACTTGGAAATTTTCGACCAAAAGTCGGAAATTTTTGTTACGACCGGGCTACTTTGCCATCACAGTACTCAACAACGGGGATGAGTTGAAAGCTTCTAAGGGTAGAAATGTTGAATTCACAGTATACATGAATAGTTATCGTCTTTTGGAATTGGTGTTGTTCTTAATTTGGCTTCTGCTAGCAGTCAAACATGGCTTCGGGACACTGTGACCAAAAATTGAAAAAAAATTTTTTGTGTTTTTTTTTTCTTTATTATGTCTAGGTTCATTAGTTCTCATAAATGAAAACTATCAATGACGGCCATGAGTCCTAATAAATAAAACCATCATTATTTGGGGCAAAATGTTTCTTTTTGGGCAAAAACGCCCAAGAACGCCCAAACATTCATAGGCCAATATCTCATGAAGGAAAGGAGCTATCGACTTAATTTGTCGACAGACTTGTCAGAATTACTCTTGTCTAAAACAAACATAATCGGTATTTTTTTCCATTTTTCATGTTTTCTGCCAAAATTTTTCACAAAACGGAAAGTTATCTCGAAAATCGGCCATTTTGGATTGAAATATCGAGATTAAAATATAATGAGCCCTCTAAAAGGGATCCAAATTGAAGGCAGTAGTACCGCTTTATAAGAAAAATCGAAAGAATTACGTTTCGATTTTTCGTTAATCCAAAATGGCGGCCAAAAAATCAAAAAAAAATTTTTTCCGTTTTTTATGCGTTTCGTTCAATTTTGAGATGAAAAATTTTTTTTTTGTTTTACACTGAAAATTTTCGGTACTGTTCGGACTGAAATTTTCAACTATAAGTCAGAAATTTTTGTTACGACTGGGCTACTTTGCTGTCACAGTACTCAACAACGGGGATGAATTGAAAGCTTCTAAGGTTAGAAATGTTGACTACACAGTGCATATGAACAGTTATCGTCTTTTGGAATTGGAGTTGTTCTTCCTTTGGCTTTTGCTAGCAGGCAAACATGGCTTCAGGACACTGTGACCAAAAATTGAAAAAAAATTTCTTGTGTTTTTTTTTCTTTATTATGTCTAGATTCATTAGTTCTCATAAATAAAAACTATCAATGACGGCCATGAGTCCTAATAAATAAAACCATCAGTATTTGGGGGAAAATGTTTCTTGTTGGGCAAAAACACCCAAACATTCATAGGCCAATATCTCATGAAAGAAAAATGCTATCGACTTAATTTCTCGACAGACTTGTCAGAATTACTCTTGTCTAAAACAAACACAATCGGTATTTTTTTCCATTTTTAGCTCAACTTTCACGAAGTCAAATTTGAGCTATTGTCATGGCCCATCGTCCGTCTGTCCATCCGTCCGTCCGTCCGTCTGTCCGTCTGTCCGTACGTCAACAATTGGCTATGGCTCGGGCTAGAGGTCGTATTTATGAACCGATCTTTACGAAACTTCTTGTGTACCTTTGTTATGACCCTGGGACGGGAACGAGTGTTTTTAGGTGTGGTCCAAAATTCAAGATGGCTGCCAGTGGCCATTTTGTACCGATGATGCAAAAATCAGTTTTTTGTACAGAACTTCTGTATGAAAGTTCTGATTTGAATAAAGTTTTGTATAAATGTTTAGTACCATGGGATACATCACATATAATACGGGTTTTTTTCTCGTGCGTAAATTATGCAAATTAGACTGACTTTGATTTATTTAGTGTTACTTTCAGAGCTGTAAGTGCCAAGCTGCTATGGCTCGGGCTAGAGGCCGTATTTATGAACCGATCTTTACGAAACTTCTTGGGTACCTTTGTTATGACCGTGGGACGAGAACGAGCGTTTTTGGGTGCGGTCCGAAATTCAAGATGGCTGCCAGCTGCCATTTTGTACCGACGATGCAGAAATCTGTTTTTTGTACTGAACTTCCATATGAAAGCTCTGATTTGAATAATTTTTTGTATGAATGTTTAGTACCATGGGATACATCACATATAATACGGGTTTTTTTCTCGTACCTAAATTGTGCAAATTAGACTAATTTTGATGTTTTTTGGGGTTACTTTCAGCACTGTAAGTGCAAATGCCAATACGGCTCGGGCTAGAGGCCGTATTTATGAACCGATCTTTACGAAACTTCTTGGGTACCTTTGGTATCACCGTGGGATGAGAACGAGTGTTTTTGGGTCCGGTCCGAAATTCAAGATGGCCGATGGCAGCCATTTTGTACAAAATTAGGTGCAATCAGATTTTTGCACAGAACTTCCATATGAAAGCCCTGATTTGAATAATTTTTTTGTGTGAATGTTTAGTACCATGGGATGCATCACATATAATATAGGTTTTTTTCTCGTGCAGAAATTATGCAAATTAGATGAACTTTGATTTTTTCAGTGCGACTTACACACAGTAAGTACACATGTCAATACGGCTCAGACTAGAGTCTGTATTTATGAACTGATCTTCACGAAATGTCTTGGGTACCTTTGTTATCACCTTGGGACGAGAACGAGTGTTTCTGGGTGCGGTCTAAAATTCAAGATGGCTGCCAGTGGCCATTTTGTACCGAAATTAGGTCTAATCAGTTTTTTGTACACAACTTCTATACAGCTCAGACTAGAGGCCATATTTATGAACCAATCTTTACGAAACTTCTTGGGTACCTTTGTTATCACCGTGGGATGAGAGCGAGTGTTTTCTGGTGTGGTCCAAAATTCAAGATGGCCACCAGCAGCCATTTTGTACCAAAATTAGTGCAATCAGTCTTTTGTATAGAACTTCTGTATGAAAGTTCTGATTTTAATAAATTTTTGTATGAATGTTTAGTAACATGGAATACATCACATATTGTAAGGGTTTTTTTTTCGTGCAGAAATTATGCAAATTAGATGAACTTTGATTTATTCAGTGCAACTTACACAATGTAAGCACACATGTCAATACGGCTCAGGGTAGAGGCTGTATTTATGAACCGATCTTCACAAAACTTCTTGGGTACCTTTGTTATCTCCTTGGGATAAGAATGAGTGTTTCTAGGTACGGTCCAAAATTCAAGATGGCTGCCAGTGGCCATTTTGTACCGAAATTAGGTCCAATCAGTTTTTTGTCACAAGTTCTATACAGCTCGTATTTATGAACTGATCTTCACAAAACGTCTTGAGTACTTTTGTTTTCACCTTGGGACAGGAACGAGTGTGTTTTGGGGTGCCTTTGTTATCACTGTGCTATGAGAACAAATATTTTGGGGTTCAGTCAGACCCACTCTGGGACTCAAAGATTTTTTCTAGTTCAGCATCTGACTGTCACCCACCTTTACAATACTTTACCTATACATTTGTTACAGGCAACGGTCAGTATTTATGTACAGACCGTTACAATACTTTATATGTACCTTTGTTATCAGGTCATTACCTAGATGTTTGTCATTGCTGTGTCACATACTATACATGTACATGTCTTTGTCTTGACAAGTTGAGCTACAGTGTCATTGACACTTTCATTTATGTTTTCTGCCAAAATTTTTCACAAAACGGAAAGTTATCTCGAAAATCGGCCATTTTGGATTGAAATATCGAAATTTAAATATAATGATCCCTCTAAAAGGGATCCAAATTGAAGGCAGTTATACCGCTTTATAAGGAAAATTGAAAGAATTTCGTTTCAGTTTTTCATTAATCCAAAATGGCGGCCAGAAAATCGAAAACCTTTTTTTCGTTTTTTATGCGTTTCGTTCAATTTTGAGACGAAAAATTCTTTTTTTTCTACACTGAAAATTTTCAGTCCGATTCGGACTGAAATTTTCGACCAAATGTCTGAAATTTTTGTTACGACCGGGCTACTTTGGGGTCAGAGTACACAATAACGGGGATGATTTGATAGCTTCTGAGGTTTGAAATGTTGAATTCACAGTGTACATGAAAAGTAATCGTCTTTTGGAATTGGAGTTGTTCTTCATTTGGCTTCTGCTAGCTCTCAAACATGGCTTCGGGACACTGTGACCAAAAATTGAAAAAAAATTTCTTGTGTTTTTTTTTTACTTTATTATGTCTAGATTCATTAGTTCTGATAAATAAAACTATCCGCATATTGGGGAAAATGTTTTTCCAGCCAAAACCGTCCAAAAACGCTCAAATATGCAGGAGCCAATATCTTTGGATTGGAAGGGGCAATTGACTTGAACTTTTCACAGGAATGATTGTAATAAACTTCTCTATTAATCAAGGGCACACAATGGTAGTTGGTTAACATCTTTCTGCCAAAACAATTCACGAAACCGAAAAAAATTCAAATTTTTATTTGGTTTGGAGCTCCCTTAGGACTTGCTGAGTAGAACAGTCAGTAAAAACACTAAGGAAAATCCTGTGTATTGTTCCGAAGGTACAATCACTTCCTCTAGTTTTTTTTAATTTTTCAAAAAATTTCAACAAAACCATATCATGTGACCCCTCGTTGGAGGTCACATGATATGGTTTTGTTGAAATTTTTTGAAAAATGATATTATTTCAACAGGCGAATGCGGCTGATTCGTTGGGTAAAGGGTTAAAAATTGAAATTGACACCTTAACTGGTTGAAATAGGAATGATGTGGAATTTGGAAAAGATAAGAGTCCTCATTTTCCAGCAAGCCAGAATTGATGAGCAAATTCCAGTGGTGATGAGGAGCTATTTGTGGTTTTCATATGAGAAACTGTTTTTCCCAGTACTGTTTATGTAATTTTTGGTCGAGTTGTGTTAACTTTAGGTTCTGCTGTACAGTTTTCCAGGCATTTCCAAAAATGACATGCCATGCACTCACTTCAAATGCAAATATTCTGTAGCTTACTTATCTAACCCATAACATGTATTACATTTCCCAATTCCACTAAAAACTTAAACACTATCTGACTAAGCAGAAAGAAACAATCTGAGTGTGGGTGAAATAATTTATTGTCAAAGGCAAGACTTCAACCAGCAAAATGCATAACAAAATGCCAATATCAGTCATTTTCAGCCTCAAAAGCAGAATTTTTCTGCTATCCCCACTCACCTTACCCTGGGGCAGATAACCCCCTGTTTCTAAAATGTGAAAAAAATCCTTGTTTCCATCTCATTTTTTAGTTACCTGCCTGGTAACAAACCTGTGTAAAAATGAAATTTCAAAAAATAGCCAATTTTTTTAAGCCACCGTTTCCCATAATTCATCTGGTAATTTACCCCAATGCTTCAGACTCCAACTTTGGGACCAAAACTTCAAATTCTCTTGTCCAATAAATAACCTAATGTAATCATATACTCGCCCAAAAAAGTAAGTGTGCGTTGCAGAAATTGATCAAACTCCAAAAAAATAATTTCGTAGGTGTAAAGAGTGTTAACCTGTTCATGAATAAGTTATATTGAACACAAAAACAGCTTTCCCCGTTAAAATTGCATTAAACGTTAAATGACGTGCTGCACATTTGTGAAAAGGCATGTTTTGCACATGGAGAGTCTGAAAATTCATGCAGCAGTGTGAATCCTTGGGTATTTAAACACTAAAGTAAGGCCTTCCTATCGTTCACATTCAAACTTGCGCTGCTGTTAAAACGACTCCACATTAGCATGCCAAGATTGACAATGAATCAACATCTCCTTGCCCTGGGTATGATTAGAGCTGGCAGAACACACAGAGAGGTTGCCCAGCATTTGAACTGCCACCGTAACACTGTAGACAGGCTAGTCCATCGACATGCACAACATGATGACGTTCGAGACCGACCCCACTCCGGGAGACCCCGAGTTACCACCCCTGAACAAGATCGGTATATCCGTGTCGTCCATCTCCGGAACCGGCAACAAACGGCAACGACGACAGCCAGGAACATCCCTAACCTGAGACGGATACATCCTCAAACAGAAATCAACCGGCTGAGAGAATACGGCTTACGTCCTCGAAGACCTGCAATTCGTCCGATTTTGACGTTACGTCATCGTCGTGCTCGACTGCAGTGGTGTAGACAACATCTCAGGCAAACCTTACACTGGTGGCGATGTGTTTTATTCACAGATGAATGTCGTTTCCATCTTTCATCATCAGATGGCCGCCAGAGAGTGTACAGACGTCGAAACGAACGCTACGCAGATCCATGTGTCGTGGAGTGAAACCGTTATGGGGGAGGGTCTCTCATGGTGTGGGGTGGCATCACTGCCCGTAACAGAACTGAGCTGGTCATTATTGATGGCAATCTCAATGCAGCCAGATATCGTGATGAAGTGCTTACACCTATTGTTGTCCCATTTCTGCAACATCACGACCCCGGCATCATTCTACAGCAGGACCACGCCCGACCCCACGCAGCTCGTGTTGTTCAACAGTATCTGCAGCAACAACAAGTGGATGTTCTTCCCTTGCCCGCAAATTCGCCCGATACCTCACCCACTGAGCACGTATGGGACAAAATGAAACGTCAGCTACGCCGGCTTCCCCATGCACCGTCATCGCTTGTGGAACTCCAAAGACAGCTTGTCAGAATATGGAACAACATCCCACAACACTTCCATGGTAACTTGTTCGCTTCCATGAAGCGTAGATGCACAGCAGTAGTCGATGCAGACGGAGGTCATACCAGATATTGAGTGTGTGACTTTTGTGTTTGACCCTTAGTGTCTTTGACTCTCCATGGCACCAAGAGTATTCGTCGTAGCGTAATGAAATTTCTCGCGTTGATCACAAATTGATTCATCTGTGATTGAATGAAATTTCCATGAATGAAAATGATATATATCTTTTTTTTAGTGTTATTTTTTAGCATGCACACTTTCTTTTTTGGGAGAGTATATATCTGATACTAAAAATATATCTCTAATTTACATGGCATTAGTTTCACCATATGTCCTATTTTTAGAATTTTATTAGACTGCAATAGTGCTAAACTGTAGAGCAAAACCTTAGTACTGTTTATGTATGGTTTGGCGACGGTCGGTGTGCATCTGAGCGGGCATCCGGGCTTCTGGGTGTCTTGAACTAACGTTCTCCAATTTGACTGATATTTGCCGATTTTTCATTGCAGAGTTATGGGCCTTAATTAGTCAATTTTTACAAATTTTGAGCTCCTTACCAAAATTATTTGAACAAATGTTCTCCGATTTGACTAATATTTGCCATACAAGTTTTTTGCAATAATATCTCAAGCAAGTTTGAAAACTGACCCAGCCCGATATTTTTCCCACTGTACCCAATGGCCCAGGCTCAGCTGGTTCTAACTCCAAAATGTCGAGGGCCAAACACAAATTTTGCCCCTCCAATCCCCAAAATTTGCATGCAAAACAGAAAATTGGAAGTCCTATCTGGCCCTCCATACATTTACTCTCCGTGCATGCGCAGATGCCAGGAAGTGACTGGAATTGGCACCAACATCATTCTTTGTTTGGCCCTCAGTCAGATAACAACAAACTGACTTCTGTGCTTTTAAATCTCAGTTTATAATAATGCCAGATATAAATCAATGGTTAATTTGGTGGATCCAAGGACACAACTGGATGAAGGAAGGAAGAAACGGTGGTTTGAAATGTTCAGGGCTGTAACTTTATGATATTTATAAAAATTAGTTCATGTTCCCCAGTCTCGGGGCATGGGCCTGACGTCATCATTATTGCTAATGATTTTTCCACTGTTTGTTAAGTATTCCTTCCCTACCCTTCCTTGATGCCCCCCAGTTAAACTCCCAAGCTTTTCGGCTTGTTTTATTGCAATTTTTTTGTAAATTTCTTGGGAGTTTAACATGTTACACAGAATGTTTATTCTGTATATCCCCATGGTTATGTCCTCACCCTTGGAGTGTTTAGGCATTTTGGTCATGCATCATACATCCGATGTATTGTTTTTTCTTCTGATGAAGATCTTGCTTTACATCGGATAGTTCAAAAGTCTGTTACTGACTTCGGGCCATGTTGCCTGGGGTCTTGTTTCCGGTTTTCATTCTGACATTGTTTACATTGACAACGCTCTATTTATATATGTAGTTTCCTATTTATTAATATGGTAGGACTGTTGTAAGATACATTAAATATTCCGGTAGTGTAGAAGTTAATTTTTTGGACAGAAAAATAATTTTTGTCCACACTTGGGCTCTATCTGGATACATTTGGGCACTTCGTTCCCTTTGGGAACTTGGGCTCCTCTCAAAATGTTTCAAAAAAATTTTTTTTGTGTAAATTATTTTTCGATTTATATTTTGAATGTTATTTATTTGTTATGTATCTTTTTATAATATTTAATGTGGAGTTGGTGGGAGTACGATCGACTTTATTTTGCTTCATTATGAAAGCATATTGCTCAATAAGCAAGGCGAGGAAGCCTTTCCTCTGATTTACATGCCGGATGCCTTGCTTGTAGTCAATGTACTCCCACTAATTCTTGCTCAACATGTTTCACATGGGATGACAAACGTTGGAGACAGTTGTCATGGTACGTTGTTAGAAGCAAGAGGCCACTACTGGTCTTCTTGCGATGAGAGGCCACTGCCGGTCCTCTCGCCAAAAAGTCGCTTTAGTTTCTATTTACAGAGGAACAAGAACATGGTGATGTTTACGTGACGCCGTCAGAGAGTGTGCTTCCATCGTCACATTTAGATAGTCAATCGGAGCTAGTGGCTAAAATGCTCCTGAATATTAGACAGGGCAATAAACCACAGCATGGTTTCAGCTCCCTCTAGGTCGACCGGTGAAGCAGTTACACCGTCCGTGGGTACCGTGACGCCAGGTGTGTCCGTTGCGGTCGAGGAGAGTAGAAAGGGTAGAGCGAGCACTATAAAATAATAACAGGCTCACCCTGTGACGACGGAGAGGTAGACGCCCACAAGTTCAGTGGGAAGCTCGACAAGGTCTAAAGGACCGTAAGCGAGAGAGTCCCCTCTCATTCATAACAACATCTGGGGCCAGATGTTGTGGTTCGGAATTTGCGTTAGTCGGAGCATACGACCACGCCTCCCGTCTGTGACGCTCCGTTCAGTTCACAGCCGGGGTCGGCTATAGTTACGGCTTCTTCTTCAGCATCTACCAAGCACATATGACCGCACCTTGGCTACGTGACTTCTGATATCCAGCCTGCATCACCAAGAAGGTCCATTCTTCGTCAAAGAAGTCACACCATATAGTAGCCAAGGAGACGAGGCCTCATTCATCGGGACGTCTGCAGAAAAGAGCCATCTCGGACACACTGTCCCAGGAGCAGCCGACGGCTAAGCAACAGAAGACCGCTGCTCCTCAGGCCTCTGTAATTGACTTGCTGTCACAGATTGTGCAGCTCATCGCAGCATCCCAGCAAGTGCAGAAGTAGCCGACCGGCAGTCTCAGAACCTGAGCTGTCAGATGGTGCAGGGTCGGTCCAGTCATCTGCAAGTTCAGATGCCGCTAGCCGTGATTTTCAACTGATTCAGACGAAAGATGAAAGGGATACGGAGGGGGATTACCCTTCCTTTTTGGAACAACACATGGTTGCGATGGATTTAATCCATCAACACTACCCTGAATTTGTTCCAGTGAATCAGAATGCTGCGACTACTTGCAGGAAACCGCTAGCGTTGTTGGACGCTGACTTCATCCGAAAAAAGAGGAGGTCATGTCTTTTCCGTTTAAGTCTAGACAGGTGTCGCAGGCCTTAGGCCTTTTAGACGACGCGATATTCAACTTTCCAGTGGGAAGAAGTAAGGCAATTTCTTGTCATAATCTTCTGTAATTTTACTGATTATAACTGTCGGGGAAGATGTATAGAGAGTTCCTTTGCATTTGAATGAGCAGGCTGAGGACCTAGTTATGGCCTTACCTTCGTCATTCTTTATTCACTCGGACACAATTGAGACGGCTATATCTTCATTCAGAGCAAATTTAGACTCACTGTCTTACGCAGATCACCTTTAAGAATTGTGACATAACATCTCTATGGAAAAGAATTTGAGAACATTCGTACCTCATTTAGAGTCCTTTTCAGGGCTGTTATATTTATCATGTATTGCTCTGTCTTAACAGTTGCTAATTTGGAATTAATCAGACGTGACGGAGCCCTTGCGTCGTCGTCTTTAATAGATGACAAGGTGAAAAACCCTATATGGGTCACTCCGGTATCCGAACACTAAGTTTTTGACGATAAGCTTTCATTGGTTTATGACCAAGCTACAAAGAAAGCATCAGTACTTTGCTCTTTAAGTCGGCGTCTAATCGACTCGCAATAGCAGAAAAGAGTAAGGGAGGACATCCTAGACAGAAAGTCGTCTAAAAAGGACTCCTCGCGAGGGTATAGGTAACCCTCCTATAATTACTCTGGGGATCGTCATACAGCGACTCGGATAGGGGGTGTAGGTCTGATCGATACTATCGGTCAGATGCCCCTAAGCCGTTGGCTCAAGGCTCTTCGCGAAGGAGACGTAGTTTCTCCTTCCGTAGGCCTCACAGGTACTACAGGTGAGGTTTAGGACCTCTGTTACTTAGCAGTTGGCGGATGGTTATCAAGATTCGAATCAAACTGGATAACTATTACGGAAGACCAGTTGTCGAGAAGTGTGGTCTCGGATGGCCTACAGCTATCTTTCCGAGAGAAACCACCACTAACTTAATGTCTGTGATGGACACTGCTTCTGTCAAATCCTTGCATAAGAGTCTCTCCAATCGGAGGTAAAGCTTCTCTTGACAATGAAAGTAATAGAGGTCGTCGAGAATCAAGATTCTCTAGGATTCTATAGTCACCTGTTACTTGTACCGAAACCAGAGAGATCGTTCCAACCGATAATAGACTGGAGCTGGATAACAAGTTTATCATAGCTCTAAAAGTTTATTTATGGTAATCATTTAGTTGGTAAAAGCGAGCATGGAATTAAGGATTCGTTCTTTCATGTCCTGGTATATCCGGCATTCAGAAAGTTACTTCCTTGAAAAAGTCCTTGAAAGTGAAAGTATTTCAGTTCCAAGTGATGTGCTTCGGTCTGAATCTAGCGCCCTGGGCTTTCACTTGAATAATGAACTCGGTAATGTCTCACAACAATCTGGTTCGTCTACCGTTTTCCAGAGCGAAGTTTGTCAGTTGTTTTGCTCTCTTTTGTCTACTCTCAGACGCATTAACAGTGAGAAATTTTATGGGACTGATGGGATTGTGCGGAGCGGCTATGCATCTTATTCCGATGGGTTACGGACACGTCCCCTCCAGTTATTCTTTATCCAGAACTGGAGTGTGAAGACGCATTCGCTCAAAATCAGTATTGTTTTAACAGATCTAGTAAACAAAAGGTCCATATTGGGGCAGATATTCAGTGGTTAACTCACAGAGTTCCGCTGTAACTGCCAGGTCCGGCTTTCACGGTTATGATGGATGTGAGTCAATAGTTTGGGGCACGACCCTGAGTCTCAAAATGCAGGGGGTCTTGGGTCCCTCGGTTCCTGGAGAAACACATAACATCAAAGAATGATGTCAATATTGTTAGCTCTACATCAATGGATTCACATTATTTGCGGACACGCATGTTTAGATATTGTTGGACAACTCGATAATGGTAGCGTACATCAGGAACCAGGGTGACACCCTTTCATTTCCATTATGATAACTAACAGAGAAGATTTTTCTATTTCGTCATGTATCATCATGTTCATCTCTCTAACCGTCACATACCGGTTCGTCTAAACATACTAGCAGACTCGCTCCTCGGAAAGGTCGCCTGTTTCATTTGCATTGGACGCTCAACAAGTGAGTATTTGGACAGTTTTTCTACCAGTGGGATCGCCCCATGATAGTTCAGTTTGCGATGCACTGGTACAATTAGTTACTGTCATTTGTGTCGCCAAGCTCAGACCATTGAGCCCATGCAGTAGACGCTCTGCAGAATTCATGGGGATGAATGATAGGATACGCGTATCCTCCAATTCATTTGATTCAGTAGATAACGTTTAAAGTTAAACAGTCTCGTTGTGAATCCTAGTAGTAGCACCTCTGTTGTCACAGAAACCTTGCATCAATATTCTCAAGTGTCTGTTATGGGACGCTCCCCAGAAGCTTCCTCCATGAGAGGGCCTTTTTTCAGGGGAAGTTTTATTCTTCACGTCCTTCTCCGCCCATAGTGGCATAATGGAGTCAGTTAGATGTGAGGGAACCATAGCGGTTCCTATATTATTTGATAACTGGCACAGGAACAATTCAATAATGCGAGTGAGGAGATTTTGATATGACTTCGAATTCCCCCCCCCCCCCCCCCCCCCACACACACACACACACACACTGCCTATGTGTTCAGAGGCAATTACCAGGCAAGACATAGTTTTCTTCCCGCAAGCCTCATATAACTTAATACATACATACTATGCATTTGGGTCGTGTTCTATGGCGACCTCATGGGCACATCCGTTTTTAAGTTGGATTAGTTTCCTGTGATTATTTGTTGATTTGTTATATACGAGCACTTATTTAAAAATCATCACAATTAAATTGCTACTCTTTGAGTACCTCGCAGGCTGCATAACCAGTTAACTAGTATTCAGATGATTATATGCTAAATATAAATGCTCTCGCGCATTATATTATTAGGCTAACGCTTTATTGTATTTTTGGACATTGAAATCATAATCTGTTTCAGGGGTGGTCCGTGTCGGAGCCTGTTAATCATACCTACTTTCATTTCTACATCCAGGTTTTTATTATTATGTCAGTACTCACTTCGCATATTCCCACGTGTTTACGATCGTAGATTTCGGATAGTACACTTTGGAGAGTGTTGTTACTAGAATTTATTGTACAGAGGCCGCCTGTGGATTACCTAAGAAGTGTGTTTTCTCTTCAGGGATCGTTCAGTCTGGCTCGATTGGACATGTGTATGTTATATTTTATATCACCGGTTTCGACGTATCTGTGTACGTCATCTGCGGTGTACGTTTATATAGTGGGCAATATTAAATACCAGGATCGTCGCTTTAACCTTAACTTCTGAAGTGGCGTTAAGCACCATTCATCAATCATGAATTAATACCTGAGTGCCTGTTCGACGATTATTTATATTGTTTTTTGGTACTGCTCTTATTGATTCCAGAGCTCTCCCCTCTTTCTTTTGAAGATTCCTTCAAAAGAAAGGTGGAGAGGGGGTGATTTTTACCTCTTCTCTGGCTTAAAGAGTATGTAACTATGAAGGAAGCTGTTTTATCCGTAATTATATCCTGCATACAGCTGAAGTGTTATTGTATGGCGTATGTTTGTGGGAGATTTTCACTCATTCTCAATTTCGCCATCCTAATTTTTGGGGCTTTGTCCGGACAAGCCTTAAAAATTAGGAACTTGTTACATCCTAAGTGGCATTGTCTTCATGCTTACAATAAGGAATTACTTAAATTGGGCTCCTTATTTAGAATATGTCTTCTCTATTATTGTATAGAGAGACATACATCTTATTCCTAATTATTCTAATTTCCTTTCATAATGGATTGCAGGATTGGAACTATTTTGGAAGTCCTAGGCCCTCCACCTTTTTATGATTCAGCTAAGTCTGGACCATTGGGTTCAGTGGGAAAAATATAAATTCACAGTAATTTGTATATTTTTCATACTTACCAATGGCTCAGACGGGGATGGCCCTCCCATGAGTGGGCACTCATACCTCCCTGCTGAATTATCATGTAAAACTCTCTTTTACAAAGAATAATGTTGCCGCCAATTCTGGTCACGTCCTGGCATCTGCGCATGTGCGGAGAGTAAATGTATGGAGGGCCAGATAGGACTTCTAATTTTCGGTTTTGCATGCAAATTTGGGGGATTGGGGGGCAAAATTTGCGTTTGGCCCTCGATATTTTGGCATTAGCACCAGCTAAGTCTGGGCCATTGGTAAGTATGAAAAATATACAAATTTCTATGAATTTATAATTTTTCGTTACAGAGTTATAGGCCTTAATTAGTTGATTTTTACTAATTTTGAGCTTTCTAGCTCAATAATTTCAACAAATATTCTCCAATTGGACTAATATTTGCCGTACAGGTCTTTTTCAAGAATATCTCAAGGAAGTTCAAAAAGTGGCCCAGCCCGATATTTCATTGCAGAGTTATGGGCCTTAATTAGTTGATTTTTACGAATTTTGAGCTCGTTACCACAATAACTTAAACAAACGTTATCTGATTGGACTAATATTTGCCATACAGGTCTTTTGCAAGAATATCTCAAGCAAGTTCGATAACTGGCCAGGCCCAATTTTTTTTTTTACAACAGAGTTATTGACCTTAATTAGTCAATTTTTATTAACTTTGAGCTTGTTAGTGCAATAACTTGAACAGACATTCTCCGATTTAACTAATATTTGCCATACAGGTCTTTTGCAATAATATTTCAAGCTGGTTCAAAAAGTGGCCCAGCACAAAGTTTCATTACAGAGTGATGTGCCTTAATTAATTTTTGCGAATTCTGAACTTAACTAGCAATATAACTTGAACAAAGGTTCAAGATTTGTCAACCGGCATATAATTGGTAACCAGGTTATGGTCAGCTCTCAGATTGCCACAATAACTCGACGCCTGCATCTCCGATGAACTCTTCTTGTTAACTAGTATTTCTTTAGAGTGCTGGAAGCCCACATTTGGACATTACAGTGAAGTGCAAGTGCCCCAGTTTGAAAGTTTCATATTCACTGGATGTGTATCATACTATCTTTGAAATGAAATTATTTACTCTGTAAGGATTTGCCTTGTTACAGTTTATGGGAGAGTGCCTATTGGCCCACATCCGCCCGCGTAATATGCAAATTCAGCAGTTGAAAAAATATTATATTTTTATACTGTACCAATGACCCAGACATAGCTGGTGCTAACTCTTAAAATATAGGGCCAAACACAAATTTTGCCCCCCAATCCCCAAAATTTGCATCTAAAACTAAAGAAAACATGTCCTGAGAGGCCCTCCACACTTCACCCCTACTGCGCATGCGCAGTGTCAAGGACGTTCCGAAATTGGCGCCATTTATCATTCTAAGTTTGGCCCTTCATCAGTTAACATCTGACTGATCTTTGTGCTTTTAAATCTCAGTTTAAATGATGCCAGACACATAAATATTAGTGAAATGGTGATTCTAAGGAGGATAGAAAAGGAGGAGAGGAAAAGAATGTGCGACAGAATATTATCAGGGCTGTAACTTAAAATTTTTTAATGAAATTATGTTAAGTTACCTATTTTCAAGGCAGCAGCCATTTTGTTGTCATTCTGATTATTTAGTTACACTGTTTTTTCAAGTGTTTTTCCTCTCTCCCTGTCCTTTAAGTTCCCCCTTGCTATTCTCCCATGCTTTTGGCATAATTTCTGTAATTATTATTACTAAAATTTCTTGGGAGTTTAGCTGAATAACAGAATGAATTCTGTTCTTTCCCCATGTTTACGTCTTCACCTACGGGTGGTTAGGCGTTGTGTTCTGCATCTACCATCTGATGTTCTGCAGTTTCTTCCCTGGAAGTCTCTGTTTTGCATCAGATGGTGTATTTTTGGTAACTGATTTCGGGCCTGGGTGCCTGGAGTCTTATTTTAGTGTTTTTACACTCATTGTTTACATTTACAACAGCCCTCTGTGTGAGGGGGGGATTTCTAAATAATAATATCTTTATGTTATTTCAATCATAACTAGATACATTATTATTGTTCGTAAGTGTTGAATAAATTGTTTAAAATATTTTTAAAATTTTTGTCCACACTTAGGCTTGGGATCCATTGGGGCTCAACGTTACTTTTCAGAAACTTGGGCTGTTCTGAAAAAATATTTTTTCAAAATATTTTGATTTCAATTATTTTTTCTATATTAATGGATCATATTATTATTATGTATTTTGATTGCCAGGGGTTAGTGCGAGTACCAGGACTTGTTTTCTTTTCACATTGAAAGGATATTGATCAATTGTATTAAGAGGAAGTCTTCCTCTGACTTTATAATCATTCTATATGTGGTCAGTGTACTCGCATTAACTCCGGTTCTGTATCGTATGATTTCGATGACAATATGGGAAGCGTATGTCACGGTATGTTGTTGGGGATTTGGACACTCCGGTCCTTTCCCCGCAGGGTCACTCTACTTTATCAATTTCTATTTCAGACGATCAAGATTAGGGTGATGTATCTGTGATGTCTTCCAACAGTGTGCCTCCGTCGTCACAATTAATGAAGGGCTAGCGGAAAAGTGCTCATGTAATACGCCAATTGCCTAAGAGGACCCTAGTAGGTTCGACGGCCTTTGACGTCCGCTAGCTCGCCCGGTGTAGCGTCCATTCACCGAATGGTTCGGCAGCCGGGTTCGTCCGTTGCGGTCTAGAAGGAATTTTGGGGTGATGCGAGCACTATAAAATTAACTTAATGCACACCCAGTGACGGCGGATCGGAGGGAGAACGGAGGAAGCCTTTTAGTCCGGTTCATAGCTCGTTCCGGTCCATCCGGACGGCAAGCGAGAGAGGCCCCTCTCTCGTTTAACAACATCTGGCCCCAGATGTTGTGGTACAAATGTGTCGTTAGCGGAGCATACGTCCGTCGCTCGGGACGCTCCGTTGTATAGGCAGTCCGCTGAGACTGCTAAGGCTTCCTCTTCTCGTCAGCGCACACGACCGCACCTTGGCTGCGTGACCGCCGATATATTACCAGCTTCGCCGATCAAGGATTCTTCGGCGACCAGGTCACACCATCCGGCAGCCAGGGATTCGAGACCGATGGACTCCGGACGTTCGCATAGGAAAAGTATGCGGGAGCCATCTGATGCGGAGCTGCCCTCGGCGAAGCAGCGATAGACTGCGCCTCCGCAGGTCTCGATGCCGGACATTCTTGTGCACATAGCACAGCTTATCGCAGCATCCCAGCAGCCGACAGAAACGGTGTCGGATCGAGAATTATCCGACAGCGCTGGGTCGGTAGCCGGGGACTCGAGGCCTGCAGACTCCGGACGTTCGCATAGGAAGTATGCGGGAGTCAACGTACACGGAGCTTCCAGCGGCAATGCATCGTAAGTCCGCTACTGCACAGGCCTCGGGAACGGACGTGCTTTCCTTAATAGCACAGTTTATCGCAGCATCCCAGCATCAACTGAATCTGTCGCATATATTTTATCCGACGATGCTGGGTCGGGACGCTCCGCGGAAGCGGGTACGGACGTCCGAAAGTTTCATCCGGTCCGACGGGATACCGAAAGGGATTCGGTGGATTTCAAGCTTTCCCTTTCGGAACAACATATGCTGCGATGCCGGATAAGAAACTGATAGCGTCGGTGGACTTAGAAATTTTTGGTTCGGTTCAGGGACATCGTCCCTCAGTTCCGACATAGTCCAATAATGTCACACAAACTTTCGAATTATTGAACGATGCTATATATATTATTATTTTATGCTTGCTATCCAAGCATTTCTGGTTTCTTGTTCGAAGAGTTATGGAGATGTCTTTCAAAAGTGTGCCTCTGTCGTCATAGTTAATGAAGAGTTAGCGGCAATAAGTGCTCATGGAATATGTCTATCGCTTACGGAGTGACATTCGCTAGCTCACCCGGTGTAGCGTACATTCATCGAATGGTTCGGCTGCCGGGTTCGTCCGTTGCGGTCTAGGAAGGAGATTTGGGTGATGCGAGCACTTTAATTACTTTAGTACTCACCCAGTGACGGCAGATTGAGGACAGATCGGAGGAAGCCAACAACATAGGGGACTGCATGTTGTGGTTCAGATATTTTACATTCGGAACATATGTCCGTTGCTCGGGACGCTCCGTTATATTGACAGTCCGAGAGACTGTCTTTAATGCTTCCTCATCCTCACAGCAGGGCACACGACCGCACATTGGCTACGTGACCTCGAGTATCCGATCAGTTTCGGCATTCAGTGATTCCACAGCGAATAGGTCGCGCCATCCGGTAGCCAAGGGACACGAGGCCTATACACTCCGTTCGCTCGCATATTGGAAGTATGCACGGGGTAACGATCTCGGAGCTTCCTGCGGCAATGCATCGTAAGACCGCTGCTCCTCAGGCCTCAGTGACGGACGTGCTATCCGAGTTAGCACAGTTGTTTCGCAGCATCCCAGCAATTGACGGTTTCTCGGTCGAATCAGGAATTATCCGACGGCGCTGGGTCGGTGCGGTCCGCGGTTGCTTCATGCTACGGACGACCGAACGCTTTATAGGGTCCGACAGGATGGCGAAAGGGATTCGAAAGATTTCGAGTTTTCCCTTTAGTAGTATCGGAAGATGCCTTTCATATCTTCTGGCATTTCTTCCAGTGATTATTTTTCGGACTTCATTGCTGCGATCTTGGATAAGAGACTTATAGCGTCATTGGACTCGGATTTTTCGATCGGTACAGGGACTTTGTCCCTGACTTACCGACGCAGTCCAATATTGTCATTACAACATGTGTTTTATTTTTCGACGCTATATATTTATATATATATACAAGCCTGCTACTAAGCATGATAGTTTAGTTTCTTGTCCGCGTGGCTCATTTCTGCCATTTTATCTTTTTTTACATATAGTTTATTTTGGCAGAGCAGGGCATACCGAGAGTTCATATGCGTCTAGACGGTGTGATTAAAGACTGCATATATTCTTTTCACCGTTTATGTCTTTTCCAATTTCAAATGTTGGGAACGACATTATGTATAGTAGACTTAACTTAGACGCTTTATTATACGTAATCCGCCTTACTGAGGCGTTATCATTACGTCTTCAAGAAAAGATTTACAGGATATTATTCTCAATGTAATTTCTTTTGAGGGCAGTAGTTTGTTCACGTATAACTCCGCCCTTCAGTGGCTGATTGGAGTTGGTTAGACGTGATGCAGCCCTAGCTACATCCACGCGTGGATAGTAGGTTAAGAACTCTCTCAGAGTCGCTTCGTTCTCGGAGGAGCTTCTCTTCGACGGCAACTTTCCGGCAATCCATGAATTGCTTGATTTATACATTCTCTTGTCTATCTAGTGTTACAAGAGATTCAGACTGGGGCAAACATTCGGTGGTTGACTCAGAGAGTGCCGCCGCAGTTGCCGGACCCGAGTGTGGCTGTTATGACGGTTGCCAGTCAAACAGATTGGGATATATACTGATCCCTACGGATTCGAAGTGCCAGGGTCTTTGGGTTCCGCAGTCTTTTAGCTATCAGTTAACTTCCGCGGAATAATGTTTTTTAGGCTTGCTTTATGTCATTGCATGAACATTATTCAGAAACGCATGCCCAAATTCCTGTCCTTTAATTCGACAGTAGTGGCGTATCTCCGGAACCAGGGAGGCACTCTTTCGTTTCCGTTATTCAATTTAATGGAAAGAATCCGTCTGTTGGTTATAGTACACCAAGTTCAGTTTTGGTCCATCATATTCTGGGTCATCTGATTGTTTTATCGCACTCCCGTTCTCTTACGGGTCGCTTGTTGCTGTCAGAATGGACTCTCAACAAACAAGTATTCAATCAGATTTGCTATCTATGGGAGTGCCCAATGATGTTTTATTTATGACACAGCTGGCTAATCAATTGCAGACGTATGTGTTGGCTTGTCCAGATCTCTGAGCTAATACTGTTAACGCTCTATTGATCTATAGGACGGAATGATAGGATACGCGTATCCTCCGGCGCTGTTGTTTTTAGCAGGTATTGCTAAGATAAACAACCACAATACATTTCTGTTGATAGCATCTCTATCTTCACAGAGATCATGAGTAATTTACTCTCTTGTCTACTGTGGATCTTAACGTGAAATCTTCCTCTATGTGAGGATCTTTTTTCACTGGGTAAATCGTGTCATCTTTATCACAACCAGCAAGGTCGCAACCTTCATGTATTCCGTTGTGTGGTCTGTATTGCATTGTAAGCACTGTACTGGACGAGCTTTGGACGCAATTTCTTACTATAGGAGATCCTCTTCTTCGCTATTCTATGCGACTAAAGTGGAGGCTCTTCCGTCGTGGTGTAGGGATCATTATGTTCATATGGTTGATCCCTCCATACTACTCATTGCTATTTTTTAGTATACTTGTTTCACAAGATCTACTGCAGCCTGTTGTTATTTAGGTTATAGGTTTATGTTACCTCATACCTATGCACTCTACGATAGTTTACAATTGAGTCTTTTGTCTCTTTATCTAAGTCAGTTAGTAACTTTTTGATAAATAGACTTAGAATCTTTAGATTAAATTCCTATACGGATTTTAACTTCAGGTTCTTATTTAGCTAAGTAATCATTTGAGCCTCTGGAAACAGTAGTTTTCAAATTCTGACCTTTTAGACAGTAATTCTGTTGGTTTCTCTTTTACTGTAGAGTCAGTGAGTTTCATGCACTATCGATGGATGATTTTCACTTTCATAGTTTCGGAATCAATACTTCCGTTACTATTTAGGTTGGATTGTTGCATAAGAGTTAGGCTCCTATTATCCGGAACCTATTATTTTAAGGTCCTTCCGTCTTCGTATGGGCATAGGCCTTTACTCTTTCCGGGTACAGTTTATGTATTTATAAACAGATATCTGTTTATTACAAGGGCGTAAGCTTCTTCTGTCTTTGATGTCTAGTAGAAGGACGTTACGCTCCATTTTATTGTTAATGGATTCTATTAACTAGCGTACTGCTTATGGTATATCATTGGCTTAGCAGTTGTGCTTAAGATTTCGGCTCATGAAGTAAGAGTTCTTCTACTTCTTGGGCTTACATTAATAGTGTTGCTATTATAGATTTTTGAAGGCTGCTCATTGCGCTCAGCCATCCATTCATGAATTTTATCTCAGAAATATCGAGTCCATTTCTGGAGGCCTCTATTGTTAGGTCTATTATCTACTGCTCAGAATGTCATTCACTTAACAGTTGCTACTATAGCTAGGTAGGCTGTCTGTTTCGGCAGTGTCTCCGTTCGGCTGCCCTCTTCGCTCTGGGCTATTTGACCCAGGGCAAGAAAAAGGGGGGGGGAGGGTGTTCCCTTGGGTCACCTGTTTTTACTATGAAAACAAGGGGATACCTCCTCCGGAGTTAGTAATTCTGAGCTGTTATTGGGATGGTTGTTTAGTGAGAAGTTTAAGTTTATAAAATTCATTCAAGTCTTAGTTTTTAAAGTATAGCTTTTGAATATTGCATATGTCAACGGACATGATTATGCAATTCTCACACACTTTTAGGAGTATAAGAGTCTCTATTCTCTAGACTTACTTTATTATTGGCTTACTTTAAAAATTATTAGTATAAGGATTTTTGGATATTAATAGAGTACATGGATATATGAAGCTCAATTTTTGGAAGGTGTTGTATCTTTCTAATTTATCATAAATAAGAAAGATACATGTAAGGCCTATTACTTCTTTTCCCTACAGGGGATGACTATATTTTATTTTATTGAGCGTATTCCATTTTGCTCTATGTCCTTGGCCCTCCAGCCTTTTTACTATTCAGCTATGTCTGGGTCATTGGTACAGTATAAAAATGTTAAAAAATTTATAGTAATTTATATATTTTTTATACTTACCAATGACCCAGACGGGGATGGCCCTCCCAGGAGTTGGGAACTCTTGCCTCCCCGCTGAGTACATAGCGCTTACCAGGCACTGGTTATTAGAATGATAAATGGCGCCAATTTCGGAACGTCCTTGACACTGCGCATGCGCAGTAGGGGCGAAGTGTGGAGGGCCTCTCAGGACATGTTTTCTTTAGTTTTAGATGCAAATTTTGGGGATTGGGGGGCAAAATTTGTGTTTGGCCCTATATTTTAAGAGTTAGCACCAGCTATGTCTGGGTCATTGGTAAGTATAAAAAATATATAAATTACTATAAATTTTTTAACTTTTCAAACAATTTCAACAAAACCATATCATGTGACCCCTCGTTGGAACGAGCTCGTCGAGCTCGTTCCACCGAGGGGTCACATGATATGGTTTTGTTGAAATTTTTTGAAAAAATTATATTTAAAATAATAAATTTTGATATCGTCTGCATTGGGTAAAGGGTTAAAATCATTCCTAACTTTACCTATTGAAATTTTTATTTCAGGCATGGAATGATATTGAGCTTCAGTTAAGATCAAATATTCAGGTTCATGTTTACAGAGAATCAGATATTCCAAACCGACATGGTCATTGCAACTCGAATCCATATATTCCAAACAATCTGAGAATGAAGCTGGGAATGCCTCTATTACCAGAACCAAAGGGCAGAGCTCCTAGAAGTCATATCAGGAGTAAACTAACAGCGTAATTTAGCTTTTTGATGACAGTTCTTATGACTCCAAAATTATTGCGTGTTATGAAATCATTGCTGTAATCAGTGAAGTGGCCAAGGCAACTGGTTGATTTCTCGCTGTTAGTAATATGTTCAGTTTCTTTTGGATATTTTGTGGCAAACTATACTTTATAGAAAATACTTGAGAATGTCACAGTGGTTCCCTTATTTTGTCAGTGTATGTTTATAAGCATACCTTAGTGAAGTAGTGTTTACTTTTATGATAATCTGACCTTTCAGATTAGAATGTTTTTTAGCTATAATAGCAATTTGGTAATGTATATTTAGCTGCAACCAAGTAGTCCACAGCTCAAGAACTACTAGTGTTAGTTTATTCATAAACAACCATATTTTACTTGGTTTATTTGTGAATATATATGTATTAACTGGTATATGTCCATTGTCCAACTTCTTGGGCATTGGCACTTATTTGTTTTAGAGACTATTTTTATTATCAAATTTCATATTTAGAGTGTCACAGATTGTAGAAGAATAAATGATTTCGATTGTCGCTGAAGTTGAGAGCCAAAATTTGCTACAAATCCAGTTCTGCATCAACCATTGCTCAAAATATGCCTTGATTTTAACACCCAGCATTCTGATGTCAAAGTACAGAAACTTCAAACAGCAATTTTTTCCCTTAACCCTTTACCCAACATAATGACCAAAAAAGGCCAACGCTATTCAAAAAAATCACTAATTAATTTTCATTATTTTTTTTATCTCAGAAACATAGGTTATGACCCTTCCTTGGAACAAGTTCATTCCCAAGACCTATGTTTTTGAGACAAAAATGAAACAAAATTATTCAAGAATTTTCTTTGCAAGTGTCGTCTGCTTTTCATGTTAGGTAAAGGGTTAATAAACTAGAAATGTAACCAATTCAATCTTGTTTGACAGAGCTTAACCCTTTACCTAACATGAAAAGCAGACAACACTTGCAAAAGAAATTCTGGAATAACTAATTTTTTATATTTTTTGTCTCAAAAACATAGGTTATGACCCCTCATTGGAAAGAGCTCGTCGAGCTCTTTCCATTGAGGGGTCATAGCTTATGTTTTTAGGACAAAAAATAATGAAAAATAATTGTCATTTTTTTAGAATAGTGCTGACTGGTTTTGGCCATTATGTTAGGTAAAGGGTTAAAAAGCTCAGTCAAACAAGACTGAATTGGTTAAATTCCTAGTTGGATTATGAGAAAAATGGTAAGATGAAATTTTGATATTCTGACATCACTTTGCAGGTGGTTGATTGAAGAACAGTTAGTTATAAATTCATCTTAATATAAACAACTTGAAAGAAAAACGATAGACTAATATAACAATAACATGATTTTGGAGGGCATTATGGTTCATTAGCGGCCCTGCAGCAATGATGAACAGCCCGAGGGTTTATTAAAGGCCCGAGACGAAGTCAAGGGCCGTTAATAAGCCCAAGGACTGTTCATCATTGCTGCAGGGCCGCTAATGAATCATGATGCCTGACAATCATGTTATTACTATTATTACCAGGCCATTGTAACGAACGAACGATGATTTTATCAGTATACTTACTGTGCGACCGATTCACAGTGCAATGAAACTTGTTTCCATCTGATAGTGCTTCATTTCAGCACAGAAATAATTACTAAAGTCGGTTCGATATTTCTGTTTCGATCGTGCATTCGACTTCAGTTCAGAAATACAAAGGGACGTCATCCGAATGGGAGTAATTCATTAGACCATGGAATCTAAAAATAGCCGGGCCGTGGGCCGCTAATGGCTATTTATACCATTATCGCCCGTGCCCGGCTCCGTCGAATGACGTCACTGAAATTATGGAGTTTTAACGGGCCTCCAAACTTATGTTAATCGCCTAGTAACTTATAGTTTGAGTGGTAATAATTAATATTAAAGTACTGTATTCAATAAAATGTGATAATTCATACTCTTGTTATTAGCATTCTCATGTTTATTTATACTGATAATTTATTGTTATGGATAGATATATTTTTATTTATAATTCATTGTATTTTATTTATAACACAGTTTCATGGCAGTTTACTTTTATAGGTACATATATTTGTCATTTTTATAGAAAAATCTGTTATTATCAATAAAGATTGTTAAGAGAGCTTTTTCTTGTTGGAAGTGTTAAAGATCATTAAAGATGTTCAAGAAATGAAAATTTAGTGTTTTTGTGACTTTTTCAAGTATAATTATGCCATTTTGAATATGTTGTATTTTATCACATGGGACTATCCCTTCCCCTGATTGGCTAAGAGGTTCTGTACTATTTCCTAAAGTTTTACCAATCGAGGGTTCTAAAATAATCTTGCATTTCTGCCATATACAAAACACTTTATAAAAAATAGCTATGGAATACTCTTGAACATTTGATTTACAAAACACAGTGCATCTTTTTGAAAGAATTTTTCCAGAATTCGGTTTTAGTTTTTGGACAAGGTCTTAACAATAGGCAACTTAAGATTGAAATCCTGATGGGTAGCAAAATTCTTGCTCAAGTTGTTCGATATAATAAAATGATTATTACACAGCAGTACATAGACTATGCCAGACAGCAGTCCTCAAGAAAGATTTGTTCACACACCTCCAGCACATGGACTATTCTTCCTCAGCGATCACTATTTTGGCACGGTCAGCTCCAAGTCATTCAATATTTATCATACAGACCCCAGACTGAGAAGAAAAGTATGATATTCAACTGCACTCATATCATATGCTCAACTATATTAACATACGGAACCAATGTTTATTCATCAAGAGAAAGCATCTGACTTGACACCAAGCCAGAAAATAAGAGACTGACATCTGCAAAATGAGCTCCCCAGTGGGTGAATTTAGCGATGCTACCCTGCACAGCAGGGTAGCATCACTAAATTTACCCTCTGTGAAGTGAACCTCAATTTGAATCAGGGTCTCAAAACTAAACAGAAAGAGGTACCCAGAGGATAAATTGGCCCACTGTATGGGATAGCATCATCAAATTCACCCTCTGGAGACCTCATTCTGCAAATGTCAGACTGCTTATTTTCAGGCCTGCTTGACACAGGCAGAGCCTGCAGAACCAGGTAGCATCTACCCCCCCCCCCCCCACCCTACACATTTCACATATTCTCCCCAGACATACTACATGATTACACAATGAGTTAAGTTAAAAAAGATTAAGAATATGAAAATGTGTCAATATATTGAGGATATCTACACTGTTTTAGTGAATATTGGGAAATATCTCCTGAGTGTGGCCTTGAATGTTTTATTTTTCCCCGAGTGCTTGCTCGAGTGAAAAATAATATTTTCAGGTCCACACAAATGAGATAATTCTTGATATTTACTAAAATAGCATAGATTTTATTTCTTATTATATGCTACATGACATCAGCTGATCATTCTTTGAAACCTGTACTAGCTAAATGACTCAAACATAAAAAATAGTCCCACTTTCCCATGATAATTTAACCAACTAATTTTTCAACTCACAGACGAAATTTAATAATTTTGATACTTTTAATGAGAATATTCTCATATTTTCATTAATGTTAATTTTTAGAACATTTTAAATGTCAATCTACAACAAGGAATTTGGAATTGAGTGCGCTGCTGACTCATCCAAAAAACCCTTCCTGGGCAAATCGATCAACAAAGTTTTTCGGAAAAGTTACCCAATTCAAGGCTCAGTATCACTCTTAGAGTCACTTTCTGTACATCTAATTATTTACTTCATTATTTTATTATTATTATACATCTAATTTTTCAGTCATAGAATCACCAGAATGGCTTGGAATAGCATTAACTTCTGGTACTGCTGGAAAAGCTGGCACTGAATTGCATGTAACAGTATCAAAGGTGAAGTGAAGCTAGGAAGCTACTGAGGGATATTCTTTGTTATCCATCAAGTCGATGGATATCGAGGAATATCTTTTAGATAATTTGTGATAATTCATGGGCTAGCATATAATAAATGGATATGTCCCAGGGTTTCCGCTAAACCGGCTGCAGGTCCATCGACCGGACCCATTCCCCCCGCCGATCATACTATGATCAGTCAGAAAAGCTGGTGGTTACAATGTCGAGTACAATGCTGTATCGTAACGACACTCAGGATCCTTTGTTTCCATGTAATATAGGCATAATTATGTTGTATACTATGCCTACTATTACTGGCGACAACCTGATACTTTATAACCCCCAGACGAGAGGGGGAAACAAAGTTCAAATCCTAAACGTCACCTATAAAATTTCAGACTTAAATTGTTTGGTCCGAAATCACTGGCTTTTATTTCGAGCGATAAATGATGTAATTGCATGTGCATGACGTCACACGACCGCATCATGGTTCTTTTTGAATATTACCGCGAGCGGTTGTAAACAAAGCTCAGTCACTGTCAGGATTCGTGGATTTTGTGTTGTTTTGGGTTTGTATTTTTATGAAACCTCCGACGAGATGTAGTATTGTGTGTCCCGTGGGAATTTCGAGAATTGTAGGAAGAAAAAATACATATTTTCCACTTCAATTATTCAGCATTTTAGCGATCAGAATGCCCCCAGAGGCCACCACAGAGCACCTAAAAGTCAAAACACCTCTAAAATAAAACATCAGACCCTCCTCTATACGCACGTGCCTGCGGCACGTGCGGCAGACGCCTTCGGCTTCTGAGTTTCACTTTCTTTAAACTACCGGACCCACAAATTTTCCCCTAGCGGAAACCCTGTATGTCCGTAATATATTATTTGCAGACGTAAACAAATTTAGTTGAATTTTGCCGGTGAGTTCCACTTTCAACCTGTTCAGACTATTCCTTTCTTCTTCCACCATCTTGATGAATTGAATTTGGTTTGAGAGATAGTTGATGGAGAAGAAATAAGTAACCATAACCAGACGAGGGGGTGTGGGTTTGTAAAAAATTGTGGGAAGTTATGCCAGATGAATGGGGAGTCTGAAAAGGCTGAAACGCTTTTTTTCCACCACCATGTAACTTTTTTACTGAGGAGTTTAAAAGCCCAAATATCAACAAGTAGCACACCTGTCACAGCTTGTATTTCAACTGCAAAAACGATTTATTTAGGGTACTAGAACCACAGAACGGGCTTAGTGGAATTGCTCAGAAATCATGTTGAAGAGTTGTAGTAGCCCATCCGTTCAATACTTTTTGGACGGTTCTTTGAAAAAAAAAAGCTTGTAAACTCAAAATCCTATATTTTTGTTAACACAATCAACATAATTTGATATTATCAGACCTTATTAACTGGCTGACTGCTAGAAGCCACTATCATGGCTCTACTGAAAAGTACTGAAGCCACATTAGTAGCTTTACACTGTATATGCATTAGTTTGATCAGCAGCAGAAGTGAAGCCCTCCATCCGTCCATCAATCCATCCATCTGTCTGTCCATACAAACGCTTTGCATTGTAACTTCAAAGCCCTTAGTCAGAGTTGCTTCTCCTTTGGTATGCTGATAGACCTGCATGTGGGAATGGATATGCACAAGGAACGGGTTCCATCCAATAATGTTTCCCAGAGTTATGGCCCTTTATTGACTTGGACAAGTTTTTCTCAACCTCTGTATTGTATTCACTGCATGTTGGATTTGAAAACCACTTATTTGATCAAAATAAAATTTTTGAGGTTACTTGTGGATGACAAGACAATGCTTCCTTTCAATTTTGGTCTGGCTAGCCAATTCAATATGGCCACCATGGCATTATGACACCGTCGGAGGTATTTGCTACACTTCATGTTGCTCTTGTTTTTCATTTTTACCACAATCCAATGAGGGGTCACATGATATGGTTTTGTTGAAATATTTTGAAAAATTTAATTTTTTCAACTGCTTAATTTGCATATTACGTGGGCGGATGTGGGCGATTCGTTAGGTAAAGGGTTAAGTGTTAAGAAAAAAGATCAACGCGGACCTTTTGAAAAAGGACTGGAAAGCTTCAACAGTCATGAACACATAAAAGGCTTTTAAAATTAACATGAAAATAAACTTGGTTTTCTTAGCTGCTTTTGCCTGATTAACACCTTGCATGTTGCTTGCAGATATCGATACCCAGGATGGAATTCCTTTTGCCATTGAAATAAGTAGAATTCAGGCACATCTAATTAAACTTACATTCTGTAAACTGAATGGATTTTTCATCAATGATTTCTTGAATTAAATTTAGATGAATTTTTCATTAACTCCCCTCACTCTGATGTCAAAATAAACAAATTTCAAGTAGCCATTTTTCCCATAATGCAACTGGGAATTTAACCAATTCAATCTTGTTTGACAGAGCTCAATGAGCTCTGTCAAACAAGATTGAATATGTTAAATTTCTAGTTGCATTATGGGAAAAATTTGCACCTTGAACTTTGGATATTTCGACATCAGTGTGCAGGGGCTTAAATCTAGTCATGGTTGCTTCAGAGCAGCCATGGCCAAATTTGATGAAAAATATCTTGAAAATACTCGGCAGGTTAAACGTTAAAAACTGAAAACAGAAGAAAAAAATGAATATAAAAAATAAATAACTTCAAAAGCTTAAGTCATCTGACTTCGAAACATAATGCTAAGACACTGACTATGACATGAAATTTTGATATATGAATACATACAAGCCTTGCTCATAGTGTGTTTGAAACAGGGCATTCAACAATCAGAGTAACTAAAGTCATTTGGACTGATCTGCCAGGCAATTTCAAGTTTCTGAAAACTTTTTTATTGAACCTGTTGGGTTATTTTCTTGAGACCACATGAAAACAATAATTGAACAAAACTGGATGAGTTGAATTAAGTTCATTATTTACTGTTATACAAAAAGATATGCAAGAGCATCGAGTACTGCTTGTTAACCCTTTATCCAATGTAGCGCCCAAAACCGGCCTGAAAAAAATCGCCAATTTTCATTATATTTTCATTTTTGTCTCAAAAACATAGGTTACGGCGAGCTCGTTCCAACGAGGGGTCATAACCTATGTTTTTGAGACAAAAAATTAGTTATTCAAGAATTTTTTTTTGCAAGTGTCGTTTTCTTTTCATGTTAGGCAAAGGGTTAATCTGCCATCCAGCTGTGTAGTCATTGGATATCCAGTGGCCCCAGGTGGGTACATTAAGTTTTATTAATTTATTAATTAAGTTTTATTAATTGACACTGTCAGTTGATACACAGGTTGATAGACTGATCAAGACTGAATTAAGAATTGCGATGATTTTTAGCTCAACTTGACAAAGTTAAGCTGAGCTATTGCCATCACTTCTCGTCCGTCGGCGTACGTACGTACGTACGTTAGTACGTTAGTATGTTAGTACGTTAGTACGTACGTCCACAATTTCCTTTGGCACACCTCACAGGTCACATTTATGATCAGATTACTTTGAAACTTCTTATGCTTGTTTGGGATGACCTCTAGATGGGAGCTATCGATTTTCTTCAATTTCCGTCAAAAAATGTTGCCGCGGCCAACGTTCTTAGAACTTAGTTTAGTCAAACCACAATATTTCCCTTTGGCACACCCTACAGGGCACATTTATGATTTGATTGCTTTGAAACCTGATACACTTATTTAGGGTGACCTCTAGATGGGAGCTATCGATTTTCTTCAATTTCCGGCAAAAAATGTTGCCACGGCCAACGTTTGTGGAACTTAGTTTAGTCAGACCTCAATATTTCCCTTTGGCACACCCTACAGGGTACATTTACGATCAGATTGCTTTGAAACCTGGTATGCTTGTTTGGGGAGACCTCTAGATGGGAGCTATCGATTTTCTTCAATTTCTGTCAAAAAATGTTGCCGCGGCCAACGTTCTTCGAACTTAGTTTAGTCAGAAGACTCAATATTTCCCTTCGGCACACCCTACAGGGTACATTTATGATCGGATTGCTTAGGAAAATGGCATGCTTGTTTGGGGTTACCTCTAGATGGGAGCTATCGATTTTCTTCAATTTCTGTCAAAAAATGTTGCCGCGGCCAACGTTCTTAGAACTTAGTTTAGTCAAACCACAATATTTCCCGTTGGCACACCCTACAGGGCACATTTATGATTTGATTGCTTTGAAACCTGGTATGCTTATTTAGGATGACCTCTAGATGGGAGCTATCGATTTTCTTCAATTTCCGCTAAAAAATGTTGCCGCGGCCAACGTTCTTAGAACTTGGTTTAGTCAGAAGACTCGATATTTCCCTTTGGCACACCCTACAGGGCACATTTATGATCGGATTGCTTTGAAACCTTTCATGCTTGTTTGGGGTGACCTCTAGATGGGAGCTATCGATTTTCTTCAATTTCCATCAAAAAATGTTGCCGCAACCAACATTCTTAGAACTTAGTTTAGTCAGACCACAATATTTCCCTTTGGCTCACCCTACAGGGCTCATTTATGATTAGATTGCTTTGAAACCTGGTATGCTTATTTACGGTGACCTCTAGATGGGAGCTATCGATTTTCTTCCATTTCCGTCAAAAAATGTTGCCATGGCCAACGTTCTTAGAATTTAGTCTAGTTAGACCACAATATTTCCCTTTTGTACACCCTACAGGGCACATTTATGATCGGATTGCTTTGAAACCTGGCATGCTTGTTTGGGGAGGCCTCTAGATGGGAGCTATCGATTTTCTTCCATTTCCGTCAAAAAATGTTGCCACTGGCAAAAAAACTGACATTGGTCCCAATGATCTTCAATTTTGCCATTTCATTTATAACTTACCAAGTTCAAGTTGAGCTACAGTGTCATTGACACTTTCATTTGAATTAGGAGGTGGCTACTGACTAGCATATACTTTAGGGAACTTCGAGAGGGGCGGATTTCAAAAATTTGTTTGCAAAAAACTGTTTTTGTGGGTCCCAAATATTGGCAGATGCAAAAAATGGCATTACCTTACTGCAAATTTTGTTCTAAAATTTTTCATGCAAAATATGTAATATACAATCATATACTAACAGTTAAATTATATAGTCATTAAGAGTCCTGAATTATGAACTAGTTATTAGCACTGAAAATGAAATAAAAGCAGAATTTGGTGATTGAACATCCTTCCACTCAGTGAATATTGCAGCTGGATGTTCTTCTTCAGAGCATTTTCTCACCCAGTGTTATGCTAGCATTACAAGCAACATGATGAAGTAAGAATGCTTTTCTTTTGCAGTTTAAATTTTTACCATACTGGTCTTTTGCTATAATATCTCACGCGAATTCGAAAACTGGCCAAGATCAATTTTTCATTACAGAGTTACAGGCTTTAATTAGTCAATGTTTATGAATTTTGAGCTCATTAGCAAAATAACTTTAACAAACATTCGCATATTTGACTAATATTTGCCATATAGGGCTTTTGCAATAACATCTCAAGCGAGTTCAAAAACTGGCCTAGCCAGGTTTTTTTAGCTCAACTTGACAAAGTCAAGCTGAGCTATTGCCATCACTTCTCGTCTGTTGGCATTTGAACGTACGTACGTACGTACATTAGTACGTTAGTACGTACGTCCACAATTTCCTTTGGCACACCTCACAGGTCACATTTATGATCAGATCACTTTGAAACTTGTATGATTGTTTAGGGTGACCTCTAGATGGAAGCTATCAATTTTCTTCAATTTCCGTCAAAAAATGTTGCCACGGCCAACGTTCTTAGAACTTAGTTTAGTCAGACCTCAATATTTCCCTTTGGCACACCCTACAGGGCACATTTATGATCGGATTGCTTTGAAACCTGTATGCTTGTTTGGGGAGACCTCTAGATGGGAGCTATTGATTTTCTTCAATTTCCGTCAAAAAATGTTGCCGTGGCCACTTAGAACTTAGTTTAGTCAGAAGACCTCAATATTTCCCTTTGGCACAACCTACAGGGCACATTTATGATCGGATTGCTTTGAAACCTGGCATGCTTGTTTGGGGTGACCTCTAGATGGGAGCTATCGATTTTCTTCAATTTCCGTCAAAAAATGTTGCCGCGGCCAACGTTCTTTGAACTTAGTTTAGTCAGACCACAATATTTCCCTTACACCTTACAGGGCACATTTATGATTGGATTGCTTTGAAACTTGGTATGCTTGTTTAGGGTGACCTCTAGATGGGAGCTATTGATTTTCTTCAATTTCCGTCAAAAAATGTTGCCACGGCCAACGTTCTCAGAATTTAGTTTATTCACACAACAATATTTCCCTTTGGCACACCCTACAGGGCACATTTATGATTGGATTGCTTTGAAGCCTGGTATGCTTGTTTGGGGTGACCTCTAGATGGGAGCAATCGATTTTTTTCCATTTCCATCAAAAAATGTTGCCGCGGCCAACGTTCTTAGAACTTAGTTTAGTAAGAAGACCTCAATATTTCCATTTGGCACACCCTACAGGGCACATTTATGATCGGATTGCTTTGAAACCTGGCACGCTTGTTTGGGGTGACCTCTAAATGGAAGCTATCAATTTTCTTCCATTTCCGTCAAAAAATGTTGCCACGGCCAACGTTCTTAGAACTTAGTTTAGTCAGACCTCAATATTTCACTTTGGCACACCCTACAGGGCTCATTTATGATCGGTTTGCTTTGAAACCTGGTATGCTTGTTTGGGGAGACCTCTAGATGGGAGCTATCGATTATCTTCAATTTCCGTCGAAAAATGTTGCCGCTGCCACCGTTCTTAGTTTAGTCAGACCTCAATATTTCCCTTTAGCACACCCTACAGGGCACATTTATTAGCTCAACTTGACAAAGTCAAGCTGAGCTATTGCCATCACTTCTCGTTTGTACACAACTTCTATACAGCTCAGGCTAGAGGCCGTATTTATCGAATCGATCTTTACGAAACTTCTTGGGTACCTTTGTTATCATCGTGGGACGAGAATGAGTGTTTTTGGATGCGGTCCAAAATTCAAGATGGCTGCCAGCAGCCATTTTGTACCAAAATTAGTGCAATCAGTTTTTTGTTCAGAACTTCTGTATGAAAGTTCTGATTTGAATAGATTTTTGTAGGAATGTTTAGTAACATGGAATACATCACATATAATACAGGTTTTTTTCTCGTGCTGACATTATGCAAATTAGATGAACTTTGATTTGTTGAGTGCTACTTATACACAGTAAGTGCACATGTCAATACAGCTTGGGTTAGAGTCTGTATTTATGAACTGATCTTCATGAAACTTTTTGGGGTACCTTTGTTATCACCTTGTGACAGGAACAAGTATTTATGGGTGCCTTTGTTATCACTGTGCTATGAGAACAAATATTTTTGGGTTCAGCCAGACCCAATCTGGGACTCAAAGATTTCTTTTCTAGTTTAGCATCTAACTGTCACTCCACATTTACAATACTTTACCTGTATATTTGTTACAGGCTACGGTCAGCATTTATGTACAGACCGTTACAATACTTTACATGTACCTTTGTTATCAGGTCATTACCTAGATGTTTGTCATTGCTGTGTCACATACTATACATGTACATGTCTTAATCAAGTTGATCTACAGTGTCATTGACACTTTCATTGTTACAGTGTTATGGGCCTTAATAATTTTTCATGAATTTTGAGCTTGTTAGCACAATAACTTGAACAAACAATCTCCAATTTGACTAATATTTGCCATACAGGCCTTTTGCAATAATATATCAAGCGCGCTCAAAAACTGGCCCCCTCCTATTTCTCGCTACAGAATTATGGGCCTTAAATAGTCAATTTTTATGAATTTTGTGCTCATTAGCATCAATTTTTATGAATGACTTTTCTGATTTTCAATAGAGAATGCATGAAAAAAGTTGCCACAAATCAACGCCCCCATCTCCAATGTGCACATCTTGTTTTTCTTTTTCATGCACACATACAAGGATCAGTGTTGGATAGAGGTATTACATGTCTGGAATACATGTAGGTCTATAAGAATTACTGTCAGGTCCAGGTATTACTAGTCTGGGATATTGGCCTTTAAGGACAAGTCCCTGTTGCAGGTATTCCTAGATTGGAATGCATGGGGGCCTATAATGACCAGTGACTGGTGTAGGTATTCCTTGTTTGGAATACGTTCGGCCTGCAAGGATCAGTGCATGATGAAGGTATAACTGATTTGGAATGCAGGTAGGCCTACAAGAATCAGTGTTGGGTGCTAGTATTCCTGGGTTGAAATGCATATGGGCTTATAATGATCAGTGTTGGGTGCAGGTACTCCTGGTTTGGAATACGTGTGCATATACAGTTCAATGTCGAGTGCAGGTATTCCAAGTTTGGAATACATGTCGGCTTATAAGGATCAGTGCCTGATGCATTCTGGTTTGGGTGCAGATGAGCCTTTTACGATCAGTGTCAAGTGCAGGTATTCCTGGTTTGGACTACGTGTCACTGTGCATAGATAGCTCAGTGTTGGGTGTTGGTTTTCCTGGTTTGGAAAACAGGCCGGCCTATAAGGATCAGCGCCTGATGCATTCTGGTTTTGAATACATGTGGGCCGATAATGTTCAGTGTCAGGTGCAGGTATTCCTGCTTTGGAATACATTTCGCATATAAGGATTAGTTCCTGATGCATGCATTCCTGGTTTTGAATGTACAAAGGCCAATAAGGATTAATGACTGATGCCTGTATTCCTGGTTTGGAATACACAAACGCCTATAAGGATCTGTGTCTGATGCAGGTATTCTGGTTTGGAAAGCATGTGGGCCTATGACTATCAGTGTCTGGTGCAGGTATTCCTTGTATGGAATACATGTCAGCCAACAAGGATCAGTGCCTGATGCAGGTATAACTGGTTTGGAATATGTGTTTGGCTGCAAGTATTACTGATCTGGAATATATGTGGATCTATAACTATCATTGTGGGATACAGGTATTACTGATCTGGAATACATGGGGGTCTATAATGATCCGACTCTGGTGTATGTATTCCTGGTTTGGAACACGTTGGCATATGAGGATCAGTGTTGGGTGCAGGTATAACGGATCTGGAATATACAACGATTAGTGTTGGATGAAGGTATAACTGGTCGAGAACATGTGGGCCTGTAAGGATCTGTGATTGGTGCAAGTATTTCTGGTTTAGAATACATGTTGGCCTATAAGAATCCATGTTGGGTGCAGGTATAACTGGTTTTGAATACATGTGGGTCTATAAGGATCAGTGTCGGATGTAGGTATGATTGATATGGAATACATGTAGGCCTATAAGGATCTGTAACTGATGCAGGTATTTCTGGTTTGGAATACATGTGGGCTTCTAAAGATCAATGTCTGGTGCAGGTATTCCTGGTTTGGAAATACACAAATACCTATAAGGATCAGTATCTGGGGCAGGTATTCCTTGTTTAGCCCTTTACCTAACATGAAAAGCGGACGACACTTGCAAAAATAATTCTTGAATAACTAATTTTTTTGTCTCAAAAACATAGGTTATAACCCCTCGTTGGAACGAGCCCAACAAGCTCATTCCAACGAGGGGTCATAACCTATGTTTTTGAGACAAAAAATGAAAATATTTTGAAAATTAATTGGCGATTTTTTAGAATAGCGCTGGCCGGTTTTGGCCGTTACGTTGGGTAAAGGGTTAGAATACGTAAAGTCCTACAAGGATCAGTGTTTGGAATGCCTATAAGTATCAAGTGTCTAGTGCAGGTATTTCTAGTTTGGAAAACACAAAGGCCTATAATGATCAGTGTCTGGTGCAGGCAGTCCTGGTTTGGAATACACAAGGCATGTAACGATCTGTGTCTGGTGCAAGTTTGAGTGGTTTGGAATGCACAAAGGCCTATAAGGACCAGTGTCTGTTTCAGGCATTCCTGGTTTGGAATATAATACGCCCTTTTAGGATCAGTGTTTAGTGCAAGTATTACTGGTTTGGAATGCATGTGGGCCTATAATGATCATTGTCTGGTGCAGGTCTTCCTTTTTTGGAACACACAAAGGCCTATAATGATCAGTGTCTGGTGCAGGTATTCCTTCTTTGGAACACACAAAGGCCTATAATGATCAATGTATGTTGCAGGTATTCCTTGTTTGGAATACATGTCAGCCTGGATGGATCGGTGTTTGATGCAGGTATACCTTATTTGGAATATATATTGGGCCTATAAAGTTCAGGTATAGCTGGTTTGGAATATACGTCGGTCCGTAAGGATCAGTGTCTGATGCAGGCATTCCTGGTTGGAATACATGTTGGCCTATAAGGATCAGTGATGGGTGGAGGTATAACTAGTTTAGAATACATGTTGGCCTATAAAGATAAGTGGAATGTGGAGGTATAACTGGTTTGGAATTTACTTCGATCCGCAAGGACCAGTGTCTGATGCAGGCATTCGTGGTTTGGAATATATGTGTGCCCATAAAGACTACTGTCAGGTGCAGGTATTACTGATCTGGAAACGTGGGCCTTTTAGGAATGGTGTTTGATGCAGGTATAACTTGTCTGTAAGACATGCTGGCCTATGAGGATCGGTGCCTAATGTAGGTATTCCTGGTTTGAAATATATGTGTGTGTACCTATAAGGACAAGTGTCTGTTGCAGGTATGACTGATCTGGAATAGATGTGTAACTATAAAGATCAGTGTCGGATGCAGGTATAATCTGCCTGGGTTTCATGTGGGTCTATAAGGATCAGTGTTGAGTGTGGGTATAACTAGTCTGGAAAATATGTCGCCCTATAAGGATCAGTGTCTGTGCAGGTATGACTGATAAGGAATACATGTGGGCCGATGATGGTCAGTGGCAGGTGCAGGTATTCCTCTGGTTTTGAATATGTGCAGGCCTACAAGTATCGGTGTCGGTTGCATGTGTTATTGGTATGGAATACATGTAGGCCTTTGAGGATCAGTGTCGGCTGCAGGTATAGCTGATCTGGAATACATATAGGCCAACGAGATTTAATGTTGGACTCAAATATAACTGGCCTGGAATACAGGTGTGGCTATAAGGATCAGTGTCTGATGCAGGTATTCATAGTCTGGAATACATGTTGGCCAATAAGAGTCAGTGGTGGGTGCGGGTCAAAGTCATTGAAATCCATGCTGCCTTTAAGGATCAGTGAAGGTGAAGGTATAGCTGTTTGGAATATACGTCGGTCCGTAAGGATCAGTGTCTGGTATAGGTATTCCTGGTTTGGGATATGTATGGGCCAATAAGAATCAGTGTTGCGCACAGGTATAACTGTTTTGGAATACACGTGGGCCTATAAGGATTAGTGTCTAATGTAAGTATTCTTGGTTTGGAATATAATTATTCCTGGTTTGGAATATAATATATATGTGCCTATAAAGAGCAGTCTCATGTGCCGGTATAAGTGATCTGGAACACGTGTGGGTCTTTAAGGATCAGTGTCGGATGCAGGAATGACTGATATGGAATACATGTAGGTTTTCCTGGTTTGGAACACATGTGGGCTTCTAAGGATCAATGTCTGGTGCAGGTATCACTATAAGGATCTGGGTCTGGTGCAGGTATTCCTGGTTTGGAATACACAATGGTCTATAAGGAACAGTGTTTGGAACAGGTATTATTGGTTTGGAATACATGCGGGCCTATAAGTATCAGTATCTGGTGCAGGTATTCTTTCTTTGGAACACACAAGGGCCTATAAGGATCAGTGTGTGGTGCAGGTATTCCTGATTTGGAATACACAAAGACCTATAAGGAATCAGTGCCTGGTGCAAGTATTTCTGCTTTGGAATACAGAAAGGCCTATAAGGATTATTGTTTGGTGCAGGTATTTCTGGTTTGGCACACACCAAGACCTTTTAGGATCAATGTCTAGTACAGGTATTCCTGGTTTGGAATACAGAAAGGCCTATAAGGATCATTGTTTGGTGCAGGTATTCCTGGTTTGTCGCACACAATGACCTATAAGGATCAATGTCCAGTGCAGGTATTCCTGGTTTGGAATACTCGGAGGTCTATAAGGATCAGTGTCTGGTGCAGGTACAGTGGAGCCCACTTAATTGGATATCTCTTAATTGTATATCCCTGTTAATTGAATATAATTTTCAAACACAAAACCATTTACCATACCTTCAGTATAAATTTGATCTGTTAATTGCATATGGGTTGTAGAGTAAACTCCTGTTAATTGTATATAAATTTTTGTAATGTGTTGAAAAATTTGCTGTGACACACACCAAATTCCCTTTATTTATCAACCTTTTTGGCCTCATAATCCAATGCAGACATTTATTCTATTATGTCTTGTTTGACAGAGCTCTAAGAGCCCACTTAATTGGATATCTCTTAATTGTATATCCCTGTTAATTGAATATAATTTTCAAACACAAAACCATTTACCATACCTTCAGTATAAATTTGATCTGTTAATTGCATATGGGTTGTAGAGTAAACTCCTGTTAATTTGTATATAAATTTTTGTAATGTGTCGAAAAAATTGCTGTGACACGCACCAAATTCCCTTTATTTATCAACCTTTTTGGCCTCATAATCCAATGCAGACATTTATTCTATTATGTCTTGTTTGACAGAGCTCTAAGACATAATAGAATAAATGCTCAGTTTACCTCCAGAACACAAGAAGCTGACCAAATCCCTGTTAACTGTATACTCCTGTTAATCAAATAATTTTCACTGGCAAAATGGATACTCAATTAAGAGGATTCTACAAGCCTATACTATCCGTATCTGGTGGAGGTATTTTTGGTTCGGAATACAAAACGCCCTGTAAGAATCGGTGTCTGGTGGAGTTATTACTGGTTTGGAATACACAACGCTCTATAAGGATCAGTGTTTGGTGCAGGGATTCCTGGTTTGGAATACACGACGCACTACAAGGAGCAGGATCTGGTTCAGGTATTACTGGCTTGGAATACGCAACGCCCTATAATGATCAGTGTCTGGTGTATGTATTTCTGGTTTGGAATACACAACGTCCTTTTAGGATCAGTGGCTGATGGAGGTGTTACTGATTTGGAATACACAACGTCCTATAAGGATCTGTACCTGGTGCAGGTATTTCTGATTTGAAACACACAACATCCTACAAGCTACAAGGGTCAGTGTCTGGTGCAGGTATTACTGATTTGGAATACACAACTCCCTATAATGATCAATGTCTGGCACATGCATTCCTTCTTTGGAATACACAAAGACCTATAAGTATCAGTGTCTGGTTCAGGCATTACTGGTTTGGAATACACAAAGGCTTACCAGTGTTTGGTGCAGGTATTACTGATATGCAATACATGTGGGCCGCTAATGATCAGCGTCAGGTGCAGGTATTCCTGGTTTGGAATACATGACCTGTAAAGATCAGCGCCTGTCCTGGCTTGGAATATATGGCCTCTAAGGATCGACGCCTGATGCATTGTGGTTTGGAATGCACGTGGACCTACGACGATCAGTGTCATGTGTAGTAATTCCTCGTTTGGAACACGTGTGCATATACAGTTAAGTGTCGGGTGCAGGTATTTCAGGTTTGGAATACATGTCGGCCTATAAGTATCAGCGCCTGATGCATTCTGGTTTTGAATGTAAGTGGGCCTATAACGATCAGTGCCTAGTTCATGTATTCGTGGTTTGGAATACACAAAGGCCTATAAGGATCTGTGTCTGAATGCTGTGCACTTGACCAACGGCTGTAATTCTGGACTGCACGATTCTGGAAGTAATAACTTTATTAAATCAACTTGACGTAACCAAGTTATCACTTCAAGAATTGTGTAGTCAATAGCTATAGCTCTAGGTCATTGGATACTCATTGATGAACTTGGAAATTTGAAACATGCCGCTTAAAAACGTCATTTTGACGGCCAAAAAATAACATGATTTTTTAAAAAGAAGACTCCATTTAATAAATGATTTTCAAAATTTTGTTGGGGGAGAATAATCCACCCCCCACCAACCACTCTATGATCGATCACGCCTCCGGCACTTGCTACAGATGCATTTATCATCTGTGACATTTTTGAAGGGGGGGGGGGAGGCACAGAATTAACTCTGGGCCCGAATTTCCTTTCTTCGTCGCGATGTACGGAGGTGCTAAAAATGGCACTATTTGAAGACATTTTGAGGCTCGAAAGACTGCCAATTAGTTCACAAAGTGTGCTGTCATCAATAATTTCATTAACTGATGCCCCACGCAGATCGTAGAATTCGGAGTTTTTGGGAGGGTCGGGGGGGGGGGGGGGGTGCATTACATGATCTAGAAGTAACTATATATAGGATAATACCGAGTCAGGAGGTGTACCGGTTTAAATCTGCACAGATCCGTCTCAGTCCTCACACGGTAGCTTGTAGAGATTGTGCAATGCAATTCAAATAGTGTCGGCTACACGCTAAAAACTAAAGTGTTAAAAACTACACTTGAAGTGCTGTATTCAACACTTACTAAGTGCTGAACTAGCACTTTGTTCAAGTGTAGATATCCCAGAACTTGACAGGTGTTACAATAATACCACTTGACAAGTGTAATGTCGCGACACTTAAAAGGAAACAACGCAGATGACGCGGATCAGGCTCGAACTCTCGAGCCTGATCTGCGTCATCTGCGTTGTGTCCTTTTAATTATGTACCCACCAAGCGCAAATCAAATTATGCACTATTCTGGAAAAGCAGCCAATGCTAGACACATGGGAAGTGCCATCCATCCAAGTTTCAGATGTCTGACGATTGTAATGTCTAAGTGCTTAAAGCATTGCATTTTGAGTGTTAAAATCAAACCCTAAGAGTTAGAATGGGTTTAACACCTTGAACGTGTCAGTTTTAACACTTTAGTTTTTAGTGAGTACCACTGAACGGAAATGGACGGGTGTGGTGAATGAAAATATATCCCAAACAGCCATTGGGTTGTCAGTATCCTCAAATACAGTATTGGTTCATCAGCGATGAGTACAGAGAACACATAAACCAATGTACAAAAACGTCATCTGCTTTATTGAAACAGACAAAAAACGAACATAAAAGCTGCAATATTTGACACATTTTTTTTCCTGCTCTTTTTCTTCACCTTCAATATTTATGCGTATGAATTGTTCGAAACTGGTTTATCTCTGTAAAATTCAGTTCACTGAGAATTTCAATGGCACCCAAACAAAAGCGTTTTTTTTTTTTTTTTAGAATCAGAAAATAAATGGGAAAATTAATCTTGGAAACACATAACATGTTTTTAAAATAGGAAGTATTTAACATATTCCGATGACGAGAGTGGCAATGGACGTAGAATATTTGAGCACATATAAAATCAATATTTCAGATTCCATTCAGTAAATAACACCCGCACCTCTGAACATTTTTAAAATCTGATCCCACGTTACCTAAAATGCAGAGCAGACAGCATTTAATGATTTGTTTTTCTTGAACATTTTTTTTCATTTCCCCCCTTCAAAATCAGTTTCTGAACCCTCAACAGAACGAACACTTTCCAAGGAAGAGCCATAAAAGATGTTTTTGAAGAAAAACTCGGAACAAAATAATAAATTTTGAATGGTTATTCTTGTGCATAGAGCTAGCTGCGAATGGTCGTTTCGTCAGGCGAAGGGTTAAAAAAGGGTTATTTGACAGTAAATGAAAGAAAAATAGTGTTTTACTTAACCCCCACCCCCCCACCCCCCGCACTTAACTAATCTCAAATTTCTGAAATTCAAAGCTTCAATTTCTGTCCATAATGCAGCTCGGACTTTAATCCATTTAATCTGGTCTGACAGAGCTCACTTGGTGAGGACTGCAAAACAAGATTGAATTGGTTAAATTCCTTGTTGCATTATGGGAAGAATTGCAGATTGGAATTTTAACGTCAGAGTGAATGGGGGGGGGGGGGGGGATGGGGTAAACGTTACTTTCAGGTGACTTAAATGTTAATAGGCAAAGAGAAAAAATACGCAGTTTGCGAACGCTTATCCCGCAGGTAGGCTACTAACTTCTGTTTTGGAAAATCAATCGAGTTGTAAGGCAGGCTTCAACCAGCCATGCCTCGATTTCATAAAAAAATGCAGTGAAGTTGAGGAGTTATGGGTGCCATGGCGGATGCGTGTTATTTTGAATTTAGTCATAATTATGGTGGTTTGTATTTCAAACCGTGAAAAGAATCAGCATGCTGAAATACAAAAATACTTTCATCTAAAATATCCATCATTAAAATTATAAAAGATAAAATAGTGATAAAATAACAAAAAATCTTGTAAAACTGTAAACATAGACGTTGCTCAGTACGGGATCAACTAAACAAAAACAACCATCTAACTGTATGTTGCTATAGCCTGTAACAGAAGAGTGTATTTTTATCAACAGATTAGTATATGGGGTCCACAGTGGACTAATGCCTCTCGATTGTTGAACATTAAAAAAAATATTCAAAATTGTGCACTTAATCCAAGATGAGACAGTATTTTCTTTTCTTAGTTGAATTTCAAAGACAGTCTGAATGGAAGCATACATTGAAAATAAGCTAACGCGATATGACATGAAACCTTTTGACTAGCACTATTCAGTAGCGCCCAAATAAGGGGTTTAACCCTTTACCTAACATGAAAAGCAGACGACACTTACAAACAAAATTCTTGAACAACCTATCTTTTTTATTTTTTGTCTCAAAAACATAGGTTATGATCCCTCTTTGGAACGAGCTCGTTCCAAATAGGGGTCATGACCTATTTTTTTGAGACAAAAAATGAAAAAAATAATGAATATTATTTGGCTTTTTTGTGAATAGCGCTGCCGGTTTTGGTCGTTACGTTGGGTAAAGGGTTAAGCAACCAATGCCAGCTAACCAGTTAAGACAATGCACATTGGCGCAGATAAATCGACAGAATGGTGATGGTCGCCCCTCCGCTAAGTTTTCTGTCGGGGAGTCGGAGTTTTGTTGGAGTTTACATCCAAGACGTTCCATTCACGTTGAAAGGAGCTGTCATAAAGTTAGTTTTTGGGTTCAATGCTATTATGCTTTGTTGGCATCAAAGAATAAGTTCTATAATGAAAGGAACCCCTTCCCCTCTTAACCTTTAAACCAACCTGAAAAGAAGACGACACTCGCAAATAAATTCTTGAATGACTGAACATTTTAATTTTTTGTCTCAAAAACATAGCCGATTACCCCGCATTGAAACGAGCTCAAAATCAATGAGCTCGTTTCAATGGGGGGTAATCAGTTTTGTTTTTGAGACCAAAAATTAAAAGATAAAATTTGAAAGGCGATTTTTTATGAATGGCGCTGAACGAAGTTGGACGTTACTGTGGGTAAAGAAGCTAGACATTTTCCATCCCACATTGGCGATGGGCATCGTCGCAGTGTGCTTCAACCCAACAGGAAATGTTTAGCATTGCTAATCTCTGTTGACAGCTTTATGAATTCGACATCTCGCTAAGGGCTGGATTATTTTGGAAACTGGCAAATCTCTCGAAGATCCGATTTTCAAAGGGATGTCGAGTCGATGAAACGTTCAAGATAAATTGGGGATGCAGAGAAATTGCTGCGGGCCACCAGTTCCCATCGAAAATTTCTCTCGATCATTCCATGGTCAGGCCTGAAAATAAGCAATCTGATATTTGCAGAATGAGGTCCCCATAGGGTGAAATTGATGATGCTATCCCATACAGTGGGCCAATTTATCCTCTTTCTGTTTAGTTTTGAGACCCTGGTTAAGACTGAGGTTCACAGAGGGTAAATTTAGTGATGCTACCTTGCTGTGCAGGGTAGCCTCAGTAAATTCACTGTCTGGGGACCTCATTTTGCAGATGACAGTCTGCTTATTTTCTGGCTTGTCCATGGTCTCGATCTAATTGAAGAAGCTATCAATAACACTGCTAACAGAAACATATTCTGCTCTATGCCAAGCTCTCAAGTCACCAGGCTAATTTTGTTCGGAATTCGACGCTGTTATTGCCTGTTCGTTTACCCACTTTTCACGGAGAGTGCACGTAGTCGACCATTGATACAATGTGATGTCCCGTTACTTACAAAGATATGTGGATATGGTTCTGTGCTCCAGTAATGGTATTCCAATCCATAAGTATTTAATTAAACCAGAATTCAAGATATTTTCGACCAACTGAAATTGTCCAGCCGATTGAATCTAAATATAAGCGATTGATTATTTCAGATTTCAGAGCTAAACAGCTTCCAGATCATAACATCGTCGTATTCCATACAGAATTGGACTAATGGCTTGAGAACTTTGCTGTGTTTGAAGCACACACCAAGGATTTAAAAAGGAACACCATAGGCACATTAGGGTTTAAATGTACGTCTATTCACTTTATACTCGCTGCGATGAAATAAACTTGTGATGTTTGTAAAAAAAATAGATTTTTTTTAAATGCTGTAAAATTAATTTTCAGAGATGGACATAGGGTACTCTCTGAAAGTGATTGTGAATAGTGATGATATTGTAGGCAACAAATTTCAACAAGATCGGCATTTTTACAACAACAGATTCCAGAAATCAACAAGATTTCAGAACATAGCACTGCAGTGTTGTGAAAAATGTTTTTCTGGCAATGTTCGAATTTCCATCAATTAGTTTCCGCTCTCTGCTTCTTCAGCTGGCGACGGTTGTTTATCACCATTTGATGCAACGTTATCTGAAGCTTGTGTTTCTCCCGTATTGTCGGGTTCATTTTGTTTTTCCATGTTCTCTTCTGCTTGAGTTTCGTCATTTTTAGAGGCCTCTTCAGTGCATTTCTCTTGTTCTTTATCCGGTTCAGCTTGGGAAGGCTCTGTTTCTCCTTTGTGCTTGTCTTCCACAGTTTCTTCTGCAGTTTGCTCAGAAGCCGCCCCTTGAGTTCCAATAGGTTCTAGGAGCCTACTGGCACATACAGCACATTGGAACTCAGGAAGCGAAGTGTCTGCTTCTGGTTTCTCACTCTCAGCTTCTTGCATATTCTCGGTTGTAATTTCTACCAGTTGTTCAGATGGCTCTTCTTCTGAATGCACCTTTGAGGAACTCGTTGCTGTATTCACACTGGACAATTTTTTATCTGATTTGATGTCGCCTTCTGTGGTCGCTTCGGTCGGAACCGTTTTGAGATCACTCTCTTCTGTTCCCATGTTACCGTTTACTGCGTCGGCATTACTCGGCGCTGTTTTAATGGTATCCCCGGACTGTGTATTGCTCTGTGTCGTTCTCATTGCACTTCCACTAGTTTGCACATTACTTTCTGCGGTTTTTACAGTACTTTCTGCAGTTTTGACGGTACTATCTGCAGTTTTAACCTCACTCTGGGCAGTTTTTACAGCACTCTCCGCTGTTTTGACAGTACTCTCTGCGGTTGTAACTTGACTTTGTGCAGTTTTTACAGTACTGTCTGCGGTTTTTACTGTACTATCTGCGGTTTTAACTTGACTCTGGGCAGTTTTTACAGCACTCTCCGCAGTTTTGACAGTACTATCTGCGGTTGTCACTTGACTTTGTGCAGTTTTCACAGTACTGTCTGTGGTTTTTACTGTACTATCTGCAGTTTTAACTTGACTCTGGGCAGTTTTTACAGCACTCTCCGCTGTTTTGACAGTACTCTCTGCGGTTTTAACTTCACTTTGTGCTGTTTTCACATCACTTTGAGCAGCTTTAATTTCACTCTCGGCAGCCTTCATACTACTGTTAGTTGACTCAACATCTTGTGGTTCGGGCACTGCTCCATCCGTTTCCTCACCTGCTAGCACTGAGGTGCTAGTTTGTTTCATCTCACTGGAGTCCTGAATTCCGGTCTGAGACGCCTGAGATTCTGCGACCTTGTCACTCTCCTGTTCAAGGTCATCTGGGGGTTTCTCAATCTCCGAAGCAGCAGGTTCCACCGGCGCTTCGGTTATCTCGGTGTCTGGGGATACAGCTGTCGTCTCAGACTGACTCTTCCCCTCTGCATCTTCTTTTAGATCCGTTTCCATGTCTGCGGGTTGTTCACTCTCGACTGCGCCAGCTGGAGAAGATGGCTTCTGTTCCGAGTCCGTGATGTCAGGCCCCTCCTCGAATATATCTTTCACCTCTTCACCTGGTTTGGCAGTTGGTGGTTCATCACAGGGCACTATCCCCTCTTCACTCGCTTGTGTTTCCTCTTCTTGTTCAACAGGAGTTTCCTGGCATTCCGCTGACTCATCAATAACATCCCGTTCGTCAGCTTTGGTGCTACTCTGTTGGCTTGTAACTACAGATTGTGTACCACAAATCTCAGTTTCTTGTTCGGTAACTGTTTCCTCAGTGACCGCGGGCTGTTGCTCTGAACTTTTCGATTTTCCTACATCTGTTTCTCCCTCATGTGTTTCAGCATGATCAGAAGTTTGAGCAGCACTACTTTGCTCGGCCTCTGCAGAAGGGGTTTCTTCTGAAGCCGGTTCATCTACCTTATCGTCTACTTTTGTTTCGCCGGATTGCTCGATCATATCATCCACCTTCGAATGGTCAGCTGGCTCACTCTCTTTGACTTCAGCACTTACTTCTGCCTCAGTGCTGTCTGCAGGCACAGCCGGTTCGGGCAGCGCATCTGTTTCAGTTTCTACTTTTTCTCCAGACTCCTCACCCACTTGTGATGCCTCTTCTTCAGCATGTTCAGTAGTTATTTCTGAAGACTCAACAAGATCATCTTTTGTTTCTTCTGCCTTCACCAGATCCTCAGCATCCATTGTTGACATAGTAAGAGGCGGGGAGCTCGGAGCAGAAACTGTAACATCTGGTGCAGTTTCCTCAGCTGCATGAGCTGCTTCAGCAGAGACTTCTATTTCATCAGCAACAGCGGCATCGGCTTCTGCATCTTTTATTTCAACTTCTTCGGCTGCAGCGGCTTGTGTGACACTATCAGCTGGCAGTGGCGATTCCATTTGTGATCTTTCTAAGCTTTCCGCTACCACTTCATTCGTAACATCTCGAATACCAAGAGGCGTAGCTCGCGATGGGTCGTCAAGAATAAGAGATCGGGTTGCGTCCATATTCTCCTGGTCTCCGATAATTGGTACACTCTCCTTTTGACCAACAATAGACTCTTGTTCTATAGCATCCACTGATTTAGCAACTGGAGACGAGTCTTGAATCACCTCAGTCTGTGGTAAATTCGGGGTACTTTTTGGCTTTTCAGTTTGAAGATCACTGACGGCTGGCTCCCGAGATTCCGGTTCGCTCTGACCAAACTCCGTTGGAACTGTAAATAAATAAAGCCTTTCTTATAGTCTATATTGCAATCTTTTGTTTCCCGCATTTTAACCTCGACAATACGTGTTACTAAATGACTGGAAATATTCCCTTTTCCACTTTAAAAAAAAACCCAAAACAAAACAACAACAAAAAATCCAAAAATACCCAACCAAAAACAGAAAAAAAGAACACAACAACTCCCCCCCCCCAACCCCCCCCCCCACCCCCCCCCCCCCCCAAAAAAAAAAAAAAAAACAACCCAAAAAACAAACAAACAAGCCAGAAATGAGAAAGAGCTCAACAAGATTGTTCCAACGATGGTGTCATCAATTATATTTTGGAAACAAGAAAATTGAAGAAACCGAGTAAACATTGTATGACTATTTTTGTGTAAAACAAGCGGCGAGCACACTACATTTACGGAGTGTTTCTATAAAAGAGTCATTTAACAAAAAACAATTTCTCTTCTCTCCTTTTTCAGCTAAAATTGCAGCTTACTTAGCCCTTTTCTGGTGAAAGTAGGAGGTCAAGACAACTTGATCACCTTCAGAAAATAGCGATGCAAAAGCACCGTCCAGTGCCGCAAGTGCATCGCTAATCTCTGTTGAACCCCCACCCGCTGACCAACATGCACGTCACGAGGCTGTGATATGTACCACATAACCTATTGTTATGTTTTTTTTACCTTTAGAGTGACTAATTTTGATCGTCAGGAATTGTTCATGTGAGTTTGCATTGTGACAATTGAGTGGAGAGTACCCACAGGCAGGAACTCTCCGTTGAATTGCAACAAGACAAAGCTACACAGACAACATAATCATTCTCCCAAGAGAATATGAAACGCATCTATAAAGTATGAAGGCTTTTAACAGTGGTACCTGCACTTCTCAATGTGGGCCGGAATCTAAAAGGGGTCAACGTAGATTATTGTTTAGCTTAAAATGGCCATCGAGTGAATGAAAAAAAAAGTCAGATAGAACTCAAAATTTGCGTCACAATCCTAGGTGGGGAGCGGCATCCTACACTCTTTAATGTTCCATGGCAAGAAAGCCCCTTCTTTCAAACTTTTTGTTGTTTCAAAAAGTTTGACAAGCTGTGAAATTTGGAGGTGAATTAATTAATTCAGTGGTGGAATCCCATATTTAAGGCTCAATAGACGCGTATTCGTTCTGAAATGAATGCTTTTTGTTCCTTGGTGTCCTAATCATTTAAAAGCAAGCGCTATTTTGTTATGCGACTTTGTTTTATTATATTTGAGTGCCTACTTTTACACTCCCGCAACCAGGGCCTCTTGGGAGGAATTTTATCAGGGGGTACAAAGTTTCTTTCAGGTCTCCCTTCATTCTCCATTAATCATCCTGTTTTTATCCACTACGGTTTTATGCCATGAGCTGTAAAGCCAAACAGGGTATGAAAGATGAGAGAGGGGTGGAATGGAGCGCTCTGTTGATTTTCTACATTTGAGGCCTTATGGTCCTATATCCCATCCATGATAAATATAAATAAATATAATTAAATAAAAGAGAATCAGAGAGAAGAAAGCACATTTGAACATATTTGTTTATGCTACAATACAGATAAGGAGAAAGAATTTGAAACATCCCTTTATATTGAAATGCAGATCAGAAGACATAATTTACCATTTTTACTTTTTACTAATAATTATGATAATTGTTAGTAAAAATAGGCCGATGAAATCGTCAGATGTGTACCCATACGTGAAACTAGTAGAAAGCTGTATGACGGAGGGCCCCCACGGATGCCAACATCATGTACACCATACAAGGTATGGGTACAAAAAGAAATGGATTGGAGGAATGTCTAATTTGATGGATAAAGGGTTAATATCTCCGGAGCAAATTATTAGATTTACATAAAAAACTATACAGCACATCAGTAACCTGAATAAATATATAAAGTAACATGACAATCGGATTGATATTTTTTGAGTTATCTCATGCCAAAGGATTGGAGGAATTTTCAATTTGAAGGATAAAGGGGGTTAATATCTCCGGATCAAATTATCAGATTTACACCAAAAACTATACAGCTCAGCACATCAGTAACCTGAACCCAATTATAAAGTAACTTGACAATCCAAGCAATATTTTTCAAGTTATCAAATGCCAAAGGGATTGGAGGAATTTTCAATTTGAAGGATAAAGGGTTAATATCTCAGGATCCAAATAACAGATTTACACCAAAAACTATACAGCTCGGTACATCAGTAACCTGAACACAAATATAAAGTAACCTGACAATCCAAGCAATATTTTTCAAGTTATCGAATGCCAAAGGGATTGGAGGAATTTTCAATTTGAAGGATAAAGGGTTAATATCTCAGGATTAAATTATCAGATTTACACCAAAAACTATACAACTCGGCACATCAGTAACCTGAACACAAATATAAAGTAACCTGACAATCCAAGCAATATTTTTCAAGTTATCGAATGACAAAGGGATTGGAGGAATTTTCAATTTGAAGGATCAAAGGTTAATATCTCGGTTAATATCTCGGGATCAAATCATCAGATTTACACCAAAAACTATACAGCTCGGCACATCAGTAACCTGAACACAAATATAAAGTAACTGGACAATCCAAGCAATATTTTTCAAGTTATCGAATGCCAAAGGGATTGGAGGAATTTTCAATTTGAAGGATAAAGGGTTAATATCTCAGGATCAAATTATCCGATTTACACCAAAAACTATACAGCTCGGCACATAAGTAACCTGAACACAAATATAAAGTAACTAGACACTCCAAGCAATATTTTTCAAGTTATCAAATGCCAAAGGGATTGGAGGAATTTTCAATTTGAAGGATAAAGGGTTAATATCTCAGGATTAAATTATCAGATTTACACCAAAAACTATACAGCTCGGCACATCAGTAACCTGAACACAAATATAAAGTAACTTGACAATCCAAGCAATATTTTTCAAGTTATCGAATGCCAAAGGGATTGGAGAAATTTTCAATTTGAAGGATAAAGGGTTAATATCTCAGGGTCAAAATAACAGATTTACATAAAAAAAATATACAGCTTGGCACATCAGTAACCGGAACACAAATATAAAGTAACTTGACAATCCAAGCAATATTTTTCAAGTTATCGAATGCCCAAGGGATTGGAGAAATTTTCAATTTGTAGGATAAAGGGTTAATATCTCAGGATGAAATCATCAGATTTACACCAAAAACTATACAGCTCGGCAAATCAGTAACCTGAACACAAATATAAAGTAACTAGACAATCCAAGTAATATTTTTCAAGTTATCGAATGCCAAAGGGATTGGAGGAATTTTCAATTTGAAGGATAAAGGGTTAATATCTCAGGATCAAATTATCCGATTTACACCAAAAACTATACAGCTCGGTACATCAGTAACCTGAACACAAATATAAAGGAACTTGATAATCCAAGCAATATTTTTCAAGTTATCGAATGCCAAAGAAATGGATACGGACGCCGGACGGACCGACGGTCAGACGGACGGTCGGACAGACGGGCGGACAAAGGATAGACGAACGACGGATGGTCACCCCGGATGCCGGCATTATGTGTACCATACATAGTATGGGTACACATAAAAAGTAAAAAAGGTAGATGGGCGTATTTACTTTAAAAAAGAGCTTCCCGTCATTTGTTGTGAAAAATTTCGAATCATAGCAGGAAAATTAATTGTTCTGGCAATATTTGCTTCAATACTTAGCCTGGCCAAATCCACAAGATGTTCCTGAAACGTTGTAATTTAGTAGTAGTAGTAGTAGCAGCAGTGGTTGTAGACTACTACTAGTAGTAGTAGTAGAAGTAATAGTAGTAATGTTATAAAAATAATCTTTGCTCAGTTGACATATTGGCTATCGGGGGGTACCAATATCATTCTGTTAGGATATGATTTTCTTGTGATCATTGAGTGAGGCAAACTGAATATTTTACTCTGGTTAGGCGGATTGCGGTTATGGAGCAAATTGTTGTATAATTTTGCTCAAATTCTTTTATTCTGACTTTCCGACTGTTTTAGTTGTAGCATTTGACTTTAGAAATCCCATTTCCATCTGAGGTGTCAACTTCTATACCTTTCTCTGGTACCAGTATGGCCACCCCGTTCTTATTTTTGTACGCTTTTTTATTCTATCTCTTGCACATTTTGAGTCTACAATATTTTTACATTCGGCGAGCGGGTAGCTACTTCTATCCTCACGCAACTTCTTACTAATGCTCACTAGCTATTTTTTGCGAACGTGCTCTGTAATTAACTTTCCCCAATATGGCGTATGCTGTTGGAGGAATGTTGTGTACACTTTTTCTTGCTATTAACAGAGTCACGGACTAGAACCCGAACATGATGTCATGCAGTGGTGCATGGTGAGCGTTAAGTGAACTCTTCTGGTTGCGCGCGTGTCGAAAGTCGTTTATTCATGTATTTGGGTTTAACGACACTTTCGATAGCCAGGGTCACCTCGTGTCGGTAAGTTTTACGGGTGGAGAAAGCCGGAGTACCCGGAGAGAACCACTGAGCAAGGCGAGCAACTGTCAGGCTCCCCAATATACTAACTCCACACAAGCAGGGTTAGCATTGGCTGAAGACAAGTGCAACAACGATATACAGTACGCAACGCCACCATGCCCCACGTGGATAATGGGGGTGAAGTGTCTTGCCCAACAAGTACACAACGTTGTTGTCGCAGGTGGGATTCGAACCGAGGACCTCTTGGCTTGCAGTCTTCACCTCAACCTACTGAGCCACCCCCCCCCCCCCCCGCCCCCAATCACATTAACATTGTGATATATGGCGCCAGTTCGTAACAACATTGCCGCAACTCGTGCCACTCCTCATCCTATCATGCACCACCATGTACTGCCATTTCTTCAGACATTTCAAGTACCCGGATGTCAGTGGTGACCGAAAAGGGGGATCGGGGAGGTCGAGCCACTCCATCCCGTCCTGAAAACTGTCTCCTCTATTGTGGGTTTGTCGGAAAATACCCTAGTCCCCCTGTAGTGGAGCACAAGTCCCATTGTCGGGAAAATCCTTGCGCCGCCACTGCCGGAAATCAATTTTAAGTTAGCTGCAAAACGCTCTTCCAACGTTAACCATCCAGCAGTAGTCCTTCGATATTGACCTTATGGCAGTGATTCTACCAACACCGCTAATGATTCTCGAATACCCAGATAAGCCTAATATCACCATAGCGGCCCAACTATATAACAAACACATATGTAAGCACAACACAACCAGAACCTCGATAGCTTACTACTACTGTAGTACTACTGGAATGTCCGGGTTTGTGTAACCGGGATGCTTGACTCTCCCTACCCGCCGCTGTCCTGTCTGTTTCGATGACATTCTATCAGCTGGCACAAACCTAACAACACACACGCAATTTATTTATTTATTTAGTGATGTTTAAGGTCATATATTTATGCACAATGGCTAATCATGACCGTGACAGTTTTACGGGTGGAGGAAGCCGGAGTACCCGGAGAGAACCACCGAGCAACGACGAGCAGCTGCCAGCTCCCCAACATCGTAACCCCGCACTGCAGCACAGGCAGGGTTAGATTGGTTGAAGACATGTGTACCATCGACGTGCAGTACGCCTTAGTACACGGCGTCATCGTGCCCCCACGCGGGCAATGGAGATGAAGTGTCTTGCCCAAGGACACAACGCGGTTGCCGCAGGTGGGATTCGAACCGAGGACCTCTCGGCTTGCAGCCTGCACCTCTACCTACTGAGCCACCGCGCTCCCACACACACGCAAATACAACAGACAGAGAAGCTCGGCAGTCGGAACAATAGGGACCCAAGTCTATTTAAGTAGTGTACTATTGGAGTGCCCGGGTTTATGTAACTGGTCGGCTCAAGAACATCTCGACAGGCACGAAAAACCTTTTTTGCATAGCCAGAGGGAGGGGGGGGGCGACTGAGGCCTCTCCCCCAAATTTTAGTCCCCCCCCCCCCCCCCCGGTGATGTTGCCTATTATTGATGTCTTTCACAACTTAAATTATGGACAGAAACGGACTCAGAATCAAGAAAACTGCGTTTTTCTGTCTCGAATTGCAAAAACAATTTCCCGGGGGAGCCTCCTCCCTCCAGCGAGAGGGGATGTCCGCATCTTGTGCTCGCCCCATCTCGCCGCTACGTGGCTCGGATGATTTTGCGCATCCTGTTCTGTATCCCCCTAGTAGTTCAGCAATCTGAACTTAGCGGCTACCCCTCTTCGTAGGGGGTAGCCACTACGTTCAATCGCTGAACTAGCCCTAGAGGTATTACTCTTGCCCTCTAACTTTGATATCGGGAGCGCGGTGGCTCAGTAGGCAGAGGTGCAGGCTGCAAGCCGAGAGGTCCTCGATTCGAATCCCACCTGCGACAACCGCGTTGTGTCCTTGGGCAAGACACGTCATCTCCATTGCCCTTGTGGGGGCACGGTGGCGTTGTATACTAATGCGTACTGCACGTCGATGGTACTCTTGTCTTCAGCCAATGCTAACCCTGCTTGTGTGGAGTTAGTATGTTGGGGAGCTGACAGTTGCTCGGCGTTGCTAGGTGGTTCTCTCCGGATACCCGGCTTCCTCCACCCGTAAAACTGTCACGGTCATGATTATCCATTGTGCATAAATATGTGACCTTAACTGGTAGAGTGCTAAATTTTATTTGGCCACCAAACTTTTTTCACATGTCTTTGCCTTGTTACAATTTATAGGAGAGTGCCCACAAGCACTCTCCTATAAATTGTAACAAGGCAAATCTCAACAGACTAAATAATATCACTTCAAAGATAATATGATGCACAGCCAGTGAATTTGAAGCCTTTAAGTTGCAGTACCGGCACTTCAGAATAAAGCCCAAATATGGGCTTCCAGCACTCTACCAGTTAACCACCAATAAATAAATAAATAAATAAATAAATAAATAAATAAATAAATAAATAAATAAATAAATAAATAAATAACTTTGATATCCTGGTTACGCACCTGCGACAAAACCGGCATACAAACAAACATAATAATAAATCCTGAAGTCTATTAACCTGATTTGTACCCATTAATTGATACGGAATATTTATATTTTCCTTCCATAAGTGCAACCGCTAGGCTGGTCTTCCATCCCTTGAGCAGAGTGCTATGGTCCCGCTGAACCCCCGCCTCTTGCTCACTTTTTTTTATCTATTACCACCCCCACTCCCCCCCCCCCCCCCCCCACACACACACACGGCCTATAAACGTAATCGAAAATCGTGGTGAGCTGTTAGAAAAAGCGAAGACTCTAAAATATACTTGCCGATGAAAAAACAATCAATCATAAATCCACCAACAACACAAACTAGACAAGAGGCATCTCCGCCGAGGGTCATTGCTTTTAGGGGAGGGGGGGGGGGGATAAATACAAAACAAGAATCCAAGTATTACTGCTTGTGACCTTAACCTTCGTGATATGACAATGGGTCAAGGTCATGACACAAGTTTAGGTTATGGGTAACAACTGTGTGAAGTGTGAACAAGATCTGTCACACATATTCAATTATACAGATCAGATAAGGGATGTATAACAATATCAAAGTTTCTGTGACCTTGATCTTGACGGTATGACCTTGGATGATCAAAGTTGCGACACACTTTTGTGTGATGAGAAATAATTGTAGAAACTATGAATACGATCTGTCAATCATACAAAGTTATATGAACCAGACAAGGGCTGTATAACAATATAAAAGTTTCGCTGCCTGTGGCCTTGGCCTTGATATGACCTTGGGTCAAAGCCATGAAACAACTTTGAGTTATGAGTAATAATTGTACCCACTATGAATAAGATCTGTCAAACACACCAAGGTATATAGATCGGACAAGGGCTGTATTACAATATCCAAGTTTTGCTGTCTGTGACCTTAACCTTGATGATATGACTTTGGATCAATGCCGCGACACACCTTTGAGTCATGAGCAATAATTGTACCAAGTATGAACAAGATCTGCCGATTAGATCAAATTATATGGACTGGACAAACAAAATGTTGACGATGGATGGACGGACGGACGGACGGACGGACGGACGGACAGACAGGCAGACGGACGACGGACAATTTAGCAGAAGAAAAGCTCAATTGATATTCTGTCAGGCGAGCTGGTATTCAGTGGTTAAGAAATTATAGCCCGGATAAACAAATGTCAAAGTTTTTCTAAATGTCAACTTATAATATGGACTGTGACCATGACCTTGAGGGACACTTGTCATATTATAATTCACGACACATTGTCTTTTGATATTGCATATTGTTGTAAAGGTTCATTAAAAAATATCCAGTAGTTAAGAAATTGGCCCGGACAAACAAATGTCAAAGTTTTTCCAAGTATCACCTTATCATAGGGCATGTGACCTTATCTTGAGGCGTTCATAGCATCTTTTTATTCGCGACACATTGTCTTTTGATATTACATATTGTTAGAACGTTTCATTAAAAATAGTCAGTACATTTTGTCAGGCGGAGCTAATAAGAGGAAGACTACACATCCCTGAAAAACTAACACCAGCCTGAAGAAGGCTATATCAGCCCTTGACGGCCCAACAATCATCAACCGAATCACACACCAAGTGCGCAGACTATACTTGTCTGAAAAACAACATAACGTCGCTAACTCGGCATTCCAGTGGTCTTTTTGGCTTCTTTGCTTGAAGCTGCGCCCTTCCTAACTTGATAGGGAGTAAAGGAAAAATATTATACAGCAAAGAGGGTCGAAAGGGGATAATATGTTCCAATACCGTCCCCTGAGAGCCTTCGGCACGCACAAACCACAGCCTGGCGTCTCAACCATTCAATGACGTCTTTTCTCTCTCCGAATTATCAAAATAACCAATGCACAAGTGAATGTGACTCTCATCCCTGATAGTCGACATTAGTGTTGGGGTTGGAAACCTTGTATTTTGTGACTAGTCTTGGTGACATCATCTCATAGATTGACTCTGCACATAATCACCCAACTGACAGAGAAAAATATGAAACATATACTCAGTCAAAAAACAAAGTATAATAGAAACAAATGTGAAAAAATAGCATGAAGAGTTTAATGACATGTTGTTGTTGTCCACCCAACAGGAAACAATTTTGCTACGGATTTCAAAATAGCATGTGCTACCCTAGAATGTCAAATTGAATGGGTGACCGACGATTTGCTTTGTGTTATGTTGTGCTAGAGAGCCTGGGTTATTGAGTAAACACGCTAGTTTTTGTCTTCCGACATTTTAAAAAAGCCAAGGTTAACCGAAAATCAGAGGTTGCGTGCCATTGGTATGCATGAGGCTGGGATCCCTCCAGATGAGTTCGCTGCTGAGTTCGGAGTCACTGTGGCCACTATTTACCGTCTCATTGGAAGGTATATAACCACTGGATCTACTGCCGACCGACCGCGTTCAGGTCGACCAAGAGTTACGGCCCCTGCACAAGACCGACACATCAGGACGTCTCACTTGCGGGATCGCTTCCTTCCGGCGACGAGGAGAGTCAGCAATTACTGCTGGTAGAATTAACAAAATCAGTGCACAAACTGTCCGCAAAAGACTCGCTGAACACGGCATCCGAAGTAGGCGTCCATACCATGGACCAATCCTTACCCAAAGTCATCGTACCGTCAGAATGGAATGGGTACGTCAGCGTGTTCGCTGGACTCAGCAGCGTAGGAGCACAGTCTTTTTAGCGATGAATCACGATTTTGTCTACAGCGCGCTGATGGTAGGGCAAGAGTGTATCGCCGACGAGAAGAACGGTTTTCTGATGTTTGCGTGCGGGAATGCGACCGTTTCGGCGGGGGTAGTGTAACGGTGTGGGCAGGAATTTCCATGCACCATCGAACGCAGTTGATCTTCATCGATGGTAATCTGAATGGACAGCGATATAGGGACGAAATTCTTAACGCTGTTGTTGTCCCGTTGTTCAACGCTATCGTCGGATTGCAGTTATTCCAGCAGGACAATGCCTCATGTCACGTGGCGCGCATCTGTCGTGACTTTCTTGAGGAGTAGAGCATCGAACTTCTTATCTGGTTCCCACCGTCGGGTACGACTTCATGCTTTTCAGACGTTAGGCGATTTATGTAATGTTCTAAGGCAGGAGTGGAACGCAATACCACAGGGTGACATCCAGAGACTTGCCAGGTCTATGTGCCGTCGATGTCTTACCATCCAAGAGGCAAACGGTTGATATACACGCTATTGACTGCATGTGTGAACTTTTCTTTTCACCCCAGTTCTGAATTGCGACGTCCCGACGTGATGCTGGCAACAGTAAGAACATGAAATTATGCAAATTCGCACAGCTAGACTCGAAATATGAATTGACAATAATTTGCTTGGGATTAAAGTCGATAATACTAAAAAAATTCGCTCTCAAAGTTTATTATACTTTCTTTCTTTTTTGACTCGGTATATTTCCTTCAACAATCCTGAAGGAATGCTTATTCCATTATACCCAGCGTGTCTTGAGAATGATGTGGGACAAAAAACTAAATATCAACAAGACATTACTATGTTGAATCAACGACCCTAGTTGTATCTGTATTTCACGAGCACCCAAGGCGTGCATCAAATACAGGAAAATTCTATCTAGCGGTTGTTACGACAGCGTAGAGCTGCCACTGACCTTCAGTTATAATCTTGTAAATATAAGATATTAACTTGTAATTACAAAGATACTAACTTGTATTTACAAGATACTACGTTGTTGATTCATATCCCCTGTATACACGGGTTGTGTTCTGTATTCTATTTCGATACTTGTTTGACACTGCTTTGTACCGCATCATTTTATCCCCGAAATAACGTCACCCAAGTGCGCAACGACCAATCAGACGTTCTTACATGTATAATGTCCTTAAACATAAGACGGATTCCATACGTGGTGTATGCTGTGCATTTCTCAATTTTAACGTATTTCCAGCGGAAAAATCGACTTGGGTAATTTGTTTGACAGCCCTTAAGCACGTCCTCCCAGCCACGTCTCTTTGCTAATTGCTATGATCTTGCGGAATGGGTCCTACATCACAAACATTTCATTGCAATTAAGAATTTAACCAAACCTTCTGTTTCCATTCCTTCTGGTACTTTGGCGTCCTCTGTTGTGCAGACATCTGGCTTCTCTTCCTCGCAAGGCTTGACAGGAAATTTTTTATCTATAAGTTTCTGAAGATATGAAATCTTGGGGATTGACCGTAGTTCGGCTGAAAAATAGTAATAAAACACAATTGTACAGTTTATTGTTTTTTCTTCTCCGAAAAGTGTGGCTGCCGTTCTCGAGTCCTTGTCAAAGTGACTATGCATTTACAAACTCTCAAATTTTAAACTCGTTGTGTTCTCATGAAGCATGTCTATAGAAGAAGGTGCTTAAGTAACGACATTAATGACGATTCAACGAGGAAATATAAAACTAAAGCTCGACGTACTGTTGGACTTGATGCGACAAAAGCTTCAAACTACAGTGAAAATACCCTTTGAAAACCTTAACCCTTTGAACTCTCCTGGTATCTTCCATGCCAGTTCAATGGAAGCAATTAGAAGAGTCCATATTCATTATTTGGGGTAGACCAATCAATATTTTCAACACGCAGCCTCGGGGCTGCACGTTGAAAATACTGATTGGTCTACCCACACATTTACTGATCAGCCATCCAAGCCTGAAAAATAAGCAGACTGACATCTGCAAAGTGAGGTTCCCAGAAAGTGAATTTGGTGATGCTACCCTGCACAATAGGGTGGCATCACAAAATATACCCTCTGGGAACCTCAGTCAGATAAAGGTCTCAGACCTGACAAGAAAGTGGTACCCAGAGGATAAATTGGGGGATTCTAGCCCACCGACAGGGTTAGGGTCAGCAAATTCATCCTCTGGGGGCCTCATTTTGCAAATGACACATTGCTTATTTGCTAACTTGCAGCCATCCTAAAAAATGACGTTATGACGTACCATGTTCCTGGCCGGAAGAACGGTCGCTCGGAACCAAAAGGTTAGCATATTTCAATAGCATAGGCCCACGCAGATGATTGATGACAACGACTTTGTTGATTGGGTGTGCAGTGATTGAACGTTTCAACAAACAAATTTTTTGCAGAGTACTCAGTAGTAGTAGGCAATGGGCATCTCACCCTAGTTTTGGGGGACCTCGAGGTACGACCTACGTCAATGACCTAGAGCCCAAAACGCCCAGGCCTTTTTAGGCTCACCCACCCCTCTCTATGCCCAATCCCGTTAGGCCCTCTTTACCCTCCCCGTTAGGCCACACCACCCCTCCCTATACCTAAGTCCGTTAGGCCCCCCTTACCCTCCCTGTTAGGCTATCCTCACCCCTCTCCGTGCCCAGTACCCAAACCCGTTAGGCCCAAGATGCGCATGACGTCAACAAGATGGCTGCGCCCTTTTTGGGCATGCGCAATAACACTTTTCAAGATGGTGGTGCCCATGATATGTGTGACGTCAACAAGATGGCTGCACCCATATTGGGCATGCGCAATAAGGGCGGTGCCCATAATATGCATGACGTCAAGAAGATGGCGGTCCATATATCTTTTAGAGATGCACTCACGCAAAAGAATACAACATAGCGGTCACTGATTTGGGAATGTGGAGGGATGATGGGGGAATAACGGATTTGGGCACGGAAAGGGGTAATGGGCACCCAAAAGGCATGGGCGCTTTGTGCTCTTAGTTTTAATATGTTTGGGGAAACCAGTCAGTACTTTTCATGTCACACACAAACAAAGTATTAGATTACATAAACTTTAAATAAAATTGAAGTTTAATTTAAATTTAAACATGGTTTCCCTCATCTAACACAGAATGGGGAGGCTTTCCCCATCACCTCCATCCCCCATCCCCTGTTTCAAATACATCTATGTATCTAAACGTGCATCTGGTAACTTTATCAACAAACAGTCATAACGGGTCTTGAGTTAATCCTCTTACGATTGTGCTGTAAATAAACTGTGTCTGAAGGTTTATCTTCATTCGTGTAACCTTTATTGACAACATTACCCTGACTTGGCTTTATCAAACGTTGTTATTGTCGAGAGCATATCTGGGCAAGAAGAACAGAGTATTATTCTGTTATACAAACGCGTAATCAGTTTTCTTCCTGTTGGGTATAGAGTTACCTGATGCCGGTTTTGTGGCTAAAGCCGTGTTATAGTGTTAGGGGCGTATGAGTCTGGAGCGAAACGACATGGTGCAGTTTTCATCCGCTATAAGGTAAAGGGGACGTAACTCGAGATATTTTTGTTAAAAAACTCTTTGGTAAAAAAAGAGCAGTGATGTTATGTTGACTTTGATGTTTGCCGGGAAAGGCGAATAATACAAAAATGTGTTTGAGATGTTTTCTGAATTTTTGATTATCTACCGATGAGCCTAATTCCCCGACATGGTGGAGAATCAAACCTAATTCGATTAATCTCGCCGTGCGATGTTGCTGTTTGCCAGTTATAGACTTTTTTTCGTTATGAACGGTTTGAACTTTCCTTTGGTTGAAAAATGATGAGTGACATTGATCCCATGTATGGTCACGAGGTCGTCAACGCTGACCGTGGGGTCACCAATGACTTTATTAACCATGATAAAAACCCGTTTACCCCTCGATCTTCAAGACAGACTGTCAACAGCTTTCAGAGTGCAGATTCGGCAATGGACACGCGACAAAATGTCCCACCCATCATCGTGCAGTCACCTCTCGTGACGAACAAACTGATCAAGAAATTCTCTGGATTTTTACATGAAGACGCCTCAAAATTTTTAACCGGTTTTCAGTCATATCTTGTTCTGTCCAATATTCAGGAACATTCCTCACAGGCTTTGGCAGCTTTTCATCTCCATCTGCAGGGTCCAGCTCTGGTGTGGTATCATACTCTCCCTGAGGAACCTGGACGATCTTGGGGCACCGTCAAAGCTCTTTTTCGAGCAGAGTTCTGTGATACTGTTAATCACCCTGCCTTGGTCGCTGAAGAGGCCACTTTTCACACAATGTGTTTAAAACCATCACAGCACATTGAGGATTTTCATTCATCAGTTCTGGAAAAGGCAAGACGATTGGGAAAAACCGAACGCAATATAATTTGTAAATTTGTAGATGGTTTGCCAAGTCAACTAGCATTTTTTGTACGGGCTGGTCGCCCTGAAACGTACCGAGATGCCTTACATTCTGCTAAACTTGGAGAGGCACATGGCTACCGTTCTCATTCCGACGTGTCTGTGAATGCAGTGACCTCACCCCCATCTCCGTCTGTTTCGGGTGTATCTGTTCAAAATGCCTTAGAGGAAATCAACCAACGCTTGATTGCTCTTGAAACGAGTCCTGGTAATAAAGTTCAATCTACCCCTAGAAAACTTGATCGGGACAGGACACGCGATGATCAGTCAAAGTCTTGTTTTCATTGTTCATGCCGAGGCCACTACAAGCGGCAGTGTAACTGGAATGGGATGGGTCCCAAGTCTCCAACATTTTGTCAGCTTTGCAATCAGCAGGGCCATCAAGCCAAAAGTTGTTTACTGGGTACTACTGCAACCACCTCTAGACCTGTTAAAGTTACATGTCAGTTTTGTGACCAATCCGGTCACACTGCTCGTTCATGTCCTCAGTTAAACGACAACGGCCTGAAAGTGTAGGCCAACTTTCGGGCCCTCTGTCGATTGACTGCGAACGTGAACATGAAAATCATTTCTTCAGTTCTGATTCTGTTACTAGTGATTCCTCTTGTATATCTGATGATTTTTCAGTTGATAATGATCAGATATCCTGTAAAAATAATTTTATGTATCTGCGGGTGTTTGCAGGGTCCCGTTGTGCACCACTTACTGCTTTACTTGATTCAGGGAGCAATATTAATATTGTTTCACGACAGTTTTTTGATTCACATCGTACCGACTGCAAAAATTTTCAGCCATCCGGTTCTAAAATTTTATTAGCTGATAATAAATTTGTTCATATTTATGGTACTGCTCAGATTCGTCTAAGCAATACAACTCGTGTCGATAGCTCAGTCAAGTATCGCCCTTACCATGTCTTAGTTTATATTTTAGAGGAGGCATCACATCCTCTAATATTAGGTACAGAGTACATGAGAGCACATAACATTAAATTAGATTTTACCAAGCAGGCTAATTTTTGTGACATTAAGAAACATGTTAAGGTGAAGGCGCAACAGACATTTGTTGTCACACCAGGTTCTGAATGAGTACTCAGTGGTCGAGTACCTGGGAATGTGCCAGTGGGTACACAGGGGGTCACACTGGTACATTCTGAGTTGCTCAATAAAGGCTTATTGACAGCCAAAGCAGTTGTTACTTGCTCTCCTAATCGGATGATTCCAGTAAAATTACTAAATCCTGGTAAGGACACAGTATCCATTCATAAGGGTGCCACATTGTGCAGTTTGCAAATCTGTGACAATTCATTTGATCTTGTGCCTATATCGTGTGCACATGTGACCCAAAGTAGTCAATGTGTGTCCGATACAGTTACACGCATTGATAATTCGGATGCGATTACAAAATTCAAATCTTATTTTGATGTACCTACTGAAACTCACTTGTCTGACAAGCAATCAGAACAATTATTACAGTGTCTCTATCAACATAGGGATGTTTTTGTAACTGATAAAAATCCATCACTTGGGTTTACTAACTTGGTTAAACACCAAATTCATTTGAAGCCAAATTTCGTGTCTAAGCATCAAAGACTGTATCGTTTGCCTCCCGATAAGAAAAATGTTTTGCGCCATCAACTTGATGAGTTGCTGAGGCAAGGCGTTATCTCCCCGGTATCTGAGGCTGACGATGTACCTATATCCAGTCCCATTGTGCTTGTGACCAAGCGAAGCAAACCTAAAAGTAATCCGGATTCTATTTCACGAGAGGAAAGTTTGTCATCGTATCGGTTCTGTTGCGATTTTCGGTATTTAAACACACAAACCTCTGATTTTAGATATACTATTCCTGACTTGCAGGATTTAACGGAATCATTTTCCAATAAGGTTCCGAATTTTATTTCCTCTCTTGATTTGAGTTCGGGTTTCTTCCAAATGGCAATCGATGAACAGTCTACACAGTACACTGCATTTAATACCTGTTTGGTACCTTCAAGTTTTTGCGCCTTCCTATGGGATTACGCACATCTCCCAATTCCTTTCAACTCTTAATGGATAAAGTTATGGCAGGTTTGACTTTTGATTCCGTACTTTGTTATTTGGATGACATTTGCATCATTTCTGAGACTTTTGACCAGCACTTGGCTGATTTATCAACAGTGTTGTCAAGGCTCAGAAATGCTGGTTTGAAATTAGGACCGAAAAAGTGTAAGTTTGCTCAAGTTTCGTGTATATTTCTGGGTCACGAAATTTCGAAACACGGTATACAACCCCCAAAACACCGTATCGAAATCATCAAAGACTACCCTCCACCTACGAGTAGAAAACAACTTCAACGTGTTCTTGGAGTGTTTAATTGGTTCAAGAAATATATACCAAATTATAGTGCAATCGCAAATCCTCTACATCGCTTATTAAAAAAGGGTGTTCCTTTTCATTGGAGTGAAAGTTGTGTTTCAAGTTTTCAACAATTGAAAGATTGTCTCGTTAATTCGCCAGTGCTAGCATTTCCACGTTCTGATTTGGAATTCCACCTGGCGGTAGATACTAGTTCAAAAGGCATCGGTTATGTTCTTTATCAAATTCATAATGATGGGAAACATGTTATTCGATTCGGATCGAAGGGGCTATCCACCTATCAACAATCATATGGTCCAACTAAACTGGAATTGTTGGGAGTCGTCACAAGTGTTCTCGACTGTTCGGCTTACCTCCGTGGAAACCATTTCGTCATGGAATGCGACCATCAAGCATTGAAACCTTTATTCCAAAAACAGCTACGAGGAGCTATATATGAACGATGGCTTGCCATATTGCAGCAGTTTGATTTCGATATCGTCTATCGACCTGCAGGTGAAATGGCTGTCCCCGATGCTTTATCCCGAACTGCAACATTTCCAGAAACTTTATCCTCAAGTCCAGAGGAGACCGATCCATATTTCGGGTACATACAGGAAAAGCCATCTCATGTTCGTGTAATTTCGGAGAACAATCAAGTATTAGAAACTGTGTTTCCAGTTCCACAGGCTAATGTGTTACAAGTTTCAGCACCAGTTAATAGTGCTTATGATGCTGACACTGAAGACAATCTTAATCAATCGATTCAGGCGCCTGCATCACGCAAACGCAAAAATATATGTACATTATTTTGCAAACGCGTCAAGTCTGACCGTAGAAGTAGTTCTGTACTTGTACCACACACTGATAGTGACAGTAATTCTGACTTGCACTCAGACATTGAAAAGAAACAAACTTCTGTATTACAGACCGACAGTGTTTTTCCCTGCCATACTGAAGTGACTTGTATACCAGAAACTGACTCTGATTGTAGTGTCGAGCCAGTAGCTACATCTCACAGTCTTCTTTGTGCCAAGGAGACTTGCGACACTCGTAATCATTCAGACGCATTCTCGCAAGACTCGTGTAGTAATGTTCATGTAGGTGATTTGACCCCTGACAATTCTAAATTTATTTCTTCCCCTGTGGTTTCAGATGCACCAACTCCACCTGACTTGTTACCTTCAATCTCTCATTTGAATATGTCTGTGGAAAACGTTCGTGATTGTCAGAGACGCGAATTTCATTCTATTATTGATTACTTATCGCAAGGCACACTACCTGTATCACAACGCGACGCCCGTAAAGTACTTTTAGAACAATGTGATTATGTAATTATTGATGAATTACTCTTTCATTCCCGCAAACCAAAATCACGACGAAGTAAATCTTTATCATCATATCAGCTGGTGCTTCCTAGAATCTTAATACCCAGTGTGCTTCAGACATTCCATGATTTCCCTATGGGGGCACATGGTGGTATTCATGATACTATTGATAGAGTGAAACAACATTATTTTTTTCCGCGACTTACCACCATTGTTGCTGAATATGTGCGGTCATGTAGTGAATGTCAGTCTCGCAAAATTACAAAACATTTTGCTAAAAATAAAATTGTTGCCTACCCTACACCTGCACAACCGTTTGAAGTGTGGGAAGTTGACTTATATGGTCCTTTGCCATGTAGTACTAGAGGAAATTCGTATATCTTCACCGCTTTAGATATGTTTTCTAAATTTCATGTTGGTATCGCACTACCAAATAAGGATGCATTTACAGTTTCGGAAGCTCTCTTTCACCTATTTACGACCTATGGTGTTTGTAATACATTGATATCTGATCAAGGAACTGAATTCACTGCTAAAGTTACTCAAGGGTTGTGCAAATTACTTGACATTCCGCAGCAGTTTACGCCCAGCTTTATCCATCATTGCCTTGGTGCATGTGAGCGAGCTCATTCGACATTGGCTAATAAACTCACCCCATACATGAATAATAACTGCAATAACTGGGACGTATGTTTGCCCTCTATCATATTTGCTTTGAACAATTCGGTCAACTCATCAACAGGTTATTCTCCTTTTGAGATAGTGTATGCACAGCGATCAAAATTCCCAATGACGAATACTTTGAATGTTGATCAGTCTTTGCCAAGGAGCATATCAGATTATTTGCATACCAAACAAGATGTTTTATTACAAATGCGCAGTGATATTAAGACTAAGCTTGTACATTCTAAGTCCATTATGGAAGAACTAACCAATAAAGACAAAACATTATTGGAACTTAACCCTGGTGATTACGTGTATTTGCATGATGAGTTTTCAGGTCCTGCTAAAAAATTGCAGAATATCTTCAGTGGACCCTATGTTGTTGTGGGTATTCCAAGCCAACATATGGTTTCTCTGAGGGATCCCAGTGGAAAGAAGAAATTTCCTCATGCTATACACGTTGATCGATTAAAGCTAGCATATGTTAGGGAACCAACCCCCGATAATTTTTTTTCTGTTACAACTCATACGACTTTTGTGTCTCAGTCCACACAGACTGAGAATGTACATGTACCAGTGTGTGAAAACCAGGATGGACACTATACAGGTAGTTCTGTAACTCCTGTTGACTCTTTTAGTGATACTAATCATCCCGCAGTGTTTCCCACCCCCAGACCGAAACGAACGGTTAGGAAACCTCTCAAATTGAGAGATTCAGATCATATTGACCCCAATGATATTCCTTTATCTAGTGATGAACAGTGTAATAAGATTAAGCGAATATTAGCCCAACGTCATACATCTGAGGGTATTCAATATTTCGTACAACTTGTGGGTGAACCCGCTCAAAATGCCAAGTGGTTGTCCTTGTCCAAACTTGACAATAAGGCTAAGAAGTCTTTATACATTAGACCCCCTCCGATTGTGTAACATAATCTTATATGAGATTATGTAATGTGAGACTGTTATAACAGGCTTTGTGTTTTAAGACCTACGGGTTCCATATTTGTTGTTTTGGGTGATTTAATCCTAGACTGGATATTACAGAAAAAAAAAAAAAAAAAATTTTTTTCTTATATATGTGTTTCATAATTCTGACATTTCATTATGAGACACTGGAATAATCCACTGTTCGCATATCATTGTACATACATGAATATTATATACTCATGTTGTATATGGTTATGGTTGATTGGATTTTCTTGATTGTCTCTCTTTGACTTGTATCTCTGGGACCGAGCACGGTTTGTAAGTTTATGTAGATATACCAAATGCAATTAGCGGTATACAATAATACATGTATGAGTATTGGTATAGGTATTGGATGTTAACTAACAGGACACCATTCTACAGTCTTAAGATGTTATTTATTGTGTTTGGAGTCAGGTTTTGATACTCCCCCTTTAATAATAGTATTTGATTGTCCTTAGTAATTTCTTTTAACCTGATAATTTGATTAATTGCATTCGTAGGAAATGCAGATAGATAGACAGTTATGGTTTACCTGGCCAGTAAGCTATATGCATATTATTGGAGAATCAGTGGTGGATTCCATATTGATACAAGTCAGGTCATTTTCAAATTTAAATGTTCTCCGCTTACTTAATTTTTGTTCATTTTTGGGTCAGGTTGAATATGCATACTGTTGTTTGGCTCTCGACTCATTGGTAGGCCTACTCTGGGGGAAAATTGCTTCTCAATTTTATTTCAGCGGGGGATGTTATAGTGTTAGGGGCGTATGAGTCTGGAGCGAAACGACATGGTGCAGTTTTCATCCGCTATAAGGTAAAGGGGACGTAACTCGAGATATTTTTGTTAAAAAACTCTTTGGTAAAAAGAGAGCAGTGATGTTATGTTGACTTTGATGTTTGCCGGGAAAGGCGAATAATACAAAAATGTGTTTGAGATGTTTTCTGAATTTTTGATTATCTACCGATGAGCCTAATTCCCCGACAGCCGAAACGGAATGAACAACTCTAATTTTTTTCTCTCTATTAAGTTTTATTTTCACATAAAATCAGTTTTTACAAAGTAATTTATTTGGTTTTACAGTAGTCAAAATGGATTTGAAGTCAGATTTACAATTCAACAAGTAGTTTTTTACAAAGCGGAAAATGGTTTTACAATCAGTTAAAATGGATTTTCAATCAGTTTTTACAAATGATTTTACAATTTCACCATAAGTAATTTTTACAACAATAAGTAGATTTACAATAATTTTACTGGTAATCATACAAAAAAAAAATAATTAAATGTTCAGTAACTGTCTTTTGGTCCTGAAAAAGGACGTTTTTGTTGTCGTTTTTCTGGACTTTCTCTAGTTGTCATCTGAAGCTGTCTGCACATCCAAAAACGTGTATTTTCTTAATAATGGATCAAATGGGTATTTTCGTTTCTCAGTTGCGAATTTTTCAGCTTCGTTCATTCCGTAACCTTCCTCATCTCGATTTTCTAATTTTTCCATAGACCGGATGTTGTCTGAAGTGCCTTACTCGACTCATTGCCTTGAATAATTTCTTACAGAGGGAAGCTCTCACGCTGTCTCTAAGAGCTTCTTCGGCCGCTTTGGTGGCCTTGTCTCTGGGCAAGCCATTTTCTACGTACGACACTTTCAATCTCTGAAATTTCGCTGCATTATCTTCATATGCTCTTATGATTAAAGTGTCTATTATGCTCGTTTTGTCATCTTCCTCCTCTGAATATTCACTTTCAGTGGTTGCATCACTATCGTCGGACACTAAATATGTGCTCTCGTTAGAATCAGACAAGTTGTAATCTTCGTTTGACTGAATGCCTTCACCCGTCATCCCAAACCTCTTGAGGCAGTAACCATCTTCGTGTCTTTTGCGTGTAAAGGTTCTTGAGAATGCTTTCCTACAAAATTTACAGTTGTGGCTCGGAATGTCTTCTCTCTTTGAGGGTAGAATCCACCCTATCTTGGTATGTGCACGTATGTAAAACTGATGTATACATGCGAGTATTTGAGGATACTCTCCACTGTCTTATAAATCGTGATGTCCACCCAGTTCTCATTTGTTCTCAGAGCGTTCAAAGAGAGAAGACATGCCGAGCCACAATTGTAAATTTTGTAGGAAAGCATTCTCAAGAACCTTCACATGCAAAAGACACGAAGATGGTTATTGTCTCAAGAGGTGCGCCTTGGTACACAGCGCCACCGTGCCCCCCCCCCCAGGACACAACGCGGGGATCGAACCATAGGCCTTTCGGTTTGGAGTGCACCACACCTAAATTACACATCTGGCACTCCTTTTCACTGTTTTTCCCATTTTTTTCCTTCAGCTCCAGGGACCGCGACCTCAGCTTGAACAGCAGTGACCTCCATAGGTGTCATCAAGGTACTCTTCAAAACCAGGCTTCTCTTTATCAGGCAGGCCACCCAAATACCTCTTTGATTTGACCTCTCCCCCACCCCTCGCCAATTAAGGTTACCATCCTCCATGACTCTTTCTCTGGTGGATTTTTACCGTGGCTTGCCCCTAAGTCTAGGTCCGAGATCTCCAATGAATAGTTATTTATTAGCTCCCTCACTTGGACCATCCACCCTGTCTTGGTATTTGAGTTGAAAATACTCTGGAACATTACACAATCGGCTGTCGGAGAGATTTACCAAATAATTAAAATAACCGAGTTTCAATAAATCTATCCTGTCCTTGATCCTCATCCACCCAAGCTCACTCCTGCTTGCTTCTAGTGCTGCGGCATTACTCGGCCCAGTTATCGATCGGCCTGTATCGTTCTGCAGGGTTTCCAAGCTCTTTACAGCCGTTTGGTTTAGGGGTACCACTTCCGTACCATTATTATGTTATACTTGGCAGACCCATTATTTCCCAAATGCTTTTCCTTATTGAAACTGTTTCTCCCTATAAGTTTCAGTTGGTTAAGGATTCGCCTCCCCTTCAGAATCAATTTATTTGTGTGGTTTCAGTAGATGCCTCTTCCTATGATATTTATATTTGCCCCCAGATACTCGTAGTCACCTGTCTCTCCTACGTTAAGAAGTTTGTTGCTACCTTCCGGAATACAGAACTCCCGTACTCTCCACCTTCGAGTAGGGTCCACTTTACGGCCCACGGGTATAACTTTGTTTTTTCTTTCATTTAGTTTGAGTCTCCATTTGTTCCCATATTTCCCAACAATTCCCAGAATTTTCGCTAGACGCTTTTCGCTTTCTGACACAAGCACCATATCGTCTACAAAAAATAGCCCTGGGGTCTTCAAGTCCCCAACAGCTACCTCGTCGTCGCTACGCAGGAGTCCATCTCCTAAACTTTGATGTGCAATGCAAAAAAAAATGGCGAAAGGATACACTCTTGTTTTAGGCCTATCTCCATAGGAACACGTTTTGTTGTTATGTTACCCAGAATAACTTCACTCTGAACAACTTTATATGATGCTTTCAGAATTCCAACAAACTCGCCTAACAAGCCCAAAGCCTCAGGCTTTCGGCACATACCCTGCCTCCATATTCTGTCGTATGCCTTTGTAACATCCAAAAAGGCCATAAACATCTTTTTCTTTTTTGCTTTCGGGGATTCTATCATTTGGGATAGCGTGCAAAGATGGTCAGTGACTCTCCTTCCCTCCTTGAAGTCATTCTGAATCTCTCCCAAAAAAACCTTCTCCTCAATCACCTCCTCTAATCTTCCATTCGGGACTTTACAGAAAACTTTTCCAATTTTGCTACTGACAGAGATCCCTCGATATTATCCAAAACGTCTTTTTCCCCCTTTTTGTGAATAAATGTCACTTTGCTTTCTCTGCACTCTTTTGGGACCTCTTGTTTTTCTATGGCTAAATTAAATAGGGCAGTCAGGCTTTCACAGAGCTCCTCTCCCCCTTTTTGAGAAACTCGTTAGAAATTTCGTCCACTCTTCCTGCTTTTACAATCCTTAATTTTGAGATTACCTTTCGCACCTCCTTGTTTTTTTTAGCTGCACACGAAGTTCGATAGGTTTTCCTCGACCTGGTTCGGACACTCCGGTGGGTTTCCCATGCCCCATGGTTTTTGGCCCTGATCGTCACTGTAATCAAGTTGTGATCACTATCCAACTCCCTTTTATCCTCATCATCCACTTCTACCCCTATCACCTCCCTCCAAAAAAAATTAATATCTGTGAGAATATAGTCGATTACTGATGATCTGTCGTTCCTCTCCCAGACCCATTTCCCCTTACACCTCGCGTCCCTGCTCAAAATCTTTTTCAGAAGCTCATTTATGAAGCTCAACAGCTTCCTTTCGCTCATGTTGTCTTTCTTTTCCCCGCCATCTATGCCTTCTTCATACATTCTCTTTAAATGCGAATACGCTTTAACAGGCGGTGAAACCAGGGGGCACATGGGACACGTGCCCCTCCACTTTTTTCCACAGACATGTTGCGCGGTTACGCACCAATTTAAAATGGGCGCTTACAAGTATACAGAAGAAGTCTCCTTGGTTACGAATCGAAATTAAGTATTTTTATTGTTTACTAATCATATATATTTCATTTTCAGGTTATTTTATTCAACTTTGTGGGGAGTTAGTTTAGTATAGTAACTGGGACAAAGTTAGGAGGTCTTAAATAAAACTGTGAGCGCTAAGTTGTCGAACGGTTCGTCGTGTTGCCTTTTGTCGCGTGTCTACAGTTTTTCTTGTCCGATCGCGTAATTTTGTAATTTTGTCTTGATGATGGCGAGCAAGTCTGTTCAGACGGAGGTAAGTATGGAGCTAAATACGTGTAATATCGCGGTCCAGGTCAACGGTGCCAACGGGGTAAGTACTGGTGTGCAGACAGAGGTCACTGGGGGTGTCGGTCAGAGCCAGGTTGGTGGGGCCACTGATGGCGATGTTGGGCTTGAAGTTTGTAGACAGTGTTCTATGATGTATGGGGACTTTCGTTCGATGGGATATGGAGAGGTATGTGCAAACTGTCAGGAAATCCTCCGCCTACTTGAGACAATTGTTAAGTTTGAGGGGGAGATTGCTGAGCTGAAGGGAAAACTTGGTAGGGCGGGGCTGTCTGGAGTTACGCCTGTGAAAGTAGCTTTCCGAGAAGGATGGGTGGTTGTCGGTGGTTCCAAGAGGAAACATGGGGGTAGAACCTTTGATGTGAATGAGGTAGGTGATGAGGTGGGGGCTGCTAGAAAAATACGTAGGACAGATGAGGGGGGCCCAGGCCGGAGCAATGCTGTAAAGCGTTTGGCGTGGACTATCAAAAGTGGTAGGAAAGGGGGGCCAGAGAAGCAGGTAGATAGGGGTGTAAAGTCCAAAGGCAGTGGGGAGTGCAGCACCAGAAACAGATTTGATGTGCTCGATTCGGAAGAGTTAGAGGAGGAGATGGAGGTACTTGCAACAGATAGTAGGTTGGGGTCTAGGCCAGGAAAAAGGAGGAGGGATTCGGTAGAAGACCAGGGGAGTAGTCCAGGTAGTTCAGGGCCTGGAAAGAGACGGAGGGACAAGGATAGGAGTAATCCTAGGTCAAAGATACCGATACCGATATTGATTCCGAGTGGGGCTGTTGGAGAGGAAGAGGACGCTGTAAACAATAGGAGACTAGAGGAGATAAATAGGGCGAGGGACAAAAGTAAGTTGGTGGTTGCGGGAAGTAGCATAGTTCGGGGGATCGACAAGGTTGTCTGTGGTCCGGACAGTAAAAATAGAACAGTTCTGTGCTTTCCAGGGGCTAAAGTGGAGGACCTGAGGGATAGAGTGGACGGTATTGTAGCTGGGTCGGGGCCTGATCCGGTAGTGGTATTACATGTGGGGTCCAATAACATCAGGGAGAGGAAATCAGTTCGTTTGGTGGACACATACAAGGACCTAATTAGTAAGCTACTTAGCAGGAATGCTCGGATCATCGTTTCAGGGGTGCTCCCCGTTATGGGTGGTGGGAATGAGAGGAACTCGCGGATTATGGCACTAAACGAGGAGCTGGAAGAGCACTGCAAAGACTTGGGAATACATTTCATTGACCACTGGGACTCATTCTGGGGACAAGGAGAGTTGTATGGGCGAGACGGATTGCATTTAAGTAGGATGGGTACAGACCTGTTGGGCCAAAAAATTTTACAGGTGGCTGGGCCTTTTTTGGAGAAAAGGGGGGGTAGGGGACCACAGCCGATAACCCAGAGGGGCACAAATGCTGGGAACATAGGAAGAACAACAAACATGCACAACACAGGGACACACCAGGGTTATAATAATGTGCCAGTGATGACAAAGAAACAAAGATTCATTAAGTTTGGATACTGCAACATCCAGGGTCTGCACAAGAAAGTAAGCGAAATATCAACACTGATGGACGAAGGAGACTTCGATATAATGGGTCTAAGTGAGACGTGGATACGACGGGATGAGCGGGCTGATCAGATGAAGGGTTGCGTGTGGATAGGAGCTGGGCGAACTGAGGGTCAGAAACGGGGTGGGGGTGTTGGCATCTACGCTAAAGAGGAATTACAGCCCTCATTGATTACAGATCTCACAGAAGCAAGGACTCAGATTCCAGTATCCAACGAAATAGTCTGGGCAAAAATCAAGTTAGGAAGCAGGAGTGTTGCCGTTGGTGTTGTATACTTAGCAGTGGAGGGAAGTAAGCCCGAGTGGAATGATTCAATATATACAACTCTTAGATCGAATATCACAGAGCTTGAAAGCAGAGGGTTCAGTATTGTCCTAATGGGGGACTTCAATGGGCACATCGGGGATAAGGAGGAGGGCATACAGGGAGGTGATAGGAAAATTAACACGAATGGGAGGAAGATGTTGGACCTATCAAAAGAGCTTGGTTTAAAGATCTTGAACAGGGATGCGAAATGTAAGGGTAAATGGACCTGGGAGAGGAACGATAAGAAAACAATAATTGATTATATACTCACTGACATTAGCGTATGGAGGGAGGTTATAGATGTAGAAATAGATGACGAGGGAAAAAATGACTTGGGTAGTGATCACAACCTGATAACAGTTAAGATTATGGGCAAAAAGACGAATAGAGACAGAAATACCTTCAAGGAAGTTTGGGGACTAAAACAAGGAGCCGACTGGAAGCAGTTTCGGGAAAAACTAAAACCAAGTCTTGAATGTATACCTAGGGATGCAAATGTCCAGAGTATTTCAAATGGCATAGTAAATAGCCTAACAGAGGCAGGGAAGGATTGTATAGGAAGGGTGAGGGTCCCAACGAGAGAGCTTGGATACAGGGTTAACGAGGGACTGAAAAAGGCTATAAAAGAAAGGAAGGTAAAATGCGCTGCTTACAGAAGAAGTAGGAAGCTTAAAGGGGTGGATAACAATGACACGAGACTAATGAAAGGAGAATATGAACTGGCACGGAAAAAGGTGAATGAGATAAAGAATAATAATAGGAAGGAGCGCAATTGCAGTCTTGCCAGAACAATAAAGAAAACGGGGGGTTCGAGCTCAAACGTATTTTGGAACTGGGTAAATAAACGGGGGAAAAGTAGTGTGCAGAGTATCAAAGTGGATGGGGAAAGTACAGAAGATAAAGGCCGTATCGCTTCAGAGTTAGTCAAGCACTGGGAAAAGATAAACGATAGGCGATGGGGCAGTGGGTCCCCACCAAAAAGAAATACACTGGTGGAGGAGAACCTATCCAATCGTGTATGTAGCGAAATAACGGCAGAAGAAGTGCGGAACGTGGTCTCGAAATTAAAAAATGGTAAAGCGGGAGGGACTGATGAAATTCCGAACGAATTCCTCAAAAATGGAGGGGAGGCACTTATTGAAGTCCTGACAAACCTTTTCAACCTGGCTCTGCGAAAGCAAGAGGTCCCCAGAGAGTGGAGGGAAAGTAAGGTGTCGTTCATACACAAAAAGGGGGATAAGGAAGTTCTAGATAACTATAGGGGGATATCAGTTAGTAGTAACATCGGAAAAGTATTCTGTAAGGTCATATACAGTAGACTAGAGGAAGTTATTGAAGAGAAAGGTTTTCTAGGAGAAATTCAAAATGGTTTCAGGAAAGGACGAAGAGTCACTGATCACCTATTTACACTCACCCAACTGATAGAATCAACAAAGGCTGAAAAGAAAAAGATGTTTCTGGCATTTCTAGATGTGAAAAAAGCGTACGACCGAGTGTGGAGGGAAGGTATGTGGCGAAAGCTCGAGGGCATCGGACTGGGGGGTGACTTTGTGGGAATCATGAAAGCACTGTATACAGATGTGCAAAGCCAACTCAGTCTAGGGAGTATCACTACAAAACGAGTCCCTATGGATATAGGCCTCAAGCAGGGGTGTATCTTTTCACCGATTTTGTTTGCATTGTATGTTAAAGATTTAGGGGACGAACTAATTCAGAGTGCGGAGGGGGTAAATGTTGGAGACATAAAGATACCAGGCTTATTCTTTGCGGACGACATGGTGTTAATGTCTAGAACTGAACAGGGGCTAGAGAAATTGCTGGAAATTGTTGGTAGTTATGGGAACACTTGGCGGCTCGAACTAAATGAAAATAAAAGCAAGGTAATACCCGTTGGACGTAAGGTAGATATGACGAAGAGATGGAGAGTGGGGGAGTTCTCAATCCCCGAAGGGGAAAGCAAACAAATCACTGTAGGAGAAAAGGGAGAGTATGAGTATCTAGGGGTAAGCATAAATATAACGGGAAGAGGGGTGTACAGAAATTACTCAGCCAAACTCATTCTGAAAGGGAAAAGAATTCTGAACCAACTAAAACTTTTAGGGAAAAATAGTTTCAACAAGGTCTTTGTGGGGAAAACACTATGGGAGAGGGTGGGTTTACCAAGTATAACGTATGGCACGGACGTGATTCCATTAAACCAAACCGTTATTAAGAAGTTGGAAAGTACTCAGAATGATGCCGGCAGATGGATAACAGGGTCAAGTAATGCTGCAGCCTTGGAAGCAGTAAGGGGGGAGCTTGGGTGGATGAAAATCAAGGACAGGGTAGATTTGGGAAAACTGTGTTACTTTAACTACTTGAGAAACCTGCCTGACAACCGGTGGTGCAAATTGATGCTCGATACCATTTGGAATTCTAATATAGAAACGGGGTGGTCAAAACATGTGAGGGAACTAATGGACAATTACTCTATAGAGGTCACAAACATAGAAGTAGGAATGAAAGAAGGCAAAAGGTTTGTCAAAGAGAGAGTCATGGAAGATTGCAATCGAAACTGGCGAGCAGGGGTTAGCGTGAAAAGATCACTGCAGGGGTTACAATATAAAGAAAAGCCAGCTTTTGAGAAGTACCTAGATGGCACCTTTGGAGGGTCACTGCTGTTCAAACTGAGATCAAGATCACTGGAGCTTCGGGGAAAAATTGGGGGAGATGGGGAAAAGGGATGCCAAATGTGCCACTCTGGAGTAGTGGAGACCCTGGAACATTTTCTCTTGGAATGCCCACAGTATATACCTCATAGAATAAAATTTACTGGAAGAATAATGCAGAAGTGGGGTGAAGAAACAAAGGATAGATGGCTGAAGGCGGACACGAGGGAGAGGGTAGGAATGCTTATTGAAGAAATTGAAAAAGAGGAAGTGAGGGACACTATTAAGCAGTTTATATCTGAATGCTGGGAGGAGAGGAGGGGAAGAGGGGGTGGGGTGCAGGGGGAATGATGGCCTTCTCTTATGAGGACCGCGACAAATCAGCGGCTGGCCAAAGAGTTATTATTATTACAAACATGTCAAGCAATATACAGGCATTCCTGTAATAATATATTATCGGCAAATCCAAGCAACATTTGGCACAAGAATCCCACCTTCAGTCTCTTCGGTCCATTTCTTCGACTTCACTCATTTTCCAACCCGATGGTCCAACTAAACACCAAGAAGAACTGGAAGAATCAATATGAACCAAGAAGTTAAAAAAATAAAGATATAATACAATTTTAAATTGTTTTATTTATTTATCAGGGGGTGTACTGAACTATATAATTTAATGCCATTTGATGTATAAAGGGTCCGAAATACAGATAAACATGCAACGCGCGATCCAGAAAATTACAACTTAGTCTTTAGTACGAAAGCACGGCAGCTTGGGTATCACTGACAGTGTTATTGAACAGTGTTAATTGGCTCATCAGTTTGTTTCACACCTGAAATTCGGTGTCCAGTGTAGCTATGGTTAAGTCTTGTTATCATAACCTGTCATTCTAGAAAAAAACAACATAGTTAAAATAAACAAGTTCTAAAGGTTCGTTTTTTAATAAATATGAAGCAGTCCAAGGGAAAAAAGCACCCCCCCCCCCCCAGCCCGGCCGATCCGGACCTGCTCACGGTCGGGGTGGCTTTGAGGTCAATACTTAATCAAGAAGACCCCTATCCGCTAGAAACACGACTAGGAATACAACCACGGAGGTTACGAACTGCAAACACCCTCGGGTGTGGCATATGAGGATCATAGACTGCTCTCTCTCATAAAAACCTCCCCTACCCCTCAATCTCAACTAAACTAAACTCCCACAAACTGAAATAAATTACCTACGAGGGCTCTATGGGTGGAAACAGGCAGTCATTCAATTCGGTGAAACCATGTGAAATCATGGGCTGCCTCCACCAATCATAAGGGTTCTATGGGTGGAAACAGGCAATGATTCACTTCCGTGAGACCATGCGAAATTATGGACTGCCTCCACCAATCTGATTATCATAAGGGTTCTGCAGTGAATACGGGCAGTGAAACACTTCGGTGCGACTATGTGCATACACGGGCTGCCTTCACCAATTGCTAGGTCAGAGCCAGGGCGGTTCTGGCATCAGAGGTGGCGGAAGCTCGATAAAAGTGGAGGGGCACAAATTTTAAGGGTTACGATAGGTCGGCTCAATGGTAGAAAAGTTACAATCGTACATCGGTAAATGTTATAAATCTTATAGAATGCCCAAAATACCAGTCTAAAAGAACAAGATTAACGAGGAGTATAATGGGGAAGTGGGATGGGAGAATGAAGGACATGTGGTTAGGGGGCGACACAAAGGAGAGGGTTAATATACTAATCGAAGAAATTGGGAGGAATGGGGCAAGGGATGTCACCAAGCAGTTCGTCTCCGAGTGTTGGGAGGAGAGAAGAAGCGCGGGAATGAGGAGGCGGTTGGTAGAACATGGGTAACCAAGGCCTTCTCATACGAGAACCGCGACAAATCAGCGGCCGGCCGAACTGTTATTATTATTATTATTATTATTATGTACCATGACACACTATAGTATCTCGTTTAGATGCCGTGGTGTGGTCACTGCCCTGTCCGTTTCTTCTACTTCAGTCATCTTCCAACCCGAAGACCAGCCTTCGGGTTGGAAGATGGTTGAAGTAGAAGAAACGGACCAAGGCGACCCAAGATGAAATTCTTTGTTGTTTGGATTTACAAATAATATATTTCAGGGGTGTTTGTATATTAACACGTTTGTTTGCGTCCATTTAAGTCAATGTGTTACGGCGCAGCAGGTCTTTGGAGAAAAAAGTGGAGGGGCACGTGTCCCCTGTGCCCCCCTGGTTCCGCCGCCTCTGTCTGGCACCCAACTATGACATATCCGTTTATTTGAGCACAACTTACCCATTCAGTTTTCTTCTATTTAAGAAGGTACCCACAGAAATCTTTTCCCCCAACACCCGCTTCGGTAATAAGTCTTAACCGCTATGGACATCCAGTAACCGCTATGGATTCTGATCATCCTTCACTCCATCCCTTGAAGTGGTCACCCACCTCCGGGGAGGCGAGCGTTGGTCCTTTTTTGTAAACGCCACTAGCGCGCATTCAGGCCCCGGCCAAATAGGTTAATATGCAGGCCTGCCCCCGAACCAGGGAAGTTCGGGTCTTTCTTTGGGTGGTCCCCGAAAGAGGCCGTTGTTTTTCTCCTCCATTCGGTCCACTCTTGTAATAGAAGTCTACATATATACAGAAGCAAGCCCAACTTCCAACAGTTACTGGAGGCAGACTATACTTGCCAGTGATGGCCCACCACAACACTACTACCGTTCAAGCGGCAGATTATACTAGTCTGAAAACATCGCCACATCACCCTCGGGGAGAGGTAGCACCTTTGTCGAGAGGACCCCCTCTCACACTGGTCCTCACTCGGGGGAGTAGGTCCAAGAATAACACCGAAACATCACATCAACTCGACCAACAACTGATAAAACCAAGATCCCGGACATTTGCTGAGTACCTTCCCTTCTCCTCCTTTGACTGGCCCAGGCATGTTGCGAGAAAATGTATTCTACCGTTAAAGAGGGCCGAAGGGGGTTGCCTCACACCGTTCCTCCGCGCATTCGGCGCGCGAAACCATTGATTCGTCGAAAGAAAGCACAGAAAATTAAAATTATACAATATAATTAAATTGCGTGGAGTCAGCGAGGACTGCCTCGATACTCATTGAGAACTTTAGGATTGAGTCTGTCAGGACTGCCTCGCAATTCTGCGTGTGGGGAGTGGGCTACAAAGAAAGCCGCCACTAGCCCCATCAATAGCAACAATCACACAACAGTCACAATATACAACAGCGGACTTCTATCTCTCTAATATAGAATTGAAGGAGTGGGGTCAGTGAGGATTGCCTCGCTATTCATTAAGAAATCTAATAATAATAACACTTTGGTCAGCCGCTGATTTGTCCCGGTTCTCGGGTGAGAGTCCTTGGTTACGCCTGTACTCCTGGCGTACTGAAACTTTCCATTCATTCTCCAAGAAAGCAAGCAGAGATGTTGCAACAAAAAACAAAAAAATAAATAAATAAAGCAGTCGCCACAGACGCTGCAATAAAGCAACAAAAGAAGAACAAAAATTATGAGCAGTAGTCTCAGAGACTGCAAGAAAGCAACCAAACATGTTGCACAAAAAAATAGTTGCCACAAAAAACACTAATGCTGCTAGACATCGTCTGTCGGTCCCAAGCTCGGATAAAAGCAGAGGGAGTTAGAACTCTAATGCTGCCAGACATTGTCTTCCGGTGCCAAGCTCGGACAAAAGCAGAGGGGAGTTTGAACTCTAATGCTGCGAGACATTGTCTGCCGGTCCCAAGCCCGGATAAGAACAGAGGGGAGTTTTTACTTTAGAAAAACCTCTTAATTTCTGTCGGTCCCCAGCCCAGTTGAAAAAAGAGGGAAATTTCTTTTGACAGCCAGGTCAGACACCAAGCTGCTTGATTAACCCATTAAACACCAAGAAGTAAACCAAGCTGCAGCGCTAACCTACTAAAGACCAAGAAATAATTTTCTGCATCACGCACGTTACATGTAAGGCAGTATTTCGGGACTTTTAGACATCAAATGTAGTTATAAGTGAATTATATAGTGTAGTACACACCCATAGTAAGAAATAAAGCATTCAAAAAGGTATTGTATCTTTATTGTTTTACTTCTTGGTTCATCTTGGTTCTTCTTTGTGTTTAGTAGGACCCCAACCCGAAGCCTAGCCTTCGGGTTGAAGATAACTGAAGTAGAAGAAATGGACAGGACAGTGACCACATTGCGGCATGCTCTTCTAAACGAGAGACTATAGTACGTCACTGTACATTTACTGATATACGATTGTAACCTTTCTCCAACTTGGCCAAGTTATGGTAGCCTTGAAAAGTCGTTCCCCTCCACTTTTATAGAGCTTCCACCGCCTCTGCGCTTTCACTTAGTTGTCTAACCCATGACATGTATGTATTGCATTTTCTAAATCCACAAATATGCTCTCTATTCCAATAAGGTTCTAATCACTATCTGTTCAAAGACAATTGTCTGTGAAAGTGTTACACAAATTCGGGTCATCAAGAGCTGTGAGGGCTGAACAGGTCACGGAAGTTATGGCGCAGACGAGTGTTATGAGTTTTCTGTTCTGAGAAAGGAACTTGTTCTGTAGATTGAAGTTGCTTTAAAAATAAAATCTGAATTGCATTTCTTTGTAAAGAATAGAAAGGGTTTGGTCGATTCGCTAGGTAAAAATTTAACTTATGAATTTGGTGTGAAATTTCTCGCAATCGATCACAAGTGTTATGTGAAGGTCTTCAGATTTGCACTTCTAATACTTGCAAATTTCCAATTAATGAAATTAAAGAAAGATAAAAAAAAGAAAGAAAAGAAACGCTGTTCAAATGATAAAAACAAAAAAATACCATGGGCAAAAAGCACCTTTATATTCCATGCATATGTGAGTTTCCAGCTCGTGTCAGAACGGACGATTTCCGCACGAGAATATAATTTGAACTTTGGAGGCACTTTTGTGCGCAAAATTTATTGGTTTTGTCAACTGAACAATTTTCGTTTTTTTATTTTGTTTTAAAACCCTTTACCTAACGAATCGCCCGCATCCGCCGGCGCAATATGCAAATTGAGCAGTTGAAAAAAATTAAATTTTTCAAAATATTTCAACAAAACCATATCATGTGACCTCTCATTGGAACGAGCTCATGGAGCTCGTTCCAGTGATGGGGCACATGATATGGTTTTGTTGAAATATTTTGAAAAATTTAAAAAAATTATGTTTAAAATAATAAATTTTGTCTGCGTGGGGTAAAAGGTTTTAAGGCATCCATTTTTTTCGCTCGCTTTCAAACATAGAACTTTCACAAATAACAAAATAGATGCATTCATTTGATAGCCCTCTCAGAACAATGCTTTACTTTATAATGATCATGAAACTTTGATTTTGGAAATGTTATTCGCTGTGAGGTACCAACACCGGGCATTGCAATCGTCGACGTGTATAATTTCTATGGTTTCCAGATAGCAGAACACTAGCATATCATTTCGCCGTATACCGCAGCGTTTTTATTCCTCTAGAATTCTTTCATAGTTCGATATATTTTATAAATCTGTGGTTAATTACTGTAAGTGTATACATAACGTAAATAATGTTGCTCTTGGTGACTTTTTCATAGTGATTGTGGGGGCGACCCCCCCCCCCCCCCCCAATAAAACGGTCTATCCTAAAAATCTTGAATTTTGCGATCCTCATGGAATATCAACAACTGAAATTATAGATGGACATACGGCACTTGCTGAAAAGTCTTTTAGACTCACAATGTCACCTAACAGCACCATTTGGGGCTTATCTTTCAAAATTTACTTTGGAGGACTGAGCCTTTTCTTTTAAAAGTCCCCCCCCCCTCCCCCCTACTCGGTCACACCAACGCGAGAGGGAAACCACTTCCAAATATTTTCCCCAACTCAAGAGTTCTATCTTCGAGATATGCCTGCGGCATAAAAATGTTTTTACCCACAAATGATCATTGTCCCCCCCCCCCTCCACCCCCCCCCCCCACACACATAACACATAGAAACCAGGCTACACGCCTGTATACTGCATAGTAAACACACCAGTAGCTTTGCTTTTCCCTTGCGCAAAACAAACAGAAAAGGGTTGCCTGAAATTATTAGGTAACCTCTTTTCATGAAAGATGCCCCCATTTTCACTTGATACAGGTCCGCGTTCAAGTGTACACTTGGCTGATATATTGACCCGGACACTTTTGCTTATTTTTGATACTGATGTCTGGAGAGTGAGAAAAGAAGTGTTGCAACATCGTCTACGGTGAAAAGGGAATAGGACAGTGTATAGGAACGTCATGAAACAGTTTGTACCACCATACTGGGAAATAACGAAATGTGAAAGAAAAACTTCTTTCTGAAATTCCGATTGAGCCATACATTGTTGGTAGTAGGAGATGTGGAGATCGTCCTCTACTGGCCGGGTCCCGGAAGTGACGTCATAGTCACGTGACCTAGTGATGTCTTGTTTGGTTGTCATGGTAGCCCGCGAGAGCGGCCATCTTGTGGCGCCATCCCTATAGTGATATGTGGTCCTAGTGAGCATGCGCAGTGCGTGTTGTTAGGGTGACACGTGTTTCCGGCGGCAATGTTGGATGCTGGAGACCGCCATCTTGGTCTCTATGGTAGCACGTGGTTGCAGTGTGACCCAAAAGCCAACAACAAGACAGGGGTATGTTCGGAGGGTATGTTAAAAATTACCCAAATAAACCGATAATCCATCCAAACCACCGAAAACGACTGTATTTGATATGAAGTCCCCACGATTCCTACTTATAATAGTAGCACGTAGTCCTGTTGGACACATCCTTTGTATAAGAGTCCTTCTCTTGATCTGATTCCACAGAATCTTTGAATACTTCGTACAATTACCACAAGCAAGCCAATAATCTCTCCAAATCACCCAAAACTACTTTATTTACTATGGATTTCCCCACAATACTTTTTAGGATTGCCATCCCGTGGCTTATAATAGTAGCACATAGTGCTATAGGATCGAAAGGGTCCCCGAGGATAAGTTTTATAGAACTAGAGTAAATCTAATTACCACAAACAACCCGACAATTGTTTATATGGCTCGGATTCCAGAAGAATCCTCTGCATCTATCTATGGGTCTATAATCTATCTTATGACTTCACCCATCTACTTATAAAGTAGTCTCTAAGACTTCTCTAGATGTGTTTACGTCATGTGTACACATTACATGTAGCTTATAGGCACCTGCCGGATATGCTGATGTGTGCTTATATGAAAATGCGGGTATTTGAGGATACATATGACCAGGTTCCTATACAGCTCATATATGGCTCCCAGCTCTAATATGGCTCCTAGCTCCTACATGGTATAGTCTTACCATCTTATCTCCAACTGTATGTCCTATGATTTGGCTCTATTGTAGTCATCCAATACTATATAGTCTACTAACATCCTTGCAGTCTTGTGCCATTACTACCTTGTTCCATAAGTATTCCGACGACCCAAGACGTGTTTATGTTCTATTGTACACATTACATCTAGCACATAGGCACATGCTGGATGTGCCGATATGTTCTTATGTGAAAATGCACAATGCGACACATTGTGCTCTAGTACATAGGCACATACGGGTATTTGAGGATACCTATGATCTGGTATTGTGATACTTGAGGATACCTTTCGAGTATATCGTTTATAGGATACTTATCTGGGGATACTATTAGCTGTTTGGCCCAGCCTTTTGGGCCACCCCAAGACATACCTATCCCAAATTCCTGTTAAAAGCTATCAAGCAGTTACTGAAAAGTCATTGCTCGAACGACTCGAATCCTATCGAGCAAATGAGCTAGCGAGCAACTGTTGGATCGAGTGACTCCGCATACGATTCTTCGACACGCTTCAGAAAAAAGGGATTCTTTGACCACAGACGTTTCCTCAAAAAGGAATTCCGTAAGTGGGATTCTTATCTGACTCCATAAAATTGGATTCCGTCTTTTTACATATATTCTCGACAAATTCTGTCTCCACTACGAACTATGATTGCAAGACGCTCAATCACGATTAGGGAGATGTACACTATTCGTAAAACTATTCGACACGACCTGATCCTAGTTGTTGAAAGTGTTGTTAAACCCCAAGGACTACTTTATCTCCTAGATGGCTATCATTATTACCTCTCACGCGACAGAGAGAATGATTCTACAAATGCAGTATTTCCTTAGTACTGTTATCTTCACTACAACTAGGCCCTCTTGCTTACGAAAGTTATGTTAAATAAAGCAATTCTTGTTGTTCTCTACCCATGTATATTGGCAGTCCTGTGAATATCACCGCCTTTTCATAGATCATACGTGACCAGGCTCAAAAAGTAATCCGAAAACCATTGTGGTGACCTGAAAACTTTTAAATGTGGGAAATGGGTCTATTTTTATATTATTTAGGTGGCCCTAAAAAGGGCCTTGGGCAGGATCTCCGATCGCTGCCCTAATCTGGAAGCTCGAGGAAATCGTATGGGATTCTCTACTTTATACTGGTCGTAGGACAGGGTCCTAAAGACCCAGTCTGTCCAACCATTTCTCAATTCCTTCATAACCGAATGGTGGTTCATACGAAATGAGGCTTAGAGTCGTATGTGGAGTCACTCGATCCAGCAATAGCTCTATAGCCCATTTGCTCAATAGGATTCGAGTCGTTCGAGCAATGACTTTTCAGTTATTGCTCGATAGATTATAAGGGGAATTTGGGATACGTATGTTTTGGGGTGGCCCAGAAGGCCGGGTCAAACAGGTAATAGTATCCATAACTCTCTTCAAATAGATATCCTCAGATAAGTATCATATAAAAGGTATCCTCGAATGGTATCCTCAAATAATACAATACCAGGCCAAAGGTATCCTCAAATACCCGTATGTGTCTATGTGCTAGTGCACATCGTGTCACATTGTACATTTTCACATAAGCACATATCGGACCATCCAACATGTGCCGGTGTGCTACAATAGAACATAAACACGTCTAGGGTCGTCGGAATACTTATGGAACAAGGTAGTAATGGCACAAGACTGCAAGGATGTTAGTAGACTATATGGTATTCGATGACTACAATAGAGCCAAATCATAAGCCAGATAGTTGGAGATAAGATTGTAAGACTACCTGTATAGGAGCTGGGAGCCATATAGGAGCTAGGAGCCATATAGGAGCTGTATGGAAACCCGGCCATAGGTATCCTCAAATACCCGCATTTTCATATAAGCACATATCGGCACATCCAGTATGTGCCTATGTACTGCATGTAATGTGTACACATGCCATAAACACATCTGGGGAAGTCGGAATACTTTAAAAGTAGATGGGGGAAGTCATAACATAGATTGTAGACTCACGAGTAGAAGCAGAGGATTCTGCAGGAATCCGAGCCAAATAGACAATTGTCGGGTTGTTTGTGGTGATTAGATTTACTCTAGTTCAATCGAACTTACCCTCAGGGGGCCTCTAGGATCTATAGCAATAAGTGCTACTATTATAAAACATGGTAAGGCAATACTAAAAGGGATTCTGGGGGAGTCCGTAGCAAATAAAGTAGTTTTGGGTGATTTGGAGGGATTATCGGCTTGTTCATTGTAATTCTATGAAGTATTCAAAAATTCTGTAGGAATCAAACAAGAGAAGGTGTCTTATACAAAGGAATTTGTCCGATAGCACAACGTGCTCCTATTATAAGTAAAATTCTTGGGGACTTCATATCAAATAAAGTCGTTTTCGGTGATTTGGAAGGATTGTCGGCTTTATTTTGGGTAATTCTGCGAATCGAGAAATTATTCTTATTCAATCGAACATACCCTCCGAACATACCCCTGTCTTGTAGTTTGGGTCACATAGCAACCACGTGCTATGAAAATGGCCGCCGGAAACACGTGACACCCTAACAACCCGCGCTGCGCACTATTTCCGCATATTAGTTTGGGGATGACGTCACAAGATGGCCGCTCGCGCAGGCTATCAAGACAACCAAACATGACATCACTAGGTCACGAGACTATGACGTCACTTTCGGCATCCGGGCCAGGGTTCGGCCAATAGGGGATGATCTCCACATCAGCCCACTACTAGTGTTTATAAATTATATAGTGTTTCATTAAAGTTTTTACCATGACGTTCGACAAGTTTTTCTTCCAAGTAAACGGCACCAAACTCGAAGTAATTCTCTGTCTGTGAACGGACAAGAATGCGTGATATACGTTCCAGCATGAATTGGAATCCAGGAGGCAGTTTTCGTCTCCAATACGCCTTTTCTGCAGCTACCGCCATCCTCTGCAAATAAATAGTATTCCAAAAATTATACCATCGCCATGAGTAGGGCTGTAGGTTAATCTGGGTGGTACACCATTTCCTAATCCAGCCTGGAATAGTAGAGCCATGTATTTGATTTGGGGTTTAACCCTTTGAACCATGGCGGTATCTTCCATGTCGGTTCAATGACAGCAATTGATAGAGTCCATATTCATTATTTGGGGGTAGATCAATTAATATTTTCAACGTGTACGTTGAAAATATTGATGAGTCTACCCCATGCATTCACTAAGCAGCCATCCCACTAACTGAAATTATCATCACGTATCATGTTCGTGGGCCGGAAAAGCGGCAGTAGTATGTAATGTGGTTTTCAGGTCATATTGGCCTGACCTCGCAAGTGACGTCATGTCACGTGATCTAGTGGCGCCATGTTGTGTTGTCATGGTAACCCGTGTGAGCGGCCATGTTGTGACGTCACCCCATAGTGATACGTGGTGTTAGTGCGCATGCGCAGCGCGTGTTGTTAGAGCGATACGTGTTTCCGTCGTCCATTTTGTATACTGGGGCCGCCATCTTGGTTTCTATGGTAGCACGTGGTTGCTCTGTTACCCAAAGGCCTACAATACGACAGGGGTATGTTAGACTGAACAGGAGTAATTTCCAGATTCGTAGAATAACCACAAACAACCCGATAACCCCTCCAAATCACCAAAATCCACTTTTATTTACTACGGATTCTTCAAGAATCCTTTTTTGGACCGCCATACTTTGGCTTATAATAGTAGCACGTAGTGCTATAATACATAGGGGGCCCCAGGGGTAAGTTCAATTGAATTAGAGTAGTTTTTTTGGTTCGGATCCCCCCCCCCACCCCCAGAATCCCTTTTTATGACTTCTTTGTTCTATTTATTCTAACTTCCCTAAACATGTTCTATTGTACACGTTACAGGAAGCACACAGGTACATGCTGGATGTGCCGATATTTGTTTATGTGAAAAGACACAATGTGACACAATGTGCACTAGCACATAGGCACATGCTGGATGTGACGAAATGTGATTATGTGAAATGGCACAATGTGACACATTGTGCACTAGCACATAAGCAATACGGGTATTTGAGGATACCTAAGACCTGGTATTGTATTATTTGAGGATACCTATCTAGGATACCTTCTGGAGAATCCCTTTTTTGTCGTATGTGCTTATGTGAAAAGGCACAATGTCACACATTGTGCACTAGCACATAAGCACGTGCTGGATGTCCCGATATGTTCTTATGTGAAAATGCACAATGTGACACATTGTGCACTAGCACATAGGCACATACGACCAAAAAGGGATTCCATAGCCTCAGGCGTTTTCCAAAAAGGGATTCTTAAAATGGGATTCCGTAAAATGGGATTCCTATCCGACTCTGCACTTGCCATGATTTACAGAAACTAGACATATCAGAGATAAAATTAGGAAAAGCTTATTTAAATTTGATTTAAAATCAAAGGTTACTGTGAAAAAGAATATTTGAGTTTCATTTGCAAGGTACACACCAAGAAACTAGATTCCTAAGAAGAATCGAGTGCCGGGATTTTGTATATATAGAGGATATCTAGTGTTTTTGAGTTGATACCGAAAATTATCTCATGAGTGACCGAGACAAATGTTTATTTTTCGCGAGTGCTTGCTCCAAAACACTAGATTTTCTTTTTACTATACGCTTTTCACAAGAATCTGATCATTCCTATCGATAATTCCACTCGTTTCAACATTGAATTGATGCATGAAAGTAAACAGCTGATTTAAGTGATTCAATCGATACTCGGAACAGGTAGCGTCTTGCGATCTCATTCAGCTGGCGGGCTTCATGCATCAATTCAAGGTGAATACGTATTGAATTGTTGTTGGAAATGATAAGTATCCATTTAAAAACACTATATTTTCTTTTTATTATACGTTTTTAGAACAAATCGATCATTTCCAGTGATAATTTGACTCGTATTCACCTTGTAGTGATGCTTTGAAAGCCGTCATTTTGATTGCGGCAGTGAAAGTGAAAATTTCTATATCTTTGCAGTGGGGGGTACGATTTCTATCTTTCCGCAATTTTTTCGAAAATCTATCGTTTAGCGTATAATAAAAAATGTATGAGAAGGAATGGGTCCCAAAAATATGGAAAAAAATATGCAAGTAAGGGTCTACAAATCTGCAAAATAAAAATTTCCACCTGTGTGTGCGCATTTTCTTCCGCCCCCTCCCTAGGGTTCACACAGATTATTACAACAGTCAATTTGCTGGTCTTGTCATATTCGTCGAGTTGAGGAGATCAGATAAACCAAACCAGTTGAGCAAACACAACGTCGGCGTAGTGTTTGACCTAGCTGGTCTCGTCACCGAGGCGGGATATTAAAACCCACTGGGCCAGGCGATATATTAGCACCCAGATTGATAGATTGTTGTAATATTATGTTTTTATTATATGACAGTGGGTATATAATAATTCAATATTACGCTTAAAATGCGGGCAATGGTTCAGGGTGCTCCAAACAAAAAGCACATGGATTTGGATTTCGCGTTTGTAGAATCGTCTCCTTGAAAACCAGTGTTCATCATTGACGTTTGTAGAGCCTCGCATCAGACAAGTTTGATATGGTTTGGAAACGCTGAGGCAGGCGTTTTGTGTTTTGAAATTCTATTGTTTTTGCAATAACTGGAACAGTAGTCATCAGATTTCAATAAATTTTGTCATATTGCTATATATTAATCTTATCCTCGACAAGTTCGAAAACCTTGATGGTTTTCTCTAAAATTGAGGACGTTATCGGCCTTTGATTATTCCGTTTGGCCTGAAATTTTAATGTCTGTGTACCTTAAAAAATCGTTACCATATTTTAATATATTTGTTTTGCTGCCTGATGTTAACATTGCATTGAACAAGTTCGTAGAGGATAAAATCAATATATAGCAATATGTCAACATTTATTAAAATCTGATGACTACTGTTCCAGTTATTGCAAAAACAATAGAATTTCAAGCAAAATTCAACCAACAAAGGGCACTTATTTTCATCAAATGGTCACACCCACCCACTCACACAATGATGATGGTTATCAAAAATGTTCATTATATTGCTAAGGTGAAGATGCAATATGTAACGTGGTATTGTCCACGTTATCCCGGACACGGTGTTCGGAGGACGGATCGAATTTTGTGTGTGTGTGTGGCTGGGGGGGGGGGGGGGGGGGGGGGTTAATAACCCGCAACTATGAATCGTTATTCTAGGTGGTGTATACTAAAGGTATACGTTTGTCACGATATGTTACGTATTCTAGGTGGTGTATACTAAAAGTATACTTTTGTCACGATATGTTACGTATTCTAGGTGGTGTATACAAAGGGTATACTTTTGTCACGATATGTTACGTATTCTAGGTGGTGTATACTAAAGGTATACTTTTGTCACAATATGTTACGAATCGCCACACACAGCAAACGAAGCAATATGTATCACGATATACACAATATATACTACTCAAAGTTTGCTTGCTTAGTACCAAGTACATCCAACTACCTGTTTTACGTTTTAGTTGAAATATTGTAATTAAAAGTGTATATATTTTTTATTTGATTATATATTTAATGATTTAAGTACAGAAATTAAGATTTTATTTGTGTTTGATATTATTGTTTAGTTTTTGAATACGATAACCATGGAAAATAGATATTATTGGTAAAAGAGGAAATTTTTCAAATTTGCCAAAAAGTTGATGGAGCGAATTGGTATGGGTTCAATATTGAGTATGAGACCCATTATTGTTAATTACAGCTTGACAACGCCTTCTCGTGCTCCCAATCAGGTTCCTCCTGATGGTCCTTTGTGGGATGTTGTTCCATTCTTGGACCAGCATGGCACCAAGCTCCTGGACACTTCTTGGTTGGACTGGACGGGCTGAAATTGCAAGCTACAACTCATTCCAGACATGTTCGATTGGATTGAGGTCAGATGATCTTGCTGGCCAGTCCATACGCTCAATCCCCTCCCACTGTCGGTACTCCCCGACAGCATGGGCAACATGAGGTCGGGCATTATCGTCCATCAGAATGAATCTTTCACCCACTGCACCTGCATACAATCTGACGTGGACATCCAGGATCTAATCAATATACCGCTGTGCAGCCAATGTACCACGTTCAAGGACACAGAGCTGTGTACGTCCATTCCAGCTGATGCCGCCCCAGACCATGATTGACCCTCCGCCATAGCAGTCATGCTCAGCAATGTTGGCTGCATGGAATCGCTCTCCTGGTCTTCTTCATACCCTAGGACACCTATCCGTGTGGTCTAGACAGTACATTGACTCATCTGTAAAAAGGACAGGTCGCCAATCTTCTCTAGTCCATCCAACGTGGTCCATGGCCCATTCATATCGTGTCTGGTGGTGGTTCTGTAACAGCGGAATGCGAATACATGGTCTTCTCGATCGGAGACCACCGTCGTGCAACCTTGCCCGGATAGTCTGCGTCGAAACATTTACCCCGGATGCATTCTGAAAGTCACTGCGAAGCTGGGTTGCTGTGGCAAAGCGGTTCCTACGGTCCTGAATGATCAAAAACCGGTCTTCAGCTGCAGATGTTGCCCTGTCTCTGCCACCACCATGCCGTCTTACTGGTGTGCCATACTGCTGAAATCTTGCCCAGACTCTGGTGATCACCGTATGGTGCACACCAAGGGCTTCACCAACCTGGCGATGGGTAGCCCCTTGCTCCACCATCCCTACAGCCCGCCACATTTCTGCTTCAGACAAATGTCTTCTTACATTTGCATTTGCCATATTCAATCATTAAATCGCAAGGGTTTGTGTTGAAATGAAGACTGAATACTCTACACATGTCATGTACATGTAGACAGTACACGAAAACATCATGAAAATCAAGGGGTACATGCTTTCCATGTCAGTCACGAAAAGCCTGCTTGTCAAGAGAGCTAATGTAAACACTGGGGACCATCTCAATACATTCCTCAATCATATCCACCAAATATATCGCAAATATGTCACAAGCAAATTCCACAAAGATGTGTCAAATATTTGGTGCTTAGCAAACTTTGAGTAGTATATATAGGACCTAGATGTGCAGCTTCAATGTGCATGCATTACCAAGGACATGTGGAAAGTATTTTCATGATACGCCAGTTTATTGTCGATCAGTTCAATTCAAGAGAATCAAACACAGGTCGTGCATATGTACATTTCCTCATAGACCTCATCTGGATTTTGGACTCCCAAGTTCCGTGAAGCTCTTCTTGGTGCAACCTTTTAAAAAATCTTCCTCTGCCTAGAGTACCCATCTCAATTGAAGCGTTATTGGTGTACCTTCTTCTGATCCCCGAATACTGAACGGCCACTTTCCGCAGATTCCACGTTCGGTACCCTCCCTCAGCTTCTAATGATGTTAATGTAATCCTTTCTCAAAAGAGCCAACGAGTCGTAGAAACTGGCAGTCGACTGATAGCGGTACAAAGATTTTACGTTAGACGTGAGTGCTGTTAGTCATGGTGGGAGCTATTCTCGAGACCAACTGTATGAATCAGTCGCAGGACTGCAAGAAGCGCAGATAGTATAGGGCTGATAGTGGTTGATAAACCAAAATGAACAGCGGTAGTGTTACAAGAAACTTGACAAATAAAGCAGGAATGGCAACGGCAGGCAGAAGCGAATAATTGTGGTAGTGACGGGGATAACAGTAGTGATACAAGGTAGTTGTAACGGTCTAGTGATAGAAGCCAGTATTAACACAAGCCAATTGTGGGGCAGAAATGCAGTGAATGCAATGGTGGAAGACAGAAGAAGTGAAAAAGAGGAAAAAGTCAATAGTAGTGGCAGCGTCTCTCCGATACTCATCTCCGAAGGAATGGATTAAGGTCCTCATTGGTATCGAGTGTTCCCCACTGGTCCCCAAACAGTCATCTCCAGTGGTTCCCAAGCACTTGTGCTCCAAGATTTAGAGCATATATTTTTTATAGGACATAGTTACATATGTTATAAAATCGAAGTAACCAGTGGCCCTGGGCTTATGGCAAACTATAGAATGAAAGGGTGGTGATGGTTGAATTGAAGTCGGCAGCAGCAGAGACCCGGTGGTAGAGGTGGCCTTAGTATATAAACCAGCACGAGTGGTGATATTTATTTATTGGGGTTTAACGACACTTTCGACAGCCAGGTCACCTCGTGTCGGACAGTTTTACGGGCAGAGGAAGCCGGAGTGCCCGGAGAGAACCACCGAGGAACGGCGAGCAACTGTCAGACTCCTCAACGTACTAACTCCACACAAGCAGGGTTAGCACTGGTTGAAGAAAAGTGCACCATCGATGTGCAGTACGCCTTAGTACACAACGCCGCCGTGGCCCCACGTGGGCAATTGTGATTAAGTGCCTTGCCCAAGGACACAACGCGGTTGCCGCAGGTGGGATTTTAACCGAGGATCTCTCGGCTTGCAACCTGCATCTGTACCTACTGAGCCACCGCGCCCCCAGTGGTGATATAAGAACCCAGTAGTAGTGACAGGAGATCAATGTAGTGATAGCTAACTGTAGTAGCACTAAGATGTCTACCAACGATAGTGTCGCCGATATTGATCCCTACTTGATGAGAGCCAGTAGAACCCAATACTAAGACGACGGCATAGCGAGCTTTTCGGTTGGACCTCACTTAGAGATTCCTATCCTTAAAGGGAGAAAGACGAACCAGTGTTTATGCCTTGGCCAAGTCAGATAACTCTGAATGGGCCGATAGTGGGCAGAGTCAAGTTGAAATATGCAATCCTGTTGGTTGTTCGGTCCCAATCGCGATCTGAGTGGTCGATCGATCACAGGGGGAGATATGATAGTTCGGGCAGGGCCGGGCCGGGGATTTTCAGTTATAACTTAAGGTAGCTGAAATAAAAGCTGTCGGTGATTATGACAAACGACGATCATTCCATCACAGAATAAACTTCGATCGTAATAATTGCACAGCCGAAGTGTGGGAAAAGACTAAAAAAAATTAGTAGCAAAAGATCATAGACCGTCTTTGCTATACTAAGTACATCCCAAATGATTGGAGCAGTATTATGGTGGCCTCGGGTGTAAGAGAGAATAGACAGAAAAGGTTGGGTGGGGAGAAACATTGTTCACCTCACATTCCAACCCAACGTATCCGGCCCCATACCAACTACGTGTTACCCTGAAACGTCAAGACGGTGGCATCCACAGACCCAAATGGACGACAGACACGAGTGTCATCCTTACAGCACAGGATGTGTATGTGCACTATGGCTATGATAGTGATCTTACAAGGTCGCCACTCGTACCTTACAAACATCTATCGGGTGACATTTAAAATAACATCCATTCCGTTGAACAGCTTAAGACAGGAAACTGGCCACATGTAATAATGAATGTTGGAAATCATTCTCTTGGTTTTGATGGATATTCTTGGCCCCGCCCGTGCTGTCCGAGCTCTGGAAACGCCCCTATACTCGCCGGACTGTGGATGGTTCATGATATAAACCCCAGAAAACATTTCAACACATATTATCAGATGGGCACCTCTAGTAGCTCTTGAGTAACATTATGGTATTGTAGTGACATTCTCTTCTCCATGGGGGATACTTACTTTTGGACCCTTTCCTTAAAACGACTAGGTCGGGAAAATTGCAAAAAAAAAAGAAAAAAAAAGAAAAAAAAAAAATCTTGAATAACTAAAATGTTTACTTTGTGCCTCAAACACATAGCTTATGACCTCCTCATTAGAATGAGCTTGGGCAGACCCAATGTTTTGGAGATGAAAACTGAAAATATAATAAAACTGGAATGACATTTTGTGAACAGCGTTGGACGGATATTCTCGCTATGTTAAGCAGATGGTTTAAATCTAAAAAAAAACAAAAAAAAACGTGTTTTGGTTTCGAAGGATTTTGTTTTTCTGAATCACAAATTCAAAACCACACGTCCCCCGAAAAAAACAGTTGGCAATTTGAGGTCTTTGAAAAAAGACTGAATTTTTCGAAGTCGAAAAAGGGACATAACTCTGGCAAAAAATGTCGGACCAAACCCCAATTTGAACTTGGCCTGTATGCTGAAATACCTACATACCAAATTTTATTTGATTCGGTCAACAACAACTAAAGTTATCGGGATCCCCCCCCCCCCCACCCCAACCCCAAAAAAGTATTTTTCGTAGTCGAAAAAGGGGCATAACTCTGGTAAAAACTGTCCGGCCGTAGCCCGATTCGACCTTCACCTGTATTTTATGTTGATACATCTGCATACCAAATTTCATTTGATTTGGCAACTAAAACTAAAGTTATCAACGGGAAATCAAAGTGGGACGGACGGACAGGCGGACGGACATCGGCTATTTTAACCCTTTACCTAACATGAAAAGCAGTCGACAATTGCAAAAAAAATTCTTGAATAACTAATTTTTTTTCATTTTTTGTCTCAAAACCATAGGTTATGGCCCCTCATTGGAACGATCTCGACGAGCTCGTTCCATCGAGGGGTCATAACCTATGGGTTTTAGACAAAAAATGAAAAATAATGAAAATTAATTGGCGATTTTTGAGAATAGCGCTGGCCGGTTTTGGTCGTTACGTTGGTAAAGGGTTAATAGTCCCCCTGAATTTTTGTTTTCTTTTTTGGAGGGGGGGGGGGGGGGGGGGCAATTAGGAACATTTACTTTACTCTATCTGAAAACTGTACACCAGCTTAGTTACATCCGGAGATTGAGAGCGCATAGAGCCTAAGACACGCAGCGTGGTCATGGAAGCGTAGGATTTATCTCCAATTGGACGAGGAGGGGAGATTCTCTCGGATTATTCCTTACCAGAATCTTATTGTGCAAAAAGAGGGAAGTGGTGGCGATGATTCGACGCGACTGCAGGGTCCGCTTTTAAGTGTGTATATGGGGGTGAGGGGTGGTGGGTCTATCGGGTGGTAAGTTTTCCCTCCAACATGAAGTTAAAAAGTTCCAGAAATGTTGCTCCTTTTGTATGTTCATTGCGCTTGGTGGGTGCAATATATGGTTTTGGGAGAATTGTTGGACATATATGAATGTGACGAAGTTCAATATCCAGAACAACACATATTCTACGGGAGAATGCTGTCGATTTATGGCAAAATTTATCTGCTGAATATGGAGTTGAATAGGTTTCCTGTTGTGTCTGTCTGTAAGGCAATGGTATAGGGGAGGTAACTCTAACTACGATATAAACAAGTAAAAAGTTGTCACAGCCACCAGATGCTCCGTGAAATGCAAATTGATGGAAACAAAGTACTGATTTTTTCAAATGTAGAACTGTGAAATGGTTTAAGCCATATAAAACAATAAATACAAAAACGAGTGGAAGGACAAGAGTAGCAGTGCAGAACAAACCTGTATTAAAAGCTCCCTGGGAAAGAGATTAAGCTGGCATTAGGGTGAATGTATAAACAGGTTTGATTATACATGTCCTGAACATTTAATAAGATATCATAAGAAATGTTTTACCACTTTATCGTTTTGCAACCTTTCAAGGGGCATAACTCTGGTACAGTTAATGCCATCATGGCGAAAATCAAAGTAGACCTGCGTGTCATGGTAGGTATTAATGTTACGACATTATAAGGTCGTACATGAACGTAAACTAGAAGTTAACATCCAGAAACCATTGACATTACCATTTTGTGACATTTCAAATGGCATACCTCTGGAACGGAAAGTGTCACAACAATGACAATCAAACTTGACCTGCATTTCATGTCATGAGTAATGTTGTAAAATATAAGGTCGTACATCAAAGTAAACTGGAGTTATCAGCCGGAAACCATTGATTTTACCGACCTTTCAAGGAACATAACTCTGGAAGGGTAAATGCCATAATGGGAAATCGAACTTGACCTGCATTTCATAGTAGTTATCACTCAGCAACCATTAATTTTACCATTTTGCGAATTTTCAAGGGGTTTAACTCTGGAACGGTAAATACAATAACGGTAAAAATCGAACTTCACCTGTCTTTCATGGTAGGTAGTAAGGTTACAAAATTATAAGGTCATACAACAAAGCAAACTATAGTTGTCATCCGGAAACCATTGATTTTGCCATTTTGCGACTTTTCTTTCAAGAGGCATAACTCTGGAACGGTAAATCCCATAACGATGAAAATCGAATTTGACCCGCCTTTCGAGATGGGTATTAATGCTGCAAAATTATAAGGCCATACATCAAAGCATACTAGAGTTATCCCCTTGAAACAATTAGTTTCGGACAAATGGACAGATTGAGATGGACAGATGGACAAAGCGGCGACGATATGCTCCCCCGAATGTTTTTCGGGGAGCACAATAAAGCTGATCGATCCAAGCATTACCAGAGCAAAACTTGCCAGCTGCAATTGCCCATTCCGTCTGTAAATCCATTTTGTAAAATAAAATACTAAATTGTTTGCAGCCGATGCACCCAGGGGACATTTCAGAACCTCTGAAATCAAACTCTTCCTGTGGATGTCACCGTGCTTCCTACCTACAACTTCCCACTCCCCTGGGGAAGGCTTCAAAGCCAATATTCACTCCCACCCGCGACCAGTGTATGTCACTTGCTGAAGCATTGGTCAAACAGTGGGCAGTAGGTAAACGTCCAAGACGTATTTCCCACTCTGAGACACTGACATTACCGAGATTTCTGTCGCTTACTATACTGCAGAAAGATAAAATTATTTTGCAATTCTATAATACATATATAGGCCTATATATGTATTATCATCTTCCCTGAGCAATATCATCTTCCCCGAGCAATTAGTTGCAGTCCGAAATAGTGACTTTGCAATAGTATTTTTCACATTCATCACACGGGGTATATGTATATATTAATCTTCTGGTATTTATGAGGTATTCAAACAGCTACATGAGAAGCCAGAAAAGAGAATATAAGTAAGTTTTGTTCTGATTGAAACGCAAATAGCTGAATGTTATACTCGAAGGAGTTTTCCCCATCACTGGGCTACAGCCGGCCTAGATTCAACTTTTCATTGTGCACTTGACCTAAATCACGGGGTGCAAATTCTGTAAACAGAGGGATTTTTTTCCTTCGAGATTGTTTCGAATGATAAAACGGTTCATCGCAAATGTAAGTACTATTTACTCGTCGTTCTTGAAGGTTGGTTGCTTGATCTGGTCAGTTCCCCAAAACGATCCATCTGAGTACTCCTCAAAAGCTGGCGCGTCTTTTCATGTAACCGTCTTGTGAGCTCTAGGTCCAAATCCCAGTTCACCAGTTTCTTTTGCAATCCTCGAGCACTCTTCCCCTGATAAAGCTACTCCCCTGCTCCATTCCCTTTCTAGATCTTCAGTCTCAGTATGGTAATTATCCATGTTTCTACCTATAACACATTTACTCCCAAGTATTCATATTCCCCCGTTTCTCCCACTGATATATCCTTGCTTCCCTCTTCACCCAAATAAAGTAATTTCCCACCGACCACTTTCGCGACTCATCTACCCTGCAGCCAACGGGTATTACCGTGCCTTTATTTTCGTTCACTTTGGTAACACATAAATTCACTCCCTATAATTTTATTCTCTCGTTTCCCCCATTGTCATATACCTGCTTCCCTCTTCGCCAATTATGACCAATAGAGAATTTCTCCGTCGTCCACCTTCGCGGCTCATCTTCCCTGCGACCCACAAGTATTACATTGCTGTGTCTTCAATTCAGTTCTGTGACACATAAATTCACTCTCAAGTATTCATAACCCCCCCCCCCCCCCCACCCCCCCACACACACACTGTTCTATCCTTGCTCCCCAGTACCTCTTACACGATTGGTGGGGGCCATTCTCTGCATCATTACAGCTACCAACACGCATAATCCGCTCCTTGAAGCTGGGATGAGTTCCAAACAAGGTTTCGAGTTCAAATGTATTTCGAAAATGTATAAATAAAAGAAACAAAGGAAGTATTTCACTGAGTAATGAAGAATTGAAGGCGGAAATACATATAATCAAGATCAGAATTAGTCAAGGCCATTTGTCAAACCCTGGGAAAGGTGGATGGTAAGCGATGGGCCATCCGAAACCCACTAGAGTGCAATAAAAGAAGTAGAGGAGACTTTATCGAACTTCGTATGCATCGAAATAAAAGTTGATAGTGTCTACATTACAGAAGAGAAAAGGGAGAGAGCAATAAATTTACTGAGGAGTTCCTGAAAAGGGGGGAATGTGCAAATGCCTAACGACAATATTCATCTTGACAACACAGAAAAACATGAGCTTCACAAAGACTGGTGGGGAATCAACACGGTAACAGTTAAGATCAAAAAGGGGACGGGGACGTATGAGATAATAACCGGGGAATCTCTTTCAATAGTAACATTGGAAAATGTTTCCGTAGAGTCTTGTGTGTGATATTGGAAAGGTGATCAAAAAGAAGAGAGTTTGGGGGGGGGGGGGGGGAGGGTCCAGAATGATTTCAGAAAGGGGTGTCACGGACCACCTTTTCACGCTTTTGACCGAGTCGAGAAAAGCCAAAAAGAGAAAAGATGTTAATGACTTTCCTAAATTTTACAATGGCATATGATATGCTTTGGGCTCCGGGGGCGAGACTATAAATTAAACGTTCGCAAAGTGAGCTCCGTCTGGGTAACAAACAACTAAATGGGTGCTAATGTTATAAGGTCTCAAGCAGGGTGTATCCTTTTGCCAGTTCTATTCTCATTGTATATCAAAACTTTGGATGATGAATTCCTGCATGCCAATATCGCGCGCGGGGGAGGTGTATACAGGGATGCCCGAAAGTTGGAAGGGCTGGGAGAGGCACGCCTGGGAGACATTCTGGGCAGAGGGTCAGAATGTTTCAGTTGGACAGTGTAGTACCGAGGCCAAAGATCACGTTCGCAACTTTGCAAGTCGTGTTTCAACATATCAGTATCTCAGGGGGTTTGTAATTCTTTTTAAAAAGGAAAATCCAGAACCTTGGGGGACAGCCAAAGTGGCAATGTCGCCTCCACACACTACCGCCTACCGGTATACCAGATAACAATAACTTACTGTTTATATCACTTAATTCTATGGGTCTACATGTTTGTTGTGGTATATCTCGGTACAGTGTTGAAACTTTGAAAAAATCTTTCATTCGTACTTCACCATAATTTCGAATTGCTGATGATGTGTTTTTTTTCTACACCATCTTCGACATCAGATTATGCACGTACGCCACCACCTTCGATTAAAAACTGAGACTTGAAAAAAGCTATGTATACGTTTTTTCATCATTAATAACCCTTTCGGTCTGGTATACATGAGTTATGGGTAGAAGAAAACTCTGGGTGGACGGACATAATAATAACAACACTTCGGCCGGCCGCTGATTTGTCGCGGTTCTCGTATGAGAAGGCATTGGTTACCCATGTTCTACCAACTGCCTCCCCCTATTCCCGCGCTTCTTCTCTCCTCCCAACACTCGGAGACGAACTGCTTGATGACATCCCTTGCCCCATTCTTCCCAATCTCTCCGATTAGTATATTAACCCTCTCCTTTGAGTCGCCCCCTAATCACATGTCCTTCATTCTCCCATCCCACTTCTCCATTATACTCCCCGTGAATCTTGTTCTTTTAGACTGGTATTTTGGGCATTCTATAAGAAAGTGTTCCAGGGTCTCCACCACGCCCACGTTACACATCAGGCACTCCTTTTCACTGTGTTTCCCAATTTTTCCCCTCAGCTCCAGGGACCGCGACCTCAGCTTGAACAACAGTGACCCCCCCAAAGGTGCCATCAAGGTACTCTTCAAAACCAGGCTTCTCTTTATCACGCAGGCCACCCAAAGATCTCTTTGATTTGACCCCCTCTCGCCAATTACGGTTACAATCCTCCATGACCCTTCCTCTGACGATCTTTTTGCCCTGGTTTGCCCCAACGTCAAGGTCCGAGATCTCCATTGAGTAGTTTTCTACTAGCTCCCTCACTTGGACCATCCACCCCGTCTTGATATTTGAGGTGAAAGTTCTCAGGAACACTACTTTACACCATCGGCTATCGGGGAGATTTACCAAATAATTAAGATAACCGAGTTTCAATAGGTCTATCCTGTCCTTGATCCTCATCCACCCAAGCTCGCCCCTGATTGCTTCTAGTGCTGCGGCATTACTCGAGCCTGTTATCCATCGGCCTGCATCGTTCTGCAGGATTTCCAAGCTCTTAACAGCTGTCTGGTTTAGGGGTACAACTTCCGTACCGTATGTCATACTTGGCAGACCCACCATTTCCCAAATGGTTTTCCCCACGAAAACCTTATTGAAACTGTTTCTCCCTATAAGTTGCATTTGGTTAAGGATTCGCTTCCCCTTCAGAATCAATTTATTTGTGTGGTTTCGGTAGATGCCTCTTCCTGTGATGTTTATATTTACCCCCAGGTATTCATAGTCACTAGTCTCTCCGACACTAAGAAGTCTACTGCTACCTTCCGGAATGCAGAACTCCCCCACTCTCCACCTTCGAGTGGGGTCCACTTTGCGGCGTATAACTTTGCTCTTGCTTTCATTAAGCTCGAGTCTCCATTTGTTCCCATATTTCCCAACAATTCCCAGCATCTTCTCTAACCCCTCTTCGCTTTCTGACACTAGCACCATATCGTCTGCAAAAAATAGACCTGGGATCTTCAAGTCACCAAATGCAACCCCCTCGTCGCTATGCAGGAGTTCATCTCCTAAACCTTCGATGTACAATGCAAAAAGAATTGGCGAAAGGATACACCCCTGTTTTAGGCCTATCTCCATAGGCACACGTTTTGTTGTAATGTTACCCAGGCTAAGTTCACTCTGTGCATCTTTATATAATGCTTTCATAATCCCAACAAACACGCCCCCAAGCCCAGAGCCTCCAGCTTGCGCCACATACCCTCCCTCCATACTCTATCGTATGCCTTTTTAACATCCAAAAAGGCCATGAACATCTTTTTCTTTTTTGCTTTCGCAAACATTATATCATGAACAACAAATACGCAGAACGGCACACGCGTGTGTGAATGGGTTCATCGATATGGCCCTTGTGCCATCGCGGAAGGACAGAACTCGAGGCCAGCGGCCTCTCGTTTTATTCTTCCGCGCTGGTACTCGTGCCATATCGATGAACCCATTCACTTGCGTGTGTCGTTCTGTATTTATTACACGCCTTCACGTCTTTTAAAACAATTATTAGAAGACTCAGCAATTCATTTGAGATGTGCCTACTGGCGCTTGGAACTCAGGGGACGATTTTCGCTAGGGATTCAAGTTATAATTGCGTTGCACGATTAGTAGAAAACTCCAATGAAATTTCGCTTCTATTTAAAAATAGTCCGTCAACGATTTCCGTTCCGCACATATGTGCGGAACAGAATTTCATTTTCCGCATGGTTTAGTGTTGCTGTAGATGGTGATTTCATAGAACAGGTGTAAAAATAGTTAACCCTTTTAACGCGGTATGCAGAAATATTTGCGTAAAAGGAATTTGTTTTTGAACGATAAGACAACAAGAAAACGCAAAATTGTGAGAAGGCCCAGACTTTTTCAGAAATCATTCAAATCAACAATTTGTTTTCACCGGAAACCCCAATGTGGTTCGAAGCGCCTATTTTGAAAATTGTGCCGAATTTGCTAAACCTTCAAAAATAAATTATGAAGTGGAAACAAGGATAAACGAATAAACAGTAGGCTATCAGGCCTGGCATTTTCAGGAGAGCGATTTATTCGCTCGCCTACAGCTCGCCTAAAAAAATTAAGGAGGGCGAAAACTCGCCCTCTTGGCCTTAGAAAATAATAATTACCATAACCGCCTATTCCTAAAACCCACATTTTTTTCAAATCTGTGCTATGTTAGTGGTCTCTGTAAGACGGCCACACTGTCCCTCCCACACCCCCGGGCCTTGCCAAGGACCGGGGTGTGGGAGGGACAGTGTGGTCATCTCTCGGAGACTACCTTGATAACAGCACCAAATAAAATGTACAAAGCCAAACTAGGCAGAATACATTAGTAGTAAAACTTCATATTGCCACTTTCAGCTTTTGGAAGCTCGAGGAAAGCTAATCGCTCCCCTAGGCCATGCGAGGGGAGCGATTTTTAGCCCTCCTGCATTTTTAAGAATGCCAAGCCTGGGCTATTGTGGAATTTGGCACTGAATTTTTCATCGTAATTCTGTGACGACTCGGCCTCACTTGGTCAACTTCCATAAGTTGACCAGTATCAAAATGACATGCGACCATTTTTTGCAAGCATGGTAAAAATTTGACAACATAAATCACGCTGTACAGAAAGATTCAGATTTTCAGAGTACGGGTATGGCTATTTTGCGGAGCTGGATTACAATCTAGCCCCCCCCCCCCCCCCCCCCCCACCTTCACCCTCTCCACCATCACACAAACACACTTTTTTTGCAAGCGGTATTCTGACGAAATAAATCGAGGACATATGTGTACCAAATGTGTAATTTGGGAGAAATGGGCAACCTGGGGTACTTTCTCCTAGACTGTCCAAAATATCAGTCTGACAGAATTGAATTCACTTGGAGTATAATGAGCAAAGGTGGTTGTTGAGTGGTACAAAGGGACGATGGTCAGTATGTTCATCGGTGAAATTTGAAAGGTGTTAACACGAGTTCGCACTAATTTGGGCTGCTCGCTTTTGTGTGTTGGGGTGGCAGAAGGGGCGAGAGGAGCAGAATGTTGAAGCACATTGATAATCAAAGCGTTCTCGTATGCGAACCGTGACAAACTGGCGGGTGGCCGAAATACGGACGAGTCAACTGCCAACCGTATTGTCCGCTAACAATTTTACTCAAGTCATCCGCCAGCTCGCCGACTCGTCCGCTAGCAAGTTTTCTCATATCATTATCATCCGCTGCTGGGAATAGCAACAACAAACGCTTAAAAAATTTAATGTTATTTATTCAGTATCAAATGGTAGAAATAACAAAGCCAGTAATGGTATATAATGTATAACATAATTATAAAATAATAATAATAATTAACACTTTGGGCGGCCACAGATTTGTCGCGGTTCTCGGGCCTTAATTAGCCCTGTACTCCCAGGTTCCTCTTTATCCCCGCGTCTCTTCTCTCCTCCCAACACTCTGAGACGAACTGCTTCATGACATATCCCGTACGGTACACCATTCTTGCCAATATTTCCAATAAGCACACTAACACTATCCTTTGTGTCACCAACTAAACCACATTCCCACCTCACTTGACGACTACGATTGAAGTTTTCCTGTCGATGTCCATTCAAAAAGAAAAGAAAAATATATTTGGGGGCCAGGGGCAGCCACATCCCCCCAAGGGTAACAATAAATGTAAGTGGTTTGGGATATATTATATATTTCTTTCACATGCAAGCGCCCATACATGATTTACGTTTATTTCAGTTACTCTTACAGATCTGCCAAATAGTAAATTAATAGCGATGGACAGGATATGTTATTGGAATTTGGATATAACAGTGATTGCATTTTCCCTCTATTCCTTACTGCCAAATAATGATGACTGTTAATGCTGGGAATTTGTCTCCCAAATTAATAATAGTGTCTGTCGACACCATTATTCGACAGGTTAGAGTAAACCCACCCACCCCTAAAAAGAAAACAGCAGAGTGAAATCGTCCCATAAAATTTATTAAAGCTCACATTTATAACATTCAATAACTTATAACACGTACCAAATAAAAGGGGTCATTTCTCGAAAAAGATGACCTTCCTTGCGTTTTGGTACTACCACTAAGGGTCACGAGAACCAAGTTGGCCTATTGCTGAACCATCCGGATGTAGAAACTCGAGTCTTATTATTCAATGGTTTGTCAAGGGCTGAAAACATAGAAATCGGAAAAAGACTCTTTTTATATCCGATTTCTATGAGTGAAAAGGTGAAAATGATTATTTGTGTGATAAAAAAAAATTAATTAATTAGTATATAAATAAAATGAAAGTTAATTGATAATTGAAACCGAAAGTGAAACGAGTGTCCAAACATTAATTAATGAAGAACAGAAGTGAACTTGAAGAGAAATCGGAAATTCTTGAAGCGTCTATTTATTTTAATTTATGGACGTAATCGGCTGAATCTTCCAAGTTTTTGTATTTCGCGCTCTGCATCACGCCTTCATTCACCTGCCCGTCAGTCTTCGAAATCGCTTCCCGTTCAGTCAACAAAGAAGTTTTTTTGTTGTTCAGTTCAAGACCCCCTCAATGGATCGATTGGGTTCAGACAATGAATGTTTACCTCGTTGTCAAGAGAACGTCGTTTCTTGTAGTGATGTCATACAAATCGCTGCGCCGCGGATAAACTGAATCCAAGTGAACAATCAAAACGGTTATGTAGAAATAAAATAAAATAATCATTTCAACTTAACAAACTTCATATTTTGTTTCCCGTGTACCCTTTGTTCAAGCCGATTCTATGATTTGTATTTTTAATTTATCCAATGGAATTTTGTGACATTAATAATCACGGAAACGCACTCGAGTTGAGGGTACGTAACTCCGTACGATTTAGACGCTGGGTGGGTTTGTAAACAAATAGTTTGTTTATCGCTGAAGTTTTTTGACAGGAGTGAACTCACTGGTATTTGTTAGCACAAGTATAGATGTTCATTCGTAATATTTAGAGAGGAACCTTTTCTAATTACAATGAGTGATCTTTTGTAGACATATCAATATCCAACCGGCGGTTTTTTTCAAGAATGAGTAAAATTGGAACATTTCTTCAGTTTCGATTTCAATTTCACTCTCCGATGTCTTCTCCGTCTCAAATTCATTTGCTGAGAACAAGACCAGGAAATAATTTAGCATGAAACTCTTGTTCCAAAGGCTTCTTCCCCCAAATTACCCCCAAAATTGGCTTCCAGCCAAACATGCCCCACCTTTTTACACAAATCACCGTCCAGGCGGTATCTAGTCACTTCGGCCACAAGTCACTGCGGCCTCAAAAGTCATTTCGGCCCCAGTCACTTCGGCCCCTTGGTTATTTCGGCCCCAATTCGAGGGTAGGTCTATAAACAACAACGCATAGTTCATGTTTAAAAATAATGGTTATTCACCTTTATTATTATTAATTAAATTTCAATAATGTATATTTGCATTACAATTTACATTAAAAATTATCCATGATTTTTTTACACACTTATTTACATACAGAAAAGTCTAATACATACACAAAGTGTGTGTGTGAACAATATAATGGAATATGAATAAACAAAAATTTCTTATTTGACTTAAGAACAGTTGTTGTAAAAAAACTGAATAAACTTTGTTTCTTATACGTGTAGCATAATTTGTTGTTCTGTATTAATTAAATCAGTGTTCAATATTTAATTAAATAAATAATTTAATTAAATGCATACCTTCATCATCATTGTTTGTACATATTGGTTGCTGAAAAACACACCACTGACCAACTGTCCAATGTGGGCTATTCATCCAGGTGTTGCTACATGTCATCAGATCTTGTAGAGGCTGTGTGTTAGCAGATTGTGGAAGCTGTTGAAAGGCTGCGGGTATGTGCCAAGCTGGTAGGAAAGCCAGGGCCAAAAGGTTCTTAATATGCAGGTGAACTCCTTTATGTTGATTAAAAGTGCTCTTCAAACCAAGAGCGGCCACTTTTTTCATTACAGCCTGCTCCCAGTGAAAAGCACAACCCTTAATATCAATGCCCTCATATACCTCTCTGGCGGCCTTCCCAGTTGCTGCTTCAAAAGCAAGAACAAAACCTTGAACATTTCTTGTGGGTAGCAGCTCATTTATGCTGTTGAAGACCTACAAAAGGTTCAGAGATTTAGATTTAAGGTTTGCCGTAGAAACTTAAAACTTAAAAGTGTTTGTATGATGTAAGTAATTAACTTACTGTGACAGTCACAAAATTTGCGAGACTACTCTATATTAATATTTTTTGTTAAAAAACCTTTTAAATAATTAAAGAAAAATTAAATAATTTTACATATGGTTTAAATAAACTACCCTTTGAAATATTGTTAAAATTCTTTCAGCAATATTTCAACTTCTATAAGTCATCAAAGGTTTATTTTAAGTGTTTGTATGATGTAATTAATTAACTTTCTGCGACAGTCATAAAATTTGCGAGACTATACTCTATATTAACCTTTTTGTCTTAACAAAAAAAACACTTTTAAATTACCGTATTAAAGATAATAATTTTATATATGGTTTATACATGTATAAACAACCCTTTGAAATATTGTTAAAATTTTCTTAGCAAAGCATTGAAAATTTTAACAATATTTCAACTTCTATCACTTTATGGTATGATGAAGTAATTAATTAACTTACTGCAACATAGTCTTTCCCTTTCCTCCCAGACATCAGCACAAACACTAGTGGTACTTGTTTCATGTAGTCGTCGTTCTTGATGAAGGCATGGATACTAAATAATTGCTGAAAAGGTTGCCTAACAATCTTAAAAGTCCCTTCAAGATACCAACGCCGTGCACTTTGTAATAAGTGAACTTGCATCTGTGTAGTGAACATTATGTGGTGTGCAATGTCAACTCTAAAGCGAGTTGGCGAAGTCTTACTTGTTGAGGGCAGACAATGCACAAGACTTCCATTATTAATGCTTGAATTGTGCTGGAATGTCTGATTGATGAATGAAAAGTTTCTGCGTGCCGAAGGTGCACAGGGACGATAAATGTCTGACTGAGTGAATGAAAAGTTTCTGCGTGCCGAAGGTCTGACTGAGAACCCAGTCTCATATTTGTAGTACTTGTGTGGTGTGTACATGGGGAAAGGGTGTACCAACAGTGAAAACATACCAGTTGAGTAATCTTTTTATCCTCAAATCAGATCAAAGTGTGTTTGGTCAGTGAAAATAAACCATGTGAGAACAAATTAGTGAGTGCATGGTGTATGGACAACGAAAACATGCTGAACTTGCTTAAAGAACAATAAAAACTCATTAGATTTGTCATCATGAAAAATAATCAAATAAAATCAAAAGTAATTACCGAACTATTTTGTTCTACAATGCTATACAAAGAGTTTATTTGATTTCCTTGTCATTCTGTAAAAACACAAATCAAGCATATATATGCAGCAAAAGTCATCATCATAACTCATCATAAAAGAAAATCTACCGAGTATGAAGGAATACCATATATCATTTGTATGTATTTAAATGCCCAAAATACCAGTCTAAAAGAATAAGATTCACTGGGAGTATAATGGGGAAGTGGGATGGCAGAATGAAGGACATGTGGTTAGTGAAAGACTCAAAGGAGAGGGTTAATATGCTAATCAAAGAGATTGGGAAGAATGGGGCAAGGGATGTCATCAAGCAGTTCGTCTCTGAGTGCTGGGAGGAGAGAAGAAGCGTGGGAATAGGGAGGCAGTTGGAAGTACAGGTGTAACCAAGGCCTTCTCACCCGAGAACTGCAACAAATCAGTGCCCGGCCAAACTGTTATTATTATATCATCTGTATATCTCAATATCTATTTGAGGTATAAATGTTGAAAAAGAATTAAATAAAAAAATGTTAAAATTAAAAAAAAAATGTTTAAAACTATTTATTGGGGCCGAAATGACTTGGTATATTGGGGCCGAAATGACTGAGGCCGAAATGTATGGAATTCCTCCCACTCCACTGTTTTTTGCTAAAACATGCCTCGACTGGTCCCGGGTTGTTTCGTTCCTTGACCAGTTCATACTGAGTCATTTCGTACCTTATGAGGTACGAAAAGACTCTGGTGGAATTTTGAGAGACATTTTTTGCTCCAGTCTACCAATCATTCTAGGTCTTGTATGTCTTGAATATCACTAATACTGTCAGTTATTGTTTCAACCTTTTGCATGAGGAAACAGTCTCTCAAACATTCAATAAATAATCTTTCATCGCCGCCAGTAGTTCAGCGATCTGAATGTAGTGACTACCCCTCTACGTTCAGATTCTTCCCGTTCAAATCTGGTAAAATTCCCCAACAAGTTTTAATGGGTTCTCAAAACCCGAAAATAGGAATATATATCAAGCTTTTACCCTTATTACTGGCTGCATTCGATGTTACAGTTAAAACTAGAAGTCCTGTCACGAATAGTGCGCTTATCTTGGCTTAAATGCGCGTTGGAATTGCGCGCAGTTGCCATATCGAATGGCATCCAAAGCACGGCAGGTTCTCCTAGTTACTCATAGCAAACACATGCAATGTTTCTGCCAATGGACCTCCGGGTTACCCGGAGGTCCATTGGCTGAAACATTGCTTGTGCACAGGCCATATGTACAGAATTTGATAGCTTTACTTGGGCCATAATGCGTTCATTAACGCGCATATCAACGTGCTATTTGTGCGCATTTCATGACAGGACTTCTAGTTTTAACTGTACTCATATTTCCTTACATTTGTGCAGGGTCCATTGATCCAAACTATGTTTTATCCTTTAATTATTGAGATATGAATACTGATGAAGCGTCAACGACTGCTTCGATATCATCCATGTTTCTGTCTAAATATAAAACAGTAAAAATAATAAAAACTCGATCTCATTCGTGCAGAGGAGGTTGATCACACAATAACTTGATCATTATCAACCTCCTCAGCGTGAATGCGATCAAGTTTCCAATTCCACATCGATGAAAAGGTCTATTCGTTTCAGCGCCATTACTGGGTTATTGTTTTTACTGTTTTATATTTAGACAGAAACATGGACAATATCGAAGCAGTCATTGATGATTCATCAGTATTCATATCTCGATAATTAAAGGATAAAACTTGGTTTGGTTCAATAGAATCCTCACAAATGTAAGGAAATGCAGTCGGTAATAAGGGCGAAAGCTTGATATATATTCCAATTTTCGAGTTTTGAATTCCCATTAAAACTTGTTGGGGAATTTTACCAGAGATTTGAATGGGAAGAATCTGAACGTTGAGGAGTAGCCACCTCGTTCAGATTGCTGAACTAATATTTTCCTTCTTTGACAGGCTTCTATAAATGTTCCCCACTATTAAGCAGTCATTATGTCTTAGGTTGATTTTTACCCGGACCTGTTCTTCAAAGTTTGATGTAATACAGACCTCCTCTGCTGCAATCTCCTGCTTTATGTATATTACAACGCTATGGCCATTGGTACTATTGTAGTTTTTAGGAAACATAGTGTAGCCCCTGAATGATAGTTCAGCTTTCACAACACTGTAACTGCAATTTTTTGGATTGACTTCAACTATTGCTATTACGTCTGACTTAATATGCATGGATGTGTATCTTTCTTTGAACTCATTCAGTTTGTTTGGCAAGCTATCAACATTCGTTGTTCTTTTTTAAATTTCACCACTGTTAACAATCGGTGCAATGAGTCTATGTTGAGTCGCTATTTATTTCAATAAATTGATTTTATAATCAACATTGATCATCTGGGAGTGAATTGATTACACTTACCTCTTTATAGGGGTATGAAATGACTCAGTACCAACTGGTAAAGGGACGAGACGACCCGACACCCCACCACTAAAATTCTCCCCAACAGCCCACAGCCCTCCACAATCCAGCTCCACCTGTGGTTGCACTGTAGTACATTTCTTCTCAATGCACTGTATAATAATAATAATAATAACACTTTGGCCGGCCGCTGATTTGTCGCGGTTCTCGGTTGAGAAGGCTTTGGTTACCCCTGTACTCCCAACTGACTCCCTATTCCCATGCTTCTTCTCTCCTCCCAACACTCGGAGACGAACTACTTGATGACATCCCTAGCCCCATTCTTCCCAATCTCTCCGATTAGCATATTCACCCTCTACTTTGAGTCTCTCACTAACCACATGTCCTTCATTCTCTGTAAGACTGCTATTTTGGACATTCTAGAAGAAAGTGTTCCAGGGTCTCCACCACGACCAAATTACACATCTGGCACTCCTTTTCACTGTTTTTCCCAATTTTTCCTTTCAGCTCCAGGAGCTGTGACCTCAGCTTGAACAACAGTGACCCCCCAAAGGTGCCATCAAGGTACTCTTCAAAACCAGGCTTCTCTTCATCACGCAGGCCACCCAAAGACCTCTTTGATTTGACCCCCTCTCACCACTTAAGGTTACCATTCCCCATCACCCTTCCTCTGACGATTTTTAGCTCAACTTTGACGAAGTCAAATTTGAGCTATTGTCATGGCCCGTCGTCCGTCTGTCCATCCATCCGTCCGTCTGTCCGTACGTCAACAATTGGCTATGGCTCGGGCTAGAGGTCGTATTTATGAACCGATCTTTACGAAACTTCTTGGGTACCTTTGTTATGACCGTGGGACGAGAACGAGTGTTTTTGGGTGCGGTCCGAAATTCAAGATGGCTGCCAGCCGCCATTTTGTACCGATGGTGCAGAAATCTGTATTTTTATACTGTACCAATGACCCAGACTTAGCTGGTGCTAACTCCACAAAAACCAGGGCCAAACACAAATTTTGCCCCCCAATCCCCAAAATTTGCATCCAAAACAAAAAGAAATCATGTCCTAAAGGACCTCCATAGTACGACTCTACTGCGCATGCGCAGTGACGCAGTCGTCCCGAAATTGGCGCCAAATATCATTCTCTGTTTGGCCCTTCATCAGTCAACATCTCACTGATCTTTGTGCTTGTAAATCTCAGTTTAAAGGATGCCAGACACGTAATTCTTGGAGAAAATGTGATTCTAAGGAGGATAGAAGGAGGAGAGGAAAAAAGAAGTGGCAAAAAATAATCAGGGCTGTACTTAAAATTTTTTGTTGAAATTATGTTAAGTTGCCTATTTTCGAGGCAAACGCCTCTTGTTGTCATTCTTGCTAATTGTTGCACTGCTTATTCAGTGTTTCCTCTCCCCTAACCTTCTAAAGTCCCCCCTTGCAATTCTCCCATGCTTTTGGCATATTTTTGAGAAGTTTCATTTCTAAAAATTCCCTGGGAGAGTTGCTTGGTTACAGAATGTTTTCTGTTATTTTCCCCATAGTTACGTTTTCACCCATGGGTGTATAACGTTTGTGTTCTGCATCTTCCATCTGATGTTCTGCAGATTCTCCCCTGGGAGTCTCTGTTTTGCATCAGATAGAGTGTAATTGATGACTGATTCCGGGCCAGTTTTTTCAGTGCCTGGAGTCATGTTTTCTTCTGTGTTTACACTGTTTGTTTTCATTGGCAACAGCCTTTTTTGAGGGGGGCTGTTTGCCTTTGAGGTAGTTTATCTCATTATAAGATACATTATATTATCCGAAAGTGTCTCATTAATTATTTTATATAATTTTAAAATTTTTGACCACACTTTGCCATCGGATCCATCGGGGCTCAACGTTACTTTTCAGCAACTTGGGCTTCTCTGAAAAAATATTTTTTCAAAATTATTTTGTTTTGCAATTGTTTTTTCATTTATTAATGGATCATGTTATTATGTATCTTTGTGTCAGGGGTTTTTGCGAGTAACTAGGACTTATTGTTGTTCTTTCACAATGAAGGGAACTTGTTCAAATTGTAATAGGAAGAAATCTTCCTCTGACTTTCATGATTATTGCATTAATTGTAGTCAGTGTTCTCGCATTAATCCCTGTCCTGTATGTGAACATTGGGATGAGAAACATTGGAAACGTGTGTCACGATATGTTGTTTCTGGAGAAAGAGCGATGCCGGCTCTTTCTCCACAAGGTCACTCTACTCTCTCAGTTTCTATTTCAGAGGAACCAGAACAGGGTGATGTTTCCATGTTATCTTCTTCAAGGGTGCGTCCGTCGTCACAAATAAATACAGAGCTAGCGGCAAAAGTGCTCATGGAGATTAGACAAATGTCGTCCGCTAGCTCGCCCGGTGTAGCGTCCATTCACCGAATGGTTCGGCAGCCGGGTTCGTCCGATGCGGTCCAAGAGGAAATTTTGGGTGATGCGAGCACTATAAAAATAATAGATGCACACCCAGTGACGGCGGATAGTGAACGAGAACGGAGGAAGCCTTTTAGTCCGGTTCCTAGCTCGTCCAGGTCCAGCCGGGCCGCGAGCGAGCGAGAGAGGCCCCTCTCTCGTACAACAACATCTGGGACCAGATGTTGTGGTACAAAATGTGTCTTTAGCGGAGCATACATCCGTCGCTCGGGACGCTCCGTTGTATAAGCAGTCCGCAGAGACTGTTAAGGCTTCCTCTTCTCGCCGGCACACACGACCGCACCTTGGCTGCGTGACCTCCGATATTTTGCCAGCTTCGCCGATGAAGGATTCTTCGGCGACCAGGTCACACCATCCGGCAGCCAGGGATTCGAGACCGATGGACTCCGGACGTTCGCATAGGAAAAGTATGCGGGAGCCATCTGATGCGGAGCTGCCCTCGGCAAAGCAGCGAAAGACCGCTCCTCCGCAGGTCTCGACGTCGGACATTCTAGTGCAGATAGCACAGCTTATCGCAGCATCCCAGCAGCCGACAGAGACGGTGTCGGATCGAGAATTATCCGACGGCGCTGGGTCGGTACGCTCCGCCGAAGCATCGGGGGCGGACGACCGGGAACATCGGGAGGTCCGACCGGATGGTGAAAGGGATACGGATGAATTGGAGCTATCCCTTTCGGAACAACACAAAGCTGCCGTGGACTTCATCCGGCACTTTCTTCCTCAAGTTGTTCCGTCGGGCCAGACTGCTGCGCTTCCGGACAGGAGAATTATAGCGTCATTGGACTCTGATTTTTTCGAGCGGTTCAGGGACATTGCTCCCGAGTTTCCGTCGCAGTCCAATAATGTTGCAAGAACATTTGAATTATTGAACGACGCTATTTTTAAACTTGCTTCCAGGACGGGGAAAGCAGGCTTCTTGTCCGCAAATACTCTCAACCTGCCTTTCATTAATGCAAGGAATAAATTCGACACGGCAGGTCAGGGTATACCGAGAGTTCCTCTGCGTATGGACGACGAGGCGGAAGACTTAGAGCTATCATTACCGTCGTCAGCTTCTATTCCAACCGCAGTGTTGGAAACAGCTATTGCGTCTAACAGAGCCAATTTAGATGCCTTATCTTACGCAGATCACCTTACGAAGGCGTTATCACTGCGTCTTCAAGGGGAAGAGTTTCAGGATATACAATCCTCCTTAAGACTTCTTTCAAGGGCAGTAGCTTATTCCACGTGTAACTCCGCCCTTTCAGTGGCAAATCTGGAGTTGGTTAGACGTGACGCAGCCCTGTCTACATCCACACTAGTGGATTCTAAGGTGAAGAACTCTCTTAGAGTCGCTTCGGTCTCAGGAGATCTTCTCTTTGACGGCAAGCTTTCCGCTATTTATGATAATATTAAAAAGAAAGCTAGTGATTCTCTGTTGTTTAGATCCGCTCCTAAAAGGTCGGATACAGCAGACACGAATAAGGCGGGCACTTCTGGGTCTTATCCGCCCAAGAGAGGTTCCTATAGAGGTTCCGGTGCGTCCTCTAGCTCTTATTCGAGAGACCGTCATGATAGCGACTCTCGTTCGGGACGTCCTTCAGGCCGGGACAATCGGTCGGACGCCCCGAGGTCGACGAGGCGAGGTGCGGGTCGTGGAAGACGTGGTTTCTCCTACCGCAGGCCTCGCAGATCCAGGAGGTGATGGCTCAAACCTCTATCGCGTTCCGGTTGGCGGAAGGTTGTCGAGTTTTTCTCAAGAGTGGGCGTCGATTACGGACGACCCATGGGTGAGAGGAGTGACTTCGGAAGGTCTAAAGATATCCTTCAAACGAAAGCCTCCATTAACTCGAAGTCCAAAGTGGACTCATCTTCCGTCAAACCCTCAGAAAAGAGACGCTCTGCTATCAGAGGTGCAGTCTCTTTTAATGAAGAACGCGGTAGAGGTCGTAGAAAACCAGGAATCGCTGGGATTCTACAGCCATCTGTTTCTGGTTCCGAAACCAGACGGCTCGTTCCGTCCAGTCATAGATTTGAGCTGGATAAACAAGCTGATCGTCGCTCCGAAGTTTTATATGGAGACGATTCGATCGGTCAGAGCGAGTATTCGGGTGAACGATTATGCAACGAGCATAGATCTCAAAGATGCGTACTTTCACGTCATGGTACATCCGACATTCCGAAAGTATCTACGCTTCGCAGTCCTAGGAGTGGTGTATCAGTTCCGGGCCATGTGCTTCGGATTGAATCTAGCACCCTGGGCTTTCACTCGGGTAATGAACTCGGTAATGATCTACTTCCGAGCTCATTCGTCTGCGGTAACGTCGGCCTACCTGGACGACATTCTTCAGAGGTACGGCAACGAGTTAACGCTTCAGAACGATGTTCAGAATCTTCTTCTATTGCTCCGACGTCTCGGTTTCATAGTAAACGAGGAGAAGTCGGATCTGGTGCCGTCCAAGTCATTCACTCATCTGGGAATGAGCTTCGAGACGCACAACAATCTCGTTCGTCTGCCATTAACCAGAGCGAAATTAGTCAGTTGTTACGCTCGCTATTGTCTGAATACAGACAAAGTCACAGCGAGAGAATTTATGAGACTGATAGGTCTGTGCGGAGCCGCCGCGGATCTCATTCCGATGGGACGGCTACGCACACGGCCTCTTCAAATTTTCCTGACTCAGAATTGGAGTGTGAAAATTCATTCGCTCGATGTAGACGTTCTCTTGTCAGATCAAGTGAAACAAGAGATTCAGACTTGGGCAAACATTCAGTGGTTAACTCAAGGAGTTCCGCTGCAGTTGCCGGATCCGAGTTTTACCATTATGACGGATGCCAGTCAAACAGGTTGGGGTGCATCATTAATCCCAACGGATTCGAGATGCCAGGGTCTTTGGGATCCGCAATTCCTGTGCAAGCACATAAACATCAAGGAAATGATGTCAATTTGGCTTGCGTTACGTCACTGGATGGACATTATTCACGATGCTCATGTCCAAATCCTATCCGACAATACGACAGTAGTGGCGTATATACGGAATCAGGGAGGCACTCATTCAGTTCCGTTGTTCAATCTAACGGAAAGAATCCTTCTGTTTGCGTTGGAACATCACGTTCTTCTTTCGGTCCGTCACATACCGGGTCGTCTGAATGTGCTAGCAGACTCCCTTTCACGAAAGGGTCGCTTGTTGCCGTCGGAGTGGACTCTCAACAAACAAGTGTTCAATCAGATTTGCTACCAATGGGAACGGCCAATGATAGACTTATTTGCGACACATCTCAACAATCAGTTGCAGACGTATGTGTCCCCGTGTCCGGATCCAAGAGCATTTGCAGTAGACGCTCTATCGATCCCTTGGGACGGAATGATAGGATATGCGCATCCTCCAGCGCCGTTAATTCAACAAGTATTGCTAAAGATAAAACAATCTCAATGCAAGATTCTGTTGGTAGCATCTCTGTCGCCACAGAGACCGTGGATAAATCTACTCAGGTGTCTGTTGTGGGACCTACCGCGGAAGCTCCCTCCACGAGAGGATCTTCTTTGGCAGGGGAAATCGCGCCAACTACATCACAACCCGCAAGGTCTCAACCTTCACGTTTTTCCGTTGTGCGGTCCTTCTTGCATGGCAAGCACTTTACAGGACGAGCAGTGGACGCGATTTCTAACTGTAGGAGGACCTCCTCTTCGCTAAACTATGCGGCTAAGTGGAAGGTTTTCCGTCGTTGGTGTAGGGATCATTCTGTTGATATATTTGATCCCTCTATACCAGACATTGCTAACTTTCTAGTATACTTGTTTGACGAAATCAAACTGCAACCTGTTACTATAAAGGGTTATAGATCTATGTTATCTGATACCTATGCACATCATGATAGTTTACAAATTGGATCTAATGTCTCTTTATCGAAATTGGTTAGAAACTTTTCGATAAATAGACCCAGAACTCTTAGATTAATTCCTAAGTGGAATTTAGCTTGGGTTCTCCTTAAATTGAAGGAAAAGCCATTTGAACCTCTTGGGACAGTAGATTTCAAATTCTTATCTTATAAGACAGCTTTTCTCTTAGCTTTCTCTTCTGCCAGAAGAGTCAGTGAGCTTCATGCACTATCGGTGGATGATTCTCATTATCGTAGTGTTGGGAACACTATCACCTTCACTACTAATGTCGGTTTTTTAGCTAAGAATCAGGCTCCTAATAAATATCCGGAACCTATTGTTATTAAGGCTCTTCCGTCTTCAGACGGGCGTAGGCCTTTACTCTGTCCTGTTAGAGCACTACGTATCTATAAACAGAGATCTCAGTTCATCAGAAAGGGACGGAAACGTTTCTTTCTGTCTTTGATGCCTAATAGAAAGGACATTTCAGTCCATTCTATTGCTAGATGGATTCAGTTAACTATCCGTACTGCGTATGAAGATTTATCTTCTTCTCAGCAGTCTGTGCTTAAGATTTCTGCTCATGAAGTAAGAGCTCTTTCTACTTCCTGGACTTATGCTAATAGTGTTGCTATTACAGATTTAATGAAGGCTGCTTATTGGTCTCAGCCATCCACATTTACTAATTTTTATCTCAGAAATATTGAGTCCATTTCTGGAGACCTGCATTGTTTAGGTCCGTTATCTGTTGCTCAGAATGTCGTCCACTAAACAGTTGCAACTATAGTTATGCAGGCTTTCTGTTCCGGCAGTGACTCCGTCCGGCTGCCCTCTTCGCTCTGGGCTATTTGACCCAGGGCAAGGGGAAGGGGGGGGGGGGGGGCGGGTGTTCCCTTAGGTCACCTGCTTTATAGTGAAAAGCAAGGGAATGCCTCCTCCAAGACAGTATTTCTGAGTCGCTTCCGGGATGGTTTTAAAGTGTAATATTAATGTTTAATTTCATTCATGTCTTATTTTTAAAGTGTAGCTCGGTGTGAAGCATTTGTATATGTCAAGTGTCAAACGGGCTTTAATATACAATACTCGGACACTTTTAAATGATTATAAAGAGTCTCAATTCTCTGGACTACTTTATTTATTGGCTTGCTTTAAAAATAATTAGTATAAAGGTTATACTGGATGTTAATAGAGAACATGAATGTTATTGTGCTCAATTATTAAGGGTAGTGTATCTTTCTAATTTAAATATTAAATAAGAAAGATACATGTAAAGCCTAATACTCCTTTTCTCCTTAAGGGGTTACCTCTTTATTTTATAATTGAGCTTATTGGATTTTCCTCTATGTCCTAGGCCCTCCAGCCTGTTTACTATTCAGCTAAGTCTGGGTCATTGGTACAGTATAAAAATGTTAAAAAATTTATAGTAATTTATATATTTTTTATACTTACCAATGACCCAGACGGGGATGGTCCTCCCTGAGTTGGGAACTCTTGCCTCCCCGCTGAGTACATAGCGCTGACCAGGCACTGCCAGTAAGAATGATATTTGGCGCCAATTTCGGGACGACTGCGTCACTGCGCATGCGCAGTAGAGTCGTACTATGGAGGTCCTTTAGGACATGATTTCTTTTTGTTTTGGATGCAAATTTTGGGGATTGGGGGGCAAAATTTGTGTTTGGCCCTGGTTTTTGTGGAGTTAGCACCAGCTAAGTCTGGGTCATTGGTAAGTATAAAAAATATATAAATTACTATAAATTTTTTAACTTTTTGTACAGAACTTCCATATGAAAGCTCTGATTTGAATAATTTTTTGTATGAATGTTTAGTACCATGGGGTACATCACATATAATACAGGTTTTTTTCTCATGCGTAAATTGTGCAAATTAGACTAATTTTGATGTTTTTTGGTGTTAATTTCAGCACTGTAAGTGCAAATGCCAATACGGCTCGGGCTAGAGGCCGTATTTATGAACCGATCTTTACGAAACTTCTTGGGTACCTTTGGTATCACCGTGGGACGAGAACGAGTGTTTTGGGGTCCGGTCCGAAATTCGCAGCCAAAATGGCAGCCATTTTGTACAAAATTAGGTGCAATCAGATTTTTGCACAGAACTTCCATATGAAAGCGCTGATTTGAATAATTTTTTGTGTGAATGTTTAGTACCATGGGATACATCACATATAGTACAGGTTTTTTTCTCGTGCAGAAATTATGCAAATTAGATGAACTTTGATATTTCAGTGCGACTTACACACATTAAGTACACATGTCAATACGGCTCAGACTTGAGTCTGTATTTATGAACTGATCTTCACGAAATGTCTTGGGTACCTTTGTTATCACCTTGGGACGAGAACGAGTGTTTCTGGTGCGGTCTAAAATTCAAAATGGCTGCCAGTGGCCATTTTGTACCGAAATTAGGTCTAATCAGTTTTTTGTACACAACTTCTATACAGCTTAGACTAGAGGCCATATTTATGAACCAATCTTTACGAACCTTGTTGGGTACCTTTGTTATCACCGTGGGATGAGAGCGAGTGTTTTTGGGTGTGGTCCGAAATTCAAGATGGCCACCAGCAGCCATTTTGAACCAAAATTAGTGCAATCAGTCTTTTGTACAGAACTTCTGTATGAAAGTTCTGATTTGAATAAATTTTTGTATGAATGTTTAGTAACATGGAATACATCACATATTCTAAGGGGTTTTTTTTCGTGCAGAAATTATGCAAATTAGATGAACTTTGACTTATTCAGTGCTACTTGCACAATGTGAGCACACATGTCAATACGGCTCAGGGTAGAGGCTGTATTTATGAACCGATCTTCACAAAACTTCTTGGGTACCTTTGTTATCACCTTGGGACGAGAATGAGTGTTTCTGGGTACGGTCCAAAATTCAAGATGGCTGCCAGTGGCCATTTTGTACCAAAATTAGGTCCAATCAGTTTTTTGTCACAAGTTCTATACAGCTCGTATTTATGAATTGATCTTCACAAAACTTCTTGGGTACCTTTGTTTTCACCTTGGGACAGGAACAAGTGTGTTTTGGGGTGCCTTTTTTATCACTGTGCTATGAGAACAAATATTTTGGGGTTCAGTCAGACCCACTCTGGGACTCAAAGTTTTCTTTTCTAGTTTAGCATCTGACTGTCACCCACCTTTACAATACTTTACCTATACATTTGTTACAGGCAACGGTCAGTATTTATGTACAGACCATTACAATACTTTATATGTACCTTTGTTATCAGGTCATTACCTAGATGTTTGTCATTGCTGTGTCACATACTATACATGTGCATGTCTTTGTCTTGACAAGTTGAGCTACAGTGTCATTGACAGATTCATTTTACCCTGATATGCCCCATCGTCTAGGTCCGAGATCTCCAACGAGTAGTTCTTGATTAGCTCCCTCACTTGGCCCATCTGCCCTGTCTTGATATTTGAGCTGAAAATTCTCTGGAACATTACTTTACACCATCGGTTGTCGGGGAGATTTACCAAATAATTAAGATAACTGAGTTTCAATAAGTCTGTCCTGTCCTTGATCCTCATCCACCCAAGCTCACCCCTGATTGCTTTTAGTGCTGCAGCATTACTCGACCCCATTCTCCATTGGCCTGCATCGTTCTGCAGGGTTTCCAAGCTCTTTATAGCCATCTGGTTTAGGGGTACCACTTCCGTACCATATGTTATTCTTGGCAGATCCACCATTTCCCAAATGGTTTTTCCCACGAAAACCTTATTGAAACTGTTTCTCCCTATAAGTTTCATTTGGTTAAGTATTCGCCTCCCCTGTGGTTTCGGTAGATGCCCCTTCCTGTGATGTTTATATTTACCCCCAGATACTTGTAGTCACCTGTCTCTCCTATACAAAAAAGTTTGCTGCTATCTTCCGGAACACAGAACTCCCCCACTCTCCATCTTCGAGTGGGGTCAGCTTTGCGGGCCACTGGTATAACTGTGCTCTTGCATTCATTAAGTTCAAGTCTCTATTTGCTCCCATATTTCCCAACAATTCCCACCATTTTCACTAGCCCCTCTTCGCTTTCAGACGCTAGCACCATATCGTCTGCAAAAAATAGCCCTGGGATCTTCAAGTCCCCAACAGCTACCCCCCATCGCTATGCAGGAGTTCATCTCCTAAACCATTGATGTACAATGCAAAAGGAATTGGTGAAAGGATACACCCCTGTTTTAGGCCTATCTCCATAGGCACAGGTTTTGTTGCTATGTTACCCAGGCTAAGTTCACTCTGTACATCTTTATATAATGCTTTCAGAATTTCAACAAACTCGCCTCCCAAGCCCAGTGCATCAAGCTTTCGCCACATACCCTTCCTCCATACTCTATTGTATGCCTTTTTAACATCCAAAAAGGCTATAAACATCTTTTTCATTTTTGCTTTCACAGATTCTATCATTTGGGATAGTATGAAAAGATGGTCATTGACTCTCGTTCCCTTCCTGAAGCCATTCTGGATCTCTCCCAAAAACCCTTCTCCTCAATCACCTCCTCTAATCTACTTTTCCAATGTTGCTACTGACAGAGATCCCTCGATAATTATCCAAAACGTCTTTTTCCACCTTTTTGTGAATAAATGTCACTTTGCTTTCTCTCCACTCATTTGGGACCTCTTGTTTTTCTATGGCTAAATTGAATAGGGCAGTTAGGCTTTCCAAGAGTTCCTCTCCCCCTTTTTTGATGAACTCGTTCGGAATTTTGTCCACCCCTCCAGCTTTTCCATTCCGTAATTTTGAGATCACCTTTCGCACCTCCTCCATTTTAATTTTGCAGCACACAAAGTTCGATATGATTTCCTTGACCTGGTTCTGACACTCCGGTGGGTTCCCCATGCCCCATCTCTTATCATTTACCTTTTCCCAGTGCTTGACTAGTTCTAATGCGACTTGGTCTTGATCGTTTGTAACTCTGCCATCTACTTAATACTCTGTGGGTTACTTCCTTTGTTACGTTTACTCACGCATTTCCAAAATACGTTTGAACTCACCCCCCCCCCCTCCCCCCCCCCGTCACTCTTATCATCCTAATAAGACTGCTATTTCACACTCTCCGATTATTATCTTTAATCTTATTTACTTTATTTCATACTTGTTGGTATTCTTCCTTTGCTACCGTGGCCTCATTGTTTTCCACCCTCTTAAGTTTTCTACTTCTCCTGTATGCAGTACATTTAGCTTTTCTACCCTTTATAGTTCTTCATTTACTCTGTACCCAAGTTCCTGTGTTGGCACCCTAATCTTTCCTACGCTTTCCTTCCCTGCCTCCACTAGGCTCGCAACTATGGCGTCAGTCATCTTCTGGACACAGGCCCCTTTGTGTACGATTGCAAGCTTTGGTTTCAATTTTTGTTCGACTTTCGCCCAGTCAGCATCCTTTTTTGAGTTTCCATCTTTCCTTGAAGCTTCCTTTGCTTTTTACTAGGTTTTTGGCCCTGATCGTCACTGTAATCAAGTTGTGATCACTATCCACCTCCATTTTACCCTCATCATCCACTTCTACCCCTATCACCTCCCTCCATAAATTAATATCTGTGAGAATATAGTCGATTATTGATTTTCTGTCGTTCCTCTCCCAGGTCCATTTCCCCTTACACCTCGCATCCCTGTTCAGAATCTTCAGACCGAGCTCATTTGTGAAGTTCAACAGCTTCCTTCCATTCCTGTTGACTTTCTTGTCCCCGTCCTCTATGCCTTCTTCCTTATCACCTATGTGTCCATTAAAGTCACCATCAGAATTATACCGATCCCTCTGTTTTCTAGTTCTGTGATATTGGACCTTGGTGTTGAGTATATTGAGTCATTCCACTTGGGTTTACTTCCCTCCACCACACAGTACACAATCTCAAGAGCAATACTTTTATTTCTTAGATTGATCTTTACCCATCCAATTTCTTTCGATACCTCAGCTGAGGTGTGAACAGCTTCCAGGTCTGTGATCAGCTACGGTTTTAAATCCTCTTCAGTGTAATGCCTTCCCCTCCCCCTTTTTCTGGTCTTCCGTTCACCCTACACCTATCCACACTCACCCCCTTACTTGGTCTACCCATTCCTTGTGTTTTACTCACGTCTCACTTAAGCCCATGACATCAAAGTCCTCTGCCTCGATCAATGTAGCAATTTCACTTACTTTCCGGCGGAGACCCTGGATGTTGCTATAACCCACTTTCAGGGAACCAGGATTCATTGGCTTCGGCCTACTGGCCCCATTGTTTTCTGCTGCTAGCCTTGGTTAACTTATTTTGTCCCGCTCTATCTTGTTCCCCTCACCTGTGTCCACTCTTGTTATACTTGCCTCTGGCCTCCCAACCCGCTCCTCTCCAAAAAAGGCTCCGCTACCCGTAGAATTTTATCTCCCAATACCCATTTCCCCATCACGCCTGTACATGCTCGCATTGCCCCAAAACGTGTCCCAATGGTTGATAAAGGGTATTCCCAGGTCAACATAGTAGTAGTCCTCCTACTCCTCATTCAGCTCCCAAATCCTTGAGTTCCGTTCGTCCCCACCTCCAAGGACAGGAAGGACCCCGGATACAACTACTCTTGCATTCCTATTTTGCAGTTTGCTGACTAAACCTCTGTATGACTCCACCAAACTTACTGACCTTCTCTCCCTGATATTATTGGTCCCCAAATTGGCCACCACTACTGATTCCGATCCTGATCCTGCCACAATACCATCTACCTGGTCCCTCAGGTCCTCCACCTTCGCCCCGCGGGAAGCACAAGACTGTTCGATCAGAACTATCGGGACCACAAACCACATTGTCAATCCCACATACAATGCTACTCCCTGCTACAACCAATTTTCTTCTTCTGCCCCCAGTTCCTATATCATTTGCAACTCCCCTCGTTTTGCATCCCTCAGGCCCTCTCTTTCTCTTCACTGCCCTCCTTACCCTATCTGTCCTAGCAACATCAACAACCATCTCCCCCCCCCCCTCAATGTCCCCCTCACTCTCATCCCCAGGGGTGTCAGAATCTAAAACACATTATTATTATTATTATTATTATTATTATTATTATTATTATTATTATAATTATACTCTGTAACTTTGTGGCATGAGCTATGCACGAACAGAGACTTGCAGCAGGCCTGCATTTTCAGGAGAGCGATTTATTTGCTCGCCTACTGCTTGCCTTAAAAAAATTAAGGAGGGTGAAAACATGCTTTCCCAGCCTTAGAAAATAATGATTACCTTAACAGCCTATTCCTAAAACCCATAAATTTTGACATGGTTGTAACTTATCATAGAGGAACAGATCCTATGCCAGAACAAGTATCCTCGCTTTCATATTTACAGTTATATTTTTATACAACAACCTATGGCCCAGACTAGCTGGTGCTAACTCAAATTAATCCAGGGCCAAACACAAATGTTGCCTCCCAATCCCGAAAATTTGCATGCAAAACCGAAAAAATCAAGTCCTAGATGGTCCTCCATACTTTTTAGATCTGCACATGCACAGTATCCAGGAAGTTACTGAAATTGGGGCAAACCATCATTTCTTTGTTTGGCCCTAAAGTCAGCAACAGTGAACTGACATCTATCTGTGCTTTTAAATCTCCTTTTTTGAGGATGCCAGACACAAATCAGTGGTAAAATTTGTGGATCCAAGGATATAAATGGATGATGGAAGTGAACAACGGTGGTTAGAAATGTTCAGGTCTGTGACTTTATAATAATTATAAAAATTATTTCATGTTTCCCAATTTCGGGATATGCACCTGATGTCATCATTCTTGCTAATGATTTATCCACTGTTTGTTAAGTGTTCCTTCCCTATCCCTCCTTGAAGCCCTCCTGTTAAACTCCCAAGCTTTTTGGCTTCTTTTTATTGAAATTTTGTATTAAATTTCTTGGGAGTTTAACGTATGGAACAGAATGTTTATCCCCATGGTTACGTCCTCACCCTATGGGTGTTAGGTCGTTTTGGGTCATTCATCTTCTATCCAATGTATCGTTTTTTCTTCGTTTGATGATCTTGCTTTACATCTGGTAGCTTTAAAATTTGTTACTGTCTTTGGGCCTTTTTTCTGTGCCTGATGTCTTGTTTCCAGTTTTTTCCTTGATGTTGTTTACATTGGCAAGTTGGCAACGTCTTATGTATCTTTATCATATATTTATTGTGAAGTTTGTGGGAATGGGCGGTGTTCTTAATCCCTTGCAGGCAGCTAGCTCGATTGGTGAAGCGGTTACTCCGTCCGGTGGAGCCGTAACACCGGGTATTTCCATTACGGTTGAAGGAAGTATAGTGGGTAGATCGAGCACCTTAAAAGCAAAAGCTCACCCAGCGACGACGGAACTAGGGATGAAGCCAGCAAGTTTCTTGTCGGGAGGCTCGGTGTGGTCTGAAAAGGCCTCGAGCGGGAGAGGTCCCTCTTTAACCCAGCAACATCTGGGGCCAGATGTTGTTATGAGAAACATGCATGGGCCAGAGCATACGTCCACACCTGCTTCTCAGAATGCTTCGTTTAGACTGCAGCCGGCCTCGGCTACAGTCACGGTTTTCTCCGCTATGATCAGTAAGCACACACGACCGCATCCTAGCTGTCCGACTTCGGATATCCAGCGAGGCTTCGATCATCGGGACTTTCAGAGAAGAGATTCATCTTTGGAACACCATCCCAGGAGCAGCAAGCAGCTTGGAAACAATGTTGCTCATTAGTCGTTAGGTCCTGTATTCTGTCCAGTGTCTGCCATCAGTACCCTGTTGGAATCAATCAATGGCTTTTTCACTTGCAGGAACTACAACCTGTTTGGCCCGAAAAGGGGAGTATTGAGTAAGTAGTAATTGCTGTTGTGTTTCTTTATACTTTTTATGCAAAAACCCACATTTCAATTTGAATAAATTCACGAATGAGACATAGTTCACCTTTATTTCTTTTAGCAGTGCGAACACTGAAACCGAAACCACGGTTCTACCCCCTAAAAACACCGAAACCGACTGTAAAATTCACCACCTACCCAGCTCTAGTGACAGACTTGCTGTCGCAGATTGTGCAGCTGATCGCAGCATCCCAGCAAGTCTGGGAGCAGCCTCCTTCAGACTCCAGAAGTGAGCTGTCGGATGGTGCTGGGTGACAGGGTTGGTCCAGTCGTCTGTTCACGCAGATGCAATGGACCGAGATTCACAGCTGATTCAGTCGGATGGTGAAAGAGATAAGGAAGAGGATTACCCTTCCCTTTCGGAACAACATATGATTGCGCTGGACTTTATTCATCAATACTATCCTGAATTTGTTACGCCGAATCAGCAAGCTGCGACAACAAGGGAAAAACTACTGTCGTCTTTAGACACAGACTTTATACGGAGGAAGGAAGAAGTTCTTTCTTTCCCGGTTCAGTCTAGACAGGTGTTGCAGGCCTTCGGCCATGTAGACGGCCTCATATTTAACCTCTCAAGTGTGAGGAAAAAAGGCCGTTTCTTATCAACATCTTCCATAAATATGCCATTCCTTGGACCACGTTCATTTAAAACGGTTGGAGAAGATGTTCAGAGAGCTCCTCTGCATTTAGATGAGCAGGCCGGGGATTTAGATATATCTTTACCTGTTTCATTCAACATTCGCTCAGATGTAATGGAAAGTGCAATTTCATCGAATAGAGCAAATTTGTACACAATGTCCTACGCACATCACTTTACCAGAGCTATGGCACAACGTCTCAACGGGAAGGAATTTTGAGGATGTGTGTACCTTGCTTAGAGTTCTTTCCAGGGCAATCATGTATGCCATGTATAACTGCGCCCTGACAGTGGCAAATCTGGAGTTAATTAGACGTGATGCTGCCCTTGTGTCGTCATCACTTATAGATGACAAGGTGAAAAGCACTCTCCGAGTCACTCCGGTCTCTGGACATACTATCTTTGACGACAAGATTCCGTTAGTCTATGAATAGGCTACTAGAAAGCTTCATGTGCTCTGCTTTTGAAGTCGACGCCTAAACAACCCACTTCAGCAGACCGGGGTAAGCGAGGGCGTTCCAAATCAAAATCTTCAAAAGAGAACTCCTTGCGAGGGTACAAGAAACCCTCATATAATTACTCCGTAGGTCGTCAATACAGCGAATCGGGAAAGGGGCGTTGGTCTGATTGAGATTATCGGTCAGATGCCCCTAAGCCGACAAGGCGAGGATCTTCGCTGTGAGGACATAGTTTCTCCTCCCGTAAGCCTTGCAAGTCCTACAGGTGATGGTCAAGACCTCTATTGCTTGCCAGTTGGTGGAAGGTTATCAAAGTTAATCAAACTTTGCGAGAAACTGGATAGCAGTCACAGAAGATCAGTGGGTGAGAAGTGTAGTCTCGGATGGCCTACAGCTATCTTTTTGGGCAAAACCCCCACTAACAAGATATCCGCGTTAGACAAATCTTCCGGTGGATCCTTTCAAAAGAGAGTCTCTCCTAGCGGAGGTACAGGCTCTCTTATTAAAGGAAGCAATAGAGGTTGTCGAGAATAAAAATTCTCAAGGTTTTTACAGTCACCCATTCCTCGTACCGAAGCCAGACGGCTCTTTCCAGCTGGTAATAGACTTGAGCTGGATAAACAAGCTAATCATGGCTCCAAAGTTCAATATGGAAACCATTTGGTCGTCAAAAGCGAGCATTCAAGCGAAAGAATATGTGGCAAGCATAGACCTAAAGGGCGCTTACTTTCATGTCCTGGTACATCCGGCATTCAGAAAGTACCTGCAAGTGAAGGTTTATCAGTTCAGAGCAATGTGCTTTGGTCTGAACCTGGCTCCTTGGGCTCTCACTCGAATAATGAACTTGGTGATGTCTTACTTCCGAGCTCATTCATCTGCAGTAACGTCGGCTTACTTGGACGACATTCTGCAGAGATACGGCAACAGAATTATTCTTCAGAGCGATGTTCAGAGTCTGCTGCTATTGCTCCGACGTTGTCAGTTTCATAGTAAACAAGAAAAAGTCAGATCCAGCTCCATCCAAGTCATTCACTCACTTAGGAATGAGCTTCGAGACTCACAACAATCTGGTACGTCTGCGTTACCCAGAGAGAAATTAGTCAGTTGTTATACTCGCTTTTGTCTACACTCGGACGCAATAACAGCGAGGGAATTCATGCGACTGATAGGGCTGTGCGGATCTTATTCTGATGGGCTGTCTGCACACGCGTCCCCTCCAGATATTCTTTACTCAGAACTGGAGTGTGAAGACGCATTCACTCGAAACCAGTATTGTTTTAACGGACCTAGTAAAACAAAAGGTTCAGATTTGGGCAGATCTTCAGTGGTTAACTGAAGGAGTTCCACTGCAACTGCCGGATCCGGCTTTCACGATTATGACAGATGCGAGTCAGACGGGCTGGTGCGTGACTCTAAGTCCCGCAGACTTGAAGTCTCAGGGTCTTTGGGACTCTCAGTTCCTAGAGAAGCACATAAACATCAAAGAGATCGTGTCAATATGGCTACCACTACAACACTGGATTTGCCTAATAGCGAACGTCCACATTCAAATTCTGTTGGACAATTCGACAGTAGTTGCTTACCTCAGGAACCAAGGTGGCACTCACTTGATTCCATTATGCGAATTAACTGAGACAATTCTATTCGTCATGAATCATCACGTTCATCTCTCAGTCCGTCATATACCGGGTCATCTGAACGTATTAGCAGACTCGCTCTCTCGGAAAGGTCTCCTGTTGCCATCGGAGTGGACTCTCAACAAGTCAATATTCAGGCAGATTTGCTACTGGTGGGATCGTCCCATGATCTTTTTGCTTCACACCTGAACAATCAGTTACCGACGTTTGTGTCGCCATGCCCAGATCATTGAGCGTACACAGTAGACGCTCTGTCAATTTCCTGGGATGCGATGATATCCCCTAGCTCCGTTGATTCAGCAGATTCTGTTAAAGATCAAACAGTCTCATTGCAAAATAAAATCATGTTGGTTGTACCGGTGTCGTCACAGAAACCTTGTATCAATCTTCTCAGGTGTCTGTTATGGGACGTTTCCGGGAAGCTTCCTCCACGAGAGGATCTTCTTTATCAGGGCAAGTCACGTGCACTACATCACAACCCGTAAGATCTCAACCTTCACGCATTTCCATTGTGTGGTCCTTCTTGCATGGGTAACATTTTACAGGACGTACACGTCGCGTGGTATACGCAATTTCTAACTGTAGGAGGCCCTCCTCTTCGTTGAATTATGCTGCGAAGTGGAGGGTTTTCTTCCGTCACTATTAAGGGCTATTCAATTAAAACTAAAAGTCCTGTCATGAAATGCGCAGAAATAGTACGTCGATCTGCGCGTTAATCTAATCGCGTTATGACCATAGTAAGGCTATCAAATTCTGTACATATGGCCTGTGCACAAGCAATGTTTCAGCCAATGGACCTCAGGGTAACCCGGAGGTCCATTGGCAGAAACATTGCCTGTGTTTGCTCTGAGTAACCAGGAGAACCTGCCGTGCTTTGGGTGCCATTCGATATGGCAATTGCAAGCAATTCCTCTGTGCAATTAAGCCTAGATAAGTGCACAGGACTTCTAGTTTTAACTGTAGGTCTATGTTATCAGATACTTAAGCTCTCATCATGATAACTTGGCTATTGGATCAATTACTTCATTATCCAAGCTAGTTAGAAATTTCTCTATCAATAGACCTAGAACCCTCAGATTAATTCCAAAGTGGAATTTGGCTTAGGTTCTGTTGGAGTTCAAATTCTTGACCTATAAAATGGCGTTTCTCTTAGCCTTTGCATCTGCTGGAAGAGTCTGTGAACGTCATGCATTATCTGGTGATGAATCTCACTACCGTAATATTACTTGTGATTTGCTGAGCAGCCATCCAACTGCGTCCTCTGGTGTGAGAATCACCGACAGTTCTGTTCAACTCAGGTCATTTACCATTCCACTTAAAAGTGACAGTGGCAAATTATATTTTCCAAACTTTCATCTGTCTGAAGAAACCTTTGCCAGAATATTTTCTTCCGTAACGGTACCGGATGTGGGAGGTTTAATTTAAATTCAACAGCAAGGTGGTCTGCCAGTGCATTATCAAATATATTTAAGTCACACACCAAAGGCAAATCCTCCCCTCGTGTTATTACCAGGTCTAATGTGTGGCCACTTTTGTGTGTTGGTCCTATCACACATTGTATGAGGTCCATGGAATAGAGAAGATCTTTGAATTTACAAGCATCAACATCATCATCCACATCCATGTGAAAACTGAAGTCACCAACCACAAGGAATTTTGCTGAAGATGTTGACAAATAGCCCAGGAATTCGTGAACTTCTTCAATGAATAGGCTGACAGCTGATTTGTTTTTATTACTAGGTGGAGGTCGATAAACAACACAAATATTAAGTGACTTTGTGTCATGGGTTAATATGATCGATATCACTTCAAATGACTGAAATTTCCGAGAGGGCAGGCATTTGATGTTAAGGGAGTTGTTGAAAAGTATTCCCACCCCGCCACCCCTGCGGGACGAACAATGGTTATGTAGAAGGCATTTCCCATGTTGCTGTAGTTCACCCACAGTGAGGGTGTCTTCCGGCTGAAGCCAAGTTTCTGTTATCAAAGCTAAGGATATGTTTTTATCAATCAAGTAGCCAAGCACAAATTCAGTTTTCTTTACTATAGATCTGGTGTTCAATAAGCAGCGCTTGAGTTTGTCGGCACTTTTGCTTGATGGTTTTACAGGAATTAAATTTTGTATGTTCATGCATTTTTTTAGCCCTATTTTTAATCCGTCGACGGCCACCTTTACGGTTTCTACGACATCTGAGAATACCAAACACTTTAATTCTGGCAAAGGTTTCTTCAGACAGATGAAAGTTTGGAAAATATAATTTACCACTGTCACTTTTAAGTGGAATGGTAAATGACCTGAGTTGAACAGAACTGTCGGTGATTCTCACACCAGAGGACAGAGTTGGATGGCTGTTCAGAAATCACAAGTAACATTACGGTAGTGAGATTCATCAACAGATAATGCATGAAGTTCACTGACTCTTCTAGTAGATGCAAAGGCTAAGAGAAACGCCATTTTATAGGTCTAAGGTTGTGGAACGAGCTGCAGCTCTTCAGTTAAATCAACATCTAGCTCAGAATGGTCTACGAGGTTTTCCAGTCTGCATACAGATCTTACTGCAGCACAGAAACAGCTCTCCTCAAAGTACAAAATGACATTTCGATGTCGATGGATAGACATCAGGTCTCTTGCCTAGTTCTGCTTGATCTGAGTGCTGCCTTCGATACCATAGATCATGACATGCTTATCAACAGATTGAAATGTAGAATTGGCATATCAGGCATTGCCCTCAAGTGGTTCGCAACATATCTCACCGAACGAACACAAAGTGTTAACATAAATACCTCATCCTCCCCTAAATTCACATTAAAGTTTGGCATCCCTCAGGGCTCTGTGCTAGGGCCTTTGCTTTACGTTATATATGTCCTTCCTCTGTGTGATATAATTCATAGACATGGTTTAGAGTATCACTTCTATGCTGATGACACTCGGCTATACATTCACTTTAAATCTAACGAAGAAGACATATCACGCTGTAAGCTTGAAAGATGTGTTGCTGATATTAGCCAGTGGATGAACGACAACTATCTGAAGCTAAATGCTGAAAAAACTGAGGTCATTTATATAGGCCTACCTCATCAACTCTCTACATCAATGAAAGCATCCTTAATAATAGAAGACAATGCAATCACCCTCAGTAAAGTAGTTCGGAACTTGGGCTATTTCCTGGATGAGAATCTTACTTGTGACAGACGTGTCAATCATATCTGCCACACGTCTTTTTTCCACCTGAGAAATATCAGTAAGGTAAAGGCAACTATTGATAGGAAAACTGCAGAACAACTCATCCATGCATTTGTCACCAGTCGTCTTGACTACTGTAATTCTTTGCTGTATGAGTGCAAAAATTCACTTATTGACAAACTCCAACATATTCAGAATTGTGCTGCCAGGATCGTAACTCAAAATTGTAAGTTCTGCCAAATCAGTCCAGTCCTCAAAACCCTTCATTGGCTCCCCATCCAGCAAAGGATAAAATAGAAAATTCAACTTTTTACATACAAATGTATTAATGGCCTGGCTCCGGAATATTTATCTACACTTGTTAAGCCATATACCCCAGTCAGGAATCTCCGCTCCTCTGAATCCTATAATCTGGTGGTACCAAAGTCTACACTTGCAACAGCAGGTGACAGAACTTTCATATGTGCCACACCAGCTCTCTGGAACTCCATCCCAGTGCATCTAAAATCTGTATTGACCATATTCAATTTAAGTCCGGTCTCAAAACCCATTTGTACAAACAGGCCTTTATCTGCTGATTTTGTAATTCCTGATCATTACACATAGTTTTATGAGCTTGCGTGTGCGTGCAGGTGCGTGCAGGTGTGTGTGTGTGTGTGTGTGTGTGTGTGGGTTTGTCTTACCAACTTGACGAGGTAATTAGACAAAAGAGTTTGCGTGTTTTGCCTTACCGAGGTACAAAAGACAAAAGAAACCCTTTACCTCGGTTGTTTTCCCAGAACTGTACCGGCAAAACGAGGTAGAAACCGTTAGTCCACACAAAGGACAAACAATGGGGTACCTCGGTATGTAGGGTAGACAAGACTGTGTGTGTGTGTGTGTGTCAGTTACTTTTGTAAAGCCATAGAGCACAATGTGGATTTAAGGCTTAAACATTATTATTAACATTATTAGTATTACCCTCACTACGGAAGTGGGATTTTTGGCTAAGAATCAGATTCCAGATAAGTGGTCGGAGCCTATTGTCATTAAGGCCTTACCGTCCTCAGATAACCGTAGACCTTTGCTGTGTCCAGTTAGAGCTATGTGCATTTATAAACGTCGATCAGATTTTGTTTGTCGTTGATTCCTAACAGAAAAGATATTTCTGTTCATGCTGTTGCTATATGGATTCAGTTGGCAATACGCATTGCCTATAAAAGTCTATCTTCGGATCAACATTCTGTCAATAATATCTCAGTGCACAAGGTTAGAGCACTGTCCACTTCTTGGGTTTATTCTAACAGTGTAGCCATTACTAATCTCATGAAGGCTGCGTACTGGACACAACCCTCTTCATTTGCCAAGTTTTACCTAAGAAATTTAGAGTCCATCTCCGTTGACCTTAGATCTTTGGGTCCTCTTTCTGTTGCTCTGTTGCTCAGGATGTCATCCATTAATGTTACATCTATAGGTATTTAGGCTTCCCGTTCCAGCACTGACGCTGTTCTGCTGCTCTCTTTGTTCTGAGGAAAGTTACCTCAGAACAAGGAGAAGTGGGGGGGGGGGGGGGAGGAGGGGGGAGGGTTTTTTCCCTTATGATCATCTGGCTTTATAGTGAAAAGCAAGGGAATACCTCCTCCAGTGTCAGTAGTCCTGCGCTGGTGCTGGGATGGTTTTAATGTGTAGCTCGGTGTGAAGCAATAACTATGTCTCATTTATGTACTGTTTTTAAAGTGTAGCTCACTGTGAGGCTTTTGTATATGTTACGTGTCAAACGGTCGTTAATATACAATCCTCGAACACTTTTAAATGAGTATAAAGAGTCTCATTCTCTGGACTATCTTTATATTTTGGTTTTCCTTCACCGAATTAGCATAACAGGTTTTGCTGGCATTAAATGGAGAATTATATATTATGTAATACTCAATTATATTGTTGGTGTTTTGTCTTTCTCTTTTCTCATAAAAGAGAAAGACATAAATAATTCCTATCTTCTCCTTTTCTCCTGTGGGGGCTATTCTTTACTGAAATAATTGATTTTCCTTTAAGTCCTAGACCTTCCAGCCTTTTTATGATTCAGCTAGTCTGGGCCATTGGTTGTCGTATAAAAATATGATAAATGTTTAGTAATTTGTATATTTTTTATATTTACCAATGGCCCAGATGGGTATGGCCCTCCCATGAGTGGGCACTCATACCTCCCTGCTGTTTATAACATTTAACAGGCAATCTGTAGAAAGAATGATGGTTGGCGCCAATTTCGGTAGCTTTTTGGATACTGCGCATGTGCAGATCTAAAAAGTATGGAAGACCATCTAGGACTTGATTTTTAGCTCAGCTTTGACGTTAGTCAAATTTGAGCTTATGCCATGGCCAGTCATCCATCTGTCCATCAACAATTCAATACGGCTTGGGCTAGAGGCCGTATTTATGAACCGATCTTTACGAAACTTCTTGAGTATCTTTGTTATCACCGTGGGACGAGAACGATTGTTTTTGGGTGCGGTCCGAAATTCAAGATGGCCACCAGCAGCCATTTTGTAGTTTAGTTAGTGCAATCAGTTTTTTGTACAGAACTTCTGTATGAAAGTTCTGATTTGAATAAATTTTTGTCTGAATGTTTAGTAACATGGAATACATCACATATAATGCAGGTTTTTTTCTCATATAGAAATTATGCAAATTAGATGAACTTTTCTTTATGTGCTACTTATACACAGTAAGTGCTCATGTCAATACGGCTCGGGCTAGAGGCTGTATTTATGAACCGATCTTCACGAAACTTCTTGGGTACCTTTGTTATCACCTTGGGACGAGAACGAGTGTTTCTGGGTGCGATCCAAAATTCGAGATGGCTGCCAGTGGCCATTTTGTACAAAAATTAGGTCCAATCAGTTTTTTGTACACAACTTCTATACGGCTCAGGCTAGAGGCCGTATTTATGAACCGATCGTTACGAAACTTCTTGGGTGCCTTTGTTATCACCATGGGACGAGAATTGTTTTTGGGTGCAGTCCGAAATTCAAGATGGCCACCAGCAGCCATTTTGTACCAATATTAGTGCAGTCAGTTTTTACCTTTTAGTACCTTTGTTATCACCGTGGGACGAGAACGATTGTTTTTGGATGCGGTCCGAAATTCAAGATGGCCACCAGCAGCCATTTTGTAGTTTAGTTAGTGCAATCAGTTTTTTGTACAGAACTTCTGTATGAAAGTTCTGATTTGAATAAATTTTTGTATGAATGTTTAGTAACATGGAATACATCACATATAATACAGGTTTTTTTCTTGTGCAGAAATTATACAAATTAGATGAACTTTATTCAGTGCTACTTATACACAGTAAGTGCACATGTCAATACGGCTAGGTCTGGAGGCTGTATTTATGAACTGATCACCATGAAACTTATTGGGTACCTTTGTTATCACCTTGGGACGAGAACGAGTGTTTTTGGGTGCAGTCCAAAATTCAAGATGGCCACCAGCAGCTATTTTGTACTAAAATTAGTGCAGTCAGTTTTTTGTACAGAACTTCTGTATGAAAGTTCTGATTTGAATAAATTTTTGTATGAATGTTTAGTAACATGGAATACATCACATATAATATGGGTTTTTTTCTCATGCAGAAATTATGCAAATTAGATGAACTTTGATTTATTCAGTGCTACTTATACACATTAAGTGCACATGTCAATACGGCTCGGGCTAGAGGCTGTATTTATGAACCGATCTTCACAAAACTTCTTTGGTACCTTTGTTATCACCTTGGGATGAGAACGAGTGTTTCTGGGTGCGGTCCAAAATTCAAGAATCTTGGGATATTTGGTATAAGTTTTTCTTAGGAGAGGCAGATGCAACTTTTGAAATCATTTCTCTGGCTTGATATTTAGGCTACCATGTCAGGTGAGTGCCCTCAGGCCCCCTGGGGCCTCTTGTTATTTACAGAGTTACCCCTTTAATTCTTCAAACAGTTTAGTGGAATGTCACTGTTCTCATTTGGGATAATGTCTATACTGTCTACTGAAGCTTTCTACAGTGATTTTAATTACTATTGGCAGGATTTTAACCCCTTTTAAACATGTTTACAGACTTAGTTTCTTTGTATTGGAAATTAGGCTTTCACACATACTTTGTTACTTTAATTCTTGCATGGTCAATACAACTTAATGATTGCATTTGCATCAATGATTTCTTTTATCAGTTTTAGGAAATATTTAACCCTTTTTTAAAGTCAGTTTTACTTAGTATTCCCAGCTTAAATTTTTGGATTAAAGTTTTGCTTTTCAAGGTTGTACCTTTTATTCTTCAAACACTGTGTTACAACATCATTGTTTTTATGTGTACCCATACTATGTATGGTACACATAATGCCGGCATCCGGAGCGACCATCCGTCATTCGTCCATCCTTTGTCCGTCCGTCTGTCCGTATCCATTTCTTTGGCATTCGATAACTTGAAAAATATTGCTTGGATTGTCAAGTTACTTTATATTTGTGTTCAGGTTAATGATGTGCCGAGCTGTATAGTTTTTGGTGTAAATCTGATAATTTGATCCCAAGATATTAACCCTTTATCCTTCAAATTGAAAATTCCTCCAATCCCTTTGGCATATCGATAACTTGAAAAATATTGCTTGGATTGTATAGTTACGTTATATTTGTGTTCAGGTTACTGATTTGCCGAGCTGTATAGTTTTTGGTGTAAATCTGATAATTTGATCCCAAGATATTAACCCTTTATCCTTCAAATTGAAAATTCCTCCAATCCCTTTGGCATATCGATAACTTGAAAAATATTGCTTGGATTGTCAAGTTACTTTATATTTGTGTTCAGGTTACTGATGTGCCAAGCTGTATAGTTTTTGGTATAAATCTGTTATTTTAATCCTGAGATATTAACCCTTTATCCTTCAAATTGAAAATTCCTCCAATCCCTTTGGCATTCGATAACTTGAAAAATACCTGGATTGTCAAGTTACATTTTATTTGTGTTCAGGTTACTGATGTGCCAAGCTGTATAGTTTTTGGTGTAAATGTGATGATTTGATCCCGAGATATTAACCCTTTATCCTTCAAATTGAAAATTCCTCCAATCCCTTTGGCATTCGATAACTTGAAAAATATTACTTGGATTGTCAAGTTACTTAATATTTGTGTTCAGGTTACTGATGTTCCGAGCTGTATAGTTTTTGGTGTAAATCTGTTATTTTGATCCTGAGATATTAACCCTTTATCCTTCAAATTGAAAATTCCTCCAATCCCTTTGGCATTCGATAACTTGAAAAATATTACTTGGATTGTTAACTTACTTAATAATTGTGTTCAGGTTACTGATGTTCCGAGCTGTATAGTTTTTGGTGTAAATCTGTTATTTTGATCCTGAGATATTAACCCTTTATCCTTCAAATTGAAAATTCCTCCAATCCCTTTGGCATTCGATAACTTGAAAAATATTGCTTGTATTGTCAAGTTACTTTATATTTATGTTCAGGTTACTGATGTGCCGAGCTGTATAGTTTTTGGTGTAAATCTGATAATTTAATCCTGAGATATTAACCCTTTATCCTTCAAATTGAAAATTCCTCCAATCCCTTTGGCATTCGATAACTTGAAAAAATATTGCTTGGATTGTCAAGTTACTTTATATTTGTGTTCAGGTTACTGATGTGCCAAGCTGTATAGTTTTTGGTGTAAATCTGTTATTTTGCTCCTGAGATATTAACCCTTTATCCTTCAAATTGAAAATTCCTCCAATCCCTTAGGCATTTGATAACTTGAAAAATATTACTTGGATTGTCCAGTTACTTTATATTTGTGTTCAGGTTACTGATGTGCCAAGCTGTATAGTTTTTGGTGTAAATCTGATAATTTGATCCTGAGATATTAACCCTTTATCCTTCAAATTGAAAATTCCTCCAATCCCTTTGGTATGAGATAACTCAAAAAATATCAATCCGATTGTCATGTTACTTTATATATTTATTCAGGTTACTGTTGTGCTGTGCTGTATAGTTTTTTATGTAAATCTGATAATTTGATCCAGAGATATCAACCCTTTATCCATCAAATTAGACACTCCTCCAATCCATTTCTATATGTACCCATACCATGTATGGTGTACATAATGTCAGCATCCGAGGTGGCCCTCCGTCATACAGCTTTCTACTAGTTGCGCGTATGGGTACACATCTGACGATTTCATCGGCCTATTTTTCATTTGGGGCAAGGTCTACTGACGCTGTATACAGTGGTTTCGATTAATATTTGTGTTAATTTAACATTTTCAAAATGGTTTTCAAATTTAGTTTCTTGAAATTTGAAATTGGGCATATAACACATACTTTGTCACTTTTTGTTCTTGCATGATCAATACAATTTTTAATAATTGCATTTACAGACATATTTCTTTTTACTTGTATGCAGCTTTTTTACCTGCGTCGCCAGCGGCAGAGCAGGTCTAGTAACCGCTCGACTCCGTCCGTCCATCCATCCATCCATCAGTCCATCCGTCCGTCAGTCCATCTGAAACACTTCTTCCGTCAAAGTTTTCTTGGCTTCTATGAAAGGGAATGATTTTATATTTGGTCTGCTGCTTCATAATGATGAGTTGTATCGTGTGTCTAATTTTCAGATCTTCTGTGCAGCCACTTCCTGTTTGCCGATACTTTGAAGTCTGTTCATCTCTGTTATCAATTGCATGCAGCGACGCAGGTCCAGACCCGGTATTGGTTTTGGCTTGTTTTTCGTTACCTGAGCTTCACAGTTTGAAATATAAAGAAATGCCTTCCGCAGCATACTTCTGTTGTTTTACAGAAAGTAATACAGATTGGAAGGAAATGGGAGTGAGGGGCTTTAATGCTGTCTCCAAAACTTCGAGGGAGATGGGTGGAATCAATCCACCCCTCCCACCTCCCCATGTTATCCAGAAGATAAATCCAATTCTCATTATACAATTCTCTTCAAACTTACTATTTTATATGCCCATTTGTACAAATGGTCATAATATGTAAATGGTCTGTCCATCCACCTGTCTGTCCATCCATCCATCTGCCCATAAACAATTGGTTTCCAACCAATAATTCCAGTTTGGATTATTTGATTTCAACCAAAGTTGATATGTGTATATTCCAGATAGTAATACAGGACAAGTTTGAAGTATGGGTTAAACTCCCCACCCCCTGTCATTTAGGCAATGTTTGCAAAAATGCATTTTGAAGCATTGGGAGTTATTACATTAAAAAACATTGACTCCTATAACCCCCAGCACCCCCACTCCACTCCCCCTCCCACACCCCCTGTGTCATTTAGGCAATTATTCCCAAAATGCATTTTGAAGGATTGGGAGTTATTACATGCAAGAAAAAAAGGACTCCTATAGCCCAATGCCCCCTGCCACCCTCCATAGGTGTCGTTTAGGTATTTGTTTTTTTTTTGCCCCAAAATGCATTTTTAAGTATTTGGAGTGATTACATGCAGAAAAAATTGTCCCTTTGAATTGAAAGTATAGTCTTTTAAAATTTAAACCACAAATTTTGAGTTAAAAGATTCCAACTTATATTGACTGCAGTTATATTTCCTAATCAACAGAGCTGTGCAGCTGATGATCCAATTGCAAAAAATTTTGTTGACATTTTCAGAAAACACATAATTTTATACTTTCTTTCAGAAAGAAGTGAAAAGTAGAACATTTTTTGGGTCAATTTTTACCAAAATTATTTTTCAGTTGTATTATAAAAGAAGATTTTAGAAAGAGAATGTTTTATGTACTGCATCTTTAACCCTTTACCTGATAAAAGTTGAAGCCAGCAGAACAAATTATTTTTCTGAAACTTCAGATTTTTTCATTTTTTAATTCTAACCATTGTATATTAGTCCTTATTGGAACAAGCTCATCAAGCCTGTTCCATTAATAGGTCATGAGGTATGTTTCGGGGTAGAGAAATGAAAAAATAAAATTTAAATAGCAATTTTTGTATGTCACGAGTGCATGTATGGCAGATTCATTAGGTAAAGGGTTAACAAAAAATAGCTCAGACTATTTTGTGTCTAAGCCTTACCATTACTGGGACAGTCGGGCTGTATGTGTGACATCACTAGTTAAAAATTAATATTACATTTTTAGTTATTCGAGAAATGTTTTAAAAGCTTTCCATATGTCTGATAACTGTTAGGTAAAGAGTTAAAAGAAAACTTTGAAGTTCAAACAAAGTTTCATCAAATCTATCTCCAGGTTCAGTGTGGAGGTCTATTGGCTGAAACATCAGGGTGACAAAATAAATACTTTGGTTCTCAGGCATCTGGTCTTCAGAAATTAATGATGGTGGGTGGTTTTTATTTTTATTTATCTTTTTAAGCCCCCGAAAATTATTTTGGGGGGGGGGGGGGGGAATATAGTGTTGCCATTTCTATCTGTCTGTCCGTCCATCTGTCCATCAGGAAGATTTTCGTATCTGCTCCATAACTGAGATACTTTGTTGGATTTTGTTGAAACTTGGCATACATGTTGCTTATGGGGAGACGGTGTGTTGTGCATAAATATTTTGTTTGTTTGATGGAGGTCAAGGTCACAGATCAAGGTCAACAGTCTGTCAGGAAGATTTTCGTGTCCGCTCCATAACTCTGAGATGCTTCATTGGATTATGTTGAAACTTGGCATAGATGTTGCTTATGGGGAGACAATGTATTGCGCACAAATTTGTTTTGTTCGATGGAGGTCAAGGTCACAGATCAAGGTCATTGCCACATTGGGGGCATAGCCACTTCTGAGTGACAATCTCTTGTGTTTTCGTAAAGTAAACCCCAAAAGAATGTATTGCATATCCTCCTAATTTCAATTTAATTATCAACCTGAATCAGAATCTGGGCAGTGTAGTGATCAGTTGAGCTAACAACAGCATCTACCAAACTAAAATGAAGCTTCAAAATTCATGAAAAGGTATGAGAGTGTCTTAAGTCTGGCAGATGTTATTCTCGGCTCCTTTGGTCAACAATATACATATAGAGGATATGAAATGAGTGTTTTTCTCATATGATATTTATGAAACCAGTCTAAGAATTTTCCTTTGGGCGAGCCTCTGGCGAGCCCCAAACAGAAAATTCGGATGAGTTTCATAAATATCATATGAGAAAAACACTTATTTCATATTCTATTTATCATATGACACACATATGCACAAATTAACGACTTGGTGTGATTTTTTAACCCTTTACCTGATGTGTGTTGCAGATGACACTTGAAAAAAAAACATCTTCATATAACTAAATTTTTTTCATTTTTTGCTTCGAAAACATAGGTCGTGCATGTTCCAATGAGGGGTCGTAACCTAAATTTTTGAAGCAAAAAATTAAAAAATTTTGTGTATAGTACTGGCTGGTTTTTATCGTTTTGTTAGGTAAAGGGTTAATGCAATATAAACCAACCTAAATAGGACAGATAACGTAAATTCTCCCTACTCAAATTATGCAAATGTGACCCAGTTGTATTTTGTTCAGCCAATCAAACTATCCATATTTGAAATTGTCCAATAAAATCTTTCAGCCCCAATTATACAAATTATGAAAATATGGCCCAGTTGTATTTTGTTCAGCCAATCAAATTGTCTAGTTTTGAAATTGACTAATGAAATCGACGGAAGGCTTTATTTATCACTGATTAATATGAAAGCAAAAATCAAATGTTTTAAAGTGAACAAAATGGACGAGTCATATGATAAATACATATATTATATGCCTTATAAACAATATACCAATATAAAACTGAATGACATAGAACCATTATTTTCAATGTAAATCAAATTCTAACTCTACTAGGATAGAAAACAAAAAAGCTTATACTTAAAAAAACAGAAAAACAACCAACCTTGGAAAACAAGTTGGAATATCATCCAACTCAAATTAAAGAAATTTGTTGAAATCATCAAATACTTGAAAATCATATATAGTGGGACAAGTTTGCTATTTGTAGGCAAGTATAATAATCATTGTTTTCAAAAGTAAACGAGAAACCACAACTTTTTGAAGATCATACCGATCAAATTCTATTTGTAATTATCCAATTCCGCAATTTGTATTAATAACAATGGAACTGGTAAAATTACCCAAACCCACTGGATATAGCGTACTTCCTACTTCACTACTTGTGATAGTCTCTCAGGGTGGTTTGCAAAGTCAACAGTGGGATTTCATGAAAATACCCGAGTTGATTCTGCTGTGAGGTTCACACAAGATGTTCCAAAAAATTAACAGAGACATTTCCAAACCTGCTGAGGTGGTTCTGCTGTGGGGTTCACACAGAATGCTCTGAAAAATTAACGGAGGAATTTCTAAACATACATACATGTGTATATACATTCGTTTGCCATTTTGGGATTATGACCAAGATAAGAATTTTGCAGTGTCAATAGAGATGACGATCCAATAAGCAATCAGCCATTTACACTTCACCATGGGCACTTGTAATAAATCAATGTAGGTTGATATTTGATAAACTGAACCTGATGAACATGTATTGCCCATTTTCATTGTATCTGATCAAGCCTGAAAATAAGCAGACTGTCATCTGCAAAATGAGCTCCCCAGACGGGGACACTGAATTTGGTGAATCTACCCTGCACAGCAGGGTAGCATCACAAAATTTACCATCTGTGAACCTCAGTCTGAATCAAGGTCTCAAGCCAAAACAGAAAGATGTACCTAGAGGATAAATTGGCCCACTGTATGGGATCGCATCAGCAACTTCACCCTCTGGGAACCCCATTTTGCAAATGACAGGTTGCTTATATTCAGGCTTGTATCTGATGCAGTTTACTGGGGTTACCATAGTTTAAGGAGCAATAAAACAAATTCCAGTAAAAGATTTCAATGCAGGAGGGGGTTCAAAACCAATGCAGCGGTTCCTAAGAACCAAAACCTTCATTTTTTTTAGCCTTACTTGTGCTTTTTTAATATATCTTTTCACAGAATTTGAGACTTATTCTCAAGGCATCGACTTCACCCATGTGTCTGTTCACCTTCTCCCACATTTCTTGTCTGTTTTTATGAAATATGGTGTGAAGAATGAGTATGAAGTGTCGATGTTCATGTGGAAAGGAAATTATGAGTTCAAAGTTTTTTTTTCAGTTATGACCCTTAGTATTGGAAATTGTCTTTTGTAATTGTTTATTGGCTGAACTCCTCTAACACTCTTGGGTGTGATTTCTCTAAAACATGCCATAAATTATGAGTATGAAGTATATGGAGTTGAAATATAGCTTCAAGGGGCAATTTTTTATCAGGAGTAACAAAGTCAGGGTAAATTTTATGTTGGACGTTGTGTTCACCCTTCATCCAAAGCTACACTGGGAAGCACTAGGGCTGCACGATATCCAAAACTGAATACCGGTATTGGTATTCAAAAAAATACCGTGGTATACTGGTATATCGAAAACTGTTCAGATATATGAACACAAGTACCACAATCGAGACTCAAGGCATCACAGTCTGAACGAATTAGCATGCCTTGATGATGCGGTTCGAAAAATCTTTACCCATCGCAGACGATATCAAAATTTATTATTTTCAAAATTAGTTTATCAGATTTTCCCCAAAGATTTCAACAAAACTATATCATGTGACGCCTCATTGGAATGAGCTCAACGAGCTCATTCCAATGAGGGGTCACATGATATAGTTTTGTTGAAATTTTTTAAAATTATTTTTTTCAGCTGCTGAATTTGTACATTATGAGCAGATGATTCCTTGGATAAAGGAATAATATTATTCATTCGGGGCTACGGTTAAAAAACTCAAGGCATCTTGAAAATTAAATTGTGGGTACCGGTAAATAAATAATGACGATAAACCGATATTTTTGTAATTACACCGGTATTCAATCTATATTGGTTTGAATACCGGTATATATCGGTTTATCGATATACTGTGCAGCCCTAGGAAGCACTCCTACATTTTCTGAGATTTCAGGCCAAAATTTGGCAGCTACAAATGTACATGTAGGAATAATTATTTTATGAGGAATGACATCAACAGGGGGAATTTTATGTGTACTGCTTTATGTTAATCTTTCAACCATTACACATAACTCTTCAGCTAGTGCATCACTGGGATTCACTCCAACATTTTAAGTGATATCGAACTGAAAGTTAGCATCTGGAGCTGAAATTTTTCACCTATTCCATCATATGTAGAAATTAAGTTTACAAGTGAAAATAATTATATTCTGTCCCATATCGAAAATAAGTTATGCAGAATCACAGTGTCAGTTCACAAATGCTTATCTTATGTTTGTTAAGACAAAAACATCAGCAGGCAATATGGAAGTCATTAGAATATCGTCATCATGTAATGTTTTCAACATCACAATATATACTCTTTTTAATCCTTTACCAAATGCATCATCTGCATCTGTCCATGTAATTTCCAAATCAAGCAGTAGAAATGAAATTATTTTAAAAAAGGTTTCAACAAAATCATATGTTACTCCTCCTTTGAATGAGCTTGTGAAGCTCATTCCAATGAGGGTCAATTGTATGGTTTGGTTGAAATTTTATGAAACATTAAAAAAAAATAAAATAACAAATTATGATATCATTTGCATTGGGCAAGGGGTCAATTGTATGGTTATGTTTAACTGGTTGAGTGCTGGAAGCCCATATTTGGGCTTTATGCTTAAGTGTAGATACTAACACTCCAAGACTCTAAACTCTGCAGATGTGCTTCACATTGCCTTTGAATCCAAATTATTTAGTCTGTACGGATTTTCCTTGCTACAATTTATGGGAGAGTGCCTGTTGGCACTCTCCCATAAAATGTAGCAAGGCAAAGACTTGTGAATAAATTTTAATGACAAAAAAAATTCAGCACTCTACCAGTTAACACATAATCTAATCTTAGTGTGTGAAAGAATTAAGGAACACATGCTGAGAGGTCCAATGGAAAAAAATATAGCATTGGGCCCAAAAAGTTAAAAACCTGTTTCTCAGGCCCCACTGCATGGTCCTTTTGGCATCCGCATGCTCTCTTTTTATAACCAAAGCAAACTTCAAAAAATAAAAATTGAATGGTTTATGTCTGATATTTGACCCAAATTAATAAAATTGATACATTTTTCCCTTGAGTGCAATAAGCCTTTGCAATGCTTTGGCACTTAAGGACTAAATACACCAGAACCAATGCTATTCTGTAGATTATGAGGCCTAAAACAAACCAAGAACATGAACTTTTGATGGCAAAGAAATAATCACAAAAAATAAAAAATAAAATAGTAAAATTCCCACCCACATGCAATTTTACAAAAAATGGCCTGAGAAACAGAAGTTCTATTTTGTGGGGCCTTAAGTGGACAATGAGCTGCTACAGTAGAGTCGCCGTGGACTGGTCGTAATCCACGAGTGAACAATGATGTCCACGCATGAATTTACCAGGTAATGAGAATCATAATCAGCAAAATTTTAATTAATGAAGCTTCATTAATTAAATTTTTGATGATTATTCTTATAATTAGTGTTTGTAATCTAATATTATTGCGTCTGTGGAAATATTGCCCACCTGAGGAATGTGAAAAGTCCATGATGGCTGTAGTGTAATATGAAAAATATCAACTCTCTGATTTTGCTTGTACAGTACGTGGAGAGTGTATTATCACTAAATCACCCACAGAGTGGAGATTCCACCCAAGCAATAATTTCAAATTTGTTGCAAACACAAGCAAAGTTTCAACCAATGGACCTCCGGGTTAAACCCGGAGGGCCATTGGCTGAAACATTGCTTGTGTTTTTTGTCCATATGTACAAAATTTAAAAGTTATAGTTTGGGTGATAACTCCACTCTGCGGGTGGTTTAGTTACAATCCACTCTCCACGTACTGTATACATGGAAGAGCATGTGAAGCAAAACACTGTATGCAAAGTCTTGGTCCACCTAAATTATTTTTAAGTACTACATGTATGTGTACCTTCATGCTTCAAAGCATGATCAACAATTCTTTACATTACACTTGGCGGCTAGAACTAAATGAAAATAAAAGCAAGGTAATACCCGTTGGACGCAAGGTAGATATGACGAAGAGATGGAGAGTGGGGGAGTTCTCAATCCCCGAAGGGGAAAGCAAACAAATCACTGTAGGAGAAACGGGAGAGTATGAGTATCTAGGGGTAAGCATAAATATAACGGGAAGAGGGGTGTACAGAAATTACTCAGCCAAACTGATTCTGAAGGGGAAAAGAATTCTGAACCAACTAAAACTTTTAGGGAAAAATAGTTTCAACAAGGTCTTTGTGGGGAAAACACTGTGGGAGAGGGTGGGTTTACCAAGTATAACGTATGGCACGGACGTGATTCCATTAAACCAAACCGTTATTAAGAAGTTGGAAAATACTCAAAATGATGCCGGCAGATGGATAACAGGGTCGAGTAATGCTGCAGCTTTGGAAGCAGTAAGGGGGGAGCTTGGGTGGATGAAAATCAAGGACAGGGTAGATTTGGGAAAACTGTGTTACTTTAACTACTTGAGAAACCTGCCTGACAACCGGTGGTGCAAATTGATGCTCGATACCATTTGGAATTCTAATATAGAAACGGGGTGGTCAAAACATGTGAGGGAACTAATGGACAATTACTCTATAGAGGTCACAAACATAGAAGTAGGAATGAAAGAAGGCAAAAGGTTTGTCAAAGAGAGAGTCATGGAAGATTGCAATCGAAACTGGCGAGCAGGGGTTAGCGTGAAAAGATCACTGCAGGGGTTACAATATAAAGAAAAGCCAGCTTTTGAGAAGTACCTAGATGGCACCTTTGGAGGGTCACTGCTGTTCAAACTGAGATCAAGATCACTGGAGCTTCGGGGAAAAATTGGGAGAGATGGGGAAAAGGGATGCCAAATGTGCCCCTCTGGAGTAGTGGAGACCCTGGAACATTTTCTCTTGGAATGCCCACAGTATATACCTCATAGAATAAAATTTACTGGAAGAATAATGCAGAAGTGGGGTGAAGAAACAAAGGATAGATGGCTGAAGGGAGACACGAGGGAGAGGGTAGGAATGCTTATTGAAGAAATTGAAAAAGAGGAAGTGAGGGACACTATTAAGCAGTTTATTTCTGAATGCTGGGAGGAGAGGAGGGGAAGAGGGGGTGGGGTGCAGGGGGAATGATGGCCTTCTCTTATGAGGACCGCGACAAACCAGCGGCTGGCCAAAGAGTTATTATTATTATTATTATATCCTGTTGTAAATGTGTTTAACAAAGTTTTTGTTCCTTAATTCTTTCTCATGCTAAGAGTATGGAAAAATTGTAGCATTAAGGGGGCAATACAGCTTTTATTCAGTCTCCCACATATTCTTTATCTTGTGAAAATATTGGCACTGTCAACCTGATTATTTTAGTTAATGTATTTAATACAGTGAACAAGCAGAATTACGTAAAATATTATTTTTTCTTCACTGATAATGCCTGAATTGTAGTGCTTTTTGGAAAGCTGTCTGAGAAAGTTTTTCATGATGCATCATCAGAAGCTATAGCTGATATTGCTCATTAATCCTTTACTGAACATGAGGAGCAAACAACTCATGCAACAGGACTTTTACTAGTGCTCAAACGACTAGTGAATTCCAAAGTGGACTAGTCAATAACCAAAAGTCAAGTCGACTTCGACTAGTCATTGGTGATAACTTGTCTCCTTATAACAGTGTTGGTGTTCCGGTAGAGTGCTGAAGGTCCAAATTTGGCTTCACTTGGGCATTCATATACAGCAACTTACTGGAACATTATTCTGTTAATGTGCTTCTAATTATGCTAAGAGTGAAATTATATAGTCTTATTTAATTTGCCTTGTTGCGATTTATGGGAGAGTGCCTATGGGCACTCTCCCATAAATTGCAACAAGGCAAATTAATAACATATCCTGCTAGCCCAAAATAATTCAGCACTCTACTAGTACCAGTTAAAACAAACTACTGTCACTACTATTAGATGGCAATAGATGTATAGATTGATTGCCCAATATTGCTGTTCAAACTGTCTGACAGTGGCACAGAAGGGATACTATTAACCTAAAAGCTTGAACTCCTCCGACTAGTCGACTGCACAATTGAGAGTCGACTACTGGTTTGCCCAGAGTCGACAACGACTAGTCGACTAATCGTTTGAGTACTACCTTTTACCCTCTACACTCTAATATAGTCATATTTAATTTGCCTTGTTGCGATTCATATAACTAAATTGTTTTCATTTGTTGCTAAAATGGCAAAGTTTTCAGCAGCAAGCATTTCCATAATACAGTTTGATATTTAACCCAAAATACAGTTAAAACTAGAAGTCCTGTCACGAATAGTGCGCTTATCTAGGCTTAATTGCGCGTTGGAATTGCGCGCAATTGCTATATCGAATGGCATCCAAAGCAGGGCAGGTTCTCTTGGTTACTCATAGCAAACACATGCAATGTTTCTGCCAATGGACCTCCGGGTTACCCGGAGGTCCATTGGCTGAAACATTGCTTGTGCACAGGCCATATGTACAGAATTTGATAGCTTTACTTGGGCCATAACGCGTACATTAACGCGCATATCAACGTGCTATTTGTGCGCATTTCATGACAGGACTTCTAGTTTTAACTGTACCTTGTTTGACAGGGCTCAGTGAGCTCTGTCAAACAAGATATAATTGGTTAAATTCATAGTTAAACAAGAGAAAAACATAATTGGAGAAAATTCTGTTGTACTGCCAGTGTGCTAGTGGTTAATATTTTTGGTTTATGTGAACTCCTACTGCAAGAATCAATTTTCAGTGCCTAAAAAATTAAAAATTTCAGAGTACTGTTATACCCTCGTGAGTGTAACCTGTACATATTCCAAAGTAAACAACAAACCTCCAATTACATGCCTGTTCTACAAAATACCTACAGTTAAAACTAGAAGTCCTGTCACGAACTGTGCGCTTATATAGGCTTAATTGCACACAGGAATTGCACACAATTCCCATATCAAATGACATCCAAAGCACAGCAGGTTATCCTGGTTACTCATATCTAACACAGGCAATGTTTCTGGCAATGGACCTCTGGGTTACCATGAGGACCATTGGCTGAAACATTGCTTGTGCATAGGGTCATGGTCATAACGCTTAGATTAACGTGCAGATCAATGTGCCATTTGTGCACATTTCATGACAGGACTTCTAGTTTTAACTGTATATATACAATATATTTACTATGGTTTACCTTTAAGGGCCTAGTTCCAAATTTGTTGGTTTCTTGTCTTACATGCACATGTAGAAAACATGTTCCAGCAAAAGGCTTTTGGTGATCTTGCTTATGGAAGTTACAGCAGTGGTTTCTTGGCTCGGGCTAGAGGCCGTATTTATGAACCAATCTTTACGAAACTTCTTGGGTACCTTTGTTATGACCGTGGGATGAGAACAAGTGTTTTTGGGTGCAGTCCGAAATTCAAGATGGCTGCCAGCAGCCATTTTGTACCGACGATGCAGAAATTTTTTTTTTGTACAGAACTTCCATATGAAAGCTCTGATTTGAATAATTTTTCGTATGAATGTTTAGTACCATGAGATACATTACATATCATATGGGTTTTTTTCTCGTGCTTATATTATGCAAATTAGACTAACTTTGATTTATTTAGTTTTACTTTCAGCACTGTAAGTGCAAATCCCTATACGGCTCGGGCTAGAGGCCGTATTTATGAACCGATCTTTACGAAACATCATGGGTACCTTTGTTATCACTGTGAGACGAGAACGATTGTTTTGGGGTCTGGTCGGAAATTCAAGATGGCTGCTGGCAGCCATTTTGTACAAAATTAGGGGCAATCAGATTTTTGCACAGAACTTCCATATGAAAGCTCTGATTTGAATAATTTTTTGTATGAATGTTTAGTACCATGGGATACATTACATATAATATGGGTTTTTTTCTTGTGCGTAAATTATGCAAATTAGGCTAACTTTGATTTATTTAGTGTTACTTTCAGCACTGTGAGTGCAAATCCCAATACGGCTCGGACTAGAGGCCGTATTTATGAATTGATCTTCATGAAACTGCTTGGGTACCTTTGTTATCACTGTGGGATCAGAAGGAGTGTTTTGGGGTCCAGTCTGAAATTCAAGATGGCCGCTAGCAGCCATTTTGTTCAAAATTAGGTGCAATGAGATGTTTGCGCACAACTTCCAAATGAAAGATCTGATTTGAATAAATTTTTGTATGAATTTTTAGTACCATGGGATACATTACATATAATACGGGGTTTTTTCTCGTGCATAAATTATGCAAATTAGGGGTCCGGGTGGGACTTAGAAAATTTTGGACCAAAATCCGGAAATTAGTTTTTTGGTTTTTTATGCATTTTGGTCAATTTTAAGACAAAAAAAAAAAAATTTTTTTTTACACTGAAAATTTGGGGTCCGGGTGGGACTTAGAAAATTTTGGACCAAAATCCGGAAATTAGTTTTTTGTGTTTTGATGCATTTGGGTCAATTTTAAGAAGAAGAAGAAAAAATTTTAGTCTTAAAATATTTTGTTTGGGACTGAAAATTTCCACACAAAAATGATAATCTACAATGATTGGTCTTAATCTGTAGTCCATTACAGTCACCTTGTAATTCTTTTATTATTGTTGACTGGGCCAAAACAAATACTAATTCCTGTCATATTCATTATTCAGTTGTCTTGGTCACAGCAAGTACTAATTCCTGTCATATCCAAGTTGAGCTACAGAGTCATTGACTCTTTCATTGTTGTTACGTTGGGTAATGGGTTAAAGTTAAATTCGATAACATATATATAAATATGAGATTTTCTACTGTGGAATATGTAGTGGTTACACTCACAAGGGTGAAACAGCACTCTCAGATTCTAAATTATGAAAGAACTAAAATCTGATTCTTGAAGCAGGAAGGAGTTCACGAAAACCAAAACCAATTTTTGCAAATCAGCACAAATTTGAATCCCTGCACAGTACTATACTTGAATCCAGTATGCTCAAAGAACTACAGATATGAATACAGTGGGTCTAAATAACAATTTTTGTATGTTTTCAGAAAAAATGGATCACTCACTGATAAAAGTGCTCATCAGCCTCTTCTCATGGTCTTCACTGTATTTTCTGATGTGTTTGCTAGATTCTAAGAAAAGCTATGAATGGCATTGCAGAATGGTGACAGTTGTACATGCCTCATTGATTATTTGTCTCTCATTTTGGGCTGTGTTTGTACTTGGACCATGGCCATTCACTGATGCAGGTATGTCATTATTGTAATTTGTGTCTGCATATTACAGTATGTGGAGAGTGGATTGTAACTGAATCACCCATGGAGTGAAGTTATCACCCAAAGTATCGAACTCCGCGCGTGCGCATTTAGTCTTTCCTCCGTCCCAGTTTCTGAACGCTATTCTTGAAATTGTACCCACGAAGCATTGACCCATTTACAGCAAGCTGGCCTATTAAACCAAATACCTTGAATTTGTTGCGTGGTGATGCTTAAAAATAAATAATGTTGCAAATGTTTTGGGATTTGCATTCCTATTTGAATGCAAATGCTGTAAGATTTGCGTTTAGAAAACTGTGTTGAGTATGAGACTATATCACGTGATCCACACCCAACGTTGTGGATTTTCCCTACTATAAAAAGACGCGCAGACGTCGATCAACACTTTGAATGCCAGGTTACTCCTAGCTGCAACAACACATCCAAAATGCTCACACAGCTCTCTAAATATTTAACAAAGGTGCATATACTGGATAGAAAAATTAGCAGTATGACTATTTTGTCATCTGGCTTCATTTATTCAGAAGCCTAAATGGATTTTAAGGGATTGTTTCATAGGGCTAGAGTGAAGTCTTGAAGAGCTCATTCTGACCCAATGTAAACAGTCAATACAGTCGGCCAGTCACAGTGACTTGTTAATTCAGTAATCATTGTATATAAATAATGAAGCAAAGTTAAATGAATATTATTTTGGAATATTATTGAAAGGAAATATTTATACAAAATAGTCATACTAATTTATCCATTTAGAAATGTTATGAAGTGAAGAGTAATTGCCTTTATACTTATAACACAGAAATAGACTGTGGGAATAATTTGCCTTAAGCCAAGACCCAGCCTCCATGTAAAGGTTTCTACTGGTTAATTCTAAGTGGGTTACTCCGACTTGGTCCAGTGAGAAACTAGTTCATATTATAAAGGAAGTCAAAAATCTAGGATTGAGGAAACAATATTTCCCATTACAAATTTTGTTAGGGTATTAACGCCCTGATTTACCATGTGTATTGGTTAGTTGATTTTTGGGTGATTCAGTACTGATAGCAGGTTTAGTTTTCCAGATGGCAGGTCAGACAAGTGATCAGTACTGAATCATCAGACAACTGAGGCAAGTCAATCCTATTCATGTAAAGGTTATGCATACATGAAGTTTAACCCCCTCTCGGGCTTGGACATACCTAATTAAGTAAAATTAGATGTATATAATCATTGTACATACACAAATTAATTTATTGTTCAGAAGATAGTATATGGGACAAATAAGAGCTATACATAGAAAGAAAATAAAAGTTGATATATAATTTTATTACAGTCTCCTCTCCTTTAGGGCAGCCATGCTGCTATTCATATCTCACTCTCAAGCTTCCCTGCTCTTTGTCTCACCATTTTCACCTTCAATTTCCCAACGGTTTAGGATAAGGTTACCCTAGGGACCACCTACCTGTTACATAAATTTGGCGAGGCTATACCAGGATACAATGTTATAGAAGTTTACTCTTCTATTGTATCCAGTGATACCAATCTTTTTGAATAATTGATAGGTGAAATAATGATGGGGAAAAGTAAGAAAGTTAAGGATTGCACCCATGTTGATTATGGTGCTGAGGGTGATGTTAGCAGGCACAGTGAGGAAAAAGATATGCAAACACAAGCAGAAATTAATTTAACCCTTTACCCAACGTAACGGCCAAAACCGGCCAGCGTTATTCTCAAAAATCGCCAATTAATTTTCATTATTTTTTTCATTTTTTGTCTCAAAAACATAGGTTATGACCCCTCGTTGGAACGAGCTCGACGAGCTCGTTCCAACGAGGGGTCATAACCTATGTTTTTGAGACAAAAAATGAAAAAAATTAGTTATTCAAGAATTATTTTTGCAAGTGTCGTCTGCTGTTCAGGTTAGGTAAAGGGTTAAATAGAGAAGACTATAATAGAGAAGTAGTGGAAACAGACTCTACTATTACTGAAATCCAACATTCTAGTGAAGAAAATAATGATCGCATTGTTAATGGCGGAAAGGATAACACTATATGTGCAGCTACTGAAGATCGCATGAACTTAGAAATGCGAAGCATTGGTACACATAGCAATAAAAATGATCGCATGACTATTGATATACGGGGGGGGGGGGGGGGGGGGGGGGGGGGGGTGGAAACGGGACCTCACAGACAGAATAACTGCATGGACAGTCACCCCTGTACCATCGATATGTCGATAACAGAGGTACCTGTAAGAAGAGAAGAACACATTAACACAGAAATGTGGGGAGCAGTGACTGACGCATGTGGAAGAAATGGGAATAAGGATTTTGATTTTGATACTAGGAAAATTTTTACAAGTATAGACACATGCAGACCCGAGAATGATCGCATAATTTCAGAAATGCAGGGAATGGTAATAGATGTGACTAGAGGATTTCAGGAAGCAGTGAGAGGGATGGTAGAATTAGCAAGTAACTCCAACAAAAACATAGCGCATGTTCATGCAAGAAATAATGAAGCTGGAGATCGAGCTGCAAGAACTAATGATCCCATTTACAGATCGGTGAGTGGTTACGAATCCAGTAGTAGTGAAGACTCTGCGGAAGTGAGTAACGTCGACTATACCTCACAGAGTCAACCTTCATTATTTAGTCATTTGAGAGGAACCTCTGCCTATAGGAGTAGGAACACTTGCAAATTGCCAATATTTACTGGAAGAGAAGACTGGAATGTATGGTTCAATAGATTTGATGAAGTTGCCAGCAGATATGGGTGGAACAATAATGATAGACTGGATGAAATGCTGCCAAGACTATAGGGTCAGGCAGGTGAATTTGTATTTGGCCAATTATCGCATGATGTTAGAGCCAATTACCCAAAATTAATAGGGGAGCTGGAAAACAGATACAGAGTTGTAGAAACATTAAAAACCTATGGTGCCCGCTTCAGAAACAGAAATCAGCAATTACATGAGAGAGCTGAAGATTATGCAGTTGATTTAAAGAAATTATATGATAAAGCCTATCCACGGCGAGATGTAAATACCAGGAAGGAGGATCTACTAAGAAAATTTTTAGATGGATTACTGGATCAGGAAGTAAGGTTCCAAGTTGAATTTTTTAAAGAACCCACAAATATAGATGAGGCTGTTGTTCAAGTTGTCAATTTGATGGAAACAAGAAACAGGAACACTGACGACAGGAGATATAAAAGGATAGCCCGAAAAATCGATTCTGAAACTGACAGTAGCGAAGACAGTGACGAGGTGGAGAAAAGTGCAAATGAAAAAGGAAAAGGAAAAATTGCTAAAACAGCTGCTAGAAACACAAAAGTATTCAACAGGAATAACAAAGCTCATGATAAGTTTGATGGCAGAACAGGGTTGAAAATAAATGAAGATGAAAAACTGGAAAAGGTTCTAGTTGTTGTCTCTAATCTGGAAAACAAACTCAAAGGGATTACAAACAATACACCAACAGCGACTGATGAACGCAAAGGCAACAAGCCAGGTAACTTGGACCTGCCTGTATGCTATTTATGTAATACTCAGGGCCACATAAGGAGGAACTGCTCATACAATATTCTACCACAAGGACAAAATAGAAAATGGAATAATGCGCCTTATAATAGAAATGGAGCACCCATGTCTGGAGGAGTTCGAAAAAACTGGAAACGACAACCTCAATTCTGTAGTAGATACAATGAGGGCTACACAAATACTTCTACGCAGTATAGAGCTTACCCATATGCCCCAAATTGGCAACAAGAGTACAAACCAGCTGATCCAGCACAACATGGAAACAGCAATCAGACCACTTTAAGTGAAAACAAAAACAATTTAAACTAACTGAGACCACCTCTAATGGTCGAGAGTTGGTCAAAGAAGAAAATATAAATTTTACAGACCAAAATAAAGAGAAACAATTTGAACCTTCAACTGAATTATTAGAAGAAAACTCCCCAATTATCCTAAAAAGAAGCATACCTCGAGCCGATGGTGTCTATGTTAAGGGTGAAGTACAAGGCATTAAATTAATATTCACTGCTGACACAGGGGCTTCAAAAACAATCATCTCCACTAAAGTTTTTAATAAAATTCCAAAAGAAAAACAACCTAAACTTAAGAAGAGCTCCTGCCTACGAAGTGCAAGTGGCGAGCAAATACAAGAGCTTGGGAAAGGGACATTCAACCTTCAACTTGAGTCAATGGAAATAATAACATAGATCATAGTAGCAGAGATTGATGATGAAGGATTACTTGGGATTGATATTCTACAAGGGAAGGAAGGCCCAGCAGACATTCTATTAAGCAAAGGGATAATACAATTTAAAGACCATGACATTCTATGCATGCAAATAGGCTTGGAAGAAGAATACAAAATACGTGCTGCTGATCACTATGTTGTACAAGGAAACAGTGAAGCCGTAATAGATGTCTTTGTGGACAGACCTTTGAATGATGAAGGACCAGCCCAGGTCATACTTGAGCCATCACCAAATTTCATAGATAGGAATTCACTAATTATGGCAACCAGCATAGCTAATTTAAAAGACAACACCACTGTCAAAGTCAGAGTAATGAACCCTCTTTCAACTGACATATCTATCATACAAGACACTGTGATTGGGAGTGCCGAAGAGATATATGAGGTAACAGAGATATTAGATGCTGAGAGCTGGGAAGACGAAAGTAACTATTTCAGCACAAGAAGGATAAAGATAATTCCCCAGAAGAAAAGCAAAAACAAGGTCATGAGAACATCGACTACTCAAATTGATCAGTCAAATAGTAAAACAGTACAAATTCAGGGACACCTTCAGTCAATGTATTCTGAAGCTTGTGAAAGTTTGTCACTTGGTCAACAAAAGAAGTTAGCAACTACCCTCTGTGAATATGGAGACATATTTTCTAAAGATGAATCAGACATAGGCTGCACCAATCTTATAGAACATGCTGTTGAAACCGGAAATTCTAAACCAAGAAAACAGCACCCCAGACGCACACCATTAGCCTATGCTGATGAGGAGCGCGAAATAATTCAACAGTTGGAACAACAAGGCACCATAAGGAAATCCTACTCACCATGGGCTTCACCTATTGTGCTAGTCAAAAAGAAAAATGGAAAACTGAGGCTATGTTGTGACTATCGAAAACTTAATGAGGTCACCGTGAAAGATGCCTTTGCACTCCCGAGGATACAAGACTGTCTCGATGCAATCTCTGGAGCCACGACATTTTCTACTATAGATTTAACTGCAGGATTTCACCAAGTACCCGTTAAGGAGAAAGACATATGTAAAACAGCATTCGTAACTAGATATGAGCTTTATGAATTCAAAACAATGCCTTTCGGAATGGCTAACAGCTGCGGCACATTTCAACGGCTCATGGAAATAGTTCTAAATGGTTTACAATGGCAAACATTATTGGTGTATATCGATGACATAATCTGCTTTGGAAGAAATTTTGAAGAACATTTGGAACGACTGACAGAGATATTTGTACGAATTAGGAAAGCTGGGTTAAAGATGAAACCAGGGAAATGTCACTTAATGCAACCTGAAGTAACATTTTTAGGACATGTAGTGTCCAAGGAAGGAGTGATGCCAAACCCAGATAACATACACAAAATGCTGTCATGGCCGCCACCAAAGAATGTTCACGAGGTACGACAATTTCTCGGCCTGGCTTCTTATTACAGAAGATTTACAAGGGACTTTGCAGCCATTTCCAGACCATTGGTGGAATTAACTAAGAAAAATAAAAAGTTTACTTGGACAGTTGATTGTCAACAAGCATTTGAAAAGCTGAAAGCAGCACTTAGTAGCCCAGATATTATGGCTTACCCCACTGATGATGGTGAGTATACACTCGACACAGATGCATCTAATACCAGTATTGGAGCAGTCCTTAGTCAAATGCAAGATGGGAAAGAAAGAGTAATAGCCTATGGCAGCCGTGCTTTGAGTAAACCAGAGAAAAATTACTGTATTACAGACAAGGAGCTCTTGGCCGTTCGATATTTCATTGAATATTATCGACAGTAGCTTTTGGGAAGAAAGTTTTTGATCCGGACCGATCACCAGGCAATAAAATGGCTTTTCAGTTTTAAAGAGCCCAAAAGCAGAATTGCAAGATGGATAGAAATATTATCTGATTATAACTTCCACATCCAACACCGACCAGGACAGAAACATCTCAATGCAGATGCAATGTCAAGATGCGAAAACCCAAGAGACTGCGAATGTCCAATTACAGATGACTTGGAACTTTTAAAATGTGGACCTTGTACCAAATGCAAGAGGAGGGCCAGAGAAATGATGCGCTCTTGGGCAAATAACACAATGGCAACAAAGCCGACAGAGGGTGATAAACCTAATGCACAGGTCAGGGGTGTCAACACACGTGCATCAACGAGAATGCAACAATCTAAAAATCAAGATAATGAAGAATCCAATGATCCCAATTTTTCAGCATGGACCAATAATTACTCAGATGTGAAATTGCAGAAGATGCAAAGAAATGACCCTGAACTGGGCATTGTATATACATGGATGGAAAACAAAAATCGCCCAAAGTGGGCTGAAGTTTTTAAAATGGATGCAGCAGTTAAATTTTATTGGCACATCTGGGAATCGTTGACTTTCCGCAATAGCCTATTGTGTAGAATTTTCCATCGCAAAGATGACACAGGAATACACCTTCAGCTCTTAGTGCCAAAGAATCTTCGTTGGGAAGTGATGACTTCTATGCATCAGAATATTTTATCTGGACATTTGGGAAACAAAAAGACAGTAGAGAAAATGTTGCAACGTTTTTTTTGGTATGGAATACGAGAGGACACACATCTGTGGATAGCAAAGTGTGAAGAGTGCGGGAGAAATAAACCACAAACAAAACTACCTAAAGCACCATTAGGAAACATGCAGGTTGGATCCCCGTTGGATAGGTTGGCAACTGATATCTTGGGTCCTCTGCCTTTAACACCAAGAAACAATAGATATGTCCTGTTAGTCACTGACTATTTCGCTAAATGGGTCGAAATTTTTGCAGTTCCAGATCAAACTGCTGAAACCTGTGCAGATAAAATATTAAGTGAAGTAATTAGCAGATATGGATGCCCTTTGACCCTCCATTCAGATCAAGGTAGAAATTATGAAAGTGAAATCTTTCAAGAACTTTGCAGACTTCTCGAAATTAGAAAGACCCATACAGCTCCACATAACCCCAAATGCAATGGCCAGGTTGAAAGATTTAACCGAACGCTGTTACGAATGATAAAAGCCTACTTAAAGGGGCAACAAACAAATTGGGATTTGGACCTCGGGTGTTTAGCAGCAGCATACCGTGCCACGCCTCATGAGTCGACAGGGTTTACTCCCAATCTACTTATGCTAGGGCGAGAGGTCACAGTATCATGGAATGGTAACCAATGCTAAGGCTGAGAGTTCTCCAAATGGGCAGCCTCAGAGTCTCTGATTGGCTGTATTTAATTGTGTACGTGATACAGTGGAGCCCACTTAATTGGATATCTCTTAATTGTATATCCCTGTTAATTGAATATAATTTTCAAACACAAAACCATTTACCATACATTCAGTACAAATTTGATCTGTTAATTGCATATGGGTTGCAGAGTAAACTCCTGTTAATTGTATATAAATTTTTGTAATATGTCGAAAAAATTGCTGTGACACACCCCAAATTCCCCTTATTTATCAAACTTTTTAGCCTCGTACATCCAATGCAGACATTTATTCTATTATATCTTGTTTGACAGAGCTCTAAGAGAATAAATGCTCAGTTTACCTCCAGAACACAGGAAACTGACCAAATCCCTGTTAATTGTATACTCCTGTTAATTGAATAATTTTCACTGGCAAAATGGATATTCAATTAAGAGGATTCTACTGGAAATCCAAAATTACAGAAAATAACTTTCACCCTTTACCTAATGAATCCGTCAGATCCAACTGTGTTATTAATTAAACAGTTGTAAAAACAAATTTCAACAAAACCATCTCGTGGCATCCCCCACTCACATTGAAACAAGCTTATTCCAGTGAGAGATCACATTATGTGGCTTTGTTGAAATATTGTGAAAAAAAAATTAAAATTAAAATAACAGATTTTGATATTGTGTGCATTGGGTAAAGGGTTAAGGCCATAAAAAATGAATGCCTAGATTACCATCTGATTTTTTTTTAAATTGGGGTGGGGGGGTCCAGTGGGAGGAGAATTTTAGTTTTTTATTAGCTCACCTGACTTTCAGTCAGGAGAGCTATAGTGATCACTCACCGTCTGTCGTCCGGCATCCGTCGTCCGTCATCCGTGAACATGGTGTTTGCGTCTTCTCCTCCCAAACCGCTGAACCAATTTAATTGATGTTTGAGATAATAGTTTGTTATGACATCGCAATTTGATATTGTTCAAATCAAGTTGCCCCGCCCATGGGTAGGGCCACACCCAAAAAGTGTGCTGAAATCTTAAAAAATCTTCTTCTCATGAACCAGCAGTAGCAGAGACTTGATATTTGGTGTGCAGCTTCCTTTTGCGATGTAGACTCAGATTTGTTCAAGAGAAGTTTGTGGGGCTATACATGGCGTCGCTATGGGAGGGGCAAAATTTTTGGCCCCCCCCCAAATTTCTATTTTCCAAACCGAGAGGCTGATTTGAACCAAATTTTATGTGACGGCTTATTGGGTCATAAGTACCTAATTTATGCTGATTTTTTTTTTCCCGTAGCCCCATGGGAACCGCAGGAGCTAAAAATAGAAAAAAATTAAAACGCCCATATCTCCAAAACTGCACGGCACCGAGAATTTTTATTTTGGTGTGAAGCTTCCTTAGGACCAACAGAAAGAATTGGTAAAAAAAAATTGCCATCGGTTTTATCATAGGGTACAGTTTCGGGACATTGAAAAAGTGCTGAGTCAGCACTTTTTAACACTGTAGGCAATGGGAAAAACATTAAAAAATCTTCTTCTCCAGATCCAGCAGGCAGAATCTTTTGATATTTGGTATGCAACATTGGAGGGTGGATCTGATTCAAGTTTGTTCAAATCGGCCCCCTGGGTTCATATTTGGGCTCAGTATAGGAGCCCTAGTTCGAACTTAGTGCATTTCAGGCAAATTTCTTAAAAAATCTTCTTCTCCAGATCCAGCAGGCAGAATGTTTTGATATTTGGTATGCAACATTGTGGGGTGGATCTGATTCAAGTTTGTTCAAATCGGCCCCCTGGGTTTATATTTGGGCTCAGTATAGGAGCCCAAATTTGAACTTACTGCATTTCAGGCAAAATTTCTTTGAAAATCTTCTTCTCCAGATCCAGCAGGCAGAATCTTTTGATATTTGGTATGCAACATTGTGGGGTGGATCTGATTCAAGTTTGTTCAAATCGGCCCCTTGGGTTTATATTTGGGCTCAGTATAGGAGCCCAAATTTGAACTTAGTGATTTTCAGGCAAATTTCTTAAAAAATCTTCTTCCCCAGATCCAGCAGGCAGAATCTTTTGATATTGGGTATGCAACATTGTGGGGTGGATCTGATTCTATTTTGTTCAAATCGGCTCCCTAGATTCATATTTGGGCTCACTATAGAAGCTCGAATTCGAACTTAGTGCATTTCAGGCAAATTTCTTCAAAAATCTTCTTCTCCAGATCCTGCAGGCAGAATCTTTTGATATTTGGTATGCAACATTGGAGGGTGGATCTGATTCAAGTTTGTTCAAATCGGCCCCCTGGGTTCATATTTGGGCTCAGTATAGGAGCCCTAGTTCGAACTTAGTGCATTTCAGGCAAATTTCTTAAAAAATCTTCTTCTCCAGATCCAGCAGGCAGAATGTTTTGATATTTGGTATGCAACATTGTGGGGTGGATCTGATTCAAGTTTGTTCAAATCGGCCCCCTGGGTTTATATTTGGGCTCAGTATAGGAGCCCAAATTTGAACTTACTGCATTTCAGGCAAAATTTCTTTGAAAATCTTCTTCTCCAGATCCAGCTGGCAGAATCTTTTGATATTTGGTATGCAACATTGTGGGGTGGATCTGATTCAAGTTTGTTCAAATCGGCCCCTTGGGTTTATATTTGGGCTCAGTATAGGAGCCCAAATTTGAACTTAGCGATTTTCAGGCAAATTTCTTAAAAAATCTTCTTCCCCAGATCCAGCAGGCAGAATCTTTTGATATTTGGTATGCAACATTGTGGGGTGGATCTGATTCTATTTTGTTCAAATCGGCCACCTGGATTCATATTTGGGCTCACTATAGAAGCTCAAATTCGAACTTAGTGCATTTCAGGCAAATTTCTTTGAAAATCTTCTTCTCAAGATCCAGCAGGCAGAATCTTGTGATATTTGGTATGCGGCATCCTTAGGGGGGTGAGATTCAAGTTTGTTCAAGCCATGTCCCTAGGTCCATATTTGGGCTCACTGTGGGAGCTTGAATTGTAACTTTGTTCGAAATGAGGAATTTTCTTAAAAAATCTTCTTCAGATTCAGCAGTTGGAATGTTTTGATATTTGGCATGGAGCAACCTTAGGGGGCTGAGATTCAAGTTTGTTCAAGCCAAGTCCCTTGGTTCATATTTGGGCTCACTATGGGAGCCTGAATGACAACTTAGTTCAAAATGAGGAATTTTCTTTAAAAATCTTCAGATCCAGCAGATGAATGCTTTTGATATTTTTTATGCAGCATCCTTAGGGGGGTAAGATTCAAGTTTGTTCAAGCCATGTCCCTAGGTCCATATTTGGGCTGATTGTGGGAGCTCAAATTGTAACTTGGTTCAAAATGAGGAATTTTCTTTAAAAATCTTCTTCTTCAGATCCAGCAGTCGGAATGTTTTGATATTTGGTGTGCAGAATCCTTAGGGGTGTGAGATTCAGGTTTGTTAAAGCCAAGTCCCTGGGTTCATATATGGGCTCCCTGTGGGAGCCCGAATTATGACTTAGTTCAGTATGAGGAATATTCTTTAAAAATCTTTTTTTAGATCCACTGGTCAGAATATTTGGATATTTGGTTTCAGCTTTTCTTAGGAGGAGCAGATGCAACTTGTGGAAATCAATTCTCTGGCTTGATATTTAGGCTACCATGTCAGGTGAGCGCCCTCAGGCCCCCTGGGGCCTCTTGTTATTTATTTTCAGTGAATTGAATGGTGACCTAGAAAAGACACTTTCTGTACATGTATGCATATATGTATGTTTTAAACTGGCAGAGTGCTAAATTATTTGTCAAAATTTATTCACATGTCTTTGCCTTGCTACAATTTATGGGGGAGTGCCTTAGGGCTGTCACGATTTTTAGCTCAACTTGACAAAGTCAAGCTGAGCTATTGCCATTACTTCTCCTCCATCGGCATACGTACGTACGTACGTTAGTACATACATATGTTAGTACGTACGTCCACAATTTCCTTTGGCGCACCTCATAGGTCGCATTTATGATCAGATCGCTTTGAAACTTGGTATGCTTGTTTGGGGTGACCTCTAGATGGGAGCTATCGATTTTCTTCAATTTCCGTCAAAAATTGTTGCCATGGCCAACGTTCTTAGAACTTAGTTTAGTCAGACCTCAATATTTCCCTTTGGCACACCCTAGAGGGCACATTTATGATTGGATTGCTTTGAAACCTGGCATGCTTGTGTGGGGTGACCTGTAGATGGGAGCTATCGGTCTTCTTCCATTTCCATCAAAAAATGTTGCTGCAGCCAACATTCTTAGAACTTAGTTTAGTAAGACCTCAATATTTCCCTTTGGCACACCCAGCAGTGCAAATTTATAATCGGATTCCTTTGAAACCTGGCATGCTTGTTTGGGGTGACCTCTAGATGGGGTCTATCGATTCTCTATTCATTTCTGTCAAAAAATGTTGCCATGGCCAACGTTCTTAGAACTTAGTTTAGTCAGACCTCAATATTTCTCTTTGGCACACCATACAGGGCACATTTATGATCGGATTACTTTGAAACCTGGCATGCTTGTTTGGGGAGACCTCTAGATGGGAGCTATCGATTTTCTTCCATTTCCGCCAAAAAATGTTGCCGCGGCCAACGTTCTTAGAACTTAGTTAAGTCCGACCTCACTATTTCCCTTTGGCACACCCTACAGGGCACATTTATGATCGGATAGCTTTGAAACCTGGCATGTTTGTTTGGGGTGACCTCTAGATGGGAGCTATCGATTTTCTCCCATTTCCGTCTGTCAAAAAATGTTGCCGCTGACAACGATCTTTGAACTTAGTTTAGTCAGGCATCAATATATTCCTTTGGCATGCCCTACAGGGCACATTTATGATCAGATCGGTTTGAAACTTTGTATACTTGTTTGGGGTTACCTCTAGATGGGAGCTATCGATTTTCTTCGATTCCCGTCAAAAAATGTTGCCACTGGCAATGACCTTCGATGAACTTAGTAAAAACTTATTGCAGTTAAGCATCAATATTTCCCTTCAACACTCCCTGCAAGGCACATTTATGATTGGATTGCTTGCAAACTTGTGTGGGGTGACATCTATATGGGAGCTGTCAATTTTCTTCCATTTCTGTCAAAAAATGTTGCCGCTGACCTTTGAAATTAGTTTAGTCAGACCTCAATATTTCCCTTTGGCACACCCTACTGGGCACATTTATGATCAGATTGCTTTGAAACCTGGCATGCTTGTTTGGGGAGACCTCTAGATGGGAGCTATCGATTTTCTTCCATTTCCGTCAAAAAATGTTGTCGTGGCCAACGTTCTTAGAACTTAGTTTAGTCAGACCTCAATATTTCCCTTTAACAAACCCTTCAGGGCACATTTATGATTGGATCACTTTGAAACTTGGTATGTGTGTTTGGGGTGACCTCTAGATGTGAGCTATTGCTTTTTTTCATTTCCATAAAAAATTATTGTCGTTATCACCAGCCTTTGAACTTACTGCATTTGTGCATCAACTTATCCCTTTTGCACCCGCTGCAGGGTATATTTATGAATTTCAATAAAAAAACCAAAAAGAACATTGCCACAAGCAATGACCTTCTACTTAGTGCATTTGTGCATTAACATCTTCCTTTGGCATGCCTCAGAGGGCACATTCATTATCAGGTTGTTTTGAAACTTTGTATGCTTATGCAGGGTGACAAAGATTGGAGCTATTGATTTTCTTTTCATTTCCATCAAAAACTGTTGCTGTTAGCAACAATCTTTGAATTTATTGCATTTGTGCATCAACATTCTTTGACATGGCCTACAGGCCACATTTATCATAGGATTGTTTTTGAACTTGGTGTGCTCATTAGGCAAGATCTTTAGATAAGAGCTATTGATTAACATTCATTTCTGTGAAAAAAGTTGCCATTTAGTAAAATAACCTCTGAACATACTGCATTTGTGTCTCAACATTCTTCCTTTAGCCAGTCTTACAGTTTACATTTAAAAATTCAAAGCTTTGATGTTTTGAGCTTTTGAACCGTCAGTGAAAAATCAAGATCGGTTGCAACTGACGACCAATCTTGATTATTACACTGACGGTTCAAAGTTCAGAACATCAAAGCTTTGAATGTACCTAAAACACAAATGCTTCTAATGGCTTCTTGAAGTTTAACATCGACGTTCTTGACCTTTTACCTTTAGAAAAAATCGTTTTTTCATCAAATTTTTTTTAATTATTAAACGTCTAAAACAGGGTAAAATTTACCGATTCTTTGACAACGAAAAATACTAATTGATTTCAGCATGACCGATCGACAATCAGTTAATCGTGACAGCCCTAGAGTGCCTATGGGCACTCTCCCACATGTGTAAACTGTAACAAGGCAAATCCATACAAAGTAAATTATTTCATGTCAAAGATAATATGAAGCACATCCAAAGAATGTGAAACCTTTAAGTTGTATTACCTGCACTCTTGAATAAAGCCTCCTGAATATGGACTTCCAGCACTCAATCAGTTGAACTAATTTCATATGTTAATGAAGTAAAAGAATTGATACCGTATTTACTCTATGTATTGGGACACTCTATGATTTGGGACACACATTTTTTCCAGAAAACTATATTTTTTTTATGCTCCAAAGTTTGGGACATTCAGGAGATTTGTTTCCAGTTGACCCGTCACTAGCAGACGACACTCATAAAAAAAATTCTTGAGTAACTAAAAATTTTAATTTTGCTTCCAAAACATAGCTTATGATCCCTCATTGGAACGTGCGCAATGCGCTCATTCCAATGATGGATCATAAGCTATGTTTTGGAAGCAAAAAATGAAAATATAAAAAAAATTGGACGGCGATTTTTGTATATAGTGATGGAAAACGAATCACACACAACTTTATTCAGCATCAAATCAAGACCAGGCTGTGTTCTTTCCCCATTTTCTAAGAATTGGGACACCTGTGAAAATAATTATTTTTAGCTGTCCCAATACATAGAGTAAATACAGCAAATACTAATTATCCCCTGCAAGGGAGGGATATAAAGAAAACCTTGGTGCGTCTGTCGGGTCCTTCCGTCCAAACTTTGTTTATCGGCTAACTTGAACAATAGCTAATAGATTTCAATTCTTCTTGGTATAGCTATCTATAGCAACAGTGTCTACGTCAAGTTCGATGACCACCAATATCTGATGAAAATTATGGGAGTTATTGCCCTTTGTTTAAAAAATGTTGTGTTATGATTGTTTATGGCATAACTTTAACAATAGTAACTGTATTTCAATTATTTTTGTATATGTCTCTATAGCAACAATGTCTACGTCAAGTTGAATGACAATACAGATTAATTGAATAACACTGTTAATTGAATATACCGGTAAGTTCTAGAGCTGTAGGTTAACCGAAACCGAACCAAGGTTTTTAGTTTTTTTTAAACCGAAACCGAAACCGTCGACATCCCGTAATCTAAGGTTTTTCGTTTTTTATTAAATACTCTCTTGCTGCAGAAATTCACAGAATGTAGCCATCCCAGAGTAGTGAGAGTACCCAGACACTGCCAATGGCAGTGTCTGGGTACTCTCACTACTGTGGGAAGGCTACATTCTGTGAATTTCCGACATTTCAGTTTAGTTTTGTTTGCAGCTTTCCTCAAGTTGCGTGTAGGTGTCAGACCTCGAAAAATGGCCAAGCACAATAAAAGTTCTGTATATTTAGGTAATTATTATATTGGCCTTCCTGATTCTTCATGTATTATAGCTTATTTCGGGCATTCATTGAGTTTCAGTCAATTTCACTGCCATTCAGTTATGACTCCGGACATAAGAATGAGTTTTATTGAATTTTATTTGGCCTCAGGAACAACCGAAAACCGAACTGAACCGAGGTTTTACTCCACCTGATAAACCAAAACTGAAACCGAACAAGAAATTTAAAAACCTACAGCTCTAGTAAGTTCCAAAAAGTAAACCATTTACCAAAGATTCAACACAAACCTAAACTGTTAATTGCATATAGGTTATAGAATACACTCTTATTAATTAAACTGAAAATCTTGTGATCTACCAAAGGATTTAATCTGGCAACTCTTGAATTCATTATGTTTATAGACCTTTCAGGCCTCAGTACACCCAATATAAGTACTTTATCTCTTATTCAAAGCTCAGGGATATTATTATATTTTGCGTAAGTCTGATTCTCGTATAGATTCTCACAGATTTGTTTTTCAACAGCAGAATAGAATGAACATGACGCCATTTTGATTCTTGCAAAATATTTTGAATTTCTTACCCTGGAGCTGTATGAGCTGTGTCAAACAAGATATAACAGAATAAATGCACACTTTATCACTAAAGAACAGGAAAATGACCAGGCTGTTGCCATCTTCAGGCTGGGGTAAATGCCCAAAAAGCCTTAAAATCTTTAAAAATCATCTTCTCATATATTACCAGAGAGAATGCTTTGATTTTTGATATGGAACTTCCTTTGTTAGTGAAGATTGAAGTTTGTTCAAGGCAAGTTTGTGGAAGAAGCCTGAGTACCCGGAGAGAACCACCGAGCAATGATGAGCAGCTGCCAGCTCCCCAACATCCTAACTCCGCACTGCAGCACAGGCAGGGTTAGATTGGTTGAAGACATGCACACCATCGACGTGCAGTATGCCTTAGTACACGGCATCATCGTGCCCCCATGTGGACAAACGGGGTTAAGTGCCTTGCCTAAGGACACAACATGGGAGTCCGAATTGATCACTCAGATGGTCACCCATCCAAGGATTAACCGGGCTCGACGTTGTTAACTTCGGTGATCTGACGAGAACCGGTTACCACAATGCCACCATACCCCCCCCCCCCCCCCTCCCCTCCCTGTCATGTAGTATAATTGTGTCATAAGTACTTGATTCATTTCTTGAAAAAATCTTTTCACAGCCCTGTTGGACCCTAAGAGCTAAAAGTAAAAAAATTCAAACGTCCATATTTACAAAACTGCATGGACCAGAATACTGTTATTTGGTATGAAGCTTCTTTAAGACCACTGAAATCAGATGGATAAAAAGAATTGCTCTCAGTTATATCATGAGATGACCATTTTAACACTGTTTGTAATGGGAAAATGCTGAATCATCATCTTGTGCTCTATCAGCTAAGTCTTCTTAGAACTTTTGGACTAAATCTGAACTAATTTGATACAAAGCAACTGGGTGGAGTATACTCTTGTGAGGTTCTACCCCAAAACTTTCTTCTCCCCTTGGGGTGGGGGTAGAGAGAACCCGAGAAGCTAAAAAAATGAAAAAAATGTGCAGAGACTTTTTTAAGACTTAGCAGAACAGAGCTTTATTTCTGCATGAGAATCTTTCCTAGGACTAGCAGAAACAAATAGTCAAATGGCTGTGTCATGTCAAATCAAAAAATTGCTCTTGCTCTCCATCACTTACTGACACACTCATCTGTTTTGACAGCTTGAGCCAGGTAAGTGTTTTAGGATTACTTGAGCCTCTAGTTTAATTGTTTCATTTGAGGTAACTCCCTATTTTTAAGTATCAAGAGCTTCTGTTTTTTGCCACATGGATGCATGGTGGCAAGCCAGAAAATAAGATGGTCTTCTGCAAAATGAGGTTCCCAGAGGGTGAATTTAGTGATGCTACCCTGCATAGCAGGGTAGCATTACTAAATTTACCCTCTATGAACCTCAATCTGAATCGGTCTCAAAACTAAACAGAAAGGGGTACCCAGAGGATAAATTAGCCAACTGTATGGGATAGCATCATCAAATTCACCCTCTGGGGACCGCATTCTGCAAATGTCAGACTGCTTATTTTGAGGCCTGCATGGTGGTTCAGCTCACTTATTAGAGCATTGAACTTCAAACCAAAAAAATGGTTTATGGTTCGATCCTGGTCAATCCTGACCATTAGTAACTGTGTTGAGTCCCTGGGCAAGGCACTGAATTCCCAATCCTGATTGTGCACATGGAGGCTTTGTGGCTCTGTTTACAAAGACATACAGTGGAGCCCACTTAATTGGATATCTCTTAATTGTATATTCCTGTTAATTGAATATAATTTTCAAACACAAAACCATTTACCATACCTTCAGTACAAATTTGATCTGTTAATTGCATATGGGTTGTAGAGTAAACTCCTGTTAATTGTATATAAATTTTTGTAATATGTCGAAAAAATTACTGTGACATGCACCAAATTCCCCTTATTTATCAACCTTTTTGGCCTCACTACATCCAATACAGGCATTTATTCTATTATATCTTGTTTGACAGAGCTCTATGAGCTCTGTCAAACAAGATATAAGAGAATAAATGCTCAGTTTACCTGCAGAACACAGGAAACTGACCAAATCCCTGTTAATAGTATACTTCTGTTAATTGAATAATTTTCACTGGCAAAATGGATATTCAATTAAGAGGATTCTACTGTACTGCACATTGATGGTGCACTTGCCCTCAACCAATGCTAACCCTGCTTTACTCATGTAGAGTATGTTTGGAAGTCTGACAATTGCTGGCCACTGCTTGGTGATTCTGACTGGGTACAAAAGCTTTCTCTATCTAAAATTGTCTGACCTGAGGTGACACTAGTCATCAAAAGTATCATTAAACTCCAATAAAGAAATAAATTCCTACCACACTTTGTAACCTTCTTTCTATCACCTGTAACAATGATGTCAAAGCAAGAGGAAATAGAAAGATTGAGTGAATTTATTGATGATGGATCTATATTTTCTTTACAGGTGGTAAGAGCAGTCCGCTGCAGATGTTTACCATGTCTGTCTGTCTAGGTTATTTTATATTTGATATCTCATGGTGCATTTACTTTAGAACTGAAGGTAAGTACAAATATAAACATTTTTTCTGCTTTTTATTCATTTTGGTGCTGACCAGACATGTTGAGTTGAGGAATGGAGAAATAGTGAGATTTTAATCCTGAGAGCAAAATTGTGAGATTTTAATTTTTATATAGCTCATAGGAAAATCAACTTAAATAGGGAAATTTTGTTAAAAATGTTCATTTTAGGCTTGTTTAGGCCTAAAAAAATTTAAAAATCTGTTTATCAGGACCTCCTACATGGTCCTTTTGGCTGCTGTATGCTCTCTTTTTATAATCAATGTAAACTTAAAAAAAAAAAATTAAATAGTTTATGTCTGATATTTTACCCAAGTTAAAAAAATTGATAAATTTGTCCCTTGAGTGCAAGAACACTTTGCAATGCTTTAGCATTGCAAAGCCTTCTTACTCGGAAGGGATGAAATACACCACCGCCCATGCTATTCCGTAGATTATGTGGCCTGAAACATAAACCAAGAACATGAACTTTTGATGGCAAAGAAATAATTACAGAAATAAAATAAAGAACCACTCACCTGCATGCAATTTTACAAATTTAGGGAAAATTTATTATGGAAAAGTCATTGCATTGAGAATAGTAAAACTTAACATGCCTGGTACTAACAGCGATGAAAAATTGTTTGCAAAATTAATATCTGATTTTTTCTAATTCATGACCAGAATGCTGCAGTTTCATTTTCTGTAATTTTGTAAGAACAATAAAGTATGAGTTTTCTCAAATTTAAAACATTTGTGTGCCACCAATTTTTTTCAAATGCATTATTCGGGGTGACGTGTCTCAGTGGTAGACTGTTGGACTTTTATGCTAGAGGTCCCGAGTTCGATCCCCATCTGGGATGACTCGCGTTGTGTCCTTGAGCATGTCACTTTATCCTGGTTGCCTACATGGGGGCTCGATGATGCCGAGTTCTGCACATTGATGGTGCACATGTCTTCCAACTGCTGTAACTCTGCTTAAGCAGATTTTGAACAGAGTTAGAATGTTGAGGAGCTGACAGTTGCTCATCGATGATCTGTGGTTCTCTCCGGGTACTCTGGTTTCCTCCACCCGTAAAACTGTCACAGTCACAATTAGCCATTGTGCATAAATATATGACTTTAATTTGTAAACTGACTAAAAACAGAACTGATCAGCAGCTTCGTAGACGAACATATCAAGAGCTTTGTCAAAACATACCCCAGCTACCTACATGATACTAACCACCTACTGCAAATCATAGATCAACTACCACCGCTTCCAGAGAATTTCATTTTATGCACCATGGATGTTGTTTCCCTATACACCAATATTCCAAATCAAGAGGGTCTAGTAGCCACAGCAAGATGTATCCGCAAACACAAACCCCAATGGGACATCTCCTATACGAGCCTACTCCATGTGCTCAAATTAGTGCTACACTGCAATAACTTCGAATTCGACGGTAAACATTACCTTCAAATTGGCAGTACTGCGATGGGTACAAAGGTTGCACCCAGTTTTGCCAATATATTCATGGGTGAATTGGAAACTAAAATGCTGGCTAACTCAACCTTGAAACCGGCTTTATACAAGAGGTTTATTGATGATATATTCCTAATTTGGACCCACGGGGAGAACACTCTGCAAGAATTCATAGACCACTGTAACGCGACCCACCCCACCATTAAATTCACAGCAGAATACTCAACAACTTCTGTTAATTTTCTGGATGTCCAAATCATTAAACAAGGAAATAGCATCAAAACAGATCTCTACACGAAACCTACGGACACGCATGCCTACTTACGGCCTGATTCTTGTCACCCCCCCTAATGTAACGAGAAGTATCCCCTACAGCCAATTTTTACGCATCAAACGCATATGCAGTGAAACGGATGATTTCCTCCACCAATCACAAAGGTTACTGGAACATTTTCTCAAAAGAGGATACCCCAGGGGCGAACTCGACCAAACACTCGATACAGTCTCCAAGTTTAATCGAGCAGACCTAATCAATAAACCCGCAACGCAAACCAACTGCACTGAACGCACCCCATTCGTAACACTTTTTCACCCAAACAACACCAATACATACCGACATATCAAACGATATTGGCCCATTTTAACTTATTCACCGACAGGGGGCAACCTATTCACCAAACCGCCACTTCTAGCTTTCAAACGCAACAAATCCATACAAGAAATTATAACCAGGGCGAGACTACCACGGACACCACAAATATCAGGTAAAATTATAAAAAACCCTCATACTCTCTGTGACACAACAAATTGCAATACCTGCCAAAACTTACCCCGACATCTCTGGTTCTCCAGTACAAGGACATCTAAACGCTACAAGGGCCCCGGCAAAACCAATTGTCGGACTCGAAACTGTGTCTACCTTATAACATGCACCCTCTGCAAAAAACAATATGTGGGCGAAACGAAACGACAGTTCCAACTACGCATAAAGGAACACCAGGCCGATATCAGACATAACCGCGACACTCCTGTAGCAATTCATTTCAATGCACATCCTCACGCCTTGTCACATCTACGTTACCGCATTATAGAGGTACTAAACTCCGACCCGGAAGATCCAAATGCGACAGAACGACGACGACACAGGGAGATCCAGTGGATATATGAGCTTATAACGCTTCAACCTTATGGCATGAACAGAAAGGACTTTTAAGTCGGTTTTTTAATTGCATAAATATATGACCTTAAACACCAATAAATAAATAAATAAATAATACATTAGTGCTGAAAATCATATATCTTGCCTGGAACTTTGAAAGGTTGTGAAATTTTTGTAACTGAAGACTTTTTTCAAGGTAGAGAAAGTTTATTTATAGATTCAATAAGCCTGTATCCAGAACTGAAAATTCAGATTTTCTTGAAAAGCTTTGAATCTGCTCAGGTAATGACCAATCAGATTCTCAAATTCGAGTTACAAGGGTGCTCCACAGGTGCTTGAAAGCACTGAAATTTCAATTTTAGCAATATGAATACACATTAAACTATGACCATTGTTTGATCACAAGCAGATGTTTCCTCATGAAGGGACAAACATTTAATCAAGAACAAACTTTTGATCAGTAATGGATAAACAAATGTGCAAATAAACTGAAACTGATGCTTAATTGAGTTGCTCACCATTTGATTGCAGCTGAAATTTACAAGGCATTTAGTTACAGAAGGACAAACATTTGATCACAAAGACATGTCTGATCACAATTGGACAACCCAAGGGGCAGACAAACTAACACTGATCATCTTTTCTCACCGCTCAATCACAGCTACAAATGTACAGGAATTATGTAAATTTTCTAAACTACTGAGAGATTAACCCTTTACCCAATGTCGAGCTCGTTCCAACAAGGGGTCACATGATATGGTTTTGTTGAAGTTTTTTGACAAATTTAAAAAACTGATATTTAAATTAATAAATCTTGATATCGCCTGCGTTGGGTAAAGGGTTAACCCTTTACCCAACGCAGACGATATCAAAATTTATTATTTTAAATACCATTTTTTTTAATTTTTCAAAAAATTTCAACAAAACCATATCATGTGACCCCTCGTTGGAACGAGCTCGTTCCAATGAGGCGTCACATGATATGGTTTTGTTGAAATTTTTTGTAAAATAATATTTTTTCAACTGCTGAATTTGCCAATTATGGGGGCAGATGTGGCTGATTCGTTGGGTAAAGGGTTAAAACAGTTTCTTCAGCACGTGGATTTTTCTAACCAAAAGTGCTCTGTTATATTGTAGAGGTATTTTGTCCGGACTTGTTCCTAAAATATACTCGTTTTAGTAGTAGTAGTCCTATAAACATTCATTCCTTTATGCCACGCTGTATTGAATTTCCATTAAATCAAGACATGTCTGCTGTACAACAGCCATAACATGATGTGATAATAAATTCAAGAAAATACTTCACAGGTTAAGAATTGAAAAAGTGGAGCGAGAACTTGGTCCAGATTATGACAGGATCACCATCCAGCTGAAGTTCTCATCTGCTTTCTTCCCCACAATTCTGTAGAATCTCACTTGTTAAAAAAGAAATATGAGAACCAAGCCTGAAAATAAGCAATCTGTCATTTGCAGAATGAGGTCCCCAGAGGGTGAATTTTCTAATGCTATCCCATACAATGTGCAAATTTATCCTTTGGGTACCTCTTGCTGTTTAGGTTTGAGACCTTGATTCAGATTGAGGTTAACAGAGGGTAAATTTAGTGATGCTACCCTGCACAGCAGGGTAGCATCACTAAAATCACCCTCTGGGGTCCTCATTCTGATGACGACAGTCTGCTTATTTTCAGGCTTGATGAGAACAAGATATCTCAGACACTATTTTTGTTTGTTTTTCTTCAATCAGTTTTGATTTTGCAATATTTTTTTAAAATGAAATTGCGACCCACTGGTGTAACACTAAACCCAACGGACCTGATTTCAATATTTGTGATTTTAATTTTTCTCTTGAATTAAAAAAAAAATTGAACAAAATCACATTATGTAACACCCCCATTGGAATGAGCTGGACGAAGATCACATGATATGGTTTTGTTAAAATTGCATGAAAAATACTGAATGGGAACCAAGGAAAGTGCAATAGTGTTTGTTTGCTGTGGTAAACAAGTTCTGCTTTACTGGTAAATAAGACCCAGAACCAATGCCTGGGCTGGAAGTCCTCTAAAGTGGGCTGCACAGGTATAAACAATTGGCTAAACTTGACTTCATACCATTGTTGCGGTCCTTATATATCCATGATTGGCTAAACTTGACTTAATACCTATGTTGCGGTCATGATGTATCCAAAGCTGCTTAAAGTGACCATAAACACCAACTAAATAAATGAATAGTGAATAAATACTTGTTTGAAATTTTTTTTTTTTACCTGCCTCTCAATTTGTACATTACGTGGGCCAATGCAGCCAATTAACCTTCTACCTAACATGAAAATCCGACTGCCCTTGCAAACAAAATTATTGAATAACTAATTTTTTTTTTTTTTTTGGTCAAAAACTTAGCTTATGACCCCTCATTGGAACGATGTCAACAAGGTCATAGTCATATGTTTTTGAGGCAGAAAATGAAAAAAATAATGAAAATTGAATGGCAATGTTTGTGAATAGCATGGTTTAGTTTTGGTTGTTACGTTAAGTAAAAGGTTAAAGTTGTTTTGACTGCATCATGTAGAGCTGCACGGTATACTGGTAAACCGGTAATTACCAGTATTGAGAATGATACCGGATGAATACCGGTATTGTTTTAAAAGTACCAGCATATCGTAAGAAACGGTATTGAATCAAATTATCGAAGTTGAAGTCGATATAGATTATTAGGTAAATAGATATAAGAATAAAACAAGGCATCCCTCTGTCTATTTACGGTATGGTATTGAATGCTACTGCAAGATTGTGCATTGCCGCTTTCAAAGCATCAATTTAATGGTCGTGAAAAAGACCAGATAATGTGATAAAAACGGAAACAAAAATAGAGGATCGTCATCATCAGTGCAGTCTCCGTCAAATCCTGTAAACTAACAACACAAAAACCATACTGTCAGGTCAGAGTCTTTGGAAAAGGTACTGTAATGAACTCAGTAAAATGAGGTCATCATCAAACTCCAAAAATGCTCAGATCCCTAGCCCTATATTCAGCGGCGTAGTGGTTGGGGAAACTCATCCTGACCCCCGCTTTTCAAGGAAAATATCAGCATTACATATTTTCACATACATGCCTGGAATGAGGTAGAGGGGTCAATCGCAGCACAAAAATATTTTGACCGCCCCCACCCCAACAGGAACTTCATTTAGCCTGGTTATGAACCTGCCAATACAGTCAGTGTTCATAATTCTCACCACCATTGACGGTTTATCATAAAAAATTACAAAACATCCACGCCGGAATGAATTTTGAACATTTCGTTAACGCTTTAACCCTTTACCCAATGAATCGCCCGCATCCGCCTGCGTAACATGCAAATTCAGCAGTTGAAAAAATATTATTTTTAAAAAAAATTCAACAAAACCATATCATGTGACACTCGTTGGAACGAGCTTGTCGAGCTCGTTCCAACGAGGAGTCACATGATATGGTTTTGTTGAAATTTTTTGAAAAATTTAAAAAAAGGATATTTAAAATAATAAATAGATATTATCATAACAGTGTGTTGATCCGTGTCGTAGTATCACGTCGAGTTGAGGTGGCCAGATTTTCGGATCAAACGAGCTGCCGCAGGCAGCGAATGTGATCCGAAAATCTTGCCACCTCAACGAGACGTGATGCGAAGACACGGATCAACACACTGTTATGATGATATGTTTGTCATATGACATTGTTTCGATGTCAAATTCACCCAAATTTGCCATTTTAATTAATATGCGGTGAAAAGCCGGTTACAAAATAGCAGACGAAACAATACGAAAACTATTCACGAAAACTCTCGGATATTTCCGTGGGAGTGTGATATGGATTTTTGATTTCCGTAAGAGTGTGATATGGACTTTTGATCCGGAAAAATCTCACCCGGTGTGATACAACAGTTTGGAAAACATCGTCAAACAGTAGTGATATTTAGGGTAAAAATGTCATAGTCATATGATAAAAAACAGTCAGTGTATTCTATCATGTCTGTCAACTTCTGTGATAAAGTACATGTCAATCAATCTTCATTCGACGAATGAAAACACCGTTTGCAGTGTATTTGAGCTGCGTAAGTTACAAGTAAGTATTCACGGACCAGCAATTTGAAACTGAAACTGAAAGTTGAATATTTTGGGAGTGCGTCGAATTCAGGGAATGAATACTTAGACACATTTGTGTGTGTAACCTAACATTTTCCCGTGTGAATAATAAAATTACTCACAAAAACATTATAGGGATTGTTTGTTTTATTTATTGTTCCCCTCAAAAACAGATAAAACCTGGAGCCACATTGATCAATATTTCCATCAACACTGTCATTGTGAACTTTGAACTTATGAATATTAATAAGCTGTTCAATGGCAATGAAGACGTAGGTTGGATGTCCCTGTCACTTTTCGTCCCAGTTTTAAAATGACAACCAGCAATCTAAAACTTAACTGTTGTTTTTTGTAACTTCAAATATTTTTTTTTACACATGTTATCCCATAAATTAATAATGAATTCAAATAAATATATATCTTAACCCTTAACCATCAGCCGAAGTTTTGAGGGTATGAACATACACAGAACAGAAGCAGATACAAAGGGAAGGGTAAGCCTGCACAAAAATAATCCATTCAGACATTAATAATTGCCGCTCACATGAACATTAATTATAACACAAAGGAAAAATAAACATGACAGTCAGCTTCAGTGACGAATTGTGGGATATTCTTTTCAAACAGAAATGTCATGGCACTTTATTGTTTTCCCTCATGTCTGAGCTGTCTCTGTGATGTGATTTTAAATCAGAATAAAATAACGCTGTGCACGTTTGTAAAAAAAAAATGCTTTCTTAAAGATTTTGGTTTCAGGTGAACATAAGGTACCGAGTACAGTAAATTTTATTCAATTGTTAACCGCCCAAAACATAACTGTGTTGTCAATTGTTTACGAACTCAGTTCTCCAGAATATCGCCCGAGTTTTTCACCCTCTGAACTAGTCTACGATATACCGATATATCGCGGTATTTTTAGCTCACCCGACTTTCAGTCAGGAGAGTTATAGTGATCACTCACCGTCCGTCGTCCGTCGTCCTGCGTCCGTCGTCCGTGAACATGGTGTTTGCGTCTTCTCCTCCCAAACCGCTGAACCAATTTAATTGATATTTGAGATAATAGTTTGTTATGACATCGCAATTTGATTTTGTTCAAATCAAGTTGCCCCGCCCGTGGGTAGGGCCACACCCAAAAAGTGTGCTGAAATCTTAAAAAATCTTCTTCTCATGAACCAGCAGTAGCAGAGACTTGATATTTGGTGTGCAGCTTCCTTTTGAGGTGTAGACTCAGATTTGTTCAAGAGAAGTTTGTGGGGCAATACTTGGCGTCATTATGGGAGGGGCAAAATTTTTGGCCCCGCCCAAAATTTCTATTTTCCAAACCGAGAGGCTGATTTGAACCAAATTTTATGTGACGGCTTATTGGGTCATAAGTACCTAATTTATGCTGATTTTTTTTTTCCCGTAGCCCCATGGGAACCGCAGGAGCTAAAAATAGAAAAAAAATTAAAACGCCCATATCTCCAAAACTGCACGGCACCGAGAATTTTTATTTGGTGTGAAGCTTCCTTAGGACCAACAGAAAGAATTGGTAAAAAAAAATTGCCATCGGTTTTATCATAGGGTACAGTTTCGGGACATTGAAAAAGTGCTGAGTCAGCACTTTTTAACACTGTAGGCAATGGGAAAAACATTAAAAAATCTTCTTCTCCAGATCCAGCAGGCAGAATCTTTTGATATTTGGTATGCAACATTGGAGGGTGGATCTGATTCAAGTTTGTTCAAATCGGCCCCTTGGGTTCATATTTGGGCTCAGTATAGGAGCCCAATTTCGAACTTAGTGCATTTCAGGCAAATTTCTTAAAAAATCTTCTTCTCCAGATCCAGCAGGCAGAATCTTTTGATATTTGGTATGCAACATTGTGGGGTGGATCTGATTCAAGTTTGTTCAAATCGGCCCCCTGGGTTTATATTTGGGCTCAGTATAGGAGCCCAAATTTGAACTTACTGCATTTCAGGCAAATTTCTTTGAAAATCTTCTTCTCCAGATCCAGCAGGCAGAATCTTTTGATATTTGGTATGCAACATTGTGGGGTGGATCTGATTCAAGTTTGTTCAAATCGGCCCCTTGGGTTTATATTTGGGCTCAGTACAGGAGCCCAAATTTTAACTTAGTGCATTTCAGGCAAATTTCTTTGAAAATCTTCTTCTCAAGATCCAGCAGGCAGAATCTTTTGATATTGGGTATGCAACATTGTGGGGTGGATCTGATTCAAGTTTGTTCAAATCGGCCCCTTGGGTTTATATTTGGGCTCAGTATAGGAGCCCAAATTTGAACTTAGTGCATTTTAGGCAAATTTCTTAAAAAATCTTCTTCTCCAGATCCAGCAGACAGAATCTTTTGATATTTGGTATGCAACATTGTGGGGTGGATCTGATTCTATTTTGTTCAAATCGGCTCCCTAGATTCATATTTGGGCTCACTATAGAAGCTCGAATTTGAACTTAGTGCATTTCAGGCAAATTTCTTCAAAAATCTTCTTCTCCAGATCCTGCAGGCAGAATCTTTTGATATTTGGTATGCAACATTGTGGGGTGGATCTGATTCCAGTTTGTTCAAATCGGCCACCTGGATTCATATTTGGGCTCACTATAGAAGCCCAAATTCGAACTTAGTGCATTTCAGGCAAATTTCTTTGAAAATCTTCTTCTCAAGATCCAGCAGGCAGAATCTTGTGATATTTGGTATGCAGCATCCTTAGGGGGGTGAGATTCAAGTTTGTTCAAGCCATGTCCCTAGGTCCATATTTGGGCTCAATGTGGGAGCTTGAATTGTAACTTTGTTCAAAATGAGGAATTTTCTTAAAAAATCTTCTTCTTCAGATCCAGCAGTCGGAATGGTTTGATATGTGGTGAGTAGCATCCTTGGGGGGAGGGGGGATTCAAGTGTGTTAAAGCCAAGTCCATGGGTCCATATTTGGGCTCCTTGTGGGAGCCCAAATTATAACTTAGTCAATATGAGGAATTTATCTTTAAAAATCTTCTTCTTCAGATTCAGCAGTTGGAATGTTTTGATATTTGGCATGGAGCAACCTTAGGGGGCTGAGATTCAAGTTTGTTCAAGCCAAGTCCCTTGGTTCATATTTGGGCTCACTATGGGAGCCTGAATGACAACTTAGTTCAAAATGAGGAATTTTATTTAAAAATCTTCAGATCCAGCAGATGAATGCTTTTGATATTTTTTATGCAGCATCCTTAGGGGGGTAAGATTCAAGTTTGTTCAAGCCATGTCCCTAGGTCCATATTTGGGCTGATTGTGGAAGCTCGAATTGTAACTTGGTTCAAAATGAGGAATTTTCTTTAAAAATCTTCTTCTTCAGATCCAGCAGTCGGAATGTTTTGATATTTGGTGTGCAGAATCCTTAGGGGTGTGAGATTCAGGTTTGTTAAAGCCAAGTCCCTGGGTTCATATATGGGCTTCCTGTGGGAGCCCGAATTATGACTTAGTTCAGTATGAGGAATATTCTTTAAAAATCTTTTTTTAGATCCACTGGTCAGAATATTTGGATATTTGGTTTCAGCTTTTCTTAGGAGGAGCAGATGCAACTTGTGGAAATCAATTCTCTGGGTTGATATTTAGGCTACCATGTCAGGTGAGCGCCCTCAGGCCCCCTGGGGCCTCTTGTTTTCAATACCGATACTGGTATTGAAATTTGAATACCGTGCAGCCCTAGCATCATGATCTGACCAGGAAGTACAGCTGAAATTAGAAGTCCTGTCACAACTAGCACAAAAAATGCTCATTAATTAATGCACTCCTTACTGCAGAAGAATGAAGTAGTCTGAAACACAAGAGTGTTTGTGCGGAGCAATGCAAAATATAATGTGCTATTAGCAAGGTTGGTAATGAAATCATGAACTGAATTGATCAAACAGAAAGAAAATATTGAGACTATTGTATGTCGAGGGTGGATTACTACTAAATCTTCATTCTGTATATGCAGTCAAATTTTAATATCTATTTACGTCATTTCATCTATATGCATCTCAGTAGAGTTTAGGAATGATGTTAATGATCTCTATTTACTAGTACAGTGGAACCCTGTTAATTGAATAGCCACTTTGCCAATGAAAATTATTCATTTAACAGGAGTATTCAATTAACAGGCATGTGTCACTTTCCTCTATTCTATAGATAAACTTAGTATTTACTCTATTATATCTTGTTTGACAGAGCTCCATGAGCTCTGTCAAACAAGATATAATAGATTAAATGCCTGTATTGGATGTGCTGAAGCCAAATAGTTCTATAAACAAAGGAAAACTGGGGAGAGTCAGGGTAATTTCACAACAGGTTACAAGATTTTTTATGCCCCCGAAAATTATTCGAGGGTGTATATAGTCGAGGTCTCCGTCCATCCGTCCGTCTGTCCGTCTGGGCAGACATCTGGGGTTTAGGTGGCTATTTGTTGGTAGAAATGGGGGTTTGGTGACTACCACAATTTATGTGACTGGTCACATAGTTAAATGTTATTATTCTAGGGTGGGGTTTAGAGTTGGGGTGGGGTGGGGTTAGGGTCAGTAAAGGGTAGCATTAGGGTTTGCTACCACCCCAAAAACTTTTCACCCAAAATGTTGTTTTAATACAATGGACATGCATTTTACTTAAAATAGACTAGGAATATATTGAATTTTCATTAGTCTAGGTGTGCTTTAGTATTGGGGTGGGGGTGGGGAGGGGGGGTAGGGTTGGGGTCAGTAAAGGGTAGGTTCAGGGTTTGCTACCACCCCAAAAATTTCCCCCAAAATCACTTGTTTTAATATAATGGACATGCATTTTATTGTAGTTTCATAAAAATAGCCACATAACTATCAATTGTTAGAATGTCCATCTGTATGTCCGTATGTCCATCCGTCTGTCCGTACGAACATTTTGTATTATAACTCGAGCATCAGTTGTTGGATTTTAATGTTCTTTGGTTTGGTGATAGGGCAGCTTGGGGAAATGGATGCCCTCGTACCTAGCATTTCGTCCATTCATGTTTGGTAGAGTTATGGCCCCTGTTTTTTTTGGCTTCTGTTTTTGTCTAAGGTAAATTGTACCATAGCCTATAGGGCAAAGTGCTGCCCAATTTTTTTTTTTTGTTCATTATTTTTCTGCGACCCAGTGCTTGCAAGGGAGGTTGCATGACATTTTAACCTCTATATATCGATATATTCATATAAATATGGATGACACAAGAATCATAGTGTTTTTTAATTCCGTTCATTCAAAGTTGTTTGGATGAACCAATTCTCTTCAAACATTCAGATGTTATTTATTTACATGCAAGTCCGACTTTGCTACCTTCAGGGGCATCAGCACACGCATTAGCGTTGCTCTTGTTATTCAATTAACAGGAGTTTACTCTATAATCCATATTCAATTAACAGGTCAAATTTGTACTGGAGGTATGGTAAATGGTTTTGTGTTTGAAAATTATATTCAATTTACAGGGTTATCAGTTAAAAGATATCCAATTAAGTGGGCTCCACTGTATAGTATTGTACAGAGTTAGACACGCTGTTTTTCTACAGGAATTGAGTTACGCCAATGGTGCTGTTTGACAGGGACAAAAGTGTACTTACTAAGCATGCTATTACTTCAAAATAGTGCACAATACAGTCACAGATCTTCTAGTTTCAACTGTAGACTGCTTTTGTGATCACGGTTCTCATATGTACTTTCAGGTGTTGTAATGCTGCTGCATCATACAATGAGTATATCAGGCATGGCTGTATCTGTTTACTATGGTTTGTATGGAACAGAAATGATGGCGACCATGTTAGGTACTGAACTAACAAATCCCCTCTTACAGCTACGTTGGTTTCTGAAGGAGACTGGAAGGGGAGATGGTCTTCTAGCAGATGTAGTGGATCATGTTTTTGTGATACTATTTGGTTTCATTAGACTGATTATTGGAACATTACTATTATATTCCTACTTCCAGCAACCAACAGATGCTCTTGGACGGTTTGCAGGTGTTTGTATATATAGTATAGGATGGGTGTTTTGGATTAGTATAATGCAGTTTGCAATTAAAAAGTACAGGAAAAAGTTTAAGAAATGGAGCAAAGAAAGTGACATCACTTCATATAAAAATTTAGTGGATGACAATGATAGTGAAGGTGAACAGGTTAAAACTATCAAAGACTCAACTGAAAGTGAGAATTCTGTTGATGATAACACTGAGAATAATACAAGTGCTTTGAAAAACAGGTCAAAGACTGAAAATACCAAAAGTACAAATGGTTGTGTTTTGAATAATTTGATACCTATCTCAAGCAGCATGAATGGACTTGATATACAAAATCCAAATCAGTGTGTGAATGGTGGAGCTAGTAGAATAAAAAGTGATTGAATTTTATGCATTTTCATGACAGCATGTTATTTTACTCAACTTATTTATTTTTTGATAATTAAAATTGCTTCCATTACATGCAGGAAACTGCTGGACTTTAAGCTGCTGAACCTTTGCGTAGGAGATTTACTTTCTGTCTTTTAGATATCCTATTGAACCATTCCTTATGTTATGGTTAGCCTTTGTCTAACTGTTCCATTTTGGTGCAGTGGGTGTGAATATTTTTTGCATCAATCTTTAGGTGCCATATAAGTACATGTAACAAACAAATTTACTCTGAGAATCTCAAGTGCCTCACATAAAACTCAAATAATATACACAAATTAAAATCCAAATTGAAAATTGTGGTGTCTGAAACTTGAAAAAGTACATACTTTTGACTTCCATTGTTGATGGCAGGACTGAATGGCTCCTGAAAGTGTACTTCGCCATTTGTACCAGAACTGACAATAAAGTAATATATCATGAGCTTGACAAAATTTTCTTCAGATGTCCAAAAACAAAGCTAGGAATTCAAAACACTTGAAGATCCAATGACGGGGCTGCATTGGAGGAAATGTCAATACTGCTGTGTTTTTTTCTTTCTTGAAGAAGGACTCCATGTCAAAGTATTTGTGTTTGTCATATGATACCCCCAAATTTGATTGGAAAATGAATTCAGAATCCTTGGATATTCAAACAAGTGTCATGCCTTGTAGTAATATGCGAACTGTGTAGTTTTCATATCGTGACATTCTGTAATATGAAGGTGGTCAGCTTCTTAATGTCCTTTTCAAAGGCAATGTACAGTTGAAACTAGAAGCCCTGTCACAATTAGCGCAAAAAATTCTCATTAGTCAGTGTGCTCCTTACTGCAGGAGAATGAAGCAATCTGAAATACACAAGAGCGTTTGTGCTGTGCAATGCAAAATATAATGTGCTATTAGCAATATTGGTAGTTAAATCATGAACTGAACCAAACAGAAAGAAAATATTGAGACTACAGTATGTGGGGGGGTGGGATAGATTTTTCACTTAGAAATTATTTACAACGTCTTAGGACAAAAAACAAAAAGCACTTGCAAACTATCATCAGATGAACTACGGTGGTCCATCTGATGAAAGTTTGCAAGTGTCTCTTGTGCTGTTTTGAAGAATTATAAATACTTTTCGAGTGGAGAATATATGGCTCTGCAATTAAGTAGTAACCCCCTCTCTTCATTCTGTATATGCAGTCAAATTTTAATATCTATTTATGTTATAACATGTACATTTATCGCACCAGTGTTTAGGAATGATCTCTATTTACTAGTATAGAATTGTACAGAGTTGGGCATTCTGTTTTTTCTACAGGAACTGAGTTATGCCAATGGTGCTGTTTGACAGGGACAAAAGTGTACTTACTCACTGCACTATTACTTCAAAATAGTGCACAATACAGTCACAGGACTTCTAGTTTCAACTGTATATTAGTGCTTTTTTGCTGCCGTTGATTTTAACCTGAATGTAAACGAAAAGCATATCATTACCTCTTCGCAGCCCTGTTGCCAAGCCCGAAAATAAGCAATCTGTCATTTGCAGAATGAGGTTTCCAGAGGGCGAATTTGCTGATGCTACCCCCATACAGTGGGCCAATTTATCGTTTGCGTACCTCTTTCTGTTTAGGTTTGAGACCCTGATTCAGATTGAGGTTCACAGAGGGTAAATTTAGTGATGCTACCCTGCTATGCAGGGTAGCATCACTAAATTCACCCCCCGGGGACCCAATTTTGCAGATGACAGTCTGCTTATTTTCTGCCTTGCTTGTTGCTATATCTTTAAGCGTTTTAAATTCCTACCACCTGAAACAAATATAGCCACAGGTTATTATATTATTAATATTATTTTATCATCAGCTTTGGCACAAATGTGGTATCCAGGGTAAAAATTTCTCCAAATTGTATTCTTGTGAAATAGCTCTCAGGCGAATCTTGGAAATCACACTGCAAAGCAACCTGATAGTGAAAGAATGTCTCTGGTGTATATGAAAACTAATTTCTAAAATGATTGTAAAAATTAAGACAGTTTGGAAATTGCTTCCCAAAAGTCATCCTAAGCTTTTCTTTAACCCTTAACCCAACAAATCGCCTGCATCCGCCCGCGTAATATGCAAATTCAGTAGCTGAAAAAATATTATTTTTCGAAGCATTTCAACAGAACCATATCATGTGACCCCTCTTTGGAACGAGCTTGTCGAGCTCATTCCAAAGAGGGGTCACATGATATGGTTTTGTTGAAATTTTTTGAAAAAATTTCAAAAATGTTATTTAAAATAACCAGTTTTGAAATCGTCTGCATTGGGTAAAGGGTTAATAAACTGGATGTGTTTTTAATGATATAAGTATTTTTTCTTTATTTAAAAATGAAATGTCTCATGCAACGTTGTTGTCTTTTTTTATCTGCTTCACCTTTGGATGAACTTGACCTTTTACATGTACTGCAGTCATGACATCTGGAATAGAACTGCCAATCAGAAATGTATTTTTATGCATTGTTTGTGCGAATCTCCGAAGATTTACATATTTGGGTGAATATTTTGGATTCACAGCAAAATTTTGCCTGTTGTAGCAGACTTTCAGGAACCACATTGGTACCTTCCATCAACTATGTGAGACAAAAACTGGTATTTTTTTGTGTTCTGTATGCCTTAACTGCCGTTTTTGTGTATAATATATATGTTTTGTATTTGAATTTTATGGTTTTTCAGACTTGGGATTTTTATAGTAAATTTGTTTGTTTTTACTAAAAAAGCACCTTTAATAATTCTCCACCGCCACAACAAAGTTTGTGGGGGATTTAGCAATTGGGACCATCCATTTTTCTGTCTGTTCATTTGTCCATCCGTGTAATAATTTTAGACCTCTGTATCTCAGTCAGTGCATGTCGAATTTGAATGATCTTTTGTATGCTGATGGCCCATCATGGGGGAAAGGATATTCACAAATAGCAGGTTTTGTGCAATCGTTTTTGGTTATGGGCCTTTTTCGACTTGGAAAATTCCAATTTTTATGGTTTCTGATTAGTAAACCACTTCTCAGTGGGGGATACCAGTGGCATTGCACCTTGTTTTACCTGGTATATGGCCCTTATTGGCAAGAGGCATAAACAAAATTTAGTATCCAGTTTTGTTAATATTTAATTTTTTTCCTTCTAACTCTCGAGTTTGACTGCCTCATTATATGAGCAGATTGGGCTGCTTCTCTCACTTTAGGGCATTGTTATACAACATTGAAGATGTGCAACAAGTATAAAGATAAGGGAAGCAATAATTTTCGAAAGATTTATTGCCCTTTAATGACTTATAACCAAAGTTTTTAATATTTCAAATTTACCAAACCTATCGGAAGACATTTGGTTGGTAGCCATTTATTACCTCGGAAGGGATCACGGTGACTCAGTGGTTACAGCATTCGACTTCAAACTGAAAGGTTCATGGTTCGATCCCCACCAGGTTTAACTGTGTTGTGTCCTTGGGCAAGGCACTTAATCCTGATTGCCCACATGGGGGCACAGTGACAGTGCGTGCTAAGGCATACTGCATGTCGATGGTGCACTTGTCTTCAGCCAATTCTAACCCTGCTTGTGTGGAGTTTGTATGTTGGGGAATCTGACAGTTGCTCGCCATTGCATGGCGGTTCTCTCTGGGTACTTCCTCCACCTGTAAAATCCGCTGACACTAGGTGACCCTGGCTGTAGAAAGTATCATTACACACATAAATAATAAAATAAATAAGTTACCTCAGAAATATAGCATTCATTTGAACAAGCTCTTTGAACGTCTTCCAATGAGGGAACATGACCTATGTTTTTGAGTAGTGATGAGCAGAAGATTAGAATTGTTAATCAGTATTGACTGATTGTAGGCAATTAGTATAGGGATCTGCGAATCACAAATTTCTTTTCGAATCGAATCTCGAATCGAATCGTGTCTCTGATATCGACATCGAATCTAATCCCAAATCGAATCTTAAAAGACAAGTTATTTTGTATTGCACCAAACGGAAGTTACGGAACACTGTGATGACCCTTACGCGACGGAGTGAACACCTTAAACACCAATAACTAAATATTCTCTGTAGCACCGTCGCTGAAACAGCTGGGCCTATTGTCCATAGTTTTAGTTTTTGAAGGCCTAACTTGTTACTATTCACGTTCTAAAGAACGTGAATAGTAACAAGTTAAGCCTTCAAAAACCAAAACTATGGATAATGTTCTGGGCCAAATTCACACCTTACCTAACAATTAAACAATGTCAATTACTCAAATAAATAGAAATTGAGCCTACATGCATGAATGAATTTTCTAACGACAGTTTTATCCTATTTTTGTTGGAAATGTAACAAATTGAAGTTAGTACGAGAGATTCGAAAAAATCGAATCCTGAGACTGATTCGGGATCAATCTCGCATACGTATGGTATCGATATCAAATCGAATTTCGAATATTCGCAGAACCCTAAATTAGTAGAAAATGGACATCGGTAAAATGAAAATCTGTCCTATCGATAATGAAGAAAGTCGATATGTGACTATGTTTTTTTGAGAGGTGTAAATGAAATACTGTTTGTCTGTGTATAAGTCCAAAAATATTACGGGAACAATTGTATGAATCATGCAAAATAGCACTGCAGTTACTAAACTAAAAATATATACTCTCTGGGCTTGGTGGCAAGCCTGGAAATAAGTAGACTGTCATCTGCAGAATGGGGTCCCCAGAGGGTGAATTTGGTAATGCTACCCTGGTGCAGGGTAGCATTACAAACTTTACCCTCTGTGAACCTCAATCTGATGGGCCTAAATAGAAAGAGGTACTCAGAGGAAAATTTGGGGATTCTAGTCCATTGTATGGGATACCATCAATAAATTCACCCTTTGGTTACCTCATTCTGCAAATTACAGATTGCTTATTTCCAGGCTTGCTTGGTGGTCAGGAATGGGAGTGTTTTTTACTTTTATCAGTTCGTACAAATAAAATTAAATGTACATACATTTCACCTTCAAAACATTTTTTTTTTCAATTTATTTCTATTTTCACTTCTTTTAAAAAAAAATTATATGCAAAGTTTATAATTTAAATCCAGAAATACGGGCATGAACAGGTGATTAGATGATGATGTATGTTGCCATTTATACACAGCATGATATAATTTGAATTCGAACTTTCTGGCAGTACATGTACATGTTCCTGAGTGTAGAGGAATAAAACACAGGTTTTGTGAGTATTCGAAAGTAACCCATGTGTATTGAATTTCAATGGGAATTTGTTGGCATCTTATGGCATCAGTGCGACTGGCTGAGTTTTAAATGTAGTCTATTTTTATTACAGTAAAACCTGTCTTGAGAGACCACTGTCTTGAGAGACCACATCTACCAGGCACCGATTGGTTTTACTCTATAATGGACCTGCTATGGGAGACCACCTGTCTTGAGAGACCACCTGTATTGAGAGACCACTGTGACCTGGTACCAACTTGTATTTTTATGCTATAATAGACCTGTCTTGAGAGACCGCCCCTTTGAAGACTGAAACCACGACAAAAAATTTTTACCTGTTGCGGAATTGGAAACTCCATTGTGGTTATACTAACATAATTAAAAGTATTAAAAGCTCTTAATTGGGTTTCAAGTGCTAACTCATTAAAGATTGAGATGTTTTTATAAGACCCCTGTGAAAAGATTAGGATTATTGCTGAATAAACAATTTCATACATACCTTAAATGTGACAGATGGGAATAAAAATAAATTTGTGTTGAAAATCTTTTTGTAACATATTGAAATGGACTGTTAAAAAAATTATAAAAATAAATTAGTGTTGAAAATCTTCAATGAAGATTTTCAACACTAATTTATTTTTATAATTTTTATAACAGTCCATTTCAATTTGTTACAAAAACTTCATAAAAAAGAACAACTACAAAGTAATTACAAAAATCCATTCTTCTCGATTTCTGAATTTTGTGATTGGTTATTCACTGACTTGAGAAAACCTGAAACCTGTTATGAGAGACCACCTGTTTTGAGAGACCACTTTTGTGTGGCCCAAAGGGCGGTCTCTCAAGACAGGTTCTACTGTAATTCATATACTACTAAATGATAGAGTTTGAAATTGACTGGAGAGCTGAACAAGAACATGAGTGAGTGAATGAGATGTCATTCAATTTTTTTTCATTTATTTTATTCATCACAAAGTGTCATTTTAATGAAACTTAAAGTGAAATTTAAATTTCTACTAAGTAGCCTGATTCAGCCTAAGATTGTCAAATCGCAATTTGGAACCACTCATTTTTAAACATTTCAATACAAAATTCTTGGTACACTAGTTTGAAAAGATGGTATGGTGCTGCTCACTTAAATGGATATCTCATAATTGAATAACTCAGTCAGTTGAATATAATTTAATCATTTGCCCCGCCTCTGTGTTTGATTGGTTGAAAGCATAGAGTGTGAAAGTCTTCAAAATCGTATAAACCAAATCACGTCATGATTTGGAATGTCGCTACACGTTCGCACATCCGACCCAACTTTGAAGACTATGGAAGCCCCGCCCACTCAATCCAATTGTCACTGTGAGGGCGTGACAGCAAGAATATAATAATTTCTCAGGAACAATTGAATTTCATAAAATATACCGAAGTGGGAGACGAATAAAAGATCATATACCCAAACATGATTTTGGGGGAACTTAAAAAAAATGTTTTTAATGATATTGTTACGTGACTTGCTAAATATCTGTCGTCTGCGATCGAAAATCAAAACAACAAACAATTTGACAATGATTGACGTGACCTGTTTGTGGCACCCTTTCCTGAGTTTGACTGTTTTTTGCAAAAATTCAAAGTTTTTGTTCTCGTACACATAGTTTTTTATATTTTAATATTACAGCCGGATTAAATTATAAGAAATAACTGTTGTTTTCCTTCGGTTTATGCGATATAAACCGAAAATTTTCAGCACAAGCTTAATCATAACTCGCTACGTGAGTTCTGAAGCTTGTGCTGAAAATTTTCGGTTTATATCGCATAAACCGAAGGAAAACAACAGTTATTTCTTAAATAACTTTCAAACACCAAACCCTTCACTATACCTTCAGTACAAATTTGACCTGATAATTGCACATAGGTTATATAGAAAACACCTGATAATTGAATAAAAAAATTGTTTATGTCAACAAATTACTATGACAATCACCAAATTTGCCTTCTTTATAAACTTATTTGGCCTCAGTGCTTGCAATACAGGCATTTAATCTTTTATATCTTGTTTGACAGAGCTCCATGACCACTAGCAAGGGAACATGCATGTATTTCAGAATTTTCAGTCTGCAATGATTTAAGAAATGATGATCTCTCTCCCTTTATACATAGAAGATTTATTATAGATGCCTAAATGAGATTCTTGTGTGTATAACTCCTTGTACATTTGTGAAATGATTTTGATGAAATTTCTCAAACATGTTCACTAATAAGTGAACATATGCATATTCCAGAATTTTTAATCTGTGATAATTTTTAACCAGATTATCTCCTGATGAACCTAGATTTAATGCTAATTTATGTATTAATTCTACTGCACGCAAGTCATTTTACTTAGATGATGAAATGTTTTGAACAAGATGATTTTTATGTGGACATGTGCATATTTCAAAGTTATCAAGCTGTGGCACTTTTGACCAGCTTATCTACTCTTGAGCTTACAAACTTCTTCCATGCTGCTGTCAAATATTACAGCCCAGGAAAGGAAATCACTTGCCACTGACTATATTACAGCCCAGGACAGGTAATCACTTGCCGCTGCTAAATAAAGCAAAATTTTGGCACACCTAATAAAATTTTCACCTATGAATTGTGCCAACTTTTTGGCCAGTGATTTCTTAACCCAGACTTTAATGAATTATTCATCAAATCTAGTCATTGCTGTTTCAGAGCACCCATGACTGGATTTGGTGAAAAATATTTAAAAAATACTCAGCAGTTTAAGTATTAACTCTGCATGCTGCTGGCAGATATTCCTACCCAGCACAGGGTTCCTCTCATCTCTGAAATAAGTATAATTAGTGCATATTTAATCATATTGTCTTTCTGTAAGTGGAATGTATTTTTATGCCCCCTGACTTAGCATATAGTGATAATGATTGAGTGTGCGTGTGTCCATGTGTGTGTCCGAGCCATTAACTCGAAAACGGTTAGGGCCACAGTCATCAAACTTCACACAATTATAAAGGACCATGGGAGGATGTGTCACAAACCTAGCCGGGTTCGTACCTTCAAGGTCAAGGTCACATTTCAAGGTCACACTAAAAATTGGTCAATATTCGTGTCTCAGCCATAACTCAGAAACGAGTCATAGTACAATTGTTAAACTTTTTACAAATGTTAAGGACAGTCAGAAGGTGTGTCGCGTATAATAGTTTCCGCCGCATCTGCAAGGTGGAGGTCACAATTGACCTTCATATGTTCAGGGTCACAAATCGTGTCTCAAGCATAACTCCAAAACTATTAGGGATACAATCATCTAACATCACTCAATTCTTAAGGACAATGGGTGGATGTGTCACGCACCACAGCCAGGTCCGTAAGGTCAAGGTCACACTTCAAGGTCACACTGAACACGGTTAAGGCCACAGTCATCAAACTTCACACAATTATAAAGGACCATGGGAAGAAGTGTCACACACCATAGCTGGGTTTGTACCTTCAAGGTCAAGGTCACATTTCAAGGTCACACTAAAAATCTGTCAATATTCGTGTCTCAGTCATAACTCAGAAACGAATCATAGTACAATTGTTAAACTTTTTACAAATGTTAAGGACAGTCAGAAGGTGTGTTGCATATAATAGTTTCTGCCGCATCTGCAAGGTGAAGGTTACAAGGGGGGGGGGGGGGGCATGTGTTACCTTAGTAACATTCTTCTTGTTCGAAGTGTTTTTGGTGGAAAGCATTGCAAAATGTACATATGCAAAGTGAAAGTTGGGAATTTTCAGGCAAAGGTAAACTCATAAGCAACCTTGAAAACTCAATGATAATTGGCTTATAGCCTGTTTCCTGAAGAGAAGATTGCATCCCATTCAAAACTACTATCAATTCCAGACATTGTGAAGAAAGCATAAACACATTGTTTACATTCCAAATCTTACATATAAATACGTGCGTGTCTCAATCTCTCTGCCATTGTACCTCATGCATTCTGACAGATTTCAAGATGTGGAATTAAAATTTGGCACTTCAGGGTAATTTTATCCAAGGAGTAACATGAGATGGATTTCAGTTGTCTCTGATTCTGCCATTCCATGTCACTCTTTAACCCTTTGATACTTTTGTACGTCTTATGATGTACAAAATCAAACAGTGCTTGTTAACCTCAATTCCTATTTTCTCCCAAATAGTGCTCAGTGACAACCACTGAGCCACATGTTATCACAGCTTAAAATACCACCGGTAATATAATCCCACTGTCAGGACTTCTTAACTGGTTGAGTGCTGGCAGCCACTATCAGGTTTTTCAAAAAATGATATCAAGTAACAGAGCAAAAGCCAACACTTTCCTTGCTTATATTTCATATTCAGTCAAACACAAATAATATTTTGTTTATATGAATTTGTTTTATTACAAATTATTGGAGAGTGCCTGTGGGCACTCTCCAATAATTTGTAATAAAACAAGTTTTGAATAACAAATTCTGACTACCAAAAATAATCTAGCCCTCAACCAGATAAATATCTTGTTATTTGTACTTTCCGATATTTGACGTCTCATTTTGAAAAACGTTGAAGAAATTGAAATCCCATTGACGTATGAACGTCAGGATAATTAAAGTCTCAAAGGGTTAACACCATTTTTCTGTTTCTTTTTTTGTTGTTGTTATTTCCTGTTATTTATACATTAATGAGGTCAATTAATTTACATTCTATTCTGTTTAGCCTCCCACCCCACCCCAAGAACATCAAGAAAAATGTTGCTCTTACTGATTTTGCCATCTTCTTATCACATGAAATGTCAGGCCATTTGACTCCACCCCACCAACGCCTACCTAGGCTCCTCGCTACGTAACAGCAGAAATAAGTTGTTTCAAAACCCAAAGAAATTCTTCCTCCAACATTTTTTTTTTCAGCTGATAATCAAACACTTGACATTGTTTCTTAGAACATTCTGTTTAAATGCTTTCAATAAATGTTATCATGATTGAAATTAACAATGGTGGAACATGTATGGCAGATTTTTTTATACCTCCACTTTTTAAGAGAAGTGAGGTATGCAGGATTGCATCTGTTCATATTTATGTACAGGTGTACATTTGTTTTTACGTTTATAGATAAGTCTGTAAAAATTCATAACTCGGCAAGTCGTGGTTGCATCATATTGAAATATTACATGGATATCCAGCATAACATACCTTTTGGGACACATCAAATTATGCTGTCTGTGCATTCCACTCATGAGTTATGCCATTTTTCCATTGAGAAATAGACGTTTTTTGTCCATACAAGTCTTGATTACATTTTTAACATTATACAAGTGTCCTGATTGGTCAGTAACCAATGCATTCAGTATGGTACATTTTACTCCAATGGGGTGTATGAAGTTCAATGGGGTGTTTGAGAATATCACATGACAACTAAAAGGGGTGTACAGAGATTCTATGGTGCACTTTGCCAATTTCCTTTTCACCCATTGAATCCAAATTTTTGTCGGTAATAATAAACATTTAGACTCACAAACAAAATGAGAACAATATTGTTTCATGAGAATATTCTGAAAACATGAAATAAATGTTCGATTTTGCTGTCGAGAAGAAGGATTCTGTTGTGGTGTTTTTACACCACAGATCCGTTGTGGTTTCATTATAGGAATTGTCTCTTCAGTGAAACTTATTAAAGCACTTGTACAAGTTTGAATATTGTGTCCCCGATTCTCCAAGACACACAACTCACCATTGTATCGAATAAAACACTTATAAAGTAAACTTGTGTCCTACAATAGTAAGAACAAGACATTTCCCAATGGCCTTGAACTGAAGTCTCCCAAATGTTTGAGTTCATTCAAAGGGAAATAAATCCAAATCATTCTTGTTGAATAATACAGAAAGATATGTTTCTTTCAGTTTCTCTAATTATTACTTTCATCAAGGTTTTCGTCACTGGAATACCATTTGTGGATTATATAATAAAACCAAACTCGGCACACAGAAAGCACAGGGTAATTTATTTATTTATTGGAGTTTAATGACACTTTCAACAGCCAGGGTTACCTCATGTTGGACAGTTTTATGGGTGGAGGAAGCCAGAGCACATGGAGAGCACCACTAAGCAATGGCGAGCAACTGTCAGGCTGCCCAACATACTACATGTACACACAAGCAGGGTTACCATTGGTTAAAGACAAGTTCATCATCGACATGCAGTGCGCCTTAGCACACAATGCCACCATGCCCCCTTGTGGGCAACGTGGGCAATGGGGGTGAAGTGTCTTGCCCAAGGACACAATGTGATTGCCGCAAGTGGGATTTGAACCAAGGGCCTCTAAGCTTGCAGCCTGCACCTCTACCTACTGAGCAACTTCGCCTCCAAAAGCAGGGTAACAAATTTGACAAAACAGTGTTTCGGCAGGGTGGACAGGACTAGTGCTCAAACGACTAGTGAAAGTTGACTAGTCAATACCCAAAAGTCAAGTCGACTTCGACTAGTCATTGGTGATAACCTATCTCCTTATAACAGTGTTGGTGTTCCGGTAGAGTGCTGAAGGTCCAAATTTGGCTTCACTTGGGCATTCATATACAGCAACTTACTGGAACATTATTCTGTTAATGTGCTTCTAATTATGCTAAGAGTGAAATTATATAGTCTTATATAGTCTTATTTAATTTGCATTGTTGCGATTTATGGGAGAGTGCCTATAGGCACTCTCCCATAAATTGTAACAAGGCAAATTAATAACATATCCTGATAGCCCAAAATAATTCAGCACTCTACTAGTACCAGTTAACACAAACTACTGTCACTACTATTAAATGGCAATAGATGTATACATTGAATGCCCAATATTGCTGTTCAAACTGTCTGACAGTGGCACTGAAGGGATACTATTTACCTAAAAGCTTGAACTCCTCTGACTAGTCGACTGCACAGTTGAGAGTCGACTGCTGGTTTGCCCAGTATTTCCTTCAGTTTTCAGCCTCAAGAAATAGGGATCTCAGAAGGGTAGTAGAGTCCCATACACCCTGGTGAAACCCTGTGTCACTAAATATCTCGCCTTATAGTAGTCCAATCTTAATGAAGTCTGACATGAATGTTCAGCATGACATACCCTTTCAGTAACATATCAGGTTATGTGGTCTGAACATTCCACTTGTGAGTTATGCCCCTTTTGGCATTAAGATATAGCAATTTTTTGTCCATACAAATCTATAGCTCAGCTGATAGTTGCAGGGCTCAAAATAAGCGGTGTTGCGTCGCTTTTTGCTATGCAAAACTTGCAAAAAGCTACACAATGTTAAATTATGTATAGCATTTTGCGATACAAGATAATCAACTGCAGCCTATTAGGCTGCAGTTGATTATCTTCTATCGCAAAATGTAAATGAAAATTTGCTAACAAATTTGAAAACTAGTTCACTGATGCTTTACTTCTGATTGTGGAACATTCCAGGCATAACTCAGATTAACTCTCCTTCAAGCATCATTAGCAACTTCATATGTAAGATGAGTTCTGTTGGTTTAAATACTAACTGTTTTTACAACATTTTGCATAAAATGTCCATTAAAAATAACTACAAGCCCATCAAATTAAAAATCCCAACTTCCATTTTGAGAACTCTATTAAACAACCAAGACGCCATTTATAACAGTATACAAGTCAGTTAAAAAAAAAAAGTAAATGTTTCATGTGTTGCAGATCATTTGGAAATGCCCAGAAATGGATGGAAACTATTCTATCTACTTAGAAGAATTCAATATAAAACAGCATAACATAACTCTGGTATACAAAAATAGCTATGTAATTTTTACAAAATGCTATTCATTTTTTGGAAATGCGTAGCATTTTGCTATGCAAAGAAAAAAAGTTATTTACTGGATAGTTGTCAGATCTTAATGAAGTCTAACATAGATATCCAGCATAACATGCCTGTTCAGACACATATCAAGTTATGTTGGCCGTACATTCCACTCATGAGTTACTCACCTTTTTCCATTGAGGAATATTGTACATCCTGACACAGCCCCATCTCTTGTCTTGGCACCGTGGGGGTATGTCAGCCCCTCTAGTGCAATCTGTTGTTTCAATTCATACTGACTGAAACAAACATCTCTCACCAACACCATCTTTACTGGTTATTTTTTTTTACAGAAGTTTGGAGGGTATGGTGAAATTAAAGAACAAAATCAATTAATTTATTACTGTAAACAAACTGTTGTGTGTGAAGATTTTTGTTGTTGTGACAGTCAAGACTGTACGAAAGAAGTGTTTAGAACACATTTACATTTACCTCAAGACGGAAGTTTATATTAACATGTGTTGTGTTTTTTAAATTGAAAATTAAATAATTTGTACATCTTTTACTGAAACTATTTTTTGTCTCTTACTATGTAGTTTTGTTGCATATTTATATTTTCTACTTGAATTTTGTACTTTAGAAATTTGTAAAGATATTGAGTGTTCCCCAAGAATTTACAACTAGCAGATGTTACACATAATTTTTAGTTGTTAGTTATTTATGAAGTTTTAGTGGATCAGTGACATTTTCAGCAGCCAGTGTCATATATATTTTTGAATGGGGAAAGTAAGAATACCTGAAGAGAAACACCCAAGAAAAATTTACTAAGTTAGTTTTAATCCTTCAACCTTACAGGAAAAGCAGATGACACTTGCAAACAAAATCTTTGAATAACTAATTTTTTTTCATTTTTGCATCAAAAACATTGCTTATGACCCCGCATTGGAATGTGCTCAGTGAGGACATTCCAGTGAGGGGTCATAAGCAATGCTTTGATACAAAAATTGAAAATTGAATGGCAATTTTTGTGAATAGAGCTGACCTGTTTGGCCGTTAGGTTGGATAAAAGGTTAAACAATATTTGTATTTAAATAGCTGGTGTCCGTCCGTGCATCTGTTTGTCCCATGCGTGTGTGTGTCCATCCCATTTGGTTTCCCGATGATAACTTTAGTTATAGTTGGACAAATCACATGAAATTTGGTACTTGGGTGTATTAACATTAAATACAGGTCAAGTTCAAATTGGGGTGCGGTCGGACAATTTTTGCCAGAGTTATGCCCCTTTTTGAAATTCGAAAATTCATTTTTTTTTGTTTCCTGATGATAACCTAAGTTATAGTTGACCAAAACAAATGAAATTTGGTATGTATGTGTATCAACACAAAGTACAGGCCAAGTTCGAATTGGGATGCGGTCCGACAATTTTTACTAGAATTACGCCCCTTTTTCTACTTTGAAAATTCATTTTTGGGGATTTCCCGATGATACCTTTAGTTACAGTTGGCCAAAACAAATGAAATTTGGTATGTAGGTGTATCAACATAGAATACAGGTCAAGTTTAAATCGGTGTGTGGTCTGACAATTGTTACCATAGTTATGCTCCTTTTTCGACTTCGAAAATTCATTTTTTGGAGGTTTCCTGATAATAACTTTAGTTATTGTTGACCGAATCAAATAAAATTTGGTATGTTGGTGTATCAGCATAAAATACAGGTCAAGTTCAAATCAGGATTTGGTCCGACATTTTTTGCCAGAGTTATGTCCCTTTTCCAACTTAAAAAATTCATTTTTAGCTTAACTTGACAAAGTCAAGATAAGCTATTGCCATGATGTGTGTGGAAGTCTGTTATTCTGTGAGTCTGTTCACAATTTCCTTTAGCACAGGCTACATCCCGTAGTTCTTGTCTGATCGTCACAAAATTTCTTATGCAGGTTTGGGGTCATGTCTAGATGGGAACGTCCCCTTTTGGTCGCGATCGGTCAACCGGTATGGCTGCCCAAGCCCAAAACCCAAAAACCATTAGCACGGTCTACAGGTCATATTTATGAAGGGCTTTCATTGTAACTTGGAAGGATGCCTCTGTATAATGTCTAGATGAGAACGTCCCCTTTTCGTCATGATTTGTCAATAGCTGCCCAAGTCTGAAACCCAAAAACTTTTAGCACAGTCTACAGGTCATATTTAATATGGAGGGATTTCATTGTAACTTGGTAGGATGACACCGTATGATGTCTAGATGAGAACTTCCCCATTTGGTCGCGATCTGTCAACCATTACGACTTCCCAAACCCAAAACCCCAAAACCTTTAGCACAGTCTATAGGTCATATTTATGGAGGGATTTCATTGTAGCTTGGCAGGTTGATTTCATATAATGTCTAGATGAGAACGCCCCCCCCCTTTTGGACACGATTGGGCAACTGTGACGGCTACGGGAGCCCGGAGCCCAAAGACATTTAGCACAGACTACAGGTCACATTTATGACGGGATTTCATTGTAACTTGGTAGGATGATTCCAAATAATGTCTAGATGAGAACGTCCCCTTTTGATCGCAATCATTCAGCCTTGATGCCTGCCTGACCCCAAAACCTTTAGCATAGTCTGTTGGTCGTATTTATGGAAGGATTTCATTGTAGCTTGTTAGGTTGACTCCATATAATGCCTAGATGATGACATCCCGTTTTGGTCGTGATTGGTCAACTGTGACGGCTACAGGGGCCTGAAGCCTGAAAACCTTGAGCACAGTCTACAGGTCATATTTATGAAGGATTCATTTTAACTTGGTAGGATGACTCCAGATAATGCCCAGATGACAACGTCCTCTTTTGGTCGCGATCATTCAACCATGATGGCTGCCCGAGCCCCAAACCCATAAAACTTTAGTACAGATTACAGGTCGTATTTGTGAAGGGATTTCATTGTAACTTGGTAGAATGACTCAGTATAATGTCGAGATGAGGACGTTGCAATCGGTCAACCGCGATGGCTACACAGGCCTGAAGCCCAAAAACATTTAGCACAGTCTACAGGCCATATTTATGAAGGGATTTCAATGTAACTTGATACGATGACTCTTTTTGGAATAATTTCACTGTAGCTTGGTAACTTTCGTTGACATACGTTACCTGTGAGGGCCACATACATTAACTGTGAGGTCCACATTAACCCACCCCTCAGTTCTTTAGTACACTCTACACCTCATATTATTTTTATTAAAAACATAGCATACAGGGAACAGAAATTAACATATTCTCAATTATCACAATTCTTGTCTTATTTTATAATCCTGTCATAAACATTGAACATTATCCCTTTTCATCAAACACAACACACAGACAAGTTAAGCTACAGTGTCATTGACACTTTCATTTTTCAAATACCTCGAATTCCACACTTTTTTTTTTTGGGGGGGGGGGGGGTGGGGGGGGGGGTTGTGTGTGGTTGGGTGACTTTTTATTTTATTTAAAAAAAATTCATGCCACGTTTATACATTATGTGAAACACGAAAGAAGATGAATAACTGAACAGAATAAGTTAATAGTGTATAGTGTAACAAGGACATAAAGAGAAGATCACAAAGTGTAAGAATGGGATTCAACAGTAAACGTGAAGCTTTTGAGTCATCTTCCCAGTAAAATGAGGGATTTAGATATATTGGAGCCTAGGCTGAGGTCAATTTTGTGTACATTGTAAGAGGTTGTTTACACTGAATCAGAGGGAAGAGAAGATATTATGCATGGGGATATAGGATGCTGTTCAAGCTTGGTGTGGAGTAGAGTGGGCTCAAAGTATTGGGTTGTCTCAACTCCCATATGTTTGGGAAGTCATGACAGTGAGGTGGTATGGGGCAGGGGGTAGTGGTGGGGAGGTTGTCCCTTATTCACATAATCTTTTTCCTATCTGAGCAGGTCAAGAGCAGGTATTATTGATTCGGAACACATGTAAACGAAATAATTGTGGAATATGTTCAAGCTTCAAGCTAGTCAATGTCAATAAACTGTTGTTAAACCAGTGTTCATTTTTAAGCTCACCTACTTCACAGAAGTGGGGAGGTTATGTGGTGATTCCTGTGGCGTCAACGTCAGATGAACATGTCCAATTTGTGTTTAGATCATTTTCTTAAAGTCTAGTGGGCACAGGGCTTATTGCATATGTAGGTTCAATCACAACAGTATTCAACCCTAACACTGTGACTTTTATTCCAATATCACTAATTTCACCTAACATTTTCAGCCCAAACCTGGTCAATCTCTGGTTGTAAGAAATAGCTTTAAGGTCAGTTTTGTGGCGATTTTCAGGGCTTAACCTCTTGTTACAGTGTACTTCTTTATTTCAATACCATCTTTAGGTATTAACCCTACTGTATGCGAAGATTTAACTGAATTTGGGTCAATTAAAATTTTCGGACTTAGTCAATTTTAGGTTGTAAAAGTTTGTACAAAGGTGAGTTTTGTTTCTTTGTGTCTTTCTCTGTGTCTTTCCATGTGATTGATATTGTTGACTTGGGTTACTGAAGTCCATTGCAGTAATATTGAACATATCACAACAGTATCCAACCCAAATACTGTGACTTTTTCCAGTTTCACCTAAAATTATCAGCCCAAACTTAGTCAAGTTATGGCTGTTAGAATGAGCGCTAAGGTCAGCTTTTGTGCCGATTGTGGGGCCTTAACTTCATTGCCGTGTATTTTGTTTTCATTTCAATAACATCTTTCGGTATTAATCCTACTGTATGCAAAGAATTAACTGAATTTTTAAAAAAAAAAATTTTTCAGTCAAAATGTTCATGTTTTCTCAGACTTCGACAATTTTAGGTTGTAACAGTTTGTATTAAGGTGAGTTTTGTTTCAGTGAATCTATCCAGGTCATTGATACTGTAGACTTGGATTACTGAAAACCATCGAGTAAGATTAAGTTTGTGATAATTACAATATATCCCATTAAAAATTAAATATATCCATTATTTAGGGAGATAAACAATATGAACAATAAAAATGCAGCTTTGATTAGCTGTCATGGCTCCCCGCGGGAAATCCGGGAAGTGAATCAGTGCCTGTTCACTGCGGTAAACAGACTCTGTTTTACTGGTAAAATAGGACCCAGTCTCCAATGCTTGGGAGGTGCAAACCCTCTCTAAAATGGGCAACATGACTTATTAACGCTCACCCCTGGTCTTGAATTGATACTCATGTTGTGGTCATGATTAGCCATTGTGCAAAAATATGTGACCTCAAACACCAGTAAATATAAATAAATAGCTTTCATGGCATTGGATCGATTGTATCAAGCAGAGATGTAGGTAGGTGTCTGGAATGTAACATCCCTCTTGTTTACAACCCTCCACCCCAGTATGAACCTATTGAGCAAGAAGTTCTGCCTGGATTCAAGGCACAACTTCTTGCTCAATCAGTCAATACTGGGGTAGAGGGATTTGTAAAAGTTCTCCCCCTATAAATAATATAACAATTAATAGTGTGATTTTGGAGGACACTGCGATTTATTGATGGCCCTAACATGAATGATCTCGACTAGGAATTCCACTTATGGAATCTGTTCTATTATCTGTCTATGTCTATAGAATCCCCTTTTTCATCATATTATTAGTTACACAGTTTGTTGGTGGCCTAATATGGTATATATGGTGTCAGTTAATTCCATATTGGACCCGAGCGAAGCTCGAGTCCAATATGGAATTAACTGACACCATATATACCATATTAGACCAACAACAAACTGTGTAACGAATATATCTTACCAACTGCTGCATCGATGCACAGAACTAACAACAGCGATCAAAATTAAATGAGAGAATTCTCACAATGTGTTCACGTCTTTGCCTTGTTACAAATTGTAACAAGGCAAATTCATGCATACCAAACAGTTTCATTTCGAAGGTAACATGACACACATCCACAAAATATGAAGTCTTTTAAGTTGCCTAACCTACACTTCAGACCAAATATGGGCTTCCAACACTCAATCTTTCAACTTGAAGCATTTATTGGCTGCCGCCATTTTGAATAATCAATGAACAAAGGGGAGATTACCCATAGCTGTCAGCGTATATTGGTGTTGACAGGCAGTATATGGTTTTATATGCAGTCCGCATGTGACGTCTTTGAACCAATGAAATTCCCAGATACTTGTAGGAGGTAAGATATATGCCTATGTGCTGCATGTGTTGTGCACACTTTATGGACTCGCACACATATCAGCACATCCAGCATTTGCCTATGTGCAAAGATATGTATTGTGTACACATATTGCTCTAGCACACAAGCACATCCCATCAACCACCAGTCCACTTTCCATGGAATCCCTTCTCTCGTGCATTTTCACATAAGCACATATCGGTACCCAATCATGCACAAGGTCAAGGAAAAGTAAAGACCAATACGAGGTAAGATGAATTAAGTGATATGATTGAACCTGTTACAGACCTAACCATGGGTAGAGACAAGGCAAGGTAAGGCATAGCTATCAAGTATGAAGTCATGCTACAAATCAATAGGAATCGTACAAGTCTGTAATTAGCTCACCGAAGGGAGCTTAACTTATCATTTGCCGTCCGTCGTCGTCTGTCGTGAACTTTACATTATCGACTATTCCTCACAAACTACTGGATCAAATTGAACCAAATTTGGTGTGCATGTGCCCCATCATATGTCAATGCAAACTTGTACAAATAAACTTGCCGCACCCATAGGGGGCACTACAAGGGGCATAACTCTGATAGCACCCATGAGTTTCTTTCCAAAATTCAAAAAAATCTTCTTCAGATCCACCAGGCAGAATTCTTTCCTATTTGGTATACATCATCTCTAGGGGGGGGGGGGGGGGGAGGGGAGGGGGGTCATCAGATTCAAGTTTGTTCAAATCGGCCCCCTGGATTCATATTTGAGCTCACTATAGAAGCCTGAATTTGAGCTTACTGCATTTCAGGCAAATTTCTTAAAAAATCTTCTTCTCCAGATCCAGCAGGCAGAATCTTTGGATATTTGGTATGCAACATTGTGGGGAGGATCTGGTTCAAGTTTGTTCAAATCGGTCCCCTGGGTTCATATTTGGGCTCAGTATTGGAGCCCGAATTTGAACTTAGTGCATTTCAGGCAAATTTCTTTAAAAATCTTCTTCTCAAGATCCAGCAGGCAGAATCTTTTAATATTGGGTATGCAGCATGCTTAGGGGGGTGAGATTCAAGTTTGTTCAAGCCGAGTCCCTGGGTTCATATTTGGGCTCAATGTGGGAGCCCGAATTATAACTTACTTCAAACTGAGGAATATTCTTAAAAAATCTTCTTCTTCAGATCCAGCAGTCGGAATGTTTTGATATTTGGTATGCAGCATCCTTAGGGGGGTGAGATTCAAGTTTAGTTAAGCCATGTCCCTAGGTCCATATTTGGGCTCACTGTGGGAGCTCGAATTGTAACTTAGTTCAAAATGAGGAATTTTCTTTAAAAATCTTCTTCTTCCGATTCAGCAGTCGGAATGTTTTGATATTTGGCATGCAATATCCTTAGGGGGTGAGATTCAAGTTTGTTCAAGCCAAGTCCCTGGGTTCATATTTGGGCTCACTGTGGAAGCCCGAATGATAACTTAGTTCAAAATGAGGAATTTTCTTAAAAAATCTTCTTCAGATCCAGCAGAATGTTTTAATATTTGGTGTGCAGCATCCTTGGGGGGAGGGGGGATTCAAGTTTGTTAAAGCCAAGTACCTGGGTTCATATTTGGGCTCCCTGTGGGAGCCCGAATTATAACTTAGTTCAATATGAGGAATATTCTTTAAAAATCTTTTTTTTTTTTAGATCCACCAGTCAGAATCTTTGGATATTTGGTGTAAGCTTTTCTTAGGTAGGGCAGATGCAACTTGTTGAAATCAATTCCCTGGGTTGATATTTAGTCTACCTTGTCAGGTGAGCGCCCTCAGGCCCCTTGGGGCCTCTTGTTATGGTATTAGACTATAGTATTGAGTGACTACAGTGTTGATCATAGGACAGATGTTGGTGACTGTGAGTAAGCCAGCAGTAATGGTTGAAGAACTATGAAGTCTATGGGGTGGTGTAGAAGCCAGGAGCCATACTAGGAACCACAACAATTCTCTAGAAGGCATCCTCCAAAATGTATCCCCTAATAGATATCCTTAAGAAGGTATCCTCATTATGTATCCTCCAATACTGGTTTGTGCACTGCCTATGTGCACACTGTACACTAGCACACAAGCACATATATAGTTCCAGCATTTGTGTGTATTAGTACACACACACAAATCATATACATCCAGCATGTGTTTATGTACTGTATGCAAGTCTGAATATAAGCAACCTGTCATTTGCAAAATGGGGTCCCCAGAGGGTGAATTTGCTGATGCTATCCCATACAGTGGGCCAATTTATCCTCTAGGTATATCTTTCTGTTTTGGCTTGAGACCTTAATTCTGACTGAGGTTCACAGAGGGTAGATTTTGTGTTGCTACCCTGCTGTGCAGGTAGCATCACCAAATTCACCCTCTGGGGAACTCATTTTGCAGATGACAGTCTGCTTATTTTCAGGCTTGACTGTATGTGATGTTCATATGCACTATCGCACAAGTACATATCAGCACATCCAGCATGTGTCCATTTGCTGTCTGTGTACTAGTACACAGACACACCTGGGAAAATTGGAATAGGTAGTCCAAACCAGACAGAAGTCATAACATGGGTAGTTCAGGTCCAGGAATGTTGGAGTGAGTTAGAAGCAGGCTATATTGTGAAGGAATTGAGCTTGTAAAGTTACTCTTATACTTAGGAACAACACACACAGTTTCTTATTGCATTATGTCCTACTATTATAGGGAGGATTCTAACACTAACAAGTCATGTCCAGCTCAGAACTTTCAATGGCCTTGAACGATATTACTGATACTTGGAATTAATGTTGCCCACCATCAAAATGTGTGTCGCGAATAAGGTTGGAATGCCTGTCTACAAGGTCAAGGTCACAGACTTAGTTCAAGTTTACATACCCCTGCGTCCAAATCCAACTATAACAAGTTGAGTCCGGCTCAGAACTTTTGAATGTCTCTAAGGATATTAAAGATACTTGGTATTATTGTTGCCTACTTTCAGAGAGTGTGTCACGAATAAAGTTGGAATGTCTGTCTTCAAGGTTGAGGTCACAAACTTGTTTTAACTTCACATACCCATATCCAAATTTATTATGCCAGTAATTGTTATTGACCAATCAGCTTCAATATCTAGTGACCGTATAGTAGACTATGTATCATCGAGCTGACCGTATATAGAGCTTATATAAGGTCAGTTCCAACATTTTGTTTACGCTTGCTTCGATGTTTTTCCTAATTTTGTGTGTTCATCGAAAAACAAATAATTTTGCGTGTGTGTCTGTTGAGCAACGTACAACTATAATACGATCTTCCAGTCTTTGAGAAATTTTAATAAACAAATGTAAATAAATACAATAAACAAACCACTAAAACGACATGTATAGAAGCCAACTGGCACTGTCTGAGACGAACTCAAGTGAGAATCCTTACCCGAATAATCTGCCCTTCTCAGATCATGCAAATATTTTCGAGTTACTCCCCCTGGACAATAAATTTTATCGTCTGTTTTGTTTTGATTTGAATGATTGAACTTGAAGGTTGATCGATATCGAACATAAATTACACTTATGGTTGTGTCTCTTTCAAACGACTGGCATAATAAATATGCTATGGGGCTTTCAGGGGGCGGATATGGTGTGATATAAGGCTTAGCGAGATCAATTTTAGGCTCGGCCTTCGGCGTTGCCTAATATTGATCTCACTTTGCCTTATATCACACCATATCCGCCCCCTGAAAGCCCCATAACTTATAATTTTAATATCATCACCTGTAGTAATCCTCCCTCTTTCAAATTTTAGATATATCAAGTATTACTTGACCATGATCCATGCTTTTACTTTTGCCGTCAAAGTCACAGAGAGGAAGCCTTTCTATATTGTACTGTCCTTTTCCTGACCATGTGATCTGATCCAGTTGACGAATCTTCACTCACTTGTTGACCCAAAGGTGTTTAATGCTGTCTGGTTAAATGGGTCACACGAATGAGCCGCGCGATCGAAGAATGCCGAGGCACCCGAAAAGGTAGAATAGCAATATTTCATGGACACTGATGGAAATCCAATAATTCGAATATTATGTACAGAAACAACCAATGTATCCACAGAAAAGTAAATGAGATAACAACAATGATTGAGAGCAAAGACGTTGTCGTTATGAGGCTTAAGTATTGATCTCACTTCGCCTTATAAATATAAAGTTGTGTTTGCCTCAGAACTATTTATAGACTTCAAGGATATTAGTGATACTTGGTGTTATTGTTGCCCACTATCAGAGAGTGTGCCGTGGGGATTATTCTTGGTCACAAGTTGGGACAGGCCACATCAAATAAGCTTTTAAAACTGTAAAATGACAAAATGGTGACACAGATAACTCCCTCATCACTGTACCTAGAGCGATGAAACTTTGTAACCTTTTTCACTCTTGGGAGATCTAGTGCATGCCATTTTAATATTTTCGAAGTGCAACCTTTATCCAAAACAACCACACTCAGTTTAACATTTTTTTCACCATTTTAATATCATCACCTGTAGTAATCCTCCCTCTTTCAAATTTTAGATATATCACCTACAAAAACCATATCTAAAAATTCAGTACCAACCAGGGGAATTCCCAACCGTTATGGCTGAACTTAGGGTGAAGAGGGTGATGAGTTTAACTCATGATTGCAAAAGGAAGACCCAGTTAAATTTTCAGCTTTTTCATGCAAGAAATGCAACAGTTGTTACCCTCATTTGTGCAAAAACTTTGTGTTTTGGTGTTTTCTTTAGTGCATTGAGCTGAAATTTCAAAGTTTAACTTCTGATTGTTGTGCAATGGCCAAATATGATTTTCAGCATTTTAATAATAGTGGTGTCATAGTTGCTCTCTTAATTTTGCAAAAACTGTACGTTTTTTTTTATTTCTGCACAATAACTTCAATTTGAAATTTTCTCGAATAATCACTAAACAATGGATATGGTTGATTTTCTGCATTTAGTGTGAGTAATGCTGCAGTTATCACTTTGATTGTGGTCAAATTTAGTTGTTAGAAAGATATTTTTATGTTGTTAGAAAGATATTTTATGTTTGATGGAGGTCAAAGGTCACAGATTAAGGTCATAGTTCAGGGGCATCCGTGGCCATGCGGTCACTGTTAGTCTTGTTTATATTTGTGATGAGGGAGTGGGTGCATTTCTGTTCTTTCAACACATTCCATATATTTTTTGATTCACATTGACTTTTGACAAAATCTTTTCTATTTCTGGACATTATTCTGCTTGCCTTCCTGACTGATCTTGGCCAATTTTCGTTCATGGTTCAATCTAAGACCTTTGAAAGGTCACATTTCTGTCGCATCTCAAGGTGAAACAGGAAGAACAGTTACTGAATGAACTGGCCAGGTTTTTCCCCACCCACTATCTTCCAGTAATTCCATGCCTCAATATCAAGTTCAAGTTCCCAACTAAACTTCCACAGATTATGTTTTCACAGGGCTTGTGAGCACGGTGGTTCAGTGGTTATGGCATTCAACTTCAAATCGAAAGGTCCATGGTTCACATGTATGTGCATACATTTCTTTAGAGAATATATAATTATCTATGAAACCTCAAAATAAAGAAATTTCATAATTTGTTTTATATTTGTTTATGTCATGAATTCTTGCATATCATCTGTCATCCCTTAGTGACTTTGCATTTGGAGAAGTCAGCAGGTGTGAACTGATGTAAAGTTTGTTTGTAAAGTGCAAAACTGAATGCTTCAATCTATCACTTACAAATAGAAATGAAAGTTGGCATCAGCTGGGAATATTGGCTGAGTGGAGAGCTCAAAGGATTCCATTGGGGTGCTCATGCGATTGTTGAAACTCATATAGATATATACTGAGTTCCTAAATATGCTTCATATAGCCTCCCTAACGTATCCAAATTATTTTGTAAGTTAGCTTGAAAGGTAGTGAAGTTTTCTGCATATCTGAACATTTTATTTATGAAAAGCATTTTTGCAAAACATATTTTTTCCATGTAATTTCAGGCCCCCACCCCTTCAAATAGAGGCTTTCAGTTGATTTATCCAATACTTTTCACTTCTAATGAGTTCAGGTTTTATTATTTTGCTTTTTTCTGTCCACATCAATAATATGAATGATATGCAGGACGAGTAACTTGAAAAAAGAAAAGAAAAGAAAATGAGTTGAAATTTTTTTTGTTATGACTTGTGGGGGAACATGTTTTGACCTCGGGGGAACACTGTGTCTTGCATTTTTCACTGACCCCCCCCCCCCTCCCCCACCTCTCGGGTTCCTGACAATATGTTGATCATTTAGAGTGCCTGGAACTAAGATGTAGTTTGCTCAAACATGACAGGTTTCATTTACCCCAGTAAATCTCCAGTCCTGAAAAACACTCTTCAATTCCCAGGGATTACACTCGGTTTCATTTTGCATTCTGGACAATCTTAGGAAGAGCATAAAGTTGCTAATTTGTCTTCTTCTACATATGTCTATGTCCATCCACTAATTTTTGTCCAGTCCATATAATTTGATGAAATTGGCAGATCTTGTTCATATTCAACTCAACTTTTACCAATGATTCAAAAGGGTGTCATTCTCTCGACCCAATGTCATACAACCAATTAAAGGTAACAGACAAAAAGACTTGATATAACTGTACAACCCTTGCCTCATCCATGTATTCTCGCCCACTTTATATAACTCGTTCATATTTCCCACACTAAATTTCGCAAATCCTGTCAATGATCTTGGGATCTCTGACTGGGACCCAAGGTCTTACGTCCAATGTCAAAGTAACAGAAGAGGGGATTTCAAATTGTCATTCTGTCCTTGTCTGGTCCATATAATATTATCCAATTGCCTGATCTAGTTCATATGTTACACACCTGTTGTCAATGACCCCGCCATGGTCCCACCACCACAGTCAAGGTCAGAGGCAGGCAAACTGACAATTTTGGACCATCGTTTCCAGCCTATATCTTGATACATTTAACAGATCCTGTTCATACCGCCCACAATTATTACCTGTGTCGTGACCTTGATCCAAGGCCATACTTTTAGGACCAAGATCACTGACGAGACCTTTAGGATCAAGTGACTTGATTTTGTCATTTCATTTATATCTGGTCCAAATCTGTATCTGTATCTTGTTGCGCTGTAGTAACCAATCCTGGCTTTTATACAGCGGTAGGAGGTCTTGATGTTAGCTTTCTTTTGAGAGGGTGTATTTGAAGCCCTCTACTGTCTGCGCATGCACGGTATCGTTCTTAATGTGGTTCCATTCTATTATGGTTTTGGGGAAGAACGAGTTTTTGTACTGATCTGTGTTTACTGGGATCAGGTTAAAGCACTCACTTGTCGTTATTTTGGGTTCTTTTCGATACGATGTTTTGACTAACGTAGGAATCTAGATTTTTCTTTTTGGTCGAGTTTTTGAGAAATAATTTGGAGGGTGTAAGGCCGGGACCAGTCCCTCAACCACCTTGTACATGAGGATCAACAGTAGTTCTTTCCTCCTTTCGTGGAGTGGCTTTATTTCTAGGTTGTTCACAATCAATGTGAAACGATTGGTACATATTTCATTCTTCACTCTAATGTTGCCCATGATTCAAAGATGCGAGATGACCTTGAACCGTGGTCATACTTTCAAGGTTAAAGTCACAGAAGACTTAATAGACCACCTGATCCACATAATCTGATCCAAGAGACAGTCCTTGTACACACATCAAACAATTGTTACCCCTGATCAAGTATTACTTGACCATGATCCATGCTTTTACTTTTGCCGTGAAAGTCACAGAGAGGAAGCCTTTCTATATTGTACTGTCCTTTTCCTGACCATGTGATCTGATCCAATTGACGAATCTTCACTCACTTGTTGACCCAAAGGTGTTTAATGCTGTCTGGTTAAAATGGGTCACACGAATGAGCCGCGCGATCGAAGAATGCCGAGGCACCCGAAAAGGTAGAATAGCAATATTTCATGGACACTGATGGAAATCCAATAATTCGAATATTATGTACAGAAACAACCAATGTATCCACAGAAAAGTAAATGAGATAACAACAATGATTGAGAGCAAAGACGTTGTCGTTATGAGGCTTAAGTATTGATCTCACTTCGCCTTATATCACACCATATCCGCCCCCTGAAAGCCCCATAACTTATAATATAAAGTTGTGTTTGCCTCAGAACTATTTATAGACTTCAAGGATATTAGTGATACTTGGTGTTATTGTTGCCCACTATCAGAGAGTGTGCCGTGGGGATTATTCTTGGTCCCAAGTTGGGACAGGCCACATCAAATAAGCTTTTAAAACTGTAAAATGACAAAATGGTGACACAGATAACTCCCTCATCACTGTACCTAGAGCTATGAAACTTTGTAACCTTTTTCACTCTTGGGAGATCTAGTGCATGCCATTTTAATATTTTCAAAGTGCAACCTTTATCCAAAACAACCAAACTCAGTTTAACATTTTTTTCACCATTTTAATATCATCACCTGTAGTAATCCTCCCTCTTTCAAATTTTAGATATATCACCTACAAAAACCATATCTAAAAAATCAGTACCAACCAGGGGAATTCCCAACCGTTATGGCTGAACTTAGGGTGAAGAGGGTGATGCGTTTAACTCATGATTGCAAAAGGAAGACCCAGTTAAATTTTCAGCTTTTTCATGCAAGAAATGCAACAGTTGTTACCCTCATTTGTGCAAAAACTTTGTGTTTTGGTGATTTCCACACAGGAACTTTTGTTTTCTTTAGTGCATTGAGCTGAAATTTCAAAGTTTAACTTCTGATTGTTGTGCAATGGCCAAATATGATTTTCAGCATTTTAATAAAAGTGGTGTCATAGTTGCTCTCTTAATTTTGCAAAAAACTGTACGTTTTTTTTATTTCTGCACAATAACTTCAATTTGAAATTTTCTCGAATAATCACTAAACAATGGATATGGTTGATTTTCTGCATTTAGTGTGAGTAATGCTGCAGTTATCACTTTGATTGTGGTCAAATTTAGTTGTTAAAAAGATATTTTTATGTTGTTAGAAAGATATTTTATGTTTGATGGAGGTCAAAGGTCACAGATTAAGGTCATATTTCAGGGGCATCCGTGGCCATGCGGTCACTGTTAGTCTTGTTTATATTTGTGATGAGGGAGTGGGTGCATTTCTGTTCTTTCAACACATTCCATATATTTTTTGATTCACATTGACTTTTGACAAAATCTTTTCTATTTCTGGACATTATTCTGCTTGCCTTCCTGACTGATCTTGGCCAATTTTCGTTCATGGTTCAATCTAAGACCGTTGAAAGGTCACATTTCTGTCGCATCTCAAGGTGAAACAGGCAGAACAGTTACTAAATGAACTGGCCAGGTTTTTCCTCACCCACTATCTTCCAGTAATTCCATGCCTCAATATCAAGTTCAAGTTCTCAACTAAACTTCCACAGATTATGTTTTCACAGGGCTTGTGAGCACGGTGGTTCAGTGGTTACGGCATTCAACTTCAAATCGAAAGGTCCATGGTTCAGTCCTCATCAGGGGTAACTGCGTTGTATGCTTGGCCAAGGAACTTATTCCCGATTGCCCACGAGGGGGCGCAGTGGTGCTGTGTGCTAAAGCATACTGCACATCGATGGTGCACTTGTCTTCAACCAATGCTAACCCTGCAAGTGTGGCATAGTATGTTGGGGAGTCTGACAGTTGCTCGTTTCTGCCCGGTGGTCGTCTCTGGGTACTCCGGCTTCCTCCACCCTGAAAAACTGTCCGAGATGAGGTGACCCTGGCTGTCAAAAGTGTCCTTAAATACCAATAAATAAATTTCACAGGCTTTGATCATGTGCATTACCATAGCTGCTTCAATTACCTCAATTCTGGGGACCTCAACAGATCAAAAGAAGAGGGTGCATTTGACATTTTAGGGACCTACCCACCCTCGCATGCATGTTTATCCATCACGTTTTTGACACCCACCCCATTATGCCTTTGAGAAATGCGAATGAAATACGATGTTGTTTGTTCTGTCCCCTTTCCTGAAATGAACTAAAAATACCCCCCCCCCCCCTTCCAACTTTTATATCAATCAAATTACTAACAATGAACAATGAGACTTCCTCTTCCTGTTTTAATCAATTACAACAGAAGTCAACAAGTTCACTCTTCATAAATTACATGATTACTGTATTATTCCTGATAACAAAGAGAGGGAAAAAATACTGCCCATGGAATGAGTCAAGTTATCTCATTGCAGTTTGCACCAAGTTTTGTGTTTATAATTGGGAGAGGAGGGGAAGGTGGGGGCAGAGTGTTTCAGACGTCAGCCATTCCATGACATTCTTGAGGTTTGATTCCTATCGGCATCTTTGGCAACCGGCAAAAATTATACTAGTCAAGGGTATACACCTGTATGTGCACACATTTCTTTAGAGAATATATAATTATCTATGAAACCTCAAGATAAAGAAATTTCATAATTTGTTTTATATTTGTTTATGTCATGAATTCTTGCATATCATCTGTCATCCCTTAGTGACTTTGCATTTGGAGAAGTCAGCAGGTGTGTGAACTGATGTAAAGTTTGTTTGTAAAGTGCAAAACTGAATGCTTCAATCTATCACTTACAAATAGAAATGAAAGTTGGCATCAGCTGGGAATATTGGCTGAGTGGAGAGCTCAAAGGATTCCATTGGGGTGCTCATGCGATTGTTGAAACTCATATAGATATATACTGAGTTCCTAAATATGCTTCATATAGCCTCGCTAATATATCCAAATTATTTTGTAAGTTAGCTTGAAAGGTAGTGACGTTTTCTGCATATCTGAACATTTTATTTATGAAAAGAATTTTTGCAAAACATATTTTTTCCATGTAATTTCAGGCCCCCACCCCTTCAAATAGAGGCTTTCAGTTGATTTATCCAATACTTTTCACTTCTAATGAGTTCAGGTTTTATTATTTTGCTTTTTTCTGTCCGCATCAATAATATGAATGATATGCAGGACGAGTAACTTGAAAAAAGAAAAGAAAAGAAAATGAGTTGAAATTTTTTTTGGTACGACTTGTGGGGGAACATGTTTTGGCCTCGGGGGAACACTGTGTCTTGCATTTTTCACTGACCCCCCCCCCCCCCCCCCCCCCACCTCTCGGGTTCCTGACAATATATTGATCATTTAGAGTGCCTGGAACTAAGATGTAGTTTGCTCAAACATGACAGGTTTCATTTACCCCAGTAAATCTCCAGTCCTGAAAAACACTCTTCAATTCCCAGGGATTACACTCGGTTTCATTTTGCATTCTGGACAATCTTAGGAAGAGCATAAAGTTGCTAATTTGTCTTCTTCTACATATGTCTATGTCCATCCACTAATTTTTGTCCAGTCCATATAATTTGATGAAATTGGCAGATCTTGTTCATATTCAACTCAACTTTTACCAATGATTCAAAAGGGTGTCATTCTCTCGACCCAATGTCATACAACCAATTAAAGGTAACAGACAAAAAGACTTGATATAACTGTACAACCCTTGCCTCATCCATGTATTCTCGCCCACTTTATATAACTCGTTCATACTTCCCACACTAAATTTCGCAAATCCTGTCAATGATCTTGGGATCTCTGACTGGGACCCAAGGTCTTACGTCCAATGTCAAAGTAACAGAAGAAGGGATTTCAAATTGTCATTCTGTCCTTGTCTGGTCCATATAATATTATCCAATTGCCTGATCTAGTTCATATGTTACACACCTGTTGTCAATGACCCCGCCATGGTCCCACCACCGCAGTCAAGGTCAGAGGCAGGCAAACTGACAATCTTGGACCATCGTTTCCAGCCTATATCTTGATACATTTAACAGATCCTGTTCAAACCGCCCACAATTATTACCTGTGTCGTGACCTTGATCCAAGGCCATACTTTTAGGACCAAGATCACAGACGAGACCTTTAGGATCAAGTGACTTGATTTTGTCATTTCATTTATATCTCGTCCAAATCTGTATCTGTATCTTGTTGCGCTGTAGTAACCAATCCTGGCTTTTATACAGCGGTAGGAGGTCTTGATGTTAGCTTTCTTTTGAGAGGGTGTATTTGAATCCCTCTACTGTCTGCGCATGCACGGTATCGTTCTTAATGTGGTTCCATTCTATTAAGGTTTTGGGGAAGAACGAGTTTTTGTACTGATCTGTGTTTACTGGGATCAGGTTAAAGCACTCACTTGTCGTTATTTTGGGTTCTTTTCGATACGATGTTTTGACTAAGGTAGGAATCTAGATTTTTCTTTTTGGTCGAGTTTTTGAGAAATAATTTGGTGGGTGTAAGGCCGGGACCAGTCCCTCAACCACCTTGTACATGAGGATCAACCGTAGTTCTTTCCTCCTTTCGTGGAGTTGCTTTATTTCTAGGTTGTTCACAATCAATGTGAAACGATTGGTACATATTTCATTCTTCACTCTAATGTTGCCCATGATTCAAAGATGCGAGATGACCTTGAACCGTGGTCATACTTTCAAGGTTAAAGTCACAGAAGACTTAATAGACCACCTGATCCACATAATCTGATCCAAGAGACAGTCCTTGTACACACATCAAACAATTGATACCCCTGATCAAGTATTACTCGACCATGATCCATGCTTTTACTTTTGCCGTGAAAGTCACAGAGAGGAAGCCTTTCTATATTGTACTGTCCTTTTCCTGACCATGTAATCTGATCCAATTGACGAATCTTCACTCACTTGTTGACCCAAAGGTGTTTAATGCTGTCTGGTTAAAATGGGTCACACGAATGAGCCGCGCGATCGAAGAATGCCGAGGCACCCGAAAAGGTAGAATAGCAATATTTCATGGACACTGATGGAAATCCAATAATTCGAATATTATGTACAGAAACAACCAATGTATCCACAGAAAAGTAAATGAGATAACAACAATGATTGAGAGCAAAGACGTTGTCGTTATGAGGCTTAAGTATTGATCTCACTTCGCCTTATATCACACCATATCCGCCCCCTGAAAGCCCCATAACTTATAATATAAAGTTGTGTTTGCCTCAGAACTATTTATAGACTTCAAGGATATTGGTGATACTTGGTGTTATTGTTGCCCACTATCAGAGAGTGTGCCGTGGGGATTATTCTTGGTCCCAAGTTGGGACAGGCCACATCAAATAAGCTTTTAAAACTGTAAAATGACAAAATGGTTACACAGATAACTCCCTCATCACTGTACCTAGAGCTATGAAACTTTGTTACCTTCTTCACTCTTGGGAGATCTAGTGCATGCCATTTTAATATTTTCAAAGTGCAACCTTTATCCAAAACAACCACACTCAGTTTAACATTTTTTTCACCATTTTAATATCATCACCTCTAGTAACCCTCCCTCTTTCAAATTTTAGATATATCACCTACAAAAACCATATCTGAAAATTCAGTACCAACCAGGGGAATTCCCAACCGTTATGGCTGAATTTAGGGTGAAGAGGGTGATGAGTTTAACTCATGATTGCAAAAGGAAGACCCAGTTAAATTTTCAGCTTTTTCATGCAAGAAATGCAACAGTTGTTACCCTCATTTGTGCAAAACCTTTGTGTTTTGGTGATTTCTTTAGTGCATTGAGCTGAAATTTCAAAGTTTAACTTCTGATTGTTGTGCAATGGCCAAATATGATTTTCAGCATTTTAATAATAGTGGTGTCATAGTTTCTCTCTTAATTTTGCAAAAACTGTACGTTTTTTTTTATTTCTGCACAATAACTTCAATTTGAAATTTTCTCGAATAATCACTAAACAATGGATATGGTTGATTTTCTGCATTCAGTGTGAGTAATGCTGCAGTTATCACTTTGATTGTGGTCAAATTTAGTTGTTAGAAAGATATTTTTATGTTGTTAGAAAGATATTTTATGTTTGATGGAGGTCAAAGGTCACAGATTAAGGTCATAGTTCAGGGGCATCCGTGGCCATGCGGTCACTGTTAGTCTTGTTTATATTTGTGATGAGGGAGTGGGTGCATTTCTGTTCTTTCAACACATTCCATATATTTTTTGATTCACATTGACTTTTGACAAAATCTTTTCTATTTCTGGACATTATTCTGCTTGCCTTCCTGACTGATCTTGGCCAATTTTCGTTCATGGTTCAATCTAAGACCTTTGAAAGGTCACATTTCTGTCGCATCTCAAGGTGAAACAGGCAGAACAGTTACTAAATGAACTGGCCAGGTTTTTCCTCACCCACTATCTTCCAGTAATTCCATGCCTCAATATCAAGTTCAAGTTCTCAACTAAACTTCCACAGATTATGTTTTCACAGGGCTTGTGAGCACGGTGGTTCAGTGGTTACGGCATTCAACTTCAAATCGAAAGGTCCATGGTTCAGTCCTCATCAGGGGTAACTGCGTTGTATGCTTGGCCAAGGAACTTATTCCAGATTGCCCACGTGGGGGCGCAGTGGTGCTGTGTGCTAAAGCATACTGCACATCGATGGTGCACTTGTCTTCAACCAATGCTAACCCTGCAAGTGTGGCATAGTATGTTGGGGAGTCTGACAGTTGCTCGTTTCTGCCCGGTGGTCGTCTCTGGGTACTCCGGCTTCCTCCACCCTGAAAAACTGTCCGAGATGAGGTGACCCTGGCTGTCAAAAGTGTCCTTAAATACCAATAAATAAATTTCACAGGCTTTGATCATGTGCATTGCCATAGCTGCTTCAATTACCTCAATTCTGGGGACCTCAACAGATCGAAAGAAGAGGGTGCATTTGACATTTTAGGGACCTACCCACCCTCGCATGCATGTTTATCCATCACGTTTTTGACACCCACCCCATTATGCCTTTGAGAAATGCGAATGAAATACGATGTTGTTTGTTCTGTCCCCTTTCCTGAAATGAACTAAAAATACCCCCCCCCCCCTTCCAACTTTTATATCAATCAAATTACTAACAATGAACAATGAGACTTCCTCTTCCTGTTTTAATCAATTACAACAGAAGTCAACAAGTTCACTATTCATAAATTACATGATTACTGTATTATTCCTGATAACAAAGAGAGGGAAAAAATACTGCCCATGGAATGAGTCAAGTTATCTCATTGCAGTTTGCACCAAGTTTTGTGTTTATAATTGGGAGAGGAGGGGAAGGTGGGGGCAGAGTGTTTCAGACGTCAGCCATTCCATGACATTCTTGAGGTTTGATTCCTATCGGCATCTTTGGCAACCGGCAAAAATTATACTAGTCAAGGGTATACACCTGTATGTGCACACATTTCTTTAGAGAATATATAATTATCTATGAAACCTCAAGATAAAGAAATTTCATAATTTGTTTTATATTTGTTTATGTCATGAATTCTTGCATATCATCTGTCATCCCTTAGTGACTTTGCATTTGGAGAAGTCAGCAGGTGTGAACTGATGTAAAGTTTGTTTGTAAAGTGCAAAACTGAATGCTTCAATCTATCACTTACAAATAGAAATGAAAGTTGGCATCGGCTGGGAATATTGGCTGAGTGGAGAGCTCAAAGGATTCCATTGGGGTGCTCATGCGATTGTTGAAACTCATATAGATATATACTGATTTCCTAAATATGCTTCATATAGCCTCCCTAATGTATCCAGATTATTTTGTAAGTTAGCTTGAAAGGTAGTGAAGTTTTCTGCATATCTGAACATTTTATTTATGAAAAGCATTTTTGCAAAACATATTTTTTCCATGTAATTTCAGGCCCCCACCCCTTCAAATAAAGGCTTTCAGTTGATTTATCCAATACTTTTCACTTCTAATGAGTTCAGGTTTTATTATTTTGCTTTTTTCTGTCCACATCAATAATATGAATGATATGCAGGACGAGTAACTTGAAAAAAGAAAAGAAAAGAAAATGAGTTGAAATTTGTTTTGTTACGACTTGTGGGGGAACATGTTTTGGCCTCGGGGGAACACTGTGTCTTGCATTTTTCACTGACCCCCCCCCCCCCCCCCCCACCACCCACCTCTCGGGTTCCTGACAATATATTGATCATTTAGAGTGCCTGGAACTAAGATGTAGTTTGCTCAAACATGACAGGTTTCATTTACCCCAGTAAATCTCCAGTCCTGAAAAACACTCTTCAATTCCCAGGGATTACACGCAGTTTCATTTTGCATTCTGGACAATCTTAGGAAGAGCATAAAGTTGCTAATTTGTCTTCTTCTACATATGTCTATGTCCATCCACTAATTTTTGTCCAGTCCATATAATTTGATGAAATTGGCAGATCTTGTTCATATTCAACTCAACTTTTACCAATGATTCAAAAGGGTGTCATTCTCTCGACCCAATGTCATACAACCAATTAAAGGTAACAGACAAAAAGACTTGATATAACTGTACAACCCTTGCCTCATCCATGTATTCTCGCCCACTTTATATAACTCGTTCATTCTTCCCACACTAAATTTCGCAAGTCCTGTCAATGATCTTGGGATCTCTGACTGGGACTCAAGGTCTTACGTCCAATGTCAAAGTAACAGAAGAGGGGATTTCAAATTGTCATTCTGTCCTTGTCTGGTCCATATAATATTATCCAATTGCCTGATCTAGTTCATATGTTACACACCTGTTGTCAATGACCCCGCCATGGTCCCACCACCGCAGTCAAGGTCAGAGGCAGGCAAACTGACAATTTTGGACCATCGTTTCCAGCCTATATCTTGATACATTTAACAGATCTTGTTCATACCGCCCACAATTATTACCTGTGTCGTGACCTTGATCCAAGGCCATACTTTTAGGACCAAGATCACTGACGAGACCTTTAGGATCAAGTGACTTGATTTTGTCATTTCATTTACATCTCGTCCAAATCTGTATCTGTATCTTGTTGCGCTGTAGTAACCAATCCTGGCTTTTATACAGCGGTAGGAGGTCTTGATGTTAGCTTTCTTTTGAGAGGGTGTATTTGAAGCCCTCTACTGTCTGCGCATGCACGGTATCGTTCTTAATGTGGTTCCATTCTATTATGGTTTTGGGGAAGAACGAGTTTTTGTACTGATCTGTGTTTACTGGGATCAGGTTAAAGCACTCACTTGTCGTTATTTTGGGTTCTTTTCGATACGATGTTTTGACTAACGTAGGAATCTAGATTTTTCTTTTTGGTCGAGTTTTTGAGAAATAATTTGGTGGGTGTAAGGCCGGGACCAGTCCCTCAACCACCTTGTACATGAGGATCAACCGTAGTTCTTTCCTCCTTTCGTGGAGTGGCTTTATTTCTAGGTTGTTCACAATCAATGTGAAACGATTGGTACATATTTCATTCTTCACTCTAATGTTGCCCATGATTCAAAGATGCGAGATGACCTTGAACCGTGGTCATACTTTCAAGGTTAAAGTCACAGAAGACTTAATAGACCACCTGATCCACATAATCTGATCCAAGAGACAGTCCTTGTACACACATCAAACAATTGTTACCCCTGATCAAGTATTACTCGACCATGATCCATGCTTTTACTTTTGCCGTGAAAGTCACAGAGAGGAAGCCTTTCTATATTGTACTGTCCTTTTCCTGACCATGTAATCTGATCCAATTGACGAATCTTCACTCACTTGTTGACCCAAAGGTGTTTAATGCTGTCTGGTTAAAATGGGTCACACGAATGAGCCGCGCGATCGAAGAATGCCGAGGCACCCGAAAAGGTAGAATAGCAATATTTCATGGACACTGATGGAAATCCAATAATTCGAATATTATGTACAGAAACAACTAATGTATCCACAGAAAAGTAAATGAGATGATAACAATGATTGAGAGCAAAGACGTTGTCGTTATGAGGCTTAAGTGGTGCATGGCTAAGACAGGACAAATAGGTTGAGTGGGTGAATGGATGTGCATGGGTAGAAGGACCAACCAGAAAATGGGATGGAGAAAGTATGTCGGAATTGGAATTCAGAGGGCTCAGTGTAGTTCTAAGGGGTGCTTTAATGATCAATTGGTGACAAAGAATGCATACAGAGCGCAGATAAGAGAAATTAGCACAATTGGGAGGAAGCTGTTGCATTTCATAAAAAAGCTTGGTCTCAAGATTGTGAATAGGGACACAAGGTGTGAGGATAAATGGGACTGGGGAGGAACGCTAGAAGAACAATAACTGGGGTAATACTTTTTGCCGGTAAAAAGGACGGTATCCGGTAAAATAGCGGTAAGTGTATAAAAACTACGTTTTAAGGTACTGAATGTACCTCTGGGTGTGTGAAAAGTGATTATTTAAGGAAGCTGACGTAATAATAAATATATAGAAGGAAGATTAAGTATTGTTTGTTTTATTGTAGTCTATTTTCAAGACAAAATAGATCATTTCGCCATCGACACTGATCGACACGCCATTTTGTGCAAGGAAAACAACGAATTCGCTGAGGTGCACGACGGAGTGAATATTATCGTACTTGCTCGACGGAGGTGTAGCTAATTTTAGATGTTTCTGTTCACTACGAGGGGATTTAACAGAAATTTTTTTTGAGAGAAACTATTTATAATTTGAAAATAGTCTACAATAAAACAAACACAATACTTAATCTTCGTTTTATATTGCGCACGCTTCATTAAATTGTCACTTCACACTTTCAGAGGTACATTTAGTACTTTAAAACAGTTTTTATACGCTTACCGTCCTTTTTATCGGCAAAAAGTTGTGTTCAAGCATTTTGTTAAATGAGGGTTCATATTTTATTTTCAGTTAGCGTTTCGCCAAACACATGCCGAGGTGATAATAAATATTAAAACCAACCATACATCAGTTCTAGATTCCTGAAAGTCCCATCTCAGTGATACCCACATGAGCCTATTAAGACTAGGGCCCCTTGTGTTCACTCCACCAATCCCTATGTGTGAGCTCACAGTGGTGGGCCCGGAGGGGGGGGGGGGGGGGGCGAGGGGCCCAAAATGCAAACCGTAACTTACTGGTTTTAACCCACACGTTTCCTCAGGAGGAACCAGAATCGATCTCAGAGCTTCAGAATTTGAAGAAAAAAAATATACGGGAAAGGGCCCACAACCGTGGGAGGGAATAAGCCCAATTCCATAGTTCAAGTCATTGAAATATGTCAGCGTTATGTCGATCTGGTTCCCCCCCCCCCCACACACACACCATTTCGAAAATATTGGAAATGGAATCCCCCGCTAGATATATAATCCATTTCCCATATTTTCGAAATGGTGGGGGGGGGGGGGGGGGGGGGAGACAAGATCGACATAACGCTGATATATTTCAATGACTTGAACTATGGAATTGGGCGTATTCCCTCCCATGGGCGCTTTCCGGAGGCCGGTTTGGGTGTAATTCGGTGGGACTTACAGGAATCAGAACTAGTATCCACTGATGTATGGTTGATTTTAATATTTATTATCACCTCGGCATGTGTTTGGCGAAACGCTAACTTTTGAACACAACTTTTTGCCGGTAAAAAGGACGGTAAGCGTATAAAAACTGCTTTAAAGTACTAAATTTACCTCTGAAAGTGTGAAGTGACAATTTAATGGAGCGTGCGCAATATAAAACGAAGATTAAGTATTGTGTTTGTTTTATTGCAGACTATTTTCAAATTATAAATGGTTTCTCTCAAAAAAAAAAATTCTGTTAAATCCCCTCGTAGTGAACAGAAACATCTATAATTAGCTACACCTCCGTCGAGCAAGTATGATAATATTCACCCCGTCGTGCACCTCAGCGAATTCGTTGTTTTCCTTGCACAAAATGGCGTGTCGATCAGTGTCGATGGCGAAATGATCTATTTTGTCTTGAAAATAGTCTACAATAAAACAAACAATACTTAATCTTCCTTCTATATATTTATTATTGCGTAAGCTTCCTTAAATAATTACTTTTCACACATTCAGTGGTACATTTAGTACTTTGAAACGTAGTTTTTATACACTTACTGTCCTTTTTACCGGATACCGTCCTTTTTACCGCCAAAAAGTATTACCCCAATAACTGATTCTATTTGTGGGTACTAATATATATGTATGAAGGGAATTTAAAGAGGTGGAAGTGGATGAGGGTAAAAAGGAGATGTATACTGATCTTAATCTGATAACAATTAAAATCGAGTGCAAAAATGTGAAAGAAATGCACAGCAATCTTTGAGGACATGCAAGAAGAGAATTTTAAATCTAAACTTGAGAAGATAATGCCATACAGGAAGGACAGCGACCAAAAAATTGCAGAAGTCACAGTAACACACAAAAGATGTAGGAAGAGCTAGGGTGCCAACACGGGACGTGGGTTAAGGAATGAATGTCGAATTGAGAAAGGCCATGGATGAAAACAAAGTAAAATATGTTGCATACCCGAGAGGCAGGAAACGCATTATGTCTAAAAACACTCACAGCAGGTGGTAAATAAAGAATATAACGGACATAAAAAGAGGGAAATAAGATTAACGGACAAATCGAAATGTGCTGGATTGTAGTTTCACTGAGAAAACCCGGGGTCGAGCGCAAGTGTATTTTTGGAAAATATAGTGGTTCAGCTATGGAAGCAGTCACGTTGAGTCTGGTGGACGAAGGTCAATAACCAGCCAGAGAAGGTGACATCAATAACGGCGGAGAAATTCCTGGTGTCTTTGGGGAAACTCAGCGCCAAAAAGCGCAAGCTCGGTCTTGCAATTGGGCAGCTGCAAACCGAACATACCATCATGCCACACTTGCATGGTTGCGCGGATAAACTCACCTCTGACGAGAGGAAGTAATGCAGTATATGAGACGGTCGGCAGGAGGCCCACTCGGTCCATTGTACAAGAAAAGGGGCCTGCATGATCTACCCATCTACAGAGGAATAATAGTGACCTCCACCATCCTTAAAATATCCGAACAAATGCGCAATGCAAGACGAAGGTTATAGTCACAGTCGATTTTACAAAAAAGGCTTCACAAAAGGACATCCTGATTAAATGCTGCCACCGTTGTATACGGATGCTCAATCAAGTGTGGATGTAAAAAAAAGACAACTACTTTTTGTGGTAAAAAGCCTTTAACGTTGTGGATCATGCCATCTCGACAGAAACTCTTCCTGGACGGCATTACTGGACAAATTATTTAATCCAAAAAGACATATTTACAAACTCCGGCTTCATAATTAAGTGCCAATGATCTCTATCATTATCCTTTTCAAAGCGGAAAGGGTGCGTAGGACAGACGGGGTACTATCAACCGGCATTACAAGAAGCTCAAGAAAGTTCGACCGAGTCCAGAAAGTCGCCGCCTGTGTGCAGAATTGCAGTTGGAAGAATACACACACCCACATACTCAACTTGTTCTGTTGACATATGTATATCTCATCAAGCTTCCAAGCAACCAGTCTAATTCTCCAAGGCATTTGACACTGTTATGGCCTGGAACCAGTCTAGCACTTAAATAGTCAGTCGCTCATGTCTGGATTCACTCGTCTGGAATATTTCAGTTGGTCAGAAAAGCTTTTCCGTTCAACTGATATATGCCTGGCTGTTTAATCTAAAATGTGCCCTAAAGATACATTTTCTTTGCACGAACGCTAGAAATGTTACTGAATGTTTCATCCAATGACATTACCATTAGAGATGCAAACTCTCCATAGCCATAGTTTTATACTTATGCTGCGTAGTTCCTTTGTGTTTATAATTTTGTGTTTTCGGACGACTTAAATACTTGTTGATTGGAATATCTATAACTGGAGCACGAAAGAATATTTGAATATTTTGCAAGTAAAAGGGCATCACGTTAACGGTAGTCTGCGCGCAAATTTCCACGAAAAGTGGATAAACAAACAACCCATAACAGCGTCGAATATATTTAGATTAGTGTCCCAAGAGCTAGTGATATCCCATGACTGAAAAACAGATCTGCTTATGAACTAGTTGAACCAGTAAGTAGAGGACTATTCTCAGAGAGAGAGGGAGAGAATCAATCAATCCGTCGAAGACCAATATCTCATACATGGTGGAAAAATAAAACTGGGTGTCAGGACACCTTTACTCGAGACAACGGTACCAGTGAAGTCCTACTCAAAAACTGGACATTTCATGCCCATTTCGAGTGGACGACACGTATCCAAAATTGGACAGCTCATACCCATGGCTGGTCAACTCCTACCTGGCATTTTATTGCATGTGCAAAATCAGATAAAGATAGAAGAATAATAGAACACGTCACAGGGATTCAAGGGTGGGAGGGGGTGGGCACTTAACCCATTGTCGATGATGAAGGTGGTTGGGAGATCATTCGGATGATTCAACAAACAAGGCATCAGTTGATGTATCCGACACAAAAAGGTATTAGAAAATCGCAGTGTCAGTTATAACCTTCACTTGGCCTCGCATTTGGCCATTTTTTTTAGAAAACCCATTTTGTGAAACTTGAACATCGTATGAATCATATGCAGGCAAGATTCAATGTAGATCTCTTATTCTCCTCAATTTTAATATTTTACAAAAGGCAACTTGTGACTTATGACTTTTTCGTAGAAATATCCATCTGTGTCCTTTCATGTGGTAATGAGATGAGCCATACTAAAATGATACAGCAGCTAGAAACAAGAGTACTGTCTAGCGGGGCATCACATGCCTGTTGTATATCATTTGGTGGGAGGCCCCAGATGTGTTGATGTACACGCCGATTCCATATCTTGATCTGAATCTGTGAACTTGACACTGTGGGTCTGTCATGAATTTTGTACATGACGCACCGCCTAGTGATGGTACATAGGTTATATAAGTTTCAATGTGATATCCCTTTCCATTAAAAATATATCCCTGGTATTTGTATGTGACAGACAATCTAGTGGTGGTAATTATGTTGCGCAAGTTTGATTGTTTAATCTCCTTCCACTAAAAAGGTTAGGGGCCAGATACGTAAAAGCTGATGTGCATGCTGATTCCATGTGTTGACTTCTATCTGTGACCTTGACCTTGGTGGGTCAGTCATGAAATGTGTTTGCAACAATGGAGTAAACCTAAAAAAGATAGAGTTACCAGTGATAACACACCAATGCAAGTTCCACTCTAATGAATTCAGCCAAAACTGTTGCGTTCGGCCCCCAAAAAGTAAGCTGGGCACGAGTGACTTCGGACCACCCAAAGTGAGTTCGGCCCAATACATTAAAAGGACTTTTTCCATCTAAGCGTCTGGGGGATCATAAATGAATGCAGTCCACTCAGTAGAATAAGTGATTTCGACCCAGGAAAATGGATTCTGCATATAGACAGTAACAAAAACAACCGCGTCTGTGAGTTATCCAAAACACAAACAATAATTTGCGTTACCACTTACCATTAACAAGGGTTGCACAATTTGGCACATGTTTTCAAAGGTTTTCTTGTTATGATTTCATCCTTAATAAAAACGTCTCGTGTCTCAAACAAAACACGCCGCACATTTTTGTATGGCTTTCTTTGATATCTCTTTAAATTGGTGCGATCTGTAACTGGCAACAAATCGAATCAACGGTTCATAATAGTTTATTCCATCCAAATAATTGTTCACTCCAGATTGATTTCTACACCTGTCAGTTTACTCTCTCGGTGCAGCCTTGCAACAAGTCTGTGGAAAGATAGTCCCTGTTGTCTTGGCTGATTAAGACGATTGTGCCAACCTTCAACATCATTATTTGTCCGCGCAGTTTGACTGAAAATAAACCCGGTTTAGGTTTAAAAATCACTTGAAGACACCTTACTTTGGCGTGTGTCCAAAAACACCCATCATGAATCAACAAAGGGGACCAACTGTTTAAACAAAGAAGCTCAATTCATGACAAGAGAAACAGAATTTACTGCAATGTGAAAATAATCATAACCCTTTCCATACTCGTATTACTGCTCTAAACATCATTTAAATAAGTGTCAGAGCAAAAAAATTTCATTTCTGATTCCTTGATCGAACGGTATCGAACCCTTTGAATGCTGTACACATATATGCTTTTTCTGGTTTCCTGGAAACGATTTTTCTGATTCCTGTATGAAATCTTGAAATACTATTAACGAAAACCTATTTCTGATTTCTTTAAAAATATTTCACCCCCAAAAATAAACCTCCATAAATTTTCTTTCTATTTTGTTTATTTCTGATGCTTTAACCCATTTTCACACAGACTTCAATTTACTGGATGCAGTAAATTCTGTTTCTCTAGTTGTTTACATTGTTTCCAGTGTGAATAAATAAAACAGTATTGAATCAGGATAATTTACCGTTAAAGGAAATTAAAGGCTGTGAAAACCCTGAGGCCGTCTGAGCCATAGATAGCTACCCGAAAAACATAGGTGGCCGAGTACTTGTGACTGTCTATCAGTGGTATCAGCACCCCCACCCCCCCCCCACCCCCCCCCGTCCCCGCGTCCCTACTAGCCCGGGTCTTTTCGCCCTCGCTTATGTAAGGATTGGTCTGTTATATTTGTGTTACTATCTGCCCCCCCCCCCCCCCCCCCGTAAATAATATCAGAAACGAGTTGTCCCGTTGTGGGTACGAGTTGTCCAATCGTGGGTACGACTTGTCCAGACAAAAATAGGTACGAGTCGTCCAATTTTGGGTACGGCTTGACTGGTACGAGTTGCCGTGGGTACGAGTTGACTAGAACCCCTATCAGGCATTTCGTTTTGGAGTTATCGTGCGAACAAGGAAATGGGGAGAAGACAGAAGAAAAAGAAAAATAAGAAGAAGAAAAAAGAAAGAAAAATAAACCGTACAAAAACAATAGTCTGTGTGTTTCACCCAGACTAATTATAAGATGCATTTAAATCCAGTATATAATGTATTATCCTGGCTCCACACATGTTATGTATTAAAAGAATTCACCAATAGTATTGGGGAGGTTCAAATATAGTGACGGTTAATTACTTCTGGTCAGAGTAAATTTTTATAGGGGCCGAACAAACATGTGTCGAATTCACAATTCTTTGCAGACCTCACCTTACACCAATTTGATAGTTTTCGGATCCATATCCGTTGCTCTTCGCACAAGAATGAAATGGCTCCTCCAATATGAACCTATGACTTTGGTAATGTTTATGTAAATTAATAAGATTTTACTCTGCTTAGAGCAAAATTGAACTTAATCTCACTTTTCATGAATGTTGTTTTAGACTTCAGGAAGTACAGTTTCAAGGGATAGAGTGACATACTGTGACATAATGTGATCGAATACCACCCATCGACATTGCCTTTGCTTTCCATATTTTTGTTTTTCCAATTCGATCCCATGCCATGGGCCATACTGGCTATAGTACGATACGACCACAGGCGGTTCATTACTTTTCGGCCCTACACTTTAGATATAGAGACTAGCCATTATCAACAGTAGATAGTCGCAGAAGCCATTTCCCTTGTGAGACCGCAAATTTGATCTTCTATCAGACATTAAAGATAAAATAATAGGGTTCGTGACGTTTCGGCCCCATAAAAGACCGAAACGTCCCACGTTAGGAGGCCGAAACGTCTCACTTTTTAAACTTTTACCATGTCATTTCGGCCCCAATAAATAAATATTTGCTTATGAGTCAATAAATATATTTAAGGGCCTATATAAGTAATGGAATTTTGTTTATTTTGAAATTCTCACCTCTTATACTCCTTAAATTCAGATTAAATGGTAAAGGTGTAGAATAGGGGACTTTTCGTTTTTTAAAAAAAATAACGATTTTTTCGCTATTTTTTCTCTGTTTTCTTAAAGTAAACTATATTTTGAACAAAATGACACAAAATCACATACTTTTATCGTTTTTTTCAAGAAATATTAACGATTGTATTGTGACAGCGCCGTCGAACTCACTGCAATCGGTCTGTCCCATTATCGCTATCATAGGGGAGAGTTTAGTAATTGAAATGTCGGCTGACAAACCCTGCCCCCTCACTAAACTGACCCTAGATCAAATTTTAGGGTCAGTCTAGTAAGGGCTAGGGTTAGCTTACCGATTAGATCACCCTGGTCCTAACTGAACTGACCTTAAATCGAGGAACACGCACAGAAGCGAAGCGCACCTGCTAAAATGCACACAGGCAAAGCGCACCTGCTATCATATAAAATGATTTCTCCCCTCTGACGTCACTCGTAATAACGAATGAAAACAACAGATGCTGCGATATTTTCAGCGGTTGAAACAAATGGCAACTGAGAAACTCGCAGTTCAACGGGATTTAAAATCTATTCTCTGACATGTTAAAACATGATAGAGGTACCTAATTGTGTGTCATTTTGTTCAAAATATAGTTTACTTTAAGAAAACAGAGAAAAAATAGCGAGAAAAACGTTATTTTTTTTTAAAAACGAAAAGTCCCCTATTCTACACCTTTACCGATTAAATATATATACAGTTAAAACTAGAAGTCCTGTCACGAATAGTGCGCTTATCGAGGCTTAATTGCGCGTTGGAATTGCGCGCAATTGCCATATCGAATGGCATCCAAAGCACGACAGGTTCTCCTGGTTACTCATAGCAAACACATGCAATGTTTCTTCCAATGGACCTTCGGGTTACCCGGAGGTCCATTGGCTGAAACATTGCTTGTGCACAGGCCATATGTACAGAATTTGATAGCTTTACTTGGGCCATAACGCGTACATTAACGCGCATATCAACGTGCTATTTGTGCGCATTTCATGACAGGACTTCTAGTTTTAACTGTACCTACATCAAAATGAAGGTTGGGATGTATAGAATACGAAACACATATGTAATCAACTCATAGAGTCGACTGTAGGCACCACTGGTTCCTGGAAGTCTGCTACCGTATTCGCACCAGAACTGATAATTTAATAATATTTCACGAAAACAACTTTTTTTTAGCAGATCACATCCATATTTGTCATTGTGCCCAAATTAGACTGATCTAAAGGTCTGTGCCCATTCTAAGGAATGACGGCACACAATGTCACAAAACGAAATAGTGTGTTGTGCAGGGCTAACTCTGGAATTTAAGGTGGAATTTAGTAACGCCGTCACATTTTAAAGGGCAAAACCCACAATTTTTCCTATCACATGCATTATTGAGTCACAAATCTTTTATTGAACGACTTTGATTTTGATTAAATTAACGTGTATTAAAAAGAAGAAAAAGAAAACCACGCTGTGCTGTTTTCATTTTTTGTACAGACCTGTACTGGTCTTAGCAGGCTATGGAAATTTGTCAAAACAGAGCAATGCACATCAAGGGAGGTAATGAACTTACACACAATGAGGTCATGTCACAGCAATACGAAGTGGAGTTTCAAGCTTTAGTTTCTTTTAGCAGTGAAGACATGAAAGAATAAATAAATGAAGATGATTCCCTGTACATTTTTCTAAAAGAACAACCACATGAGCTGAACTGAACAATTACCAGGGAAAGAGTAGAAGAATAATGCATATTTAATCTTGGTCAGACATGTTAAAATGAGATGAGATGATTACTATTGTGGGCGTGGTCTGGAGTATTATTGACAGAAATTGCACATGGCCAACTGGCGTTGGCAGTTACACTTTCCATCCACAAAAAAAGCTTTTAAAAAAGACAATATACTTTATACTTACCGGTACCCTCATTAAAAGCACAGTAGTTCATTATGGAGACCCCCTCCCTCCCTCCCTCCCCCCCCAAAAAAAAAACAAAAACAACAAAAACAACAAAACCCAAAACCCTTAGCAATGAAAACACCAAATAATGTCCTGTTTACGAATTGGCAAGTAGAAAGCTACTATATTTCACCTGTTTTCATTTCACTGCCCATGGCATGACTGGTGTGAAATAGATATCCCATTAAATTCATAGGTAAATTTACCTATTTTAGTTTATTTATGTACCCAGTTTTGTTCCATGGTTTTGCATGTGACCCTCATCGAATTCTGTCAACCTATTTTTGTTTTATTCCAATTTCTTCCTTTTTTGGGGGAGTGTCAGGGGAGGGGGTGCGTGTTCAGAGCCCTGGCTTACATACGCACGATAACCTGTTGTTTAAATGTTGAAATATGGGGGACTACAACACAGGGAAGTATTAGATATATGTGCTTTGTGTGTTTTTAGGTTACAGGATGTTTTCAGCCCTGATTTGTGGGGGGGGGGGGGGGGGGGGAGACATCACACCTAGAACTTAGTTTTTTTCTGAGTTATGAATGTGTATAGAATATGTGGAGGTGCAGTGTCAGATCGACTAATTGAACAAGAAATACTGGTGTGAATTCATGAATTTAGTATGCATGTATGATGTAATATAGATATATAGCCTACAAGTACAAGAGTATAGTCTTCTAGCTACAGAGGTATTCAACACTTGGTACTAGAAAGATGCTATGCAGTTTTCAAAAAATGCTATGCAATTTTCGAAATTGTGTAGCATTTTGCTGTGCATTGAAAAAAATTTATTTTGAGCCCTGGTGTTGTGCCAACTGAATGCAAGGAGAGTGATGCATGCAAGGTGATACAGTGTAAATTATGAACAAATACAGGAAAAAAATCAATGACCATCACCCTCCTCTCATACATGTAGCTGGCATTGTATACATATAAAATAAATTTTATCCAGTATATTGAAAAGTTTGCTGACAAAGACAGTGACAATAAGCCAGTTGGGTGATGCTTAAGGCCAACAGCTTGTTGATGCAGTGAACCAGTGAATTCTGACCCCACTAATCAGTTCGTAGTTTGGTGAATGATAAAGGGAATGGCAACATAGAACATCTCTGGATACTTTATAAGAACAGTTTTCACAACTCTTGATTAAATATTTAAAATAATAAGCAAAGAGAGAAAAATACTACATAAAACATGTAATTCTGGGTAATTCCGATGTTAAGGAGGTTAAGGAGGACCAAATAATATGGTTAAGGTGGGTGGGGTGGGGGGTGGGGAGGGGTCGGTCTATTTGCACATGCAATATGTTCCTGAATTTCAGTATTTTTGTGGAAGTTCCTCGGTGTGTGCGAATGTGTTGTTAATCCTTTCTCTTGTTGTTACTTAATTGGATTTCAGTGTTGTCATCTACATTGCAGGGACCGACCTGGGCATGCGCCAGTGCGTATTTGGTTCTGAAACATCAGGACCTGGCTCTTAAATCTCAGAAATAGGCTTCTCAGTTGGCGCGTAACTTCTCAGATCATATTTTGATATTCTTTCGATGGATGTATTATATATATGATTATCATTTATCATTGTTGTAGAGTGCTTAAGTTAATACTTCAAGTCTTAATTACCAAGCATTAATCTTCACTGTGGTTTCTGATCAAGTCTTGGCTGCCTAAATAGGCAGCCAAGACTTGATCAGAAAGCACAGTGAAGATTAATGTTTGCTATAGTGTACTAAATGAAAATGATGAGAGCTATTACAGACTTGCAGTGTGTGTTACAAACAGCAGTGTGACTCCGTAAATTGAAATCTGGCGCATGAATTGAAAAAATAGGCTCCGAGGCTAGAGCATATTTTAAATAGTCCTGATCGGTCCCTGCATTGGCGCTGCAGGTGCACAGGGACGATGTCGAATTTCCCTTGCCACCCACAGGTACTTGGCACAAGCTGGGAAATCGAAATAAAATTATATCTGATAGCATTTTTTGAATCTATAAAATTGGAATATAAATATTAGAGTTAATATTTATATTCTATTATGGGGCACGACAGCATCGATCCAAAAATGCTGGGCTATCAGATATCATTTTCTTTCGATTTCTCAGCTTGTGCCAAGTGTCAGTGCTGCAACCCAATTAACTTTGCTTGGTAATGAATCCATGGGGGTTCTCCCAAATACCAGAGCACCGCACCTGTAGAACCCTAAAAATCTCCCAGAATCCCCCCCCCCCCCCCTCGTGGATCTGAACCCTACTACAATTGTGCACACTCAAACCAAATAAGTTTACTGGCCCTCTCTTCCAAATCTCGTAGATTCATAAGCAAATAAAGTTATTCGGATCTCTAAGGATTTCAATCTCACATCGTCCCTGTGCACCTTTGGCACCCTGAAACCTTTCCTTCATCTCTCGTAGATTCAAAAGCAAATAAAGTTATTCGGGTTGCAAGGGATTTCAATGCCACATCATCCCTGTGTGCCTTTAGTGCGTTGAAACATTTCATTCATTCAAATAAGATTTTTGGCCCTCGCATCTGGTCCTCGTGGATTCATTAGCAAATAAAGTTATTCGATCGAGTCGCTAGGAAAATCCCCTGTAATGATTAATACAAATAAGTTATGTCGCAAGAGAAATCATACACAACATTAATGGATGCAATCAATAAGAAATCAACTGAAGTACCAACAAGACAAAGCATTAATAATACCTTCGCACACACTGAGGAACTTCCGCAAAGTTACTTACTGCAATTCATGAACTTACTGCAAATAGACCGAATAGGTTTAATGTGCTATATAAGTAATGGAATTTTGTTTATTTTGAAATTCCCACCTCTGCTATTCCTTAAATTCAAATTAAATATACACAAATTATACATCGAAATGAAGGTTGAGTTGTATAGAACACAAAACACAAGTAATCAACTCGTAGAGTTGACAGCAGGCACCATTGGTTCCTGAAAGTCTGTTACCGTATTCGTCCCAGAACTGATAATACAATAATATTTCCTGAGAACAAGTTGTGGCCAAATGTGCTAAATTCCAAAAATTATTGCTACACTACCGGAATATTAAAACATGTATCTTACAACAATCCTCCAGTAATAATAAGTGCATACTACATATATTTAAGGACATTGCCAATGTAAACAACGTCAAGGAAAAAACTGGAAACAAAACATCAGGCACAGAATAAAAAAGGCCCAAAGTCAGTAACAGATTTTAAAGCTATCAGGTGTAAAGCAAGATCTTCAGATGAAGAAAAAACGAGGACGTAACCATGGGGATAAACAGAATCAACATTCTGTTATACGCGTTAAACTCCCAAGAAATTTAATAAAAAATTTCAATAAAAATAAGCCAAAAAGCTTCAACAGGAGGGCTTCAAGAAAGGATAGGGATGGAACACTTAACAAACAGTGGATAAATCATTAGCGAGAATGATGATATCAGGCACATGTCCCGAAAATGGGAAACATTAAATAATTTTGATAAAAATTATAAAGTAAAAGCCTGAACGTTCCAATCAGGGATTTTTCTAGGGGCATTGGGAATGGGGCCAGGGGCTGATACAATTGGGAAAAATGCCATCTTATTGGACCAAATTGGGAATTCTGGTGACACTGCAGAGTGGAGAAAAATGCACATTTCTTCTCTACAGGCACATTAAAAATGAAGAAGTTGGTTTTATTATTTGAAATTATGGTTTTACAGTTCTTTTATCATCATAATAAGGCCTACTTTCACAGTAAATAATCGCAATTATTATGATGAAGTTGACACTGGGTACCAATTGGGAATTTTATGTTAGAAATTGGGAAAAATCATGCCTAAATCTCATTGGGAATGGGGCCTATATTCGGCCCCTGTCGTCACCTAGAAAAATCCCTGCCAATCCACTGTTACAGTAGTTCCTTCCCATCATCCATTTATGTCCTTGGATCCACCAATTTTACTGTTGATTTATGTATGGTATCCTCAAAATTGAGATTTAAAAGCATAGATGTCAGTTGAGTGTTGCAGACTTTAGGGCCAAACAAAGAATGTTGGTTGGTGCCAATTTGGGTCCCTTCCTGGATACTGCACATGCGCAGATCTAAAAGTATGGAGGACCAGATAATTTTTCGGTTTTGTATGCAAATTTTGGGGATTGGGGGCAAAATTTGTGTTGGGCCCTGGATTAATTTTTGAGTTAGCACCAGCCAGCTAGTCTTGGCCGTTGGTAAGTATAAAAAATATACAAATTACTTAAAATTAATAATTTTTCACTGAAATACAGAAAAATTTGATAATTCCCATTTCTGCCTCGTGTTTTTCCTGTGATAACAAGACATGTTTTGGGCAAAGATGTTCAATTTAGGTCTTCGTTCATGTCCAGTTTGAGACGCAGTTCATACCTCCAACCCCATCACACCACCTCCCAACCTAGCACAAATAGAGACCAGAAAGCTTTGGTCTGAACAACTCGGTCAAACCCACTCTCCTCATCGCCAAAATGATTCAAGGCCGACCCCCCCCCCCCTCCAAAAAAAAGAGAAGCAACACACAGGCATGCTCATCCCCTGTCAAAATTTAAACAATTCAGAGGCAAACATTGGAATTTCAACTTTTCCCCCTTGTAGTCATGGATACCGGAAACAAACAAAACCACCCTTCCACAGCCTGCATAGAAAAATGTACAGCCCAGTATACATGTGCGTATAGGCCCACACGAGCAGTTTGGAAAACAGCATGGATGTCAGTAAAACACAAAAGTGAAAATTGCAATAAAACAATTGATTTGTCCTGTAAAATGGATAAATTACATGTAAAGTGAAATTAGAAATTTATTGTATAACACATGCAATATTGCATGATAACCATTTTAGGTCCTAACTCATGCCGAAATATTGACAGGTCAATATTTACCCTGAGTTTCGAAAAATAAATCTTTAGTGGGAATAATATCACGTGAGGCGATGTACTGGTTCAATAAAGCCGAGTGCATGACCTTCATAAACTTTACTATTTGCATTATAATGGTAAGGAATTTACTCTCAAAGTCTTTATTAGTTAGAGAATAATAGTTGGGCAACAATTTACAATACCTTCAGCATTATTTGAGTCATTTCTTTTTCTTGAAGTAAAATAGAAAAAGTAAGTGGGTGAGTAAGTTACATTTTCGTTGATGTCGATTTCGGTAATAACAAAAGCACCGTCACACAGACTGTAAATATTGCAAAAGTATATTTCTTTTTCATGATATCTGGGAAATATATATTTTCAGTCATTCACTGTAAGCAGAAAGAAAAAAATGAAATTATTCCTGTTGTTTAAGTGTTACACAGCAGTCAGTAAATTTTGAATCGATACTGCCGACGACTCAGTACTGCTGAGTTGACTGTTGCATTTATTTGGTGTTTTTAGGACCGGCAGTTTACTTGCAGTCTCTTGTCCCTGCTTCCGAAAATTGAGACTGCAAGTCTTTAGTCGCACTATACATTAAAAGCTAAATTTTATGAGTTAAAATTAAAATATCGCTACCAGACTTTGGATATGTATTGAATATACAGTGGAGCCCACTTAACTGGATATCACTTAACTGAATAACCCTGTTATTTGAATATTATTTCCCAACACAAAACCATTTACCATACCTCTAGTGCAAATTTGAACTGTTAATTGAATATTGGTTATAGAGTAAACTCCTGTTAATTGAATAAAATATCTTGTAACCTGTTGACAAACCGATGACTCAGTACTGCCGAGTTGACTGTTGCATTTATTTGGTGTTTTTTAGGACCGGCAGTCAAACAAGATATAATAGAGTAAATGCTAAGTTTATCTCTAGAATACAGGAAAGTGATACAATCCCTGTTAATTGATTACTCCTGTTAACTGAATAATTTTCATTAGCAAAGAGGCTATTCAATTAACAGGGTTCCACTGTACCCCAACTCACCAGATAGCATTTATTTGATGGTTTTCAAGATTAGCAGCTTACTAACAGTCTCTTTGCCCCTGGTTGCAAAAATTGAGACCGACAAATCGGAAGTCGCACAATAAATAGTCTCTTTGCCCCTGGTTGCAAAAATTGAGACCGACAAATCGGAAGTCGCACAATAAATTAAAAGTGAAATTTTAGGGGTTAAACTTAAAATATCGCTATCAAAGTTCGGATATGTGTTGAATATACCCAAATTCTCCAGATAGCGTTTATTTGGTGTTTTTATGACCAGTAGATTACTTGCGGTCTTTTGTCCCTAGTTGTGGAAAAGTGAGACCACAAGTCTGATATCATGCTATACATTAAAAGTGGAATCTTAGGGGTTAACGTTAAAATATCGGTACCAAACTTCGGATATATATTGTGTATACCATATATAACCAGATGGTGTTTATTTGGGGACTCTTAGTCCCTGTACTTTGCCTGTGGTCTTATTTTCTACCTGCGGTCTCATTAGCTCAACTTTGGCGAAGCCAAATTTGAGCTTATGCCATGGCCCGCCGTCAGTCGTCCGTCTGTCCGTCAACAATTGGATACGGCTCGGGCTAGAGGCCGTATTTATGAACCGATCTTTACGAAACTTCTTGGGTACCTTTGTTATGACTGTGGGACAAGAACGAGTGTTTTTGGGTTTGGTCTGAAATTCAAGATGGCTGCCAGCCACCATTTTGTACCGACGATGCAGAAATCTGTTTTTTGTACAGAACTTCCATATGAAAGCTATGATTTTAATAATTTTTTGTATGAATGTTTAGTACCATGGGATACATCACATATAGTACAGGTTTTTTTCTCGTGCGTAAATTATGCACATTAGACTAACTTTGATGTTTTTTGGTGTTACTTTCAGCACTGTAAGTGCAAATGCCAATACGGCTCGGGCTAAAGGCAGTATTTATGAACCGATCTTTACGAAACTCCTTGGGTACCTTTGTTATCACCGTGGGACGAGAACAAGTGTTTTTGGATCCGGTCCGAAATTCAAGATGGCCGATGGCAGCCATTTTGTACAAAATTTGGTGCAATCAGATTTTTGCACAAAATTTCCATATGAAAGCGCTGATTTGAATAATTTTTTGTGTGAATGTTTAGTACCATGGGATACATCACATATAATACAGGTTTTTTTCTCGTGCAGAAATTATGCAAATTAGATGAACTTTGATTTTTTCAGTGCTACTTACACACAGTAAGTACACATGTCAATACGGCTCGGGCTAGTGTCTGTATTTATGAACTGATCTTCACGAAATGTCTTGGGTACCTTTGTTATCACCTTGGGACGAGAACGAGTGTTTCTGGGTGCGGTCCAAAATTCAAGATGGCTGCCAGTGGCCATTTTGTACCGAAATTAGGTCTAATCAGTTTTTTGTACACAACTTCTATACGGCTCAGGCTAGAGGCCGTATTTATGAACCGATCTTTACGAAACTTCTTGGGTACCTTTGTTATCACCGTGGGATGAGAACGAGTGTTTTTGGGTGTGGTCTGAAATTCAAGATGGCCACCAGCAGCCATTTTGTACCAAAATTAGTGCAATCAGTCTTTTGTACAGAACTTCTGTACGAAAGTTCTGATTTGAATAAATTTTTGTATGAATGTTTAGTAACATGGAATACATCACATATAGTACGGGTTTTTTTCTCGTGCAGAAATTATGCAAATTAGATGAACTTTGATTTATTCAGTGCTACTTATACACTGTAAGTGCACATGTCAATATGGCTTGGGCAAGAGGCTGTATTTATGAACCGATCTTCACAAAACTTCTTGGGTACCTTTGTTATCACCTTGGGACGAGAACGAGTGTTTCTGGGTGTTGTCCAGAATTCAAGATGGCTGCCAGTGGCCATTTTGTACCAAAATTAGGTCCAATCAGTTTTTTGTCAAAACTTCTACACAGCTCATATTTGTGAACTGATCTTCACGAAACTTCTTGGGTACCTTTGTTTTCACCTTGGGACAGGAATGAGTGTGTTTTGGGGTGCCTTTGTTATCACTGTGCTATGAGAACAAATATTTTGGGGTTCAGTCAGACCCACTCTGGGACTCAAAGATTTCTTTTCTAGTTTAGCATCTGATTGTCACCCACCTTTACAATACTTTACCTATACATTTGTTACAGGCAACGGTCAGTATTTATGTACAGACAGTTACAATACTTGATATGTACCTTTGTTATCAGGTTATTACCTAGATGATTGTCATTGCTGTGTCACATACTATACATGTACATGTCTTTGTCTTGACAAGTTGAGCTACAGTGTCATTGACACTTTCATTTTATTCCTACCTGTTATGACAATTTGATAGATTAAGGTACTGCATAGGTAAGGGAAATTTATTTACTTTGAAATTCCCACCTCTGATATTCTATAAATTCAAACTAAATATACACAAATTATGCATCAGAAATTCAGAATGAAGGTTGAGATGAATAGAACATGAAAAATATATGAAATCCAGGCATGCAGATTTCACGGAAACGATCGTTATGTTTCCATGCAGCATGAAGCAGGTTCCATCAGGCCAAAATCACAGAAACGAAAAACAGGTTCCCACAAATTTTTTAACATTTCACTTTTCGTAAAGGGGCACTAAAGCACATACAAGTTTTTTTGCCAAGACTAAAATTATATTATTAAACGGTGATCTGGTCTGTAACGGTAACAATGATGCACTTGTTTTGACAGTCTCAGTCGATTCAGATTGTTGTGGCCAACAGTTTCTGATTCTTAATTACTAAAATCGAATGTACCCAATTTTAGCATGTTTGACAATAAAACCACATGAAGCCGAACACACATGAAACTATCTTACAGTTAAAACTAGAAGTCCTGTCACGAATAGTGCGCTTATCTAGGCTTAATTGCGCGTTGGAATTGCATGCCATTGCTATATCCAATGGCATCCAAAGCACGGCAGGTTCTCTTGGTTACTCATAGCAAACACATGCAATGTTTCTGCCAATGGACCTCCGGGTTACCCGGAGGTCCATTGGCTGAAACATTGCTTGTGCACAGGCCATATGTACAGAATTTGGTAGCTTTACTTGGGCCATAACGCGTGCATTAACGCGCATATCAACGTGCTATTTGTGCGCATTTCATGACAGGACTTTTAGTTTTAACTGTATTGAAAACAATAACAAAACACATTTTATCACTGAAACTGACGAGGGGAAAAAAAAGACATATTCTTCCAGTTTCACGAACCCCCTTGCAGGATCAAGAAGAGGTGTGTTCAAGCTTTATTTATAATCAAGGTTTACACTAACAGACATTTTGTCCTAATCAGTTCAATATCATTACCTTCCTAAATGGGATGTTTCACACATGGACAATTCTGAATTTTATTTTTCAACATTAAAATAAAAAATGAAATAATTATTTCATTGTCCTACATTTATGATTGTTAGCTTAACTTGACATAGTCAAGATAAGCTATTGCCATCACGCGTGCGGAAGTCTGTTAGTCTGTGACGTCTGTTCACATTTTCCTTTAGCACGGGCTACACCCCGCAGTTCTTGTCTGATCGTCACGAAATTTCATATGCAGGTTTGGGGTCATGTCTAGATGAGAACATCCCCTTTTGGTTGCGATCGGGCAACCGGTATGGCTGCCCGAGCCCAAAACCCGAAAACCATCAGCACAGTCTACAGGTCGTATTTATGAAGGGATTTCATTGTAACTTGGTAGGATGCCTCTGTATAATGCCCAGATGAGAACGTCCCCTTTTGGGCATGATCTATCAACCGTGATGACTGCCCAAGCCCGAAACCCAAAAACTTTTAGCACAGTCTGCAGGTCATGTTTAATGTGGAGGGATTTCATTGTAATTTGGTAGGATGACTCCTTATGATGTCTAGATGAGAATTTCCCCATTTGGGCATGATCTGCCAACCGTGACGACTGCCCGAGCCCAAAACCCGAAAACCTTTACCACAGTCTACAGGTCATATTTATTGAGGAATTTCATTGTAACTTGGTGGGTTGACTTCATACAATGTCTAGATGAGAAAGTCACCTTTTGGGCATGATTGGGCAACTGTGACGGCTACAGGGGCCCAAAGCCCGAAAACCTTTATCACAGTCTAGAGGTCATATTTATGAAGGGATTTCATTGTAACTTGGTAGGATGACTCCAAATAATGTCTAGATGAGAACGTCCCATTTTGATCGCGTATCATGCAGCCTTGATGGGTGCCCGAGCCCAAAAACCTTTAGCATAGGCAAAAGGTCATATTTATGGAAGGATTTCATTGTAACCTGTTAGGTTGACTCCATTTAATGCCTATATGATGACATTCCCTTTTGGTCGTGATTGGTCAGTTGTGATGGCTACTAGTGCCCGAAGCCCGAAAACCTTGAGCACAGTCTACAGGTCATATTTATGAAGGGATTTCATTGTAACTTCTTAGGATCACTCCAGATGATGCCCAGATGAGATTGTCCCCTATGGTTGCAATCATTCAGCCATGATGGCTGCCCGAGCCCGAAGCCCGAAAACCTTTAGCACAGTCTACAGGTCATAATTTTGAAGGGATTTCATTGTAACTTGGTAGGTTACCTTCATATAATGTCTAGATGAGAACGTCCCCTTTTGGACATGATTGGGCTACTGTGATGGCTAAAGGTGCCCGAAGCCCGAAAACCTTTAGCACAGTCTACAGGTCATATTTATGAGGGGATTTCATTGTAACTTGGTAGGATGACTCCAAATAATGTCTAGACGAGAACGTCCCATTTTGGCCATGATCATTCAGCCTTCATGGGTGCCCGAGCCCAAAAACCTTTAGCATAGGCAAAAGGTTATATTTATAGAAGGATTTCATTGTAACCTGTAAGGTTGACTCCATATATTGCCTATATGATGACATCCCCTTTTGCTCATGATTGGTCAACTGTGATGGCAACAGGTGCCCGAAGCCCGAAAACCTTGAGCACAGTCTACAGGTCATATTTATGAAGGGATTTCATTGTAACTTCGCAGGATCACTCCAGATGATGCCCAGATGAGATTGTCCCCTTTGGTTGCTATCATTCAACCATGATGGCTTCCCGAGCCCGAAGCCCGAAAACCTTAAGCACAGTCTACAGGTCATATTTATGAAGGGATTTCATTGTAACTTGGTAGGTTGACTTCATATATTGTCTAGATGAGAACGTACCCTTTTGGACATGATTGGGCAACTTTGACGGCTAAAGGTGCCCGAAGCCTGAAAACCTTTTGCACTGTCTACAGGTCATATTTATGAAGGGATTTCATTGTAACTTGGTAGGATGACTCCAAATAATGTCTAAATGAGAACGTCCCATTTTGGCCGTGATCATTCAGCCTTAATGTGTGCCCGAGCCCAAAAACCTTTAGCATAGGCAAAAGGTTATATTTATAGAAGGATTTCATTGTAACCTGTTAGGTTGACTCCATATAATGCCTAGATGATGACATCCCCTTTTGGTCGTGATTGGTCAACTGTGATGGCTACAGGTGCCCGAAGCCCGAAAACCTTGAGCACAGTCTACAGGTCATATTTATGAAGGGATTTCATTGTAACTTCGCAGGATCACTCCAGATGATGCCCAGATGAGATTGTCCCCTTTGGTTGCGATCATTCAACCATTATGGCTGCCCGAGCCTGAAGCCCGAAAACCTTAAGCACAGTCTACAGGTCATATTTATGAAGGAATTTAATTGTAACATGGTAGGTTAACTTCATGTAATGTCTAGATGAGAATGTCCCCTTTTGGACATGATTGGGCTACTGTGACGGCTAAAGGTGCCTGAAGCCCGAAAACCTTAGCACAGTCTTCAGGTCATATTTATGAGGAGATTTCATTGTAACTTGGTAGGATGACTCCAAATAATGTCTAGATGAGAACATCCCATTTTGATTGTGATCATTCAGCCTTGATGGGTGCCCGAGCCCAAAAACCTTTAGTATAGGTAAAAGGTCATATTTATGGAAGGATTTCATTGTAACCTATTAGGTTGACTCCATATAATGCCTAGATGATGACAACCCCTTTTGGTCGTGATTGGTCAGCTGTGATGGCTATAAGTGCCCAAAGCCCAAAAACCTTGAGCACAGTCTACAGGTCATATTTATGAAGGGATTTCATTGTAACTTCTTAGGATCACTCCAGATGATGCCCAGATGAGATTGTCCCCTTTGGTTGCGATCATTCAACCATTATGGCTGCCCGAGCCCGAAGCCTGAAAACCTTTAGCACAGTCTACAGGTCATATTTATGAAGGAATTTAATTGTAACTTGGTAGGTTGACTTCATATAATGTCTAGATGAGAATGTCCCCTTTTGGACATGATTGGGCAACTTTGATGGCTAAAGGTGCCCAAAGCCCGAAAACCTTTTGCACTGTCTACAGGTCATATTTATGAAGGGATTTCATTGTGACTTGGTAGGATGACTCCAAATAATGTCTAGATGAGAACGTCCCATTTTGGCCGTGATCATTCAGCCTTGATGGGTGCCCGAGCCCAAAAACCTTTAGCATAGGCAAAAGGTTATATGTATAGAAGGATTTCATTGTAACCTGTTAGGTTGACTCCATATAATGCCTAGATGATGACATCCCCTTTTGGTCGTGATTGGTCAGCTGTGATGGCTACAGGTGCCCGAAGCCCGAAAACCTTGAGTACAGTCTACAGGTCATATTTATGAAGGGATTTCATTGTAACTTCTTAGGATCACTCCAGATGATGCCCAGATGAGATTGTCCCCTTTGGTTGCGATCATTCAACCATGATGGCTGCCCGAGCCCGAAGCCTGAAAACCTTTAGCACAGTCTACAGGTCATATTTATGAAGGGATTTCATTGTAACTTGGTAGGTTGACTTCATATAATGTCTAGATGAGAACGTCCCCTTTTGGACACGATTGGGCAACTGTGACGGCTTCAGGGGCCCAAAGCCCAAAAACCTTTAGAACAGTATACAGGTCATAATTATGAAGGGATTTCATTGTAGCTTGGTAGGATGACTCCAAATAGTGTCCAGATGAGAATGTCCCCTTTTGGTTGTGATCATTCAACCATGATGGCTGCCAGAGCCCAAAGCCCAAAAACCTTTAGCACAGTCTACAAGTCATATTTATTAAGGGATTTCATTGTAACTTGGTAGATTGACTTCATATAATGTCTAGATGAGAACGTCCCCTTTGGACGCAATTGGGAAACTGACGGCTACAGGGGCCCGAAGCTCGAAAACCTTTAGCACAGTCTACAGGCCGTATTTATGAGGGGATTTTAATGTAACTTGATAGGATGACTCATTTTGGAATAATTTCACTGTAACTTGGTAACTTTTGTTGATATACGTTAACTGTGAGGGCCACATACATTAACTGTGAGGTCATATTAACCCACCCCTCAGCTCTTTAGTACAGTGTACACCTCATATTATTTTTATCAAAAACATAGCACACAGGGAACAGAAATGAACATATTCCCAATTATCACAGTTCTTGTCTTATTTCATAATCCTTTCATAAACATTGAACATTATCCTTTTCATCAAACACAACACACAAGTTAAGCTACAGTGTCATTGAAACTTTCATTTTTTCTTTATCTTTTTCACTTGCAAATAATGTTGTACACACTTATCTGAGACATCATTGCCTCAGTACATCTGTTGTAATTAAATTGAGTGTTCGAGCAGTGGCAGATCCAGAATTTTTCAAGGAGGGTGGGGAGCAAACCTAAATTTTGCGGTAATTTTAACACATGCTGCATGTTATTAATTTTACCAATTTATTTAAAGGTAAATGAGTGTCACTCACACTGAAGTCTGTGGTAGGTTTCTGTGTACCAGTAGCAGGTGTTACTGATGATGTTTTAAATTTAATCAAATTCGGTCCTGTCAGTTCGATACATTAGGTATGAGTGCTCCAAATACCAGTTGATGGTTGATGTTATCGACCTTGTTTAAAGATTTTGAGGCACTTCCTGGAAGATCCCTGGTGACTAATTGGTTGCCGGTACAGTGGATCCCACTTAATTGGATATCTCTTAATTGTATGTCCCTGTTAATTGAATATAATTTTCAAACACAAAACCATTTACCATACCTTCAGTACAAATTTGATCTGTTAATTGCATATGGGTTGTAGAGTAAACTCCTGTTAATTGTATATAAATTTTTGTAATATGTCAAAAAAATTACTGTGACATGCTCCAAATTCCCCTTATTTATCAACCTTTTTGGCTTCACTACATCCAATACAGGCATTTATTCTATTATATCTTGTTTGACAGAGCTCTATGAGCTCTGTCAAACAAGATATAATAGAATAAAAGCTCAGTTTACCTCCAGAACACAGGAAACCGACCAAATCCCTGTTAATTGTATACTCCTGTTAATTGAATAATTTTCACTGGCAAAATGGATATTCAATTAAAAGGATTCTACTGTACCACAATTTCAAATGAGTCCTACCAAACAATAAAACCATATAAAAATGGATGTTATTTTAACAGATTTAATAAACTGATAACAATTATAACATCCATATTTGCAAGATTCTATTAAGAAATAGTGGTAAAATTTTACACAAAATATGAAATTAAATATATTTAAAAAAACAGATGTGGTAGGTAAATTGTTAAAGTAATAGTAATACTTTCTAATGTGAAGGGGTGATCAGTTTTTAGCTTAACTTGACAAAGTCAGGATAAATTATTGCCATCATGTATGTGGAAACTGTGAGTTTGTCAATCTGTTCACATTTTCTTTATCATAGGCAACACCCTATGTCCGATCATCACGAAATTTCATATGCAGAATCGAGGTCATGTCTAGATGAGAACGTCCCCTTTTGATCGCGATCGATCAACTGCGATGGCTGTGCGAGTCCAAATCTCAAAAACCTTTAGCACAGCCTACAGGTCATACTTATGAAGAGATTTTATTGTAACTTGGTTGGATGACTCTACAATATTTAGATGAGAACGTCCCCTTTTGGTTGCGATCGGTTAATTGTGTCCGCTGCGTGAGCCTGACACCCAAAAATCTTTAGCACAGTCTACAGGCTTGAGGCATACATTCACATTCTTTCTGTTGATGATAAGATTTGACTGGCAAGTTTTCAGCGCTGGTGGTTTCAATCCTCAGTTTTACGAGAACGAATTTAGGTTTAATTTTCTGAAGTTTTGGGAAGGTTTTTTCCTGTCCATGACTTCAAATTGACTGACAGGAATTAACATGCTCAGTTGGACAGTTAGTGTTTATTATCTCTTATCATAATTTATTTCCAAGTCATCCACATGTTTCCCTAATGCAGTGGATCCAATTAGGGACAAAGCCTCGTTACTGGCTGTTCAAGCCGTGAGTTAATTGGATTCAGTAGATATGGAGTTGACAGCCTCCTGGAATCATGGCATCATGATTAATTAAGCCCTGGTCAAACATTGCTAAACACAACAGATACAAGTTGATAACAACATTTGTGATGCCACATGGATATTTGGTTTAATGAAGCAGGCATTTATAATCTGATTTCAATATAGTGTCAACAGTCAGTCAATCATGAATGGCTGTTTAAAATAAGCATCGGTTGAAAAAAAACTTATCATAGTCCAGGGGGGAGGGCACCCCCCCACCCCACCCCACCCCCACCTACCTCTGTGTCCGCCACTGTGGTCAAGTGCTGGAAACAAAATACAGTAAATTTGTTTCACACTTCTACTTTTTATTTCATCAAATGTATTCACACTCTTCTCTATAGCAATCCACTTCATATTCTAGGTCCTTAAACTTTTGCAGGTCTTAAGCTGGAAATCAGGATAAGAAAATGGGTACAGAATCAATAAGAAATAACAATAGGTTCCCTGATAGTTCTTGTTGGAACTTGGAAATAAGTTCCGTAGGTTTCCCTGACCTCAAATACACGGAACCCATTTTCAGGCTCCATGAATTTCTGAAATTTGCATGCCTGGAAATCAACTCACAATGGTTCCTGGAAGCCTGCTACCATATTCGTACCATAACTGATAACAAAATAATATTTCAGGCAAACAACTTGTGGCCAAATGTGCTTCAGATATCCAAGAACAAATCTAGGGCATCAAAACTGTTCAACATGCAGCGACAAAGCTGTATGGGGGGTAAATTCCAAACTATTTGCTTTGTTTACATTGTCAATTTATTTAGAGTTTCGGTCAAGGTCATCAGACTGAAAAGGCATCGATATACAATGTCTTCTTAAAATCAAATAACTAGAAAGATCTTAATACTGCATACAATTATTATATGGAGACTGCACAGTAGCCATATTACTTGCAAGGTATCATGATACCTGTTCGAATTTCCTAGAATTCCGATTTTGTTTTTAGATGGCAATTTGTGGTATCAAGTGATTTGCGCATGTCCGTCAAACATGGAATCCATCTTTACAAAAAATGCAGACAGGGTTGTGCTTTCCCCCAGTGCAGTCCTATCACTGCATCCTAAAGTGTTTTGAATGCCTATCTTTGTTCTTGGATATCTGTAACACACTTGGCCATGAGTTGTTCTCCGGAAATATTATTTTATTATCAGTTCTGGTATGAATATAGTAGCAGACTTCCAGGAACCATTGGTGTCTGCTGTCTACTATGGATTGATTTCATGTATTTTTTCGTGTTCTGTGCATCCCAACCTTCATTTTGATGTATAATATGTGTATATTGAATTTGAATTTACGGAATTACAATAGTGAACAAATTTCCCTTACTTATATAACACCTCAACTTCCCTGGCAAGATAATGAAGGTGCAATCAATTGTATTTTGAGCAATCTTAAGGTGCTGTATAAGTAAGAGAAATTTGTTTACTTTGAAATTCCCACCTCTGATATTCCTTAAATTCAAATTAAATATTCACAAATTATACACCATTGACCAAAATGAAGATTGTGATGTTCATGTATAAAACACAAACAAATATATAGAGTCAACTCACAGAGTTGACAAAGGCACCAATGATTCCTGGAAGTCTGCTACCATATTCTTACCAGAACTGATAATAAAATAATATTTCTGGAGAACAACCCATGGCCAAGTGTGCTTCAGATATCCATGAACAAAGCTAGGCATTTAAAACACTTTGCGATGCAGCGACAGGGCTGCATTTGGGGAAAGGACAACACCGTCTGCATTTTTATTGAAGATGGATTCCATGGCCGACAGACATGCACATACATGTAGAACGCGATACCACAAATTTTCTTTGAAAAAACAGTAGCATAATTCTAAGAAATTCAAACAGGACTGAGGTGTCGTGATACCCTTCAAATAATATGGCCACTGTACAGTCTCCATATAATACTAGTGTGTAGTGTGAAGGCAATCTGTCTTATTATTTGATTTTAGATGGCATTGTTGATCAATGACTTTCGGCTCTGATGACCTTTGACTGAAATGTAAACAAACCAAAAACAAAAATAAAAAGCTGAGAGTTTTGGAATGTACCCCTCCCACAGCTATGTCGCTGCATTTTGAAAAATTTTGATTTCCTATCTTTGTTCTTGGATATCTGAAGCACACTTGGGCAATTGGGCAAATCGCAATTTTCCAAGTCAGTTGCTGTTCTGCACCATTGAAGACATTTTTTTTAATATTGACTATCTGACATACTGTTTTGTTCTGTTTTTTTTGTTTAGTTTTTGTGGATATTTTAGTGGTGGGAGGTTGGGTGGTGGGGGGGGGGGGAGCTATTTTGGTGCTTCAGAATATCTATTGAACCTTTGGGGTCTAATTTTTTTTAACTCAGCTCACATCTCTTGTACTGCAACAGAATATGTGCTCTAACATACAGTCCTTGGATAGTGGATAAACTCGATAGTTACATTACATTATAAATACCTTGGCAGTTGTTTCTAGGCAAGTCTTGGCTGCCTGTATAGGCTTCCAGTAATTTCCAAGAAACAACTGCAATAGGATATAGACCATGATTATGTAGCAAGAATGTGTACAAATCTCCAGGCCTTTTAGACTTAAATTACTTTTTATGAAACTGGACACAAAGCATAAAACACAAACCATGCATATTATGTGCTATCCCCTTTAATTTGGGACCACTCATGTTATTTGGGGACACCCAGTACTAGTGTCAGTTTGCTGGAATTTGGAGGCTTAGTATCTAGAACTAGGAATTATCTTCTGGTTTAGCCTACGGCATGAGCTGGTAAGTCGGCATACATGTAGGTTGCCGGTCTGTCGTTTTAGAATATAGTATTCTACTCAAAGTTTGCTAAGCACCAAATATTTGACACATCATTGTGAAATTTGCTTGTGACATATTTGCGATATTTTTGGTGGATATGATTGAGGAATGTATTGAGATGGTCCCCAGTGTTTACATTGGCTCTTTTGACAGGCAGACTTTTCATGACAGTCATGGAAAGCATATACCCCTTGATTTTCAGGATGTTTTTATGTAGATGTACTTTCTACATGTACATCACATGTTTAGGGTATTCAATCTTCATTTCAAAACAAACTCTTGTGATTTAATGATTGAGTATGGCAAATGCAAATGAAGAAGACATTTGTCTGAAGCAGAAATGTGGCGGGCTGTAGGGATTGTGGAGCAAGGGGCTACCCATCGTCAGGTTGGTAAACCCCTTGTTGTGCACCATATGGTGATCACCATAGCCTGGGCAAGATTTCAGCAGTATGGCACACCAGTAAGACAGCATGGTGGTGGCAGAGACAGGGCAACATCTGCAGCTGATGACAGGCTTTTGATCATTCAGGCCCTTAGGAACCGCTTTGCCACAGCAACCCAGCTTCGCAGTGACCTTCAGAATGCATCTGGGGTAAATGTTTCGACGCAGACTATCCGGGCAAGGTTGCACGAGGGTGGTCTCCGATCGAGAAGACCATGTATTAGCATTCCGGAGTCCCAGAACCACTGCCAGGCACGATATGAATGGGCCATGGACCACGTTGGATGGACCAGGGAAGATTGGCGACCTGTCCTTTTTGCAGATGAGTCGAGGTACTGCCTAGACCACACAGATAGTCGGTCTAGGGTGTGGAGAGAAGACCAGGAGAGTGATTCCATGCAGCCAACATTGCTGAGCATGACAGCTATGGTGGAGGATCAATCATGGTCTGGGGCAGCATCAGCTGGGATGGACGTACAGAGCTCTCTGTCCTTGAACGTGGTACATTGACTGCACAACGGTATATTGATGAGATCATGGATGTCCACGTCAGATTGTATGCAGGTGCAGTGGGTGATAGATTCATTCTGATGAACGATAATGCCTGTCCTCATGTTGCCCATGCTGTCGGTGAGTACCGACAGAGGGAGGGGATTGAGCCATTTTACCAAAAATATCCATTTTCCATGGTTATCGTAATCAAAAGCTAAAAAATAATGTCAAACACAAATAAAATCTTAATTTCTGTACTTAAATCATTAAAGATATAATTAAATAAAAAATATGTACACTTTTCATTACAATATTTCAACTAAAACATAAAACAGGTACCGGTAGTAGGATATACTTGGTGCTTAGCAAACTTTGAGTTGTATATATATATTGGTTTAATACCAATTTTATGTTTTTTGTAGGTTTGATATTTTGACATTTAGAAAGGGCGTAACAGTCTGTTGCTGAGTGCAGTAAAGTGGTGAGGAGCTACTGAATGAGAATGGCCCCGATTTGGGTTGGACCACCGTGATATTGTTTGCGGTTATTTGCAAATATGAGAATGCTGCTGGCGAATGCTGCAGGCGAATGTTCCTGCCCAAGGCAGGATTTCTCTTGTCACAGAAATAAATATAATTTGGGCATATACAGAGGAGCCCTCTTAATTGGATATCTCTTAACTGCATAACCAGGTTTAATTGAATACAATTTCCAAACACAAAACCATTTGCCATACCTCCAGTACAAATGTTACCTGTTAATTGAATATAGGTTACAGAGTAAACTCTTGTTAATTGAATAAAAAATCTTGTAACATGTCAGGAAATTACCCTGACTGTCCCTAGTTTTCCATTGTTTACCGACCTATTTGGCCTCAGTACATCCAATACAGGCATTTAATCTATTATATCTTGTTTAACAGAGCTCGTGGAGCTGTGTCAAACAAGATCTAATAGAATAAATGCTAAGTTTATCTCTAGAATATAGGAAAGTGACACAATCCCTGTTAACCCTTTACCTAACCTGAAAAGCAGACGATACTTGCAAAAATAATTCTTGAATAACTATTTTTTTTTCATTTTTTGTCTCAAAAACATAGGTTATGACCCCTCTTTGGAACGAGCTCAACGAGCTCGTTCCAACGAGGGGTCATAACCTATGTTTTTGAGACAAAAAAATGAAAAAAATAATGAAAGTTAATTGGCGATTTTTTAGAATAGCGCTGGCCGGTTTTGGCCGTTACGTTAGGTAAAGGGTTAATTGAATACCTGTTAATTGAATAATTTTCATTGGCAAAGTTGCTTTTCAATTAACAGGGTTCCACTGTATTAAATAAAATTTTACCCCTTTCAGTTGTATAGAGTTTTTCACCAATGATTCTTGGAGTTAAATTTAGATAAATTTTTCATCAAATCTAGTCATAGTTGCTTCACAATAGATTTCATGAAAAATATTTTGAAAATACTCAACGTGTTAAGAGTTAATGTTACGGTGTGGAAATATTATTGATATTGGTAACAGAAAGAAACCTGAGAATCAGCAACAATAACTATGAATTTAACTATTCTAAAATTTAATTAAAAAAAATTAATATGAAAAAAAAAATGATACAAAGATCTTTTACACTAATTGGTTTACAGAAAATAAAAACAGTGGTACTTACCAATAAATATTGAATTAGTCCAAAATACAGTTTGACAGAATCCAGTAATCCAGTGGTGAAGTATCTCGTGAAGAAATTTTCCAGCTGGTGGTATTAAATCCAAGAATGTGTCTTCAGAAACAGTATCCTGTAGATTTGTAATAAAATTTTCACTTAGAACCTTCAGCAGTTTCCAATAAAATATAATAAAATGCTCTGCAAAATTCAAATGGAGTAAAAATCCAAGAAGTATTGGCACCACAGGTAATTTCCAAATAATCCAGTAGAATCCTGGCTTTTCACAAAATATTATTCTGTTTCACAGAAAGTATAAATTCTCTTTTCCAAGACGAATAAATTCTCTTCAAAATTCTCTTCTGGAATCAATCTTCCAAATTCACAAAGAAGCACTGCTTCAAAAATAAATGCACTGTTCTGAAACAACTGAAGTGAGTCTTTCTGAAATGGCTTTCTAAAAATGAGTTTTTGAATTCTGTTGACAAACCTTTATATAGTTACCAGATAGAATGTCCTAGAAGATGTAATATCTACAAAGTTCTGTCAGTTTCTACATGTGGGTGATTCTGTCATAATTCAAGTAAACAAGGTCCTTGACCTACTTAAACAATCAACAGCTATATGTACAATAGATTAGTGTAACAAAGATGTAAACAAAGGTCACTCAGTGCAAATGAGTCAGACCAGTCAGAAAATGCAGAAAAATATCAATCTCGTAGAATTATCAACTAAGGATATATCAATCTCAATATAATATGGGGGCTATAACAGTTAAACATATTAGTTTTACTTTGCCATTCTTCAATTGCTTAAAACTTTTTTTAATGAAAAAAGGAAGGTTGCCAGAATGTGTAATTTCTGCAGTAATTATGAAGTCAGAAATTGGTCATACAGCTGAGACAAACTGAATATTAAACTAACAGGGTTTTTTTTTTGTATTTTGAATTGTAGATATTGGTTTGTTGCAATTGAAGTTGGTTTGAAAAAAAGATGTCATCAGAACTTGCATCATCTAGTCAGGCTGCATCAATAAACGATAAAATCATTGATTCATCCCGAGAGCTCAATATTGTAAAACAGGCAGTGGACGGTGGGGTTTTGTTTCAAAATGCACTGAACAGCTTCAATGTGGACATATCTAATCTGGCACCCACAGATGTAGCAGAAACGAGTGTGAGTGGGACACCAGTGATAAGTCATGTAACTCTGAGTACTAGTAGACCTCATACTATCCTTGGTGACCAGAAACAGTTAAACCTCTCCACCAATGCTAGGTATGATACTAACTTACATGTAGTGAAATCTGAGAGTTCAACTCATGGTATCCCTGCTATGTTGTTTGAGAATATTGCAAAGTCTCAGAGCTCAGGTTTAACAAGGCAAGGAATTGAGGCACAAGTTATTGCTCAAACATCTGCAAATGACTTTAATTCAAGCACAAATGTATCGGTTTTGCCTAATACAAATGTCGTGGAAGCTATACGAGAAGACCGAGTCCAGACAAATGATAATGCAGGTGATTTTTCAAATTCAGAGAACATTCATCAGATTCCCTCAGATGTCCAACGTGGATTTGTCATCGTCATGCCTTCTAACTCTGGTGATCAAAATATTTCAGCATCATCAAAGATCAACCCTGCTCAACCAGAACCTGTGGCAATGTTTGTGAAAGATGGCTCATTGTACACAGAGGATCAAATGATGAACAGTCCTAATTCAACTAGTTCTGAGGTATTGATACAGCAGGTCGATTATAAAAATGAGTCCCAGATTTCATCCAATTCAAGTGCCGATTCATCAGCAGTTATGAATCCCTGCCTGATTTGTGGAGATAGGGGATCAGGCTTTCACTATTCAACATTTTCATGTGAAGGATGTAAGGGCTTTTTCAAAAGAACAGTTCAGAAAAATTTGAACTATACGTGTAAAGATCAAGGGAAATGCACCATCAATAAATTTACTCGTAACAATTGTCAGTATTGTCGTTTTCAGTGCTGTTTAGAAAAGGGAATGAAAAGAGAAGGTAAGTGAATACATGTAGCACTTGTTAATCAACTGCAGTTTTTATCATTTTTCTTCAGCTCTTTACATGTATACCACAGTCTATAATAATGTGAAATGCCTGTTGGGCATTTAATACCTTAACCCTTTACCTAACGCTAGTAGAAGACGACACTCGTAAAAAAAATTCTTGTATAACTAAAAATGTTCATTTTTTGCTTCCAAAACATAGGTTATGACCCCTCATTGGAACGAGCACGATGTGCACGTTCCAATGAGGGGTCATAACCTATGTTTTGGAAGCAAAAAATGAAAATATAAAAAAAATTGAATGGCAATTTTCGTGTATAGTACTGGCCGAGTTTGGCTGTTACGTTACATGTAGGTAAAGGGTTAACTGGTTGAGTGCTTGAAGCCCAAATTTGAGCTTTACTTCGAAGTGCAGGTAACACAAGTTAAAGGCTTCATATTCTGTGGATGTGCTTCATACCATCTTTGAAGCGAAATTATTTAGTCTGCAAGGATTTGCCTTGTTGCAATGCATGGGAGAGTGGCCAAAGGCATTCTCCCACAAATTGTAACAGGGCAAAGACATGAGAACAAATTTTGCTAACCAAAAATAATTTAGCACTCTACCTGTTAATAACATCATATTTCTGCCACAATGTGTTGCCACATTACGGCAATTTCAAGGGAAAAAACTCTTTTAGGGTTCATAAATCCTTGAAAGGTCCTTGAATTTTAGTAATATTCCTTAAATTTTAAAAATACAGAAAATGTCCTTGAAAATCGAATAGACTCCTTGAAAGTCCTTGAATTTTTCTGTACAGTGCTGTAGCCTCTGTGATTAGGATTCATTATAAACTTTTAGTATTTGATATAAAAATTAATATAAATAAATTTTTGATGTATAATAAATGGGAAATGGATGATTCATATTAGACTGGGTAAAGTGGACAAGTACAAAGCAGTGAGTATTTTTTGTTGCGTGTACAATAACGATATTGGATGTTTCATCCATGGGGGAAAGTGCATAAACTCCTTACATGCTGCTGGCGGGTTTTCCCCACCCAAGACAGGATTTATCCTGCTACTGAAATAAGTATAATTTGGGCACATTTAATCCAATTTGTTTTCTGAAACTTGAAGGGATTTTTTTTACCAAAGGTTTCTTAAGTTAAATTTAAATGAATGTTGCATCAACTTTAGTCATGGCTGCTTCATACATGTACATGTAGCAGCCATGACTAGATTTGATGAAAAATATTGTAAAGAAACTTAGTGGGTTAATAGTTAAAGGAGGTAGGTTGTTTTGTAAACATGATATTCCCTCAGAAAACTGCCCCTTCAAAAATGGTAATATGCCTTTGAAATATCCTTGAAAAGTCCTTGAATTTTTTATGTCCTTGAGTGTATGAACCCTAGCTTTGCTAAGCACTCACTACATAAGAAATAAAGGAGAAATGATCAGGTACAGAGAATGTATGATATTTTTAAATACTTTTAGGTAATTTATGACATATTCCTGCACATTATTCTGATGCGTAAAGCATATGCAGGATTCCTACATGGTCTTGGATTCAAGGAACAGTCTCGAATTTGACTGAGGATCATTCAAAGTAGGGACATGCGAACCTCCCATTTTGGCTTGAATCGAATATCAAATTGAATTATTGCTGTGGTTTCAAATCGAATCGAATCTCAAATCCTGATACCAGTCATACAGTAGAGTGATACTGTGAGTCTGTGATAGGTAAGCATACTCCAGCATATACACTGTGGTATAAATTAGACGAGCCCAAAACTGTTGGACTCCTCGTGAAAACTGAAAATGGTGACATTATAGTGTAATCTGTAATTACGTGAAGGTTATTTTCTATCGTGAAAGCGACGGTTATAATTATTTGAAACGTATTAACTCCTTGCATGCTGCTGGTAGATGTACTTGCCAGGACAGGATTTCTCTTGCGACTGATAAGAATAATTTGAGCATATTTAATCAAATTTTCCATATGTAAATTCCATGGCCTTTTTCACTAATGGTTTCTTGAATTGAATTTAGTTGAATTTTTTTTATAAAATCTGGTTATGGATGCTTCACAGCAGCCCTGACTAGATTTGATGAAAATATTTTGGAAATACTTACATGTAGCAGGTTAAGAGTTAAAGTTATTCAGGTTGAATATGACAGACATACATGTACACGTCTTTTAAATGGAAGTAAGTTTGTGATCGAAAATGTCGAACCTCGGTGATTGGTTTCGAGCCGAATTGAGTCATCACCTGAATTGGATCTCGAATCATTCACAGGTCCCCAATTCAAAGCCATGAAAACCTGAAAAATCCGCCAGGAGGCCCTGAAAATCGTTGAGTATTCATGAAATAAAAATGGTGACAAAGCGCATAATCATAACTATATACTGTTAAAACTAGAAGTGTTGTCACGAATTGTGCGCTTATCTAGGCTTAATTGCGCATTGGAATTGCGCACAATTGCCACATTGAATGGCATCCAAAGCACGGCAGGTTCTCCTGGTTACTCATAGCAAACACATGCAATGTTTCTGCCAATGGACCTCCGGGTTACCCGGAGGTCCATTGGCTGAAACATTGCTTGTGCACAGGCCATATGTATAGAATTTGATAGCTATACTTGGGCCATAACAGGCACATTAACGTGCATATCGACGTGGTATTTCTGCGCATTTCAAGACAGGACTTCTAGTTTTAACTGTACTGTTGAAACTAAAAGTCCTGTGACAGTATTGTGCACTATTTTGAAATAATAGCATGATTAGTAAGTGCACGTTTGTCCCTGTCAAATTGAACCATTAGTGTAACTCAGTTCCTGTAGAAAAACAGCGTGCCCAAATACCAAGTACATGTAGCTGTTAAAATTTGCCTACATACATGTATACAGAATGAAGAGAGTGAGGGGATAACTAAATTGCAGAGCCATATATTCTCCTCTCGAAAATTATTTATAATTGTTCATAACAGCACAAGAAACACTTGCAAACTTTCATCACATGAACCACCAGGTGCAATCCAGTGGTCCATGTGATGACAGTGTGCAAGTGCTTCTTGTGTTTTTGTTAGAAGTTGTAAATAATTATAAGTGAAAAATCTATCCCATGGCGATTTAATTGTAATCCTCCTCCACATACTGTATTCTCAATATTTTCGTTCTTTTTGATGGATTCAGTTTGTGATTTCACTACCAACCTCGCTAATAGTGCATTATATTTTGCATTGCACAGCGGAAACGTTCTTGTGTATTTCACACTACTTCATTCTTCTACAGCAAGCCAAGGAGTGCATTAAATAACCAGCATTTACTGCGCAAATTGTTACAGGACTTCTAGTTTCAACTGTAGTTTTATGTCCCAGAATTTATGATAGTATATTACTAACTTGGACCCACCAGTCATTACCACCTCCTCCCACTTCCCTTCAGATTATTGCATGCAGGGCCTTGAAAAGTTTTGAATTTGGCTATTGTAGGGCTCTGAAAAATACTTGGCCTTGAATAGCCTTGAATTTTATCAGTCCTTGCCTGCAGGACGCCTGGTATAAGATGCCAGAATATTATCTTCAGAATGCTAGGTTTTTGCCTCACATATGTTATGGGCACATTGCAACAGCAATCTGGCAATAATAAGGCAATAACCTGGTGTTATTAAGGGCACACACTTTGTTATGTGCAGTACTGTACCCATTGCCATGTGGCTATCATAACAAAAATATTCACTTTGACCAGGTTATGACCTGATCCAAATTCTTTGTCTGCTTTTCTAACCACAGCAGTATAGCGTTTATAAGGCCCTGGTAAACTGTAACTGGCATTTTGATATTGAATTTATTGGAGAAGCATGGTGCCATCTCTTCATACATGCTGTAACTGTATGCTGCCAGGCCTTCAAATTAACCAAACTCACACCAGTAACCAGTATCACCAAACTCTAGATTCCTATATCACTACATCTCTTCGATGAACCCTGTATATGTCGGAAGAATCTTTTTTACCTTGCTGGTGGAAATAAAATGCTGCATATAAAAGTGTTATAATATTGTTCAAGGTGTGAGAAGCATCTGTGTACATGTAGCCGTAGCGTAAAACTCATGCATTAAAGGGAAGTCTATAAAACATTTTTAGCTTAACTTGACAAAGTCAAGATAAGCTATTACCATCACTCGTGCAGAAGTCTGTTAGTCTGTTCGAATTTTCCTTTAGCACAGGCTACACCCCATAGTTCTTATCCGATCATCACAAAATTTCATAGGCAGGTTTGAGGTCATGTCGAGATGAGTACATCCCCCGTTGGTCACGATCGGTTAACCATGATGGCTGCCTGAGCCCAAAACCCAAAAATCTTTAGCACAGTCTACAGGTCGTATTTATGAAGGGATTTCATTGTAACTTGGTAGGATGACTCTGTATAATGTTTAGATGAGAACGTCCCTTTTGCTCATAATCTGTCAACTATGATGACTGCCCAAACCCGAAACCCAAAAACTTTTAGCACAGTCTACAGGTCATAATTAATATGGAGGAATTTCGTTGTAACTTGGTAGGATGACTCCGTATGATGTCTAGATGAGAACTTCCCCATTTTGTCATGATCTGTCACTCGTGATGGCTGCCTGATCCCAAAATCTGAAAACCTTTAGCACAGTTTACATGTTGTATTTATGGAGGGATTTGGGAGCATGGTGCCTTTGCAGTAACCTGGTTCTCATCAGTTCACCAAAGTTAAGCAACGTTGAGCCTGGTTAATCCTTGGATAGGTGACTGTCTGAGCGATCGATTCAGACTCCTGCATTGTGCCCTTGGGCAAGGCACTTAACCCTGATTGTCCATATGGAGGTATAACGATGCTGTGTACTAAGGCATACTGCACATCGATGATGCACATGTCTTCAACCAATCTAACCCTGCCTGTGCTGCAGTGCAGAGTTACGATTTTCGGGAGCTGGCAGCTGCCCGTTGTTGCTCGGTGTTTCTCTCCGGGTATTCTGGCTTCCTCCACCCATAAAACTGTCACTGACACGATATGACCTTGGCTGTTAAAGTGTCGTTAAACTTTAATAAATAAGTTAATGACGCACCAGGTACCGGTGCTTCATTAATTAAAATTTTACTGATGATGAATTTTATTACCTGGTAAAGGCATGTCTAACTGCCCATGCGTGGATTACAACTAGTCCACAGCGACTATACTGTACCTTTACAGATTTGTCCTGTTCATTGTATACAGGTTATAGAATAATCTTCCCTGTGGGTACTCCAGGATGTGAAGCAGCATTTGTTTACCGTGATAACAACTTACAGTTAAAACTAGAAGTCCTGTCATGAAATGCGCACAAATAGCACGTTGATATGGGCGTTAATGTGCGCGTTATGGCCCAAGTAAAGCTATCAAATTCTGTACATATGGCCTGTGCACAAGCAATGTTTCAGCCAATGGACCTCCGGGTAATCCAGAGGTCCATTGGCAGAAACATTGCATGTGTTTGCTATGAGTAACCAGGAGAACCTTCCGTGCTTTGGATGTCATTCGATATGGCAATTGTGCGCAATTCCAACGCGCATTTAAGCCTACATAAGCACACTATTCGTGACAGGACTTCTAGTTTGAACTGTAACAAGCTCTGTTTTACTGGTAAAATAGGATGTGGTAAACAATGCCTGATGTGGATGTTCTCTAAAATGGGCAACATGGGTATAAATGATTGGCTGGACTTGACTTTATATCCATGTTGTGGTCACAATTGGCCTTTGTGTAGAAATATGTGATCTTACATATCAATAAATAAATAGAGAAAAATCTCTTGTTAATTGAATAAGAAATATTATGGTTCATCTAAAAATTATACTGACATCCCACATAGTCTCCAGTTTTCTCTGGCCTCAGTACTTCTAATACAGCTGAAACTAGAAGTCCTGTGACTTTTATGCACTATTTTGAAGTAACAATGTGCTTAGTAAGTTTACTTTTGTACCTTTCAAACTGCACCATCAGCGTAACTCAATTCCTGCAGAAAAACAGCATGCCCAACTCTGTACACTTCTAGACTACATGTAGTTAGTAAATAGAGATCATTAACATCTCCTGCAATACATATACATGTAATGACGTACATGTAAATAGATATTAAAATTCAACTGAATACAGAATGAAGAAAGTGGATTGCAACTTAATCACAGAGCCATATATTCTACAATCGAAAATTATTTATAATTGTTCATAACAGTACAAGAAATAGTTGCAAACTTTCATGATCACATGGACCACTGGGTTCAACCCGGTGATCCATATGATGAAAGTTTGCAAGTGCTTCTTGTGTTTTGTCCTCGGAAGTTGTAAATGATTTCTAAGTGAAAAATCTATCCCAATTTAGTAGTAATCTACCTTCCACATACTGTAGAATCTACCTTCCACATACTGTAGTCTCAATATTTTCTTTCTGTTCGATTGGTTAAGTTTGTGATTTCACTACGGATCTTGCTCATAGTGCATTATATTTTACACTGCACATTGCAAATGCACTTGTGTTTTTCAGTTGCTTCATTCTTCTCCAGGAAGGAGCGCATTAAGTAATGAACATTTCTTGCAATTGTGACAGGACTTCTAGTTTTAACTGTATCTGAAGGAAATTAGAATAAATAGAAATTTCTAAAAAACTGTACAGTAGAATCCTCTTAATTGAATATCCATTTTGCCAGTGAAAATTATTCAATTAATAGGAGTATACAATTAACAGGGATTTGGTCAGTTTTTTGTTTTCTGGAGGTAAACTGAGTATTTATTCTATTATATCTTGTTTGACAGAGCTCATAGAGCTCTGTCAAACAAGATATAATAGAATAAATGCCTGTAATGGATGTAGTGAGGCCAAAAAGGTTGATAAATAAGGGGAATTTGGTGCGTGTCACTGTAATTTTTTCGACATATTACAAAATTTATATACAATTAACAGGAGTTTACTCTACAACCCATATGCAATTAACAGATCAAATTTGTACTGAAGGTATGGTAAATGATTTTGTGTTTGAAAATTATATTCGATTAACAGGGATATACAAATAAGAGATATCCAATTAAGTGGGCCCCACTGTATAAACAGAATGGAGAGTGGATTATCCAACTCACTGGGATTTATCTATTGGAAATTAACGACAGCCAGGGTCACTTCAGTTTTACAGGTGGAGGGAGCCGTAGCGCAGAGAGAGAACCACCGGGCAAAGGCGAGCAGCTGTCCGACTCACCAACATCGAACAAGCGGGGTTTGATTGATTGAAGACAAGTGCACCATCGACGTGCAGTACACCTTGGTACACTGCCATCATGCTCCCACGTGGGTAATTGGGATTAAGTGCCTTGCTTAAAGACACAATGCAGGCAGACTCTGGTTCTTAAAACCTACATGTGCCTTTTCATACAGTTAAAACTAGAAGTCCTGTCATGAAATGCGCACAAATAGCATGTTGATATGCGCGTTTATGTACGCGTTATGGCCCAAGTAAAGGTATCAAATTCTGAACATATGGCCTGCGCACAAGCAATGTTTCAGCCAATAGACCTCCTGGTAACCCGGAGGTCCATTGGCAGAAACATTGCATGTGTTTGCTTTGAGAAACCAAGAGAACCTGCCGTGCTTTGGATGCCATTGGATATAGCAATTGCACGCAATTCCAACGCGCAATTAAGCCTAGATAAGCACACTATTCGTGACAGGACTTCTAGTTTTAACTGTATCTTCATTCAGTTTGAAAGGTAGGCCTTGGAATATGTTACGTGTTTTGGAAAACATGACCAAACTACATGTACATGTGTGGGTGAAACATGTTGAAAATTTTACAAGATATTTTTAAACACTGTATAATTTAGACATGTACAATTACATGTACTGCTGTTTGGGTACATTGTTTACAGTGCCAAAGTGGTCTCTATTATGTTCAGATCGTAATCAGATGCTTAAAAGTACACCAGAGGGCTAAGATTTCCAAATCAAAATACTGTGAAATCAATACTACATGTACATAAAAAAACATCAAAATACAAATAGCTTTCCAGATTTAATGTTTTTAGCTCAACTTTGGCAAAGCCAAATTTGAGCTTACGCCATGGCCCGTCGTCCGGCGTCCGTCTGGCCGTCTGTCCATCAACAATTGGATACAGCTCGGGCTAGAGGCCGTATTTATGAACCGATCTTTATGAAACTTCTTGGGTACCTTTGTTATGAACGTGGGACGAGAACAAGTGTTTTTGGGTGCGGTCCGAAATTCAAGATGGCTGCCAGCCGCCATTTTGTACCGACGATGCAGAAATCTGTTTTTTGTACAGAACTTCCATATGAAAGCTCTGATTTGAATAATTTTTTGTATGAATGTTTAGTACCATGGGATAGATACATCACATATAATACAGGTTTTTTTCTCGTGCGTAAATTATGCAAATTAGACTAACTTTGATGTTTTTTGGTGTTACTTTCAGCACTGTAAGTGCAAATGCCAATACGGCTCGGGCTAGAGGCCATATTTATGAACCAATCTTTACGAAACTCCTTGGGTACCTTTGTTATCACTGTGGGACGAGAACGAGTGTTTTGGGGTCCGGTCCAAAATTCAAGATGGCCAATAGCAGCCATTTTGTACAAAATTTGGTGCAATCAGATTTTTGCACAGAACTTCCATATGAAAGCGCTGATTTGAATAATTTTTTGTGTGAATGTTTAGTACCATGGGATACATCACATATAATACAGCTTTTTTTCTCGTGCAGAAATTATGCAAATTAGATGAACTTTGATTTTTTCAGTGCTACTTACATGTACACACAGTTAGTACACATGTCAATACGGCTCGGGCTAGAGTCTGTATTTATGAACCGATCTTCTCAAAACGTCTTGGGTACCTTTGTTATCACCTTGGGACGAGAACGAGTGTTTCTGGGTGCGGTCCAAAATTCAAGATGGCTGCCCGTGGCCATTTTGTACCGAAATTAGGTCTAATCAGTTTTTTGTACACAACTTCTATACGGCTCAGGCTAGAGGCCGTATTTATGAACCGATCTTTACGAAACTTCTTGGGTACCTTTGTTATCACCGTGGGATGAGAACGAGTGTTTTGGGGTGTGGTTCGAAATTCAAGATGGCCACCAGCAGCCATTTTGTACCAAAATTAGTGCAAACGGTCTTTTGTACAGAACTTCTGTATGAAAGTTCTGATTTGAATAAATTTTTGTATGAATGTTTAGTAACATGGAATACATCACATATAGTACAGGTTTTTTTCTCGTGCAGAAATTATGCAAATTAGATGAACTTTGATTTATTCAGTGCTACTTATACACTGTAAGTGCACATGTCAATACGGCTCGGGCTAGAGGCTGTATTTATGAACCGATCTTCACGAAACTTCTTGGGTACCTTTGTTATCACCTTGGGACGAGAACGAGTGTTTCTGGGTGCGGTCCAAAATTCAAGATGGCAGCCAGTGGCCATTTTGTACAAAAATTAGGTCCAATCAGTTTTTTGTCACAACTTCTACACAGCTCATATTTGTGAACTGATCTTCACAAAACTTCTTGGGTACCTTTGTTTTCACCTTGGGACAGGAATGAGTGTGTTTTGGGGTGCCTTTGTTATCACTGTGCTATGAGAACAAATATTTTGGGGTTCAGTCAGACCAACTCTGGGACTCAAAGATTTCTTTTCTAGTTTAGCATCTGACTGTTACCCACCTTTACAATACTTTACCTATACATTTGTTACAGGCAACGCTCAGTATTTATGTACAGACCGATACAATACTTGATATGTACCTTTGTTATCAGGTCATTACCTAGATGTTTGTCATTGCTGTGTCACATACTATACATGTACATGTCTTTGTCTTGACAAGTTGAGCTACAGTGTCATTGACACTTTCATTTGTATTTCTTATGTGACAGGTGAAATTCTGTAGTGTTGTGGGTAGGAAAGTGGATAAAGAATTTTCACTAGTTTGTGACCCAGTCGCGATCTTGTTAAAATTATCTGTCTGCATTTGTGATCACAGTACTTGACCTGCATTGTTGCTAATTTGAGAGAAGTTCAGCAAGTGCAAATTGGTCTGTGGTTGACCTATATGTTAGAGGTGTAGGTTTTTAAATTTCTTGTTCGGTTTCGGTTTTGGTTTTTCAGGTGGAGTAAAACCTCGGTTCGGTTCGGTTTTCGGTTTGTTCATGAGGCCAAATAAAATTCAATAAAACTCATTCTTATGTCCGGAGTCAAAACTGAATGGCAGTAAAATTGAGTGAAACTCAATAAATGCCCGAAATAAGCTATAATACATGAAGAATCAGGAAGGCCAATATAATAATTACCTAAATATACAGAACTTTTATTGTGCTTGGCCATTTTTCGAGGTCTGACACCTACACGCAACTTGAGGAAAGCTGCAAACACAACTAAACTGAAATGTCGGAAATTCATAGAATGTAGCCTTCCCAGAGTAGTGAGAGTACCCAGACACTGCTGATTGGCAGTGTCTGGGTATTGTCACTAGTCTGGGATGGCTACATTCTGTGAATTTCTGCAGCAAGAGAGTATTTAATAAAAAATGAAAACCTTAGATTACGGGATGTCAAAGGTTTTGGTTTCGGTTTTTAAAAAAAAATAAAAACCTTGGTTCGGTTTCGGTTAACCTACAGCTCTACTACATGTACTGAACAGCCTACACACACCAGGTATTCAGATACTTAGAACTGGAGCAACAAAAAGAACGCAGAGCAGAGAAAGTGGCAGGAGAGACAGGGATGAGTACAAGTTTTGCAAAGAAAAACATATTCAGAAGAAACAATCTATCAGAATGTTTTATGACTCAGTTGTATATTGGTTGAGGTATGCTGTGGTAGAATTTAAGCCATGAACAATGACTATTAAATTGAGGAGATTATCATTTCCCTGTCACTTGACCAATTGTTTTTGAAATATGCAAAATAATCGCCTGTCACATGTTAAATTTAGCAACTGCAGCTGTTTTATTAGCCTATTGTCTTCTAAAATATCCAGTAAAACAACTGTGAAAGAGGTAACTTCAGATATCTATATAAGATGCATTTTATGAACATAAGGGCACTAAAACCCACGGAGCAAATTGAGTTATTGATACTTGGAACATGGATATCGGACACTTGGAACAAGAACTGTCATTAGCCCCAAAAAGAAGGATAACTCACTGGGAATGTGCTACAGATGATCGGGGTTGTATCGGTACTTGCTCTGTCGCATATGCTTCGAAGACAGCAAGAAATTTAGGGTACCGATACACAATTAGCAGTAAACTGTCAGTTTCAAAAGAGCATGTCCGAGAGCGAAAGTATCGATGCAACCCAGAACATCCATGTTTTCTGAATGACTTCCATATTAAGTTAAAAATAACTGCAAGGTTAACTTTTTCGCAGATAATAGCAATGAGTGAGACAGGCGAGTTGCATCCAATTTATGGCTCATTTCTCGATGTGTCAATAACTGAAGAAGTTTGTACTGAAAAAATGCTATAAGTGTGGCACATCTGCCGCCGAGTTTACATGCAAATCCAACCTGAAATGTCACATAAGAACACACCAAGTAGACCACCAGGGTACCTGCAATAGACGACCAGGTATTATCCCCACCCACCCCATAATACTGCCTGAACTAGCATTACGTATTACCTATATCAGATGGGGAGCGCGGTGGCTCAGTAGGTAGAGGTGCAGGCTGCAAGCCGAGAGGTCCTCGGTTCGAATCCCACCTGTGGCAACCGCGTTGTGTCCTTGGGCAAGACACTTCATCTCCATTGCCCGCGTGGGGGCACGATGATGCCGTGTACTAAGGCGTACTGCACGTCGATGGTACGCATGTCTTCAACCAATCTAACCCTGCCTGTGCTGCAGTGCGGTGTTACGATGTTGGGGAGCTGACAGCTGCTCGTCGTTGCTCGGTGCTTCTCTCCGGGTACTCCGGCTTCCTCCACCCGTAAAACTGTCACGGTCATGATTAGCCATTGTGCATAAATATGTGACCTTAAACATCAATAAATAAATAATAATAAATAACCTATATCAGACATAGGAAAATATAAAGTAAAAGGTGGATTAATAGAACCAAGGGCTAACAGGGGGGTCTGTGGGGGTTTATAATGCCCATACTATACTACAAGATCACACCCTTACCCGAATAACATCATATCAGATTGTACAGTGCAAACAACATCGTCAACATTTCTATGACGTCACATGCGCATAATGACGCGAACAGCAAAGTCTACCGTTTTGCAGGGAAACTTTCAAGAAAACCCAACTTCCCCATGAATTTTTCATCACTTACCCATACTATGGACACTGTCACACATAACTCTGTTTGACTGTTTGTACATATATCACTACACATGCAAAAGCATACTATATGTGCAGCACATACAGACCTGAAGGATCTAGATGGATGGGGCGCAGTTTTTCACAGGAAAAAGTTGCTCCGGTTCCTACAGGAATTTATCACTATCTGCTCCCGCAAAACTCTGGTTAATGGGGCACGAATCGTCCCTTATGTACTACTGACACTGCTTGAAAAATCCCTTTCACTAAGTTGATCGAACGAGATACTAAGTCGATTGATCGAGATACCAAGTCAATCGATCGAGATAGAAAACTCGACTGATCGAGATACTCAGTGGATCGATCAATCAATCAAGATAATAAGTCAATCGATCGAGATACTACAAGAAAAATAAAATCATATGATTCCTTTCCCAGCCACCGTACAAGTGTCTATTAATTTAAGACATTGTTTTTGTGGTTTTGTACACAGTGTTCTGTCATATATGATTAGGTCTCTTTTTTGTAGTCACATTCAGGGATGTAGCTAGAAGGTTTTCAATGGAGAGGGAGGGGGATGTAGATCTATGAAAATTCCAACTAAGGATGGATACTTAAAGGTTCTCCCAGTTCCCCTATGGGGGCCATTTTTATATTGTTGACTCCGAGTGACTGTTCCAATAGGTTTTGGGGCATTCTGAGAATATTTCCAAGCAGTTTAAATGACTGTAGCTAACGCAAAATGACAGTTTCTTGTGGTACTGTAATCTGAAAGTAGGTCCTATCTACCATTATTAGGCATCATGTCAATTACATGAATGTACATGTTTGGAGAATGCCCAAACAATCAGTATTCAACCAATAATTTACTAATTAATCATCTCAAATATGAGATCATGCTGAGCAGTTAGCGCACTAATCTTGAAATGAACTCAGTGACTAACAACCATTCACTATGCTTACAAAGTATGATTAATGATTGAGCTAGCTAACTCACCCAAATGGTCACAATATGTGTGAGATATTAATTCTACAGTACCAAATACAAATCAAAATTTTCATTCTGGCTAGATCTGTCTTTCGTGAGATTACAGAGCCAAAGAAACCTGTGCACAATTTTGATAGTAACTTCAAAAATTCCAGGACACAACGTCACAGGAGATGCATTTTGAGTCCTAATACAAACTGCAGTCTCTGGGTGTATTGCATGTACATGTAGGTCTCATAATGTGCCCTGTATACTGGCCTCATTAATCAACTGCTTACGACAATCGTGGGCACCAAATTGACCAACTGGTTTATATTTCTACAATTTCTGATATAATACAAGAAATGGTTTGCTAGATGCTTCTTGCAACATGAAAATTTAAGGTTAAACCTAGAAGAGAACAGAAGCCTTAACACGACCGCGGTTGTGAAATTAACCGTGGGGCTACTGAGGAGTTGAAAAATCTTGCGTTGTTCGATCAGAGATCTGTGTGTGGGAGTCGGCAGTTGAAATTTTCATGGAAATGTAATATCACATTCGAAAAAATCCTCCCTTACAACAATGCTTTGAATATTTAGGCAGTGGGTGAGATCTCTACTGCCCCCCCCCCCCCCCACCCCCCATCCGTAGCTACGTCCCTGGTCACAATAGTACTTTCTGTGCTGAGTTTCCATTTCGCAGTGTGGGTGTGGTATATCTGGAATTAACAATAAATATGAGTCAGCTGAGTAGTAAATGCATTAGCAAACAAAACTTGTATGACAATATCACACATCTATACATGATATAGATATTATAACTTGCAGCAAGTTCTACCAGGTTCACACCTAAACGTTGTAAAACACTAATGTATATTTGTCTGAATATTTTACCATCTTTGTCCAAATAAAAATCAAAGTCTGAAAAATAAACTGAATTCTCTCTCGTTTAAACTGCCCAACTAATTAAAATAAAACTATAGTCGGTTAGTCTTTGATGTTGGGGATTATAACACCTGAACTGGAAACAATAGATGCAGGGATGAATGGGAATGGCCCATAAAAACTGCTTGCTGACTACTTTCCCATGCGCGAAATCATTTCGTTCTTCTTGCGTGACTTATGTTTATGTTTTTTCCCATGATTTCATGACATTCTTGAAGATCACCATATCAGAGAAGGTCCTTAAAATGAACGGAATGATGTTACAAATGAATTAACAATCGCATTCACAAAGAGGTAATGATAGAAGATTTTTTTTAAAACTCTGTGTTCTTTTTGTGTCCGTAACACTTGTCAACTCCGAGTTCCATTATACCAGTATCCGTGGGTTTTAGTGCCCATTATTTCAAACCTCATGCTTGCAAACTATATATTATATAGAAATCTGTTGATTGCGTGGAGGTACCACTTTCACAGTTGTTTTACTGGACATTTCGGAAGACAATGGACTAATAAAGCTGCTGCAGATTGCTAAATTTAACATGTGACAGGCGATTATTTTGCATATTTCATCAAAAATTGGTCAAGTGAGAGTGGAAATGATAACCTCGATTCAATAGCTATTGTTCGTGTTTGAAATTTTGTCACATCATATACATGTACATTAACCAATACACAGCTCAGTCATAAAAACATTCCGGTAGATTGTTTCGTCTGAATATGTTTTTCTTAGCAAAAATTGTACTCACCCCTGTCTCTCCCGCCACTTCTTTTTGCTCTGCTTTCTTTTTGTCTCTTCGATTCCGAGTATTCGAATACCCGGTGTGCTACAAATGTATAACAAAGTACATGTATGCCATTACATTTACATGCTGACAATAGTATCCCCATAATAATGCTGATTATTGCTTTATTATTGCCAGATTGCTATTGCAATCCAGTAATAAATAAGGCAATCATCAGGTGCCATGATGATAATATTCTTGTATTTTACATGTACCGGTATATGCATTTACTTCCTCTTCCAAAAAAAAATTTAAAAATTCAGGAATAGAGCTGGGAGGTTGTGGGATTTACACTACAGTTGCGGTTTCTGTTTTTCACATAAAAAACCTCTGTTGCACAGGCCTGGTCTTTTGAGGAGAGCTATAGCTCCCGCCCTCCATGGCTCCTGCAAAATCAATTTAAGGAGGGCCATAATTGATCTCTTCAAGAGCTGTAATAGCACTCCTTAAACCTTCAATTCCCTTATTAATAATGGACTTAAGTATAGAATAGCTCTCCTGGCACTGGTTTAGGGGAGCCATAGTAGTTCCCCTAGATTTTTCAAAAGTCCAGGCCTGGTTGCGGTTGCGGTATCGCTTGTCCACGAGCATATAGAACGGGTTATGGACTATTCGATGAAAGACAAATTTGACGAATTTGTTTTAGGATGATTCGACGAGATTTTGGACGATTCGATGAAACTTCTGAACAAATTCAACGAAACTTTGGACAATTCGACGAAACTTTGGACGATTCGACAAAACTTTGGACAGTTCGATGATAAAAAAGTACAAGTTCGACGAAAACTTTTTATTTCCCCCAGCGGACAAAAAGAAGTTATTTTTACAACAGAAGTTGTGGTTGCTAGCCGCACTTATGTCTTTTCTGCTTCTTTTTAAGAGGTGGAGGTTTGGAAGGAGAGACAGTGGCAGTTGGTGGGCTGCCTGATGGTGATTGGTGAGGTTTGTAAGGTCTGGTCCTGGCCGAGCCTGGAGTGGTTGTGGGTGATGGCTGAGGCTTTTGCTGTGGTAGATTTCTGGTGTCTATTAGTTTTCTGGTATCTTTTACTTGTTGGAGGAATAGTTAGTATTCCTGTCCATCTCTTGCTTGTGAAGGTCCTCTTGTATCTTGTTTTCCTGTATGATGTTCTCCAGCCAGTCGTCTGCGTCCTGGCATTTTGGTTCTGAAGGAAGAGGAGAGTGGGGATCAGGAAGAGGCGAGAGGGCAGCTTCCATTTCCACCTCAGTCTCCACCGACTCGTCCACATCCGACAACACCAGCTGGGGAGCCGGCAGTAGGATGGGGCTGTCTGTGGGAGTAGGAGGGGAAGTGGTGGCCACCTCTGGCTCTTTCTTTTCCTCACCGTTCTCTTTCTTCATCTCCAAAAATGCTTCCAGACCCCCTTGGGTGAGGACCAGTGTGAGAGGGGATCCCCTCTTTAAAGGTACTACCTCTACCCTTGGGGAGTGGTGTGATCTTCTCTTCTGTGGCGAATTCCAGTGTCAGATAGATGCTCTTGCCCTTCTCCTGGATAGTCCAAGTGATGGGACGAGAGACGCCCAGAGCTGAAATGGTGTTTTGCAGTCTTGCTGGTAATTCCAGTGCTCCCATGTTGTTGTTGCTGAGGTGTTCACACTCTGTGTCTGAAGTGTGAATGGTGTACTGTCGATACTGAACGAACGGAATGGTTTTACGCGCCGAAGTCGCGCAGGGACAGTTTGGGAAACAAGCCCCTTTCGACCCTCAGTGGCTATATATATCAGTTTTCTCATGTCGAGGCGTGTTGAAGGATAATCGATAATCAAATTTTCAGAAATATATACTATTTGGAAAATGGTTATCAAAATATATACTCATGAGATAAAATGTTTGTCGGCGACATCAGCAATACCACCACCAAGCTATATGGACATCTAAGTAAACAAGCAGATGTTTCGGTTGTTCTTCAAATAGCTTGGTCAATTGTGTCTTTAATATCATTTTTAAAAACATATTCGTCGAATTGACCCTTTTAAAAAAAATTCGTCGAAATTGTCTTCCGTCGAATTGTCTTCTCGTCGAATAGTCCATTTCGTCGAGTTTGTCTTTCGTCGATTTGTCCAGATCCCTATAGAAACTATCCATATATACAGTTAAAACTAGAAGTCCTGTCGTGAAATGCGCACAAATAGCACGTTGATATGCGCGTTAATGTACGCGTTATAGCCCAAGTAAAGCTATCAAATTCTGTACATATGGTCTATGTACAAGCAATGTTTCAGCCAATGGACCTCCGGGTAACCCGGAGGTCCATTGGCAGGAACATTGCATGTGCTTGCTATGAGTAACCAGGAGAACCTGTCGTGCTTTGGATGCCCTTCGATATGGTAATTGCGCGCAATTCCAACGCGCAATTAAGCCTAGATAAGCGCACTATTTGTGACAGGACTTCTAGTTCTAACTGTAGCCTACCTATCAGATCGCCCTATAATTTCATGTACATCTTCTGCTAACAGTTAACAAGAAATCTAATGTTGATTGTATCAGTTAAACAAATAATTATAGCTTTAGCATATCTACATGTATACCTGTAATGCTGTAAAATGTCAGGCCCAAAAAACCCATACTGTGTTTAGGATAACCCGACCGACCCTAAAAATTTATGCCGACCGTCAAAATTTTATCTAGTAAAAGTTGCTTTTTTAAGTCATTGTAACCCTAAATTTCCTTCCGACTTCAATTGTGAATTTGAAACCGATTTTGATGTTCAAGTGTTCAGATTTACGCGTAGAAATAAATATATCCGACAGTATAAATGAAGAGCAAGTTATAGGTCATCAAAGGAAATTGCATTTGATAAACTGATGAACATTTTATAATGCTTCAGCCTTGGTGTTGACAGGTTATGAATACATGTATTAATGAATATCATGTTGAGTTTCGTATATTGATACTGAAAGCCCCAAATCTTGGCTCACTGTCTTGAAAATGTCATTGATGCAAGTACATGAATAGTGTCAATAGTTTTATTTTTTAATTCCATTCAAACATAAACAGAAATTATTTGACAGTGGCCAACAGATTCGTAGATATTGCATTTATTATAAAGTGAATTATGTGGTCATTCTGGTAATTTGATATTACGCGCATTATCTTAAGACACGCTGGAATTTTAAAACTGAATTTGCGTTGTGTTTATTGGAGTGTGGTTGCGATTTTCGGTAGTCTCTCACTAGTGATCCTGACCCATAGTTGCGGTTAACCTCCCAGCTCTATGCAGGAATCTTTCCTCATAAATTACGTCAAGTATTTAAAAATATGTTCTTAAATCTTCACAGCCTGATCATCACTCTTCCACTTCTTATTTTACAAGAGTTTAGAAAAGTTTTTACCTGTGACAAGAGGTGCTACACATGGATGTTATAATGTCCATCAGTCTGTCTTTACAGTACAGCCGCCGTGGACTGATCACTTTCCACAGGTGGGTAAAATTTCCACGGTCTCAATATTATGAGATTCCAAAAACTAATTATAGGAATAATCAGAAAAAATTTAATTAATGAAGCACCGGGTACAACCCGGTGCTTCATAAATGAAAATTTTGCTGATGATGATTTTTATTACCTGATAAATGCATGCGTGGACATCACTGCCCACACGTGGATTAAGACCAGTCCACGGCGACTGTACTATAGGTTGGCTTGTTTATTAGTCTGTCTGTCACCAATGAGTTTTGAAACTCAATTACTTTAAAAGGATACCGGTATCTGGAATAACATAATATTTGGTATGCAAGTGTATCTTATTGATGTCCAGCCAAATGTTCCATGCAGGTGAAATAAGGAGTAATTTTGTCAGAGTTATTGCCCTTGATGGACTTGGAATTTGTTTCATTTTTACCATTCATCGCAGCTTACTTGCAGATGTGAACTCCCAACGTTTGTTTCTTAATATTGCTTTATTGTGGTAACATTATGGCAAAAATAGGGCAGAATTATGACTTTGGTTTACCGGATTTTATATCCATGTTGTGGATACAATTAGCCATTGTGCAAAAATTAAGCTTTAGTTGCTTCACCTGCTTTCCACTTTATTATGGGTTGTAGCATATAACAAATGTTGATGGTGCCTAAATTCCATTCAGGTTTGCAAGAATTAATATGAGAATCCTGCTACATGTATACATGTCCATCACTTTATTACTCTTTTAAAATTATACAAGCTTCCTGATTGGTTATTAATGAATGCATCCAGATCAGTACCTTGAATTCTAACGAGGGGTACAGAGTTCAATTCGGTGTTTGAGAATATCACGTGACCTGTAGAAGGGGTGTACAGATATTCTATGGGACACGTCTCGATTTCCCTTTCACCCATCGCCTCAAACATTTTCGTCAGTACTCAGTAATACTGAACATTTAGACTCACAAACAAAATGAAAACAATATTGTTTCATGAGAATATTCTGAAAACTTGAAATAAAACGGGTATACATACCCCCAATGTCTGATTTTACTGTCAATAAGAGGGATTCTGTTGTGGAGTTTCTACACTATAGATCCATCATTCTTGTTCAATAATAAAGAAACTTAGAAAGAGATGTTTCTTTCAGTTTCTCTAATTATTACTTTTATCAAGGTTTTCGTCACTGGAATACCGTTTGGGGATTATATAATAAAACAAAACTTGACACACTGAAGGTTCAGGGTAACAAATTCATCCCATGGTGTTTCAGCAGGGTGTGCGGGATTGTCCTACCCTTCTGAGATTTCAGCCTCAGGAAATAGAAATCTCAGAAGGGTAGTACAGTCACGTATACCCTGCTGAAATACTGTGTAACTAATAATATTATGTCCAACAGAGTGCAAGAATATTTATGAGAATTTGATTCTGGATTCTTACTGAATTTTACGCCAAGCTTGACACGTTCTGTATAGATGTACCTGCAGGTTTTCTATTGTATTATTATTTATCATTGAGCATCGATTTATTGGGCTGTTCACATATACAGTGGAACCCTGTTAATTGAATAGCCTCTTTGCCAATGAAAATTATTCAATTAACAGGAGTATTCAATTAACAGGGATTGTGTCACTTTCTGGTATTCTAGTGATAAACTTAGCATTTATTCTATTATACTGTTAAAACTAAAAGAACTGTGCGCTTATCTAGGCTTAATTGCGCGTAGGAATTGTGCGCAACTGCTATATCGAATGACATCAATAGCACGGCAGGTTCTCCTGGTTACTCATAGCAAACACAGGCAATGTTTCTGCCAGTGGACCTCTGGGTTACCCTTAGGTCCATTGGCTGAAACATTACTTGTGCACAGGCCATATATGTACAGAATTCGATAGCCTTATTATGGTCATAACACATAGATTAATGCCCAGATCAACGACGTGCTATTTGTGCGCATTTCATGACAGGACTTCTAGTTTTAACTGTATCTTGTTTGACAGACCTCCATGAGCTCTGACAAACAAGATATAGTAGATTAAATGCCTGTATTGGATGTACTGAGGCTAAATAGGTCTATAAACAAAGGAAAACTGGGGAGAGTCAAGGTAATTTTTCCGACAGGTCAGTCCTGGTAATTCATCCTTGTTTCTTCGGCAAAAAAATTGCTGTGGAAAACTTGTGTTTCTATGGCAATTGCTGTGAAGCCTCCTCGATTGTGTAAAAATCATCAGGGGGCAGGGCATAGTCTCAGTTGCCATGTATAAGTAGTATGCGGTGAAGTGAAAACTTTCAAGTAACGTTAACATGTGAAAGTAGTTTGAGATACATGTGTATATAATCACAATCAATATGCAGAATCTTTCACTCACTCAATGATATCATGCCAATATCATGAACCATTTGAATGCCAAGAAAAAATTTTGAAAGTAAGCAGGTGGCTTGCTCAATATGTATAGTATGAGTGAAAGATGCAGCATAATCTCAAACTAAGTATCTCACTGCTTCTACATGTATGTTGATAACACCAGAATCTGACATCGGTTTCTGAAAAGCTCTGTAAGAGCTTTCCAGAAACTGATATCAAATTCTGGTGTTATTAACATAGAAGGAGCAGAACACATAGTTTCTAGTGATTATGCTGCAACTTGTACTGTAAATTGTAAGATTAGCAATACAGCATATAGTGCAACCCACATGGTTTGATTCCTTGTGTAACCTGGAAGTTGAGCAATATTTGCAACCACAAGGCTTTCTGAAGAAGCCATCCTCGGCAGTATTTTTGCTGTGGATATTTTTCGTTTCCTTGGCACTGCTGATTGCTGGGGGTGAATTACCAGGGCTGACAGGTTACAAGATTTTTTTTATTCAATTAACAGGAGTTTATTTACTCTATAGCCTATATTCAATTAACAGGTCATATTTGTACTGGAGGTATGGTAAATGATTTTTTGTTTGGATATTATATTCAATTAACAGGGTTATTCAGTTAAGAGATATCCAATTAAGTGGGCTCTACTATATTATTCATTTTGTTTTTATTCACAGCTGTACGAGAAGACCGCTCTCCAGGTGGAAAACACAGGAAGAAGCAGAGAATTGGTGACATATCACTCTCACCTCTAGTTGCTGGACAGACAATAGATCTTTCTACGATTGATGGCGAAGAGTTCCACAACAAAACTGTGGAAGCTTTAGTTGCAGCTAAGCCAGGTGCAACACCGAAATTTGAAGGTACCCCAGCTTCTATATTTGAATACATGTATAGTTCAGACATGGTGTCTTGGTACTTACTCACTCTTGTTTGGGTGCCTATAATTAACTCCGTATATTGATTATTTTTAAAAAAAAAAAAACTTTCATCAAATCTAGTCTTGGTTCCTTCATACATTGTATAACCATAACTAGATTGCTAAAAGTTCATAAAAATTTAACATGAAAAATGACAAAAAACTTGATTCAAATTACATAGAAAAATTTGCTTGAAATTGCCCAAGTTATTCATGTACATGCTCTTATTCTAGTGGCAAATGAATTGCTTTCCCAGGTAAAATACAGTATGTGACAGGCGTAATGTACTTCACTCAATGCTCAATGCCGCAACAAGTGGAAAAGATAAAACCCTCCGGTGCGAGCCAGCGTCTTTTTTTTGGCACCAAGATGAACCACATGGAAGAGATAACCAGTATCAGACAAATGAATTAATCTGCACATCGATAATGACTGGAAGGAAACAGTAGCGGCTGACATAATTAAAATAGTGAGAATGACACTGCGATTTATTTTCCGTTATTGTACTTTTTTTCTAATACTGAAGTTTATATAAATAACTGTTAAAATTCAAGAGATAGTATGTACCTGTACCTATCGAATTTGAATATTAGCATTGTAATCACTCTTAGTAGGCAATCAATACAGTGGAGCCCACTTAATCAGATTTCTCTTAACTGAATAACCCTGTTAACTGAATATAATTTCCTAACACAAAACCATTTACTGTATCTCCAGTTCAAATTTGTCCTGTTAATTAAATATAGGTTAAAGAGTAAACTCCTGTTAATTGAATAAAAAATCTTGTAACCTGTTGAGAAATTACCCTGACTCTCCCCAGTTCGCCTTTGTTTATAGAACTATTTGGCCTCAGTACATCCAATCCAGGCATTTAATCTATTATATTTTGTTTGACAGAGCTCATGGAGCTCTGTCAAACAAGATATAATAGAATAAATGCTAAGTTTATCTCTAGAATACAGGAAAGTGACACAATCCTGTTAATTGGATACTCCTGTTAATTGAATAATTTTCACTTGCAAAATGGCTATTCAACTGTACCAACTTTTGGACTGTTGCCTTAAAAATTCAGAAGCATAAACAACTGATCCTCAGCATTTAGAGATTTATTCAGCTTGGCAACACACGTTTCAGAACTACATGTGAAGGTGAAAATATGTATTTTCTACGTAAGTTGTTCATGTGCACCATTATTCTAAATTTACAGAATCGCCCAGTGAAAGGGTGTGCAGTGGCTCAGCGGTAGACTATTGGACTTCTATGCTAGAGCTATGCTAGAGGTCCCGAGTTCGATCCCCGTCCGGGATGACCCACGTTGTGTCTTTGGGCAAGGCACTTTATCCCGATTGCCTACATGGGGGCACAATGACACCGTGTACTAAGGCGCACTGCATGTCGATGGTGCACATATATTCAACCGCTGTAACCCTGCATGAGTGGTGCTTGAACAGAGTTAGAATGTTGAGGAGCTGACAGTTGCTCATCGTTGCCTGGTGGTTCTCTCTGGGTACTCCGGCTTCCTCCATCCGTAAAACTGTCACGGTCACGATTAGCCATTCTGCATAAGTATGTGACCTTAAATCCCAATAAATAAATAATCGCACAGTGAAAATGGCAGGCTGATGTGAAGAAGGTAAACTCATTTATTACTTTCCAAAGTGTGATGTACTGGGATTTCCCTGTTTGATTATAAAAGATAACTCGATGAGCTCGTTCCAATGAGGGGTCAAAATCTATGTTTTTGAGACAAAAGATGAAAAAATAATGAAAATTAATTGCCGTTTTTTAAGAATAGCGCTGGCCAGTTTTGCCTGTTATGTTAGGTAAAGGGTTAAATAATTTAATCATTGTTAATAATGAAAACTAATAAACAGAGTAATCGCTTGACTGGACTGGTTACGTGAAATAATCCAATCGAGACGTGCACATTCGTGCACTCAACACTCGTGTTTGTACACTGTCCCTCACCTCTCATGAATTATTTCATGTAACCAGTCCAGTCAAGCGATTACTCTCTATATAATATAGCCCACAAGGCAACACTGATTTCTGGTGTTTCCTGATGGTTTGTTTAATACCTGAACCAATGTTCACTGTTCTTTTGACCCTGGGTAATTCAGTAGTTTTCGTCCTCATGGAGTCTGGGACTTGGCCATAGTTGTAACAGAAAAGGATGATCCAAGGCAGGTTTTCGTTACATGAAATGTATTCATAGTTGTACATAGGAGTGAACTTTTGAAGTGGATTTCAAGATGAAAATAATCAATTTCAATGGGAAAACGTTCAAAAGTAAATGTAACAATCAGACATGAAGCGTTTACTGTTCAGTTGTTAAGAGGCAAGAATGAATAAGAGTGGGACATTTTGCATTCCCCTACCACATTTTTGTATCTTTGACTGGCTGAGTGCTGAAAGCCCATATTTGGACTTTCTTTTGAAACACCAGTTCCATAACTTAAAGGGTTCATATTCTGTGGATGTGCTTCATATTATCTTTGAAGTGAAATTATTATACCCCCACTTACGAAAAAATAGGGGGTATACTGGATTACATGCATCTGTCCGTCTGTGCATCTGTGCATCTGACAATATTCATAACTTAAGTAAATTATTATGGAACTTGCTATGTAATTAAATTGTAACATTTCCCAAGACTAGAATGATTTTCGGTGTTATCAGATTATTATTTTTTTTTTATTATTACTTGTTCACTTAGAAATTGTGTCCATCGGGCCAAATTTTGTCTGTTCAGCCTGTATCTCGGGTATCAAATGTTCTATTGCAATGAAATTTGCCGTAAACACTGCTTATGGTATAGGCTTTAAAAAAAGGATTCAACAATATTTCTCACATTCTCCTTTTTAGAGTTATCCCCCTTTTTTTGACTTAGAAATTGTAGGAAATAAACATTATTTGTCTGTTCAGCCTGTATCTCAGGTATGGGTTATCGGATTGCAGTGAAATATGGTATGCAGTTTGCCTATGACAAAGGCTTCTGCCTCATTGCATAAAACTTCCAAACACCAAACAATTTACCATACCTTTTGACTTAGAAATTGTTGAAAACTTTCGAAAAAAATGGGGGGGGGGGGGGAGGGGGGTACACTGGATTGCGTCTGTCCATCTGTGCATCCGTCCGTCCATCTGTCTGTACGAGAATATTCATAACTTAAGTAAATCATTATGGAATTAAATGAAACTTGGTATGCAATTAAATTGTAACATTGCCCAAGACTAGAATGAATTTCGGTGTTGTCAGATAATTATACCCCCAGTTTCGAAGAAAATGGGGGGGGGGGGGGGGGGGTATACTGGATTACATGCGTCCATCTGTGCATCCGTCCATGTGTGAGTCCATCCGAGAATATTCGTAACTTAATTATGGAACTTGGTATGTAATCAAATTGTATCATTTCCCAAGACTAGAATGATTTTCGGTCTTGTCAGATTATTATTTTTTTTTAGCTCACCTGAGCGAAGCTCAAGGGGAGCTTAACTAATCACTTTCTGTCCGTCGTCCGTCGTCCGTCGTCCGTCGTCGTCCGTCCGGCGTTAACTTTACATTATCGACTTCTCCTCCTAAACCACTAGCCCAATTTTATTCAAATGTTGGCTAAATGTTTATTACCTAATGCCAATTCAGATTTGTTCAAATGAAGTTGCCCCTCCTCCTGGGTGGTGCCACACCCCCAAGGGGCACCAAAATCTTTGTAAATCTTCTTCTCATGAACCAGCAGTAGCAGAGACTTGATATATGGTGTGCAGCTTCCTTTTGAGGTGTAGACTCAGATTTGTTCAAGAGAAGTTTGTGGGGCTATACTTGACGTTGTTATGAGAGGGGCAAAATTTTTTGCCCCGCCCAAAATTTCTATTTTCCAAACCGAGAGGCTGATTTGAACCAAATTTTATGTGAGGGCTTATTGGGTCATGAGTACTTGATTTATGCAAAAAAAAATTTTCCCGCAGCCCCGTGGGAACCGCAGGAGCTAAAAATAGAAAAAATTTAAAACGCCCATATCTCCAAAACTGCACGGCACTGAGAATTTTTATTTGGTGTGCAGCTTCCTTAGGACCAACAGAAAGGATTGGTAAAAAAAAATTGCCATCGGTTTTATCATAGGGTACAGTTTCGGGACTTTGAAAAAGTGCTGAGTCAGCACTTTTTAACACTGTAGGCAATGGGAAAAACATTAAAAAATCTTCTTCTCCAGATCCAGCAGGCAGAATCTTTTGATATTTGGTATGCAACATTGTAGGGTGGATCTGATTCAAGTTTGTTCAAATCGGCCCCCTGGGTTCATATTTGGGCTCAGTATAGCAGCCCGATTTCGAACTTAGTGCATTTCAGGCAAATTTCTTAAAAAATCTTCTTCTCCAGATCCAGCAGGCAGAATCTTTTGATATTTGGTATGCAACATTGTGGGGTGGATCTGATTCAAGTTTGTTCAAATCGGCCCCCTGGGTTTATATTTGGGTTCAGTATAGGAGCCCAAATTTGAACTTACTGCATTTCAGGCAAATTTCTTTGAAAATCTTCTTCTCCAGATCCAGCAGGCAGAATCTTTTGATATTTGGTATGCAACATTGTAGGGTGGATCTGATTCAAGTTTGTTCAAATCGGCTCCCTAGATTCATATTTGGGCTCACTATAGGAGCTCGAATTCGAATTTAGTGCATTTCAGGCAAATTTCTTCAAAAATCTTCTTCTCCAGATCCAGCAGGCAGAATCTTTTGATATTTGGTATGCAATGTTGCGGGGTAGATCTGATTCAAGTTTGTTCAAATCGGCCCCCTGGATACATATTTGGGCTTACTATAGAAGCCCGAATTCGAACTTAGTGCATTTCAGGCAAATTTCTTAAAAAATCTTCTTCTCCAGATCCAGCAGGCAGAATCTTTTCATATTTGGTAAGCAACATTGTGGGGTGGATCTGATTCAAGATTGTTCAAATCGGCCCCCTGGGTTAATATTTGGGCTCAGTATAGGAGCCCGATTTCGAACTTAGTGCATTTCAGGCAAATTTCTTAAAAAATCTTCTTCTCCAGATCCAGCAGGCAGAATCTTTTGATATTTGGTATGCAACATTGTAGGGTGGATCTGATTCAAGTTTGTTCAAATCGGCCCCCTGGGTTCATATTTGGGCTCAGTATAGGAGCCCGATTTCGAACTTAGTGCATTTAGGCAAATTTCTTAAAAAATCTTCTTCTCCAGATCCAGAAGGCAGAATCTTTTGATATTTGGTATGCAACATTGTGGGGTGGATCTGATTCAAGTTTGTTCAAATCGGCTTCCTAGATTCATATTTGGGCTCACTATAGAAGCTCGAATTTGAACTTAGTGCATTTCATGCAAATTTCTTAAAAAATCTTCTTCTCCAGATCCAGCAGGCAGAATCTTTTCATATTTGGTAAGCAACATTGTGGGGTGGATCTGATTCAAGTTTGTTCAAATCGGCCCCCTGGGTTTATATTTGGGCTCAGTATAGGAGCCCAAATTTGAACTTAGTGCATTTCAAGCAAATTTATTAAAAAATCTTCTTCTCCAGATCCAGCAGGCAGAATCTTTTGATATTTGGTATGCAACATTGTGGGGTGGATCTGATTCAAGTTTGTTCAAATCGGCTTCCTAGATTCATATTTGGGCTCACTATAGAAGCTCGAATTCGAACTTAGTGCATTTCAGGCAAATTTCTTAAAAAATCATCTTCTCCAGATCCAGCAGGCAGAATCTTTTGATATTTGGTATGCAACATTGCGGGGTGGATCTGATTCAAGTTTGTTCAAATCGGCCCCCTGGATTCATATTTGGGCTCACTATAGAAGCTCGAATTCAAACTTAGTGCATTTCGGGCAAATTTCTTCAAAAATCTTCTTCTCCAGATCCAGCAGGCAGAATCTTTTGATATTTGGTATGCAACATTGCGGGGTGGATCTGATTCAAGTTTGTTCAAATCGGCCCCCTGGATTCATATTTGGGCTTAATATAGAAGCCCGAATTCGCACTTAGTGCATTTCAGGCAAATTTCTTCAAAAATCTTCTTCTCCAGATCCAGCAGGCAGAATCTTTTGATATTTGGTATGCAACATTGCGGGGTGGATCTGATTCAAGTTTGTTCAAATCGGCCCCCTGGATTCATATTTGGGCTTAATATAGAAGCCCGAATTCGCACTTAGTGCATTTCGGGCAAATTTATTAAAAAATCTTCTTCTCCAGATCCAGCAGGCAGAATCTTTTGATATTTGGTATGCAACATTGTGGGGTGGATCTGATTCAAGTTTGTTCAAATCGGCTTCCTAGTTTCATATTTGGGCTCACTATAGAAGCTCGAATTCGAACTTAGTGCATTTCAGGCAAATTTCTTAAAAAATCTTCTTCTCCAGATCCAGCTTCAGAATCTTTTCATATTTGGTAAGCAACATTGTGGGGTGGATCTGATTCAAGTTTGTTCAAATCGGCCCCCTGGGTTTATATTTGGGCTCCGTATAGGAGCCCAAATTTTAACTTAGTGCGTTTCAGGCATATTTCTTAAAAAATCTTCTTCTCCAGATCCAGCAGGCAGAATCTTTTGATATTTGGTATGCAACATTGTAGGGTGGATCTGATTGTGATTCATGAACGTATTTATTTGTAAAGTTGATAGAATCTTAGACAAAATTTGCAGAAAAGATCTACTATAGAAGGGGTGGTATCCAGGGTGAACCGTTTACCCAAATCTAGCAGTACTAATGCATTATTCACACAAATCTTCGTTCAAATTTTATGACCCCTCATTGGAACACACGCATTCAGCTCATTCTAACAAAGGTCATATGCCATGTTTTCGAGACAAAGGAATAAAAATTTTAGTTATTCATGAAATTTTTAGGCAACTGTTGTCTGTTATTCACATTGCTTCATGAAATTTCAGTACTTTTAGAAGTTACCTCAGTAATCAAGGGTTAATTCCCCTTAATTAAATGTCGCCTCTAAAAAACAACCACTTTGCATATCTTACCTTTTTACCAGCATAACTGCCAAAACTTGTCAGCATTCTTCGCAAAAATCGCTATTCAAATTTTAATTTTTGTCTCTTAAACATACATGTACTTATCGCTTGTAAATACCCCATTGGAATGAGCTTTTTGAGCTCATTCCAATGAGAGGTCGCACACCATGCTTTTTGAGTCAAAAAAGCAATTTTTTTAGTTATTCCAGAATTTCGTACGTAAAACACAGCTTTATGACTTCACATTAAAATGAGCTCTCTAAGCTTGTTCCAATCAACATTCACGCACTATGTCTTTCACACAAAAAATAAAATTTTCCATTTATTCAGGAATTTTGTTTGCAAGAACACTCTTACCCCCCCCCCCCCCCCCCCCCCCACAAACACACACACACAAACACACACACACACACACAAACACAGACACACACATCTAAAAGTTCGTCAGCAAAAAAACAGTTACTTCAATTTTTAAATGCATTATAGGAACAACTTGCCTAATCAAATTTAAATACTTTTGCATCATTCTGTATCTAGAACAAACCATTTACCATATCTTTACGCAAAATTCTCCAGCATCATTCACAAAAAAACACCATTATTTATATATTCACATTTCTGTCTCAAAAATATACCTGATCTTCCCATACCCCTATTGGAATAAGCTGTTTGAGCTTGTTCCAATGATGATAAAAAAAAATAAAATTTGTGAAAATTTTTGTTTTCTTGCATGCAAATATATACATGTAGCACATGGAAGATATCCACAGTTGGGGAGAGATGTCCAAGGCTATCTCTTCACATTCCTTGTTTGTGCTTCATGCTAAACCAGTTTGTCTGCAGAGATAAATTTGCTTTATTAAAAATCATTGGAGATTGGCCACACACCAATGATTTTAAATAAAACTAATTTTAGGTAACAAATGTTGAACTTCAAACAAAATCTATCACTCAACCAGTTAATGTTGATGAGGCATGACATGGTGAAGGTGACCTAAAATACTTCTTAGAGTCACTTTGTCAGGTGAGCGATTAAGGCCACGTGGGGCCTCTTGTTTTATTGTGGAACTTGTTTTCTATAATATTTGGTCATAGGTATGCCCACACTAGGCGGTACACCACATGGGGGTATGCACCAGACGACAGTCCAGCTCTTGTTAAGTCTGTATGGATTTGCCGTGTAACAATTTTGGGGAAAGTGCCTGTAGGCACTCTCCCATAAATTGTAACAGGGCCAAAGGCAAGTGAACAAGTTTTGACTACCCCCAAAAATTTAGCACTCTACCAGTTAAACAATTTTAATTCTATACCCCACAAACGCGTTTAAGCATTTGAAGTCTTGTTGTTTTAAAAGAGATCATGAACAGATGAGGGCGGATTCTTGTCTGTATGCTGTCTTTTGATCTACAGTACGTGGAGAGTGGATTGTAACTAAATCACCTGTGGAGTGGAGTTCTCACCCAAGCTATAACTTTCAGATTTTGTACATATCGACAAAAAACACAAGCAAGGCTTTAAAAAAAGGATTCAACGATATTTCTCGGAGGTCCATTAACCCGGAGGTCCATTGGCTGAAACTTTGCTGTTGCTGGTTTTGCTTTGCAACAAATTTGCAATTATTGCTCAGGTGGAATCTCCACTCTGCGGGTGATTTAGTGACAATACACTCTCCACGTACTGTACCAGCGAAATTAGTTAGCCCTGGAGAGAGAGGGTTATTCCCTGTTATTCTTTTTTCAGATTGTTTGACTTGATATCACATGTATTAATTTATGGGAGAAAGAGTACCTGCAGGCCCTCTCCCATAAATTGTAACAACGCAAGTCCCTACAGACTTAACAATTTCACTTTAAAAATAATATGAAGCATACCCACAGAGTATAAAGCCTTTAATTTGCAGTACCTACAAAAAATATTAATGGAGCACAAACATAGGCTTCCACCACTCATCCAGTTAATAAAATATTGTGAAATCAGGACAGAATCAAGAAAAACAAATGAAAATGGTTCTCAAATAGTCGTATTAAGTAAATGGGTTGTCCATCCATCGTCTGTCCATCCATTTTTTGGCTGGAGATTATGTAGGCTGTTCAAGAGCTATTCCCTTTGAAATTTAGTATGTAGATTCATCACTATGGGAACCTGTGTGGGAACCAATTCTTTCGAAACTTACTAAGCATGTTCACCGCTATATGAACCTGTGTTCCTGCAATTGCAGTTCCAATTGGACTGTTTTTGCCTTAGTTATGCTCCTTTTTAACTGGTCATATTTTGTCCAGGGGTTTCCTTGGAGGTTTTTAGACTAATTCTTTCAAAACTTGGCATATGAAAGTCAGGTTGAGCTATAGTGATCACTCACCGTCCTTCGTTTGTTGTCCATCGTCAGTTGTGTGTGAACATGGTGTTTGCACCTGCTCCTCATAAACTGCTGGACCAATTTTAGTTGAATTGAGGTGATTGCTTGTTCTGACATCCCATTTTGTTTTTGTTCAAATTGTCTTGCCCAGCCCCATAGCGTGGAGGTGAAAAAATCTTTTTCTCATGAACCAGTGGGTACAACAATTTTTGAGGTGCAGAATCAAGTTTGTTCAACATGAAGTTCATAGAGCAATATTTGCCTTTGTAATGGGAGGGGCAATTCAAACCAAATGTGGTATGTGGTTTGATTCATGCCAAAAGAAAAAATTTTCTGTGTCCCCATGGGAACCCCAGGAGCTAAAAATAGAAATATATTCAAACACTCATTTCGCAAACCATACGGAACAGAGAACTGTTATTTGGTATGCTGCATCCTTAGGACCAGTAGAAGGGATAGATAAAACAAAATTGCCCTCGGTTGTGTCAGGGCGTTCTGTAGGGTGGGGTTGAGGGGGGTGGGGTTACAAACAACCACTGATCAGAATCTTTTGACATTTGGTATATGGCATTTCAGATACAAGTTTGTTAAAAGTAAGCCCCTTGGTTCATATTTGGGCTCAATACAGGAGCCCAAATTTTAACTTATGGCAATATGGGGAATAATCTTTATAAATCTTCTTCTTCGGAACCACCAGTCTGAATCTTTTAATGTTTGGTGTATATCATTGTTATGAGGGTCAGCTTCAAGATTGTTCAAATCAAGTCCCTCGGGTTAATATTTGAGCTTCCTATAGGGGCCTGAATTTTATCTTAGTCCAGTATGGGGGATAATCTTTCAAAATCTTCTTTTTCAGATCCATCATTCAGAATCTTATGATATTTGGTATTCAGCATCCTTAGGGAAGTCAGATCTAAGTTTGTTGAAATCAAGTCTTTGGGCTCTCTTTTGGAGCCCACATTTTAACTTAGTCAATATGAGGAATAATCTTTAAAAATCTGCTTCTTGAAATACAATCAGAATCTTTTGATATTTGGCGTACAGCATCCCTAAAGTGTTCTGATTCAATCTGTTCAAATAAAGTTCCTGGGTTAATGTTTGTGTTCCCTAGTGGGTTGGGGCAAATTTTAATATAGTGCAAAATTGGTAATATTCTCAAAATCTTTTCCAGAACCAACAGACAGAATCTTTTGATATTTGGTATACAACATCCTTCAAATTTATTCAAATTGAGTCCCGAGGTTGATATTTGGACTCCCTAGTTTTGCATTACTGAAAATCTTGGCATTATTTCTGTGATAGCATCCCTGTACTAGAAAAAAAAACATTTAGCAAGGACAACAGAGTTAAAAATAATTAAATTACTTCATTCCTCTGTAGTGTTAACTAGCCACAAATGCTAATTAAATCCTTCTTGAAACAACTAGAGTCAGGTGAGTGCCCCAGGCCCCATGAGGCTTCTTGTTCTAGAGTTGTGCCCATTTTCGACTCGGAATAATCTGCTGCATAGTTTTGAATTTTGTCTGGAGGTTTTCTCGGAGGTTTTTCAACCGATTCTTTCAAAGAGTGGTATGCATGTTCACCACCATGGGAACCTGTGCACCTGTGATTATAATTGTGGACAGACTATTCATTTTTAGCTTAACTTCACATAGTCAAGATAAGCTATTGCCATCACGCGTGCGGAAGTCTGTTAGTCTGTTAGTCTGTGACGTCTGTTCACATTTTCCTTTAGCATGGGCTACACCCCGCATTTCTTGTCTGATTGTCACGAAATTTCATATGCAGGTTTGGGGTCATGTCTAGATGAGAACGTCCCCTTTTGGTCGCGATCGGGCAACCGGTATGGCTGTCCAAGCCCAAAACCCGAAAACCATTAGCACAGTCTACAGGTCGTATTTATGAAGGGATTTCATTGTAAATTGGTAGGATGCCTCTGTATAATGCCTAGATGAGAACGTCCCCTTTTGGGCATGATCTATCAACCATGATGGCTGCCCAAGCCCGAAACCCAAAAACTTTTAGCACAGTCTGCAGGTCATGTTTAATGTGGAGAGATTTCATTGTAACTTGGTAGGATGACTCCTTATGATGTCTAGATGAGAATTTCCCCATTTGGGCATGATCTGCCAACCATGACGACTGCCCGAGCCCAAAACCCGAAAACCTTTACCACAGTCTACAGGTCATATTTATTGAGGAATTTCATTGTAACTTGGTGGGTTGACTTCATACAATGTCTAGATGAGAAAGTCACCTTTTGGGCATGATTGGGCAACTGTGACGGCTACAGGGGCCCAAAGCCCGAAAACCTTTAGCACAGTCTAGAGGTCATATTTATGAAGGGATTTCATTGTAACTTGGTAGGATGACTCCAAATAATGTCTAGATGAGAACATCCCATTTTGATCGCGATCATGCAGCCTTGATGGGTGCCCGAGCCCAAAAACCTTTAGCATAGGCAAAAGGTCATATTTATGGAAGGATTTTATTGTAACCTGTTAGGTTGACTCCATGTAATGCCTAGATGATGACATCCCCTTTTGGTCGTGATTGGTCAGTTGTGATGGCTACTAGTGCCCGAAGCCCGAAAACCTTGAGCACAGTCTACAAGTCATATTTATGAAGGGATTTCATTGTAACTTCTTAGGATCACTCCAGATGATGCCCAGATGAGATTATCCCCTATGGTTGCGATCATTCAGCCATGATGGCTGCCCGAGCCGAAGCCCAAAAACCTTTAGCACAGTCTACAGGTCATATTTATGAAGGGATTTCATTGTAACTTGGTAGGTTAACTTCATATAATGTCTAGATGAGAACGCCCCCTTTTGGACATGATTCGGCTGCTGTGACGGCTAAAGGTGCCCGAAGCCCAAAAACCTTTAGCACAGTCTACAGGTCATATTCATGAGGGGATTTCATTGTAACTTGGTAGGATGACTCCAAATAATGTCTAGATGAGAACGTCCCATTTTGGCCATGATCATTCATCCTTGATGGGTGCCCGAGCCCAAAAACCTTTAGCATAGGGAAAAGGTTATATGTATCGAAGGATTTCATTGTAACCTGTAAGGTTGACTCCATATAATGCCTAGATGATGACATCCCCTTTTGGTCATGATTGGTCAACTGTGATGGCTACAGGTGCCCAAAGCCCGAAAACCTTTTGCACTGTCTACAGGTCATATTTGTGAAGGGATTTCATTGTAACTTAGTAGGATGACTCCAAATAATGTCTAGATGAGAACGTCCCATTTTGGCCATGATCATTCAGCCTTGATGGGTGCCCGAGCCCAAAAACCTTTAGCATAGGCATTGTAACATGTTAGGTTGACTCCATATAATGCCTTGATGATGACATCCCATTTTGGTCGTGATTGGTCAACTGTGATGGCTACAGGTGCCCAAAAGCCCGAAAACCTTGAGTACAGTCTACAGGTCATATTTTTGAAGGGATTTCATTGTAACTTCGCAGGATCGCTCCAGATGATGCCCAGATGAGATTGTCACCTTTGGTTGCGATCATTCACCCATGATGGTTGCCCAAGCCCGAAGCCCGAAAACCTTTAGTACAGTCTACAGGAAATATTTATGAAGGGATTTTATTGTAACTTGGTAGGTTGACTTCATATAATGTCTAGATGAGAACGTCACCTTTTGGACACGATTGGGGAACTGTGGCGGCTTCAGGGGCCCAAAGCCCGAAAACCTTTAGAACAGTCTACAGGTCATAATTATGAAGGGATTTCATTGTAGCTTGGTAGGATGACTCCAAATAGTGTCCAGATGAGAATGTCCCCTTTTGGTTGCGATCATTCAACCATGATGGCTGCCAGAGCCCAAAGTCCAAAAACCTTTAGTACAGTCTACAGGTCATATTTATTAAGGGATTTCATTGTAACTTGGTAGATTGATTTCATATAATGTCTAGATGAGAACGTCCCCTTTGGATGCAATTGGGAAACTGACGGCTACAGGGGCCCGAAGCCCGAAAACCTTTAGCACAGTCTACAGGCCATATTTATGAGGGGTTGTTAATGTAACTTGATAGGATGACTCGTTTTGGAATAATTTCACTGTAACTTGGTAACTTTTGTTGATATACGTTAACTGTGAGGGCCACATACATTAACTGTGAGGTCATATTAACCCACCCCTCAGCTCTTTAGTACAGTGTGCACCTCATATTATTTTTATCATAAACATAGCACACAGGGAACAGAAATGAACATATTCCCAATTATCACAATTCTTGTCTTATTTCATAATCCTTTCATAAACATTGAACATTATCCTTTTCATCAAACACAACACACAAGTTAAGCTACAGTGTCATTGACACTTTCATTGAGTTATGCCCCTTTTCGACATTAGAAATTTCACTTTTTGGTCAGCATTTCAGTTTTGGGGCGATTACTTGACTTTTGATTTGTCGATCAGCACCAAACTTCGTTAGTGTTTCAGTTATACTAAAATAATAGTTCAGTTTGAATTGGGGTTCTGTCTGATGTTATTGGTTGGGCCATGGATCAAAACAGTAGTTAGTATGTACAATTCAAAAAAAGCTTACCGGACGTATTAGACAACGCCAGGTGGTGCTCTTGTTTTATCATGGTACTGTACCTTTCTGATGTCAATATCTCACTTGGGCTTGGAAAGTGGCCTTACTTGGTACTTGCTCAATTTTGGAGTTATTCCATTTGTTTCTTTACCTCGCCTGAAAGTTCACCCACTCAACATCTCTTGTTTTGTATCTGGCATCCCTTATGATTCCAAATGACTTCTCTCAAAAACCACTGGGCTGATTCTCAATAAACTTGGTCTGTATGTTCCTTACGATGAACAAACACAGGCTCATTTATATCAAGCTGCCTTGCTCATTCAGGCTCCACAAGCAGCAAAACACTGTAAAACTTGTCAACAATTCCTTCACCACATCCTGCAGCTTGTATCCCTCATCTGATCAACTCAAAATTTCATATCAGTACTTGGCATGGCATCTAGATGTGAGTGATTTGGTATCGTTGCAGAATCTTGAAAACATGGCCATTTTAGATTTGATGTAAAATCATTTGGCACACCCGAAACCCTGTATACCTGAACTAATGAATTTGAAAATTCATATGCTTGTTCAGAACTGCTTGACAGTCTCCGGATGGAAGCCCATCCATCATGATCAGGCGATCATTCAGGAATAATGTAATGTTCAAAAGAAAATTAAAAGAAATTTTTTTTCTAAATTAGTCCAGTAAAATCTTTCAAATGGATGGGATTCCAAGTCAACCTGTAAGGAGATATGAAACAACCACTTATTCTGTTATGGCCTCACAAATAAACCTTATTATGCCCTTGACCAAATGAGGATTTGGGGTATCTAGTGGAGACCTCAAAATTTCAACAAAACCATATCATATGACCCCTCGTTGGAACGAGCTCGTTCCAATGGGGGGGTCACATGATATGGCTTTGTTGAAATTTTTTGAAAAATAATATGTTTTCAACTGCTGAATTTGCATATTATGTGGCGGATGCCGGTGATTCGTCAGGTAAAGTTTGAAGAAAAAAAAAATCAAATTTTCATATTTTGCCTGTACAACATAACTTTATAACCTGACATTGGAACAAGCTCAGAAAAATCATTCTAATGAAGGGTCATAAGCTATGTTTTTGAGACAAAAAACAAAAAAGTAATAAAGTTTGAATGGCAGTGTTTGTAAATGGCACCGGCCGGTTTTGGTTGGTGTATTGGGTAAAAGATTAAGTGACTGCATGAGAAAATGAAGTATAAAAAAGCCCCCCCCCACCCCCCCCCCCCCCCCCCACACCCCCCTAAAAAGAAGCCCAAAACAAAACCTCTCAGCCAACTGGCCGTATTTTTGTACTACATGTATCCTGGACCAATCCATTTATTTTTTTTCACCTCAGGTGGTACAGGGAATGTGTCAGCTGGTAGAGCAGATGTTGGTTTGAATGAGTTGATGCAGTATGGTTATATAGAGTTGAAGTACATCATAGATTGGGCCAGGAAAGTTCCAGGTAAACTTAAATCCTGAAGATCTAAATAATACATGTAACATTACCCTTAAGAACCTAATTCCAACTTTAATCACATTTTTCTATAACAAAACAGGTGCTCCAACATGCAGTTTTGTTGTAAGCTTACAAGTTACATCTGAAGTGCCATGGCAGTTGTTTCTAAGAAAGTCTTGGCTGCCTACACAAAATTATAGCCCGATCCGTAGGCAGATTCAGTTATTTTTTAAAAATGATTTCCTGAAAAACATGTCGGTAGACTCTGAAACGAGCTCGGTCCAACGAGAGCTCACGACCTGAGCTATAATTAAGTTGATGCCAAAAAAAAAGAAGTTTTTTTCCAGTTGGACTTGTTTGGGCTTATTACAGATCTGTTTAAGCTACCATTGAATGCAGCCAAGGGTTGACTAATAATTAAATGATGAAAACTATTATAAAAAATAAACAAATAAAAAGGCAGCCATGTCCATCAGTGATATCCAAATTACCTCAAACAGAAATTATTTACCCAACATCAGAAATCAGTCAAAAGCCAATTTATACGGTTGGAGGTTCTCTCACAACAAAGTCGGCTGTTTGGGGTGAATCGATATTCTGATTGGACATGCATTTCTGAGTTAAATGGTTAAAAAAATGCGCATTTGAATGAAAGAAAAACAGTTATTGTATGTTTTGACTATTTTATGAAAGAACACACCAGAAAGTGTGTATTTTTATACTGTACCAATTACCCAGACATAGCTGGTGCTAACTCTTAAAATATAGGGCCAAACACAAATTTTGCCCCCCAATCCCCAAAATTTGCATCTAAAACTAAAGAAAACATGTCCTGAAAGGCCCTCCACACTTCGCCCCTACTGCGCATGCGCAGTGTCAAGGACGTTCCGAAATTGGCGCCATTTATCATTCTAAGTTTGGCCCTTCATCAGTTAACATCTGACTGATCTTTGTGCTTTTAAATCTCAGTTTAAATGATGCCAGACACATAAATATTAGTGAAATGGTGATTCTAAGGAGGATAGAAAAGGAGGAGAGGAAAAGAATGTGTGACAGAATATTATCAGGGCTGTAACTTAAAATTTTTTAATGAAATTATGTTAAGTTACCTATATTTTTATACTGTACCAATGACCCAGACTTAGCTGGTGCTAACTCCACAAAAACCAGGGCCAAACACAAATTTTGCCCCCCAATCCCCAAAATTTGCATCCAAAACAAAAAGAAATCATGTCCTAAAGGACCTCCATAGTACGACTCTACTGCGCATGCGCAGTGACGCAGTCGTCCCGAAATTGGCGCCAAATATCATTCTCTGTTTGGCCCTTCATCAGTCAACATCTCACTGATCTTTGTGCTTGTAAATCTCAGTTTAAAGGATGCCAGACACGTAATTCTTGGAGAAAATGTGATTCTAAGGAGGATAGAAGGAGGAGAGGAAAAAAGAAGTGGCAAAAAATAATCAGGGCTGTACTTAAAATTTTTTGTTAAAATTATGTTAAGTTGCCTATTTTCGAGGCAAACGCCTCTTGTTGTCATTCTTGCTAATTGTTGCACTGCTTATTCAGTGTTTCCTCTCCCCTAACCTTCTAAAGTCCCCCCTTGCAATTCTCCCATGCTTTTGGCATATTTTTGAGAAGTTTCATTTCTAAAATTTCCCTGGGAGAGTTGCTTGGTTACAGAATGTTTTCTGTTATTTTCCCCATAGTTACGTTTTCACCCATGGGTGTATAACGTTTGTGTTCTGCATCTTCCATCTGATGTTCTGCAGATTCTCCCCTGGGAGTCTCTGTTTTGCATCAGATAGAGTGTAATTGAGGACTGATTCCGGGCCAGTTTTTTCAGTGCCTGGAGTCATGTTTTCTTCTGTGTTTACACTGTTTGTTTTCATTGGCAACAGCCTTTTTTGAGGGGGGCTGTTTGCCTTTGAGGTAGTTTATCTCATTATAAGATACATTTATATTATCCGAAAGTGTCTCATTAATTATTTTATATAATTTTAAAATTTTTGACCACACTTTGCCATCGGATCCATCGGGGCTCAACGTTACTTTTCAGCAACTTGGGCTTCTCTGAAAAAATATTTTTTCAAAATTATTTTGTTTTGCAATTGTTTTTTCATTTATTAATGGATCATGTTATTATGTATCTTTGTGTCAGGGGTTTTTGCGAGTAACTAGGACTTATTGTTGTTCCTTCACAATGAAAGGAACTTGTTCAAATTGTAATAGGAAGAAATCTTCCTCTGACTTTCATGATTATTGCATAAATTGTAGTCAGTGTTCTCGCATTAATCCCTGTCCTGTATGTGAACATTGGGATGAGAAACATTGGAAACGTGTGTCACGATATGTTGTTTCTGGAGAAAGAGCGATGCCGGCTCTTTCTCCACAAGGTCACTCTACTCTCTCAGTTTCTATTTCAGAGGAACCAGAACAGGGTGATGTTTCCATGTTATCTTCTTCAAGTGTGCGTCCGTCGTCACAATTAAATACAGAGCTAGCGGCAAAAGTGCTCATGGAGATTAGACAAATGTCGTCCGCTAGCTCGCCCGGTGTAGCGTCCATTCACCGAATGGTTCGGCAGCCGGGTTCGTCCGATGCGGTCCAAGAGGAAATTTTGGGTGATGCGAGCACTATAAAAATAATAGATGCACACCCAGTGACGGCGGATAGTGAACGAGAACGGAGGAAGCCTTTTAGTCCGGTTCCTAGCTCGTCCAGGTCCAGCCGGGCCGCGAGCGAGAGAGGCCCCTCTCTCGTACAACAACATCTGGGACCAGATGTTGTGGTACAAAATGTGTCTTTAGCGGAGCATACGTCCGTTGCTCGGGACGCTCCGTTGTATAAGCAGTCCGCAGAGACTGTTAAGGCTTCCTCTTCTCGCCGGCGCACACGACCGCACCTTGGCTGCGTGACCTCCGATATCTTGCCAGCTTCGCCGATGAAGGATTATTCGGCGACCAGGTCACACCATCCGGCAGCCAGGGACTCGAGACCGATGGACTCCGGACGTTCGCATAGGAAAAGTATGCGGGAGCCATCTGATGCGGAGCTGCCCTCGGCAAAGCAGCGAAAGACCGCTCCTCCGCAGGTCTCGACGTCGGACATTCTAGTGCAGATAGCACAGCTTATCGCAGCATCCCAGCAGCCGACAGAGACGGTGTCGGATCGAGAATTATCCGACGGCGCTGGGTCGGTACGCTCCGCCGAAGCATCGGGGGCGGACGACCGGGAACATCGGGAGGTCCGACCGGATGGTGAAAGGGATACGGATGAATTGGAGCTATCCCTTTCGGAACAACACAAAGCTGCCGTAGACTTCATCCGGCACTTTCTTCCTCAAGTTGTTCCGTCGGGCCAGACTGCTGCGCTTCCGGACAGGAGAATTATAGCGTCATTGGACTCTGATTTTTTCGAGCGGTTCAGGGACATCGCTCCCGAGTTTCCGTCGCAGTCCAATAATGTTGCAAGAACATTTGAATTATTGAACGACGCTATTTTTAAACTTGCTTCCAGGACAGGGAAAGCAGGCTTCTTGTCCGCAAATACTCTCAACCTGCCTTTCATTAATGCAAGGAATAAATTCGACACAGCAGGTCAGGGTATACCGAGAGTTCCTCTGCGTATGGACGACGAGGCGGAAGTCTTAGAGCTATCATTACCGTCGTCAGCTTCTATTCCAACCGCAGTGTTGGAAACAGCTATTGCGTCTAACAGAGCCAATTTAGATGCCTTATCTTACGCAGATCACCTTACGAAGGCGTTATCACTGCGTCTTCAAGGGGAAGAGTTTCAGGATATACAATCCTCCTTAAGACTTCTTTCAAGGGCAGTAGCTTATTCCACGTGTAACTCCGCCCTTTCAGTGGCTAATCTGGAGTTGGTTAGACGTGACGCAGCCCTGTCTACATCCACACTAGTGGATTCTAAGGTGAAGAACTCTCTTAGAGTCGCTTCGGTCTCAGGAGATCTTCTCTTTGACGGCAAGCTTTCCGCTATTTATGATAATATTAAAAAGAAAGCTAGTGATTCTCTGTTGTTTAGATCCGCTCCTAAAAGGTCGGATTCAGCAGACACGAATAAGGCGGGCACTTCTGGGTCTTATCCGCCCAAGAGAGGTTCCTATAGAGGTTCCGGTGCGTCCTCTAGCTCTTATTCGAGAGACCGTCAGGATAGCGACTCTCGTTCGGGACGTCCTTCAGGCCGGGACAATCGGTCGGACGCCCCGAGGTCGACGAGGCGAGGTGCGGGTCGTGGAAGACGTGGTTTCTCCTACCGCAGGCCTCGCAGATCCAGGAGGTGATGGCTCAAACCTCTATCGCGTTCCGGTTGGCGGAAGGTTGTCGAGTTTTTCTCAAGAGTGGGCGTCGATTACGGACGACCCTTGGGTGAGAGGAGTGACTTCGGAAGGTCTAAAGATATCCTTCAAACGAAAGCCTCCATTAACTCGAAGTCCAAAGTGGACTCATCTTCCGTCAAACCCTCAGAAAAGAGACGCTCTGCTATCAGAGGTGCAGTCTCTTTTAATGAAGAATGCGGTAGAGGTCGTAGAAAACCAGGAATCGCTGGGATTCTACAGCCATCTGTTTCTGGTTCCGAAACCAGACGGCTCGTTCCGTCCAGTCATAGATTTGAGCTGGATAAACAAGCTGATCATCGCTCCGAAGTTTTATATGGAGACGATTCGATCGGTCAGAGCGAGTATTCGGGTGAACGATTATGCAACGAGCATAGATCTCAAAGATGCGTACTTTCACGTCATGGTACATCCGACATTCCGAAAGTATCTACGCTTCGCAGTCCTAGGAGTGGTGTATCAGTTCCGGGCCATGTGCTTCGGATTGAATCTAGCACCCTGGGCTTTCACTCGAGTAATGAACTCGGTAATGATTTACTTCCGAGCTCATTCGTCTGCGGTAACGTCGGCCTACCTGGACGACATTCTTCAGAGGTACGGCAACGAGTTAACGCTTCAGAACGATGTTCAGAATCTTCTTCTATTGCTCCGACGTCTCGGTTTCATAGTAAACGAGGAGAAGTCGGATCTGGTGCCGTCCAAGTCATTCACTCATCTGGGAATGAGCTTCGAGACGCACAACAATCTCGTTCGTCTGCCGTTAACCAGAGCGAAATTAGTCAGTTGTTACGCTCGCTATTGTCTAAATACAGACAAAGTCACAGCGAGAGAATTTATGAGACTGATAGGTCTGTGCGGAGCCGCTGCGGATCTCATTCCGATGGGACGGCTACGCACACGGCCTCTTCAAATTTTCTTGACTCAGAATTGGAGTGTGAAAATTCATTCGCTCGATGTAGACGTTCTCTTGTCAGATCAAGTGAAACAAGAGATTCAGACTTGGGCAAACATTCAGTGGTTAACTCAAGGAGTTCCGCTGCAGTTGCCGGATCCGAGTTTTACCATTATGACGGATGCCAGTCAAACAGGTTGGGGTGCATCATTAATCCCAACGGATTCGAGATGCCAGGGTCTTTGGGATCCGCAATTCCTGTGCAAGCACATAAACATCAAGGAAATGATGTCAATTTGGCTTGCGTTACGTCACTGGATGGACATTATTCACGATGCTCATGTCCAAATCCTATCCGACAATACGACAGTAGTGGCGTATATACGGAATCAGGGAGGCACTCATTCAGTTCCGTTGTTCAATCTAACGGAAAGAATCCTTCTGTTTGCGTTGGAACATCACGTTCTTCTTTCGGTCCGTCACATACCGGGTCGTCTGAATGTGCTAGCAGACTCCCTTTCTCGAAAGGGTCGCTTGTTGCCGTCGGAGTGGACTCTCAACAAACAAGTATTCAATCAGATTTGCTACCAATGGGAACGGCCAATGATAGACTTATTTGCGACACATCTCAACAATCAGTTGCAGACGTATGTGTCCCCATGTCCGGATCCAAGAGCATTTGCTGTAGACGCTCTATCGATCCCTTGGGACGGAATGATAGGATATGCGTATCCTCCAGCGCCGTTAATTCAACAAGTATTGCTAAAGATAAAACAATCTCAATGCAAGATTCTGTTGGTAGCATCTCTGTCGCCACAGAGACCGTGGATAAATCTACTCAGGTGTCTGTTGTGGGACCTACCGCGGAAGCTCCCTCCACGAGAGGATCTTCTTTGGCAGGGGAAATCGCGCCAACTGCATCACAACCCGCAAGGTCTCAACCTTCACGTTTTTCCGTTGTGCGGTCCTTCTTGCATGGCAAGCACTTTACAGGACGAGCAGTGGACGCGATTTCTAACTGTAGGAGGACCTCCTCTTCGCTAAACTATGCGGCTAAGTGGAAGGTTTTCCGTCGTTGGTGTAGGGATCATTCTGTTGATATATTTGATCCCTCTATACCAGACATTGCTAACTTTCTAGTATACTTGTTTGACGAAATCAAACTGCAACCGGTTACTATAAAGGGTTATAGATCTATGTTATCTGATACCTATGCACATCATGATAGTTTACAAATTGGATCTAATGTCTCTTTATCGAAATTGGTTAGAAACTTTTCGATAAATAGACCCAGAACTCTTAGATTAATTCCTAAGTGGAATTTAGCTTGGGTTCTCCTTAAATTGAAGGAAAAGCCATTTGAACCTCTTGGGACAGTAGATTTCAAATTCTTATCTTATAAGACAGCTTTTCTCTTAGCTTTCTCTTCTGCCAGAAGAGTCAGTGAGCTTCATGCACTATCGGTGGATGATTCTCATTATCGTAGTGTTGGGAACACTATCACCTTCACTACTAACGTCGGTTTTTTAGCTAAGAATCAGGCTCCTAATAAATATCCGGAACCTATTGTTATTAAGGCTCTTCCGTCTTCAGACGGGCGTAGGCCTTTACTCTGTCCTGTTAGAGCGCTACGTATCTATAAACAGAGATCTCAGTTCATCAGAAAGGGACGGAAACGTTTCTTTCTGTCTTTGATGCCTAATAGAAAGGACATTTCAGTCCATTCTATTGCTAGATGGATTCAGTTAACTATCCGTACTGCGTATGAAGATTTATCTTCTTCTCAGCAGTCTGTGCTTAAGATTTCTGCTCATGAAGTAAGAGCTCTTTCTACTTCCTGGGCTTATGCTAATAGTGTTGCTATTACAGATTTAATGAAGGCTGCTTATTGGTCTCAGCCATCCACATTTACTAATTTTTATCTCAGAAATATTGAGTCCATTTCTGGAGACCTGCATTGTTTAGGTCCGTTATCTGTTGCTCAGAATGTCGTCCACTAAACAGTTGCAACTATAGTTATGCAGGCTTTCTGTTCCGGCAGTGACTCCGTCCGGCTGCCCTCTTCGCTCTGGGCTATTTGACCCAGGGCAAGGGGAAGGGGGGGGGGGGGGGCGGGTGTTCCCTTAGGTCACCTGCTTTATAGTGAAAAGCAAGGGAATGCCTCCTCCAAGACAGTATTTCTGAGTCGCTTCCGGGATGGTTTTAAAGTGTAATATTAATGTTTAATTTCATTCATGTCTTATTTTTAAAGTGTAGCTCGGTGTGAAGCATTTGTATATGTCAAGTGTCAAACGGGCTTTAATATACAATACTCGGACACTTTTAAATGATTATAAAGAGTCTCAATTCTCTGGACTACTTTATTTATTGGCTTGTTTTAAAAATAATTAGTATAAAGGTTATACTGGATATTAATAGAGAACATGAATGTTATTGTGCTCAATTATTAAGGGTAGTGTATCTTTCTAATTTAAATATTAAATAAGAAAGATACATGTAAAGCCTAATACTCCTTTTCTCCTTAAGGGGTTACCTCTTTATTTTATAATTGAGCTTATTGGATTTTCCTCTATGTCCTAGGCCCTCCAGCCTGTTTACTATTCAGCTAAGTCTGGGTCATTGGTACAGTATAAAAATGTTAAAAAATTTATAGTAATTTATATATTTTTTATACTTACCAATGACCCAGACGGGGATGGCCCTCCCTGAGTTGGGAACTCTTGCCTCCCCGCTGAGTACATAGCGCTGACCAGGCACTGCCAGTAAGAATGATATTTGGCGCCAATTTCGGGACGACTGCGTCACTGCGCATGCGCAGTAGAGTCGTACTATGGAGGTCCTTTAGGACATGATTTCTTTTTGTTTTGGATGCAAATTTTGGGGATTGGGGGGCAAAATTTGTGTTTGGCCCTGGTTTTTGTGGAGTTAGCACCAGCTAAGTCTGGGTCATTGGTAAGTATAAAAAATATATAAATTACTATAAATTTTTTAACTTTCAAGGCAGCAGCCATTTTGTTGTCATTCTGATTATTTAGTTACACTGTTTTTTCAAGTGTTTTTCCTCTCTCCCTGTCCTTTAAGTTCCCCCTTGCTATTCTCCCATGCTTTTGGCATAATTTCTGTAATTATTATTACTAAAATTTCTTGGGAGTTTTAGCTGAATAACAGAATGAATTCTGTTCTTTCCCCATGTTTACGTCTTCACCTACGGGTGGTTAGGCGTTGTGTTCTGCATCTACCATCTGATGTTCTGCAGTTTCTTCCCTGGAAGTCTCTGTTTTGCATCAGATGGTGTATTTTTGGTAACTGATTTCGGGCCTGGGTGCCTGGAGTCTTATTTTAGTGTTTTTACACTCATTGTTTACATTTACAACAGCCCTCTGTGTGAGGGGGGGATTTCTAAATAATAATATCTTTATGTTATTTTAATCATAACTAGATACATTAATATTGTTCGTAAGTGTTGAATAAATTGTTTAAAATATTTTTAAAATTTTTGTCCACACTTAGGCTTGGGATCCATTGGGGCTCAACGTTACTTTTCAGAAACTTGGGCTGTTCTGAAAAAATATTTTTTCAAAATATTTTGATTTCAGTTATTTTTTCTATATTAATGGATCATATTATTATTATGTATTTTGATTGCCAGGGGTTAGTGCGAGTACCAGGACTTGTTTTCTTTTCACATTGAAAGGATATTGATCAATTGTTTTAAGAGGAAGTCTTCCTCTGACCTTATTATCATTCTATATGTGGTCAGTGTACTCGCATTAACTCCTGTTCTGTATCGTATGATTTCGATGACAATATGGGAAGCGTATGTCACGGTATGTTGTTGGGGATTTGGACACTCCGGTCCTTTCCCCGCAGGGTCACTCTACTTTATCAATTTCTATTTCAGACGATCAAGATTAGGGTGATGTATCTGTGATGTCTTCCAACAGTGTGCCTCCGTCGTCACAATTAATGAAGGGCTAGCGGAAAAGTGCTCATGTAATACGCCAATTGCCTAAGAGGACCCTAGTAGGTTCGACGGCCTTTGACGTCCGCTAGCTCGCCCGGTGTAGCGTCCATTCACCGAATGGTTCGGCAGCCGGGTTCGTCCGTTGCGGTCTAGAAGGAATTTTGGGGTGATGCGAGCACTATAAAATTAACTTAATGCACACCCAGTGACGGCGGATCGGAGGGAGAACGGAGGAAGCCTTTTAGTCCGGTTCATAGCTCGTTCCGGTCCATCCGGACGGCAAGCGAGAGAGGCCCCTCTCTCGTTCAACAACATCTGGCCCCAGATGTTGTGGTACAAATGTGTCGTTAGCGGAGCATACGTCCGTCGCTCGGGACGCTCCGTTGTATAGGCAGTCCGCTGAGACTGCTAAGGCTTCCTCTTCTCGTCAGCGCACACGACCGCACCTTGGCTGCGTGACCGCCGATATATTACCAGCTTCGCCGATCAAGGATTCTTCGGCGACCAGGTCACACCATCCGGCAGCCAGGGATTCGAGACCGATGGACTCCGGACGTTCGCATAGGAAAAGTATGCGGGAGCCATCTGATGCGGAGCTGCCCTCGGCGAAGCAGCGATAGACTGCGCCTCCGCAGGTCTCGACGCCGGACATTCTTGTGCACATAGCACAGCTTATCGCAGCATCCCAGCAGCCGATAGAAACGGTGTCGGATCGAGAATTATCCGACAGCGCTGGGTCAGTAACCGGGGACTCGAGGCCTGCAGACTCCGGACGTTCGCATAGGAAGTGTGCGGGAGTCAACGTACACGGAGCTTCCAGCGGCAATGCATCGTAAGTCCGCTACTGCACAGGCCTCGGGAACGGACGTGCTTTCCTTAATAGCACAGTTTATCGCAGCATCCCAGCATCAACTGAATCTGTCGCATATATTTTATCCGACGATGCTGGGTCGGGACGCTCCGCGGAAGCGGGTACGGACGTCCGAAAGTTTCATCCGGTCCGACGGGATACCGAAAGGGATTCGGTGGATTTCAAGCTTTCCCTTTCGGAACAACATATGCTGCGATGCCGGATAAGAAACTGATAGCGTCGGTGGACTTAGAATTTTTGGTTCGGTTCAGGGACATCGTCCCTCAGTTCCGACATAGTCCAATAATGTCACACAAACTTTCGAATTATTGAACGACGCTATATATATTATTATTTTATGCTTGCTATCCAAGCATTTCTGGTTTCTTGTTCGAAGAGTTATGGAGATGTCTTTCAAAAGTGTGCCTCTGTCGTCATAGTTAATGAAGAGTTAGCGGCAATAAGTGCTCATGGAATATGTCTATCGCTTACGGAGTGACATTCGCTAGCTCACCCGGTGTAGCGTACATTCATCGAATGGTTCGGCTGCCGGGTTCGTCCGTTGCGGTCTAGGAAGGAGATTTGGGTGATGCGAGCACTTTAATTACTTTAGTACTCACCCAGTGACGGCAGATTGAGGACAGATCGGAGGAAGCCAACAACATAGGGGACCGCATGTTGTGGTTCAGATATTTTACATTCGGAGCATATGTCCGTTGCTCGGGACGCTCCGTTATATTGACAGTCCGAGAGACTGTCTTTAATGCTTCCTCATCCTCACAGCAGGGCACACGACTGCACATTGGCTACGTGACCTCGAGTATCCGATCAGTTTCGGCATTCAGTGATTCCACAGCGAATAGGTCGCGCCATCCGGTAGCCAAGGGACACGAGGCCTATACACTCCGTTCGCTCGCATATTGGAAGTATGCACGGGGTAACGATCTCGGAGCTTCCTGCGGCAATGCATCGTAAGACCGCTGCTCCTCAGGCCTCAGTGACGGACGTGCTATCCGAGTTAGCACAGTTGTTTCGCAGCATCCCAGCAATTGACGGTTTCTCGGTCGAATCAGGAATTATCCGACGGCGCTGGGTCGGTGCGGTCCGCGGTTGCATCAAGCTACGGACGACCGAACGCTTTATAGGGTCCGACAGGATGGCGAAAGGGATTCGAAAGATTTCAAGTTTTCCCTTTAGTAGTATCGGAAGATGCCTTCCATATCTTATGGCATTTCTTCCAGTGATTATTTTTCGGACTTCATTGCTGCGATCTTGGATAAGAGACTTATAGCGTCATTGGACTCGGATTTTTCGATCGGTACAGGGACTTTGTCCCTGACTTACCGACACAGTCCAATATTGTCATTACAACATGTGTTTTATTTTTCGACGCTATATATTTATATATATATACAAGCCTGCTACTAAGCATGATAGTTTAGTTTCTTGTCCGCGTGGCTCATTTCTGCCATTTTATCTTTTTTACATATAGTTTATTTTGGCAGAGCAGGGCATACCGAGAGTTCATATGCGTCTAGACGGTGTGATTAAAGACTGCATATATTCTTTTTCGCCGTTTATGTCTTTTCCAATTTCAATGTTGGGAACGACATTATGTATAGTAGACTTAACTTAGACGCTTTATTATACGTAATCCGCCTTACTGAGGCGTTATCATTACGTCTTCAAGAAAAGATTTACGGGATATTATTCTCAATGTAATTTCTTTTGAGGGCAGTAGTTTGTTCACGTATAACTCCGCCCTTCAGTGGCTGATTGGAGTTGGTTAGACGTGATGCAGCCCTAGCTACATCCACGCGTGGATAGTAGGTTAAGAACTCTCTCAGAGTCGCTTCGTTCTCGGAGGAGCTTCTCTTCGACGGCAACTTTCCGGCAATCCATGAATTGCTTGATTTATACATTCTCTTGTCTATCTAGTGTTACAAGAGATTCAGACTGGGGCAAACATTCGGTGGTTGACTCAGAGAGTGCCGCCGCAGTTGCCGGACCCGAGTGTGGCTGTTATGACGGTTGCCAGTCAAACAGATTGGGATATATACTGATCCCTACGGATTCGAAGTGCCAGGGTCTTTGGGTTCCGCAGTCTTTTAGCTATCAGTTTAACTTCCGCAGAAGAATGTTTTTTAGGCTTGCTTTATGTCATTGCATGAACATTATTCAGAAACGCATGCCCAAATTCCTGTCCTTTAATTCGACAGTAGTGGCGTATCTCCGGAACCAGGGAGGCACTCTTTCGTTTCCTTTATTCAATTTAATGGAAAGAATCCGTCTGTTGGTTATAGTACACCAAGTTCAGTTTTGGTCCGTCATATTCTGGGTCGTCTGATTGTTTTATCGCACTCCCGTTCTCTTACGGGTCGCTTGTTGCTGTCAGAATGGACTCTCAACAAACAAGTATTCAATCAGATTTGCTATCTATGGGAGCGCCCAATGATGTTTTATTTATGACACAGCTTGCTAATCAATTGCAGACGTATGTGTTGGCTTGTCCAGATCTCTGAGCTAATACTGTTAACGCTCTATTGATCTATAGGACGGAATGATAGGATACGCGTATCCTCCGGCGCTGTTGTTTTAGCAGGTATTGCTAAGATAAACAACCACAATACATTTCTGTCGATAGCATCTCTATCCTCACAGAGATCATGAGTAATTTACTCTCTTGTCTACTGTGGATCTTAACGTGAAATCTTCCTCTTTGTGAGGATCTTTTTTCACTGGGTAAATCGTGTCATCTTTATCACAACCAGCAAGGTCGCAACCTTCATGTATTCCGTTGTGTGGTCCGTATTGCATTGTAAGCACTGTACTGGACGAGCTTTGGACGCGATTTCTTACTATAGGAGATCCTCTTCTTCGCTATTCTATACGACTAAAGTGGAGGCTCTTCCGTCGTGGTGTAGGGATCATTATGTTCATATGGTTGATCCCTCCATACTACTCATTGCTATTTTTTAGTATACTTGTTTCACAAGATCTACTGCAGCCTGTTGTTATTTAGGTTATAGGTTTATGTTACCTCATACCTATGCACTCTACGATAGTTTACAATTGAGTCTTTTGTCTTTTTATCTAAGTCAGTTAGTAACTTTTTGATAAATAGACTTAGAATCTTTAGATTAAATTCCTATACGGATTTTAACTTCAGGTTCTTATTTAGCTAAGTAATCATTTGAGCCTCTGGAAACAGTAGTTTTCAAATTCTGACCTTTTAGACAGTAATTTTGTTGGTTTCTCTTTTACTGTAGAGTCAGTGAGTTTCATGCACTATCGATGGATGATTTTCACTTTCATAGTTTCGGAATCAATACTTCTGTTACTATTTAGGTTGGATTGTTGCATAAGAGTTAGGCTCCTATTATCCGGAACCTATTATTTTAAGGTCCTTCCGTCTTCGTATGGGCATAGGCCTTTACTCTTTCCGGGTACAGTTTATGTATTTATAAACAGATATCTGTTTATTACAAGGGCGTAAGCTTCTTCTGTCTTTGATGTCTAGTAGAAGGACGTTACGCTCCATTTTATTGTTAATGGATTCTATTAACTAGCGTACTGCTTATGGTATATCATTGGCTTAGCAGTTGTGCTTAAGATTTCGGCTCATGAAGTAAGAGTTCTTCTACTTCTTGGGCTTACATTAATAGTGTTGCTATTATAGATTTTTGAAGGCTGCTCATTGCGCTCAGCCATCCATTCATGAATTTTATCTCAGAAATATCGAGTCCATTTCTGGAGGCCTCTATTGTTAGGTCTATTATCTACTGCTCAGAATGTCATTCACTTAACAGTTGCTACTATAGCTAGGTAGGCTGTCTGTTTCGGCAGTGTCTCCGTTCGGCTGCCCTCTTCGCTCTGGGCTATTTGACCCAGGGCAAGAAAAAGGGGGGGGGGGGGAGGGTGTTCCCTTGGGTCACCTGTTTTTACTATGAAAACAAGGGGATACCTCCTCCGGAGTTAGTAATTCTGAGCTGTTATTGGGATGGTTGTTTAGTGAGAAGTTTAAGTTTATAAAATTCATTCAAGTCTTAGTTTTTAAAGTATAGCTTTTGAATATTGCATATGTCAACGGACATGATTATGCAATTCTCACACACTTTTAGGAGTATAAGAGTCTCTATTCTCTAGACTTACTTTATTATTGGCTTACTTTAAAAATTATTAGTATAAGGATTATTGGATATTAATAGAGTACATGGATGTATGAAGCTCAATTTTTGGAAGGTGTTGTATCTTTCTAATTTATCATAAATAAGAAAGATACATGTAAGGCCTATTACTTCTTTTCCCTACAGGGGATGACTCTATTTTATTTTATTGAGCGTATTCCATTTTGCTCTATGTCCTTGGCCCTCCAGCCTTTTTACTATTCAGCTATGTCTGGGTCATTGGTACAGTATAAAAATGTTAAAAAATTTATAGTAATTTATATATTTTTTATACTTACCAATGACCCAGACGGGGATGGCCCTCCCAGGAGTTGGGAACTCTTGCCTCCCCGCTGAGTACATAGCGCTTACCAGGCACTGGTTATTAGAATGATAAATGGCGCCAATTTCGGAACGTCCTTGACACTGCGCATGCGCAGTAGGGGCGAAGTGTGGAGGGCCTTTCAGGACATGTTTTCTTTAGTTTTAGATGCAAATTTTGGGGATTGGGGGGCAAAATTTGTGTTTGGCCCTATATTTTAAGAGTTAGCACCAGCTATGTCTGGGTCATTGGTAAGTATAAAAAATATATAAATTACTATAAATTTTTTAACTTTTTTAATACGAGGGCATTATTTTTTCACAACTTCCAAACAACACGTGTCAGAGAAGTCAGCCATTTTATCGTTTGAATGCTTTTCGTTCTGCTCAGTTCGGCCCGCTGGGTTAAATTAAAGTAATATAACTTAGTATTTAGGTCTAGAGGCTTTGAAACGAATTCTTGAGGCGTTCAAGCTGAAGTATGTCTCCAGTGTGCTGTAAGCTTTTTCACAGAACCTGAGCACACTGTGTGAGTGGAAAGTTCACTACATGAGTGTTTTTGTCGTAATCAACCAATACTTACCCCTCGTTTGCTTTGAAAACACAGACAGATGAAATTTAGAATCAGGCTTTTTTCTTCAACTTGAGAATTAGTTCATTGAATTCGGACAGCTGATAATTTTGACACTTATTCCCAATTAATCAGTTATGGATAGAGAAGTCACACCTCAACATCCTTATAGAGTTAGCACATATAACTATAATAAATAATTCTAGTAGTTTGTTCAGCAATTAAAACCAGTGGCAATAATCTTTTTTAATTAGACAGTCACTACAATAGGATTAGTGATCAGAAGTTTAATCAAACAGCTACCAATTATTGTATAAACCTTATATTATACTTAATAGCATATTGATATGGACGGTTTAGTTCGAATTTCACTTCAAAACAGAACCGCTTGACAATAAGACTCTGGCAGCCAAAAACTTTGAGATGAAGAGAGAAAGATGAACTTATACCAGAACCGTGAAAACCCGTTTAATCAGAACAACGGAATACATATAGCTCGTTTATGATAGGTGGGGTGGTGTCATTTTTTTTCCCAAAAACCATAGGCATATGAGGCCGGGATGACTACAGCCCTCCGTTGCCAGAGAATTGATAAGGGGGGGGGGGGGGGGGGGGAAGGGGGGGCATTGCACAGTGATGACCAATGTAGCATATTGGAGGGGTAGGAATACCCCATTATGCCCAGCCATTACGAGGCGGTTCACAATGGGTCACCTCATATAAAACAATTTGCTTGTACACTTATTTGTTATCAAGAGGTGTCCAGCAACCTGGCGGCTCATAGATAACCTACCATATGGCCTGTTATCTGAAAATTCGCTTGATGGTCCAACAAGCTTTTTGTCAAATACCTCATTTACCTTGTACCATGTAACTGTTTATTGTGTTATATTGTCTTATTGTTTATTTATTTTTGAGTTGATAATACATTGAAGGGGGTATATTCTTTCTTGGCATCATTTTTCATTAAATGAATGAGAGAGAGTGCCTTTGCATGTGCATAAACAGCAAATCATTTGACCTGTGAAATTCTGAAATGGACATTCTCAAAACTCTGATCAGAAGAGCCTTTGTGCAGACTACAGTGAGATTTATACTCATTGTTTGCTTGTGTCAAGTTGTGGGTGGAGGGGGGGGGGGGGTGCTTGTGTCGTAATCGGAAAGTGGTCGGAAAATTGACCATGGTGATGTTGAGAATGGAGGGTGGGGCTGATGAACAAATTAATGACGCCGATAGGGCGAGTGTAAGGTTTCTACCATTGACTATCATTTCTTATCAACCTACCTTACAATTGTTTACTACAGGCTTGCACTACAGTGGAAGACCCTAACTCGGATAAAATACTCTCCATTTTAATCTTTCCCAAGAGATGTGGGAAAGAAAAGTGGTGTAAAAAACACCAGGAAAAAATGAGCCAAAACTGGGCCGAGCGCCATCGGCGCACATCCAGTATGGGACGCTCTTCCCTTAGTACAAATCCACGACTTCCATTAACCAATGCGCAGTGCGTCATCAATTCATCATTCTTTTTTTTATCCGCACAAGTGGAGGATGTGTCGTTCCATTTTGCTCTACGAAACAGTGATAATTCAACTCGTCGATAATGGTTTTCCTGTGACTGGATTATGGATCTGAAGATCGTATAACAACAGGACTGTGTGTTATATATTCTCATTAATATTTTCAACCACATTCTCATTGTGTATTATTTATTATTCCGTTTTTGCGAATGTTTTTTCAACATCGTGTCAACGCGGTCGACAATGAAATTTTCCGGTTGATAAATTTAAATTGTTATTAGAGTTAGGTGTCAATGAGGGACTGTCTGGACAGGATTTCTTCACTCTGTTGAGGGCTGAATTTCTGTTTTTTCGGTCCCTGTCGGCCAGCTGGGTTCTGTCATGTACCCACCTTTTTTTTTTCTGCCACCTTCTCTTGTCGTTGAGGGTGTTCTTCTACTTTCTGTATCTGTATGTTGAGTACACCTTTTTCTTCTTCTGCTCTCACCTCTGTTATTTCCAGTTCGGTTCCTTTAGGGCAATTCCTTTTGCCCTCGCCTTGGTGCGTTCTCGTGGCTGTTTCTCCCGCACCTGCGGGTGGTGTGGAATGCTGGGGGGGGGGGGGGATGGGGGATGGGAACGCTGTCGTTTCGGGGCCTCCCAACTCTACCACGCCTGGTGTGAGTTATACCCCCTCCATGGGGGATGTGCAGCTCCTCCCGCACCGGGGGGGGGGGGGGGGGGGAATGCTGTCGTTTCGGGGCCTCCCGACTCGACCACGTCTGGTGAAAGTTATTCCCCTTCCGTGGGGGATGTGCAGTTTTTTTTACCGTGGTGGATACTGCGGGAGCTGTTGGATTTCTGGTGAAGAGATGCCTGGTTCCGGGACTACGCGCCCTTTCCAGTCGACACGACATCTGAGGCTGTCACTAAGGTTGTGACTCCTCCTTTGGAGGCCGAGCTAGGTGGCTCTCTCCCATTTTCCGCCAGTTCCAACAGCTCCCGTCGTATCTGCTGCTACTGCTGTTCCATCTACAACATCATAGGGCATCGTTTTTAGCTGGCCTCGGCTTATCCTATGCAAGGGTCTGCAGGGATGTCTGTAGTGTGGTTGTGGGGTATCGGCCTCGGCCTTCCCCGACTTCCACTCGGCGAAGTCGGAAGTGGCGGCCGGCTGAACCCCATGCTGTGTCCTCTCAGCCGTTGAGCACAGCAGTTTTATACCTGCAGTGGTCTGCAGCAGTGTCTGGTAGTGTAGACGTGGGGGTATCGGCCTCGGCCTTCCCTGACTTCAACTCAGCAAAGTTGGAAGTTGTTGCCGGCCGGACCCTCTACTGAGGTCTTTGCGCCGTCGAGTACCACAGTTTTGTCATTGGCATTTTCCGTCCACTCATTCTGGTCACACAGCCAATTTTGCGGAACCAACGCCTTCTGTGCAGCCTGGACCTTCTGCCTCGCAGAGGTCTGCGGGAACTCTCCCGAGTTTCCACTATGTTGATCCTCGGGGTGTGTCGTACCCCAATACACGTCTGCCCTCAGATGTTTCGGCTGCCGCCCATTGCCCAGCTTCGGATGTATTGGAGGATCGTGACCCTTCGCTGGTTAAGAGGGTCAGGTGTGAAGCCACTTTGCTGGTTCGTCCCCATGTCGAACCGGCTGGTGCAGGCAGTGAGCTTAGGTAGGCCCTCTCCTTACTCACTCAGGTTCTGTCCAAGAGCCTTCCCGGTGCTCCCAGCGAGGTAGCGAGTGGTTTCCAGGTGCCCCTATGGCGCCGCCTCCCAGGATTGGAAACAGGCCGCTGTCTGATCCCCCTGGTGCCTACACCATGGGAGGCGTCAGCTGGTTTGCCCACGATGGGCTATGTGTCTTCCGACTCCGGGGAGGAGTCAGACATCCTGTCGAGAGCCCGCAGTCTTCTGACTTGATTTTGTGTTTGGGTTCCTTCCAGATCTCAAACCATCAAACCGCGATCATCGGTCACACGCCTACAGCCTGTGGAGCAACCTGCTTCTGGGCGTCTTCGACCATGCCAGTCAGTACAGGTGGTTGAAGCATTTTCAGCCTTGGACTCTAGGCTCAGTTCCAAGGCTATGAAGGCTCCGTTCTTCACCAGGGTTGACACCTTTTTTGCCTCCGGTGCGTTATCGTTACTACGATTTCGCCAATCCGTCAGTCTGCTAGACTTTGACGGTTTTGGATCAGGACTCCAATTCCCTCGGGCTTTCCAAGCCCAAGTCTGCCGTCATTCCTATGACAACTCTGGAGTCCATGTTGGGCTTATCGAGAGGAATGCTGGGTATGCTTTCTCTCCGATCAACGTCGTCTCTGCCTTAGCTGCCTATCTGCCTCCAGATAGGTTTGACGATCTGCAGGCTCCTTTGCGTGTGCTGTCCAAGGCGCTCATGCATCTTACTCACACGCATGCCTGTGACATGGCTATTTTGGAACTAGTTCGAAGGGACTCTGTGCTGGACACAGGCCGATCCCTTCCTGGGGGCAGCGCGCTGCTCTTCGATCTGCTTCTTTGGCAGGTCCGCTACTGTTACATGGGTTCCGTGTCGACGGTCCAGAAAGACGTCCTACGTCATTCCAAAGATAACCTGCTGCTTCGTCAGTTTGATCAGCCTTCTAGGGAAGGCAGGGACCATTCAAAGCCTAACAAGTACCCTTCTGCTTCCTCTGCGAAGCAAAGGGCTGATCCTTCTGCCACCGCTTCTACTTCTTACTCACGGGGTAAGGGTAAGCGTCGGCAGGCTAGAGGGAAGTCTCAGGATTCTTCATTCAGTAGAGGAGGTGGTTTCTCCTCTCGTGGGCCTCATCGGGGCTTGAACTGAAGGTCCTCACCTCGTTTCGTCTCAGGTTGGAGGAAGGATAGCAGAGTTCGCAGACCGTTGGGCCACCATCACATCCGATGCTTGGGTGTTAGATGTTGTTCGGTCCAGGCTGCGAATATCCTTCCGAAGGCACCCCACTCTGTCCAGAGTGCCTCTTCCAACCACAGTTCCTTCAGACGTTTTACGTCGGGAGCTTTTGTTCATGGAGATAGACAATCTCCTGGCCAAGGGGGCATTCGAGGTCGTCAAGAACATTCAGTCAGTGGGGTTTTATTCCCGCCTGATCTTGGTGCCGAAGAAGGATGGCCAACTACGACCGGTTATCGATCTGAGTATCCTGAACCAGTCTATCATTGCTCCCAAGGTCAGCATGGAGACTTTCAGGTCGGTCCGCCATTCCATTCACCAGGGAGATTTCGCTTTCAGCATCAACCTGCGAGACGCTTACTTTCACGTTCCGATTCATCGGGTGTCGCGGAAGTATCTCGGGTTCGCTTTTCTGGGGCAAGTTTACCAGTTGAAGGCCATGCCTTTCGGCCTCAACCTGGCTCCTTGGACCATTCACCCGACTGATGTCGCATGTGATGGCCTTCCATCGCACACAAAGTCCAGGGTGACTACTTCGGCATATCTAGACGATATCCTCCAGAGGCATTCCAATGCTGCCTTACTGGAGTTGGATGTCGACACTCTGTTGAGCTTGCTCACGTCGCCAGGATTCAGTCAACGAGGAGAAGTCGGATCTGGTCCGTTCTCCATTGTTTTGTCATCTGGGGGTGGTCTTCTGCACTCAGTTCAATACGGTGGAGGTTCCCCAGGCCAGGGCAGTGATTCTCTCAGCTTTTGCTCTGACTCTGTCCCAGTCCACATCCACGACAGCACGGGGTATTCTCCAGCTGCTCGGTCTCTGCAGTTCGGCGACGAATCTCATTCCTCTGGGGTGCGACGTTGGATCCTCTAGGTGTTTCCCTTCACGGGATGTAGGACCAGGATCGGGCATCTCTACACATCAACCAGAAGGAGCTTCTTGCTCTTCTTCTGAGTTTCAGGCAGTGGATCCCTCACCTGTCGAATCGTCAGGTCCTTCTGTTGTTCGACAATTCGACAGTGGTTGCTTCATTCAGAACCAGGGTGGCACGCACTCGGTTCCAATGTATGAATTGGCTCGGGATCTTCTACTGCTCACTCAGGATGTCAACGCCGGGGTGGTTGTTCGTTACATTTCCGGTCGTCTGAACATCCTAGCTGACTCCCTGTCCCGACGGGGCAGGCTCTTTTCCACAGAGTGTATTCTCCACATGGTGGTGTTCCATCGATCTCTTCGTGTCCCCGTGTCCAGATGCTCTGGCTTTCGCTGTAGACGCTCTGGCCCTCCTTTGGGACGGTCTTGTCGGCTACGTCTTCCTGTCGGCTCCGTTCCGCCTCAGGTTCTAGCCCAGATATGAACCTGCAGTCGTTGAATACTTTCGATCACACCCCTGTCGCCTCGGTGGGTGTGGATCAATCTGCTCCGCTCTCTGTTAGCGGCGGTTCTGGCATGTCTCCCTCTACGTCACAACTTTCTTTGCCAAAGTCACCCGAGGAGGTTTCAAGTTGACCCGACTTCATTGTGCCTTCGTGCATGTCTTTTATTGGGTCCTGTCTCCTCCGTAGTGGTTTTTAGAGACAAGCAGTGGAGTTGCTTTTCTTCTTCAAGGAGGCACTCACTCCACTTGTTTAGCCTCTGGCTAAGTAGAAGGTTCACCCTGTTGCTTCTGTCACTCCTTCGCTCACACCGCTTGCAGAGTTTCTGGTATATGTTTGTTTCTGGGGGTCTCCAGGAATGGGTACAAGTCCATGCTTCGGAGACCTTTTTCATATGTGGTACCGCATTGTTTTGACACTCATCCTTGCCTCTCCAAGCGTGTTCAGCTCTTTTCCTTGAAAAGGCCTAGGACTTTGCAGTTTACTCCAAGATGAACACTTTCTTGGGCGCTGCGCTGCTTGGGGGGGGGGAGGGGGGCGTTCACGCCTTTATCCTGATGGATATGCATTTTGCTCACATGCCAGATCTCTCCTGCATCCATTTCTCGATGGATTTGTCTTGCTATTCGTGCAGCTTCCGTTCGTCTAGCTACTGGTGATTGTATTACCAATCGTTTTTTCTGCCACGAGGTGCGTGCATTGTCTTCCTCTTTTACTAACTCTGTCATGTTGTCAGATGTTATACTGGCAGCCGGAGAAATGCTACCTTCTCCTTTTATCTGCGACAGTTGCAGGAGCCGAAAGAGGACCTTTGTCCTAAGGGCCCTCTTTCTTCGGCTCAGGCTGTTGTCTATCCCAGCCATTCAGCTTTTTTTTACAGGGTCAGTTCCAGCTCCATGCTGTTACTGCCCTTTCTGTTTGTGCATCGCACTTCACCATACGCCTCAACTTTCATTGTCTTTTACTAATGTTTGTGATGCTATGGTTTGATCGGCCTAGGGATCTCTTCCTCTGTCCACGGTTCCAGTGCAATTGAGTTATGTGTGGGTTGGTTATGTGATTCCCTCCATCCTATTGTCTATTCAGCCTGTGGTAAACAATTGTAAGGTAGGTTAGGTTGATAAGAAATATAAATTTTATAGCAAATTTCCTTTCTTATTATACCAACCGCAATTGTTTACATGGAGGCCCTCCCGTCTTCTTATTTGGGTAAGAATCCTTCCTCCCCGCTGAACATAACTCCTATGTTGGCGGACTCAAAAGAATGATGAATTGATGATGCACTGCGCCTTGGTTAACGGAAGTCGTGGATTTGTACTAAGGTAAGAGCGTCCCATACTGGGTTGGCTCATTTTTTTCGTGGTGTTTTTTACACCACTTTTCTTTCCCACATCTCTTTGGAAAGATTAAAATAGAGAGTATTTTATCCGAGTTAGGGTTTTCCACTGTAGTACAAGCCTGTAGGAAACAACTGCGGTAGGTATAATAAGAAAGGAAATTTACTATAAAATTTATATTTCCTTACACCCCCCCACCCCCACCAACAGCACTCGATTGCGGAAAACCTAGCTAGATTCCCTTGGCACAAGATACCGATTAAGAATCTTAGTCAGGGTGAAATTTATTTATGGCCTGTCGTGTAGACCCGAATGACTCTTCCAAAAAAAAGGAAGATTGGGATGGGGGGGGGGGAGTTAGGCCTACGCCCAAAAGTTTACTTAGGCCTACCGACGAGATTTTCCTTGCCCCGCCTGCCCCCCCCCCCCCCCCCCCCCCCCCCCTCCACTGATTTGCGATGCATCTGGGCCAAAACAGAACAGACTCTGCGATGCTTCTTTATCATTGTTAGTGATAACGTAAGGCATAACCATTAAATGACATGGGGGAGGGGGGTTGCTCAAGGGGGCAGCTCTCAAGAAATTAAGTTCTGGCATGGGCTCGGCCGTATTTCCACCGGTTGGTGGGGGTGAAATGTGACATTATTGTTATTTAGGATCTAGACATGGAAGTGTTCATTCACATGAAGGGTCTACCATAAAATGGCAAAAAGAAAGACAGTGGGGAAAATAGGGCACTCACAGATCGCCAAGGGAACGGCTCCGTGGTACCTACTCATTCTCGACTCACCTGTCTTTTGTTTCTGTTTCTGCCTTGTAACAGCCACCGCCTACAGATTGTTGGGATTTAAACAGAAAAAAAAATCTTCACGGTGCACTTTCCCCCTCGCACCGCCTGAATCACATTTCAAAACTGCAGTTGAGATACGAGTTCAAATATCGAGTCCAGGTTGATTTAATAAATAAATTTTCGGTGGGTAAACTTACCAACTGCATAAATAATATTTAGGTAGGCTAGTTTGGGTTAGACAGAGAATGCATACAAAGTTTTCGTACCAGGGAAAGAAAACATCGACTCGGGGTTAGCGCTTTGTTTTGAAGCATTTTTAGCTCATCTTGACAAAGTCAAGCTGAGCTAATCTCATCGCTTCCCGTCCGTCGTCTGTCGTCCATCAACACCATGTTTTGGTCTTCTCCAAAGCCACTGGGCCAATTCAAGTGAAAGTTTGTGTGAGTGATGGTCCCAAAGGGGCATTTCATTTTTGTTCAACTCAGCATGCCAAACCCCATAGGGAGGGAGTGGGGGAAAATGCTCCAAAATATTTTTAAAATCTTCTTCTCAAGAACCAGTTTGTACAATGACTTGATATTTGCTATGGAGCTTCCATATGAGGTGTAGAATCAAGTTTGTTCAAATGAAGTTCGTAAAGTAATATTTGGCTTTGTAATAGGAGGGGTAAGATTTTTGGCCCCCGCCCAAAATTTCTATTTTCTGAACCGATGGTCCGGTATGAACCAGATTTGGTTTGTGGTAGTATTGGGTCATAAGTACTTGACCCATGCAAAAAAAAAAATTCCTGCATCCCCATGGGAACCCTGGGAGCTAAAAATAGAAATATTTTCAAACACCCATATTTCCCAAACCCCACGGAACAGAGAGCTTTTATTTGGTATGAAGTATCCTTATGACCAGTAGAATTGAATGGTAAAAAAAAATTGGCATCGGTTATGTTAGGGTGTTCTGTAATGGGCATCGAAAAAATGCTGAGTCAGCATATTTGCAAAAATTTAAAAAAATCTTTTCTCCAGAACCAATCATCAGAATCTTTTGATATTTGGTACACAGCATTCATAGGGGAGTCAGATAAAAGTTTGTTGAAATAAAGCTCATTGGTTCATATTTGGGCTCTCTACAGGAGCCCGAAGTTTTAACATAGGGTAATATGGGGAATATTCTTTAAAAATCTTCTTCTTCAGAACCACCAGTCAGAATCTTTTAATATTTGATATATATCATTGTTATGAGGGTCAGATTCTAGATTGTTCAAACCAAGTCCCTAGGTTAATATTTGGGCTTCCTACGGAAGCCCAAATTTTATCTTTGTTCAATATGGAGGGTAATTTAAAAAAATCTTCTTCTTCAGATCCATCAGTCAGAATGCTTTGATATTTGGTATGCAACATCTCTATGGGGGTCAGATTCAAGTTTGTTCAAATCAAATCCCTAGGTATATATTTGGGCTCACTATGGTAGCCCAAATTTTTACTTAGTGCAATATGAGAAAATTTCTCTAAAAATCTTCTTCTTCAGATCCACCAGTTGGAATGCTTTTATATTTGGTATACAACATCTCTAGGGGGGTCAGATTCCAGGTTGTTCAATTCGAGTGCCTAGGTTAATATTTGGGCTCCATATGGGAACATGAAATTTAACTTAGTACAATATGAGGGAATTTCTTCAAAAATCTTCTTCTTCAGATTCACTTGTCAGAATGCTTTCACATTTGGTATACAACATCTCTAGGGGGGTCAGATTCAAGTTTGTTCAAATCGGATCCATAGGTCAATATTTGGGCTCGCTGTGGTAGCCCAAATTTGAACTTAGTGCAATTCGAAGAAATTTCTTTACAATTTCTCTTCTTCAGATCCAACAGTCAGAATGCTTTCATATTCGGTACACAACATCTCTAGGGAAGTCAGATTTAACTGTGTTCAAATCAAGAGCCAGGGTTAATATTTGGGCTCTCTATGGGAGCCGGAATTGGCCATTTTGCTGAAGAATTAAAAATTTTGTATTCAGTACCCTCTAGAGGTACTAAGATTAATCCACATAGGTTGTATCAAGGGGCTTCATAGGGGAGCTCTACATTTTACTTATGATCAACTGAAGAAAAGGCATGATGCCCAGATTATTTTTGTCACTCCTGAGGGACTCAAGGATTGACAGTGTAGCTTATGGAGATGGCTTGCTTAATGTAGACTCATTCTTGGACTCTGTTTAAATTGTGTTCTGTACAAGATGAGTGCTTCAGGCCCCGTAGGGCCTCTTGTTAATTTATTTCTTTTTTCTTCATGTGACAAAATATCAAGAGAAAATAACCACGTGTGTACTATTTTGTGAATTGAGAGTTGACAGAAGCACATACTCAAAGCATCACGGTTGAACACCGGGTCACAACAGTGCCCATGAAATTATCCTTTGTATACTCAAATCTAATTAACTACTGTTTTCACGGAACAAAGATTTGATCTTCACAAACCACTTCATGCCACGCCACGGTGTCCAAAAATCAACATCATGTGACACTGGCTGAAAAATGCGATTTTCCCTCGTCACGAGGGCAGGTGATTGAGACATAATACACTTGGCACGTACTGTAGGATGTTCATTATTAAAGTAAAGTAAAACTGTTTTAAAAATCTCCAAGCCCTTAAAGGTTAACTAATGGTGACTTATTGTTATCTATTTTGTACTATTTAGCCTACCATTGATAATCAATGAGTTCTGTCAGACAAGTTAGATATAGAATAAACGTTTTGTGTTTTGAAGTAAAAAATTTATTCTACGAGTAGGATTAAGAATGAAACCGACGAGCCTCTGGCAAGTCAGTTTCATTCTTAATTCTATGTGTAGAATAAATTTTTTAGTTGAAAACACTATACGTTTATTTTTTTTTATCCCATAAATCTTCTACAGGGCAGTCACGGCAAAATTGTGCTAAAATTCTCTACAAATACAGAAAGAAGTGAGGAGCACGTTGGTCCAATTCGATCGACCAGCAAAATTGGCAAAAATAAACAAGGCGCAGTAATACATTACTGTCTAAAAATAATTCCCCTACAAACTTGAGCTACAGTGGTGTGATCACAAAAGTGGAAGAAATTTTGTTTCCGCATCGATTAAAACGAAGCACAATTGAAACCGTAATTGCGATTTAATTGATAATGCATCAAGTAAATCAAGTCGAAATAGCAGTGGAATCGATACTGCACAAACTGCGAGTTCATTGATTAAAACGACGGGATCGCAATTTGCATAAAATTATTGGTCTGCTGACTTGTACTGTACACAACCGTTCTTGTGAAAATTTCGGCTACAGGTATAATGGAGTTAAACGATAGTGATACTTGTGCAGTCCTGTGAACGTGGATTTTTTCATGACGTTATGGAAAAAATGAACAGTTAAATGTTGCTAAAAAATCAATTTCGTATTCCCAACAAACTTACAAAGTTGTTTGTGAAGCCTATATTTCTTTTCAATTCAATTCCTCGGATTACCAAGCGAAATTTATCTTGGAACAATTTGAATTTTAATATATTATATTTCTTAAGTCCACTGCAAAATGTGACGTCCGTCCCCTCAGCTGAACACACTTTGCAGTTCGGACCTTGACTAATTCGTGGCCAGGCTAATTTGGACCCAAAAAGCACAAGAAACTCGAGTTACTGGACCACATTATCAGTTTATGAACCATACTGGGTACAACCAGGGACCAGCCTAGGGGGGAATTTTAGGTAGACTTCAAGTCTCCCTCCAGAAAAAATAGGGAGACTGCAGAGTCATGTAGGGAGACTTCATAGGCAAGTGGGGAAAATTAAGAATATTCATGTACCACCCCCGCCGCCCCTTCATATTTTCAATTTATGGTCCTCCATTAACGTACAAATAATACAGGTCCAGTTGTCTATGATGCATCTGTGCCAGGTTAAAAAATCACAATGTACTTATTGACTGAAAATCCCCCACTGCTACCTTCTCCTTCATGACCCCTCACCTCTTCTTCGTGCCAATCCCCCATCACCCTCCTGTGGTTGCCTTTCAACAAAGTCTACTAAGCTAATAATTTCCTAAGTCTGAAAGTGTGAACAGGACCAGATATAAGAAGGTTGCTTGGGAGGTACTTTGTTAGTTAATAAACAAAATACATTCTGGGGTCGAGTATTTTGTAAAAGAAATGTCATTCCGCATCATTTTTATGGCATTCCGGTGTCATTCCGCGTCATTTCATGTCATTCTGATGTTTAGGAGGACCCTTTTTCAAGATCGTCCACATGCACACTTGTGTCCTGTACAAAGCTTTTCTTGACATCACTAAAGCTTTTTTTCATGTGTTTCAATTCCATTCGTGTTTTTCTGGGAATAGACAGCCCAACAGTTAACAGTCGTCAGCAAATCGAAATGAAAATAATGTGTTATAAAATACGTCCGTTGTGTATACATTTTCAGCATCCTAAGCGACATAACCTACTTTCAAACTGGGTTGTTTTGTTGAGTCGCGTAAGTCACCTATTTTCGTTTCGACACTTGAAGCTCCGACTGGAATGCAACAAAATAGAAATAAAAAAATCCGCCAAAAGCGACAATGGACAATTGCTTGTCGCGTGATTTCAAATAAATGGACGTTTATTTGACGAATTAAAATGCCCATTTATCACACTCGAGCACATTCGATTTTTGAAAATACTCGTTTTCATGTAAACCTTGCATCACTCATTTCAGCCTTTTCTCATTTTGGCCAATTTTTAGAGGGCGACTTGTAATCGCCCCAACTATTTTTCTAGGCGACTTTGGGCTTAGAAGGGCGACTTAATCGCCCTAGTCGCCCTCACGGCTGGTCCCTGGGTACAACCAGTAATTTAATTTAACCTTCAAATTACGAAACCCCGCTCATTATTGGGTTAAAACGCGAAACACAAGTTTCATCTAATATGCATCTGAAGTTCTGAACGTAATCCTGTTCAAAGCCCAGCAGGTGAACCATGTCTGGTGTTCAAAATGAAATAATAAAAATTAAGTGTCCTTTGACTGCCCGGGAAGAACCATTTTGAGGGGTACACCCTGTAGTGAGGGGTCACAGAGATATTAAGAAATTGATGGAACAAAATGAATAATATCCAGGTAGATCGGTGATACACCCCCATTTTTGATCGTCTAACTGCATACCTGCTGGAGCTGTATTGGGACACATTCAACTCTATGTCACTCGCTAGATCTGTGACCGCTGATGACTCATTTTTCAGGGACCCTACACCCCCCTCCCTCCAAAGCACACACGCTTGTACCAACTCTGTATTCACATTTGAGAGTTAGGCCTCATTAAGGAATATGGATAAAAAAAGTAGCATGCCACTCGATATTAGTCGAGAAAATTTCCAAAAAGTTAAGCTATTGATATTTTAATAGGCAAAATTAAAAGTGAAAACGAAATCATACAGTCCAAAAACTTAGTTCTCAGAAAGAGACGTTATAGTTGTCAATTGCAAGTGTGTAATAAGCCCGCACTAGTATTGAGGTCTATAAGCACACATAAACTGCAGCCCTCCCCACCTTACATGGCCATTAATTATCTTTTCAAGAATTCAATAATAAACATTAAAATGTAAAATGTTGATTAAAAAGTTTCGAAGCCAACAGGGAGTGTGATTATGCAAAATAGAGTATCTGAACAAGTGGTACCTCCCCCGCCTCACTAATTCCCCCCGCCTCAATAATCCCTCCCCCCCCCCCCCCCCCCCCCCCCCCCCCCCCATCGCTGGTCAGTCTGGGAACAGTTTGAATGCTTGGCGTTGATCAAAGTAATAAATTTAAGTTTTTAAATAAGTAAAATGAATAAATAAATAAAAACAGCAATGCCAATCAGGCGTGTAGTTCTGGTGTTCAGTTGCACTGGAAAATTACATGTAGGCTGTTTACCCATGGAGTTGCAGCAAAAAAGAAAATACTGAAAAGTCGCTTTAGTGGTTGGACGTTCACTCACCAGAGAGGCGGTTGTTTTGGGTGAATCGTTTGCATGCATATGTTACTGAACAAATTTCGTAAAGGAAAGCCTGTTGGAGTGACAAAAGCAATGGTTGTGTATTTTAGCTATTTATTCATCAATAATGTTTGAAAGAATACAGCAGGAAGCATGTTGGTCCACAGGGAGAAAGATTTTCCACAACATTCAAGCACATGCTCACATTTTATAATTTTTATAACAGGGCGCACTGTAATTTTCGTTCCAAATACAACTCGACCCATCGCTTTATATTCAATTAAAACTAGTCTTACACTGTGGACAATTCAAATTTTGTCTGCACTTGTTCAGTAACCAAATGCAAGCTTAAACTCAGTATGTATATAGTGGATGCATTTGGAAACACCCACCGAGTGGAAATTCAACTCGGTATAACTCGAGTACTGTGAAACTACGCTGAAAAGTTCATGTGACAGGAGCATGTGAGATTACATTCATAAATGTGTCAAGGTATTCCTTCCCTGAATTCATGATGAGGCCTGTGGAGAAATGTTCGATGAGGATTATCACATGTACTCTCCATTGCCTGACTGTCGGACTGACTGAAAAAAAAAGAAAAACTTGGCGATATAACTTAGAACTCCTTTTTTCTTGGTACTCTTTCTTTGGTTGATAAATGGTTCCTTTAATCTCAGGATGGATATGATAAATAACAGCCTTGTTATGATGACGCAGACAGTTGGAATCCAAAACGAGTTCTTTGTTATTTATTTTTTGTATGTTTTGGGGGAACTCTAGAGACAATCCATAGAATTCAGACAGCTGACAATTTTGACACTCACCCCAAGAAAAATGACTGGATACATATAAGTTGCATGTCAGTATGTCTATCGAGTTTGCACAGATGACTATTAATAACAGTAGTTTATTTAGTAATTAAAACCAGTGTCAATAAGCTTTTAAAGAGACAGTCGCCACAATGGGAAATCTTAGTTTCCAGGAACAGAATCAAACAGCTACCAATAATTATATAAGCAGACATGTTAACCTCTAGAATAATTTTTCAGGGAACCTGAGGGTGATTTTCAGGGAAATGGGATGGATTTCAGGGAAAAGTTCGCGCGGGGACAAAATAAAAGAAAAAACTTGTGAATTTTCAGCTCATGGACCACTATTAACACCAGATTATATCCAGAACTAGTTGTCAACTTTGCTGATGCATTTATGCTATGTTAAAAAATCATAAAATAACTGTTGATTCCCCTGGATCCTCTTCTTCATGACCCCCCCCCCCACCCCTTCACCACCACCACCCACCCACACTGTCCCACAGAGCACCCCCACCTGTGGTTTGCTCTTATCAAAGTCTAGACTAGCTAATAATTTCCCAAGTCTGGAAATGTTAACAGGAAAAGATGTCCTAATGTTCAGTTACTTCAAGAACATTAATACTTGGAAAGTGTCTTGATCAAACTTCATGCATGTGGGACGTTTGTGCCCTACACAAAACCTTTCTTTTCATCATTGAAGCATTTTTTTTTAATTCCATTCGAAATTTTCTGGGTACAGATGGCCAACAGTTAACAGTTCAGTAGTCAGCACAACAGAATAAATGTAGTGTTAGAAAATAAGTCCATTGTGTTTAAATATGCAGTCATGATTTTTCGGCATCTTAAGCGACTTTAACCTACTTTTAAACTGTGCTAAATAGTTGTTGTTTACGTTTTGATTTTGGAAAAGGGATGAGAATTAAAGCTATTCTATGAAGGAATAAATAAATATATATTATTTAATTCCTTTTCATATATTTTAATTTCCAAAAACTGCATTTAAATGAAGGTGGAGTTTTAAATTTTTTGAAAGTAAGTCACCTATTTTCACTTCTACACTCGCACGTTGATCACGAATCTCCGTGGAAAAAACACAGAAATAAACATGAACAGAGTTGAAATAAATATCATAAAATACCCTTTTCTTAAATAAATTTAACTTAAATCCATATTTTACTGCTTCGTGAGTTTTTACCAGAGTTTGAAATGCATGTGATTTGACTCCGAACGTTTTTCATAAGTTACAACAGGAACGAAATATTTGATTTTGACTGTTGTTTTCCGGGATTTTTGGTCGAAAACTGATTCCCGTCCGGGAGGCCGGGAACTACACTGAAATTCTGGGATTTTCCCGGCCATTCTGGGAGAGTTAACATGTCTGTATATAAGCCTCCTGACATTCACAGTAGTGCATTCATTTCACACCTTGGATTCAGAGGTGTCAACAATGTTTGTGGGAGCAGGCAATAAAAAAATATCAGTGGCTTGAGTTATGTGGTACTTGAAATTGAATAGTTTTAATTTCAGGCCAATCCGGATGTGTAGATTTTCGATAGGTCAGTGGCTCGAGTGGGTCAATCCACTCAACAGTTTTAAGCCACCTCTAAAGTTGACTATATGTTTCTTTAGTCCATGGTCTTCAAATTGTGGATCAAATCCATGCCACCCTTGACTCCATGATACAATCACTAATAAGTGTCGGTGTCTACATCGTTTAAAAGGGTCATGTGAAGCACAGTGCAGCCCCCTCCCCTTAGATTAGTCACTAACCCTTCCAACCTTTCGGTGTCATTGCCTCCCCCCAATTTGTATTTTGTAAATACATTCTAAAAGAAACTACACCAAGTCGCCTCAAACGTAAACATGTACATTACTGCTCCCCTGCCTCTATGGCACATTTGTTTGGGAGTGGGAGAGGGGGATATACCGGTACATTTATCATTTTTTCCCCAAATTAACCCAGGCACTCAACACGATAGGTGCCAGGATCAAACTGAGATGGGGAGAATTTGTTTCCGATTCCGGGTATTCAGTATCCTTGGCCATGTCAGATTGACTGGATGTGCCTGAAAATCAAGACAAATTTTTTTGGTGGGGGGGGGGGGGGGGGGGGGGGGGGGGGGTTGCATTGTGAAAAGAAAAAGAAAATGGCCATGCCAAACGGTAACTGACCGTGCCTGACCACCCCCCCCCCCACCTCCCCAACCACACACACCTGTATAGAATCATTGAAGCTTAACGGTACGTGAGCATGCCCGACCTTTGTTTTAGGAAATCTCCGATTGTTGAAAGTAGATGCATGTAGTTTGGGTGTGGGGTGGGGCAGGTACGCGTAGGGTGTACAAAGAGTTGCAAAGGCCTCCCATGTAAATACTAAGGGTAAGTTTTTTGAGAATCCTTTATCGTGTCCTTTCTGCTCTTTCCTCCAACCAAAAAGTTATATTTTTCGTGAGTACTACAAGTTCACAATGACAGTTGGTGTAAATGTTAATCAACTTGGCTTCAGGTTTTATCTGTTTTTGAGAGGGATTGAATAAATAAAACAAACACTCCCTGCTATGATTTTTGTGAATAATTTTATTATCCACACGGGAACACATGAGATTACATTCATAAATGTGTCAAGGTATTCATTCCCTGAATTCATGATGAGGCCAGTGGAG